>OY728151.1:743961713-746461713 GCA_963277665.1 Viscum album | reverse complement strand
GTAACTTATTAACAGATGATCCCTTAATTTATTGACTGATGGGGATTCTAAAACATATATATGTTGACAAATAAACTACATTATTATATAATTTTAATTTAGGGCTTCATTAAGAATAATAATGTTCTATTTTTTTATGAAAATTCGTAACAGTCATTATTTCTATACTAATATTTTTTGGACACTAATAATTAATGATACTATGGGATTTTTGTTAATTCATAATTTTGATAATTTGAAACACATTTAATGATACTTCATCATTACATCCTTATCTTAATGTTTGGATGACTTGGGTTCAATAATCCATAATTCTTATTGTATATATTTATCCCCTTCCCATGTTAGGTCTTGAGAGGGTCAAAAGAGGTGTTAAGATGCCTCCTATTAACTATTTTATCATCATAAATATTTTTATATTGGGAAATTTGGAATTTTTGGGAATTATAATTTATGAATATATTCAAAATCTCATCTCATGTAATTATGAAAATAATACAAAAAATGAGAATCTATGGAAAACATGAAAGACACTTTATATTCTAGAGGATTCATATTATCAATGATGGTCTATGGTGATATTGTGAGGTGATGGTGCCCCTTCATCATAGTTTTTAGTAATGATAATGTCACAAAAATCATACACATTAGAGTATACATAAATAATAAATAAACAATAATATTAAAATGTGAAATACATTGTTTTGGCATGAATATGTGTCCAATAAACCACTAGGGTGATCACACACACACACACAGATATATATATATATATATATATTAAAACTATATTATTAATTAATATGGAAATAAGAAATAAATGATTCACAACAACAATCCCCAATCCTCATATCATCCCAATTATGATTCTCATAAAATATGCACTAACTTGATCAAATAGTATCATGACTCACCCAACCAACCCCTACAATAAGCGAGGGTTTCTCATTTACCCATGTGTAATTATGGCCATTGTATGTAAAAATCCTCACATGGGAACCACAATCATGGTATCATACTAAACCAATAAATGGAGTGATAAATGTAAGTAAAATCATCTTAATAAAATAAAAAACTATTGGAAATAAATACAATAAAATATGAAACACCTTCAATACATAGGTTATCGAGACTAATAAAACCATTATTCTTTATATAGTGTTGTATTTTGTTTGATTACAACACAATAAATATTCCAACCATCATAATGAACATGTTTTTTTGTAAACTCGTATAATGATAATCATGCATGGGATAGAATCTTTTCAATATATATTATAGTGATATTTAGAATTATATATCATAGTATAAAATAAATAGGATTTATCTATCCTTATATATATTTGTAATTGGTAGAAAATCCTATATAATATGAGAGTGTAAATAATACCCACTGTAGAACCCATAGGCCCTAATATCTAGCACATGATATGACATATCATCTGACATGAACAAATATAATCTTGGATCCAACTCCATGGATGTCTAAAAAATTTTATAACACACCAGAACCATAGGAGAATTTTACTTTATATCACAGACCTCTCTAAATAGTGTTTTTAAAACCACCCTGACATGAGTTTTTATGAGCACACATATGGGTGTTTTTTCACTTGAAATAATATAGATCCCTTATGAGTGAATTTTACATAGGTTTTTTCCGCACCAGTAGGGTTCGTGTCTGTCACATCATAATCACCTCTAAATTATATGTTACAGGATCACAACCATCTAATAAATGTTATATAATTATTTTATAAAAATTAATTTAATAATTCAGGATCAAATTCTAAAACACAACATCATATTTAATATCCACTTAAATAAAAAATATGGAACAATTTCTATGTTAAATCAAATTATAGTCTCTATCGATGGCTAATATGCCTTCTGAAATTGATATATAAATGGTGCGCTAACTAGTGGACCCGAGTATAGAAAATGATAAGGAACCCCACATGGGTCCTTTATCAATGTCATGTAACTGGTCATCACATGTCTCTCATAGGATATGCCACTATATGAAAAATCCTAAACAGAAAATGGTATAACAGGCCACATGGTGTACACTATAATGGTAATGGACAAAGGATATATATCAAAGACGATGAAAAATGAAAAGGCTCATCCAATGTGAGTTTTATCACTACAACAAATAACATCACAGTATTATAAAATCCTCGTATTCTAATTTTATCATAAGGGTACTCATAATACTTACTAGGATCATCCAATTTTTTATCAGACACCACCTCTTAGAAGTGTCCACTAATTTCTCTGAAATTACTCTAAGCCCCAATCATTTGAATAAAACTATGTAAAAACCCCAAAAGGGTATAAGGCCCCATGGATATCATTTGAATTAGGAACTCATCTATAAATGGACATGAATAACAGAAAACTCTATTGAAGACAACCTCTAATAAGCACATTATTCTGTCAATTTATGGAAAGGCATATAAATTAATAATTTAATTTAAAATGAAATTATATTAATTAATTAAATGAGGTCAATTCTGTAAAGGTAATAAATATGAATAACCTTCAATGAAAATAAAATTCATAAATCCAAAGTGTGCATAACAAATAACACCTACCATAATTTAAGGCAATTCCTCACTAAATACATTTCCACATACATCTATTGATCCGCATAAATTCACTACATCACACCTCAGTAACTTAATCTAACAAAAATTTCTTCAATTTAATTATAATCTATTTTGTTTTAGATAAAAAATTTAATTATAACAATTAAATTTAATGGATGAATCAACAATTTACCATTTGGGTCACCTTAAAAAATTTGGAATTAATCAAACCTCACCCGTATGTCCCTTCATTATGTCATGTACATATTTTAGGATAAATTCTAAAAACGTTGCATCAAAACAATCTTCCCAAAATTTAATATTATATTTAATTCATTTATAAATTTTGTAGTGAAACTAACCTCCATAAAAATCAATGATTGACACTGAAAAAATCAAAATATAATGCTCTTTATATAGGTGGATAACCCCATACCTCACCCCTAAATTCCCGCTTGAGTCCACCATAGACAACTATAATATACCTTAAATCCCTTGTTAGGGGAAGGAGAAATTAATGATATATAATGTAAGAACCCGGATTTGGAACCTATCAGTCTTTTCGTATATGTTGGTGTTATTCCAAATAAATTCGTTCAGACGGCGTGCGATTCTGAGCCCCAGTGTAACCAGAGTTATATTTGATGTGCATTCGCACTAGTCGAGCTAAATAAATAGAATAACTCTTAAGTGGTAGCTCAGATGGGAATACTGAGGGCACCGTTGTGTCCGGATCATGCCATTTAACCTAGGGGAGGTGAAATTTTCGCGGGAGCGGGAATTTTGTAAAAAACGGCCACATGGGCATTTTCGTAATTTAGAATCCTTGGGAGTTGAATTAATAACTTTTTTACGGAGGAACAGATTAAAATTATGAGACTTCCATTGCACTCGGGGCATGAATTTTACCCTAGGATTGGCTTAATCTCGACCCCACTAAGGGTTCGGGAATGGGACTAACGTTGGAAGATTAAAAATTATTAAATAATGATTTCATTTAATTATTTATTTAATTCCTAACCTACCTCTCCGATTATTCATTTCTCATCTTCTGGAAGAAGTAAACTCAATCATGGGAGCTCCTCCAACAATCTCTCCTCCCACTCCACCTCCTTTCCAAAGTGTGGTGGTCGTCGGATTGTTGCGAAGCGACGGGCTGTGCCCCCGAGGTAGGATCATGTGTGATTTTTTTTCAATTAAAACATCTACATTGAACATAAATTTAATCATTAAACCTCGGTTAAATTGTTTTGAGAATACCATAAATGAGTAGGGATCTTTCTAAGCTTTCCAACGCATGTTTTGGTTTGAAATTCCGAGTCTCGTGGCGACCGTAGTGATCCGACGACGTTCGGGGAGTTTTGGGTGTTTTTCCAGAACATCTGTGTTCTCTGCTGGGTTTGTGCGGTGGTCCGACGAGAGGTCTATGGTGGAAAGGTGACCAGGATTAGTGGCCAGCAAGGTGGCCTTCGGCAGCTCAGCAGCAGTGTGCCAGCGGAGGGGGCGCCAGCGAGGCGGAGACCTATGCAGATCGGCTTTGGTCGGTCATTGCGCTTGCTGGAGACCAGGGTCTTCAAACCCCAGATGGCAAGACAAGGGACCCGTGATACACACGTCCCGTGGAGATAGAACCAGAATAGCATATTCCGGTCTGGGCATGGTGAGCCGGCCCGTGGGTGGGCTGGTCAAGGCGCATGGGGGCTCGAACGAACCGGCCCGACCCACCTGTTTTCGTCTAATAAAAATTAAAACGCCCGTAGAACTCAGACCATGAGTCGGATTCTTGTGCTGTCTATAGAGACACATCCCATAAATTGAGATGGAAACATCCATATGGTTTTGGGGGTTTTCATTCCCAAATAAGTGGGCCTCGGTGGCGCGACACACCATTAACTGGACGGACATTTTTCCAGGATTTCTTGTTTTGGATGGCGCAGACACATCCAGTGTCCATTTTAAGAACTGTCAGCGGCGTTACGACCCTGGCGATGAGTAAAAGATTTCTAGTGATGTTTTGGATGTTGAAACTGGAGTTGATAAGTTGTACCCACATGCCGTATTGTATGCGGCCATGCTGTGTTTTGCGAGGTTTTCATTAGGCGTCCATTCGGGGTAGATGAATAGTGGATTTGACATGTTTTTTTGAGGCCATCACGATGGCGCAGTCCACCCGACCTCTTTCGAGATTGAGAGTGGGCCCCATGATACACCGTGTGGGACAAAAGTAGTTGTGAAAATCTTTTCTGTCAGGATACCGTTCCCAGTGATTAAGTAGTCTATCTCACTTGTTTTTTCGCAAGGATTATAATAGGGTAATATGTTCGCACAAGAAGAACCTCTTACATGATCTAATTAAATGTGGATTTATGAAATGGCATTGGTCAGAGGATCCTTTGATGCAATAAAACCTAGTGCACGGTCGCGATGTTAGCGAATCGAAATGATAGCACGAGCAGCGCATAGCTATTGGACCAATCACATGTTTACCCTTCAGCTGGGTTGGGAAGTGGGTTACCCAACTATGAAATTTAGGGATTACCCTCTAGCATGTCTAGGAAGTGGGTTACCCATCAAACTATAAGGGTTTAACCTCTATCCGGGATAGGTAGTGGGTTACCCATTCACTTACTAGGGTATACCCTCCAGCGGGGCTGGGTAGTGTGTTACCAGATGACTTTTAGGGATTACCCTTCAGAGTGGATGCGCAGTGGGTTACCCGTAGAACTATTAGGGTTTAACTTCCAACCAGGATGGGCAGTGGGTTAACCGTTCACAAAATATGTCTTACCCTCCAGCGGGGCTGGCTTGTGGGTTACCCGATGAACTCTAGGGGTTTACACTCCAGCTGGGCAGGGAAGTGGGTTACCCGGCAACTTCTTTTAGACTAAGACCATTTAACAATGCTAGTTAGTGAATGTTTTCTCCATGACTACTGGAGCGAGATCCTATGGTTGTATGGATCAGTGATATGATAACATTGACCAGACTGTATGACATACGAGGACAATGGGTATTTTTTTCCACCAAGACGAAGCCTTGTGATGTTAGCTAAAAGCTTGGATGGAAAGTCAGTGCTGCCCAAAGCAGATAGTATCAAGGTGTGGTGAGTGAGCCCCTCTGACATGTACCTACTATGAATATGTACAGGACATTTTGGTTCAGTGTAGGATATCCCTAGAACTGTTGGAGGCTCTTCCTGGGCAGAGCTTGGTGATAAAGATCCCCTTACACACTCATTCGAGTTCCTTGTTTAGAATATATACATATACACCTGACTTCGGTTCCCACAATTTGGGATTAGTTACTCTCCTTCTAGGATAGGCGAAGACGCACGGGTTATGCCACGTGATTTCCGTGTTTAGCTCATCTTGGTTAGATGAGTCCACTCTCCGAATAATTTTAGCAAATAATCGGTGATAAGTTTGTCTTCTCACCGTTCCTAGATCCTTGTGTTTGGACTAGTTTACCTCCTATCTATTATTGTGTTGAGCTGCAATCTATTTACTGTACTCTTTTACTGTTCTAGTTCTTTCTATTACTCACTTCTTTATTGCCTCCTTTGTTGCACTCTCGAGAATTCGGTGCATCCTACTGAGTATCTTTATAATCGCCCATCCTTAGGCTTTGCCCACACCTGGTGTGCCCTTGCAGATGATGGAAAGGTTGATCATGACTACAGAGGAGTGTAGAGGTCACAAGAACATGGACAGCGTGTCGTGGACATGCCAGATTTTTCCAGTGGGGATCTATCAAGTTGGTTCCTTTTTTGTTACATGTTGCTGGGTTTTGGTACCTTTGTTGTTGGGCACATGTTTTTTCCTTTTTATTGTTCAGTTTACTTTTCAGTACATTCAGCACATTACATGCTCTTTTTAGTGGTTGATGGATGACTGTGGTTGGGATATAGCTGTTTGGCCTATTATTTTCTTTTATTACTCTGCACTTCTGCATCTAGTGGGTTGTGTGTGCCAATGTATAGGTACATAGGTGAAGGCCTACCCGAGATTGTTATGCCTTCGGCGCTGGTCATCACCCTATGGCCTATGGGGGGCGGCTTGAGGTAGTTGTGGCTCGGGACCGGTTGGGTAAGGTCATGAAAAAGTGGTATTCTGGGGACATTGTACGGAAATCCCTAAAAAGGAATTGGTTGGGATTTAGGGCAATGAGGTCAACGTTTCTTGATAGCAGCTCTCAGGATAGGGAGTCCAGTGATGGTATGTGGGTAGACTTATCCATTCATCAGGACCCTGATAACCCCCTTGCCGACTCGACAGGCTGAGACAATTGTTGAAGGGAACATTGGAACATGAATCTTGTAGTAATATGTATTTGATGGTCTTTTTTTGATTCAGCTCCACATTGTTATGACTGTTATATATATATTTATATATTCTCATCTGATTGCAGTATCCCTTGATAGTTTTCAGGATGCCTCCACAACAGCAGCCATCCAGGCTACCCACTCTGATTCGCGATGTCGACTAGGCGAGCAAGGAGACATCATTTCAAGGACCCTCTTGTTATCCCATTTCACCTACTACTTCAGTAGCAACCCATCCATCTGGAGAGAGGTAGTTAGTACTGACAGCTCAGGACGAGGTTGGGCGCAGACTTAGCGCGCTATGACATTTCCAAAGTCAGAGGCCACCGTGGTTCCACGGGGACCCTGATCCCCAATTGGCATAGGACTGGCTTGAGTCAGTGGCACGACACTTTAGGCTTCTACAGAACCCAGCAGACCATATAGTGTCCCTAGTTGCCAGTCTCTTCCTCGGGACAGTCAGACGATGGTGTAGTTTGGTGACGCAGACCCAATAAGAGTCGTCCCTCACATGGGATGATTCCTGTAGCTTTTTCGAGAGGAGTAATCCCTCTAGTGTTTATGCTCCAATCTGATCCAATAGCACCTGGATATGAAGATGGTGGGAATGTTCGTGTCCCATTACTCGGCTCGGTTAACTAATTTTACATGCTACTCACAGAACATTATCAGCGACACCTAATTTTGGGTGCGAAAGTTTGAGTAGGGTCTTCGCTGGGAGATCTATGCTAGCGTGGTACCCTTTTGCATCCCCACTTATGACAGGGTGCTGGAGCAGGTGCTTTTGACCGATTTCTTCCTAGCCGAGGGGCGCCAAATGTCATGACCTTGCAGTGGCCACTATATAGAGGAGTCTTCTATTGTCAGATGATAAAGAGCTAGGGCTTAGCTGAGGTGGCCCTTCTATGAGCAGACCCATGGCCAGGGTCGTACACCTTAGTGGCACTGTAGGCCACCAACAGAGACAAGAGGGATATGGTGTTACACTTTTGATGGTCGTGTCCATCTAGAATGGGATTTCCTAACCAGGCATACCGATCAACCATGGAAGGCATTGGGCGCACCACAGAGGCAGTGGCAGCGCCGTGAATAGGGATCACCGTGGCGGGGGCGGGATGGTCCTCAGGGATGTGGGGCATGTAGAGAGACTAGACCAGGTGGTGCAGGATGAAGATTTGAGATCCCTCCACTGTCACTACCAGGCATCCCACACCAGGCTCAGGGTACTGGCGGTAGGGGCCACAGGCAGCTTCAGGCCATGGATGTTCGAGACCCTCCAGCGTAAAAGTTGGTCTGAGGTATGGTTTTTTTTACACCACACTTTCATCAGTACTTGTAGTCACTGGTGCCAACCATTACTTTATATCAATGCTATTTGAACGAGATTTAGAGATTCTAGTAGAGGTGTTTCCACCTATACATAGCCTCGATGTTCTTACATGAAGTTCCTCGGTAGTGACCTTTATCTTCATACAGTGTGAACTGTCTTTAAGAGGATGGTGCTTCACGTGGTACCTACTCGTCATCATGATGGAACCTTATGAAGTCATCCTGGGTAAGGATTGGATTTCTATGGTTCACGATCAGATCTACTATTGTTACAGATGAGTCAGAGGTGTGTTTTCTAATCGAACGAGGTCCACTATCTTTGGTGAATGAGACCTCATGGCAGAGTAGATGGGTACTCTGAGCAAGAGACCCCAACATCATTCTCATCAGTAGGCGAGCATTGTTCATGGAGTAGTGGGTTCTACCGACACTTGTATCCCTACTATTGTAGAGGATTACATGGACGTTTATCAAATGGATGTTCCAGGACTACCTCTGAGGCGAGAGATGGAGTTCTGCATTGACTTGCAGCTGCAGACAACTCCGAAATATTGTTCTTCATATCGGATGGCACCCACAGAGCTCTAGAAGCTACATTTTATGTTTGAAGACCTTCATGAGAAGGGTTTCATCATGCCCAGTGCATCCCCTTGGGAAGCTATAGTCCTGTTTTTGAAGAAGGCAGATGGGATCTTATGAATTTTTGTGTATTATCGTCACCTAAATCAGGCCACTATAAAGAACAAGTACCCTTTAAAGAGGATTGACGGCCTCTTTTACTAGTTACAAGGTGAGAAGTGGTTATCAATGATTAATCTTTGATATGGATACCAACAGTTGTGGGTTTGTGAGGCTGATATCCCTATCTTGGCCTTCCATTGTCGATATGGGCAGTAAAAGTTTCTAGTGATTCCCATTGGTGTGATGAATACCCCTCCCAATCTTCATGGCTTTGATGAACAAGATTTTCCAGTCGTACTTGGACCGGTTTGTGGTTCTCTTTATTGACGACATACTCATTTAATATGAAAGCAAGGAGGAGCATGCATAGAATTTGATGATGATCCTAGATTTACATCAAGAGAACCTGTTTTATGGGAAACTCTCGAAGTTCAAGTTCTGGATTCACAAGTTTCACTTTTTGTGACACGCATTACAGAAAATGGTTTGGATATGGATCCCGCAATGATTGAGGCATTTCTTTCTTCGGTGACACCCAAGAATGTGTCTGAGGTGTCGAGTTTCGTTGGTTTGGTATGGTACTACATGAGGTTCGTGGAGGACCTCTCCAGGATTTATTCCCCTTTGACAACATTTACATGGAAGGGACGACCGTTTACCTGGACTGATCAATGCCCAATTGATTTTGAGGAGTTGAGGCAGAGAATGAATAGTGATCCAGTGTTGAGGCTTCCATAGGAGGGAGTTGAGTTCGTAGTATTTTGTGACGCTTCAGGGGATGGGATCGGGTGTGTGCTAATGCAGTAATGTACAGTGATTGTGTATGGGTCGATGCAGTTGAGGTCCCATGAGCAGAACTATGCGACTCACGACTTGGAACTGGCGGCAATCATCTTCTCTTTGAGGTTATGGAGACACTACCTACTGGGTGAGCGTTTCGTGGTCTACTCAGACCATCAGAGCCTCTAGTTTGTCTTCACTCAGAGGGATCAGAATATGAGGTAGAGGCACTAGCTGGAGTATCTACAGGTCTATTTTTTAGATAGTCTACACTCCGAGGATGGGAAACATAGTAGCAGATTCCCTTAGCCAGATGTCCCAGGCTCGTCTCGTGCATGATGATTTGGAGCAGTTGGCTTCACTGCAACTGACCTTGGTGGAGCAGGAATGTACGACTTTTCTGTAGTCGATGGTGTTGACTCCTTCGATCCATGAGTGTGTGAGAGAGTCGCAGTTGGAGGATGTCGACAGTGAGGTACTACCTGATCAGATATCCATTGTTGACGCACTTGATGGGAATTATAAAGGAGGAAATCACGAGGTCATGTTCCAGGTATAAGCTATAGTACTGGTGGAGATGCACGAGGAGAGGATACAAGAATTCAAAACTTCTCCCATGATCGTACATCCCGATGTGGGGAAGATGTACAGAAAACCATCAGAGGCAGTTTTGGTGGTCTGGCATGAAGAGGAAATTAGCCGAGTTCATTTCTCGGTGTCTTATCTGTCAATAGGTGAAGGTAGAGCACAAGGTTCTGGTAGGGTTTTTGCATACCCTTGATATCCCATATTGTAAGTGGGATGGAATATATATGGACATCGTCATAGGTATTATGCACACAACAAAGTTCCATGACTCCATATGGGTGATATTGGACCGACTAAGGAAGTCGGTGCACTTCCTTGTCATCAAGGAGAAGAGATCGATGGAGAGTCTGGGGAAGTTATATGTTCGAGAGATTGTACACATTCATGGAGTACCCTTGAAGATCGTCTCCGACCGTGGCACACGGTTTACTTCACGATTATGGCAAGTCCTGTATGAGGCATTTGAGACATAGTTGTGGATGAGTATAGCTTTTCACCCCTAGACTAATGGGCAGACCGAGCACACTATGTAGGTGTTGGAGGATATGCGCAGGGCATGCATAGAAGACTTCAGCTAGAGCTGTGAGGATCACCAGCCCTTGGTGGAGTTTGCTTATAACAACAGTTAGCACTCTACTGTTGGCATACAACCTTTTTAGGCCCTTTATGTGAGACTGTGAAGGTCACTGTTGTATTGGACGGTGGTTGGGGTGACCTCCCTCGTGGGCCCAGAGTTGGTCCAGTCGACGACAGATAAGGTGCAGGTCATTCCTGAGTGGATGTGGACGAATCAGAGCAGATAGAAGTCATTTGAAGAAAAATGTCATTAGCCTTTGCGGTTTGAGCAGGGAGACCATGTATTTTTGAGATTCTCCTAGCGGCGTGGAACATTGTGGTTTGTCTTGGGAGTCATGTTGTCCTCGTGGTTCATTGGGCCCTTTGAGATCATGCACAGGGTTAGTGAGGTCCCCTATCATCTTTCTCAACCCCCACAGCTGCATAGAGTGCATGAGGTCTTCCATTTATCGCATCTGAGGATATAATTTAATGACCCCTTGCACATTATCGCCTGGGGAGATCTAGACATTGAGGATGGTTCCACCTTTGCGGATCACCCCATGGTGATTGAGGACCGATAAGAGTGGACTCTACATGGACATTCCATTCCAGTAGTTCGTATATTGTGGCTGCCTGGGAGGGTGCAGGAGAGCAACGGGGAAAGTGAGAGCCAGATGCGGGCTATGAATCCTGAGTTATTTTTGTAGTTTTTTTTTCAGGGATGAAAAACATGATGGAGGGAATGATGTAAGAACCCAAATTTTGAATATATAAGACATTGTGTATTTTGAGATGTTATTCCAAAGCAGGGCGTTCAGACGTCGTGCGATTCCGATCCCCGATGTGGCTAGGGTAAAATTTGATGTTTTTTCGCACTGGCCATGCTAAAAAAATATAATTACGATTAAACAGTAGCTCAGACGGGAAAACAATGGGCATCATTGAGTCCAGAGCATGCCATTTACCCTAATGGAGGTGAAATTTTTGCGGGCGTGCGCCTTATGTGAAAAACGCCCATAGTGGAATTTTTGAAAACTTGAGGCCTTGGGGGTTGAATTAATAACATTTGAATAGAGGTTCAAGTTAAAATTTTGAGACTGCCATTGCACTCAGGGCATGACATTTACCCTAATAGAGGCATAATCTTGACCTAGCTGTGGGATCAGGAATGGGCCCACCGTTGGAGGATTAAAAATAATTAATTAATGATTTCATTTAATTGTTTATTTAAGTCCAAACCTACCACTCCCCTTCTTCTTTTCTGATCCTCTAGGAGATGGAAACTCAATCAAGGGAGGTCCTCCAACAAGCACTCCTCCATCTCCTCCTCCTTTCCAAGGTGTGGTGGTTTACGGATCGTTGTGAAGCGACGACTAAGCCCTTGAGGTTGGATCATGCGTTATTAGTTTTCAATTAACGAATCTACTTTTAGATTAAAATATAGTATTAAAACAATATTAAATTGTCTAGAAAATCCAATATATGAGTAGGGATCATTATAAGATTTCTGATGCATGTTTCTGTTTGAAAATATGAGTCTCGAGGCGACCGTAGTTATCCGATGAAGTCCATCAATTTTTTGGGTGTTTTTTCGGTAGATCGAGGTTCTCCAGTGGTTTCGGGCAGTGGTCCGGTGGGCAGTTTGCGACGGCTTGGCGAACGGGCACAACAGTCATCTAGGCGGTATTCGACAACTCTCCAATAGGGCGCCGGCAGAGGGGGCGCTAGCGAGGCGAAGACCCGGCCCGATCAGCTTTTACCGGTCTGTGCGCTTGCGGGACACCGGGGTCTTCAGACCTCGGATGGCGAGACAAGGGACCCACGAAACACTGGTCCCATAGAGATAGAATGAAACCAGCTTATGTCAGTCCGGGCGAGGCAAGTCGGCCCACGGGCAGGCCGGTCCAGGCTAATGGTTGGTCGGCCGAACCGTCCCGGCCCACCTATTTTCATCTAATTAAAATAAAAACGCCCGTCGAACTCAGACCAGGTGTTTGACTCATGTGTCTTCTACAATGATGTTTCCCTTAAATCAAGAAGACCATTCTGAGTAGTTTTGGGGGTTCTTAATTCCCGTAACAGGGGGCCTCAGTTGTGTGACACACCATTAAGTGGATTGGATTTTTCTGTGGGTTCTTGTTTTGGATGGCGCATACACATCTGATGTCCATTTTAAGTGACATCAGCGGCGGTGCGGCCCTGGAAATGAGGCAGAGATTTCCATTGAGGTTTCAGGTGATGAATCGAGGGTTGCGACGTGGGACCTACGAACCTTTTTTTAAGCGACATGTTGTGTTTTGCGATGTTTTTATCAGACGTCCATTCATGGTGGATGAATAGTATTTTTGACTTGTTTTTTTGAGTCCATCGTGATGGTGCAGTCTGCCCGACAACATTTGGAACGAAGAGTGGGCCCCACAAGACACCGTGTAGGCCTAAAGTAGTGGAGAACATCTTTTACGTTAGGAGGTCATTTCCTGCGAGTATGTAGTAAATATTGCGGGATTTTCCTCAAGGATTGCAACGGGGTAATCTCTTCATATGAGCGGGGCCTATTACATGATATTATTAATTGTGGAAATATGAATGGGCATTGGTCGGAGTCTCCTCTGATGTCGTCCGACCCAGCGCACGGTCATGATGTTAGTGACACCCATTGATAGCACATGCAATGCAGATCTATCGGACCAGTCACGGGTTTACCCTCCATCTGGGATGGGAAGTGTGTTTCCCAACGAAAAATTTTATGGTTTACCCTCTAGCGAGGCTGGGCAGTGGGTTACCCATCGAAATATCAGGGTTTACCCTCCAGTCGGGTTGGGCAGTGGGTTACCTGTTCACTTACTAGTGTTTACCGTACAACGGGGCTAGGAAGTGGGTAACCCAATGACTTTTCTGGTTTACCCTCCAATTGGGCTAGGTAGTGGGTTAACAGTCAAACAATCAGGGTTTACCCTCCAGCCGAGCTAGGCAGTGGGATACCCATTCACATACTATGGTTTACCCTCCATCGTGGCTAGGATGTGGGTTACCTGATGACTTCTCGGGGTTTACCCTCCAGCTGAGCTGGGTAGTGGTTTACCCAGCGACTTATTTTAGACTCTGACCATTTGACGAGGCTAGTTAGTGACATTTTTTTCCGTCAATACTGGAGCTAGATCCTTGGATGTACATATCGGTGATATGATAGCTTTGAAGCGACCTTTAGGCCATACAAGGATGAGGGGCGTTTTCCCCACCGAGATGCATCCTTGTGATGGGACCTAAAAGTCGTGTGGGCAAGTCAATGCCACCCAAAGTGGATAGTATCAAGGTGCGGTGATTTAGCCCCATTGACTTGTACCTACTAGGTTGACATGTGGGATATTTGGGTTCAGTGTTGGATATCCCTAGAACTGTTGGGGACTCATTCTGGGTGAGCATAGACATGGAGATCCCCTTACAAACTCATTCGGGTTCCTTATTGAGCATATATACATATACACCTAACTTTTATTCCCACTCATTGGTTTAAGTTAATCTCCTTCTAGGAGGGTCGAAGACACGCGGGGGATGCCACGCGCTTCTCGTGTTTATCTCCTCTTTTTTGGATGTGTCCACACTCTTACTTAAGGTACTGAAGACCCGGAGAGAAGTTCATCTTCCCACCGTTCCTAGCTCCTTGAATTTGGTCAAGTTTACCTCCTACCCCTTGTTGGGTTGAACTGCACTGTCTTTACTATACTCTTTTACTATTTTGGTTCTATCTACTGCTCACCTCTTTAGTTCCTCCTTTTTTTCTCCCTCGAGATTTCGATGCACCATACTGAGTATCGTTATACTCACCCCTTCTTGGGCTTTTCCCACACCTGGTGTGCCCTTGTAGACGATGGACAGGTTGATCGTGACTACGGAGGAGCATAGTGGTCAGCGTAACTCAAACAGTGTGTCGTGGATGTGTCAAAGTTTTTATGTGGGGATCTATCCAGTTGGTTCCTTTTTGGTTACCTGTTTCCAGGTTGTGGAACCATTGTGGTTGGGCGCGTGTTTTTCACTTTTTATTATTCAGTTCCAATATTAGTAATTTCAGCACATAACATGCTCTTTTTAGTGGGTGATGGCTGAATTCTATTGGGTTATAGCTGTTTTTCTTGAGGTTTTCTTTTTTAGTATTCACTTCTACATCAAGTGGGTTGTGTGTGCGAGTGTACAGGTACATAGGAAAAGGCCTCTCCAAGATTGTTACGCCTTCGGCACTGGTCTCTAGCCTCTGGACTATGGAGGTGGGTTTGAGGTAGTTGTGGATCAGGACTGGTTGTGTCGGGTCGTGACATATAATAAATAAAAAACATGGGTAATTGGGGATATAGAACTCTTCAAATCACTGGAAAACATAAATGAAAACTCCCAAAAAATGATGGGTCGGCGTGGAGGGGGGACCAGGTAATGACATATGTCATTATGTTTCATGTATCTTTAATAGAATTTGTAATTTATATCTTGTTAATGTATCATTCAGAAAAATGGGAGATGAAATAATATGAATCATCTTTAGTAATCAGTATTAACTATTTTTAAACATTATAATAAAATTGGTGTGTGACATAGAGAATGGTAACCAAAAAATATGCCTAATATATTCAAGGATTCTAATTCTTCCATCGGTATGCCAAAAAACAATGTAGTGTACCTATTTTCCCCTAGCACTCATAGACATATGGATGTAGTGAAATGAAATGAATTTTAGTTTGTGATTTACATACATTTATGAAATACATACTACATCAATTTTTACGATCCTTATTCAGTTTTTGGAGTTCTATTTAACTGATATAACCTTTTATTATCCTTATATGAAATCCCATTGGCATAAAATTTATCTATATAAAAACTATTGGTGAATCCAGTCAAAATAATTTATTCATCATTGATCACGATTGCATCTTCCTTGTGATATGTTTTATCACTATATTGTCCATCAGCGATGATTCCTCAAGTTATTCCCTATACCTGGAGATTATTTAATACCCCATTTTTTTTCAAATTCTCTATCCCAAATGATATCTGGTTGAATGATTGAACATTAACTTTTTTAAAAATAGGTATTTTTATTGTAATTCCCTCAAATCATTGTGAAATTATTTTAGAGGGACAGTGATTTTAAGGGACATGTATAGATGAAATCTACATTAGATAAAATGATTTAATTAATGGGATTCTCAATGATGGAATTCCCATTAATTTTTTTCTATGGGTTTTGTATATATGTTTTTAGTTTACCATCATATCATGGTATTGAATTCGGACATTCACATGCCTAAGAATCTGGGGTGTGATGTGAATGTCCTAAATTCGGTTGAAAAATGATTTGAATAATGAATATTATATTTTTTCATTATTTATATTTTTAAAATTTTTTTATATTTTATTTTTCATGGTTTTATTGAATCAAAATAGTTATTTTTCATCGAATGTTGTAGGAATAGGGGTAAAGACCTTCCATGTGTGGTTGGTTATGTTTCTATAAAGGTGGTGAATTCTGGGTAGTGATTTGGGATGTATGCCACTCACCTTTTTATAATATAACTTTTAATCATTTAATTAAACATAATTTAATAATAATTAATTTATTACAAATGTTCTATTGAGTTACAATGTAACGAACTAGAATATTTTATGAGAACTTTTTATTATTATTTAAATAAATGCATAATTTTGTAAAATTTATATAGAAAACATTTTTAATGTGTTTATTTTATTAGAAAATAAGAATTATGTTCCCAATAAGTATATTTATCATCGATAATATATTTTATAACAATGATCAAATGTAAAATATAAATATAGGGTTTTAACAAATCCTTTCGACATAGACAATGGAGGTGATAGCCTTAACTAGTAGGATTGTTCCCAATGATTCCCATTTATCCGGGAATATAATAGATATATCATTAATGTTCTTTCCCTGGAAAATTATAAATTCAATATCCCACAACTTAAGTGTGAGAGAAACCATTTACTGGAGATGTCCAAGATCATTGAGATCATTTCCAAAACAATGCTCACTGAATGTCCCAATGAAATCCACACCATCACATATCATACGCTTTGCATTCATTCTAGTGAAATAAATGGATTTGAATTGAGAAACAATCATTTTTAAATGAACATTATTTTTTTATATAATAATGAATATACCATAATTCTATTATTCTTACATTGTAAATAATTTTAAAGAACAAATAGTATATTTATTAATATTAAAATTCAATTAAAAAGTATATTTTTGGGAATTGATGGATTTTAGAAAAATATTATTTTTATTATATTAACATTAAAATAATTCTAATAAATTTAAATGATCATATAATTTTTCTGAAGTGAAATGTAATCTTTATTATGGTTTGATTACTATTTTTTTCAAAGACTGTAAAATTGAATTAAAGTTTTGTTTTAATTTTAAAAGGTAAATTTAAAATATTTAGAAAATTAATATGAAAAAATGAATAATTTTTTTTGGAATTAGGACATTAAAATTAAAATATTTCAATTTTTTCTTAATTTTCTGAGACAACCGATTTTTTGGGAGAAAATTAAATATTATATAAATATTTAGCAAATTTAATGACTTCATAATAGCCCAAAAAAGATATAAAAAACACTATAAAAAGTATATTTGCAAAAAAAATGAATCCATTAACATTAATTTTTTTTGTTTGACATAATTTATAAATCTATATTGAATCCTCTGAAATGGATAATATATTTAATAATTTTAAATTCATTTCAATAATAATATTGCGCACCTACACATAAGCAGCACATATAAAACAATTTTTCCCTTATAATTAAAAAAATTCTTCTATAAAAACCATGTGATGGTTTCTGGTTTTTAATATTTAATTATAAATATTATAAGACACATGTTTTTGAAATATTAAATAACTGACCTAACATTTCCTATATATTCCAAACCTAGATCCCATTTCCTGTCATTAAAAATACATGGATAATCTCCCTACTCTATCCTACACTTTCATAAATCGTCCAAGGATCACCAATCTCTCAATAACACCCTCTTCTTGCTTTTTAAGTCACCAAATCTAGTAATGATTCCCTACTTTCTTAATTTTACAGGTTTCAATATATTGTTACACCATTTTATTTTCAATTAAATTGTTTGGTGAATGTTTAAAATCCTCCCCATACATATTTTATAATTTTAGTATGATTATTTACATCTTTATCTCTCATTAATCTATTCCATGTACACCCATTACCACGACGTTATTTCATTAGAGTTATTTTATTTATCATATTTCCTAATGTTTCTCTATTATGTTACACATTATATTTGAAAATTAATTATATTGGTTCATTTACATATATTTCCCTCTAACATTACTATTCAATTATATATCATTATATACACCATTCACTATAAATGTTGCTTTTTATGAATTTTTATGTCACACTGTTAGGCTGCCAAAATTGCACTGTGAATTTCTTTTCCAAAACAATTATTTAGTGAATAACATACAAGTTCCCTATCAATGATGTTCAATTATGATCACAAATATTTTTTATTATGGGACTATTTCTATGTATTACCCACCCATTGATCATCGAATAAATTATTATGGTAAATGAATAATATTTTTATGATCTGTGTGGCACACTAAATCATGATAATGAAATGAAAGAGATTTGTGCACCCATAATTATATAGAGCTCCAAAGCATTGGGTAATGTTTAGTATAACAATATGTCATGTTGGTACATGGTTTTACCTGATTCCATTATCAAACACTATCCACTTTGATTTCTATGTAGATTATCCCTGACTTATGATGTAGTGTTTTAACTTATTTCCACACTTCCATGTTATGAATATCCTGTTATATAATTATTTATGATGTATTTTACATTATAAATCATTGATATAACTTTCTAATATGTGTTAATATCTTCATGTTATGCATTTTTTACTCCCTTATTAGAAATTATACCTCACACCATTTTTATGTATGTTCTCAGGTTATCCCATACATTGTTGTCTACAAGGGATTATTTAGGTCAGGTAAAATAGTTTTCTAATAATGTTATTGAATTTTAGGTTTTATGTTGTAATATAAAGCTTCTAATTTCCCAATCCACTATACTTCCTGATCATTCCAGTTAAATTAAGTGTAATTTTATAACATTAAATGATATATGAATGTAATAAAAAGAAAATGTTTGTTATAGTTGGTATAAGGGAAATTTTTAGTTATTTTGGGATTTTAATTAGAATCCAATATTGAAATCCTTGGGGATAAGACTAATAATAAGAAAAACATACCTAAATTTTGGATAATGTAGATTAAAATTTTTATGAAGGAAATAAATCCATGTATGGATAGGAATAAGTGGATATGGCTCAGGAATATATGTATGTAGTGGTAAAACTTGAAAAAAAAATACTTTGAGCTAGACTCGAATAGGAACTAGTGCATGACAACAAGAATTGCTGCATTCCAATTTTGACACTCCCATGGAGAATGCTTTATTAAATTCACAAGCATAGTTTGAAAAATTATTAAGGGAACCAAAAAATTCCCTGAAAAATATATTTTTGGAAATAGTAAATGGATAGCCTAGGTTAAATCCTAGAAATTAATAAGTTAATGAAATAAATGTAGTTTATATGTAATCCGTTTAATGCCAATGTATTTCCCTTTATTTTAGTAATTATTTAAAATAATTACCCTACTTTTTCATTTTATTATATCAAGTTGATGGTAATTGGAGGAATCCTGCTAACAAATGAGGAAATGATGAATGTAACAATTTCCCTAATGATATTCCAAATACTATTGGATCATTAATTTCAATAAAAATTACAACACTCTCCCATTTAATTCATGTTTTGAATAAAAATGTGGATCAAGAGAAATTACAACCCACTGTAATGAACAACATGCAATTGATTTCGTCCTACGACAATGTCCTCCAACATCTAATGGGTCATGAAATTCTTCAATCAAGAAATAATGGATCAAATCCATTGAAAATATATTCTCTATCCTTCAATGAATTGAACATGTGATGGTTCTTCTTGATGCTTATCACATAGAGGGTGATGCTGATAAATGGTGGACATTGATCAGAAATAAAATGCCTTTGGAAGATATTGAGGTAATGTGATCAAATAATTTCATGAAAACAATTGATATAACGTTTTCTCGAAACCTCCGACATAAGATGAAAGTGGATTTAATCTCCGACAAGAAAAAAACTGTGATGATTCTATCAGATTTTATGAGGAAAAAATCACATGGAGTGTACAATATGTCATCGGCTTTATCGTTACCCCTAAATGCAATGTTGGCCACTTATTTGGTGGGATAAAACCTAGAATATAGATATAAATTGTGATCGGTGACATTGATTGCTATGAAGATATTGTCTAATGTTCCCTAAAAACGAAATGGACATCAGAAAATATGAGGGGTATTATATGGATATGAAGGGTGACGTGGTGTCAAATTATGGGGATCTAAGAGAGATATATAATGGTTCCATGAAATATCAAAATCAAACTTACCAAAAGAGTAGAAAGAATAACCCTGAAAATTTATATAAGGGGTTGAGGAAATGATTTAGGTGATGGAAGGGAAGCTGGCCTATGATTGTCAGTATCAAAAAACCACTAATACAATGGTTGAAATGAATGCACTCATAAACCTACATTGTATTGTTAATTTCTACAACTATAAGGATGCATGGAATTTCTCAAACTTATGCACTAAGACATGTAGTTTAAGTGGAAACCAATAACCTCCCAGGAAATAATGGAGTTATTTCACAATCACAACATCCCTAAGTGAATCATGGCACTGATGTTGTGATAAGTACTCGAGTTTTTCATTCATGAATATATAATGTTCTTTTTTATTCTGGTTCTACTCATTCCATCATATTGTAGACATTTTTTAGAACTATTCAATCACCATCAAAATGAATTTAAGTGAAGTTATCAATGAAAAAAATGTAAAATGAAGAAATTATTACATCCTATGTATACAACTAATCATATATCTCAATTTGTGGGGGTGAACATCCCAACAAACCTTGTCATAATCACCAAGGTATAATTCGATTCAATTCTAGTAATGGATTTTTTATACCTATATATAGCCAACATAAATTTCTACATGAAGGTATCAATATTCATATTGAAAAATGTCCACCAATTCGATATAAATTCATGGAGATGGAATAACCTTCTTTAGAACTATCATCTTATGCAAGTATGTTATTACCCAATGAGAAAATGTATCACGCTAAAATGGTTGATTCTAAGGAAAGAAAATTCCTTGAAGACAATCTGACTATGAGGGTTACATTTATGTGTTTCCCAAGGAATTAAATGATCTTCCTCCTAGCTGATATGTCTAATTTTAAATCAGGCTCATGCCTAGGGCGTTACCATTATCAAAGAACTTATATATAATGAATGTTGATGATCACGAGGATCTGAAAAAAAAACTACAGGAGAATCTAGTTAAAGGTTTCATACATTGATTTTCTATAGCATAGGGTGCAACAGTCCTCATTATTATGAATAATGATGGTTCAATGTGTCTTTTCATTGACTAACATGATCTCAAAAAGAAAAATATAAAGAAAAAGTATCTAGTACCATATATTGATGACTTGTTCGATAATATATGTGGTGAACATTAATTTTACATGTTGTTTATTTGGGTAAGAATATAATAATGTCATGGTGTTGATGGATGATATCACCATGAATAATTTTCGTATAGGGTACGTGCACAATTAATTTATAGTAATGCACTTTGGACCCACTTATTCTCTAGAAATATTCATTAACAGGATGATTTGAGTTTTCAGAAATTACCTTGAATATTTGTTGTAGCCTTTTTGGATGAGATTCTATTATACTCCAAAAGTAAGGAGGAGCATGGGGATCATTTAAGTATAATGATAAAGGATTTAAGAAAAAAAATAACTTTTCCATGTATAGAAAATATATGATCTGGTTGAAGGATTTATCATTCTTGGGGAATATCATAAAAATCAATGAGATATCAGTGGACACATCGAAGGATGTGGAAATTGAAAGATGTACTAGGCCAACATCTACAACAGATATTTGTAGTTTCCATGGAATAGCTATATATTATTGAAAATGTTTGAAATCATTCTAAGAATTATGAATCCATCTATAAATTATATCATATAGGGGAGTGAATTTTTCATGGAATTTTGAATTAGAAGAAAGATTAATGGTGTGAAAAAAGTACTCTTATCACAACACCCATTCTCACACTACCCACAAGTAGGGTTTTTTATTCTATTCACTGATTCTCCGTAGAAGGGATTACGTTGGGTATTGATGCGAAATGAAAATTTAATTTCCTATCAATAAAAGAAGATGATAGTTGATGAGAGGAACAATCCAATGCATGATATGGATTTTGTTGTACTAATATCCACTTTGAAAAATTGGTAGCATTACCTATTTGTGGAAACTTATGAAATATATATGGATCACAAAACCATCAATTATATATTCACAAATAATGAATAGAATATTTTTAAAATATTATGGTTAGTTCTTATAAAATACTATTACTACTCAATTCTATATTATCTGGGGAATAAAATAAAGATGTAGAGGATGTATGTTGAAGGGTTCCAATAACTATTTCATTGATATGAATTGAGTAATATCTGAAAATCATAGACATGGAGGGGATAGAAAACAAAATAATAAATAATGGAACATCATCAATCATTTCATAAATGATTGATCAAATATATCTTCTAGATATTTTATAGGATGGTTAGATAGATTATGTTAAAATTTAGATGAAATTGGAAAATATTATAAAAGGGAAATTCTCAGTGTTTAATGTTATGAAAGATGATGTTTTATGATTTGGTAAAAACAATGTGTACTATTAAATCATTTTTTAAAGAAGGAGTTGTTGAATGATTCTCAAAGCCCATCCTATCATATCTATACTAGAAGTAAAAATACGTATCATGATCTTTAGAAACCCTATTGGATGAACAATATCAAGAATGAGATCACATAATATACATCAATATGTCTTTTATATAAACAAGTGAAGGATATAATGAAAAACTATAATGGGATTATGCAACAATTTACCATACCAAAATTTAAATTGGAAAACATTACCACGGTCATTGCCACTAAGATTCCTAATACATCATGAGAACGCAATTCTAGTTTTGTTGTGGGGGATTATCATATAAATATTTAATGCGTTATTTCAATTTAATAGGGTGAATCAATTGATAAACTTGCACGAATATAAATCATAGAAGTGGTGAGGTTATATGGTGTACCACTATTTATTTTATCTGATCAAGATCAATGATTCCCCATTATGTTATTAAAGAGTTTCTTACATGATCTGAATACTAAGTTAAGCATCATCTTGACCAATAACCATCAAAATAATGGCCAATATGAAAAGAAATTACATAAAATTGAGGACATGTTGATAGTTTTCTCAATGGACATCCTTGGTGGATGGGATCCACATATTCCTCTTGTTGAGTTCTATTAGAACAACTGTTTCTACTCAAGCATTCAAATGTCTACCTATGAATCTATTTATGGGAAGAGGTGAATAACACAATCATACAAGGATGATGTTAAAGAATAAAAACATATAAGTCTTGAAATGGTCAAGGAAATGGTGGAGAGTGTTAAGACAATTCATCAGCACAAAGAGGCTGGTTTGAGTTGATAGAAAAGCAATGCTGACAATAATTGACAGGACTATGGCATTGATGTTGGAGACATGGTATTCCTCCACATGTCTCCCTGGAAGAATGTGATAGGATTTGGGAAGAATGGAAAGCATAGTAAAAGATATATTGGTGCCTTTGAGATCCTATATTGCGTTAGAGTAGTGGCCTACCGACTAGCACTCCCACTTAACCAGTCATAACTACATGATATATTCCACATATCCCTCTTGAGAATGTAAATACCAGATTCCTCTCATATACTCAATCTAGAGTTGGTACCATTGAAGAATGACCTCTATTTTGAGGAGAATCAAGTTACAATCATTAATTAGAAGGAAATGTTCTATGGAATAAGAAAATTCTCCAGGTAAAAGTGTTGGGTAAGAAGCACATGTTTAAAGAAGTAAAGAGGGAAATAGAGGAGTCGTTGAAATTGAGTTACTGTTATCTATTTCAACGTGACAAATAGAAATTTTTTTCATGAAATTTCATAATGGGGAATGATTTTAATTACCCGATCTATTATAACTGATATTTTTATTTTTATTTTATTAAATTTCTTATTTTTTATAATGGATATAAAAAAAATAAACTCTATTTTTTATTATATCCAATTAGATTTAAATGACCGTTAAGAATTTATATAACTGATAATATAGCTATTGAAAAGTGATCACATGACTAGTACATATATATAGGGTTTTGAAAAATAGATTCTAAAAAGAAAAATTATGTGATATACTCAACTGGAAGGATAATTCCATATAACGCCAATTTATCCGATCTTATAGAGGAGAAAAATTTTATGGACTTATCACATGACCAAGACTAAGCTGAGATCTTATAACCTAAGCATGATTAAGACCATTTAAGGGATATTTTCATCCTTATTGAGAACACCACCCCAACCATATTCACCGAATGATCCCACAAAATCCCCACCATTTCATAACTTACTCTAAGGGTGTAAACTAGTTTAATAATGTGGTATGCATTAAGAAACTGGAATTTTGATTATGTCTATCATTTTTCAATAGAATAACGAATATTCTATCATTCTATTATTGTAACATTGTAAATGATTTCAATGTAAAAGTATTATCATTGGTTAATATTTAAATTAAATAAAGAAATTTTTTTGGTGAATTAATTGATTTTTTAAACAAATAATAATTTTGAATTATTTTAAACAAATGAATTTTAATAAATATAAATGATCATATAATTCTTATGAAGTAAAATTTAATCGTAATTAATGTTTGAAAATAGTTTTTTTCAAAACCCATAAATTTTCAGTAAATGTCAATTTTAATTTTAAAAGAAGAATTTCACATGTTTATAAAATGAATTAGATAAATAAAATATTATTTTTCGATTTGAGATAGTGAAATAATAAAATATCGAATTTTTCATAATTTAGTGAGAGGGTCAAGATGTTGGTGAAAAAATAAATTCCATATAAATATATATTGTGTTTTATTACATCATAATGGCCCAATAATGATGTAATAAACACAATAAATGTTATGTTCATTCAAATATTATTTTTACCATAAATATCATGTTATTTTATATTTTCTGACATATTTTATAAAGCCATATTGATCCTCCAAAATGTATAATATATTTGAGGAGTTAAAACTCATTTCATTAATAATGTGACTCACCTCTACATAATCAAGGAAATTTTTTTAACATCATCAGGCCTTGTCCTTATAACAAAATGTTTCCCTATTTTATTTGTAAAAACTAATGCTTAAAAACAATGAGGTGATTTGGGTATTTGAACATATAATTATATAGATTACAAACCCAATGATTGTGAAATATTAAAGAATTCCTCAATTATTTATTTTATAATCCAAACCAATATTCTTCTTCTCACCACTCAAAAAACACGAATCACAACATTAATATGTCATACCCTATATACAATCATCCTATGGTTCTCCACACTCTCAATGGTCCCCACATCAATCTTTTTAACTTACACACAAATGAAAGGGTTTATACATTTCTTTTTTTCAACGTTACTTACATAGTTACACTAATTTATTTTAAATTAAAAATGATTGCCTTTCTTTTTGCACCTCTCCCTAACATCCCATATTATTTTTGAACAAATAATGTACCATTTTCATTTTAATTAATACCTTCCAAGTACAGTTGTTACCATTCCGAAAATTTATTTGAGTTATTCCATTTCTCTTAATTATTCATGTTTTTTATTACACATTATATATCCAAATTAAATATGTTGGGTAACGTATTTATATTAATATATTATGTTGCAAATCATGTAAATATTATTTCATACCCATTTCACTATCATAAACCATTTTTATCAGTTTTTATGTCATTTCATTAGGATGCTGAAATTGCAAAACAAATTTATATTACAAAAAACGTGTAGTTTAACCTTTACCCATTCCCTATCAAGGGTGCTTACTTTTCGCCAAACAGACATTTATATATAGGATATAAATGTATGAATTACACAACTCTTGATTGTGGAATAAATTTTAATGATAAATTAATTCATTTTTTATAATATATGTTGCACACTTAGTCATGATAAATATAATGAATTTGATGGGTTCACTAGAAATTATATACTACTCCAATGCATTAGGTGTTTTATAGTATCATGATAAGTCTTATTGGGAATGTTTTCTACATAATTACTTTATGATACTTTGTCCACATTGATTACTTTTACATTTATCCTTGACCTGTGATGCATTGTTTTATGTTGTTTCTACATTTCTATGTTATGAATATAATGTTATGTCGTAATTTATGACTCATCTTCATATATTCCTCTGTGATATAACTTACCTAAAATGGATTTATATCTTCATATTATTCAATTTTTACTGACATACTAGTCTTTATTTATCATACATTTCTTATGTATGTCCTCATGACATCAAATGATGTGTAATTTATGATGTAATGTTGTGGTCATGTGAAAGATGTTTTAAATAATGAAGTAGTATTTCATGTTTTAAGTTGTTTTGTAATGTTCTTAATATCAAAAAAAAAATTATGTATTGATCTTTATGATTTTATTATTCATAATTTAATGTCATTAAATAATGTATGAATGTAATAAAAAGAACATGGCTATTATACAAGTCATCATGGAGTCTTTTGGTGGCTGAATGAATTTGTAAAACACCGACCAAGATATAGAGATTTTCATAGATGGATTTAGATATATGTTGAGTTATGTGGACTTGTGTACTCTATACAATAGATTATATGTGGTTTAATGGAATGCTAAATTAGGTTTCCAATTAGGAGAATAATGTTTACATAATAATTCAGTTACAAAATTCATAACATGATTAGTTTTATAGTGATACGTAAGTCTTAAATACTTAAAAGATATTCCTCATGTAATTTAATAATGTTATATGGGCCCTAACATACAATGTTTTAGTATATTTTATTTATTCCATCGATAGAAGAGGATATGATCATAATTGAATCATAATAATCTCATATGTATCACATGACCTATATGTTTCTACTGTGCTATTTTACTGATGATGGTGGACTAAAATAACTTAAGATCAAAAAATATAATGTTATTATATATATGATTTTTAATGAAATTATATTCTGATAAAATCATATTCATGTGTACATTGGATAGTAGTTCATATGTGAATATTTTTTCATTTACATTGTGAACAGTGATGCAAACAAAAAAATAATGTCGATGATGATAGTGGCAATGAAACTGTCCCTCTATGTACCAATAATGAATTTTGAATTGATAGAGCATTTTAGTCCATATCAAAGGATATTTTATGAGTGGTTTAAATATAAATATATATAATTATGTTTAAAACAATATCATATATTTAGTTTTATAAAAATATTCTGGTGGAATTGTTTTTAATAGAACTAGTGGACCTTAAACTCAATGTGATTTTTCTATGTTGAAACCATCCTAACATATATGTAATCATTTTCATTGATTAAATAGTGTGATATATAATGATTAACGAGAGATTATTTTGTGATAAAATGTTGGATTCATAATTCCTTTAAATTTTACTCTAATTACTAAGGATTTCGTGTGACATACTTCTTGGGAGATACCTAAGTAATCATGTCTCTATGTGATGGTATAGTAAAGGTTATTTTTATTTGATGGATTTAATTAAAAAAATTCATAGTGAATGTGGATAACAATGTGAATCCTTAGATAAATGTCTTCATATATTTTTTATTGACTATAAAAATAAATCAAATTGACAATCAGTACATATTATATATTGTCTATGTAAAGATTCAAGAGATCATGACCAATTGGACCTGTTAATTAGTTGTGAGCATTGACAACCGTAGTGAGTTGTATGTATAACAAATGGTTTAATAGTAAAAATATAATGTATCATGATACCAGGTTATATCTAAATATGATTTGATGAATCATATTCAATTTGAAATACAATAGTTCAGGGATTTCTGGACCTATAACCTTATAATGTGTGGGAAGTTAATGTGAATTGAGTCTATCATAGAGGATTATGACTCAGGGGTCATCACAATGTGTTTAGAAAATGGTGTTCCTATTGAGAAAGTTTTGTTTTCAACAATACTCTATCGTTTTATGATTATTTTAATGTTCACTAATATACTTATTTGTTATTCTAATGATTTTACATTGAGTATATTTCAAGATATTAATATTATTTATTTCTCAATTATGAAATAATATTTATGTGTTTTAATCAGCGTGGAATATTTGACATATTGTTTTGAAATCACTATATCATGTTTTGGAAACATTTTTCATACCATAAGTTGAGGAGTGTAGTGTAAGGATGAAAATTGGCTCTTACGGATTATAAGAAAAGAATGGTTAGGAAACCATATGTTATCAGAAAATCATGAAATAAGAATCCAATATTTTGATGGAACCATATGTTTGGAATATCAAAAAGTATGAAAGAATAATCCTACGTTAGTATGTAATTTCATGTTTTAATCTCAAAAGTATAGTTCATCAACCTTACTTTTCTAAAAAACCATACATTGGATCATTTACCTTTCGTTTAGAAGTAGATAAAAGTATGGATTATATACCATACATTTGAAAGTTGAAGAGAAAAGTATGGATGATCAAACATACATTTCAGACCAACCATACGTTGTAAACCATAATCTCAGAGAATGTATGCTATGTAGTTCAACCCAACGTTTGGCATTATATATTTAAATTACGGCTTTATCGAGTAACAGTCTTTCTGTGGATTATTAGGATGATTTCAAGCTAGATTAAAAACTCCTTCTAAATCACTTTTTTATTGATTAATTTTTTTATATATGATTCAAATGATCCATTTATGATGAGGTTTTCAGGGTGAATTTTAAGGGGAGTAACAACTGCTCTTTTATTCAAATATTTTAATATCGTGATTCAATAGCCGACTATTGTGGATCAAAATTTGAAAGAATAATTAATTAATTTATTATATATATCTGTATTATTTTTAATTAAATTGGATAATATATAGATAATTTTGAAAATGATGAGAAGAATAGATTCTTGAGTTATTCACTACTACAATTTACTGAGATATCTAGGATTTAAAAATATGTCGCTACCATGATATATCAAACTCTCTTTTCTGATGAAGAAGAAAAACAATAAATGATTCACCGATTCTATATTGAATATATTTTGGAAATCAAATATTGTTAATGTTGTGAATTATATTTCATGATTTTCTACAACTGGATCAAATAAGAACTATTCTACCAGATGATCATTCTTTTTAAAGATAAAACTCCATAGACTATCAATTGTGTGATGTTGCAATTGTGAAGAAAAATTGGATTGTATTTCAAATAACAAATAATCATTTTATCAGAGTGACATGCTTATCATGCTAAGCTATCTTTATGGTTATTATTATAAAACATAAGGCTCCTTTTAGCATTAATGTTGTGATGTAGTGGACATCCTGCACACAGTTGTCAAACTGTCTATTCTGAAGATAAATAGATAGTGAACATCACCATGCTCGTAGAGTAGAGCGTCGATGGAGTGGACTAGGGGACTCCTTTTCACCGAACCAATATACATCATGTGTTCTTTTCTATTTACATTTTGCTACATAATCAATCTGATAATGTTAAAAATAAGATCACGATCTTTTGAAGAAACTATAGAACACACAATTCACACCCCTCTTGGTTATATATTGTATAACCCGATCCAAAATTTGGTATCAGAGGAGGTTATTTTGATAAATATATAACAAGGTAAATGTTTTGGATCATGAAAAGAAAAAAGGCTGATACACTATATGGTTTGTCAATGGTTCAATCTCCCTTCTTCAACGGTGAAAATTTTGGATACTGGAAATCAGGGATGATCATTTATTTAAAGACCCTTGGATACAGAGTGTACTCGATAATTCTAACTCCCCATGTGATTCCAGTGAAACCTGAAACATGGAGTGATAGTAAAGAAGAAGAGTATGACATAATCTTGAATGATATGAATGACATCATCTATGGTCATGAATACAATGAATTCATTTTAATTTATCTGTGCCCAACGACTTATGGAATGTGGCTAACGATTACAGATTCTTGTGAAGGAACTGAAAATGTCAGACAAATGAGGTATGCCACTAAAAAATTAAAATTAGACACTTTTAAATTGTTTTATGTTGAAAGAATCACCCAAATGAATGGGAGGTTTACATAAATTGTTAATAAAATCACTACCATGGGAGATCCTATCAAACAAGTAGATCAGGCCATGGATGAACTAAGAGTACTACCACCAAGATGGATTGGAATTTCAGCTACAATTTTTCAATCATCACTTGTATAAAATAATACAATGATAGAGTTAATTAGAACTCTTATGAGATATGACATTGAGATGGAAGATGAATCAAATGAAAATAAATTATTGATAAATATAAAAAATACTGCCTTGAAAGTAACAACCCAAAGGAAGAACAGAAAAATGAAGAATGAAATAAAAGTGAAGCCAGAAAATTTTTATTCATCTAATTCAGATGTGGAACTAGCTCAACTAGCGAGAAATCCTAACATCATATGTGAAAATATTTATAATCCCTCTTCACCCCTATTATTTATAGTTCTATCATAGGAAATAATTTCATAATGTTAGTATAGACATAAGACCATAGTATTTTTTGTAATTGAATCCTCAGGATGTATTGATTTCAATATACATTCATGATGTACTAGAAATCCAAAAATCAAATATATAAAGATTTACATGTCCAATGGAATACATTATGAGGTATTGGGGAAGAAATATTTGACATGTACAATTGAAGACTCCATGTATCATTGATTAGTTCATGTGTGGTGATGTTGATGTGACGATATATTGTAGAGTTATTACATTAATATATGAGTAATTGAGGTTCCTGTTCTTCATTTATAAAACATCCAACTAGACCTGATATGTATTGGATAAATTAGATTTCATATAAAGGTGTGTATAATCTATTGTGGAAAATACATTTGATATTGAGGAATGTTATAGGAAATCTTATTGGGAAGATGTTATGAGGTAACACATTATGATATTCATTTATAAAATTTTATAATTCTGAAAAGTTATATTTTCTAGGTGACCCTTGGTGAGGTTGGGTGGTAGTTGACCTATTAGATTTCAGTTGATTATCTTAGAATATCACGGATGAATTGGTATATTTTTTTAAATAAATTCCAACGAATTATTGAAAATTATCCTATTATGTATTGATTAATTATCACTTAAATGAATAATTATTTTTATATATTTGTAGTTATTTTAATGTTTTATTATTATTGTACTCTCTTAGATGAGTGGATTTACTATAGAGTTACAATCTATGACATTATATGGTTTTCTAATTTGGGAATCATATTTTTCTTGTAGTTTCAATGATTATTCGATTATAGGGGATCATGATTTATTTATTTAATATTGTTGATCATTTATTTATTACTTTATTAATAATTTTATAGAAATTGATCCAATTTTAATGTTTTAAACCCTTGATTATAGTCACCAACCTTGGACCTCTTAGAAATTGGCCTTGGGGGCCACTATCATCTCCACTGCAGGCATATGTTTAGTTCCATGTGCTAATGTGTAGTAACATATTTCCCCAAAATCAGTAGTATTCATCCATGAAAATTTAAAATATCATTTCATAAATATGTATCCTTTGTGGATATTTATACCAATAATGTTTGGTATAAACATAATGCACCCTAAAAATACATAACTAATACATACAAATATAATTGAATAATTTAAAGTTAATCATACAACCAAATTTATGTATATGTTATTTAATTATCCAAATGTGTGAATATATGAATAAAAATTCAAATCAATAAACTTGATATAGTTTAATACATATATTATGAACAATTAATTCTTTGTAACTATATAATATTTTTATTAACTACTTATTTAATTCAATTAAAACCATATTTGATGATTTTTTTAAAATTTAGTTTAGCTTGTAAGAACATGTGTTTTTATATGAGGTATGGAGTCCTTTTCTAGGTTACAATGCGTATATATGGACTTATGGGAGTACCCATATTGACCAAAAGTGTTCTGGAGGTGTGCAAGGCTTGTTCGGATTCCAACACCATTTTTGACATAAAAATGACATGCCTCACTTCTAGAGAAAACTATGTGGGGCATACCCCATATTTTTACTGGACATTGCAATAATTTATAGAGGGGACATATATTCCACATGATTTTAAGAATCCATGTAAAAAGAGGTGCATTCTCGTGAATTTAGTTATTTGTTTAACAAAAATTGACCAAGGTATTTCGCATGGTTTAGGCATGGGTTTAAAACCATGTACAATTTCCATTAGTCATTAGGATTATCAATAATACATGTCATGAATCACCCACATTATTTTCTGACAAAAAAATGATGACATATATTCACTGTGGTGTTGGGTATGTTAGGTATTTCATAGTTAAAAAGTAATTAATATATATTTTGGGGAAAGAATTTTCCTTTCCTTATGTATATAATTTTATATCTAATAATTTTTTTTGTCAGATAACCATATCCCAAAATTCCAATTCTATGGTTAAAATAGCCTGATTATTTTCAATAGAAAAATGAATACATGTCAAGAACATAGGATGGTGACACGGATGAGAATCCTTCTTGATTAGATATAGTGAAAATTTTCCATATTACATAGTGAGTGATAGTATATGGTTGTCATTTTGGTGGAATTATGTTCATTATCTTCATTTCACTGAAAAGTTTTATATTTTAATCATTTTCTTCATGATATAATACATAATTCAAATGAGAAATAATCTTATAGTGTCACAAAATATGTGTTTCAGATGATGTTCATTAAATTCAACAAGAATTTAATTAATTTAATAAATATTATTCAGAATAACTAGGGATAATTGTATCCCCATTTTATTGATCAAAAATTTTTATTGACTAATGATATAATTAAAATAAATATGTATTCAATGGTTCAATAAATTCTTGAGGAGTTTGAATATACCATGACCATTCCTAGTGAAAAATATAAAATTATAATCAAGATAAATTAATTTAACTATTGTGAAATTTGGAATGATCACATAAATAATAATGATAATAATAATAATATACGACATTGAGTTTATTAAAGGATATTACATAACATATATGATTTTATAAAATTAAATTTTTATTTTAACTTAATAACAAACTCGATAAATAGATGTATATGATTACTGTGTTGGGTGTGGAATAAAAAATAAGGTAATTTTCATTCAAAAAAAATTTTCTCCGGACACTCCATTCTTATTTCCTCTCAAAAATGATATTCACAAGAGAGATTCACTCATGACCAACAGAAGGGAAATTAAGACAAAAGTCGCAAGATAGTCAACATGATATGGAAGAACCTACAGATCAATTATAATTTCATGGAAATCAATGGAGCACTTGTGGATTACCAATGGAGGGATTATATCCCTAGATCCTCATAGTTTCATGAAGGAAATATGAGAGTCTCTTTTCAGATGTTCAACATTGAAAAAAAAAATCCAAATCCTAGGTATTAATTTCATCATATATAAAAATATTAAATATAAATATGATGTGTAAGTTCAAAACTAGAGATTTTTTTAAATTAAATATTGTATTAAACATTAATATATCACCAAACACTGCATGATTTCACTATGATTATAACCCATAATTGGGATCAGACTGATGAAATATAAATTTATAATTTTTTATTTGATTATTGATCCGTACACAATCATTGAGTAATTTTCCTTGAATATATTTAATTATTTAATGGGATTTGAATTAACATGTTACAAAAATAACAATTATATCTATTCAATGTTTCCTTGTCATGTATTTGTAAGAAATGATGGTTAATTACTATAGATACCATCAGTTACTATCATTTTAGGCAGCTGAGATTGGGTTACATGGTGTGTGGTCTATTATATGGCGTGCACCCTAGTGTGATTCACCTAGCCATGTTGTATGGTACAAAAAATTCCTTATAGTTAGTAAATGTTTTTTATGTTACACATTTTCCATCCAACCTACACACAGGTGTTGTATTAAAAGGAATGTATTCGGTGTAGACATCATGTAGTCGATAATGTAGGTGGAATAAATTGTGCGATCTGTGTGGTCATTATACATAGTAAAACTTTATGAGACTGACAATCTATAGACTTTATGATATATATGATGTATATGTTTCGTAATAGGTCTGAATTTCATGAATTCTAACATCTAAAATAAAAATTTATTTATTAGAAAAAATTACATTAGATATACATGGTGTGTATCTGTGGCACACTTCAAGTAGTTTACTTCCTCAAAACACCATTATTTTTTTATTAAATTGCACGAGTATATAGATTTCAGAAAACACAACATGTAGATGGACTTTTCACATTGTTTGATCTTATAATGTTACATTGGGAATACCAAGGTGAGTTTATAGATCACACATAAAGTGATACATTTTGTGTTTATGGCATGTACAGTGAATGTATTTTGGTCATATCAACATACTGAGGCACAATCATGTGACCGACATACACAACAACAAAGGAAAATAGTTTGTACCTAATAGTACAAGTCTTGTTATCTAAAAATTTTAGATATAAATAAATTAAATTTAATTAAAATTTGTAAAATTTAATTTTTTTTACATTTATTATAAAATTAAGTTCATGAAAATTTAATAAGGGTTTTAAATAATTTTAAAGACACTATTAATTTATACTATTGAATCAACATCAATAATTTCATCCATTTATTTTGGATTAATTACTTTTTGATTGTTATCCCCCGAATGATTCATAGGTCATTATGTAGAAATGGTATTAATTATTTAATTTTTTACCTAATTATGAAACCACCTTTATTGTAATAATCATTGAATAGAGTATGTGTTAATTTTATAAATTTACTTTTACAGATATGTAGTGCGTATAAGCGTTCATTATATTCCTGATGACCATTATACATGTTTGATGATTTAATTTAATTTTTTGCAAGAAATTATTTATTGTTAAATTAATTATGATAAAATGTTAGTCATATCTACCTCCTTTATTATGTAAGTCTTACATGCCCAAAGATTATTATGTAATATCTATTGAGTCAATACTTTGGTTCCCCTCACCTTCATATGTCTTATGAATACATATAGTTCACTAATCTACCCAAGTAACATGGAGTCCATTCGGGACAGAACAATATTGATTACATCCCATCTGTTGCACAGATGTATAGGTGGAATGATGTACCTAATTCCATGAAAGGAATCATGAGTTATTTTCCATAGTTCATAAGATGATTTAATGTTTGGCCATAGAAGAAAAAATTAGAAAAAACACATGAATAGTCATTCCCTTATTTATTTACTTATATCAATGAAATTATTTCTTTTGAGGATACAAGACTTTTACAACATAAATTAATTAAGTAATGTACAATTAAATTTTTTTAATAAATAGATTGTGAGTAAGATTTTTATCCATCTTGGATAATTAATAATGTAACATCCAATTAATAGAAGGATGAAATATAAAATAAAATACGAGATAAAATTTATTTATAATAGTGGAAAATCATTTAATTAAATATTATTTTATATATAAGGGTTTAAAAGATTATTTGAATGAAAAATTTGAATCTTTTTGTATGACTAATCCTCCTTTGGTAACATACCATTAACTAGAGTTCTTATATTGTTTATTGATTGATTTAATATATTACATCATGATAATTATCCCTTGATATAGTTTCCATAAATTTGATCCTTGAGATGAGGAAATCCATTTTAGGATTTCAGGATTGGGGAGTCCACTGAATGTATCATACACTTCAATCCCAATGATGGGAAATAAATGACAACCTAAATACCATCAATTTTCTTGATGAACCATCATTTTTTTCATGTGAAGGGGTATACAGATCCATTAAACTCTATCTTTCTAGAAACTATACATTCTAAATTCAATGGTAGGTGATAAAGGAACCAGATAAATTGGGGGGAGATTTAATTAAAATTCATTATTATTATATTTCTCAAAAAACAAATATCATTTTTTTAATAGTACACTTCTATTTTATGGTATAATAAAATTTCATTCCATTCATCCACACTATACATACAATCAATTTTGGAGAAAGAAACCCTCATCACAGAGATTTATTTCCAATAGTTATTTATATACCTTCAGGTTGAGCGATTCCATGAATAGAAGTCAAAAATGATAGAATTCTCAGTGTCTAATCTACCAAACAAGGTGGTGAGTGATGAAGAGTTCCTTTTCTATAAAAAAATATGTCAGTGATGAATTCAATGTTCAATGTATAAAAATTTATTATATGTCTATTTAACTGATGTACAATCACGAAAACATGAAAGTGAATTTAATTATTAGAACGTCCCAAGTCATTACATTTAGTGACCTAGATATGAACAATTTGAGATTTCATAGGTGATATTTTAAAGAATAGTTAGAGGTGGTTCCCTAGATGGGCCTCAATTCTTCAATATCATTAGTTATATCGAACACATAGAGGTTATAGGATTTAATGTCACAGATGAACAAGGAATATATATTATTTTTGAATCACTCCCTTATGTATTTAATATAATTTTCTATAAATTTTTATATAAAAACAATTGATAAGTATCTAAAAGTTATTATCACTATTTTGGAGATGTATATAATAAATTAAATCCTTAAATTACATCCAACATTATGGTTAATAAATAGAAATAGATTGATAATAGCATTAATACCAACACTTCTTCACCCCCTTCTATAAAGTGGAATAACGACTAAAAAACAGAGTAATGTGTTGTTATTTTCTTCTGTCATGAAAAACCACATGTACAACCACAACATGATAATTAAACTATGGTTATCATTACGTTAATGTTTATCATTTAAAATTTTATCTTTCTAAAAATTGGAGATTATATTCATCTTGTGGTTATCTCATATTTATTGAAATATTGGAACAATATAGATTCGGTACAATTAACAAAGGGGACATTAATATATGAGGAACTAATAATTGTTAAATTACTAAAGAATCTATCAAGGAATATAACCACATTATGTTGATCTATGTGATATTGTTATTTAAGGGTTGTTATAATGTTCCATATGTTACCAAAAACTATATTTCAATATCAAAAATTTATATATATATATTTACTTTTAAATTTTGGAATAAATGTCCATTCTTTTATATGGATATAATTTTTTATGGTATGGAACATTTTAATAATTTTTAATCTATTATATTAAATGAATCAATTAATGGAAATTGATAATGAAGATACATCACATGACTCATAATAAACCACAATATAGAATCACCAGCTAGGCCTTTTAAGTGAAAACCTCTTTAATATATTTTAAAAAAATTGATATTTAGAATATTATGAACTGAACCGACTTGGTATGTGCCACCCATATTTACATAGTAAAATATACATATCAACTTTTATTTAAAATGTTGATATGTCAATGAGATGTGGTAATTTTTTCACACATATGAATGTGGACCGTTTGTAGATGAGTAAAATAATGGTTACTCATACTCAGAATGGATTAGTTATTGATTATGGAACCAAATCCATAACTCAAAATCTGTTGAAAAAAAGTAAATCAAACAAAGAATACAGTAGGAAAAGAAAGGCACATATGCCTATATCAAGAAAAAATATATCTTCTTGGATATCCGTATATTTTGATGATTTTTAGGATGTATCACTCTAAAAATTGGATGTCGTCCCCTCCGTCATGTCATGGCCTCTTGAGTCTTCACATGATCGTCCTCTAATGATGAATCTAATGATTCCTCATTGATAGATTATATCCTGAACTTCTAAGAGAGATCTCAAAAGTCCATCTTTGAGTTGGCACAGAATCAATATTCAATGTGGAATGCCAAAAAATTATTAACAACAAAGTACTCATTGCATCTAAAAACATCAATATTCATAAGGGAGTAAATGGTATCAGGTTGTAAAATAATTCATTCAACTGCCACCTTGATTGTGAATGAAATGGTCCGTTGAAAATTAGCATCATCAAAATGACTGAAAATACAATTCCTCTATCGTGAAATATCACTGTAATCATCCAGAGGCCTATTGAATGGTTTTTATGCCTTATTCATCAACCCAAAGAAGTTGGATGGTTATAGTCACTCCATTGTTTCCAATTAATATCTATAATTTAGAAGGTACACTTGTAAAGACTGAGCAGGAGGAGTAGTACAAGAGTTGATTGCACATGTCAAAACACACTCCTCATTTGATACTATCTGAGATACAGATTCAAGGAACTGTATATCTTGTAATTATGCATCATGTACACCACAATTCCAATGGATTATAATTTCAAATCCCTCAATTTCAATAAATATTTTTTTTTGTCTAGGTGGTGATCCTTATTAATTTACTATGCCTCTACACACATCTTCCCGACCATGAATATAATCCAATGATTGAACACATTTCACTCATGATGCCAATTGGAAACCCTTATGTTTTTCACTGCAATCATCCAACAAAATCAATATATGTTTTGTATTAAAAAATCAACCCTGAAGGCCAACCAATCATTTTTTACTTCTTTTTCCCATGATGTAATGATTTTCTCTACCATGAAATTTTTTCAACATAGATTTTAATATCATATTCTCTATAAGTTCATACCTCTAAAATAGTCACTAACTCATCAATATAATGAATAATAATATGAACATGACACTCACCAATTCGTATAGGTTTCATTCCTAACTACGCATTAGAATACTACTAATCCATGCCTGGAATGGAGTCCAACCCACCATTATTAGAGACCAAATTGTTCTATTCATAGTAGTAAGATCACCACCACCATCATGCCTATGAATAATTAAATAAAAATCCTACTCCATGGTGTTCCTAGAATGATATGGGTCAAAATAGGGAGACTAGTCTTGAAACCATAGTACCCTTATTTCGGGGTTCACATAACAGTGACAACAAGAATGTCATATAAACTATTGTGAAGATAAGGTGATATAGAAATAACTCATATCTAGCGAAACTATTCAACATCTATCAAGGCCTAAATTTGTTGTATCTGATTCCTTGGATCCTCGTGATTCCATGCATCATTCCATATATTATTAGTGGGGATAATAATTATGGATTTCATTCATTACTATATCCTCTATTATTATTTTTGATAATCTTCAACAAATGAGATTAAACCATTCCTCGAAATTTGATTTCCCTTATGAATTGAATCATATAGAGGATCATAAAAGAGCCATATATTTTTATTAGGTTGATGATGATGATCATCATCATATTTCCACACATAAAACACTGGGTGGTCGACAGTATTCTGATGTACACCAGATATATCATTTGGATTCTTCAAATCCCATACCTTAGGTTCATGAGTGGACATGGTATCAAGGGACACAAGAGTGATGAGAATCACATGACTAGGTGAGGCCTTATTTATAGTCTAGATATCACGTTTTTCCAAAGATATATGATCAATTGGTGTAGGGATGGACAATGTTTGAAATATAGCATCGGGAATTTTTGCATCCAATAACAAGGATTCAGTGTGGATATGAACTAGATCAGGATACATGATGTTACAGAGTACTACCTAAAGTAAGGAGATCTTATTGAAAAATGTGAGATCTTGTTTATGGTTTTCCAAGTTGATTGGATATCTGATGTTGGGATAATATTTACTATCTTCTAGAGTTCCACCATAGTTTATGCTATTAGTGGAGTAAATCAACACCATCAGAGCATAAATGATAATAATCACAATTGAATTCCATTTTCATCGAAAATTGATAGAAAACCCATGCAATGGAACTCCATGTATGAGAATCCATCTTTTAGCAGAGGGTTCACATACATAAAATTTTTTACAACTCATATTAGTAGATATGGTTATGTTTATGAAATGATATATAAGATACATTATTTTGATAAATTAATGGAATACATAATTGATTTTTAGAACAATTATTTGGAGAACATTATGAAACTATTCTTATATAGTGGTGGAAAATATATTAATCAATACATAATTGGGTTCTTAATGGATTTTGGGATCATATATAAAATGAATAATCTTTATACACCTCATTAGAATCATGTTTGTGAATGGAGGAACGATAAAAAGATTGAAATATTGAGATCAATGATGTGTCATGTCAATCATTGATTTTTAATTGGGGGACACACATTAAAAAATTAGTAAAACTACAAAACATTGATCCAAATAATTTGTAGGATGGTATTTAATACCATTTATTATAGGTAATGAAACAAATATTTCAATACATACATTTTTTGGTTTGAAAATAGTTTTTTATTACCTATTCATTTAATAATCATACACAATGAGGCACAACATGTACCTTTATTGAATACCCAAAAGAAACAAGTGGATATTTACTATATGGACCCTCAAAAAATATAATAGTGTAAAGACATGCTATATTACTTAAGGTGAAGAACTTATCTAAAAGGGATAGTCAAATCAATATAGACTATGATTAAGTTGATTAATAAGGTACACACGAGTTGGAACAATGATAGATTCCACAAATCCGGATGGAAGAAGTTGTTTGTCATAAAATACAAGTATTATGCAGTAGTGGAAGGGATTCTAGGGAACTATAATGGTATAGATTTGTTGTCATAGTGCAATGTGAATGATTATTAGTTGATATTAATTATCTACAAACCTTTTTTAAACTAGGAAGTGTATTATATATTTTCATGTTGGAGGAAGCCATGAATTTGGAAATGGATACAATGTACCAAATATGTGTCCATATTTTGGTACATCCTCCAGTGGCTATAAATATCATTGGATAAAAATGTATAATCAAGAAGAAATAGTATACTGGAGGTTAATTTAGTACCTGTAAAGCATGATTGGTTGAAAATTGGTTTAAAAAATGTTACATTATTTTCATTGAAATAACCTTTTCACCAGTTTTAATTGAGTGGATAGAAATTATTGTTTTGGTATTCAATAATTTGAATCCATTTTTTATTGGAGTCCATTAATTACCATCATTAAATCCATATATAAAAATGGGTTAAAATTCAAATTATTATTGTTTTGCATGAAATATAAGGTAAATAAAACTAAATTCAACCAATTTTTTTATATTTGTAATATTTAACAATTTATTTGATTAAAATAACTAAGCATGAAGTATACCATTAATTAGACCATTATTGGTAGAAACTATCTACAATAAATTCAAGTAATCTACCTAAAATTTAAATGTTATTGTATAAAACCTGGTTTTTTTAAATTAATTAAATTTGTGATAATAATTTTTTGTGAACAATGTAACTTCTCTATATAATTTTTCCATTATTAATTTAATTGGTATTTATAGATATGTTATTACAGTGAAAATTTTATTTCGATATAAGTAATATTTGATAAATTATATTTGTTGACAATCCATTCTTGTGAATTTGAGAATTTAATTGTGTTCATGTCATTTAACTAGTTGTGATGAATTTTAATGGAAATATTATAAGAGGATTTTAATGAAATTTACATTAAAAATTGAATTTTTCATTTAAAAGTTTAGTGTTTTCAAATATGTGATGTTTAATAAATTTTTATTAGTAGATAAATATTCATTTAACATATGAAATATTTTAGGAATTAAAATTTATTTCATGGAATTTATTTTTTACATATAACATAGATAATTTAATTTTGGGGTTTTAAATTGATAAGGAATCATTAATATTAATAGTTATAAAATTATATGATTAAAAATATTGTACAAATAAATATACACACTGATTCTGGAGAAACAAGTGGAATTAGATATTATCATTAATTGTTATGGGATTAATAATTATTAAAACAATTGGTAAGGAATAAATTGTGCTCATTTGGAGAATTTAAATTGATATTTACATCCGGGAAATATTTTGGGTAAAATGGAAGGAATAAATACAGGTTTTTAAATGATGCTATAAACCTAAGAGAGATAGTATATTAGAAATGGGATTTAAAAAAATTTGAATAATAATGGAAAATTTAATCATGGACGATTCGTCATAGGAAATAGAAAATATGAGGCATATAATTAAGGTATATTGATTTCATATTCATCTCATCGATCACTATCAGCTTCTCCATTCATGGTGGTGTTATATAAATTAATGAAATTTATAGGATGATTAGTTGAATAGTTTTTTTATAGATTTTCATTTTATGTTCTTATGTGATTTAATATATATATGAATGAACTAATACTAAATTATAATCCAGCATTTTCTGTAAAAATATATATTAGATATTTTTCTCTATATAGAGGGAAAGTTTGAAATTTATGTTGTTTTCTAACGTTCCATTCTGAATGGAACATGTTATATTGATCCCTATATATATTAATCATCATTCATTGTTATTATATTACTATAATAGATATGGTTAAAATGGGACATGTTAAATTGATTAGGGGTAATCCCAATCACATTTTCTGTTATACCATGAACCCATGTGTCATGTGGGAATTGAGTTAGGGTGATAGAGAGTCATGTCAAATATGTATGATCCCAAAATATATATATATATATATATATATATATTAAATTTTAGGAATATTTCATCAATTTTAAGAAGTATTTTTCATTAATAAATAGGATGATAGGGAATGATGGTTTCTATTTTTATGGCGATGTTCTTGAGATCTTATGAAGAAATCTATGATGACCATCTAAGGTAGGAGGATAATTTTTCTTCCTTAGTGGAGAATTATTCAATTTATTATGATAGATTTTATTTACTAATGAAAAATTTACTATAACACAATCATAAAATATTTAATGTAAATTTGATTTGAAATATGATTTTTCATCAGGATTTATATAAATTGGAAAATGGGAATTTTGATATAAATATTTTTTTCTTTCAAAATTATGGATCATTATTAGTGAAAATAATAAAATTTTATAAAATTTGATTAATAATTATTTTTTATAATGATACTTTTTTCAAGAGGAAATCATTTTCGAAATAAAATAATTTTATTTTTAAAACAATTTTAATGTAATGTTCATAGAAAACATTTATTTAGTAAAAATCTTGTGTTTTGGTGGGAAATAACATATATATGGGTGGAAATACCCCAATAGATTATTCGGGAGGGTAACAATTCATTCATGGTAAAAATTAATTATAGTTGGGTTAGATTTTACATTTCATCAAATTTTATTAAATTTATATTTTTAATAAAACCATATATTTTAAAACTATGGTTTATTATAAAAACATGAGTGAATTTCGTTTTCATGAAATATGATTACTAGAAAAATTGGGAATATTTTTTATTATACCACTTAAAAATATTTTTGGAGTTTGCAATTTTTAGCAACTTTACCACCTAGCACATTATTTAAATGTTTTGAAATAAATCATCCATGGTAATAAATTATAGTGATTAATGGGAATATACATAAGTTATGAGGTCATGGATGATAGGGAATTATTTAATGAGTTTTATACCATAGATATATAATATTATGTTATCTACCCTTGATTAATATGCAATGATACATATGCATTATAATTTTCATACCTGGTTTTTTAAATCCTTACTATATTTATATTTATATTTTCACAATTTTGAGAACTCATTTAAATATAATTATAATAATTGATGTAAAATCAATACCCTATTGTTATATTGGATTCTTTGGAAGAGATAGAGTCATGTAGTGATCAAGGAGTCCATTGGTAACCATGTGGAGATTTTATATGTATCTTCTCTTTAATGTCACCCAGGCATGTTTTTATAGTTAGTGATAAACTGATAATAACGTTTCATTTTCAAATTAAACTATTGAATAATGATATATGAGGGTTTTATAGAAAATATCTTCTTCAAAAGTTAATTTCAACATAAAAAAATTTATTCAGTGTTTTTGGGTGTCTGTGGAAGGGATAATATCAATTTTCACGATTATTAACTATTTTATATGGATTTATTTTATACTATATATTTTTACTGTCATTGAAAATTCAATAATTCTAATGAAATAATCGTGAGGATATGTTTTACATACCAATAATATTGTAATTGTATGATTCAAAAAAAATATTAATTGATCAGAATGTGGTTATTCCAGTTTGTATAAGTCTATTTTAATATATATTTAAATTTTTTGGTATTTTCCGTTATTATATTTTGACAAAATTTATTTTAGATAATAAATTTGTTTTTATTATGATAAAAATTATTGAATTGTTCTTTCATGATTTCATTCTCAAACCATATATAGTGTATTTAGTAGAATTATTTCTATTTGAAACACCAGTACAAACATTGATGAAATATTTTTTAATACATATCATTATTTAGTTTTACCAATGTATAGTACATTGATTTTTGTATTAGGGAACATAATAAAATTTCACTAAATATTCTTACTATATGGTACACATGTAATATACCATCCCCTAGGAAGAAATTTATATACTTATAGATAGATTTAATCGAGATAAAACCTTAAAATATTTAATTTATCAAATCAGTAATTGAAATTAATTATTAATTTAAGTGTATAATTTGGTATAAAATCATAAGGATTTATTTCAAGTGTTTATCACATTGTTTTTAAGGAAGTGAAAATATTATATTGTTACACAAAATAATAATAAATGGGGACTTGATAAAAGTTCCTTAGACATTTAACAAGGTGTTCTCTATTTTAGAGACCCATAAAAAAGTCTCATTCATTTATTAATTTCATGATTTTGTTATGATATTTTTTGACTTTGATGTGAAAAATGGAAAATAGTATCTGATAACATTTTTAATTACACCAAATTAATTAAAATGTAATAATTATCATTAATGGAAATATTAGTTAAATAATGTGTAAATATGATTATTTTCCAATAATAAAATATTATAACATATTTTTTTTCTTATTTATTGAGATTATTTTAATATTTAATCATATATTTATAATTATATAATAAAAAATAATAGTCCTAATTTTTACACCCAATATTTTATGAATAAGGCTGATTTATATTTTACTATTCAATAACATGTTGTGTTTTATAGTCATGTATTATTAATGCGGTATTCATAATGTAATGGTAGATGGATTTTATGAGAAATGAATGGAAAACCTAATTAGAATAGTAATAAGAAGAGACCATGACACAAATATTCGTATTAATGATTACTGTAACATCCCAGGTAAATAAAAAATATGGCATTTTATTATTTATTAATATTGGCTAATTAGATATTAATTTTACATTAAAAGGGTTGATATTTTTGATGGCATACTAGATACGCAACAACAGGTTTTTTTGAAATCTTATGTTGCACAATAATAATATAATATTATAATTTTAAATGGTAGTTAACGTCGAGCCATGGTAATGGCGGTAATTAACAAAAATAACTACAAAATTATTATATATGTTTGTTAAATATTTTTTACATTTATCCAATAAATGTTAGAGGCTTAAAATTCTAATGAATCCAATTTTAAGCATAAATATTGAAATATTTTTTAATAGGTTGATTAACAGCCTTTGGATGGAGAACAATTTTTAAATCTACATGTTGTCACTTTTATATTTTATATTTGAAAAAATATAATCATTCTTTATAATCAATACGTCAAAATGTACTTTGTGTATATTTTTTGGATTTTTTCCGATAAATTTTATTTTTTAATGAAGAGTGAAAAATGATGTATTTTAATTCAAAACTGGTTATTAATTTAATTTATTTATATGGTTAGATTATTTTTTTAATTTTTTTTAATGTAGAATTAAAATATATTTTTACTATATAATCCAATGGTGGTCATTGAAATTAATTTGACATTTAAATTGGACATAAACAAGTGTCAATATTTTGATAGATATTGTTTCATAAAAACACTCTATTTGTTTTGACAACAGGAATTAAATATAAAATTAAATAATGAAACTTCTATATTTTGAATTTGTTAAAATAGACATCATTTTTTTATTTTGAATATAAAATATAACTTAGGGTGAGATTTTGGTATTTTTCTGAAAAAACATTATTTTTTTATAAATAGTCAAACCATTAAGTAGTAGTTAAAAACTAATTTTTTCATTTAAATGAAATTTTACCACTTCAGATAATTGAATTTCCAAAATATAACATACATTTTTTTCATTATTAATTAAAATCTGGTTCAATGGGATGAATATAATTTCTGGTGAATAGTAACTTTTGAGTTTAATTAACCGCGATTAAAGGTAATTTGGGTAATATAAGGTAAAAATTAAATTATAAAAATATAAAAATACCTTGACACTTGTTTTAACCTTATTGGATGAGTCATGTCTGACTAAGACAATCCATGGGTTAATTTGGGGCCCCCATAGAGCCACTTGGGTATAATAATGACATTAATAAATTTTTATTTAAAGTAAAAGTAGAAATGACAAAAAAATGTATTTTTTTAATAATACAATTTTATCATGGGGTTATATGAATTATATTTTTTACTATAAATATTTATTATAATGAAAAAAGTATTTCCAAAATCATGTTATTTTTTATATTTTTTATATATTAGATAAATAAATTTATTTATGACACCATGATGATGTAGTGATTATCTCATCAATGAACGATGTAAATAAAATCAAAATATATGGAAACATATAAGAATAAAACTTGTCTAAAACCAATTTAATGGGTTTATTTAGAACCCTTATAACATTATCCACAAAATATATCATTATGGGACATTTAAAATCTGGAATTCATTTTATAATAATGTTACATTTCATGATATTCCAAAAGTGACCCGCCTCCCTCTTATAAAAGGCCCCACCTCTACCACATGAACCATACCTTTCAAGCCCTTCGATATCCCATACTCTACTCATATTATCTCTCCACATCCCTCTATTACTCTTATAAGCCTCACTTTGGGAATAATTATTTCCAAAGAAGCCTTTGGCTCAAATCAAAAAAGATTTACCCGATTCAGAGGTAATGTCTTCCCTCGAGTTTTATTCTTTTATTTTCCTTCTTCACTCAGAAGTATCTTATTATTATTTGATCACATAATAACACCAGTATCCTAAATACACTAGGATTTTGTTATCAAACGAATTCTACCTACACTTACACACACCTCCGTCTAATGGTTAAAAAACATATTGTTTCTGTGGGTGGCGAATTACTCCCTCACAAAACGATGATTGTTCAATATTTTTCTAACACCTCTCTTGGTGTCTATTATGATATAAATATATTTATATATGATATATATTATATTTAGGTCCTCTCTATGTTATTTATTTTATATTTAAAACATTCTATTATTCTTTGCATGTTGTGAAAATGCGATAATTTCACATAAGGAAGTGTGGACAACTGCCCCTACAAGTGATGTAACTTGTTCATGCCATACATGGAATGTATAAATAATGGAATAAATTAACATATGTGACCAATATATCATATATATTATTCTTTAATTATAATATATCTATGTCTCATTTTTTTATTTACTTTAATATGGCAAAAAATTAAAGTAGCGTTCATGCACATGTACGACCTACCGTCTCCATGAACGGTACATTTCATTTTTTATCTCACTAAATTATGGAATATTATTAAATACATATATACTAGATATATATGATGTTTAAATCATGAACACCATTCTAGAGACGATGTATATATAACTATGTGCGAAATTCTTTTCAAACAAGTTCATTTTTGACTCACGTACCGAACATCGAAAACAACAGATGATATGAAATCACATAATTAACTAATTTTTATAAAATAATAAAATGTGAAATAAATTTAATAATAAAAATTAAATTATGTATTTATGCAATTATAAATTTACCTATGTTTATTATTCAGGAATATAAAGAACGAATGAGAACAAGTCGAGCTTTAGGTAAGGGATTTCTTATCTCACTTTTAATTATGTGAGATTACCATTGTTCGCCACTTATTTGTTTCATGTGGTGTATTGTGTACTGTCATTTCATATATATTATCATGATTCTATTTATATTCATGGTATTATGTGATTCATTTTGTTTTTATTATATATTTTTTTATATGACTTGATTGATTACAAGGAGGTAAGGGATTTTATCTCACTTTTTATTCCTGAGAGGTTCATGTTACATTTTCCACTATTTCTTTTTGTGTGGTGTATGTACTTACCATGATTCTATTATTTTTCTAATATACATTAATTTATGGGTATTTACATCTTCATTGTATGATCCTTCTTTCATGGGGTGTACATTTCGAAAGTTACCCAAATCAGTTAGGGAACCTTTCAACCTCCTCTTTTTAAAGGTCTTTTTTGTTAGGTCTTATAATTAACATCTTCTTATGTTGGGATATGTTCTTATATATCCTTATTGCTGTAAATTTTATGTACAAGTGATAAGATACCATTTTATCTCTCATCAACTCATTTTATAAATTTTAAAGGGATAACATTAGGATGTCTAATTTTTGTAAGGGATCTTCTTTACCCAATTTCATTTCTTTGTGTTAAACATCTACTTCTTGATTATGTCATGCTACAAATATGTGTGGATGACCAATAATTATTTTAAACATAATATCTACTTATATTGGGTGTATTTATATTTGTCACACATATTTATGTAATTGATTTATCCTTAATCTAAGGATACCGTCTTTTTACAGGACTTCGTCTCAATCTCCTTTCATTGAGACATCTTTTTATTTTTACATGACATTATTTTATAAGGTGCATAAAACCCTTTTTAATTTATTTTCATTCAAGAAGAATCATTCCTATTTGAATTTTTTTACTAAACATCAATAATTAATGTTTCTCTTCTCACATAAGCAATGATAGTGACCTTTTCCGCCACCACAAGTGTTATTCAATCTATGGATTCCATAACATGTCATAATGTTTTCAAAATAAAAAATATATACCATATACACTTTTCACACATTTTGTTATTGAAAATGGTTTTTAGAATGGATTTATTTTTTCAATAACTTATAGTTTTATATTATTATAGAAATATGGGAATGTTATCTTTTCCATATACTTATGTTATGTGTTATGAGTATGTTATGGTTCTTTTCCATTGTTATGTATATGGGTGGTTCCATGAAAATCCTAGTGTGAGTGAGCCTGAGATAGCTCTCCAATTCATTGTGTAACGTGTTAGAGGTAAACGTTAATGTTTCTCGAAATAGATTTGGGGAATATTCTGTGATGTGTATTCGAAATGTTACTTCCTATGTAGTTGTGATAGCTACAATGTATGTATGTTATGTATGCCTTAAGTTACCATTATGATTTGTGATTACTATTTTTTATTCATAAATATTATGATTTCAGAAGGATTGATTGAAAATTAATGTTTCATTGATTTGTATTTATCGATGTGTTAATGTTTCCTCTCATTATGTTATAACCCTTACTGAGCTTTTTATGCTCATCCCATGTTTTTGAAATGTTTTCCACAAGACATAAAGATGAATTGGGTCAAGGATGGGATCATGGAAAGACATGCAGTCTAAAACATAGAACTAGTCATGTCTCTTTTTTAATAGTTTTTTTTAAAAAAAGGTAAACTAAGTAGAAGTGGCTACATTATAATATCTTGAGATGTAATAGTTATTTCATAATTCTCTAAAACTCTATACTTGAAATGATCCTTAATGTGAATTATTCATTTAAATCAAGATTATGCAATGTTTTAAGGCCAGGTCTTTATATTTACAATTGTTATTTTCCCTCTTTTATCAAAACGAATAACTCCATAGATTTATTATTCCAATTTAAATAAATGATTTGTATAAAAAAGGATAAAGAAATGAAGAGTAAAAATTAGGGAGAGTACGTCATAATTAAAATTGATAATGGTGACGTAATATTTTCATTTATTATAAAAATATATGGATTTATAAAGATTTTAATATTCATTAATGGGTAGATAATTCATGATTTTATAAAATAATAATTATAGAAATAAATTGGAAATAATATATTATGGAAATTATATTAATTATTATTATATTAAATGAACATAAAATTGATATCATTGAATAATTAAATTTTAAATGTAAATAATTAATTAGGATTAATGTTGAAAAATATTAAATGAATATGGAAATTTTGGTACTATTGAGATTCATAAAATTAACAAATTTATTTTTTATTGGAAGTAAATTAATATAAATATAAGACCAATTTGTTTTTTATTTTTGTGGTCATATTTTATAATGTTTGATATATGGATATTATACCAATGATTTGTGGTTTTTTAGCATAAATGGAGCAATCATTATGATGTTTCTATACAGTATGAGAATATTTATATAATAATTTTTACAATATATTATAAAATTATCAAAGTGTGTAAATCAAGTTACGGTAATATTTCCCAAGATAATAGTCTAAAAATATTAAAGTGAATTCCATTTATATGTTCCAAAGACTATGGGGTTTATTAAATGAAATAGTGAATATTTACTTTTTATTATTTACACAGATGGGGGGAATACAAGTTCTCTAAAAGTAGTTCCATGTTGTTCATCATGTCATTCCACCTGATTTTTTTCTTTAGCATTTCTTGATAATTTATAGATTTTATTATTTGAATAATAAAATTATATTATGTATTGCATCAATGATTTGAAAAAACTAAATTCTTAGTAAATATGAAATATTTAGTGATATTATATTTAGTTCCGATGAATCTAGAATTAAAAACTCCAAGTGGGAGATATAATGTATATTAGACAGAATAAATCCTTTTAAATATTAAATTTTGTGGACAAAAATAATAATATATATTATGATTAGAAAATAGTTAATTAGGGATGTTAATAAACAAATTTATATAATTCAGGTTGAGGATGGGATATTCCCAATGGGTTGAAACACTATAATAATGATTCTCATTGAGTGGGATACGATTTTCCATAACATTTTCGTGGGAATAGGGAGTGTACCAAAAAATTAACACTTGATAAAAGTTATAATCCTTATTTAAGGGTAACATCATTACTATTTTTAATATATAATAGGCTTCCAGTTATGGATATATTGTTGTAGGAAAGTAACCGATATGTAAAATTAAAAAATAAGACTATAATTTTTTGTGACTTTACAATTAATTTTTAATGTAATAGTTAAAGTTGACAGTTTAATTTTTTCCAAGAAAATTTCACTTTAAATATTTTATTCTGATTATTTTAAACACAAATTACATTGTATATGTTTTTGTTAAAGTATCGAATAATCCAAAGGTGTGCTGTAAATAAATTTTAAATTAAATAATTAATTTACATTCTAAGTTACATGATTAAGTATATTTTAAAAAATAATGAAATATTCAACATCATGGATTACTTTTTAGTAACATTCAACATAGTATTTCATGGGATATGAGATTTAATTTAAGGATGATATAATTTCAGGTTGGTATTTGGGACTCACACACTCCAATTTCACTATAAATTAATGATATTTCCCAAAAATACCATATTTTTTATAATGATTGAATATAAACTTCATTGGATCATGAGGATATTAAACCACCCAAGTAAGGTAGGATTACAAAATAGTTTCAATTATGTACTTCACATTAATTTATTATTGATATATTTTAAAACATAGTTTAATATTTTGAGAGGAAGATACTATTTAAAAAAATCATAATTGACATTAATTATTTTGAGTTATGAAAGTATTTTGGTCACTATTACCCATATCATTTATTATGATATATTAATTCTTGTCATGTGATTTCTGAACATTGATCGTCACCAGAATGAATTCAGGAATTAATTCATGAATATAACACTGTAGTCTGTGGTGTAATACCCAGTTTGGAGAGATATAATAGAGTATGATAAAAGAAAATGATCGTGAATTTTGAGTAGTTGAATCAGAAAAGTATGTTTGGTGGTGTGGGTGATCCATCAGCTAATGTTGGATGATTGTATAGATTACGATATTGGCTTTATTTGTAGCCTGATTGAGAAGAGGGATTCAATTAGGCCATTATATAAAATTATAAAAATTGATTCTAATGATGAACAAATTTAATGTTTGAGAATGAATTTATAAATTCTATATAACATCTAGATCATTTTCAAAAGATTAATAAATGAAAGTGAGGAATATGTTGAAATGTGTCTTTTCCACAAACAATGGTAGTGTTTCTAGACTGTGGTCCAACTAGGTAGAGGTCATTTTGAATTTGGTTTGCTGGTCTATCTACTTTTCTATTAATGCTAGTGATATGGAATGTTTCTGAGAAGTATCCTACGATGGGATGGAACATCACATCATGTTTTCTAATTGTTTAGAAATATTGAGGTTGAATTTGTAGGATTATGTTAGTGGATTGTGATAACGATATTGCGGTTGTAAAAGATGGAATAATTTTTTATATATTGTCAATATGGATAAATGGAAGGTGGGGGTTTTTATATCATTATATTATATATATATGTGGAACATTTTGAAATATAGCATTAGTATATTTATTAATGACATTAATATTTATAATTTAAAAATATTTATTTTCATATGTATAAATTTATACATATATATATATAAATCGGTGCCTGATTATATATATATATATATAACTATGTATGATTATATATATATATATATTACTCTATAATAGATAAACACTATGAAGGACTGGACATTCATCAATGTATATATAGTGTTTTGTTGTTTTATTGATTTTGTGAAGATGTTGGTCGTAGTTATATGAAGACAAGTGGTGAAAATGGGTACCGAGATCAGAAATAGGAGTAGTGGTATGAACTATAATGTTATAGAGTTCAGTGATGTTTTTATTCTCATTGTTTGCATTGTCAGTATGTTGGTTTTTCTATAGATTTTGGAAATTGGATTGTGGAACAATCATTTTAAGAAGACTTATTTCCTATAGGTTTTTTAAATCACAGAGGATATTAAATTTAAATTAATTTGAGCCATAGTTAAACCATTATATAAAATATTAATGTTTTAAATTGGTGATGTGGAGTGTCTTGATACTATATTCTTTAATAATAATAATATTTTAGAGAATATATTTCATTGAGGTATGTAGAAAAAAGGGATATGTAAACAAGGTATAGTATTTTGAAGAATGATTTATGATGGGAAGATGAAAATATCATAGATCATAGGTAATTAGATAATAAATTACTATTTCAAATGTACCTTCAAATAATTGATGATGTGCTATAATATGAATAGTGTCACTCAGGATGAATCATCTCTAATTGTTACATAAAATTCCATATCAATTATAAGTGTTTTTCTATGAAATATGACATTATTATTTTTTTTAAAATGAAATAATTTATGAAACAATATTTTCTAGAACTATATTTTTTTAGAGTTCCATTACTCTCTTAAATACCTACATTTATTAAATATTTCTGTAATTCATGAAACATTAGATGAATGCACCAATTATCATTTTCCAAATCATTAAATTCGTTTTCTCACAATCAATGCATTATCACAGACTAGGGACACACTAAAAAGGTATGTTTACTAATCCAAATATATACTATAAGTTCTATGAATATGAATGTATATTATTGAGGAGGAATTAAAACAATTGATAAGAAACGGAGATATAACCATAAACAACCAAATACATAGACATGAACAGAATACAAAAAATAGATTCATGTGTCATTATTTAATGTGGAATTATGAAATGTATTAAAAATAATTGAGTCTACATGAAAGCATATAAATATATTCGGTAAAGGTTGTTAGAGTTTTAATAATTTTTGTACTCCTACATAAACCATAAAATTTATATTACCAATAATTTAAGAGAATATTATATTGAAAAGTGGATATGATGTTAAATAAAAGAAGTTCTAGGTGTCACCATATTTAACAATAATGTTTGTATTACTAAACATGTTGAAAATTTAATAATGTACTGTTGATATATGTAGAGATATATTTAATAAATTCTTCATTATTGTATAAAATATTTTGTTGGAATTTATTTCTTTACTTATGGTTCACATGGAGTAGTTGAAATAAATGTCTCACAAGAGAGGAAAAATGAAACAATGATGTTAAATTTCAATATAGTTCTACATATTTATTATTTTAGTGTTCATATCATTTAGAAAGAATGTCCCTACTGTAAAATTATAAAACACCTTTTCAATTAATAAAATTAAACTGGCCCTTCAATTTTTTTGGACCCATTATACCAATATGGTATTATCACTCTAGGAAAAATAGAGATTTATTTCTCACATTAAATAATGTATGTTATTCCACAATAATGATGAAATATAGCTATATTATATTTTAATATATTTATTATTTTTCTATCTAATAAACATAGAATGTGAATGGAAAATTCCATCTTTATCATATTAACATGATAATCTCTTTAAATAAATGCGACAAAAATATTTATATATGAGATATATGGCTAGTTCTCTCTTGTTTTTTTCTTTCAATCATTTAAAAAAAATTCCCCTTAAGAGATCAATGTTTTAAAAACAATAGCTTTTTATTCAGTATCACTATAAAATATATTCCCAGTTATGATACAGTCAATATGATAGAGAAATGTATGATATGGTTGAAATTATAATGATTTATCTTCTAACCTGATATACACTTCAAATTATACTAGTCAATATTAAATATAAATTATAACCTTCAAAAAAAATGAATCATAGTGGTTTATTGTTAATGAATTTTTCTCTGTACTTTTTTTCTATTCAGATATATTTTTTCCCATCATATATTATATTCATAAGAATATTTTCATATAATTGATGGTTTTATTAATTATATCTCAATGTTAGGTCCACCAATAAACTCAATAGAATGGGGATTCAATTAATGAGTAGGATTTTAATAATTTATAACATTAACACCCATATTTCTTATGATTATTTCATTGATTTTTAAATCATTAAGGCATAGTTATATAACCAAATATGTTGAGACTTCATCCTTCATATAAATAAAAATGTTATTAACTAATGTAGCGAGGATTCAGTTAAATCATACATATGCAAGGACAAAGAAATTAAAAAAAATAGATGAATTGGATTATAAAATAGGTGTTTTCAAAATTTAAAATAATTAAAAATGGTTGCTTTCAAAAAAATTCCCATAAATTGAATTCTTTATAAAAATATCCTAACATTGGTGATAAATGAGAATAATTTAGGGTAAAATTCATTTGGAAGATATTCATAAATCATAAATAAATATGTATTCTAAACAATACATTACATTCTATAGTGAACATCCTTCAAAATAATAATAATAATCAATATTTTTAATCATGATCAATGATTATAACATCTTTGAATTTTTTTCAACTTATGAGGGGGGTGATAACTCAATTCCAATTCACTATTAATTTAAAAAATATATTATTTCCTCTATTTTTTTTCATAAATATTCATTTAAATTAAAATAATTATAATTAGGATAATAATTTTCAAATGATTATCGCATATCAAAATGATAATAATTGTTCTGTGAATTTCACTAATTCCCCAAACAAAAAAGACATTCAATGAATCTTTCACAAAATTCTCATCAATTTCAATTCATACATTATTAATTTTAAACCATTATTTTTTAAATTTTTAATTGTGTAATATAAGATTATAGTACAATAATTAAAAAGTGGTGATGTCTGGTAAAAAATCATCTCATAAAAATATGGAAGACTAACAAATGAGGTCATCAATGGTCTTCCATGTTAAATTATAAATGATTGAATGTATTTAATAGATATTTATAAGACATGAATGTGGATGAAATATTTAATGTGGATAAGATATCAACAAATCTATAAAATGTAGTAAAAACAATTTTATTTCATATTTTTTATATTGATTTATATTTTTTTCTTCTCAATTTGTTACTAATTTTTGAATTTGATGCATCTGAGGTTTGAAAAAAAATGAAATTGACATATATATAAAAACTTTCCATATGAAAAAAATTTCAAACATGTAAATTTATTCTTATAAACAATAATTATCTAAATTGATATGTGTTAGTGAATTATTATAATTAGTGAAAAAGATTACTCTATATATAATTTATCAAATAGTTTATGTAATATCAAAGTGATTGTTGTATATGAAATTTTGTTGTATTATATAATCGCTATGGAAAATAGTATCTTTATTTTTGTAAGGGGGGTATAAAATTGTGTTTCAATGTATTTATAAGATTAGATATTTTTCTATATAGATTATCAATTTTATAAAAAATACCACTTTCTTTTTCATGCCCAAAGTTTATTGAAATTTATCTAAATGTTCATCAATGTATACATTCACAATCATTGGTGAAAATACACAGGGAAAAAAGATGTTAAAAATTAACCTTGGTGTGAATTTTTATTTTATAAATTCTAGGATATGATAGTATTCATTTACCATTATAAATGATTTCATAGAAATGTACAACATATTTCAAATGAATTATATTGGTCAAATTTTATTATAAAATTGTAAAAATATTGAGTTGATAAGAATTTATTAAATCATATTATAAATATATAGACAAAATATTAAAATTAGTAATAAGAAATCATTTCATTTTTTTGTTGCATTTTATTTTTTTTGAAATATATATGTAGATAAAAATAATTTTTTATGTTGTTGGAGAAAAAGGGATATTGAGATAAATAATGAGGGAGAAAAGAGGAGATGCCTATTTTATACCTTTCATTTCCATCTCTTTTTAAAGGTGGATCCATTCTTTTATAAATTTAAATGGTGTCATGTCATATTATATATAGTTTATGAATTTCAATATTCATGTTAAATTTATTATTATGTAGTAAAATACTTAAATGAAACCACATATCAAATAAGATATAATATTTTTTACATAAAAAATGATAATTTATCCATTTAAATAAAAACTAAAACCAACTAAATAATTCTGAAAGGTAAATTAAATTTTAGTTTGCCGTCCAAAATGTCTATTATTTTCCAGATATATAGGTAGATAGTTATATATTAATATCAATTTTATATACTTGGATATGTTATCCCTAATAAGAATCATTATGTTTTTATCAATCCATTCTCAATGAAACACATTTTTCCTTAAATATTTACCCATGATAATAATGAAAAATTTTCACATCCCAGTTTATGTGATTTCATGTTTTTGGGGGTTATAACAGAATATAATGATACACCCTTTGGTCATTAAATAACATGATGATTCAATCTAGTAGCCATTCTTTCCAAAATATAAAAATTCTTCAACTTGGATTCACATTAGGTTATGAGTTTATATTGGGTATGGATAGCATGGGAATATAAGATGTGAATATATTTTTTCCTAGTTAATTTTTTCATTATATTTAACAATTGGTGATTAATATAAATGGTGAAATAAGACTAAATTAATTTTTAAATATCCTTTATGACTATTGTGTTATCCAAATAATGGTAAATTGTGACCTCACATTAAATGAAATTGTTAGTCATATTTCATATGTTACAAAATTAAATATAGTTATCATAATAAATGCATTTTTTCATGTTTATCCTCACTACATATCAATTTTTTGAAAATATATATGTTGAATATTGAGTTGGGGAAATTTTTTTATTAGATTAGGGAATGAGTCCTAAATTAATTGTAGTATAATTTCCATATAATTTTATAAAATTGAGTACACAATGTTATATATGAGATATAAAATATTAATATTCTTAAAATCATGCATCAGAGTGGATGTTTAAAAATAATATTTCTCTATATTAATGTTTTCAACATTAAATATCATGTAACTAATATTTATCTTTAGTAATGAGTTAATGTAATGTGAAATTAATTTTTCTTGTAGTTTATATAATATATGAAATCACAAAATCAATAAAATATGTTAATTATCCTTGAACTATTTAATAGGGGAACATAAAATTAATTAAAAAACTATTGAATAAAGTTTTCTATTTGGCAAACCGTTATTTAAAATTATGGTTTCACATGAACATTATGTTTATTCATGTTTTCATTTAGTTATTAATGTTCCTATGGATAATATTTTTCAATAAAATATAAATGAAATTATATTGATACTACATTAATTATACCATAACATCAAGTCAAATATACTAACGAAATAGAAAGAACACAATCTTTTATAATAATTTAATGGAGAGAAATGAAATATATTTGAGTTGAATATAATTATCTTTAAAAATATTAAGATATATATATTATATAATATTAAATTTAAGTTTATAATATGAAAATTTAATAAAATTGTAAATGAAAATACCCCAATAACTATAAAACTATAAAAGGGAAAAAATAGAGAAATTTAAAAATAAATAGTGGATTCACTATATCTATAGTAATATAAAGAGTATTGAAAATCCTCCAAGTACCAAAATGTATACTATTTATAGAAATTAATATTAATTACATCATAAAATGATAATTCATAGTTTAAATGTGGATAATTGTATTTATAACATGATTAGGGGTGGATTTTCCCTCCACTTCTAAACATTGGATATACATATCATTTTAAGAAGTAAGTATTAAATATCATTAAAACTATTCTAATAGAATGTTTTTGGTTAGTATTTTAATAGTGAAAACATAAAATTTAATGTCAATTAGATACTATAATACATTTTTTACTATTTAAATCCTAAATACACATTTTTTAAAAAATAATACATTTATACCATTATTGTATTCTTTATTCCAATGGATTTAAAAACAATAAAAATGGTGATACCAAATGGATATTTACTATCTAACACATTCCTCAGGATATTTTATATCTCCAAAAATATATATCATTCAGAATGATATTCTAAGAGATATGGACACTATTATTAATTTTATTTCAAACTATAGAAAGATTTACGTACTTATATTTAACACATAACATTGGGAAATTATTTAATAAATCAATGTAATATCATTTTTTTAAATTTTTTTATTTATTTACTATTTTTTGATATAGAGTTTCAATGAATTTTGGAAACTAGATTTTCATTAATTAATAAAAAACTAACTATTATCTAGGAAGTATGGTAGAATTTATTGGTCTTGTTATGTGATCTAAAGAGACCTTTAAATTATTAACATATGTAATTTTATATATCTATTATATATTAAAAATATACCAATAATCATAAAATATATAAATTATTGGAATATATAAGAATATCAAAAGTAAAAATGAAAAAAAAAATCTATTCTTAAAATATAAGGTTTGTTATAATTATCTCAAATTGTATTAACTATTAAAATGATAAAATTTTAAGAAAATGAAAATATTATATTATAAATTCCCTATATAAAGTTTCTTAGAAATAATATATTAATAATAATAATAATAATTTATTACATTATTTTAGTAGTTTATCCGTCTTTTAAGGGTTATATTATGGAAAATTTTCAGTATAATGAAAATATTAAAATCTACAAAAATTATATCACTATTGATCATTATATATTTATATCATGGATATGAACTCACTATGAAATATTTTTTTCAATAAAGATAATATTCAAAATTCATTCATATATTTTTTATTTTCCTGATTATTAGGCATTCTCCCAAAAATATAAATTCATTTCTAACTAAATCAGATTCCTTAGCTCCAAGAATTATGATTCTTAAGTCTATTATTCATGTGATTATATTGCATTGAATCATAGGTTTTTTCTGGATTTATATTATCATTTTGTGAAATTATATCCCATTATGTTACTGGAAATGGATAATGTTAATTTTGGTATAGGGTTGACCCTAAGGAATTAAATTTGTTTGATATGTTATAGGTTATTTAATAAATAAGAAAGTAATATCTAGATTTTGTTTCATGTTTTCATCTATTTAATAATTTTATATTTAAAATCAATTTATTTATTTTCCAAAAATCCAATTTTATACATGTTTATTTATTTCTTATACATTTTCATATTTCATTATTGGAAGGTTGGTATATTATGTATGAGATTAATGATTGAAAAACAATGTACCTGTTTCATACGAGAAATTGTAGTTACTGTTGACATATATATTTGATTTAATTGAAATATGATAAATATTTTCATGAATGTAATTTTAATTAGGTGGAAGTATAATGTTAATAAGGGAAATAATAATAATGAGATGGTAAAACTAGTTTTTTGGTGGATTATTCTAAATATGAATTATTACGATGTGGTTTCATGTGAATTAATCTTATTTATATTAATATATGATTTCATGATTCCTAATCAATATTTACTTGAAATTTTATATTTACATATATTATAATATATTAATAGAAATAAGTGGTTGAGAAACTATTGAAGGATGTCTTATAGATCAATAAGGAATATGTAAAATATAATTGAAAGAAATTTTTGGGGTTATCTTACTATGTGACAGATTAGATGAAGTATGTGCGGGAAAATAAATCCTGAGTGGTAATTTATTACAGTTAGATATGATCAATGTGGTGAAATAATATATATGGAACTGTATAGGGAACAAATGAATAAATATTATGAGGTGGAATAATTATGGTGGTATGAAGTGTGTTGTGTTTAAAATGTTGAGGTTTAATGAACTCATTGAGAATTTCAAAATTTGATTTTTATGGTTGTGGATAATTATTATGCGATGTAATTTATTTAATTTTTGGACATTATTATTTTGTATTATTATATTTTTATATCAACTATATTGGATTATGGTATTAATGTTATATTCCAATATTTTAATGATTATTCTATGGAAATGTGATACCATTTTTAAATATAGTATACTTATATAAAACTATATATATAGTATTTTCAATAAATTTAATTGATTGAGGGATGTGGTATTCTCTATAACGAATTTTTCTCAGAGGATGTGGTGATTTTTAGGGAATTATTATTCACTGAGTGGTATTTTTTTATCCCAGTATATTTTTTGTTAGTGGTGGTGGTGGTGGTTTATCACTATATAGATTTTGTTATTGTAGTTTTATGGTTATCATTATAATTATAAATAGTCTTTATAGTTATAGGTATTATTTTTAGAGTATATGATGTTATGTGTTTGTGATATTTCCATTAAAAGATACATTATTGTTGCAGAAATTTGAATGTTGAAATGAATGACATATAAATAATGTTTCTGTATGTTTCTGTTTTTTTATTTTAATGATAAATTGAATTGAAATATTATATGTAATTAAATATGACATTATTATTCCAATTCACTTGAATAAATGAAGTGGTAGAATAAAATATGGTGAATATAGGTATTCTTACCTTTTCACTATTTAATATTTTTATACATAATGGTTTATTTTGAGGGTATAGTTAAGGTACAATGGATCACACATATGGGGATATAGTCCAGAGTTTGTTGAATCATTGTAGGAATTTCTCGTTAATGTCACCATTAATTATTTTGGTTTTTTTTTGCTGACATACTCACTCATATGATCAATTATTAGGGGATAAATTTTTACTATTTGTATTTTGTGGTGTATTTTATTTCCAGAGATTATATTTAAAACTAGTAATTCCTCCCATGTCTTCTGATTTATTTCCCATTTTATAGACCTCATCTAGTGGATTATTAAAGTCATTACTTGATGGAAAATTACAATACAATTTTACGATCATAAGGAGATTTAGTGGGGTTGGATCATGATTTAATGATATTAGAGCTAGTATTATATGATTGAAATTGGTTTTTGAATGGCTGATCAGTGTATTGGTTGGTATGTAAGGAATAATATATGCCATAATAATATTAAATGAAAAAATGAAACTAGATATTTGAATATAAAAGTAAATAAACAATTGAAATTTAAAATAGAAATTATTATAAATAATTACTAGAGGGACTAGTAATTTACATGTGTGGAAATTATTTAAGTACATGTAGATTTTTTATATAGATAAGAGTTATGAGGATTGTGTGTGCTCTATAACTGATTTCATATATTCATGCAAATGTATATTGTAATAAGTAAAATATATTATTGTTTATAGGAATACTAAGATAATTATTATTGTCTAAATAATATGAATTGGTAATATATTATTTTATAAGATCAATAGTAATTTTTAATATTATTATATGATAAATTAAATTATTGGGATTAAATTCATAATGGTTTTATAACACTATATTGATTCAAACGTAAAATTCAAAATTATGATACCCTCATAAAAAGATTTTTTAATATATTGTTATTTTAATATATATTTCATTTGAAATAATGAAGTATTTAAACCATTCGTTGAATATTTATTTACAAAATTACGAATTAATGTGTTTGGAAACCTAGTATTTAATGGGTTAAAATATCAATTATTTTCCTGATTAAATTATTAATAATATGTTGTTTCTCAAATTGATGAAGTTATTTTTCTGAGTAGCATGATATTTAATGTTGGGGTTCTATTTTGGGGAATTAATTTATTGTCGTGTAGATTTTATGATGATAAAATTAAAATTAAATCAAAAATATCATATATTATTCATTAAAACTAATATATTTTTTAGAAATATATTCAAATGAAATTTCACTTATGTGAGATAGTTTTATTATTTTGATAATCTGAATATTTTGTTAAAAATATTTTAAAATGATATAGAAGATTTTAATTAAATATATCTTTTTTATAATGGTTAAATTTTGATTAATAATTCAAAAGTATAATTTGTGTTAGCAGATCACATTCAATTAGTAATGATAATAATTGTAGTAAAAAAATTATTTGGTTGTGTCTCACACCGTAAATTTCTAATTTTAATTTATTTGGTTATGTTCTGGAATGACAAATATTTGTCTATTTTGAGTGAGACAATGTTAAAAATTTGCATGTCCTACCGAAAAAACATGATTTGGATTTAACATCATCAAATACATGAGCCGAGCATGGTTTTGAGACAGCGCGACTGACCAAATTTTCAAAATAATTTAAATCTTAATGGAACAATAAAATTATTATGATTAATTGAATAAAAATATGAAGTTTAATAATGTTTGAAGAATTATTTCAAATATAATAATAATAATATTGTTTGAAGATATTAGTATATTTATTAAGAAGATAAAAATTTATTAATTGTTATTTATATTGTAATAATTATTATTATTTTAAATATTATGTTGTTTTGTTACCAATTTTATTATTTTGCTATTATGAAATTATTGATATTATTAATGAAATCAGTATCATTATCATTTAAGAATAATAATATTATTATTATTATTAAGATGATGATGATTATTATCATCATTATTATTCTTATAATAAATAATTTAATTTAGTTAATTTTTTGGATCAATTTACATTAGATTATTTTTATATTAAGTTGAACAATATTTATTTATTTATTTATTTTCCCCATTTTTTTAAAATATTTTTCCGTCTTTTTTAACTTTTATTATTTTCCTCTGATATTCACCCTCATTCTCCCTACTGTAAGCAGCTTCTCACCCCTAAAACTAATATTATATTCTCTTCATTGTTGCATCGCACTTCCCATCCTATGGCCGCCAGCTGAACCTCCCCTCTTCCCTTGTCGCACCACCCAGCTCCCTGCCAACCACCTCACCTTGTGCCGAAACCCTGTTTCCCAGCACCGATGATGTGTGACTCCCACTTGGAACACCCTTGGTCTGTGTGCAACGTGATCCCTGTCCTCCTGTCTAAGGACCACCCAGAACTAGCCTCATTTCCAACCCTCACTTCATCCTCCTCCTTCGGCATGCCCTATCACGCTGTTGCCCTACTTCCTAGGGATATTCTTGTTGTAGCTGCCTGAGACCTCTTCCCTGGCCTAGTTGCATGTGCCACCATATCAACCTTATCCTCATCCATATAGGCTATCAGCCTTTCCCTCTGTTTTCCAGTCGGTGTCTCCCTCATCAGCACCCTCACCAGCCAGCGCTGCCCTCACCGACTTCCCTCCTCGGCCAGCCATGAACACCCTCGTCGCACACTTGTTCCATTTCAACCATCCCCAAACACATTCCCACTTCACTCACACCAACCATTAGCTATCGCACTACCTAACCAGATCCATTCCACCCACTATCTCACCCAGATATGCATCACCCCTCTTTTCTGGTTGGATTTCAGGCCCAACTCGCCCCTGACGACGCCTCCGACACCTTTCCCTCCCTCCTAGTACCCCCTTTTGATAAGTTCCTCTTTCATCCTTTTTGAGTCATTGTTCTTTTTTTAGAAGGAATTATCCTTGTTTAGGGTACAATATTGATTTATCTTTTGACTCAATTGTTTTTTAGGACCCAATTTAGTCTTCTAGTGGTGCATATTATGTGTGGTCGTGGTTTCACAAATGATTTGGGATTTTATACTTTGAGGTAGGTGGTTCCTCATTTTATTCATTATTTAATGAATACATTTTCATGATTAGTTAGTATAACATGTTCATTGGTTGATTATTTTATGTGTGTATTTGGTTTTCTTTAATTCTTCCATGTGTTAGATTTGATTGATAGTATGTCATATGGGTGGGTGCGTCCATTGGTTGAAAACATACCTTTAGACAATTGTAGTGTTAAATAATGTGTTTAGTTTTCTTTTCATTTCTGCATGTAGTGCGAATTGTGTTCAATATGAAGTTTTATGAGATTGGTCGTAATTGAAGGACTTTTGTTGGGTGCGTAGGTTGTGGAAATGGAAACCAATGTGAGATGTCCTCTAATAATTTATAATGTTTGAGTTTGTTTTCTAAAAATTTGAAATGTGTGTGGTTTGTGTTTTGGTGTTACGTTCACATAAATTTGGTCCAAATAGATGGTTTGAGTGGACTTCTGGTGTCCAAATCCATGTGTCATATTTTGAAACTGCGTAACAGAATTTAGTGTCTTGTTTAACTTGTACAGTGGTCTTTTAACCATGCGGTTGGGTTATTAGATGATGTGAGTGGTTCAGTTTGTGTTCTTGATGTGGTAATGGGTGTGTTTGGTCAAGAAAGATTACTGAGTTTGTTTTATGTGTATTGTGATGTTATGTTTATTTTTAAAGAATTTGATTACAAATAATTTAATATTATTTCATAAAAAATTATTAAAGATTCAAATGTTATTTCTATCATCAGTGCTTACGGTGAAGGGAGTTTAAATTGTTTCATGTAGTTGTTCAATTATGAAGGACCTATTTGGGGGTATGTCATTTCATGTAGCTATGAGAAAGCATGGTTGTCTCATTCCTTAATGTCCTAGGTGTTAAATACAACCGAGTGTAATCGCTTTTAGTGGTCCTTAGTGGGTTTGCTGGTTAAATCTGTCTCAGATTTGAATAGTACTCACCTCGGGACATGGAGATGCTGGTCGGTCTTAGGTTGTGTTTTTGACACCCCAGTGGTGGGACCCTCCCACCATTCCCCTTGTGGTGGGGTGTTTGGTCATAGTAAAAAGAAATCCATGATTTTTACCTTATGCAAGTTCCAATATAGGGGAGACCCACAACGGGTCACGCAAAAATGTCTCTAGAATGATTTAGTGATGGTTTTTTTATATATTGGGGAGACCGCTCGAGCCTCCTCATGTCAATTTTCATCTTAGGCATCAGTGAGTTTATAATGGTTGGGAGCCCCTTCGGGATTCTCCATTTCGACCTTTTTTGTTCCATTTCTAATGATGTCTTGGTGATAAGTAATATGTGTGTACCTTGGTCATGATTGGTTTGTTTGTTTGTTCCTATCAAATGACGAGGTTTGTTTGATTGTGCTTGGGGTTTTACAATTTGTGATGTTCGTTTCCATGGGATTGTGTGTTCCTATACTTGAATAATCAATTGCAGATGTTCTAGCTCGTTGGGGTTGGTGATGTATATGAGAAAGTCTTTTTACGAGTCATCCATTGAGGTTATCATTTATGTCACGTTTCTTGAGCACTTTGTTCAAGCCCTTTTCACTTAATTTCATAGGGATCCTGTAACAGCCCAAGATTTTATGAAAAATATTCTTTTTTATTTTACTAATATCTTGTGTTATACGCTACACCAAAAGGAGCTTGCACAACACGCATCCTTGACTTGACTTGCATTACACGCAATCACAACCTTCCTCGATAGCGTGTGTGGTACGTAATCCTGAGTTTCACGAAACAATGATATGCTATTAAAATATTATTAAAACTAGCCGTTATGAATAGTAATAACCACTTTTTAAAATTCTGTAAATCTTATATTTCAAAATGAACTTCATTTTTGGATTCGGAGTATCGAATTTAGCCTAAGGTGAAATTTTGGTACATTTCGGATAACTTTCATATTCTGATGAATAGTGAAAATTACTAAATTATAATTAAAAAACAACTTTTTTAATCGAAATAATTAATAGTGATAAATTATTAATTTGAGTAGTTTTAAAGTATATTTAGAATATATTTTTACAATTTAATACAATGTTGGTCATTGGATGTAATTTCACATTTAAACTAGACATAATCAAGTGTCAATCTTTTGATAGATATTGTTTCTTAAAAACACGCTATTTGTTTTAACAGTGGGATTTAATTATAAAATTAATTAATGCAACTTTTATGTTATGAATTTGGTAAAATAGATTTCATTTTTGAATTCGGAATATGAAATATAGCTTAGGATGAAATTTTGGCATTGTTCTGAAAAACATCAATTTTTGATGAATAGTGAAACTACTAAGTGGTAGTTAAAAAAACTGAATTTTTCATAAAACATAATTTTACCGCTTCTGTGAATGGAATTTCGAAAATCCGAGAGACACGGTTAATATCAAGGACTAAAATGTGGTTCAATGAGATGAAAATAATTTTTTGGTGAATAGTAACTTTTTACTTTTTTTACCGCGGTTAATAGTAAATAGGGTAACTAATGGTAAATATGATATTACTATTACCCTAACACATGTCCTAATTCTATTGGACAAGTGTAATTCGACCAAAAACAATCTTAGGAATAAAATATGACCATTTATGCCCACTTGGATTAGATTAGGACATTTATTATTAATTTATTTAAAGAAAGGTTAAAATAGTTAAAATCAAAGTTTAATAAGTAAATAATTTTTAATATGGGGTTATACATTAGATAAATTCGATTGTAAATATTCATTAGAAAGCTAAAAAGATTTCCTACATGATGGTATTTTATTTGTAATTTTTCGACATCAAATAATTTAAATTATTTATGACACAAAGATGATGCAGTAATTATCTTATTAATGAAATATTGACATAATTGATGTTATAAACACCAACATAAATGTCATTTGAGACTTTTTATGAATTCCAATAATTTTCTAGGTTACTATGATATATTAATGTTGATTTAATCAACTTGGTTCGAACATTTAATTCTGTTATGACTTTCAAAAAAATCATATATCAAATAGTGTCAAAATTGACACAAAATAGTTTTTAAATCAAATATTATATTATTAATTGTTATTTTATTCTTAAAAATCTAAGGATCGGCCAAATGACTTAGATAAAGATATATATATTAATAATATACAATTTGGGGTTCGTTTGGCATGTTATAGTAAGTGTATTAACCATATAGTGAAAGAAAACAAAAAGACACGGTAAAAGTTAAATTATTTAACTTAGAGTTAAATCTAATTGATAAGGTTAAAATAAGAACCTAAACTTGTCTAAATCTTATTGGTTGATAGGCTTTCGACCCATCCCCACTTTAGCTTCGAAATAAGACCCTTTGGAACCATTATAAACCGATTTTTACTTTAATATAAAATAATATTTTGAGATATTCCTAAGGTGCCCCTCTCCTCCCCTATAAAAGGACAACTCCTCCCCCTCCTCCTCACACCAATTTGAGCACTCAAGCTCGGCCAAACCCTACCAATTTCTCCTCTCCACTTCCCTAGCAACATCCTAGAGGTTCTGGTCTTCCTCAAAGTCCAATTTTAGTGCCCTAAGAGGAGGTCTCAAAGAGGCACTTCAAAGAAGAGGTAATTACCGTTACCAATTCTTTCATCTTTATTTCTTCTTCCACTTCTTCTTCTTAGGTTGTTTCATTATGAAGTAATAACATCAGTATCACTCATATACTGATATGTTATTATAAGTATGAAACAACCCTATTTCACCATCTATCCATCCTACGGAAAAAGAAATCACCGCGCGTGCGTACGTACGGAATACCGTCTCCACGCTGTGGTGTAATCTATTTTCCACCACCACCTTACATGGATGGGTATAATGGTGTAAAGAATAACTATACATAGTTATTACAACATCATATTGATTCTGATATATTGTATAGTCCACTCCAATTCAATTCAATATTTATAGAAATGATATCATCGCTCGTGCGTACGTACGGAATACCGTCTCCACGACGCGATGAGATTCATTCTCCATGTTAACCATTTAAGAATGATTATAATGTATATATAAGAAATAATAATGAAATGTATGACATTATAAAGCTACTGGATTTATGTATATATATACATATGTATGTCATCTACTTACTTCCATTTCAAGACAATAAGGAAAGGAAAACAGCGTTCATGCGTACGTACGGACTACCGTCTCCATGAACGGTGTTTTCCATTTTATTTATCTACCTATTATATATATATATATATATATACTGAATATATATGATATATAAATCATATTTTATATTCTGGAAGTAAGTAAATCATGATATAAGTAATAATGATGTCAAGAACAACAAGTCAAAACACCTACGATAAATGAAACGATTTTACCCAAAACGCTTCTTCAACATGGAAGTTACAAAATAATGGGTAATATAATGTCATAAGTGAACCATATATGATATCATAACAATGAATATGATTCTGTAATAAGTCAATAACATGATTTAAATCATTATACAGGAGGTTCGGACACTTACAAAGCAAGTCGGACCTAAGGTAAGGGAAATATCACAATCTCATTTTTATCCGAGATTGTTTATTCATAAGTATTTACTGGGGTGTATTTTATCATCCACATCCATGTTTCATCAATATGTAATATTATTTCCATCCACCTACAATTGTTTAAATCCATTTTTACCCTTCGGTGAGTTTTTAGTAATATCTATGAAAGGAATCTTTTGTCATACGAGGTACTTTTTGACTTTTCCGACAAAAGTACGAAGAATGTTTTTTTAACTTATACGGCACGAACGAATTTCTACTGTTTTATAAAGCCTTATTTTCATGAAGCTTACTCTAAAATATTTCATGAATATTTTCAATAAAATCTCTTTCTTTTAAAATTGCATGATGTTTTGTGAAAAGAAATTGATTTTGAAGAAGAAAGGATATTTTCCTCAAGAATTCAATTCAAGTGTTTTACCAAAATTATTTTCCATCTAAGATAATAAAGGGTTCTGTTTCTATCCATATTTTTACATTGATTTGACTATGTTGTGATGAAATTATGTTTATGAATTCCTTTATCTTATATGAATGGTTTTATGATGTCATGTTGTTTAAGAATCCCATTTTTGTTACATGGGTTATGAAATGATGTATGATTTATGATTTTGTGGCACACATAAGAATGGTATAATTATGAGATGGGTGGGACCTATATCTCCCTCCAATGCATTGGGTAAAGATTTTATATCTCATGAGATAGACATGGCTGGAATGGTAGGTTATACCGGTTCAGTGAAACAGGACTGAAACGAGGATTACTCGATTCAGAAAGGGACTTTGTCCACTAAGATAGTCTTGGCAATGAGTCTTGACTAACAAGAAATTATTCTCTATGATTATGTGTGTATTCCAAAATGAGTAATGTTTTAAGTTATGATTTCATTTTCACTTCTATGATTTATCCCACGTTATGATATTATGAGCTCTTTTGCAGGTTAAGATTTCCAAAAGCTATGTTCTTATGTATATGATGTGATTGATATTTCTTTTGTTTACCCTTACTGAGCATTTGAGCTCACCCTTTTATGTTTTCTTTTCCCCAGGATATAAAGAAAGGTTTTAGGTAAAAAAAAGGAAGATCTTTGTGGGATATTTTGAAGATCTTTCACCAGGATTAGAAGATTACGTTCCGAGTTTCCAAAGACACTAAACTATTACGATCCTTGTGTGTGTATTTTTGTTATGTACTAAGTATTCCGCAAAAGTAATGTAATGTTCACGTACGTTAGGCTTCGGGTCTCTACAGTTGGTATCAGAGGCAAAGGAGGTAGGAATGTATCCGATCCTTGGGAACTCTCACATGTGAGCGTTGGACGAAGCATGGCTCTCCGCCCAAGGGCTTCATGAGGAAATGGCTGCCACTGGGGATGGTGGTGTGTCCCGCCCAGGGGTGTAGCCGCCCATGGAGTGCCCTGATAGGTATCAATTTTAGTCCACTGGAAGTAATTCTAGACCGCTACAGTTGGTATCAGAGGAAAGGTTTAGTCAACCTTTGGAAACTAGGATGCGAAAACGTTAGTGAGATCCCTAGAGATATTTCTAAGGTATGTCTAGGGATGTCCCTAAGGATAAGTATACGTATAGGATATAGTCCTAGAAAAATAGTAACGATCTTAGAATTTAACCTAAGATGTTAGAAAATGAAGTTATTCCCCCTTTATTATGATTTTTGCATCTCACACTATTCTTTTTGGGTTTTAGAAAATGGATGGAAACAAGGTGATTCACGATAATGGAGGATATGATGGACAATGGAATGATATTCTTCATGAGAAACCAAATGAAATGGGATTTGGAAGTCCAAACATCATTATTATTCCGAATCAGCAATCTCACAATATGATCAATAAAGTAAAATTCGGTAAGTTTCATGACTCGACTAATAAGAGAAAGATGGAGTTCCATGATGATCATAGAGGAAAGAAAGTTCAATTTCCCCTATGTAAATCATGTGGGAAGAGGCATCAAGGAGAATGTTTCAAGGGAACTGGAAGATGCTTTGGGTGTGGAAAAGAAGGACACAAAGCAAGTAAGTGCAAAGGAAAAGGGTCGGTTAACACCATGGATGAGGATAATGGTAATGCTACGACATCAAAAATGGTTAAGTGTTTTAAATGTGGAATGTATGGGCATTATGCAAACAAATGCCCTAAGGGAAAGACTCATGAAGAGAATCAGTATGGTCATATGGGTAGTATTTATGTGGATGATGATGAAGAGACTACAAATGATATGTGAGATGAATGAATTTTTGAATCTCGGTCAATGGTTTGAGAATGTAGTGGAATGATTACATGTTTATCATGTGTAATTTTGGAATAAAGAGACATCTATGGATTGTTGCACTGTTGTCTTTCCTTGTGTTTTGAAAGTGTATGATTAATGTTACCAGTATCCATGAAAGGTTATTCATATATTTTTGGAATGTAGATGATATGCGCATAATGAAGGGATAAGGAGAAAATTAAATGTTTGATAGTATTCATGAGCTCATGATTGATATAAGGACTAAGTGATATCATGGTTTGAGTATATAGAATTTTGAGGATTTCGGTATGTGAAAAGTGTTAACTTTTAGCTACATTCATGTTTTCACTAAGGTTCAATGGGTATTCAAGAGAGTACAAGATTAAGGCCTTTGAATGTTTGGAATGTGACCAACAAGATATATCTTATGATATATGGGGATCAACGATGGTATTAAATCTCTGGTAATCGTTTTCACTAAGTTATGAGAATGGACTGCAGTATTATGAGCCTAAAGATTGGAATGGTTTATGTTGGATATAAGTTAGTATTGTTTAAGGATAGAAGTTTTTTCGATATTATTGATGGGATGTTATAGTAATATAGTTTTAGAAAAAGGACAACCTGCAGGACGGGCGACAGCCCATCGCTTCGGACAAGGCTGTGGGAATCGAACCCACAACCGAAGTGCGACTAGCCTTTATCGCCTTCCACTGGCCTACAGGAAGTCCCTGTTTAGTAGAAACTAGTTTTATTTTATTAAGCGGTATGATATATGAAGTATAAGTTCATTTTTGGAACCATATACGATTAATATCACTATAAGATGGACTTATAACTTTTTCTAACCTTTTGTTTGAGACAGATGGAATGACTCGTCATTCTATCACATGATCTGCTAACACTTCACGAATAACAAATTCAACTTCATTTATTTAAGAGATGAAGTAAAAATTGTTCAAGGCACGAACAAAAGTGAGATTGTACCAAAATAAAGTAAGTATTTATTCTAAGCAAATTTTCAACTTTAGGGAAATGATCTTGAAAACCAAAAAAAATGTTGTCCTAGTGATCTTATACCTGATAAATCAGATGGTACCTTATATCATCACAAATCTATGGATTTGTGATTACTGGCTTTTCCATAGCCATGTTCTCTACCACTCTCCATCAGAACATGATGGTTAGATTTCTCTTCCATATCCATATTTTCACCTATGTGGAAACCCAGTGATTAGTTTATTTGGGTAATCGTTACATTTCATACTTTAGTTTTTAAAGCCAAGTTTTGGTATTCCCTTTTACGATGTGGGTTTCTATTAAAGAAACTTTCTAATAGTAAACCATTTATAACCCCGACGAATTTCGAGGGCGAAATTCATTTTAAGGGGGGTAGAATGTAACAGCCCAAGATTTTATGAAAAATATTATTTTTTATTTTACTAATATCTTGTGTTATACGCTACACCAAAAGGAGCTTGCACAACACGCATCCTTGACTTGACTTGCATTACACGCAATCACAACCTTTCTCGATAGCGTGTGTGGTACGTAATCCTGAGTTTCACGAAACAATGATATGCTATTAAAATATTATTAAAACTAGCCGTTATGAATAGTAATAACCACTTTTTAAAATTCTGTAAATCTTATATTTCAAAATGAACTTCATTTTTGGATTCGGAGTATCGAATTTAGCCTAAGGTGAAATTTTGGTACATTTCGGATAACTTTCATATTCTGATGAATAGTGAAAATTACTAAATTATAATTAAAAAACAACTTTTTTAATCGAAATAATTAATAGTGATAAATTATTAATTTGAGTAGTTTTAAAGTATATTTAGAATATATTTTTACAATTTAATACAATGTTGGTCATTGGATGTAATTTCACATTTAAACTAGACATAATCAAGTGTCAATCTTTTGATAGATATTGTTTCTTAAAAACACGCTATTTGTTTTAACAGCGGGATTTAATTATAAAATTAATTAATGCAACTTTTATGTTATGAATTTGGTAAAATAGATTTCATTTTTGAATTCGGAATATGAAATATAGCTTAGGATGAAATTTTGGCATTGTTCTGAAAAACATCAATTTTTGATGAATAGTGAAACTACTAAGTGGTAGTTAAAAAAACTGAATTTTTCATAAAACTTAATTTTACTGCTTCTGTGAATGGAATTTCGAAAATCCGAGAGACACGGTTAATATCAAGGACTAAAATGTGGTTCAATGAGATGAAAATAATTTTTTGGTGAATAGTAACTTTTTACTTTTTTTACCGCGGTTAATAGTAAATAGGGTAACTAAGGGTAAATATGATATTACTATTACCCTAACACATGTCCTAATTCTATTGGACAAGTGTAATTCGACCAAAAACAATCTTAGGAATAAAATATGACCATTTAGTCCCACTTGGATTAGATAAGGACATTTATTATTAATTTATTTAAAGAAAGGTTAAAATAGTTAAAATCAAAGTTTAATAAGTAAATAATTTTTAATATGGGGTTATACATTAGATAAATTCGATTGTAAATATTCATTAGAAAGCTAAAAAGATTTCCTACATGATGGTATTTTATTTGTAATTTTTCGACATCAAATAATTTAATTTATTTATGACACAAAGGTGATGCAGTAATTATCTTATTAATGAAATATTGACATAATTGATGTTATAAACACCAACATAAATGTCATTTGAGACTTTTTATGAATTCCAATAATTTTCTAGGTTACTATGATATATTATTGTTGATTTAATCAACTTGGTTCGAACATTTAATTCTGTTATGACTTTCAAAAAAATCATATATCAAATAGTGTCAAAATTGACACAAAATAGTTTTTAAATCAAATATTATATTATTAATTGTTATTTTATTCCTAAAAATCTAAGGTTCGGCCAAATGACTTAGATAAGGATATATTTATTAATAATATACAATTTGGGGTTCGTTTGGCATGTTATAGTAAGTGTATTAACCATATAGTGAAAGAAAACAAAAAGACACGGTAAAAGTTAAATTATTTAACTTAGAGTTAAATCTAATTGATAAGGTTAAAATAAGAACCTAAACTTGTCTAAATCTTATTGGTTGATAGGATTTAGACCCATCCCCACTTTAGCTTCGAAATAAGACCCTTTGGAACCATTATAAACCGATTTTTACTTTAATATAAAATAATATTTTGAGATATTCCTAAGGTGCCCCTCTCCTCCCCTATAAAAGGACAACTCCTCCCCCTCCTCCTCACACCAATTTGAGCACTCAAGCTCGGCCAACCCCTACCAATTTCTCCTCTCCACTTCCCTAGCAACATCCTAGAGGTTCTGGTCTTCCTCAAAGTCCAATTTTAGTGCCCTAAGAGGAGGTCTCAAAGAGGCACTTCAAAGAAGAGGTAATTACCGTTACCAATTCTTTCATCTTTATTTCTTCTTCCACTTCTTCTTCTTAGGTTGTTTCATTATGAAGTAATAAAATAAGTATCACTAATATACTGATATGTTATTATAAGTATGAAACAACCCTATTTCACCATCTATCCATCCTACGGAAAAAGAAAGCACCGCGCGTGCGTACGTACGGAATACCGTCTCCACGCTGTGGTGTAATCTATTTTCCACCACCACCTTACATGGATGGGTATAATGGTGTAAAGAATAACTATACATAGTTATTACAACATCATATTGATTCTGATATATTGTATAGTCCACTCCAATTCAATTCAATATTTATAGAAATGATATCATCGCTCGTGCGTACGTACGGAATACCGTCTCCACGACGGGATGAGATTCATTCTCCATGTTAACCATTTAAGAATGATTATAATGTATATATAAGAAATAATAATGAAATGTATTACATTATAAAGCTACTGGATTTATGTATATATATACATATTTATGTCATCTACTTACTTCCATTTCAAGACAATAAGGAAAGGAAAACAGCGTTCATGCGTACGTACGGACTACCGTCTCCATGAACGGTGTTTTCCATTTTATTTATCTACCTATTATATATATATATATATACTGAATATATATGATATATAAATCATATTTTATATTCTGGAAGTAAGTAAATCATGATATAAGTAATAATGATGTCAAGAACAACAAGTCAAAACACCTACGATAAATGAAACGATTTTACCCAAAACGCTTCTTTAACATGGAAGTTACAAAATAATGGGTAATATAATGTCATAAGTGAACCATATATGATATCATAACAATGAATATTATTCTGTAATAAGTCAATAACATGATTTAAATCATTATACAGGAGGTTCGGACACTTACAAAGCAAGTCGGACCTAAGGTAAGGGAAATATCACAATCTCATTTTTATCCGAGATTGTTTATTCATAAGTATTTACTGGGGTGTATTTTATCATCCACATCCATGTTTCATCAATATGTAATATTATTTCCATCCACCTACAATTTTTTAAATCCATTTTTACCCTTCGGTGAGTTTTTAGTAATATCTATGAAAGGAATCTTTTGTCATACGAGGTACTTTTTGACTTTTCCGACAAAAGTACGAAGAATGTTTTTTTAACTTATACGGCACGAACGGATTTCTACTGTTTTATAAAGCCTTATTTTCATGAAGCTTACTCTAAAATATTTCATGAATATTTTCAATAAAATCTCTTTCTTTTAAAATTGCATGATGTTTTGTGAAAAGAAATTGATTTTGAAGAAGAAAGGATATTTTCCTCAAGAATTCAATTCAAGTGTTTTACCAAAATTATTTTCCATCTAAGATAATAAAGGGTTCTGTTTCTATCCATATTTTTACATTGATTTGACTATGTTGTGATGAAATTATGTTTATGAATTCCTTTATCTTATATGAATGGTTTTATGATGTCATGTTGTTTAAGAATCCCATTTTTGTTACATGGGTTATGAAATGATGTATGATTTATGATTTTGTGGCACACATAAGAATGGTATAATTATGAGATGGGTGGGACCTATATCTCCCTCCAATGCATTGGGTAAAGATTTTATATCTCATGAGATAGACATGGCTGGAATGGTAGGTTATACCGGTTCAGTGAAACAGGACTGAAACGAGGATTACTCGATTCAGAAAGGGACTTTGTCCACTAAGATAGTCTTGGCAATGAGTCTTGACTAACAAGAAATTATTCTCTATGATTATGTGTGTATTCCACAATGAGTAATGTTTTAAGTTATGATTTCATTTTCACTTCTATGATTTATCCCACGTTATGATATTATGAGCTCTTTTGCAGGTTAAGATTTCCAAAAGCTATGTTCTTATGTATATGATGTGATTGATATTTCTTTTGTTTACCCTTACTGAGCATTTGAGCTCACCATTTTATGTTTTCTTTTCCCCAGGATATAAAGAAAGGTTTTAGGTAAAAAAAAAGGAAGATCTTTGTGGGATATTTTGAAGATCTTTCACCAGGATTAAAAGATTACGTTCCGAGTTTCCAAAGACACTAAACTATTACGATCCTTGTGTGTGTATTTTTGTTATGTACTAAGTATTCCGCAAAAGTAATGTAATGTTCACGTACGTTAGGCTTCGGGTCTCTACAGATCCTTTTTGAACCTTAATAGGGTATCAGTTTATGTTTTGAGTCTCAACATTAGTTGGGGATTACTGAGGACAGAAAGCTTTATGGTGGGGGGAATTGTCACACCCTAACTTTCTAAATTATATATATATCATTATTTTCTAGCTCCAGAATTTTTTGTGGGTTTTGAGTGAGCCAATGTTAAAAATTTTCAAGTCTTATTTAAAAAATGCATGTTTTGTCTTTAGCGTTATCAGACGCATGGCCAGAGAATTTTTTTGAGACTGAGGAGCTGACCCGGTTTTTAAAATAATTTAAAACATAATGGATCAGTAATATTTTGATGAGTAATATAACAGAAATAAAATGAAAATAAGAAGTTTAATAAAATTTAAGAAATTATATCAATGATAATAATGATAATACTTTTTGCGGATATTATTATTTTTATTATGAAGAATATAAAAATTTATTAGGTTTTATTAATATTTTAATACATATTATTATTATTCATATTATTTAAGGATATTTGTAATTTTATTATTTCATTGTTATGACTTTATTGATATTATTAATGTCATCAATATCATTATCATTAATGAATAAAATTATTATTCTTATGATTATGATTATGATTATTTTTATTGTTCCTATATTTCTTGTATTTAATACATTAATTTAGTTATTTTTTGGGATCAATATAGATTATTTTATGTTTATTTTTATGTTCAAACTCTTTATTTATTTATTTATTTTTTAAAATTTCTTTTTATCATTATTTCATTATTTTTTAATCTTTTTCTCTCAAACTCACCCTCATTCTCGCGGACACAAGCAGCTTTTCACCCCTAAACATAATACTGGTTGCTCCTCACTTCGCACCTCCCTTCCCTTCCTCTAGGATGGCTTCCGAACGTTCCATCTTCCCTCATTGCACAACCCAGATCTCAGCCAACCTCCTCACCTTGTTCCGAATTACTGTTTCCTAGCCACGATGATGTGTGACACCAACATAGAGCCCCCCTGGTCTGGGTGCGTCACACACCCTCTCCTCCTGTCTGGTGACAACCCTACGTTGACCTTATTTACAACACGCATTTCATCATCCTCATTCGTCTAGTCCTGTCACGCTGCTTCCTTACTTCCCAGGGATCTTCAATTCGGCTCCACCTGAGACCTCTCCCCCAACATAGCTGTGTGTGCTGCCTTGTTAACCTTCTCCTCATCCACTCATGTTATTATCCTTTCCCTCTGGTTTCTAGCCAGTTCTTCCCTCTCAGTCCCCCACACCAACCAACGCTGCCCTCATCAGCACCACTTATCGGCCAACCATGGACACTCCTACTGCAACCTTGTCCCCTTCCAGCTAGCCATGCACGCCACCCCACATCACTCGAACCACCCACGGGTTGTCCCACTACCTCACCTGTAACCACGCCACCCGCTTCCTTACCCATACATGAATAGCCCTGCTTTTTTGGTTGGATATATGGAACAACATTCCCCCAGTGACACCTTTGTCACTTTTCCCAGCTTGAGAGCAACCCCCTTTTTGTTAAGATCATCTTTCCTTCTTTTTTAGTCATTGTTAATTTTATAGTTGGTATAATTTTTATTAAGGGTTCAATATATAATCATCTTTTGACTAGAATGTTTGTCTAAGGATCAAATTGTTTCTTCTTGTGGTGTGTCTTAGGTGCGGTCGAGGTTTCACACAAGATTTGGGATTTTATACTTTGATGTAGGTGGTTCTACATTTTAAGCATTATTTAATTAATTCATTTACATACTTAGTCTATTTAGAATGTTCATTGGTTAATTATATTGGGTCCAGAATTTGTTTTCTTGAAGTCTTCCATGTGTTAGATTTTTTTGGTAGTATTTCATATGGGTGGGTGTGTTCATTGGATGAAAACATAGCATTAGTCCGTTGTTGTGTTTAATAATGTGTAATGATATCATTTCATTTGTGCAAGAATTGTGAATTGTGTTCGACATGGAATTGTGCGTGCTTGTTCATAAGTCAAGGTGTTGTGTTGGTTGAGTAGTTTATTGATATTAAAAACTATGTGAGATGTCTTCAAGTGTCTAATAAAGTTTTCGTTTGTTTGGTAAAAATTTTCAAAGTGTGTGGTTTGTGTTCTGGTGTAACATTAACATGAAATTTTTCCAAATAGAGGGTTTGAGTCGACTTCTATTGTCCATAGTTGTGTGTCATATTTTTAATTTCTATATAAAATTACAATTTTCATGTTTATCTGGAGAGTGGTATTTTAACCTTGTGGATGGGTTATTAGATGATGTTAGTGGTGCAGTTTTTGTTCTTGATGTGGCGTTGGGTGTTTTTGGTCAGGATGGAGGGATGAGTTGGTTTTGTGTGAAAATCCATGTTATATTTATTTTTAAAGATTTGTTTACAAATAATTTATATTTTTTTATTAAAAATATTATTAACAATGAAAATAAAATATGTTACTAAAAATTATAATCACCAATGCAAATATTGTTTAAATTGATTTGGGTATATTCTTTTGCTATGTGAACTACGTAAAATAGATTTTTTTTGTTTCATCAAGTGTGGCGTTGGGTTTAGGTAACACCATGTTTGTTTTTGTTAATTTCATATTGACATGAAATGTAAAATTAGAACATATTGATCATAGAAAGGGGAAGCATGGGTACTAGGTATGTATAATAGATCTAGTGTGAAAGTGATACAGAAGCGGCTATGGGCTTGTTTCACATTGATAGATTCATGATTAAAACACTAAATAATCTTTTGATGAGGATTTAAGACCAATAAGTTATGAATGTGTTTCCCTACTAGTGGATCGTGCACGAGAACAAATTTTTTTATGTTTCTTATAGTACTGTTAACCGATATGTGATGTTCTATGGTCCCATTCTTTTTTATAGCACCTATAGGTCCTCTCCCACTTTTGATGCTCCTAGAATACTATACAGTCATCGTCGGTATACAATATAGATTTTGGGTTTTCATGAAGGTTTGGGGTTTTAAATTCCTGTGTGTTTTTTATTTAAGTTGTTTTAATTAAAAGTGTATTCTTTTTAGAAATTGTTTCTTTAAAATTGTTCCCGCTTTTGTGGATTTTCATTTATTTAGCCTGCAAATGTATTTTTCAATTTATTTTTATACATGTAACCATTTTTGGGTGTCATTCTACTGGTATCTTGGCCCACACCCTACATACACCATTGGGTGTATGTAAACCTTGTTCTTCAGGTATTCTAGGTTGAGGCATCATGCTTAGTGGTAGAGGTTCTGTATACTGTTGGTCTTCGCGTGCAGGTTTGTGTTGGTATCTTGTGGATGCGGCTTCTTGTGTCACTTGAAGGTTGGTATTAGTGTTTTAGTTCTCTGTCTTGGTTTTTGTTCACATTGGGTTTTTATTTTAATTATAGACATAAACCTATTTTTTTTGTTTAATGTATTTTTTGGTTGTCTGTTTTCAGTTTTTGTTTATTTATCTTTTCAGTTGTACTGTATATAATATTTCTAGTAAATAATTACATTGTGTTAGTTTTGATACCCAAAAAGTTGTGGCATCCTGTGGGGATGGGTAATGACCTACGGGCAAAGCCTCGGACCGGGTAGATCACTGAGTCAGATGACAGCCCTGCTTGGTTCGTGATAATGTATACCAAACAAAAATTTCCTTAGTATGTTAAAATTAATAAATTTAACGTTCAAATGTTTTAATGTAAAAAATATTGAAATAATATTGGGTATATGGATAATGATTTTTATAGAAAGGGGTATTTGAGGATTTCTCTTGTTGGAATCCTATAGAAGACACCATTGTGTTCCAAATATAAATTGAATGAATACATGATTAGTAACGATGAAGGGGGGTTCCTAGGTCTATCCATTGGGTTATCATTTATTATTCACTACAAATATATTAGCTACTAGTAGGAAGGTTATGCATCATTGTAACATCCCACATTTTTCAAAAGATTAAATATGTTCTATAGCTTACATGATAAGCCACATCATGTTTAAATGAACAATTAATGATTACTATTTAAATGCAACCATTAAAAACATTGCATTACAATAACAAGAATGTATAGAATTATATTAATTTCTAAAATAGGTATTACATGTGTTTATATATTTATTCCTTTGTGAAAAAATTAATTTGATATGAAAATACAAACAAATTTAATTTAAATGATGTATTTTTATTAAAAATAATTACTGTACAAATAATTGTGTGTTTTTTTAAAATAAAATCACTCATTATTTATTAATTTAATTAAATATTATATACATTTAATTTAGTTTTTTAAAATTCATCATATCTATTTTTTAGTCCTCATATAGAAATAAATCCAATTTTTGGAATAAAATACTTATTTTTTTAAAAAAGACAGTTTTTCAACATTTTGATAGAGAAGTCATTGTAAATTTAGCTTTTATAATTTTATAAGTTTATATTGACAAAGAAAACTTATTTTTTAGAATCAGTTCATCAAATTTATATTTTTTAAATTATTTTTATTTATCTAGAAATATTCATATTTTAATGAATAGTGATAAATACTACATTTTAGTTCAAAACTACATTTTCATAAAATTTATTTATATTGTTAAAAAATAATTTTAAATGTTTTTAAAGTATAATTAGATTAATTTATAATCATTTAATCCAATTTTGGTGATTGGATGTAATATTACATTGAAATTACTTATAAATGCATGTCAATCTTTATATGAATTTTACTTTTTGAAATATTTTTTCTCATTTTGAAAAAGGTAATTAATTTCAAATTAATTTATCTAACTTATGTATTTTAAATATTGAAAAAACCATTCTGTATTTGAAATCATTTGGTTCAAATTATTTAATTATGTACCATTTTTTTGGATTTTATGAATAACACCTTTGGTAATTTTTATTTACCATGGTTAAAGGTAAATCTGTTAAACTAGTGTAATAAAAAATATGACAAGGACCATAAAATTAACATGATAACATCCAAAATAAAATTGGATAAATAAAAGTATACCCTTATCACATAAAGATATAATTAAATCATTTAATGAATCTGGATCATTAAAGTGATGTAATTAATATTAAATCAAATGAATGTTACAACATGTCAACCGATTATTTCTTATATGTATAATAATATTAATATAATAATAAATATTTTAAAAAATCAATAATATATATTATTATGAAATATAATGAAATTACATACATCATTGTAATTTAGTTATATTTTTTATAAATCAAATAATTCTAATAAATACTTACAAAATAATTATAAGAATATTATTTTATTAATAGAAATATCAAATAAATGATATGTAAATTTTTAATTAAAAATTAATATAATTAAGTAGGGTACTAAATTAATTTTATATATGACCATGACATATTATAAAAATATATAATGTTTTAATGTTATAATTCTTATTATATTTAATATAAATTCAATTAAATGAATTGTGTAAAAGGACAAAATACTGATTTTTATATAAATAAAATTTTATTAAATTAAATAAAAAACATTAAAATACATTAAAATAACAAAGTGAATCTGATAAGGTAAAAAATTTCATAAATCGTACATTTTTGTTAAATGTAAGACATATAATTATAATTTTTAGCAACATAATATAGAAAATGTTGTCACCACAATTGAAATTAAAATATATTAATAAAGGGTATACTGAAATGAATGGTTTAAATTAAAATCAAAATATGTTTAAATTTTTTGGATGATAGTATATAGGAAAATCCTCATCTTCTCTATGTAATATCTATAGTCAGATTCATTTTAATTTAAAATTTATTTATATTAATTTCATATTTTATGTGTTTCCAAAAGTTCACATCCCCTTTCATATAAAAATGTACACATTATTCACTATTTCTCACTCTTGAAGAACCATTTTTTGTCCAAAATAAAACCAAACCCCATCCTAAAATCCCGACTCATATTATTGAGGTCTTTTTTCGGATGAAAAACCACCAAAGTGTGGTTATAGTATTTTTAATGGTGATCTACCGAAAGAGAGGTAACCGTTTTCAAGTGTTCCTATTTTACATCTTCATCTATTCTTTAAAATATACTCTATACATGATGAAATAAAAAATATTTTATCCTCAATATAATGATATTATATTATATTAATTTGATCACCAAAATTCATCTCCATGTTTATCGAATGTATAATAGTCATTTCATTCATGTGTACATTGAAGTACCGCCTCACGAACCGATATACTTCATTTTTTATTACAACCTCTCAAGATTGTTTATAATGATATAATTCATGTTCATTTGTAATATTAATGAAATTTTTGTAATTATAAAATAATAATATATCAATTATGTTTTTAATTTCCATGCACAGAAAAATGAAAATGTTGATCATTCTTAAGTGTGGAATATCACCTCTTTGAAGAGATTAAATTCATTTTTATTCACTACATCACTTAAATGATATATATATATATAAGTATATTAAAAAGATTAATATGGTATTTATTATTTTATGATCATTACTTATAGATAAATCACTAGTTACGAAATTTCCATAATGATAAATGATAAATTATGATTTTTTACTACTTCGTACGTACTACCTACCGTCTCCATGATTATACCATTATACATTTTTCATGACAATAAACACTTTATTGATATTAAATTATATTTTTTGAATAAATATGAAAATAATTTCTAAAATATTACTCTATATATGATGGAAGTATGACCACATGGACTATTATCATCATAACAAGTTCATTTTCCTCTCAAGTACCGAATACCTACAAATAATCTGACATCAACTTAAATAATTATGTTATTGTTATAACATGGTAAAAAGTGACATAAACATGATAATAAAATTTAATTTTTTTGGAATAAAGTATAAATTAAACGATGTTTATTATACAGGGTGATAAAGAACCTATGAGACATGTCAAACTCAATATAAGGGATTCCAGCTCAATTTATATTCCATTTTGAGTTATTTATTTTTATGAACCAGTTAAATTTTATATGGTGTATATACTTCCCTTTGATATATTATAACTTGAATATCTTTATTTTAATGGTATTATATTTTTAAATTTCATTCATTATTTATTTTTATTAATGTGTTTCCCAATAGGTATGTTCTTTTTTAAATCAAAATCATATATTAATGTTTTTATGATTGATTCTTTTTAATCATTATTATTTATCTCAATTGTATCTAAAGGGTTTTTATACATGTTTTAGAATTTAAATGGATGACTTAAAATGGAATTTTTTAATTTCCCTGAATTTTTTTTAATGCGATCAATTTAAGGGACTTCACCTCAATCTCCTTTCATTGATACATATCATGATGTTATGAAACATTATTATCCCATATGGTGTATATACAACCCTTTTGAAAATTTATATCATGAATTAATATATAATATTCTTTTTTAAAGACTCTATCATGTAATGATTTAATAATTATTATTCATGTGTTTCACAAGTGGAAAAGAGACACTTTAATGTAAACATCGTTTTATGTGTTTGCAAGATTTATTCTTATAATTCATTCTCATTAATGTACATGATTTCTAAATGGTTTTATGGAAAAATAGTATTAAAATGATATTTATATACATTCATTTATTATATTAAAAGTCTAATGTGACACTTTCATTCGACAATGTCTTTTATAAATGATTTAAATTGGTTTTATAAAACAGATTGCTTGTCTTGTGAATGCAATGGAAAATTTTTGAGTGACAATTTTAAATTTGAAACCATTTATGCCTTGGTAGATGGAAATTAAATGGGTTTTCATGGTATATATTATATTTAGGGTTGAACCCCATTATAAATCATAAGAAATAGATGAACATGATATAGCTTATTTGAATGGTTGATCACAATTATTTCTAATGAAATGTATATGAGCCTAATATAGCTCATACGAAGGGTGATCCGAATTTTATAAAACCAATGTATTTTGTATTATAGAGATGTATGTTTACCATAGGGTTATTCAATTTGTAAGTGTGAATGTAATAGTTATATGTTAATGATGGCCCAATGCACATGTGTGTTTTTTTGTTCATACTACTGAGTTTTTAAGAAACTAATTTAATGAATTATCATGTTTTTACTAGAATAATGACATTATTTCATTATATTCCTTATAAGGATTTTGTGCTCATCTAAATACTTAAAATGTGTATGATCGGTTCTATGATTTGTAAGGGAATTTTTTTTTCTTATAACGCCCTGACACTAGTTTCCCAGAGTCAGTTCCTTATTATATATTGTTGGCAAGATCGCAATAGATCATGTCCTGAATGAACAATTATTTTATTTTCATTGGAAGTACTAGATACACACATAAGTTTTCAATTACTTCATGAAATAATGAAAATCAATATTATGTTCCCTTTGAACCCACTCATATCCCTTTTACTATTTCTGTATGTTAATCATGATATACTTTTTCACATTAAGGGAAAAATAAAAGATAAAAAGGGGTGAGTTCAGATTCTCAATAAAGATAACAATTTATACTAAACATTCATAAATAAGAATAAACACTTAATTTTATGTATAAGCCAAAATCAAAATCCTATTAAAAATAATGTTAAACATAATATAGAAAAAAGAAATCAAATAATGAAATTTACATATTCAAATGGATATTCTACTAGTTGAATAATTCCATGTAATATCAATAACTAATTTCATAATGATGGAATGCATAATGTCAGACAACATAGCCACGTAGTCAACGCCTCGTTCAACGACTAAAAAAATACGATTTTGTCAAGCCTTTGTTCCAAGACACCTGTTTTTCTCATGAGACCTACTGATTTAAATGGGGAGCTATAGCGAGCTCAAACTGTCAATTTATATGTCAAATGCATTCCTCATATGAAATTGTTGAAACAAAACATAAACATTCGTATTAAAACTAACATATGAAATATTAATATTTTAACCACAAACAGTGAATGGTATAAAAATAGCACATCCCAAGTCAAACAGAACTCATTAAATACAATATAGATGATTATATTATAATATATCTACCACAATAAATAATAATGATGAATATTGAAAGAGTTGAAAACATTCAATACAACAATTTGAGAGAAATATCCCCACTTTCTTGAAAACATTTTAATGTCTCGCTATATATGAAGAATATGTTAAAAATAGATTTTTCAATCAAAGTTTCCCATATAAAATTGAGTTTTTTAAAACCAATTTTATGTTTAAATCATTCATGTCTATATAAAAAAATCATTAAAACCATTTTTATTACATGGGAATTAGTGAGAATGATTTAGAATAATAAATATTTAAATCTATTAAAAATATATTTTAGTTGGATTTCATAACCAAATGAGATACAATTGAAGAAAAATAATTGAGGTAATCCAAACGTTATAATATTATGATAATAAAGGTATTCCTGATATATTAAGTCAATGTATAATATATACACCATATAAATTTTAATTGGTGCATAAAAATGAAGATGACACAATGGAATGTAAATTGAGATGAAATAACTTATAAAGACGGTATCCATAAGTTAAGGATAATTAAATGACATAATTATATGTGAAAAATATAAATACACTAAACATTATTGGTTATTCAGTGTAATTCATTCAGATTACATTCACACATATTCATATAAAAATAACACGAATGACTTGGATGTTTAACTTAATCAATGGAAATTGAGTTAAGATTTCTCTTATCAAGTTCATATTGATGACTTGAGAATTTATCAATGGAGTTATTATGTGTATAAAAATTATTTCCACATAAAAGGGAGTGTAAATTACTACATAGATAAATAATTAGTTATTTCACACATAATCACGGAGTAAAATAATCGATGATGTTTGTATAAAACCTAATGAGTGGAAATTGATCAAAGAAATTCTCTTACCGATTTGGGAACATATGAAACATACATACCATGAAAGAAGATTCACAAAATAAACAATTAAATTCCCATAAATTAAATTATATTAAACAAAAATAATACAACCATGGGTATAATATACACCACACAAAAGTAAACAGTGGAAAATATATCATGAATCGCACCAGAATAAAAGTGAGAAGAAAACCCCTTACCACATTGTAATCAATTGAGTCATATACCAAAAGATAATAAACCCCCAAGGAATCACAGAATCCCATAAATATAATAATAATAAGGATAATATAGATCAAATGGATGTATGAAGTACTCCACAAGCAATAAATAAGTGGAAAACAATGGAAATCTCACGAAATTGAAAGTAAGATAAGAAAAACCTTACCTTGTACTTTTCCTTGGTTGAGGTTGTGTTAACCTATTATATAATCATAAAATAATTGTTATTCAATTATATAATATCCAAATACCTAAATATGATAACATATATGATCTTTTAATATTTCTTTGTTGATAATATTTCAGTAGTATCATTGTTTCGGGTGTTAACTGATTCATTTTTTATATGTTTGGATACGTAAGTGATTTTTGTTAAAGATTTGATGTATTTGATTTATATACAGAGTGATATTATGTTCTAGAACCGACTTTTTTAATAATAAAATGATATTAATTCTTGAATGGTTTTGATGGGGGGGGGGAACTCATCGTGTTTATGGAGACAGTAATCCGTACATTTGTAGAAGCGACAATACCATTCTATTAATGATGAAATCATATGTAATTGGAAGTTATTGAATATATAAAGAATAATTAAATGTTATATTTATTATTTTCATCAATTGTACTCATTATTGTACCTATCCAAATATATAAGTGTCGAATAATAAACTACACCATAACATGGGGAAGGTAAGTCGTACATACGCACGTTCAGTGACATCTTCATTCATAGGATGGATAGAATAATTAATATGGTTATAACATATTTATAAAAAATTAAAAGTATGTTGAAGGTACTATAGTTATTATTTAGGTATTTAAACAAAAAATAAACATGATGTGTAAGATGAAATGAATAATGAAAGAGGATATAAAATAATTACCTCTTCTTCGGGTGTTTCCTTTTGATTTGATAAAAAGGGCCCTTTAGGATGGATTTATGATCAATGTAAGGCCTCTAAGATTAAGTGAGGTTATTTGAAAGGATAATTGAGTAGAGGTTGGCCGAGCCAAATGGATTTGTAGGTTGGATTTAGGGAGAAGTGGAAGTATCCTTTTTAAGAGAGGTGAGGGTCACTTTAGGAAACCATTGAATGATTATTTTATTATACAATCATATTCGTATTATAATGGCTTAAAATGTGCTTATTTCGAGTCTATTTTGGGGTAGAGTCGAAAACCCCTTAACCAGTAGGTTTCAGGCAGGTTTGGGCTACTATATGAACCATACCTTTTAGATTTAACTCATGGTTAAATAGTTTTACATTTACCATGACTCCTTGTATTTTTATATGATATTGTTAATAAACATAATATAAAATGCCAAGAGAACCCCAAGTTGTTCATTAATGTCATATATATTATTATATAAGTCTTTTGGATGATATTTATATTTTTAGTACTATTATATCATTTAATGATATAGTATTTGTTTTAAAAAATAATTTATGACAATTTTGACATTATTTATTATTTGGTTTTTGTGAAATAAATTTCAATGTGACTTATTTGAAAAATATAAATATAATCTTCCTTAACAGGTAATATAAACCGATAAAGTATTTGTAATGCTTTAAAAGCCTCAATTAACATTTATTTTAAGCTTTATAATATCAATTATTTTCAGCGTTCATTAATAAGGTAATGAATCCATCATCACTGTTTCATAAATCAATTTAATTATATAATGTATAAAAATTATAAATAAACTACCATGATAGAGGAAATATTTTTAAATTTCTAATTAATATTTATAGTTAAAATTATCTTATTTATAAACCTATATTAAATTTTTTTTGTTATTAGAATTTAAATTTAATAATTTAAACTCATCTTAAAATAAAATAATAACAAATGTCCAAATCTTAACCAATTGGACCAGAAGGATCATATTTTATTCAAAAGGTTGACTTCGGTCGAAATAATCATATCGTATAGAATTATGGCATGTGTTTGTGTAATTATAATTCCATTTTTACCTATAATTACCATATTTAGTTTTATCTGTGGTAAATAAAATTCAAAAGATACTATTCACCGAAAATATTTTTATCTTTCTGAAAAATATATTTATTCTCAATGTCAACCGTGTGTATCGGATTTTTGAAAGTATATTCACAGAAGAGTAAGAATTATGTTTTATTCAAATTATCTAACTTTCCTAGAATGTGGGTAAAGACGTTAAAATATTCAACAAAATTTTATACATCTACATTTATTATAAAAGGACACTAATTAATTACATTGTAATAATGTAGATATTATGTATCTAATTTGACATAAAATAAATTTAAATAAAATAAATAATTGATTAAATAAAAAGTTGGTTTTAAAACAATAACGTATTTTTTCCACTATTCGTCAAAAAATGAATATTTTCACAAAAATAAAAAAAAATATACCGTAAGATAATTTTGATATCCAAATAGAAAAATTATTTTTATTTCACCAACATCGAAACATAGATTTTTCATTAATTATTATAAATTTAATTCCCATTATCAAATCAAGAATGTGGATTTTTGAGAAGTAAAATCTTTCAAAATATTGATATGTGATTATGTCTGCCATAAAATTGAAATTACTTCTAATGACCAACAGTATATTTAATGATAATAATATAATCTAATTATACTTAAAAACCATTATGATTTATAATTTTTCACTATAAATTTATTTGATTAAAAAGGTAGTTTTCAATTAAAATTTAATAGCTTTCTCTATTATGAAAACATGGATGTTATCGGAAAAAAATCAAATATTTATCCAAAATAAATTTTTATGTCCTTCTTATAGACAATGATTTAATTTCATAATATTGAATATATATAAGATTCAAATATTATATTTATAAAGGGTTCTCCATTAAAAGGTGGTGAAACTGTATTTCATGGCAAATAGTTCTTTTATCTAAAAAATTTAATTTTTCCACATATTATATCTAATAAACACAGAAGAAGAATGATAAACTTATATGGATTATATATATAAATCAAATTGAGGTTATTACTATTCATTGATGAATTTTTAATGAATAGGTTGATAGGTCGTGGTATGCTTGAACTTGGTGTTCTATACCTCACATGTTATTTGATTATTCAAAGAGAAGAAAATAGTAGATGCTGGGGGAGTTACATTCTAACCTCCTTCAAAATATTATGTCTCCACAATTGGAAAATTTTCATCAAAAATATAAATGATAAAAAATACCTTTTTGGGAAAACCACATAAAAATATGGTTAATAAAATACAGTATTAATAAAAAGGAATAGGAAATGAAACTGTTACCACCAAATTAGGATTTTGAATAGGATAACATTGGTTGTAATTATAATTGGAGGAAAAATTTAAATTCTTATAGGGAGTGATTGAGGTCATCAATCATAAACAAGTGAATGGATAATTGAGGGCCTCAAATAGAAGAATATATTATAAATAATGTATTGTATCAGTATAACAAATTTTTCGGATTATAATCCATTCCTTAAGGTTTAAGATTTAATTTCTTCAATGAATAAGAGAGATGAAAAATATAAGATAAGTGATGTTCCATCAATTAACTAATTTATACCACAAACTAGTCATTCAATCTAAATAATGAGTATTCAAAATTACTTGGTCACACATAATGTGATATAATCAACATAAAAATATTCACATAATCCATAAAGGATGAAAAATATATTTCCCTTGTCGTTAGAGATTAACCCAAACCAAAATGGTTAGTAAAAGATTAGATGATTCCCAAAGAGGATAATCTTTTTGGGAAAGAAATACTCATCTTAATTTTAAAAATTTTACCAATAATAACCAAAGGTCAATAAATACCAATCAATTAACAGTTGTCCTTATAATGCGTCATCATAATACAAACTATCATTGAAACCCAAAACTCAGAATAATTTTATTATATAGTTTTACATGTTAAACAATATCTCCAAATAACATCGACTACTCATATAATAACATACATAAAATTAGGTAAAATAATAAAAATTCCCTTTAATAGGTTAATAATTTCAATAATTATCCCAAATCGCTATAATTCCATAATAAAAACATACATAAAAATCCCACATTACCCCTCTAATGAAATCCCCTAGTATTCTCTTTTCCTTAGGCATATATATTTCCCAACAGAGTGAACATATACTAAAATTACTTTTCTTACATAATAGCCAATGCATTTTCTTACATTAAGGTTATCCATTTGAAGTAACATAAGATTTCAAATAGACATATTATTGATCAATAAAATCATTTAACTAAAATGAATTAGAGACACTAACGAGGGAATTTATGTAGTCCAGTGGTAGACGATAAATCCCAATCACACCTTATTTGTGTGTTCGATTCCCACTACATTGTTTAATGTGGCGGGTTCTCACATGATCTGTGTGTTTTCATTTTTCAAATACTATATTTGATAACATTACCAAAATGAGATAAATTCCTAAAAATATAAATAACTTAATTTAACCACAACTGTTATCTCATACCTCTCATTTTCATCCCTAAAATTAATTACCTATAATTTCCTCAATTTTAAAGATCATATAAACTCAAATGTTTATTTATAACTATATCCACAAAAGAAAATATAATTTTCCTTAAATAGAATTTTCACATAACAAACTATAGGGTTACATAGACAAGAGAAATGTTTTCCAAAGTAATCCCTTCAACAAATAGAACTAATGCTTTAAAACATTTCACCATACATTTATTTTCACATAGGTTCTTCCATTATCCAGAGGTTATCCTATAGAATAGGGCATCGACTCGTGTAATGACCAGGTCCACTACATTTATGGAAAATGACTTTTAATGGATTTTTGGAATCATTTTTCTTTTCTTCTATTGGTTTCTTCATTTTCCCTCAACAATTATTTACATTATGTACTTCTTTACCATGCATAAATTATTTCTTTTTTCCATTGAGGCACATTCTTGGTTGTCTCTTACCTCATTTCATGCATGATGTAAATTGAGATTTCTTTTTCCCATGGTCTCTAGTGATGGAACTCATATCAATCACCACTTTTCTCTACATTATTGAGTCCGAGAGTTGGTTGATATATATATTTTTTATCATATATTTGGAAAACTAATTTGGCATGATCATGATATATTTTATACCTATCAACATTACTTTTCATTTCACATTTCCACTACCCGGCCCACATTGTACATCTTGTTCAATGTTACTACGACTTCCTTGGAATCTATCCATTGAATAAAAATACAATGTAGGGTGTGAGAAACAATAGTCATAAAATCATTTAGAGAATATCATGACACATTATTCTAAATCTAAAACACCACATGATTAACCATGGTCATTTACTCTAATATTAAATTAAAATCCTTCAAATGAGTTTGTAATAAAAATGTGAATTATCCTAAACATATCCCCTGAAAGTGTCATAACCAAAAGTGTAGCATAGACCATTATCGTGCACTAGTTCCTATATGAGTCAAGATCAACATGGTATTTTCGGGTGTTACCCCTAGGTACGTCTTTTCCAGAGCTTCCTTTACCTTCTTGTATCCATATTTGGATATATTTCTTGGGAAACCCACATAATATTTATATTACCCAAAATTTTGGATTTACTTCTATACGAATACCCGAAGACATTCATTGGGTAATGTTTTCTAATCAGATTTGTTTTCTTAATCTTGTTTCCACGGTTTGTACTAAACATTTCTGATACAAACTATTATGCCCTGACCAAATTTATAAAGTGTTGGTGCGTTATTACATATCATTGGCATGATAACAAGAGATTATGTCCAGAAAGACATATTATATTAGTACCCTTGTATTTAATAGATACATATATATGTTTTACATTACATCATGAAATAAAGAAAAAAACATTATGTCCCCTTTGAACACACTCATATATCTTAGCATTTTCATGTAGTTTAATCATGATATACATCATTACATCCTGGGAGAAAACCCGTGAAAGGGGTGATCTCAGAGGCGTAGTAAGGACAAAAATATAGAAGATACTTTCCTAAATAATCATAATCATTTAAGGCAATGTATAAGACAAAAACCAAAGCCTTTTAAACTTAAACATTAGAAAAATATGGAAAATATAAATCAAATTATTGTATTTAGTTATTGGCATGAATATTCTACTAGTAAAATAATTACATGTATTATCAATAGCTAATTTCATAATGATGGAATGAATAATATCGGACATCATAACCACGTAGTCAATGCCTCATGCCAAGACTACCAAATAAGATTTTGACAAGGATTTGTGCAAAGATAGTAGTTTGTATCATGAGACATATCGATTGCATCGAGGAGCTATAGCGGGATCCAACAATAACAAACTACATATAATGCATTCCTTAGATGAAAAGGGTGAAACATAACATTTTCATTCATATGAAAACTTGCAGAAAAAATATTAATATTTTAACAACAAAAAATTAATGGTATAAAAATAGAACAGAACAAATCAAAAATAACACTTTTGATACAATATATAATATTTTATTACAATAGATCAACCTCAATAAAGAATACTAAATGATGATGACATAGATTAAAATAAATACCAAAACTATTTGGGATAAATATACCCCTTTTCTTGAAAACAATTAAAAGTATCTCTATTTATCAAGATGGTGTAAAAAATATATTTTGAATCAACGTGTCACATAACACATTTAAACATGCAGAATGAATTTTCTTTTTAAAAAATTAATTTCCATTGAAATAAATCCTTATATCCATTTTTAAAACATGGACATTAATGAGAATGATTTAGAAGAGTAAATATTTAAAACATTTAAAATGATATTTTAGTTAGAGTTCCTAAAAAATTGAGAGAAACTTGAATACAAATAATTGAGTTAATACAAAAATTATAATATCATGACAATAAAGGTATTCATGGTATAATATGTCAATATATAGTATATAACCCATATAAAAGAGAACTGGTGCTTAACCATAAACAAGTCTAAATGGAATGTAAATTGAGATGAAATACCTTATAAAGACAGTACCCTTATGTTAAAGATTGATCAAGGACATAATTATGTGGGAAAAATATAAATACACTAAATATGATTGGATCTTAATTGTAAATCATTCATTGTACATTAAAACATATTCTAGTAAAAATGAAACTAATGACTTGGTTGTTTAACTCAATGAATTAATATTGAGTTAAGATTACTCTTATCAAGTTTATATTGATTACATGAGAAATGATCAAAGGTTTGATTATGTGAATAAAAAGTATATCCAACGAAAATGGAGTTAAAATTACTATATAAATAATTATATAGTCATTACACATATAATCTTGGAGAAAAATAATCAATGAAGTTTGCATAAAACCCAATGGGTGGAAATTGAAATTAGAAATTTCCTTACTGATTTTCTAACTTAAGAAACATAAATCCCCTGAAATAAGGATCATAAATGACAATTTAATTAACCTTAAATTAAATTATATTACACAATTAATACAACCACAGGTAGTACATACACCACAAAAAAGGAAATAATAGAATTTATAGCGTTAATTTCAGAGGAATAAAAGTGAGATGAAAACCCCTTACCACGGTGTAATACATTAAGTTGTATGGTCAAAAGTTAATAACCATCAAATACATCTAAAAAATAGTATAAATATAAATAGAATCATGATAATATATATCAAATGTCAGAAAAAAATACACCACGTTTAATAAAAAAGTGCTGAACAATGAAAATCTTGTGGAATTAAAAGTGAGATAAAAACCCCATACATTGTACTTTTATTTAGTTGGGGGTACATTAACCTAATAAATAATTGTTAAATAATTTTTATTAAATTATATGTGAACTGTATACATAAATATGATATCTTAAATGATCCTTTAATATTTCTTTTTTATTAATATTTCAGCAGTATCATTGTTTCAGGTGTTAACCGATTTGTTTTCCTTTATATGTTTTTTATGTAAATAATGTTTGTTATGGATCAGATATATTTGATTCAGACACAAAAATATAATATGTTATTAAACCTTAAATTTTTAATCATTAAATGATATTTATTCTTGAATGGTTACAATGGGGAATGAATCTCATCACGTTCATTGAGACGATAATATGTATGAACGCACGAGTGACAATACAGTTCTATTGATGGTGATATCATATGTAATCTCATGTATTTCATATATAAATAATCATTAACATTTATAATAATTATTTAAATCAATTATACTCCTTATTGTACTAATCTAAATAAATAATTGTTGAATAAAAAACTACACCAAGATGTGGAGATGGTAAGCCGTACTTACGCACGTATGGTGACATTGTCATTTATAGGATCTATAGAATAATGAATATAGTTGTACCATATTTATAATAACAACACCGTATGTAGAAGTTACTAGAGTTATTATATTGTAATGGAAGCAAAAAAGAAGGAGAATATTGAAGATTTAAAGAACATTGAAAGAGGGGATGAAATAATTACCTCTTCTTCGAGAGCTTCTATTTAATTTGAAAAAATGGCTCCTTAGGTTGGATTTATTATAAAAGTGATGAATATATGATGATTTGAGGGTATTTGAGAAGATATTTGATCAGGGTTTGGCCGAGAAAAAATTATTTGGAGGTGTGATTTTGAGTGAAGGAGAACTACCCTTTCATAAGAGAGGTAATGGTCACTTTGGGAATCATTAGAAATATAATTTTATTATACAATAATATTCAGTTTATAATGAATAAAAAATATTAATTTTGAGGATATTGTGGGTATGATTTTAAAACCTCTTACCCATTAGGTTTTATACAGTTTAGGTCACCATATTAAACTTATCTTTTAGATTTAACTATTTGTTAAATAGTTTAAAATTTACGAATTCTCCTTGTATTTTTATATTATTTTGTTAATAAACATACTATAAAATGACAATAGAACCCCAAGTGGTTCATTAATGACATATCAATTATTATGTATGCTATAGGTTGATACTTATATTTTTGGTACTATTATATCATTTAAGAATATAGTATTTGTTTTAAAAACTCATTAATGAATATTTTTACATTATTTAGTATTTGGTTTTTGTGAAAGTCATAACAATCAAATTTATTCGATGAAAATATATTTAATCAACCATATCATGTAATATTAACCAAGAAATATTCTATAAGTCATTTAAAGTCTCAATTTACATTTATTTTAATACTTATATTATCAATTATTTTAATATTCCATTAATAATGTAATTACTCCATCATCAGTTTGCAGTAAATAAATTTTATTATATAAATTATAAAAAATATAAATAAAATATGATGATGTAGGAATTTTTTTTAGATTTTTAATTAATATTTATAGAAGATATTATCTTATGTATAACTCTATATTAAATTTTTTTGAAGTATTTAACCTTATATTTAACACTTCTAACACTTCTTTACATAAAAAATCCTAAATGTCCTAATAAAACCCAATTGGACCAAAAGGATCATATTTTATTAATATGTGTTATTTTTGACGAAATATACTTATCCAATATAATTATGACACGTTTTAGGGTAACTGTAATATCATTTTTTCCTTTAATCAAAATATTTACTTTGAGTAGTGGTAAATAAAATTTAAATGTTCCCTTAACCAAAAATTATTTTCATATTATTGAACCAAATTTTATATATTTATGTCAATAATGCCTTTTATATTTTTTAAATACAATTAACAGATGTGGTAAAATTATGTTTTTTTAAATTTTCTAACATACCTAGAAGGTGGGTAAAAGACGATAAAATATTAAATAAAATTTTATAAATCTTAATTTTTTATAAAATGACACAAATGAATTTCATAGAACTAATATTGGTATTATGTATCTCTTTTGACTTAAAATAATTTTATATAAAATAAATAATTATTTAAATAAAAATATGAGTTTTAAACAATAACACTGTGTTTTTCACTATTCATAAAAAATTGAATGTTTTCAGAAAAATACACCAAATTCATCCTAAGATGATTTTCATATTCTGAATCATAAAATGATGTCTATTTTACCAAATTAAAATCATTGAATTATCATTAATAAATATAATATTAATTCATGTTGTCGAAACCAAAATGCAGGTTTTTGAAAAGTAAAAACTATCAAAAGATTGATATGTGATTATATACAGTTCAAAAGTGAAATTACTTTTAATGAACAACATTGGATTAAATGATAAAAATATAATATAATTATAGATAAAACCAATTAAAATTTATAATTTAACACTATAAATTATTTTTATTATAAAATTTGTTTTCAATTAAAATTTAATATCTTTTTAATTCATCAAAATATGAAAGTTTTCAGAAAATCCCCAAAAATTTATTCAAACTAAAATTTCATGCCCTTATTCAAAATAATAATTGAATTTCATCAAATTGAATATATAAATGTTTAAATATTGGATTTAGAAAAGGTTCACCAAAAAAAGATGGAAAAAACTGCATTTTTATAAATACTTTTTTTATCTAAAAATTTTAATTTGTCCTTATATTATATCTATGAAACATTGAAGATGAAAGTTAAAATCATATGGAATATATATATATAAATAAAAATGTGGTTATTAATACTCATAACTGCTTCTTGAACGATTAGTTTGATAGGCCATGCTATGCTTGAACTCGGTGTTGGATACATCGCAGGTTATTGTATTATCCAAAGATAAGTGTATCGTTGGTGTTGGGTGTTACAATTCCATTATTAAAGTATTAAATATTTTTCATGAAAATAAATAATGCCTTATTTTAATGTGTATTCGTTTTGGGTAAAAATTGATATTAAGTATATGTGTCCAATTTTATTGTACGGGTTTACTATATAATATTTTTTTACTAATTCTCTAAAAAATAATCATTAAAGATCCAATAATTTGAATTAATGTTCAATTACACTAAAAAAATAATGATTTATATTTAAGGAACATTCCTTATAGTTTGTATTAGAGAGATATTTAGACAATTTTGGAGATTGTGATGTATTCTTTAGAGATAGGTATATCATATTAGTTTATAATTATCAGTTTTATCATATGTTAAATTTCTTTTAAATCTTTTTTGAGACACTATGTTTAAAAAATATATGGTGATTTCTAGAATTTTTTGGAGAAATTTATTTTTGAGGAAATTATGGATTATTATTTTATTGTATATTAAATGAAAGTAATGAGATAATCATTGAGGTTAAAAAATTTTGGTTATGTTTGAGGAAATTATCATATTTTGGAGAATTTTATAAGAATTATAATGTTTCAGAAAAAATGATAACCCACTAGATTATTGAAAAACATATCACATCCAGAAATCCCATGGGAATCATGTACACAACCGAAAGGCGATAGGGGTGAATAACATAACACTATCCTACATAATTTCCTAGTTAGTGTGATTGTTTTACTTTTAGTAAAATGAGTTAATGGAATTTCAATATGTTTATTTTTGAAAAATATGATTTATTAAATAGATATCCTTAGTATTGATGAATTATTTGGTGATTTGGTAATATATGTTGTTTTGGAAGACATTAACTACGATGGGAACATTGTATGATTTTGGTAAATACATTATTATGAGATTTAATTCAAGAGAATTGGGTTAATTATATTTATAATGAATCTATAATTTCTTTTGTGGACTTATGGGGAATTATGGAATTTGTAGAAATGATTAACCTATAATGGATAATTTGTGATTTGGATAATTAATTTTTGGTATGAGACATTAAGAGTGGTATAATATTTTTGGGGATAAATGTTAAAACCTTTAATGGAGGACTATTTGATTAAATCCTTATTATTTTATGGATATAATCTTGGTTATAAATTTTTTTTTATGAATTTTAGGGATAGTTATTTGTTGAATGGTATATACTGATCTTTTGGTATTATAGTGGAATTTTTGAGATTTAATGATGTTTTTCATCATCCAATAGTTAACTTTCATTATAGAATTTTTTATTTTATCCTAACTATATTATTTTTGGTTAACGTTTTAAGATAAGAGAAATGGATGGTTATTATGTTTTGGATTATATGAAACTATATATGTTGATTCATCTTAAATACAAATTGTTTGTAGTAAAAGATGATTGTTTGGAGGAAATTGATTAAAGAATAAAAAACTACATGAAAACTATGCATGTTTTCTTATTTAGAAAATAAAATAATTAAAATATTTTCTTTAAATTTATAAAAATGATATTTAAAAACACTATGTCAATTAAATTTTACTAATACAATTCCAATGACCAATTAACACATCAAAAATTTTATGCTTTTTGATTATTAATATTTTACTGAAAATATTTTCTATCACTATCAATGATGAACAGGATGGTAAGTTTTTCTTCCCTATTCATGTTTTCATACATGGAATCCTCATATGTTTTATCTTAGGTAACCTTCATAAATTCCTTTATTTAATTTATAATTGGAGTCTTATTAATCCATTTTCTATGTGGGATTTAAATAATGGTATTTTGAAAATTCATACATTTTTTACCTACCCAAAAATCAAAATTATGTGAAAACATTATCTAATATGGGGAGAATGTAACATCCACAGTTTTTGAAAATTAATACTACCTTTGATAGAGTAAATGAGACACTAGGCCAAGTCAAAATTAATAATTAAATATTACTATATATATATTAATATTAAAACCTATATATTAGAATAACAATAATTATCTGTATTAATAGCATTATAAAAGTAGGGGGTACACATCATTATTTAATGATTCATGAGTTGGGAAAATAATTTCAAATGAAAATAGAATGAAATAGAAAGTAAATGATTTATTTTTATGAAAAACTATTTATGTATTGATAATTATGTTTTTTTAATTAGTAAAATCACTATTGATTGATTATATTAATAAAAAATGAAATATATTTAATTAAAAGTTTCATACCCATATTATGTATTTTTTTTCTAAAAATATGTGAAAAAATCTTATTTTAAGAATAAAATAAGTTTCATTCAGAAATGGATGTTTTATAACCTTGTGGTAGTGAACCCATATAAAATTTAGTGTTTGGTAGTTTTTTTTAAAATAAACTTTTTATTCAGAAGTAGGACATCATAATTTATTTTTTTATTTTTTTATTTTTCTGAAAATTTTGTTTTTTAATGAATAATATATAGCATTTTAGTTTAAAACTAATTTTACAACAAATATATTTATACACATAAATTTTTTTATTATAAAATATATGTATAAAAATATCCAGTTTTTATAACTTAATTAAAATTGGTTATTATATGTAATTGAAAATTAAAATTCCATGTAAACGCATATCAATTTTTAAATGTTTTGACATTAAAAAAAATATTTTATATCTTTGGAAATGAGGATTAATTTTTAATTATTTAGAGCATATTATGTTTTTTAATTTATTAAATTTGGAATACATATTTGGAATCAGTGTCTCAAAATTATGTAAATATTTGTTTAAATTTTGGATTAATTAATAAAAACTTTTGATATTTTTATTTACCATAGATAAAGGTATATGTGACAAATTAGGTTACTAAATAATATTATAGGCCTAATAAAATTACCATATCACCTTCAAAAAAATTTGATGAATAAAAGTATACCCATAATGTCTAGGGATCTATATTGACTCATTTAATATATTTTTTCAACAAATGTGATAAAAATATTATTCATACAAAATAAAGTAACATCAGGTCACCCAATTATTTCTTATAATAATAATAATTTTAATATTGTGACTAATATTATATGGATTTGATAATAAATAGTATCTATATATATAATGAAATTATACATATCATGGAATTTTATTTATAATTTTAGTGATGAAATCATTAATATAAATACTAACACTGTCACGACACCCTCCCAACAAAGTGTACCCCTCCTGGGCCGACAATGTGAAAAGGGAGATAATGACCCCTGAGTCCCGCCTCCAGTTGGCCCCGGGTTGGAGACTAGAACTGAGGGTATAATAAACACTCAAATGGGAGGCATTACCCTCTAAGAGAACACATGAGGAAGAGAGAGATAAGAAATATTCCAACCAACTACAACTCAGAACTGAAATTTAAAAGAAACCCAAGTACATATATGAAATTCCATGAAAAGGTAAAACAAGTTAAGGGGAAAACTACAAGTACCCAAAGGAAAGTAAAAAACAATAGCGACCACAAGCCCAAACAGCTCCTGCAACCACAAGCTAGTAGTAACCAGCCTAATCTCCAACCTTCTCCATGTGACCTGAAAAACAGTTTATATAAACGTATGGTAAGTATAACAGTACACTCAGTAGGATCCTCCCCGAAGCCACTAATGAAAATGTAATGAAATCATACTAAATCACAGTGAACAATAGTGAAAGTAACTCGTCACCTAAACAGGTATACAATGTCCCCAACATCACAATGGAAACTCTCACCAAGTAAATCATACAATAATATATCATCTAATAATGAATATCAAGGGTAACTCGCCACTACATTCCCACTGGTTTTCCGCTATGCCTTAACGACATACGTCATGTGCATCTCTCTCCAATGGCATTCCCTTATAAACTTGGGCTATGCTCCACAATCTTCACCACGTGCACCAAAAAGGCTTTCCCGCAGACACATCGGCGAAGCAGCACACCGTCCTCACAACAAAATGTAACCAAGTAGTTTTTGGGAGCCACCACAGCTCGCATAACGTGTATCATATGTCCGGTATTATACCTCAATCAAATATAGCCCATACACAGAGTAAAGATCCTCAAGACATCACAACCAATACATGTTACACCTATAGTATTTCATAAGATACTATGTCCAGAATTTATGTGTGTGAAAAATCCACAAGCCATTAGAGCCCTCTACACACATATATGGGGAAAAAAACTATTGTGCCTCATGGAACTAGTATCTACCAAGAGACGAGAATGGGGTCAAAGGTGGTAGTCATCCATTCATACTCCCACCGGAATGTTGGGGAAAAGGCCCCCAACGGCTCAGAATCCCCGGGGTGTCAATTTCCCTTACTGAAAGGGTGTAGTTGCGTATAGAAACACAAAAAGTACAGAATATATCATAACTCACAAACACACTATGGTCATAACCTAAACTTAGACACAATTGCAGCTAATGTCTCCCGGACTCTGGGTTGCCACTTCTAAGACTAGGTATCCTATAAGAACATAACCATTTAAAGGTATTTATTAGATTACTTCCATCATTTTTATCAATTCCATTGTACGTTAATTAATTATTTATACATTAATTAACCATGACCAGTTTTCACATTAACTTCCATTAACATGAAAACCAAAATCCACTATCCCTTCAAAAGTTCCCAACCTCATAATTAAGTTCCAACAAACTCCAACCCCATGGGTTAACATAATTTATTCAAACATTCATTACAAAATTACTTTCCCATATTCCCAAGAATTCTAGAAAAGAAAAATATGATACTAAACACAAGGGGGATCAACACTGTGAGTAGATATACAAACTGTCAAGTCCTTGCCGCCTATAGAAAGAATGTAGACCCATTCTCCCTTAAGAGTCTAAACACGGAAAGCACGTGGCATACCCTACGTGTCTTCGCCTCCTTTGGAAGAAGGTTAATCAAGACCAGTTGTCTTGAGCTGTGGGGAAAAGTAAAGCATATAAACCCCCAAAAATCAATAAACATCCAACAATGACATCCATCCCGTTCTGTCAGCCCCGGTGTCCTCCCTGACACCCACATGCATAAACCGATGCATCTTGCAACTATACACGTCATTCGCTGCCACAAACACAAGGCCTCCCTACCTCCACATATCACAACACCCTTCCAGGGTCACATCACAACAAAATCATCAAAACACCCGTCCAGGGTCACAGTACAGCACAATCAGCACAACACCCCTCTAGGGTCATAGCATGACACAAGAAACAGGAAACCAAACATTACAACTATTTGGGCTCTTGGCCCTTTAGAAAGGCATCCAACCTTCAAACAACAAGCACCAAAAATCACATCAAATGGGATTTTAGCCCTAATTCACAACAATAGGTTAACTTTGAACCCTTCATGGAACTCAATAAAGTTATTTAATCCGTCTTGAATTAACAAATTCAATTCGTTGGTTCCAACATCCTGAACCAGTTCAATAATCTATCACCGAAGATTAAACATGATTATTATTCCAATTTCGATCAATATCAAGTCACAACAAGAACCAGGTCTGCTTTCATGCCACTTAATATTTATCCAACCAATTATCAATTAATTTTTGAATTACGTTATTTATCAATTTCATCAAAAACCCCATTTAAACAAGCAAGTCATAGATATCACACTTATCTAGAAAATCATGAGGAAAATCGTTATCACGGTACAAAGTAACAACATTTGATCAAAAAAATTATTTTAACATGATTCAATTATTTAATTATGTCAATCCCATTATTATCCAAATAGATAAATCATGATAACTCTATGATTTCACATTAACAAATAGAGAAGCCACGAATCCCCTACCTCAACGGTTTTGACGGAAACCACAACGGTTGAAGAACACCCTAGAAGACTTGGACGATTCTCCATGAATCCTCCTTAGATCTTATCTCCAAACATATCCAAGACAAAATATCATTACAATCAACATCTAAACCCCTATATCTACCCATAAAATGTGTATATCTATGATCTTGAGAGAAGAGGAGGAGCAGATATAGGTATATCTAAGAAACCAAACAATAGGATCACATACCCCAAGAAACCGACTTCGATTCACAAAGAGAAGCCTCCGGATCTCCTCTAAAACACTTGGGAGTAGTTTTTCCACCTCCAAGGAAGGGTAATCCCGAGTTATCACTGATTAGGGGCTTAAATGAGGTGATTGAAGGCAAAAAAAAGTTAGAACTACAATTTTAGGATCTACCTTTAAGTGCCTGAACGGTCAGTCCGCAAGGTTTTACAAACCGTCTGCTAATCGTGTCTTTTCTTCTACCTTTCCAAACACTCCTTGCATGGTTAGTCCGCACTGTTAGACAAACTGTGTACTAACAGTGAGTTAGCCACTATCTCCAAGACCACCCTTTCAGAGTTTGGCCACACGGTTTAGGCAAACCGTGTGCCTCCTGTGAAATGGAAAAAACCCTTTATATTTCCTTCAAAGTCCACCAAAACGAACACCATGTCGCCTTGTCCTCCTAGAACACCTCCAGCTCCACATTTTCACAAAGGAATGGACTAGAGAGGTCCAGGCCATTAAATCATATACCTATAAAAACATTATCTTCCTCGAGAATCCAAAACCCACATAAAGAGAAAACGAAACAGGGTCTGAACAACCACCCTCCGAGATACCACTCATAAGAGAGCAAGCCACCAAACTAACAAAGGGTTTCATATTAGAAAAATGAAAGTTCCACAACCACATTAGTTACAATGATACATGGAAAGTGTTAAAAATCAAACAACTCTGGGTACTGAGTGCGTATCTGTGATTCACGTTCCCATGTACACTCCTCCATGCCACCGTATCGCCTCAAGACAGAAACTAAGGGGATGGAATGCCCGCATAACACCTTTTCCTTGCGGTCTGGGATCTCCAAAGGTTGCTCCTCAAAGGTGGAATCATCATCAACATCGATCTCTCCCCCATCTATGACATGGGAGTTGTCATGAAGATAACTACGTAGTTGTGATACATGGAAAACTTCATGAATCCGACTCATCTGAAGGGGAAGCACTACTCGATACGCCACAGCTCCAATACGATCTGACTCCTCGAAAGGCCCAGTAAAACAGGGAGAAATCTTACTTGCATGACCAAACCTTCATTTCCCACGACGGGGAGTCACCTTCAGAAACACATGATCCCCAACATTAAACTCTAGGGGCCTCTTTCTTTGATTGTCATATGATTTATAATGATCTTGTGCAATCTTCATCCTCTCTCGAATCACCTGAAACATCTCTGTCGTATTCTGCACTAGTTATGGTCTGAGAATTGCTGACTCTCTGACCCCAGCCTAGCACAATGGAGAATGGCATGGCCCGCCATACAATGCTTCAAACGATGCCATACCAATGGTGGAGTGAAATATATTATTGTAGGAAAACTCCACCAAGGGTATGTGCCTCCTCCATGATCCTCAAAAATCAAGAATACAAGAGCGCAACATGTCTTCAAGAGTTTGGATGGTTCTCTCAATCTGACCATCCGTTTGAGGAAGAGAAGAAGTGCTATAGCATAGATTAGAACCAAAATCATGCTGGAGACCCCTCCACGCCCTGGGGGTAAAACAATGATCTCGATCAGAAATGAACGTCCTAGGGACTCCATGAATTCTCACCTCCTTTCTAAAATACTTCCTCGACAAAACCTACACTCATCTTGACTCATTGATGGCTATAAAGTGGGATGATTTCATTAAACGATACACTACCAACAAAATAGCATTATATCCTCCCGTAGCTTGAGGTAATCCAGTAACGAAGTCCATTGGGATGTCCTCCCACTTCCACCGAGAAATCAATAATAGCTGTAGAAGACCACCAGGAACACCGTGTTCGGCCTTCACCTTCTGGTAGAATAAACATCGAGACACAAACTCTGCAACCGCACGCTTCATCCCAGGCCACCAAAACTAGCTCCTTAGAGATCGGTACATCATTGTCACACCAGGATGCAACGCTAAAGCAAAACCATGGAACTCTCTAAGGATGGTCTCGCGTATCTCCAAGGGAACAAAAACCTTTCCATGATACAACACTCTGTATTGTTTACCATCAGTCCATCAATCAGTGACCTCACCACAAAAAAATCGGTCTCTCCAGACCTCCACCTCCTGATCTCCCAACCGGGACTCTTCCACCTTCTACAACAGGGATGACTACACCGTCATCTAAAAAAGACTACCTCTACCACCAACTTGTCCCATATCAAGATGTAATGCTAACAGTTCTTCCATTACTCTCCAGGAATCAACGGATTCATGCACAGCATCACAATGTGACTTTCGGCTCAGTGCATCGGCTACAACATTTCCTTTTCCAGGTGTAAACGATATTTTGAAGTGTTATTCCTATAAGAACTCCATCAGTAGATGTTGTTGCAAGTTCAAGTCACACATGAAGGATACCTACCTAAAACTCTTATGATTAGTGAAAACCACAATGCATTTACCAATTAGTTAATGTCTCCACAACTTCATAGAAAACACTATGGTTTCCAACTCAAGGTATTGAGTTTCATGTTACGTTCATGGGGACACAACTGTTGAGAACCATAAAGAAACAACTGACCTCTGCTGCATGAGATCACTACCTAGCATCAGATGAGAAGCATCACATAAAACATCAAATTAAACTCCCTCACCTGGGAGACAAAGTACTGGAGCACATACTATATTCTCTTTTAGATACTAGAAAGATTCCTTAAACTGATCCATCCATATGAACGCTTGATCCTTTCTAGTCAAAGCTTTAATAGGAGTCACAAATCGTGAGAAATTGGCTAAAAACCTTCTATAGTATCTTGTGATCCTAAGGAAATTTAGCACCTATGAAACTGTCTTGGGGGATTCCAAATACACAACTGCTTCTATCTTTGATGGATCCACAGATACTCCCTATTGGGACACAACTTTTCCCATGAAACAAACCTCTAGATCCCAAAACTAAAACTTTGACAACTTTATGAACAGCTGATGTCGACGAAGAACTCCCAAAATGGCTCGTAGATGCTCTGCATGCTCCTATTCAGATGTGGAGTATACAAGGATGTCATCACTGAAAGCTACCACAAACTTGTCTAGGATCTCATTGAACACAACATTCATGAAACCCATGAAAACAGCTGGGGCATTCATCACACCAAATGGCAATACAACGGACTCCTAATTCCCATGATGACAACGGAATGCAGTATTTGGTATATCCTCATCCTTCACATGCATCTGATGATATCCTGACAACTAATGGATCTTTGAGAAGCAACTTTCACCCATCAGTTGAACGAATATGTCATCAATCCGTGGAAGAGGATAGTGATTCTTTATTGTCACTTTGTTTAAGAGATGATAATAAACACACAACAGCAAACTGTCGTCGGCCTTCTTCACGAACAGAACTGGTGCACCCCATGGGGACACACTTGGTCAAACAAAACCACACTACATCAGACCATCAAGCTATACACGTAGCTATCATAACTCAGCAAGGTACATACTATATGGAGACATAGATATAGGAGACGCTGATGGCTATAGCTCGATCCCAAACTCGATCTCTCGTCGAGGGGGTAGGGCTACAACCTCTTCTAGAAAAACATCATGGTACTCCTCTATGACCCAAGGAAACGCCAACTGCCTAACCCCTGAATAACTCAGCATCATCTCAGATTCCATGGTAGATAAGGATGTAACTCACCTGTGACCCCTCAGAGGATCTCGTTCACCAAAAAACAAATCTTGCTCTCCATCTGCACCAAATTAAAAGACCTTCTTCCTGAATCAATCTACGATAGCCTGCACCGAATACAGAAATCCATGCCAAGGATGAAATCAGAAGTTTGTATCCGTAAACATAATAAATCTTCCCAAGAGTGGTGTTGCAACAATAATAGCTCACAGTCTCTACATACTTCAAACACGATATCTCGACCTTCAACTGGCATAGGCAACGCCAAGGGCATTGGAAGCTTCTCCACCCCAAGTCCCAAGGCATGGAAAAGGGTAAGGGAAATGAAGGAGTGTGTCTCTCTAGAATAAAACAAGGCATACACCAAGGTAGAAAAAAAGGAAAAGGGTACCTCGAACGACGTCTGGCTTGTCTGGATCTAGCAACGCTAGGGCATGAAGTTGACGACAACCTCCTCCACGGCATCTCAGGCCCTGATGACGACCACCACCATGGCCACACTCTGCTCTTTAAGGACAAGGAGCATCATGGGGTTGTCCTCAGCCAGCCCCATCTAACCTCTGCTGATCGAAAGATGGTGCAACTGTCTACTGCTACCTCAGCTGGAACTGCCTCAATAGAGGAACCTGGAGCGGAGCTACCGACGCACGATAACAGCCCTAAAAGGTCAGGCACTTCTGCTACTGATAACCAAATCCACCATAAGAAAAAAATGTGCATGATCCCATGGCATAGGCTTGAGAGTTGCTCCCTCCAGATAAACGAGACTTGAAGGGCTAGGACCTACCCATGGTTGAATGAAAAATCTTCTGCCCTAAAAATCGGGAACCCTGGACCACCTCCTTGCTTCATGAGGAATCATGTAGATTCCCCTCTCGTGATGATCCGGTCATGGCCAAAGTCCTATCAACAATCTCCTCCCTCCACAGCTCCTTGAGATATGTCTTTAGCATAAATGGGGTGACCTGGAACTGGATCTCTGGATCCAAAGCCTCCTCAAAATGCCTTGCCTGGGCGTCCTCATCTAGTAACAAGTCCGAAGCATATCACAAAAGGTTCCGGAAATGGATTCCAAACTCTCAAATAGTAGATCTCTCCTGACGAAGGGTAAGAAGCCCATGGTGACTGGATGCCTTTGCAGTCGAGGAAAGGATCTCGAATCTGAACTTATATCGAAACTCCTCCCATGAGATCGCTGACTACTCTCGATCCCTGAGGAACAAGAACCACAACTTCCTAGTTGCTCCACGCAGCATCGTCACAGCTAAGGACACCCAGTGCTCCTTCCATGCATGGATCAAACTGAAGCCTATCTCGACCTCCTCCAACCATTCTTCAATGAATGCATCTAAAATGGAGCCCTCATACTTCTGCAGGCTCTGGCACTAAAACACTGGGAGTGTCTTCATCCAAGTGTCGTTGTCGTCAACCTCTACCCTGCAGTGTGCTGCTGGAACTGCCAGCTGGACATATTCTATGCAGACCTGACGAGGGCATCGACCCGAAGCCATACCTACAAAATAAAAAAACATAGAGCTCCTAACCTAGAATTTGGAAGACTCAACATTTATTAATTAATTTATTTCTTTTATTAGTTTTAGGTTAACCTATCCCAAGGTCTACCCATTAAAACATAGGAACAAAAAAGAATGATGCATGATCCTTCCCTAGGTCTCTACCATGTAACCAGTATCACCATGTTTAGTAGCCTTTATAAACTTAATGGTCCATACATCAGATCATAAGGGGCCCTAACTGCCTATATCTCATCCGGTCTCCAATGGTTACCTCACTTTCTAAACATGAATGACGCAGTTACCCTACCAACCCATGCAACATCACCTGTGCCTAACTCCAATCTCTATCCTATCCCTAAACTAGAACTCTGATACCACTCTCTCACGACCCCCTCCCCACAATGTGTACCCCTACTGGGATGGAATTGTGAAAAGGGAGATAATGACCCCCCGAGTCCTTCCTCCAGTAGACCCCGGGTTTGCGACTAGCACCGAGGGTATAATAAACACTCAAATTGGAGGAATTACCCTCTAATAAAACACATGCAGAAGAGAGAGATAAGATAGAAACCAACCAAATCCAACTCAAAACTGAAATATAAAAGAAACCCATGTACATATAAGAAATTCCATGAAAATGTACAGAAACTGAAGGGGAAAACTATAAGTACCCAAAGGAATGTAAAAATAGATGTGACCACAAGCCCGAACAGCTCCTACAACCACAAGCTAGTAGTAGCCAGCCTGATATCCAACCTGCTCCGAGGGACCTGAAAAACAGTTTATATAAACATAGGGTGAGTATAACAGTATACTCAGTAGGATCCTCCCTGAAGCATCTCGTGAAAAAGTAATGAAGGAATGATAAATCACAGTGAACAATAGGGAAACTAACTCGTCACCTAAACAGGTATACTATGTTCCCAATCTCACCCTGGATACTCTAACCATGTAATGCACACAAGAATATATCATTTAATAATGAATATCAAGGGTACGCCACCACTACTTTCCCACTAGTTTGCCGCTTTTCCCCAATGACATACATCATGTGCATCCCTCTCCAAATGTTTTCCCATATAATCTGTGTCTATGATCTACAATATGCACCACGTGCACCACAATGTCTTTCCTGCAGACACGTGGGTGAAGCACCACACCATCCTCGCAACCAAAATTAACTGGGTATTCTCCGAGATCCACCACAAATCACATAAAGTGTATCATACTTCGGGTATTATACCTCAATCCATTACAACCCATACACTGAGAAAGGATCTCCAAGAAATCACATCCTATACAGGTTACACCTATAGTAGTCCATAAGATACTACATCCAAAATATATGTGTGTGAAAAATCCACAAGCCATTATAGCCCTCTACAGACATATATGGAGAAAACTAACTGATGTGCCTCAAGGCACTAGTATATACAAGATAAGAGAGTGGGGTCAAAAGGGGTAGTCATCCATTCATCCTTCCACCAGAATGCTGGGGAAAACACCCCCCAGGGCTCAGAATCCACGGGGTGTCAGTTTCCCTTACTGACAGGGTGGAGTAGCATATAGAAACACAAAAAGTACAGAATATATAATAACTTAGAACCAAACTATGGGCATATCCTAGTCTTAGACACAACTGTATCTAACGTCTCCCAGACTGTGGGTTTCCACTTCTAAGACTAGGTATCCTATAAGCACACAACCATTTAAAGGGCTTTATTAGATTTATTCCTTCCCATTTTATCAATTACAATGTATGTTAATTAATTCTTTATTCATTAATTAACCATGAACCATTCTCACATAATATTCCATTAACATCACAACCAAAATCCACTGTCCCTTCAAAAGTTTTCAACCTCATCATTAAGTTCCAACAAACTCCAAACCCATGGTTTATAATAATTTATTAAAACATTCATTACATAATTACATTCCCATATTCCCAGGCATTCTACAAAAGAAACCTAACCTAATAAACACAAGGGGGCTCAACACGGTTAGTAGATGTACTACACGTTGAATCCTTCGCACCTATAGCAAGTGTGTAGACCCATTCACCCTTGAGAGGGTAAACACGGAAAGCATGTGGCATACCCTGTGTGTCTTTACCTCCTTCAGATGAAGGGTAAGAAAGACCAACTTCCTTGAGATGTGGGGAAAAGTAAAGAAGATAAACCACCATGAATCAATAAACATCCAACAATCACATCCATCCCATTCCATCATCCCTGGTGTCCTCCCTGACACCCACATACATAAACCGATGCATCGCGCCACTCTAGGTGTCATCCGCTGCCACCACAACAAGGCCTCCCTGCCACCACATATCACAACACCCCTCCCAGGTCACATCCCAACACAAGCTTCACAAAAACCCTCCAGGTTCACATCATAGCACAAGAATCACAACAACCCTCCATGGTCACAGCACGACACAAGTAGCAGGAAAACAAACATTACAACAATTTGGGATCTTTTCCACTTAGAAAGGCATCTGAACATCAAAAAACAAGCACCAACAATCACATCAAATGGGATTTTAGGACTAACTCACAACAGGAGGGTAACTCTTAATCCTTCTTGAAAATCAATCAAGTTATTAAATACATCTTGAATTAACAAATTCAATTCGTTGGTTCCAGTATCCTGAACCAATTCAGTTTTCTATTACCAAAGATTAGTCATGCTTACTATGCCAAATTTGATCAATATCAAGTCCAAACAAGAAGCAGGTCTCCTTTTATTCATCTGTTTATTTTTCCAACCAATTATCAATTAATTCCATCATTACATTCTTTATCCATTTCAAAAAGAACCCCATGATAACAAGAAAGTCATAGATATCACACTTATCTTGCAAATCAAGAGGCAAACCGTTATCACCGTACAAAGAAACAACATGCGATAAAATCAATTCTTTTAATATAGTTAAAGTATTTAATTAGGTCAATTCCATTGGGATCCAAAGGTCTAAATCATTCTAACTCTACGCTTGCACATAAACAACTAGAGAATCCACGAATCCCCTACCTCAACGATTTTGACGGAAACCACAACGGTCGATGAACGCCCAAAAAGACCGGGTCGATTCTCCACGAATCCTTCTTAGATCTCCTCTCATAACACAACCTAGACCAAATATCATCACAATCGACATCCACACACCTTGATCTACCCATAACATGTGTATATCTATGATCCCGAGAGAAGAGGGGGTGCAGATCTAGGTAGATCAAAGAAACCAAACAAAAGGATCACATACCTTGATAAACCAGCTTCGATTCACGAAGAGAAGCCTCTGGATCGCCTCAAAAATGCTTGGGAGAGGTTATTACACCTCAAAGGAAGAGTAATACATAGTTATGGCCGATTAGGGGCCTAAACGAGGTGATTAATGGCAAAACGAGTTAGATCCACTATTTTAGGATCTATCTTTAGGTGCCCGCACTGTTAGTCTGCATGGTTTCACAAACTTCCTGCTAACTGTGTGTTAGCTTCGACCTCGCCAAACACTAATTTCACGGTTAGTCCGCATGGTTAGACAAACCATGTGCTAAACGTGCGTTAGACACTTCTTCTAAGACCAGCCTTGCACAGTTTGGCCGCACGGTTTCGGCAAACTATGCGCCTCCCGTGCAAAGGCCATAACCCTTTAGATTTCCTTAAAAGTCCACCCAAACATACACCAAGTTGCCTTGTCCTCCCAGAACACCTCCAGCTCAACATTTTTACAAAGGAATGGATCGGGGAGGACTGAGAAATTACTAACTCAATAGGGATACATTTAATATTTTATTAATAGTAATATCAGAATTATGATAAGAAAATTATTAAAATAAATATAATTAGAATTAGTTAGGTTCCTACATGAATTTTTAAGGACCATATGACTTATTTAAAGTCTATAAAAAGGGTTTTTTCAAATTATATCTATTTATTTATTTTATACAAATTAAATGAAATGAATTGTGTCAAAATTGTCACTATTGAAATTTATTATAAATAAAATTTTATTATAAAATTTATGAATGATTAAAATATCATAAAATTAAAAAGTGAATATGATACGGCCTAAAAGTTTATATAGTTTATATTTATGTGTAATTTACCCCATATAATAACACAATTTGGCCTCATAATACTGAAAATGTTGTTACCAAAATTAAAATTAAAATATGATAATTAAGTGTAAACCAAAAGATAAGGTTTATAATAAAATAAATACATGTCTTCAAATTATTGGATGATAGTATTTTGATACATAATAATATTATACTCTGTATAAATGATATTAAAGTCATTTTCATTTTAAAATTAAATAATATTATTTTAATATTTCAAGAGATTCTATGGGTTCCCATACCCTATGTTATAAAAAGGTACACAGTAATCCCTATTAATCACACATAAATAACCATTTTTTCTAAATAAAAAAAACACAAAAACATCCAAAAATCTGTACCAACATTCTTGAGGAATTATTTTATGGATACTGTCATCATTATTGGTTTTAAGGTGTTCTTTAAAGGTGATCAAGTGAAGAATATGTATCATGTTCTTTAAGTATTTCTTTTTTATTTCATCTTACACTCTCTTAAAATATACCCAAAAATAATGAGATAAAAATTCAATTGTCATAAATATACTGATATATTATTATGTTAATATCTTCACCTACTTCCATCACTAATTTTTCCCATTGTTAAATTATCATTTTGTTCGTGAGTAGGAAGGACTACCACCTCGCGAACAAATATAGTTTGTGTTTCATTTCTGTCTCTCAAGACTGGTTATAATGATATACCTAATGGTCGTATGTGATATTCATGACTTATTAATCATTATATGTCATTAATATGTAAATTTTTTTTTACTTACCATTCACATAAAATTGAATGTATTGTTCGTATGTACATGTAAACTATAACCTACACAATGTGACATGATACATTTTTTATCACTATATCACTTGTATGATATATATATATATAAGTATATTTTAATGATTAACATGATATTAATGATGTTATTATAATTTTGAAAAGATAAAAATTTACAATTCTTCTTTCGATAATGATCAATGAAAAATAATAAACGTTACTCATGTGTACGTACGACCTATTTTGTCAATGATTAAAACGTTGTACATTTTTCATAAAAAATAACTGTTTTACTAAAAAATATATGTAATGTTCAAAAACGATAATAATGTCATAAATAGTTTTCTATATATTATGGAATTATGTCCAAATGGATTGTTTTCATCCTACGAAGTTCATTCTCAACTCAAGTACCGAATATCGACAAAATGTCTAACATGGATGTAAAAATAATGTAATTGATATAAGATAGTAATAAGGCATATAAATTAAAGAATAAACATGAAAATTGTCCTGACAAAAATATATATTTCAATAAGTTTATTATTGAGTATGATAAAGAACACATTAGACTAGTCGTACTCAAGGCATGGGATTTCTTATCAATTTAAAATCTATTGATACTTATTGGTTGTGAAGCACCAATGTAAATACACAAACATTTATTAATGAAAATTAATCTAATCTGATTAAAATTATTATTGTGAAAATTAGTAATATAATAAATATTCACATCCTTTAATTATGTGTTTTTATTTTAAATTCCCATTATTAATAGTAACCACTTCTAGTATAGCCGTTGAACAGTTATCACATGATTAATATAGATATAGGGCTTTAAAAATCCAATTTACTCAGTCAAAGGAAGTGATTACTTCATATAGTAGATTTTCTCTATATGAAGCACATTTTTTAGAGCATAGAAATGTGGTAGTGTCACTAGGATTCTCTCTTGACCATTCCCAAGATGAGCTTTAACACATTATGGTTGAACAAAATCACCTATAGAATAAGATCAAGTTAATTGAGACTACCACCCGAGCGATTTAATCCGAGCTTCCCCAATAGTATTTCACCAACACACACCATAACCATAGGTATTATGTGGGTTTTATAAGGGTTTATATAAAAATACCCTAGCATTATTATTATGCGCATTATTTTTTTATTGAATAAATAATATAAATACATTTTATTATTTTTAAATTGTAAATGGTTTTTTGAAGAATAAACAATACTTTAAATTAATTCTTAAATTAAATTAATAAATATACGTAAGGGAATTGATTTATTATTTAATTAAATAATTTTTTAATATAATATTATTAACAAATTATTTTTTATTTAATATGAATGATCGTACAATTTTTATAAATATATTTTTTATTTTTATTATGGATTGAAAGATGTTTTTCTCAAAACCCGTGAGTTCTCTATACATGATGGTTTTTATTTTAGAAGTAAATATTCACATATTTCAAAAATTATTTAGATAAAATAAATATAATATTTTTATTCATGAAATCAAAATTTTCTAACGGTGAATGTTTCCTAATTTTCTGATACAGTCGAATTTTTTTGGTAAAATTTAAATATTATTTAAATATATAATGTGTTTTATAACATTATAATGACCCAATAGTGATGTAATAAAAAAACTCTGAATGGGATATTCGTCTAATATATGTTTAAATTTTAAAATTATGTGATTTTTTATGTTTTTTAATTTTTTTACAATGCCTTTGTGGACCCTTTAAGAATTATAAATCTTTTAAACATTTTAAAATGATTTCCATGAGAGTGTGACTCTCCTCCACATAAAAAAGCTTAATATTTTAATACATTCATCGATAATCCTTATAAAATAATGTTTTCACCCCCCCTTGGGAAAAATACATGAGAAGAAACATTGGTTAGTTTTTGGTTTTAATTAGTTTAATGTGTAGTGTCCAAAACCTAAATAATAATGAATTCCCTATCCTATCCTATATAAACCCACCCAACCTCCCATTCCTCTTCACTGAAACCATTCGTATCTTGACCATCCTATTATATAATATCTATATAATTCTTCCAAGGTTCCCAAAAATCCTAATAATCCTCTCTCAAGCATCTCTCATGCCTTTGGGATCATACTTCCAAGTAAGGGATCGTTACGTTTTTCATCATTATTTTTTTCCATGTTTCATAATATTGTTATTCCCTTTTATATTAAATTTAATATAAAGGGGTATTATTTCAAACCTCCCCTATGCCATTCGCTTTGTTATTGAATTATGACATACAAATTTTCTCTTAATAATGCCTACAGTGTACACCTATTAACATGCTGAAATTCCATAAGAGATTTCACTCTCGTCATTTACATTCAAGAAATTATTTTATATTATGCATATTAATTCCATTTAACATGTTGGTATATTTTTTTTCCATGACCCATTTACTGTAAATTTTATTTATAAATGATTATAGTCAACTTTATCTGTAGTCTACAAATTTTATGATCTATTTGACGTCGTTATGAAGCCAAAGATACACCAAAATTTCCAATTCCAAAATCATCATGTATGTTATTACCATATCCATTTCCCTATCAAGGGTATTTAACATTAGGAATATGTACATGTTGATTGAGGAAATACATTTATGTATTCATCATCAATTATTTTTTGAATAAATAATTTTGTTTAATGAATCCATGTTGTATAAACTATGTGTCACACATACGCATGAAATGAAATCATTATGAATGGTGTGACCTGATAGATCATCAATGCAATTGGTAAGGAATAGTATCATGATACACCATGTGAATTGAGGGTTTACTAATGCTAATTCAATGGAAATGAGTTTCTAATAATTCTATTTTATTTTCATAGAGGGTTCACTCATACTCCATGTGCAATGAGCCTTGTCACATGGCAATATCTTGTTAAATATTGTTTTCAAATATCGACGTTATGATAATCATGCTATATCAAACCATTGTGCTCATGTTTCTCTTAGGATCCCATGATATTCTTATTGCCTAACATGTAATGTATTATTCATGTTATACCATATTTACTCCATTATTGGGCATTATATATCACTCTATTACTATGTGTATCCTTAGGGTATCCCACACAATGCTAAGTATGAAGGAATGTTGTGGTCATGTAAAAGAAGATTTCAATAAAGATACTGTAATCCATGCCTTATGTTATCAGGTAAAGTTTGTAATTTCCCAAGACCGTATACCTCTCGATCCTTAGAGTTTTTAAGGGCATGTTCAAGTATTAAATCATGTTTAACAATGTAATAAATAGTACGGTTGATATAGATGGTATTGGAGATAGTATTTTTTTGGATTGGGATTAAAAGACCATAGTGAAATCTATAGGGATTATACTAAGAATAATAAAACATCCCAAAATTTTGGTGTATATATATTTATTGGTTTATCATGATAATAATTCCATATCTGTATATCAACAAGTAGATGTTTATCTGGATCAGATATATCTAGGGTATAATAAGAAAACAACGCTTTTAGCTGGACTCAAATGGGGACTGGTACACAAAAACGGTCATTGCTGCTCTATTTGTTTGACCATCATACAGGAAATTCATTTATATATTATTAATCTTAGTATGAACCATAATTATAAGAAAAAAAGTACCTAGAAATATATGTTGGGAAATAGAACAATGTTAACCTAGATTAAAACATAGGGTTTCACAAGTTAGGATAAACTAATCAATTTAAAGTTTAACCTTAAATGTCTAATATTTCATTTTTTTTACACTCATATAGGAAAAGTATTCAGAGCATGTAATTTTATTTTATATTTTTAGTTAAATCATGGATTGGGGAAGATCAAGAACAACTCTTCTCTCTCTTCGTGAAGAACTACTTTCAATGATTATTCCGAAGTCATGCACATATTACTTTGAAACATTTTAAAATATATATGTTACATGGAAAAAACTTTATGAGGCATTAAATAACTCTAGAATTGCACTATTATTTCAATGATCAAGTTATGTCTATTGGAAAATCTTAGGATATCGACTTTCTTACAATGCTACGTGTGGGAAGTACAATCCTGGTATTTTAAAATTCAGCACATAATTTCAATGTTATTATTCACTAAATGATTTCCTAGATGTTGTAGAATCGGTAGACCACTGAGCAACCTATATGTATGAAATTATATATTTTTATCATTTGGTATATATGAAAACTAATTTACGAATATCATATTTTGAAATATTTTAAGAAGAATCCATAATACTTTTTTACAAAAATCTTGTTCCTGATGATGTCTCAATGTTATATATAAGAAATACCTTCTTTATGAGGTATCGATGACTCCATTGATATAATCCTAGAAGGATGAAGAGTTTTTTGGAAAAGGAAGTAAATGATTTTGATAAAATTCTATGTTACCATTGTGGCACATGAATACATTCTACCTAAAGGAAATTCTAATAGGAAATACTAATGACCTCATTAAAGAGAGGAATGAGAAGTACCATCATATGTCTTATCCATAGTATATAAAACAAAATATTGAGGATGAAATTTCTTAGTGGTGGAATATTGTAACGTCCCAAACAATTATTAACAAAAATTCCTCTTGATCTAAGAAAATATATTACTATTTTTAAAGGTTATATAAAAAAATATGAACATTCATGGTTTTATATAGTTTTATTTTAACCGTCCTATATGAATTCTTACATTTTCAAGTATAGTTGTGGAACTAGGATCTCTTGATTATTATAAATATAGGGATTTAAAATATCCAATTTACTTAGGCAATGGAAGTGATTGCCTTATCAAATATAATTTCTCTAAACGAAGCACATTTTTCAGAGCACAGAAAGGGTGTTGCATCATTAGTCTTCGGTCTTGACCATTTGTAAGACGAGTATAAACACATCAAGGTTGAACGGAATCACTTATGGGATAAGTTGAAGTTCATATATATTACCACCCGAGTGATGTTATCCAATATTACATAAGAGTCTTCCACCATCGCAGACCTAACCCTTAGGGATTACATGGGTATTATAAGGGGTTATGTAAAAAGTCCCTATAATTATGATTATGTCCATTATTATTGTATTGAATAAATTATATACATCTTTTTTATTGATGTTACTTTGTAAATGATTAATTGATGAACAAACAATATTTTTAATTAATATTTATATTCAATTAAAGAATATATTTTTATGAATTAATTTATTTTTAAATTAAATAATATTTTAATATAATATTATAACTAAATTAATTTTTATTAACTATAAATGATCGTATAATTTTTATTAATAAATTTTTTTATTTTTGTTAAGGATTGAATGTTTTTTTTCTAAAAACCAATGAATTTTGAATAAATATCGGTTTTTATTTTTAAAGTATAATTTTACATATTTATAAAATTAGTTAGATATAATGAATATATATTTTTTATTCAAGACATCAAAATCATCTTACACGGAATTTTTCATAATTTTCTTGAAAAAGTTTAATTTTTTGGTAAACATCCAATACTGTTTAATTTTATAATTTGTTTTATAACATCATAATGACCCAATAGTGATGTAATAAAATAAAATAAATGTGAAATTCGTCAAATATATGTTTTACCTTTAAACATATAGGATTTTATATTTGTTTAATATGTTTTAAAATTACATAGTGGACCCTCCTTGACTTATAAATGATTTTAACAGTTTAAAATGATTTCATTGAGAGTTTGGTTACATCCACATAAAAATACTAATATTTTTATAAGTTTAGCCATTTTACATATAAAATAATTTTTTCCACTCCCCTTTGAAAAATACATTGGAAAAACCATTTGATGGTTTTTTGTTCTTATTTTTTTAATGTGTTGTGTCCAAAACATAAATAATAAAGTATTCTATATCATTTCCTATATAAAACCACGAAACATCCCATTACTCTTTAATAAAACCATTATTATCTATTCCAAACTATTTTTTACACTATTTATAATCCTTATATGGTGCCATAATCTCCCAATAATATTGTCTCAATCATCTCCCAAGATTTTGGGATCATACTTCCATGTAAGAGATCCTCAATTTTATTCATTCTTTATTTATGTCTATGTTTTCTTATATATTTATGCCCTTTTATTTTCTATTAAAAATGATGGGATATTATTTTAAAAATATACTATTTATCCCAATTTATGTCTGAATTATGAGATAACTTTTTCTATATCATTAATTCCAACCATGTACTACTTTTACAATGTTGAAATTCTGTAAGGGATTTCTCTCCCCTCATTTACATTTGAGCAATTATTTTATATTCTGCATCTACATTCAATTAAACACGATGGTATATTATTTACCATTACCCATGTAATGTACATTTCATGTATAAATTATGAGTTACACTTTTATCTCTCATTGACCCATTTTACGCTTTCTATTTGACGTCGTTATGCTGCAAAAGTCACAACAAAATTTAAATTCCCAAATCATCGTGTAAGTTAATACCATACCCATTTCTCTATCAAGGGTATTTATCTTTATAAATAGGTACTTGTTTACTATGGAAATACATTTATGTATTTCACCTATCATTTTATTGTAAATAAACTTGATTTTTAATGAATTCGTGTTGTATGATATATGTGGAACACTTATGCATGAAATAAAATGATTAAGAATGATGTACCCTTAGTGCACATCAATTAATTGGGTAAAGAATAATATCATGATACACCATGTGAAATGAGGGTTTACTACTGCTAATTCAAGTGAAATTAGGGCTGACTCCTTCTATTTCATGTGAAATGTGATATACTTATACTCCGTGTGGATGGAGCCTTGTCTCATTCTAATATCATGTAAAATGTTGTTGCCACATATCCATGTTATGATAATCATGCTATATCATACATTTATGTTCATTTTTCTCTTTGGATTTCTTCAAACATATATCTCCTAACTAGTAATGGATTATTAATGTTATACCTTGTTTACTCCATTACAGTGCTTTATAGATCTCCCTTTTTTATGGATATCCTCACGTTTTCCATTACAATTCTAAGTACGAAGGAATATTGTGGTCATTAAAAAGATGTTTTCAATATTGATGTGGAAATTTTTTTCTTATGTTATCATGTAGTGTTTTAAATTTCCCAAGACACTATACATCTATGTCTCAGAGTTCTTTAAATTGCATGTTAATTTAATAAATCAATTTTTACAGTGTTATAACGATTATGGTTGATAAAGTTTGTATCAAATATCATTTTTTTATTTTTGGTATTATGATTAAATGAGCATTGTGATATCTATAGGGATAAAACTATGTATAGTAAAAACATCCAAAAATTATGGTGAGTATATATTTAGTTTTTTATCAATAAAATATAACCTTATCTATATACGAAGAAGCTGAGGTTTCTTTGGATAGATGTATCTTGGGATTAAAACTGAAAACACCGATTCGAGATAGACATGAATGAGAACTGGTGAAAAAAATAGTTTGTACTGCACTCATTGTTTGTCCCATTTGTGGGATATTCATTGATAAATTAATAAGATTAGTATGATCCATTATTAAGGGAAAAAATACTCTATGAATATATGGTTGGAAATAGATCCATGTTAACCTAAATAGAATATCAAGATATCACAAGTTAGGAAATACAATTCAATTAAGTTTATCGTTCTATTTCCAATGTTTTCTTTTTTAAATTATCATTAGAAATGTATTCATTCCCCATAATTCAATTTTATTTTTCTTAGTTAAATCGTTGAAGGGATAAGAACACGAACACCCCTTCTCTCTCTTCTTAAATAAATAATTGTAATTATTATCCATATGTCATGTGAATTTGATATTGAATCATTTAAAATATACATTTTACAAGAAAACAATTTTATGAGGCATTCAATACCACTAGCATTGCACAATTAATTCAAGGATCATGTACTGTCTATTGGAGAATCTTGTGATCTCAACATTCTTACCAAGAAATGTGTGGTATGTACAATATGGTTATTCTAAAATACATCACATTATTTCCATATTATGATGCACTGAATGAATTTCTAGATGTTGCAGAGTAGATAGAACTTTGTGTATCCTATATGTATCAAATTAAATATTTCTGTCATTTTGGATATACAAAAAATGATTTACCAAAATCCTATTTTGAATTATTTGAAGATAAATTGATAATAATTTTTAATAAAATCATGTTCAAGATGATGCCTCTAAAATATATATATGAAATTCCTCTTTTATGACGTATCGATGATTCCATTGATATAATCCTAGATGGATGATGAGTTTTTTTTAGAAAAGTAATAAGATTATTTTGATAAAAACTTTAGTAACCATTGTGACGCATGAAATCATTCTACCTAAAGTAAATCTTAATAGGAAAGACTGAAGACCTCATTAAGAGATTAATGAGAAGTACCATCTCCAGTTTTCTTTATAATATATAAAACAAAATTTTGAGGGAGAAATTTCATAAGGGGAGAAGATTATAACTACCCAAACATTTATAAATGAAAATTTTTATTGATCTAATTAAATGTCTTATTATGTAAAATTATTATATAAAACATATGAATATCCACGGTTTTATGTTTTTTTTATTTTGAAATATTGTTATGAATTGTTACCATTTCTAGTATAGTCGTTGAACAATGATCAAGTGATTAGTATAAATATAGGGCCTTAAAAATCCAATTTTCGAAGACAGTGGAAGTGATTGCCTCATCCAGTATAATTTCACCATACAAATCCCATTTGTCAGATCTTGTAAAGAAGGTAGTGACACTAGGCTTCTCTCTTGATCACTCCCAATCTCACTTTCACTATGTTTAAATTGATTGGAATCACCTATGGGAGAGGTCGATGTTAATAAAGATTACTACCTGAATAATTTTATCTGAGATGGCCCTAGATTCTATCATAATCTCACACCTTTCCATTTGGTCTTATGTGGGTGTTATAAGGGGTTATGTAACAAGACACTATTATTGTGATTATGTGAATTACTTTAGTATCGAATAATTAGTATACATTCACATTATTATTTTTACTTTGTAAATGGTTCTTAAAGAACAAATATTATTTTTTTCAATGTTTATATTCAATTAGAAAATATTTTTTGTTGAATTATTGTATTTTTTAATTAGATAATATTTTATAAAAATATTATTAAAAATTAAATTTTTATAATGTTTAAATATTCTTATAATTTTTTAGAATAATACGGTAATTTTTATTAATTCTTAGACTCTATTATTGTCAAAACCTAATAATTTTCAATAAATGTATGTTTTTATTTTAAAAGTAAATATTTACATATATAATATTTTTTTCATAAAATGATTATAATTTTTGGATTCAAGTTGTTAAAATTATCTAATGGATATTTTTTCATTAGTTTTTGACACAATGATTTTTTTTGTAAAAATAAATAACGTTGAAATATATAATGTGTTTTATGAAATCATAATTACTCATTAGTGATGTCATAAAATACTATACATGGGTTATTCGTCCAATATATTTTTTACAATTAAAATAATTTTATTTTCGATTTGTTTTATTTATTTTACAATGCCTCAGTGTACCCTTCAAGACTTATAAAACATTACATCATATTAAAATTATATCCTTGAGAGTGTGAATCAACTCTACATAAGAAAGTCTAATATTTTAATATGTTCATCCACAGGTTTAACACCCTCATATTTTATGATATAGATTCCATTAAATTTATTTTATGTCTCCTTTTTTACCCTACACCAACATTAGTTTGTGCTATACGCAACACAGTATTAGCTTGTAGTATACAAAAAACTATTCTTTCCTTTTTTTAACACAATTTCATGTCTTGTGATAGAATTAATCGCATGCAACACAGAGTTTGGATATATTTTAATATATAAATTATCAATGTTTTTATTTTGTTATATGCAACCCCAAATTCAGCTTCCACTATACACAACACTGACTTGGCTTTCATTACTCGAAAGAGCATCCTTCTTCGATAACTTGCGATGTACGCGATATATAGTTTCACTGAGCAATGATATTTTAATAAAATATTATTATTTACCAGGATATAAAATATCCATTATTAATATTATTATCTAAATTTTTAAATTTATATAACATTATCATTCATATTACACATTTTCTAGAACATGGTATAAGAACAATAAAAAAAATTTGGATAAAAGAATTATTTTTCAAAAAATGTATTTTTACCATTGTTGGATTTTTCAAAAAATTTAAACCTAATTTTGACACATTTATAAGTAATTAGAATATTTGTTTATCGTTTAATCCAATTTTGTTTAGTTTAAGTAATTTCACAGCAAAAATTGGACATAAACAGATGTCTATCTTCGGTTTATTATTACATCATAAAAACCTATTTTTTGGTTTTATCAATGTAAAATAATTTTAAATCAATTATTACAACGTATATGTATTGAATTTTGAAAAATGGATTCCATATTTAGAATCAGGAATTTATAATTGTGTATATAGGTACCTTTTAATTTTAGACATTACGAATAGTAACTTCTATAATTATTTTATTTACCATGGTTAAATGTTATATATGTTAAATATGGGTAAAAAATAATATTATAATAATATTAAGCTATACTAACACATGTCCTAATTCTATTAGATGAGATATTTATCACCATGTGAAACTATTTGTTGAGTTTGGGACACCATGGATTAACATGGATGTGAAAATTACACATTATATGAATTTATATAAGATAAAAATTATTATAACCTAATGATATATCTTTTAATAAATATGATATAATATAGGGTTTTATAACTAATATCTAATTATATAAATAGTCATATTAATGATGTAAATATTTATTCTATAATGGTATTTTATTTAAAATTTTTATACTTCAAATAAATACATTCATTTCTGACACAATTATGATGATGTTATTACATCATTACAGAAATATTTTATTAAATTTATTTATAAATATTAAAATAAATTTAATTTAGACACTTTGATTCCATAAATGATTATATTGATTACATATACATATTAATTACGATTTAATGCATTTGGTTTGAATGAATTATGTCTTTATAAATTTTTTAAAAAAGTCAACTATGAATAGTGTCCAGAATTTTCGTAATTCATAACTAAAAACATTAAATAGTTTATTAAATAATATTAAATTAATATAAAAATGATTAAACATGGTTAATATAAGTCCATGCATGTCATAGAAAACTTTTTTTCGGTCGTTTGACATGATATGGTAATTATAGAAACACACAATATGTAAATAACATGATATCAAGATAAGATTAAAAATGATAAAATAAGTGTTAAAACAAAACGATATGGATATATAAAATATTTAAAACAAATAAAAAAATTATAGGATGATGGGTATTCAAAAAAAATACTATATAGTAAAATAAAATAATTTGAGGACAATTATTAATTGAAATTTAATTTAGAATAAAATATTATTTTCAGAGTTTCATAAAGTTCCTCGCTCCTCTCTTACAAAAGGGCACCACCTCGCTCTCCACTTCACTCCATTTTCAAAATTCAAGATCACTCAAACCTACCAATTTATATTATCAACTACACTTGTTACATTCTAGAGGTTCTTGTCTTTTCAAAAGACCATATCTAGTTTCCTGAGTGTAATTTTTTTGTTGGCGTGTCGAGGAAGAGGAAATTTCTTCTACCAATTCATTCAAATTTCATTCTTTATATACATACCCTTATTTAGTTGATTCACTCAAATTAACAACATCTGTATCACTCATATAATTATATGTTATTAAATACATGAAACACCCCTACTTCACCTTCAATCCATCCTATGAAAAATGAAATCAACGCATGTCCCTACGTACAGCTTGTCGTCTACACGTCGTGACGTAATCTATTTTCCCCACCAAATTACATGGATGGGTATAATGGTGTAAATAACGAATAAATATAAATACTATAACAATAAAAAAAAATGAGATAATATTCACCAACCAATTCTATACCATTCAACAATTATGATAACGATATCGTCAATCATGCATACAAATGGCTTACCACCTCTACAGTGCGATGTTATTTGTTTCACATAATATTTATTTAACCATGAATATAAAAATTAATTGAAGGAAAAAATATGATATATATTATATTCATTCCATGGTTTAAATAATATAACTATAATCTAAAATAAATAATAATATCTTATCAGACAAAATAGATATAATTACATAATGAAGTTAATACCCAAATAACGAGTGTCAAGGAAATGTTATTAACACATAGTTAAAAATATGATAAAAAATGTCATCATAAATATTATTATGAATCTAGAATAAATAATTAATATAATTTAAATCAATATACATTAGTTATGGATATATAAAATGCATATCTGACCTATGGTTGGGGTTAACTTTGGAAATCATGTTTTTATTTAAAATTGTTTATTCGTAGGTATTTACTATGGGTATATTTTATGATTTATATGAATATTATAATAAAATGATAACTACTATTATATGTATGGTTTATGTAATTTTTACCGATTTTAAATTTTTACAACATGGTTTCGAAGGAATATTTCTTACGTTTACCATATGAGGTACTAATTTTTACTTTTATCGAAAAAGTACAATGATAATGTTTTTTAACCTATATAGATTGCATAGATTTTAAAATGTTTATAACATATTATTTCCATGAATCTTCATATAAATTTTTAAATTTTTATTTTCAAATAAATTATTTTCATTTAAAATTTTGATGCATTTTGCGAAAAGAAAACATGTTTGAAGAATAATGGATATTTTCCTTAGAAATGATGTTCATGTGTTTTATCAAAAATATTTTCAATATAATATAACATAAGATTTTGTCTCTATAATTATTATTACATTAATTTAATTTTTTTTGTGATGGATTTATCTTTATGTTGTCCATTTAACTTTTATGGATTATATTAAGATGAAATGATTTTGAGGAATCCCATTTTATTTAATGGGTTATCCTATGATGAATGATTTATATTTTTGGTAGAACAAGTAAAAATGATTTCATTATGAGATGGGTGGTTCCTATATATCCCTAAAACTCATTGAGTTAATAATTATATCTCATGAAATATACATGACAAGAATGAAAAGTAAAATTTTTTCAATAATACATTGCTAGAACAGAAAGTAATATCAGTTTAGTATTTAACATTGTCCACTATGATTGTCAAGGACGCAATGCCTTCACCACTATAAAACAAATAATGTGCTTTTTAGTTATCCATAATTACATGTTTTTTGTTAATGTGATTCTATCATGGTTGATGTTTTTTTATTATCTATTTTTGACGTACTACCATGATTTATTTCGGGACTCGGGATTTTGATGCTTAAAATTTATATTCATGTTTTTTTACTTTCAAATGTATATAGTTTGTTTAATGTTCTCCATGAATACCTTTACTAGGTATTTGATCTCAGACATTTTATTTTTTCTTTTACCTAGGATATAAATAATTTTTTTAGGTTTGAAAAAAAGGGATGATCTTTTTGGGAGATTTTGATGATCATTCACCATTATTATAAGACTATGTTCTGAGATTCCAAAGGCACTTAACTAATATGGTCATTGGGTGTTTTTTTGTGTCATGTATTATGTTTTCCATAAAATAAATATAAGGTACCTATATGTAATGCTTGGGTCTCCGTAGTTTGTATTGAAGAAAAAGATTAGTAATCCATTGGAAAATAGGATGTTATAACTTTAGTGATATCTCTAGATATATTTCTATGGTATGTCTAGGGATGTCCCTAAGAATAGGTATATGTATAGGTTACAGTCCTATAATTTTGATAACAGTCATCAATAACCTAAGATTAAACATATGATGTTAGATATTAAATGTACTCCCCGGTGATAATGTTTTTTCTAGAATGATTTTCGGCATCAGACACAATTCTTTTTGGGTTTTAGTCAATGGCTAGAACCCGAAGGAACCATGTTAATAGTCAAAGCACTTGGAAATGAGATTATTGTCCTACTGAACAACCAAATGTTATGTGATATTGGGTGAAATATATTAATTCTATTCGTACATAGGATATTAATAATTCATGTCTTCCAAATGACTAGAGAAGGGAACAACATTCTATTGAGTCATTCATGGGACAACATCCACCATTTTTTAGTGGGTCTTATGATCATGTTATTGGGGAACAACGGATCAGTACCATTGAAATGATATTTTTCATCCTTCACTATTAAGAACATGAAAAATTCATTTATTCTAGCTATCATTTAGATGGTGAAGGAGACTAGTGGTGAACTCTAATTAGGACTACAAGGCAGAAAAATGAAATTGTATCCAATGAATGAGATAATTTCATGAATATATTTTTCAATAAGTAAATCCCTTGTGTTCTCCAAAAAATAAATAAAATGATATCCAAGAGCTTAAGAAAAATGATGAAAAATATTTTGGTACAAACATGTTGAGTTTTACATGGCCTGCAAGGTATTCTTGTGAAATTATCATCCAAACAGAAAGTAAAGTTTATCAATTCTTTAGTGGCTTAAAACCAAGTCTTAAAAGGAAATTAGATATAAGAGACATAAGTATCTATGATTATGTTGTGTTTTGTGTTATCAAGTTACAACTAGAATATTTTTTTACATATCCATATCTTGGTTTTGACATGAAACGACATATGGAGTTTAAGGGAAAATCTCAAAATAATGGTTAAATGAAGATGAATGTTTCATTATTATCATTGTGTGGAAAGAAGAATATTGGATATTGTTGTAAAGTGACCTGAAAATGTCTCAAGTGTGGAAAATAATATCATCATCCTATTGACTTTCGAAAAAATGGAAAAATGGTTTCTAATGATGTGAAAAGTAAAAAACTACATAGATAACACCACCAAAACATCAATGTTACAAGTTCAAAAAAAGGGCTTTATATTAAGCAATGCCCTAATACAAGGATTAATTATTATATAAATCAACAACATCTTATGGAAAAAGTATAAGGAAATTCACATGAGATCGCTATTGGTGATGTTCAGTATGACAATGAAGTTGTGGAATGATTATGTGTTTATGTTATGGGATTCCAAAATATTATTATCGAATATCTTTTATTGTATTATAGAATATCGAAATATCTATGTATTATTAATTTTTGGTTTTCCATAATTATATGGTATTGGTAACCATGAAAAGTTAATTTAATATTTTTGGAAGTCACACATTATGCAAATATTGAAGGTACAAAGAGATAATTAGATGTTTAATAGTATTCATAACCTCATGACTGATATACAAAAAAAGTGTTATAATGGAATGAATATATTGAAATTTTATGATTTACTTATGTGGAAATTGTTAAATTTTCACATCATTCTTTTTTTCACTAAGGTTCTAAGATAATTCATGTTACTATCATGTTTCAAGAGAATGCATGATTAAGGTATTAACATGTTTGGAATGTGATATCTAAGGACTTACCAATGAGATATGTGAGGAAAATGTTATTTCCATTTAGTTAAGCTCCTCAAAAAGAATTATATTTTCAGTTTATTAAATTATTTTAATGTTATCCATTCATGGATAGTATATATTACATTTTTTTTATGTTTGTTAGATTAATGTAGTATCTCACTATTGGTGAACTTATGCATATTTGATAACATGTTATGAACATTTTTTTGATTTTGATGAAATTAATTATCATTTTATCGAATGATCTACTAACACATCATGACTGAAAAATTCAACATCATTTAATTAAAAATGAGATGATGTGGAAATTGTTTTGGGAATGATCAATAGTGAGATTGTACAAAAATCAGGTATGTATTTATTCTCATGCAAAATTCCATCATCTTTAGAAAAAGGATATTGAAAACAAAAAATGTTATCCTAGTACCATCTAGTCTCATGAATCATATGACCCCTCTTACATATTTTTGGAAGATAACGTTATCCAAACCCTATTCTCTATCACCATCCATCAAAACTTTATGGTTAGATTTCTCTTTCGTATCCAGGTTTTCACTTCCCACCTATGTTCTCATATGTGGAAACCCATTTATGAGTTACATTGGGTTTCAATTATGTTCTTAACATTACATTTTAAAATGATGTTTTAGCATCCCTTTTTACAATGTGGGTTTTCATGAATTAAACTTTCAAGATGAAAACCATTAAGAACACTGATGAATTTTGAGGGATAAACTCATTTAATAGGGGGTAGATAGTAGCACCATGAGATTTTGTGAGATAGATATGTTTTAAATTCATTGGGGTCTTTTTTTTGTATTCTACCCCAATATTATCTTGTGTTATACAATACACCATGATATTATTCAGTAAACGCAACACTATTATGGGCTTGTGCAGACCACAATATTATTTTTTATGATAGAATTTCTTTCACAAAACACTGAGTTTAGATTTTCTTCAATGTATAAATGAAATATGTTTTCATTTTGTTATATTCAAACCCAAAGGGAATATTTCAATAGAAGCAACACTGACATGTCTTGTGTTACACACAAGAGCGACCTTCCTCGATAGCTTGCATTGTATGTGATACTGTATTTCACTGAAAATGATATATTATTAAATTATTATTATTTGATGGGATATAAAATAGCCTTTATTAATATTATTATCCACATTTTGAATTTTATATGACTTTAGATTTAATCTTACACATTTTCTAGAACATGTTATGGGATCTAAATAATTGTTTTTTAATAAAATACGTATTTGTATAAAAATGAAGTTTTACCGACTTTTGATGAAGCACCCACTTTAAACATTTTTATTGACACTTTTATAAGATAAATTTGTATAAAATTATTATTTTGAATTGGGACAGAAAATTTTATTGTTGTTGATTTTTTTTCTATTTTTAATAAAATTAAAATTTTAATGAATAGTGATAAATACTACATTTTAATTCAATACTTTCATTTCTTCTATGTTAGTAATATAGGTAGTTTATCCTTTTAATTTTTTTCAATATCTTATTAGGATAAGTTTTTATCACTTATTCCAATTTTTGACATTTGAAATTATCTCACCTTCAAATTTGACATAAACATATGTTATTCTTTTAGTAGTTATTGTTACCAAAAAACCCTCTTTTTTGTTTTCACAAAGAGATTTACTTTTAAATCAATTACTTCAACTTCTGTGTATTGAATTGGGAAAAATTGATTCCATATTTAGAATCATTAGATACAAATTTTGTAAATCAATATCTTATATTTTTAAACATTATGAATAGTATATTCAGAATTTTTTTTATTTACCATGGTTAAAGGGTAAAAAAGGTAAATAACTGTAAAATAATAATATTATAATAATATTGAACTACCCTAACACCAGTCTTAATCATATATTATGATATATTTCTAAACATTTCCATCCGTGTTCGATTTTTGGAACCCATGGATTCACTTGGATGTGAAAATTACATTGTATATGAATTTATTTAAAGATAAGATATTTTCAACCTACGGTTGTATATTTAACTAAATTGATTTTAAAATAGGGTTTTACATCTAATATCTAGGAATATAAGAAATAATTAGAAATATAAAAATATTTCCTACATAATTGTAATTTATTTATAATTTTTTTCATCAAATAAATATATTTATTTATAACACAATTATGATGTAGTGATTACCTAATTAATGATTGATTCTAATAAATGAATTTGTAAATTTTAAAATAAATTTAATTTGATCATTTTGTTACTATCCACGAATTTTATGAATTCCATAGACATATTAGCGATGATTTAATTCTTTTGGTTTGAATGAATCAAGATGTTTTGATTTTAAAAAAAAAGGCAAGTATGAAGTGTGACCAAAATTTATATAATTCATAACATAAAACATAAAATAGTTTTTTAAATTATATTAAATTTCTAAAAATCAAATATTTTCCCAAATGGTAAATATAAGTACAAATATGTGATAAATATCTTTTCTGGGTCTTTTGACATGATATGTTAATTAAATTAGCAGACAATGTGTAAATAACATGATATCATGGTAAGATTAAAAAGGGTATAATAAAGTTTAAACCCAATAGATAAGGATAAAAAATATACAAAACTGGGAAAAAAATTTGGATGATTGGTATTCGAACCAAAGTTGTCTTATATTATAATTAAAAAAAATTGGACTTTTTTTAATATTAATTAAATTCAAAATAAATTAATATTTTTAGAGTTTCCAAAAGTGCAACTCTCCTCTATTATTAATGGGAACCTACTCCCTTTCCTCATTACTCCATTTTGAGTCTTCAAGCTCAGATAAAACCGACCCATTTCAATTATAAACTTACTTATTTACAATATGTTGGTTCTGGAATTTTCAAAAGACCAACTCTAATGCCCTATAAAGAAATTTAAAGGAGGCACATCGAGGAATATGTAATCTCTTCTTCCAATTCGTTCAAATATTATTCTTCTTATAAATACACTTCAATAGTTGTTTCAATATAAATAAATAACTTCAATATCATTCATATACATATATATTTTTATAAATATGACATAACCTTATTTCACATTGTATCCATCCAATGAAAAATGAAATCACTCTCTGTACCGTCTCCACATAGTGCTATAATTTGTTTTTCCCACAAGCTTAACTGTTTGGGTATAATGGTGTAAATAATAATTATAAATGAAAAATATAACATTATACTAATAAAGAGATACCATAAATGATCCAATTCAATAACATCCCAAAATTATGGGAACGATATCATCGCTCTTGCGTACATACGACTTACCGTCTCTATGGTGTGATGTGATTCATTCTACATAATAGTATATTTACCATGATTATATAAATTAATTTAATGAATAAATATGATATATAATATACTAATACCTTTTTAATTGATTATAACTAGAACGTAAAAGTAGGAATAAGAATTTATTTGAAAAAACATACATAAGAACATAGAGAAGTTAATACCTGAATAATGAGTAACAATGAAATGTTACAAAATATTTTTTAAAATATGATCAGAAATATTATATTAAAAATTATTATGATACTTGAGTATATTCGTTACATTATTAATATCATTATACAAGTGTTTTAGATACATATGAATCATATCGGACCTAGGATAAGGGATAACATTACCAATATCGTTTTATTTGAGATTGTTTATACATAAGTATTTAATCGGGGTATATTTATGTTTTATAAAAATATTCTCATATATTTGTTACTATAACACGGTATTTATAATGTCAATTTTACCCATATTGTGTTTTTAAAACAAGGATTGGATGGAATCTTTCTAAAGTTTACCATATGAGGAATTTTTTTTACTTTTCTCACAAAAGTTCAATGAGAATGTTTTTTTAAATTATACGGCATTAATATATTTTTAAATCTTCATAACATATTATTTACATGATGCTTTATCTTCACATTTTCAAGTGTGTTTTCAACTACATTATTTTTTTAAAATTTTTTTCTGCATTTTGAAAAAATAAATAATTTTTAATGAAGAAAGGATATTTTCTTTAGGAATTATGTTCATGTATTTTTTCCAAATTACCTTACATCAATGAGGACATAAGGTTATGTTACTATAACTATTATTACTTTTATTTCATTGTGTTTATGAAGCGGTTTTTTAATGATGTTCATTTATCATATATAGATTATGTTATGATGAAATAATTTTTAAGAATACCATTTTATTTCTTGGGTTATGTTAGGAGGAATGATTTATGTTTTTTCCACAAATGTATGAATGATTTCATTATAAGATGGATGTGACATATATCACCCTCCAATTCAGTGGGTAAAGATTTATATATCATGAGGTATACATGACTAGAATGAAAAATAAATTAGTTTCAATAATACATGGATCGAAATTCATGTATACCGAGATAATTAATGGACATTGTCAACTATGATGGCCCTAGTAGCAATGGCTGTGCTACTATTGAAATAATATTATGTGCTTTTTAGTTTACCACAAATACATGTTCTATGATTATGAGATTAAATAATGTTTGCTTTTATTTTATGATATGTTCCATTAATACTACCTAGATTTATTTCATGACTTGGGATTTTTATGTTTACACATTATATTCTTTTTGTAACATTTAAATGTTTATGGATTGTTTGTCGTTATCCATGTTTAGCCTTAATGAGATTTTGAGATCGCCATTTTTATTTTTTCTTTTACCAAAGATATAAATAAATGTTTTTGGTAGGAAAGAAAATGGGATGATCTGTATGGGAGATTTTGAAGATCTTTTACCATGATTTTAATCTCATGTTTTTAGTTTCTAATGATAGGAAACTAATGCAGTCTTTGGGTGTTTATTTGTGTCATTAATTAAGTTTTCTAAAAAATGAAATAAAATGCCTATATATTTCAATCTTGGATATCTAAAATTTTCCTCATAAAATAATGTTTTCCACCCATTTTGAAAAACCCATTAGCAAAAACCATGGAATGTTTCGTGGTTTTTATTAGTTTAATGTGTAGTGTGGAAAACCTAAATAATAAAGAATTCCCTCTCCATTAATTTATAATACCACTGATACTCCCATTCATCTTCACTAAAAAAATTATTGCTTGACCAACCACTTCCATTCCTTCTCTATAATACTTCCAATGTGACCCAAGATCCCAAGAAGCCTCTCTCAAGCCTCTCCCAAGCTTTTGGTATCAGATTTCCAAGTATGAGATCCTCACATTCTTTCATTCTTTATTTATATCCATGTTTACTTATATTGTTTTGCCCTTTTATTTTATTTTAAAAAATTTGGGGTTTGATTTTGAACCTCCCATATACAGCCCACCTTATGTTTGAATGATGAGATAACCACTTATCTGTCATTAATTCCTCCCATGTACACCTCTTAGCATTAAAAAATCCATTAAGGGATTTCACCCTCCTCCTTTATAATCATGAAATTTATTTGTTATTAGATTCTAATTTTCACTACACATGTCAATATATTATATTATATGACCCTTTTACTTTGAATTTCATGTATAAGCATATATATACACCTTTCTATCTCATAATCCAATTTTACATTTTCTATTTGATGTCATTTTGCTGAAAAAATAAAAACAAAATCTCCCATACAAAAATCATCGGATGAGTGAATACAGTACACATTATCTATCAAGGTTATTCACCTTTAAGAAAATGTACTTGTTGGTTGAAAAAAGAAATTAATGTGTTCCACATTTCATCTTCATGGAATAAATCACAATGTTTAATTAATCCATGTTATTTGATCTATGTTCCACACTTATGCATGAAATGAAATGATTAAGAAGGGTGTGCCCTGATAGAGATCCAATGCATTAGGTAAATAATACTATCATGATATGCCATGTTGAATGAGAGTTTACTCATGTTATCTAAGGTGCAACGAGGGTTTACTCATGCAACGTCAAGTGAAATGCGGTGTTACTCATTATCCATGTGCAATGAGCCATGTCTCATGCTATTATCTTGTTTAATGACATTGCCACATCCCTATGTTATAATAATCATACTATATCATGCCTTCATGTTCCTGTTTCTCTTATTCTACATTCATAATTCTATTGGATGACTTGTAATGTATTCCTCTTGTTATGAGTTTTGTACACACTTGATGGGATTTTTAGCTCACCCTTTTCCTATATATGTCCTCAGGTTATCCCATGAAATGCTATGTATGCAGGAATGTTGTGGTCATATAATAGAATTTATAAATTAATATTTTTTATTCTATGTCTTAATTTTTCATGTAATGTACATAATTTCACAATAAACTAAACCACTCAATTCATAGAGTTGTCTTATGAGCATGTATGTAACACCTTGGCATTTTATAAGAATATTTTATTTAATTTCATTGATGTCTTAAATTGTACACTACATCGAGATTAGCTTGTGCTACATGCAACAACGTATAAGCTTGTAGTATACACAAACACTATTCTGGGTTGTGTTTCACGCCAAAGAAACCTTCCTCGATAATGTGTTTTTTACGCAATACCGAGTTTCACTAAACAAGATATTATTATAATATTATTATGAACTAGCCAATATGAATATTAATACCCAAATTATGAAATTATAATAATTTTACCTTTCAAAATGGACTTCATTTTTGGATTCGGAATATAGAAATTAGCTTAGGGTGAATTTTTGGTGTTTTATGAAAACATTCAATTTTTGATGAATAGTGAAAAACACTAAGTTAAAGTTTAAAAGAGAATTTTTATTTAAATATTTATTTATTTTAATTAAATTTATTTTCGATCAAAATATTTACATAATACCTATATAAGTTAAATGTAATTCATTGGAGTTGTTTTATAATAATTTTATATATTAAGAAATTTTATTGAACTTTTTACAGTCTTTAACCTACCTCTTAGGAGAATTTAAAAATTTACATAAAACATAATTTTACAGCATCTTTGAGTGGAATTTAAAAAATATGAGAGACAAATTTGATATTATTAAGTAAAATGTTGTTCAATAAGATAAAAATAATTTTTGGTAAATTGTAACTTGTTACTTTTATTTACCACAATTAAAACTACATAGTGTAAATATGGGTAAAAATGATACTATTATTACCCTAAAACTTGTCCTAATTATATTGAATAATTGTAATTCGACCAGAAACAACCATAGTAAAAAAATATGACCCTTTTGGTCCACATGGATTGGATTAGGACATTAATTATTATTTAATTCAAACAAGAGTTAAAAGAGTTAAAATCAATGTTTAATAGGTAAAACATTTTTTATATTGGTTTATACTTAAGTAAATTCAACTATAATTATTTATTAGTAAGATAAAAATTGTTCCTACATTATGGTATTTTATTTAATATTTTTAGAAATTAAATAAATTAAATTATTTATGACCCAATGATGATTCAATAATTACCTTATTAATGAAATATTAACATCATTGAAATTATAAATACCAATAAATAATGTAATTTGAGACTTTTTATGAATTAAACTAATATTATGGGTTAATATAATATATTATAATTGTTTATTTGATTTTTTTGGTATTAATAATGCATTTATAAATTTAGAAAAATCAAAATACCAAATAGTTTTAAAATTAACGTAAAAGAGTTTTTAAAACTAATATTAAATTATTAATTGATATTCTATTCCAAAAAATCTAAGGATCAGCCAAAAGGCATATAAAATTATATTTGAATCATTAATTAATCACGATGGTTTCACTTGGATGTATATAGTATGTTTATTAACCATATACTATAAAAATACAAAGAGACAGGGTAAATGTCAAACCACTTAACTAAGAGTTAAATATAAATGATAAGGTTAATATAGTGACCCAAACTTGTCTAAAACATATTGGTTGAGAGGATTGCGACCCATCCCCACTTTAGCTTTAAAATAAATCAATTTGATACCATTATAAACCGAATATTACTTTATTATAAAATAATATTTTATGTTTTTTCTAAGGTTCCCCCACCTCTCTAATAAAAGGGAACTAACCCTTCTCTCAAATTCATACCTCCAAAGCCATTTGGATAGGACAAACCTGCCCAAATACCCCCTCAATTGTATTTCATTCATCCTATAGCCCTTTCTTTAGTCATAAAGCTAACCTATGGAGCCATTTTGATCATATCCAAAAGAAGAACCCCAAGAAGAAGAAAATATCTCACCACCTATTTCATGTTCCTTTCTTCTTACACATCCTAATTATTTGTTGTTTCCATTCTAAAATAATAAATCTAGTATATTCTATATAATTTTATGTTATTATAAAAATATTAAAACCATATAAGTTATTTTATCCATCCGATGAATGAAAAAGTCACCACACGTGCGTACGTACGACTTACCGTCTCCACATCATGGGGTAGTTTGTTATTCAAACATTTCATCATTTGGATGGGTATAATAATGAGTATAAATGATATAAATAATAAATATAAAATTATTATGATATTTTATATATGAAATACCATCCAATTATATATTATTTTAAAATCAAAAGAATGATATTGTCGCGTGTGCATACGTACGGTCTACCATCTCCTCGTAGGCGATGCGATTCATTTTCCCCGATTAACCATTCAAGTATGATTATAAAGTATATATAATAAATAATAATGAAATATATTACATAATAATGATACTGTATTTATGTACATATATGTTCATTTATTTAATTCCATTAAATCCAATAAGGAAACAAAAACTGCGTTCATGTGTACATACGTCCTACCGTCTCCAGGAACAATGTATTTCATTCCATCTATCAATCTATCATATGTATTTATATGAAGGATATATTTTATATGTAAATCATTTTCTACATTATGGAATAAATTAAATCAGGATATAAGTTCTAATATCAAGAACAACAAGTCAAAACATGTACGATAAATGAAACGATTTTACCAAAAATGTTACTTTAACATGAAATTTACAAAAGTACGGTTAATATAATGTCATAAGTAAATATTATATGGTATCATAAATATTATTAAGGTTATGTTACAATTTAATAATCTGTTTAAACCCACTATACAGGAGTCTCAGACACATATGGAAGAAATTGGACATATAGTAAGGGATATTTGTTCCAATCTCGTTCTTATCCAATTTTGTTTATTCGTATTTATTTACTGGGGTTATGTTTATCATATATGTCCATGTTTTTCTAAATAGTTTTTCATAACATGTTAATTATTCTTCTATGTATGTATAAAGACATGTTTACCCTTTTTGACTTTTTACCACAATGTATGGAAGGAATCATTCCTCTGGTTACAATATAAGTTACTTTTCGACCATTCCCGAAAAAGTACGAGAAGATTGTTTTTTATCTAATATGGAATGAAAGGATTTTTAAGATTTCATAAAAACTATTTAAATGAAACTTCCTCTACAAAATATCATGATTATTTTCAACAAAATCCATTTCTATTAAAATTTCTTGGAATTTTGAGAAAAGAAAATGATTTTTAATAAGAAAGGATATTTTCCTCAAGAATTAATTTCAAGTCTTTTATGAAAAAAAATTCCATCTAAGATGACATTATTTAGTATGTTTATGTTTCATGTATAACTTATCTATTATTTACGTGATTTTATTTTTCTTATGATGAAATGATATATATTTCTTTTATATGGATTATGTTATGGTGGAATTTTGTTTATGAAACCTATTTTATTCATTGGGTTATTATGAATGATGTATGTTTATTTTTCGGAACATGAAAGAATGATTTAATTATAAGATGGGTGGGACCTATATCTCCCTCTAATTCATTGAGTAATTATTTATATCTCATGAGATATACATGGATAGAATGTCATGTTAATCTGGTTCAGTGATACAAGACTGGAATGAGGAGTGAACTTGATTCAGTAAGGTACTTTGTACACTATGAGGGTCTTGGCAGCATTTCCTTGGATAATATGGAAATCATATCATGTACCTAAAGTTTTTCCATAATTATTTGTTTTATTTCTATTCCATTTTATCATAATTGATATTCCTTTATGATCTATGCCTAATGTTCTATCACGATTTATGTCATTAACCATGATTTTGATGTTTTATGTTCATATTCTTACGTTAAAATGTTTAGGGAGTATTTTATGTTATCCATGATTACCCTTACTTAGAATTTGATCTCACCCTTTATATATTTTTTTCCCCTTGCTTTAAAGAAAGGTTTGAGGTAAGAAAAAAAAATACGGAAGACATTTATGGGAGGTGTTGAAAATCCTTCACGATGACTATAAGAAGTTGTTATGAGTTTCCAATGACACTAAAATATTATGGGTGTATTTTTTTCACTATTAAGTATTCTGAAAAAGTAATGTAATGTCTATGTATGTCATTTTTGTGTCTCTACAGTTGGTATCAGAGGAAAGGTTTAGTAAACCTTTGGAAACTAGTATGCAAAAACTTTAGATCCCAGGAGATATTTATAAGGTATGTCTAGGGATATCCCGATGGTTAATTATAGGTATAGTTTGTTGTCCTAAAATTATGGAAATGATATTATAATTAAACCTAATATGTTAGAGATTTAAAGTAATCCACTTGATTATTTTGTTTTCCTAGTATGATTTCCTCTCACAATATTCTTTTTTGGTTTTAGATGTTGGTTGGAACCCGAAAGAACTGTGTTTATCAATGTAATGGACAGTGTAATGATTGTACTCTTGAAAACCCCACTATTTTTGGATATGGAGGAAAAAATCTTATTATTATACTTACACAAGATATGAATCATTCTGGACATCCAAATGAGCAGTGAAAGGAACAATATTCTATTGAGTCCTTCATGAGGAAATATCTGGCTACTTTCAGTGGGTCTTCTGATCCACTCTTTGCTGAAAAATGTATTAGTACCATGGAAAATATATTTTCGATACTTCATTGTTTAGAGCATGAAAAAGCCATTTTGGTGGTTTACTGGTTAGAAGGTGAAGCATAACAAGTGTGGACTCTAGTTAAAAATACAAGGCCCATTGATGGAATTGAATCCATGTAACGTGATGAGTTCAAGAACATGTTTTTCAAAAAGTACATTCCTAGTATTCTTTGAACAAAGATTGAAATGGGGTTCCATGACCATAAGCAATAGGATGATGAATGTGTTGGTGTATACGAGACGAATTTTATAATGTTTTCAAGGTATGCATATGGATTTATCATCCAACCCGAATGTAAAGTAGATTGATTCATCAGTGGTATAAAACCAAGTCTTCTGAGGGAATTATCTATAAGAGACATCGGTAGCTATAAAGAAATTTTGCATTGTTCTATCAAGGCAGAAATGGAAGTTGGTGTTACATATCCATCCCATTGGTATGAAATGAAATGAAAGATTGAGAGGAAAAATCAAATAACAATGTTGAAAATAAGGTGAATGTTTCATTATTCTCAATGTGTGAAAAGAAGCATGGTGGGGATTGTCTAAAAGCTACAAGAAAATAATTCAAGTGTGGAAAAGAAGGAAATCGAGAATATTAATGCCGATGTAATGTGAAAAGGTAGCTAATGGTGTGAATGGAGAAAGGACTGTAGAGAACACACCACCGACACTTCAATGCTACAAGTGCAAGGAAATGTGGAATTACTCTAATCAATGCCCTAATCCAAGGGTTAATGATGATCGACATCAAAAACCTCATATGGAAATGGAAGAAGGTAAGTCACATGAGATCCCTATTGGCATTGTTAAGTATGAAAAAGTTATGTTGGAATGATTATGTGTTTATGTAATGGGATTCCAAAATTATTTTGTGGGACCTCATTTATATTATCGTGGAATATAGGAATATATATTTAATGGTTTGTTGTGGTTTTCAATCATTATATTGTACATGTTACCATGAAAAGTGAATGAAATATTTTTGTAAAGAAGATGATATGCGCATAATGAACGGATAAAGAGAAAATAATATTTTTTATAGTATTCATGATCTCATGATTGGAATAAGGACAAAGTGATATCATGGTTTGAGTATATAGATTTTTTTTTTTTGAATGTGGAAAGAGTTAACTTTTGGCAGCATTCATGTTTTCACTAAGGTTCAATGGGTATTCATTTTTCAAGAGAATACATGATTAAGGTATTCAAATGTTTTGAATTTTACAAACAACAAGATATATCTTAAGATATATGGGGGATAAATGATGGTAATCACATGCTTGGTAGATGACATCTCTAGGAATATTCATTATTACACTATGAGATTGGATAGATGTATTTTGGATATGACTAAAGAATGGAATGGATTATGTTGGAAATCATATAGTATTGTTTACGGCTAGAAATTTTTTTCGATATTATTTTGGAAATGTTATAGTAGTATAGATTTAGAAAAAGGATAGCCTGTAGGATGGATGATAAATTGTAGCATCAGACAATGATGATGGAATCGAACCCACAACCGAAGTGTGATAGGTCTTTATTGCCTACTACTGGCCTACAAGAAGTACCTAGTTAGTATTGAATAGTTTTAATTTTTTAAGTGGTACGATATATGAATTATAAGTCAATTCTAAGAACCATATACGATTAACCTCACAATAGATAGACTTTTGTATATTTAATAACACTTGTTAACCTTTTTTATGAGAAAGATGGAATGACCTACCATTCTATTACATGATCTGCTAACACTTCTCAAATGAAAAATCCAACATAATTTCTACAAGAGATGATGTGTAAATTTTTCATCTAATGACCAATTGTGAGATTATACCAAAATCAATGAAGTATTTTTTCTAATACCATTTTTTCAACTATAGGGAAATGATCTTGAAAACCAAAAACGTTATACTAGATGGTACCTTAGATTATCACATATTTATGGCTTTGCGATTGTTGGTTTTTTCATAGCCATGTTTTTTACCACTCTCCACCATAACATGAGGGTTAGATTTATCTTCCATATCCATATTTTCACCTATGTTATCTTTTTGTGGAATCCCAGTGATGAGTTAATTTGGGTAACCATTACGTTCTATACATTAGTTTCTAAAATTAAGTTTTTGTATTCCTTTTTACGATGTGGGTTTATATGAAAGAAACATACTAGAAGCAAATTATTAATAACCTCAATGAATTTCAAGGTAAAATCCATTTTAATGGGGGTAGAATGTAACACCTCGATATTTTATGAGAAATATATATTTTTTAATTTATTTAATGTCTTCTATTGTACATTACGCTGAGATTAGCATGCACTATATGACACATCGCATTAGCTTGAAGTATGTGAAAAAACTATTCTAGGCTTTTGTTGCATGCCAGAGCATCCTTGCATGATAGTGTGTGTTGTACGCATTACTCAGTTTCAGTAAATGAGATATTTTTATAATATTTTTATGAACTAGATGGTATGAATAGTAATACCCATTTTTTGAAATTTTATAAATTTTATCATTGAAAATGGAATTCATTTTTGGATTTAGAATATCGAAATTATCTTAGGGTGAATTTTTTGTGTTTTTCTAAAATCTTTCAATTTTTGATGGTTAGTGAAAAACACTAAGTTATAGTTTAAATCCGATTTATAATTTAAATAATTATGTATTTTATTTAAATTTATTTTAGGAAAAATATATAAATAATAAATATATATGTTCAATGTAATTCATTGGAGTCATTTTATAATAATTTTAGATATATAAAAATTTTATTGATCTTTTTACCGTCTTTTACCAACCTCATAGGAGAATTTTCAAATTTACATAAAACATAATTTTACCACTTCTGTGAGTGGAATTTAAAAAATCCGAGAGATGCGGTTGATATCAGCAAGTAAAACGTTGTTCAATAAAATTAAAATAATCTTAGTTCATTAGTAACATTTTAATTTTTTTACTACGGTTAAAAGTAAATAGGGTAATTAAGGGTAAAAACAATATTATTATTGCCCTAAAAAATGTCCTAATTCTTTTGGATAAGTGTAATTCAACCAAAAACATCCTTAAGAATAAAATATAACCCTTTAGGTCCACATGGATTAGATTAGGACATTTATTGTTATTTAATTCAATGAAAATTTAAAAGAGGTAAAATCAATGTTTAGTAAGTAAAAAAAATTTTATATAGGATTATACATAATATAAATTAGACTATAAATAATCATTAGTAATATAAAAATATTTCTTACATAAAGGTATTTTATTTATTATTTTTATAAATTTAATAATTAATTTTTTTAATGACACAATAATTATACAGTAATTACCTTATTAATGAAATATTAACATAATTGATATTATAATTACACATATAAATGTAATTTGAGACTTTTAAATAATTAAAAAAAAAATTATAGTTTAATTTAATATAATAGGTTTGTTTATATGAATTTTTATTTCGAATTAATAATGTTGTTATGAATTTAGAAAAAAAAACTGATAGTGTCAAAATTGACATAAAAGATTTTTTTAAAAAATATTAAATTATTAATTGATATTCTATTCCTAGAAATAAAATTTTCGTCCAAAAAAATTATATAATTATAGGTGTATGATTAATTAACCCCTTGGGGTTCATTTGGATTTATATTGTATGTTTATTAACCATAGAATATAAAAATACAAAGAGACATGATAAATGTCGAACTACTTTACTAAGAGTTAAATATAATTGATAAGGTTAATATAGTGACCGAAACCTTTCTAAAACTATTGTTTGAGAGTACGGTGACCCATCCCCACTTTATCTTCAAAATAAATCAATTTTGAGCCATTATAAACCTAATATGACTTTATAATAAAATAACATTTTATGTTTTTCCTAAGGTTCCCCTCACCTCTCTTATAAAAGGGTACTCCCCCATCTCTCTAATTCAAACCTCCAAATCCATTTTACTCGGCCATCCCCTGCCCAATTACTCTCTCAATTTTCCTCTCCTCATCCTAGAGGCCTTACTTTAGTCATAAAGCCAACCTGTGGAGCCCTTTTGATCAAATCAATAGGAAGAACCCGAAGAAGAGGTAAACTCTCTCCACCTTTTTCAAGATCCGTTCTCCTTCCACTTCCTCCTTAACTATTTTTTCCATTATAAAATAATAGTTCCAGTATCTTATATATATTGTGATGTTATTATAAAAAATTTATGACTATATAAGATATTTTGTACATCCTATGAAATATAAAGTCACCACACATGTGTACCTACGGTTTATCATCTCCACATCGTGGTGTAGTTTGTTATTCAAGCATTTCATCATTTAGATGTGTATAATAATGAGTATAAATGATATAAATAAAAAATATAACATTATAATGATTATTTATATATTAATACCATCCAATTATATGGGATTTTATATAAAGAAATGATATTTTCGCTCCTGCATACGTACGGACTACCGTCTCCACAAATGCGATAAGATTCATTTTCAATGATTAACCTTTCAGGTATTATTATAAAATATATATAATAAATAATAATTAATGATATTAAATAATAATAATACCGGATTTATGTATATATATGTTTTATTTACTTAATTCCATTCAATCTAATAAGGAAACGAAAACAGCGTTCTTGGGTATGTACGACCTACCGTCTCCATGAATGGTGTATTTCATTCCATCTATAAATCTACCATATATAATTATATACATAATATATATTATATATAAATCATGTTTTACATTCTAGAATTATGTAAATCAGGATATATGTAATAATATCATGACCAACAAGTTGAAACTCGTATGATAAATGAAACAATTTTACACAAAACACTACTTTAACATGGAATTTACAAAAGAACGTGTCATACAAAGTCATAAGTTAATTTTATATTATATCATAAATATTATTATGGTTATGATACAATTAAATAATATGTTTAAACCCACTATACATGAGTCTCGGTCACATATGGAATAAATTGGACATAAGGTAAGCGATAATTATTCCAATCTCGTTCTTATCCGAGATTGTTTATTCATAAGTATTTACCAGGGTTAGGTTTATCATCCATTTCAATGTTTTTATAAATAGGATTTAATAAAATGTTTACTATTCTTGCATGTCATGAACCTTCCTCAGTACCCATGCAATGACTATCCCAAGCCCGCCTTCCATAGGCCATGGGCCGCCGACTAGCACCAAAGGCGTAAATCCCGATATAAGGGAAGGCATTGCCATTATGTAAGAAAACAAACACCACAGAGTATGCAAGCAGAAGTAAACACTAAGTAAACTGAGTACAATAGTAAGTGGTGGAAAGTAAAAGGGCAAGAAATCAAACCAAACTGAAGTGCAGTATAACTGAAAAGTAAAGTACTACAACTGAATGACAAAGAAATAACCAATAGGACGTCCTCTAGGAAATCCCACCTCGATCAGCGTTGTCCATCTTTTTCATCCAACACAACGTAGTGGAGGAATAACCTGTGCAGGGGTGAGTATACACAACTCAGTAGGGACCCCGAGACACCCGACGGTCTCCCAGAATCCATGAAGGATAAACCACAAAGGAAATATACAATCACGAAGTAACAACCAACTATATTTAGTTATATTCCCATACATATACCTAAGTCATCTATTATAGCTCGGATCCAGCACACGAGCCCAAATTCGATCTAGTCCACACAAGATCGCACAGTCCAATCCACACAGGATAACACAACCCAATCCACACAGGATAACAAAACAATCATATCAAAGATTGTGATTGAAAGTAAAGACTCAACTCACACAGGTATACCTTTTCGTAAGTTGATAGAAATGATTAGATGTAGCCACTAATTCATCTAAGCTGTGGGTCCCACATAGGATACAAGACCAGCTAAGCTGTCGGACCCACAAAGGATACAAGACCAGCTACTCTGCTGGACCCACGTAAGATACAAGTACATAGTCAAATACTGCCGAACCCATGTAGGATAAAAGAACAATATTCATGTACTGTCAGACCCACATATGATTCAAGAACAGCAGTCATTGCCGTCGAACCCTTGGAGGATTCCAGTACGGTTGTCATCGCTGCTGAACCCATGGAGGATTTCAATACATTCGTCATCGTCGTCACAGTCGCATCCAACTCTAGGGTTCTCGCACACAGCATGCTCGATTCTGGGAGGGTCCGCTCCACGATCCAAGGTGGTCGATACATCAACTCACACGTAGTACGGAATTGATGTATCCCAAAGTTCCATCTCATCAATTGGAACTAAACACGACAATTGGCACATCAATCGGACACCCGGTATGAGAGTTATTTGTGTTTTTTTCCTAGGGGCTCGGTTGGTTTTTAAGTCAAAAAAACCAGACTGTACTCCAACATCGTCCAAACCTCTAGTGGATTAATCCAAAATAACCGTCTCACTAATAGGAATCCAACAAAGTCGACAGAACTTCAATCGGATGTCCGGAACTCAAGTTATAAGCGTTTCCACTCCGAGGGCATTGTTGGTTTCGTTTTCGAACCAACTTGGTTATACACAAAGTTCTCATAAACCTTTAGTGTAATATACCAAAATGACCGCCTCGATCCAAGGATTGCGACGCATCTGACGGTGTATTGATCGGAATATATCATCCCATGCTATGGGTGTTTTAACGGATCTCTCCGAAAACAGGGGTTCGCGCCCTGTCCGACCCGGCCCAATACCAACTGGGTCAGCCCGAACCGGGTCGACCCGACCCTGCTCCGGGTATGGCCTACTTACGTGCATCCCGGCCCAGCAGGCACAGCCCGGACCAGCTGGCTTGGCCGGACCCAGCGCGGGCGGCCTGGCCCAGCGAGGCGGCCTGGCCCAGCTCGAGCGGCCCGACTCGGCTGGGAGCTCGGTCCGTGACCGAGCGGCACAAAAGGGGGTGGGGGGGGGGCTACCCCCATCATTATGAAATGGTTTCCCAACATGTGGAGAGGGCCCGCCTTGTCTGCTGTCGGGGGTTACGACCCCCGGACTTTCCGAATGGCCGGGCCAGGTGGTCGGCCGGTGCTGCCGCGGGACCCCTGCAGTCCTGCCCTCCTGGAACGTCGGCGGCCAGCGTATCCGGCAAACCTAACCTGCACCACCATAGCCTAAGGATGCATACCTTGCTCGACCGGCGCGGTGCGACGGCGCCGTGCCCCTCCGCCAAGGCCCGACTCCGACCGTGGATTATTTCGGCCTCAACGGTGCGGCGCAACAGCGCCGCGCTCCTTCTCCACGTCTTTTCCTTGTTCTCGTGTGGTGTCGTTGCACCCTGTCGCATTCGTTCCAAACCATGATGAACTACAACATCATTGGGGAGGAGGGTCGGCTGTGTTTGTGCGGTCCAGCCTACTCCCATTAATTCGATAGCAAGGGGCTAAAAAATTTAACGAATAACGCAAAAATAAAATCACGAACATAAAACAACCCCTAACTCGAAGAAGTTTTCGAACGATGATCGACACGAAAACGGCGTCTTGAGGTTAAGATCCATATATGTTGATGGAAAAAGTCCAAGGTGGAGCGGCGTCTCACACCATCTTTTTAGAGGATATTAATGGTGCATCGATCACTCTTTGTGGTGATGATGTTCTTCATCGAGGTCTTGACGTTCTTCGTGTTCTTCAAGACTTAGCTTATTCTCTCCCAAAATCTCCACACAAGAAAACCACCCCAAAATAAAATTAGGTACATCCTTATTTTATTAACTCATTTCAATAATTCAAGAATTCAAAATTCAAACTCTTAATTAAATAAATTAAATAGAATTAATCAATCTAATTAATGTGAGAGTTGACATGCAATTAAATTGGGGGGTTGGTGAGTTACAAAATAAATTGCAAGAGGTAGGTTTAGTAGTTTGTTAGAGAATTTGAAGGAGGTGGGGGATCGTGTGGGCCCCACCCCAACTCCATCACAATGTAGAGGGGAATAATGTTATGACACAACTTTGTTTCCCATAACACTTAAACCACTAATAAATAAATAAAAATTAAATTCTAAAAAAATATATTTTTATTCTTCAAATTTTTAATAACTCCTCCCGAGAAAATGCACCTTGGGAAGTGGTGCTTATAACAATTACCAGTGTTGCGGTTTCATCAGTGCCCTCAGATTTCAATTCCATGCACTGGTTCGAAAGTTAGGAAAACTCGCTCATTTGGTCGCAGAACGTACCCGAGCTAATCTTCAGAAAATTGATTCCGGGAACACCGGGACTCGGAATCAGGTTCTGTCAAAAATTGCGTACTCATAAAATCCCATATAAATTATGGAAAAAATTACCTTTAAATTTATGTGTCTTTAAATTACTCCCAGCTAGGGATTTACGTCCCCATAAAGACACATCACAGACTGGGGGAATAAATGAGGGTACTGAGCATGCATCTGAGCCACCAACTCCAAAGTGCTCTCCTGGAGGTTCCTGTGCTGCCACCAGATGTGCACAAGAAGAATCGACCACCCGCGTAGAACATGCTCTTGTCGATCCTCCATCTCCACCGGGACCTCCGCAAAAGTCACCTCGTCATCAATGTCCATCTCCCCATGGTCGATGATGTGTGTCGGGTCTAGCACGCATCTCTTGAGCTGTGATACGTGGAAGACGTCGTGCCCCCGGTGAAACTGAGGTTGTAGAGCCAAGCGATAAGCCACCTCGCTTATCCTGATGAGAAACTAGAATGGTCCTATGAAGCACAATGATAACTTTCCACCCCGGCCAAATCTCCGTAATCCACATCAAGGTGAGTCCCGCAAGAAAACGTGGTCTCCATCCTCGAACTCTAGTTGGTTCCACCTCCTGTCAGTATAAGAATTCTATCGGCTCTGAGCTATCCTAATCCGCTCCTAGATGAATTGGACCTTCTCTGTTGTGGCCTGGACCATCTCTGGTCCCACAAGTGCTGACTCCCTAGGTTCTGTCCAGCACAGAAGTGATCTACACGGTCGGTCGTACAATGCCTCGTATGGTTCCATCCCGATGGTGGAGTGGTAGCTGTTGTTGTACGAAAACTCCAACAAGGGTATTTGATCCTCTAAGCTATGAGTAAGGTTGAGGACACAAGCACAGAGCATGTCCTCAAGAGTCTGAATGGTCCTCTCCATCTGACCGTCCTTTAGAGGGTGAAAGGCGATGTGTAGACGTAGTTGCGTCCCAAATTCCTCCTACAACCCCTTTCAAAGCCAGGATGTAAAGATATCATCTCGATCGGAGATGATAGATGATGGGACACCATGAAGCCATAAGATCTCCAGAACGTAGAGGCGTCCCAAGCTCTCCACTGAGCCATGTTCTCTGATAGGTACGAAGTGAGCCGACTTGGTGAGTCGGTCGATAATCACACAAATAGAGTCGTGACCTCTGGATGTATGTTGAAGTGCAGTCATGAAATCCATAGATATACCATCCCACTTCAACTCCGGGACCTCCAAGGGTTGTACCAAGCCTTCTGGTACCTGGTGTTCCACCTTCACTTGTTGGAAGGTGAGGAATCGAGAAACAAACTAAGCCACAACCTTCTTCATTCCCAGACCCCAGTGCTATCATATGAGATCCTGGTACATCTTCGCTACCCCTTGATGTACCGCCAATGAAAGAGTTTGAAACTCTCTCATAACCTCCTCCTGTAAATTAGATGGTACTATGGTACTTCCTCTGAAAAGGACGACCTGCTCTCCTCCTGTAAAGAAACCATCAGGTTCTTGTCCTGTGGAAATCTTTGCATGTCGCTTCTCACAGTCAACATCCCCACATTGTGCCTCTCTGACCCACTAAAGAAGTGGAGGTGTGACTATGAGCGACTGAAGGATGGTTTCCCCATCTCTATCCACAAAGGATATCTGCAAAGTGGATAGCTTATCTGTCGCCACTCCAGGTAGTGGAATGCTCGTACACCTACTGAGAGCATCATCTACTATGTTCCCCTTTACAAGAGTATAGATCATCTCAAAGTCATAGTCCTGGAGGTACTCGAGCCATCACTGCTATCTCAGGTTCAGGTCCTTCTGTGAGAAGATATACTTGAGACTCTAGTAGTCTGAATAAACTGTAAATCAATCTCCCATCAGATAGTGCCGCCACATCCTCAAGGAAAATACCACTAATGATAACTCCAGGTCATGGGTAGTGTAGTTCTGCTCTTGCTGCCTCAACTGTCGTGATCTATAGGTGATCACTGCCCGCTCCTTCATCAGGACACACCCAAGTCCGGTCCCTAATGCATCGCAGTAGACTACGTACCGTACTCCCTCCTCCGGTAGCCTCATGATGGGTGCGCTGGTCAATCTCTGTCTAAGGTCCAAAAATATCTGCTGACATCTATCTGACCACACGAAGGGTTTCCCCTTCTTCTTCAATGCTAAAAGTGGTGCCGAAACTCTGGAGGAGTCTGGCATAATCCTCTGATAGTACCCATCTAGACCCAAGATACTCCGCACTTCTGTCATGCTCCTAGGTGGCTCCCAAGCTAGCACTGCCTCAATATACACAAGTTCCACCACAACTCCCGCCTCAGAGATGATGTGCCCCAAGAAGTGGAACTCATGTATCCAAAATCGACACTTCAAGAGATTACCATAAAGATGGTTCTCTCGATGTGTGTCCATTACAACCCGCTAGTGGTAGGCGTGCTCCTCCTCAGTAGTCGAGTATATCAATATGTCGTCGATGAATACCACAAAAAATAGATCGAGGTAAGGCTGGAAGATCATGTTCATGAGACTCATGAACACTATTGGAGCATTGTTTATGCCAAAAGGCATAACCAAGAACTCATAGTGGCCATACCGACATCGGAAGGCCATCTTCTGCACATCCTCATCTTGAACTCTGAGCTAATGATAGCCTAACCTGAGGACTATCTTCAAGAACCACCGAGCTCCCTTGAGCTGATCGAAGAGATCTTCAATCCTAGGCACCATATACTTATTCCTCATGGTCACCTGGTTCAGGAAACGGTAATCGACACACAATCACAAGCTCTCATCCGCCTTCATAGTGAACAATATCAGGGAAGCCCAGGGTGATACACTGGATCAAATGAATCCCTTGACCTGAAAGTCCTCCAGCTGTACCTGTAGCTCTCAAAGATCAGTGAGAGACATCCGATATGCTAGAGTAGATATCAGGGCAATACCGTGGTACTTTTAAATATAGAAGTCTACCTATCTGTTAGGTGGTAGTCCTGAAACGTCATCAGGAAAACGTCTGTATACTATTCCTCCACTACAGGAAAACTCTGAATCTACACGTCCACTACTCCTAGGATGAGGCTAGCCTACTGATGTGTGATCGGTTGTCCTCTCCTTTGTGTCAGTTCATCCTACGCTGCAACAGGTGAAGGTGAACCAACTCACATCGGTGCGAACACACCACACCTTGCGCCTAATACAGTCGATCTGAGCATGGACTGTAGATAACCAATCCTTGCCCAAGATGATGTCATAAGGCCTCGATGCAGCTACCAGAAGATCCCAGCCGAAGATCTCGCCACCTAGAGTAAGCTCACACTATCGAAACCAGTGCATAATCGTTGAGTCTTTTCCTGTTGGAGACTCTAGCAGTAAGGAACGAGCCAACGGCTCCGTCGAAATCTCCGAGCTCCGATCAAAGGCAGCGGAAATGAAAGAATGACTCGCTCCTGTGTCCATATAGAGTGCAGTAAGAGTGTAGTAGACACAAATAGTACCTCAAATCATCACTGGTGCGCCATGGCCATAGGCCTCTTCTGCCTGAAGCTGAGCCTGCCTCTGCCTGCCAGCTCCATGTGGTCGGGGTGGACTTCCTGATGATGGTGGTGGTAGAGTCTCAAAGCATTGCCCACCACCTGCTGCTCGGACAGCTCTCTGCCTCGTCTTCCTGCTCCTTGTGGACTGCCACGGTCGGACCTCTGCCTATTCCTGGGTGGTCCCTCAACCGTCTGCTGCTCCTCTGCATGGCGGGTTGGGCTGTTACGTGCCATGCGGCCCTGCCCACCGCATGCATAGGAATTTCTACTCCTCGTAAGACTGACTCTATGCCGTGTGCCCCACACCTCTATGCCAGTGTCCTAAGTTCATCCTCGAGATGGTCTGGTCCGCTTGGACCCCTGAGTCATCCATCAACTACCAGCTACAGAAGACTAAGCTACATGCTGCCCTACGGTATGTCTCACTGCTAGTGTAGGCTCAGCAATAAAGCTCTCTATGAGAAGGGATCTCTCTAGTACTCCTTCCTTCGTCGGAATGCTGAGGGAGATCATTGATGCCCTGATCTCATGCCTCATTCCCTACTCGAAGGTCTGGGCCCAGAAGAATGGGTCTCGTACCATGTCCGTGGAATAGTGTGAGCGATTCGTAAATCTCACCGTGTACTGGGCTACCGTCATGCTGCCCAGAAACAGTTGTAGTAGCTCTTTAATGCGCACCACACGGAGGGTGGCTGCGACGAACTCCGAGCAAAAGAGGATTTCGAAGTCAGACCAAATGAGAGATGCATCGTCGTGCACCTGGAGCATCAGGATCCACCATCGACCTACTGCCGCGTGTAGGAGACTCGCTGCAAGGATCACCATGAGGTCTGCTGGTGTCCCCAGTAACATGAAAAATCATACAACATCCTCCAGCCAATCCTTGTCTGCCTGAGGGATCGTCTCCCCGTGGAACCTGGGCGGTCTTTTATACTGATGCTTGTGCAGTGTACTAAGGTGACGTGCACTCTCAGTGGCTGGGGTTGGTGGCATCGGTGGATCGGCAGGTAGAGGTACTGTCGGTTCCTCCGCTGCAATAGTGCCCTACATCGAGGCCTCGTCTCATGGTGGGTTGCCGCCTCACACAAACACCGGAACCGTAGCTGGCTGTTGTCGTGGGGTCATCCTGAGAAGAGACAGGTTCACCATGGTCAATACAGTATACCTGGTGAGCTGACACAATGTAATAACAATGATAACCTTGAAACACATATGCAATAAATGTTTTCTTGTACTGAGTCAAAAATCATAAGTCAGGGTCCTGGTGTACGAATACGTCGGCCACCACACCAACACTGGACTCCCTGGACTGATAACGGCACTCAATAATCTTAACATTATTGCTTCACATAGAAGAAAGATAAGAGTCGTGAGATCGGCGGTAGAACCAAACTACTCTGATACCAATTTGTCACGACCCGTCCTCGGGGCCCGTGCTGTGACTACCCCAAGCACGCCTTCCATTGGCCAGGGGCTGATGACTTGCACCGAAGGCGTAAATCACGATATAAGGGAAGGCATTGACATTATGTAAGAAAACAAACACCAAAAAGTATGTAAGAAGAAGTAAACACTATGTAAACAGAGTACAATAGTAAGTTCTGGAAAGTAAAAGGGCTAGAATACAAACCCAACTGAAGTGCAGTACAACTGAAAAGTAAATTACAACAACTGAAAGACAAAGCAACAACCACCCGGATGTCCTCTAGGAAATCCCACCTGATGGGTGGGTACAGATAGTCTCCTCTGCTCCCTTGCTCCAGCCGTCTGCTCCGTGTACATCCCATCCAGTGATCCACCTCCAGGTACCGTCCAGCTCCACGAGCGCCCACCTCGATCAACACTGTCCATCTTCAACATCCAACACAACGTAGTGCGGGCATAGCACATGTAGGGGTGAGTATACGCTACATAGTAGGGACCCCGAGACCCCCGAAGGTCTCCCAGAATCCAAGAAGGATAAACCACAAAGGAAAGATACAATCACAAAGTAACAACCATCTATACTTAGGTATATGCCCAGACATATACCTAAGTCATCTATTCCAGCTCGGCTCTAGCACACGAGATGAAATTCGATCTATTCCACACAGAAAAGAACATTCCAATCCACACAGTATAACACAACCCAATCTACACAAGATAGAAAAACAATCATATCAAAGATAGTGATTGAAAGTCAAGACTCAGCTAACACATGTATACTCTTTGTAAGGTGATAGAGATGATCAGATGTAGCCACTGATTCATCTATGCTGTCAGACCCACATAGGATACAAGACCAGCTAAGCGGTCAGACCCACACAGGATAGAGGACCGGCTACTCTGCCGGACCCACGTAGGATACAAGTACAAAGTCAAATACTGCCGGACCCACATAGGATACAAGAACTGTAGTCACGTACTGCCATACCCACATAGGATACAAGAATAGTAGTCATCGCCATTGAACCCACTGAGGATTACAGTACGTTCGTCGTCGCTGTCGAAGCCACGGAGGATTTCAATACTGTTTTCATCGTCATCACAGTCGCAGCCAACTCTAGTGTTCCCGCACACAACATGCTCGATTCCAGGACGGTCCGCTCCACGAGCCAAAGGGGTCGATACATAAACAGACACGTAGTCCGGAGTGATGTATCCCAAAGTTCTGTCTCATCAATAGGAACTCAACGCGATAGATGGTGGGTCAATGGGACGCCTAGTCTGATAGTTTTTGGCCTTTTCGTCCGAGGGGCCCGGTTGGTGTTTAAGTCAAAACCATCCCAACCATACTCCAACTGCGTCCAAACCTCGAGAGGAATAATCCAAAAGAACCATATCATTAAGAGGATTCCTAGAATATCTATGACATGTCAATCGGATGTCCGGAGCTCAAGTTATAAGTGTTTCCGCTCCGAGGGCCCTGTTGGTTTCGTGTTCACACCACCCCGGTCATACACAAAGTTCTACGAAACCTTGAGGGTAATATAACAAAAAGACCGCCTCAATACAAGGATCTCTACGCAACTGATGGTTCGTTGATCGGAGGTCTGTATCCCATGTTATGGTTGTTTGAACGGATATGTCCGAAAATAGGGGGTTTGGTCCCGGTCCGACCCGGCCCAATACCCCCTGGGTCGGACGGAACCAGATAAACCCTACCCTGGTCTGGGTCTGGCCCACTTGGGCGCGGCACGACCCAGAAGGCACGACATGGTCTTGTGGGAACGACCCGGCCCAGCGCGGGCGGCCCGGCCCAGCGAGGCCGGCCCGGCTCGGCTGGGTGCCTGGTCCGTGACCGAGCTGCGCGGAAGGGGGGGGTGCTGCCCCCCTCATTTTGAAATGGCAGCCCCCATGTGAAGGGGGCCCGCATTGTCTACCACCGGGGGGGTTATGAACCCCGGACTTCCCGAATGGGCAACCAAGGTGGTCGGCCGGTGCCGCCGAGGGACCCCTGCGGTCCCGCTTTCCAGGAACGCCGGTGGCCGGTGGATCCAGCCACCATCGGCTGCACCGCCGTGGCCCTAGCTCGACAGGCATGGCACGACGGCGCCCCGCCCCTCCGCCACGGCCCGCCTCGGCGGCGACCCTCCATGGTACTCCAGCGTGACGCGACGACACCGCGCCCCTCCACTGCAGTCTGACTCCGGCTGCGGCTTCTTTCGGCCTCAACGGCACAGCGCGATGGCGCCGTGCTCCTTCGCCGCTTGTTTTCCTCATTCTCGCTCACTGTCATTGCATCGTGCCACCTTATTTCCAAACCATGATGAAGTACAACATCATTGGGGAGGAGGGTCAACCATGTTTTTGGGGTCTGTCCTCCTCCCGTTAATTCGATAGCAAGCGGCTAAAAACATTAACGAAGAATGCAAAAAAATCATGAACATAAAACAACCCCTATCTCGAAGAATTTGTCGAACGATGATCGTCATGGAACAGACGCCGCTAGATGAATCTCTGTATATGTTGATGGAGAACGTCCGAGGGGGAGCGATGTCTTACACTAGCTGCAGAGAGGAGAAGAATGGCGTGTCGATCACTCTTTACGGTGACGACGTTCTTCGTCTTGGTCTTGACATTCTTCGCGTTCTTCATGTCTTAGCGTAATCTCTCCCAAAATATCCACACAACAAAACCACCCCAAAATAAACTATGTAACATCCTTATTATATTAACTCATGTCAAGAATTCATGAATTCAAAATTAAAACTCTTAATTAAATAAATTGAATAGCATTAATCAATCTAATTAATGTGAGAGTTGACATTCAATTAAAGTGGGGGACTGGGTGAGTTACAAAATTAATTTCCTGAGGGAGGTTTAATGGGGTGTTTGGGAATTTGAAGGAGGTGGGGGCTTGTGTGGGCCCCACCCAAACTCCCTCACAATGTAGAGGGGAATAAAGTTGTGACACAAATTTATTTCACATAACATTTAAACCACTAGTATTGAAATAAAAATAAAATTGAAAACAAATATATTTTTATTCTTCACATTTTTAACAACTCCTCTCGAGAAAACACACCTTAGAAATAGGTGCTATTAAGAAATTACATGCGTTTCATTTTCATCGGTGCCCTCAGATTTCGATTCCAAGCACCGGTTTAAATGTTAGGAAAACCCGCTCATTCGTTCACTGAACATACCAGAGCTAAACTATGGAAAATGATTCCGGGCACACCGGGCCTCAGAATCAGGTGCCGTCAGAAACTGCGTACTCATAAAATCCAAAAGAAATTAAGAAAAAAAATTCCATGAAATTTTCGGGTCATTACATTCCATGTAATTTTAAAGACATTTTTACCCTTTTTGGATTTTTACCAAATTGTATGGAAGGAATCTTTCCTCTGGTTACCATATAAGTTACTTTTTGTCTTTTCTGGAAAAATTACATGAAGAATGTTTTTTAACATATACTGAGGGAATGAAATTTTATAGTTTCAAAACAACTATTTAAATGAAGCTTCCCCTATTAAAATTTATGATTATTTTCAACAAAATTCAATTCTTTTAAAATTTCATGGAATTTTGTGAAAATAAAATGATTTTTAAGAAGAAATGATATTTTCCTCGAGAATTTATTTCAAGTGTTTTATCAAAACAATTTTACTTCTATGATGACATTATTTAGTATGTTTATGTTTCATGTATAATATCTATATTATTTACATGGTTTGATTTTTCGTATGATGAAATGAAATCAATTTCTTTTATATGGATTATGTTATGGTGCGATGATGTTTATGAAACCCATTTTATTCATTGGGTTATTATGAATGATGTATGTTTATTTTGTGAAACTCAAAAGAATGATTTCATTATGAGATGGGTGGGACTTATATCTGCCCCCAATGCATTTGGTAAATATTTATATCTCATGAGATAGACATTGATGGAAAGGCATGTTAATATGGTTTAGTGATACAAGACTAGAATGAGGAGTGATCTCGATTCAGTAATGGACTTTGTCCACTATGATGGTCTTGGCAGCAATTCCTTGGCTAATATGGAAATCATATCATTTGAATAATGTTTTTCCACAATTACAAGTTTTATTACCATTATATTTTATCAGGATTAATGTTCCTTTATTATCTATGGCTTATGTAATGTCAAGATTTATGTCATTACCGATAATTTTGATGTTTTATTTTCATGTTATTACCTTCAAATGTTTAGGGATTGTTTTATGTTCTCCATTTTTACCCTTACTTAGCATTTGAGCTCACCCTTTATATGTTTTCATTTTCCAAGTATTTAAATAATTTTTTCAGGTATGAAGACAAATAGGGAAGGCCTTTATGCGAGATGTTGAAAATCTTTCTCAATGACTAGAAGATGATGTAACGAATTACCAAAGACACTAAACTATTACTATCCTTGGGTGTCTGTGTTTTTCATGTATTAAGTATTCTGAAAAAGTAATTTTATTTCTATGTACGTCATGTCTGGGTCTCTAAAAATTTATATGTAATAAGTCAAGTATAAGTGTGTAATAATGAGTACGGTTTCATAACAAATTCACTTTTATATAGTGTATATAATTCCAATTCAAATGTTATTTCATGAACCTCTTTATTCTCAAGATATCCTAATTTTATTAATATTATTCTTTAATTATTTTTTTTCTTATTGTTCTCATGAAGTAAGGTACATTTTAACTCAAAACCCCATTTTAATTTATTGATGATTTTAATTTTAAAAATTTTATATATTACGAGCATGTTTTCAAAACCAATTTTATGAATGTATTTATATGAAAATTAATGTCTTAAAATGAGATCTTTCAAATTTCTCTCAATATGTTTCATAAAGGGGTCCTTGTAAGGTACATCATCACAATTTCCACTCATTGAGACATATCTTGATGTTTTTCACCCTTAATATCCAATATGGTGTATAAATAACCATTTTGACAATCTATATCATGAAATAACATATAATCAAGACATTTAAATGTTTTTAATGTTATTATTTAATAATTCTTAAACATGTGAATCTTATGTGGTAAGGGACTCTTTTTCAAAAAAAATCATTATAAGTGCTTTTAAATACTTATTATTCTAATTATTTCTCATTCATGTCCATGTTTTAGAAAGTGTTTTATAAACATAAATTTTTTTAGTTTTTAAATTGAATAATTTATTTTAAAAATATCAATGTTTTTTCAGACACATTGTTTGAAAAATATATTTTATAAATTCTTTAAATTGGTTTTATAAAATTTAATTTTCAAATTATAGATTAAAATGAAATTTTACAGCTGACATGTATTAAATTGAATGAATTTATGCATTTGTAGATGTATATTAAATAAGTGAGCCTGATATTAATTTAATAAAGGGTTTATTCCCATTATAACTCATTGTTGAGCTCGATATAGCTTATTCTAAGGATTGATCCCCATAACTACTCTTGTAAAAAACTGGGATCCCGATATTGCTTATATGAATGGATGATACCCATTATAGCTCATTAAAAATTGTGAGCCCTATATATCTTATAATATGGGTGATCCCCATTATAGATCTCTAAGGCATTGGGTATTCTATAGATGGAACATGACTATATGGTTGTTAAGTTATTATGGGTGATTGAATGAGTGTGATGGTAATGATATCCCTTAGATCCTATGTGATTTTTCAATGCTTGATAATGAGTTTTTATAAAAGAGTTTTAATGGGTGTTCATGTTCTCACTAGACTAAAATTTAAATTTTTTATGTCCCTTAATAATATTTTATACTCATCCCATGTGTTTAAAAATTATTTATTTTACATAAGATCATCAAGGAAAAAGAAGATCCCATGATGAAAATATAGACGATGTGCATGAAATGAAGTCATGTTATATTTTAAAGGGGTTTCCGATGGTGAAAAAAATTGATATTTTCTATAATTATCCACATATAATGTATGGGTTTAAAATGTATGAGTTTTCTACCTATTTTTACACAAAAATAAACTGAAAAGAACCTATTTTGTGAATTTTATTTTAATAAATCTAAAAAACAAAATAGATATTCTTGTTTTATGTTGGGTCCTTATATTCAGTGTTGACATAGTGTATTTTGATATAGTTTATCAAGTAGGGTACATTTCATAATTTTATATTCATGGAATTTGAATCTAAATAAAATCTTATATCATTTTAATAGTTATTTGTATGAACAACCGTTACATTAATCTCTATAATCATCTATTAATGTACTATTGGAGAGATATTTTTCATTTATTATTATATTGATGATTTATGAATTATGTTTGATGAAATGAAATGAGTAAATTGAATTCCCTATCACTAAAAAAAGGATATGATTATTAATTTATAATTTAATTTATTTTTTATTTTCCATATACTTTTATATCAATATATGATAGTTGGTTGGTATTTTATACCTTTAATGTTTTTATGTTTCATAAAGAACACATATGTGTAATATAATGTATTGTGAATTGTGTGTGTGGTGTTTACCCTATGTGTATATGGGGGGTTCATTTAAATTTATATAAAATAAGGGTTGTACAAATCATATGAAATTGATACCCTAATTGCATATTTGTGATCTTGAGGAGATTTTATCCTTAAGTAGTTTTTTTCTAGTGTTAAATTCATGAATGTAATTAATAAATTGAACATACATTTTTGGTTTTCGTAAGTTATTTTTATCCTCTAAGAAATAATGTTTTACAAAATTTATTACGATTTTTAATGAATGATATATTAAAAATGATGTATTTATATATATAACTTAGTAAATTTGGACTCAAATTATTATTTTATAATTAATGGTGGGTAATGGAATTTTTTTGAGTGTTATATATTGTAGAGTTCTTTAAAAATGTGGGATTCACCGATTTTTTGTCATGATCATGGAATAATTATTTATATTTTGTTATGTCACTATGGGGTCAAAAGTGTTGAAGAATGAGAATATATTGGTTACTTTAATTATATTATTATTTATTATTAAAAAAATAAAGTGTGAATTTGGGATAATATTTTATAAACATATATTTTTAATGAATGAATAATATGATTTCTATAAGAGAAAATTTGTGAAATATTAATCTCAAATTAGAAAAAATAATTGAAAATAAATACTCATTATATAAAATTGTAAATAACAATATATTTGACACAAATGGAAATGATAGCGATTTTTATCAGATAGATATTATATAAATTTAATGATTTATATATGATAGAAATTAGTGTAATTAACATGGTAAACAACAAGTCTTATTAAACCAAATTATCTTACATCATAATGAGTTAGATATATATTGATTGATGATGAAATAAATTTATTACCATCATATAATGTTGAATTAAATAAAATTATAAACAATATTATGTTATAATTAAATATATTTTTTTAGTTAAATGTTTCATATGAGTGTTTTTTGAATATATTTACAAACATATTTTTATATGGGAAATTCTGAAAAATGTATGGAGTTATCATTAGTTAATTATGATATATGTTAAGAATTTTGATTTGAAAAATTACAATATTTTTTGTGTTTATCAAAAATTATATTTTCTATGTGGTTAATTATGTCATGATGTTTTCAAGATTGGAAAAGTTCATTGCTCTTGGAAATGTAACTACACATACAAATATCATGATTATTAGATATTTTCATTTATTCATTCATTTGTATAATTTGTGGTTGAATAAATTATTTTATAAATTAATGTAATTTTGTATCATATGATATTGTTATATAACCATCCATTTTTCATTAAATTAATTTTTTTATCTTCTCAATACATAGTAGCATACCATGAAAACAATAAGAAATTTAGAATCATGATGGAATAATACTAGAATGTATTTCTCATACCATGTAAACTCACATCTATAAAGACCCAATATTAAGCAATACGTATTCTAGTGATATTGGAAAAGAATTATATTTCCCATAATCCTGAGGTTATTTTAGGACTACTATTACATAGAATTAGTTAATAACAAATAAACCCCTATTTTATAAAGGGAAAAATTCTAATTTTTATCCATTTTTATCACACTATAAATATTTTAAAAAGAAATACTATTTTATTTCACTAAATCTTCATGGATATAAACTAAACATATTCCTTTTTAACATCCATCCTAAAACCATATGAAAAATATTTTAAATTCCTGTGAAAAGGACAAAAAGGTATGTAAGGAACATAAAAAGAAACAATTCGTTTGTCTGATGAAAAAATTAAAACACATATAATTATTGTATTTATCTAATTATTCATTTAAATTATAATATAAATCAATTATACATTAACAAAATTTTTTTTTATTAAACCAAACTTTAAAACTCATTGGAAGTAAATAAAAATAGATTTTATGTGACTGTGGCATTCATATTCCCTAGATGTTCTAATCTCCTTACAATAATAGTTGGTGTCTAACTAAATTCATAGGAGATTCCAAATATTTTATCTCCATCCTCCATCACATTTATGTCAAGGAACATAATCCAATATAATATTGGGATTTATTTTGGTGTAACCATTATATAAGCTATATTGGGCTCACACATCTTTAGAAGATATAATGAGGATCTAGAAATCATATTAGAATAAATAGGCTCATATATTTCATATAAATATAATTCTCATGTACAATTAAATGATAAAAATGATTAAATTTTTCAATATAATTCATTGGATAATCCCTTTCAAACCCACATGAATACAACTTTTCAATAATAATATTGTTAATCCTTCAAAACCCCCATTTTCAAAATATAAAATAATTAAAAAAATGAATCCTGAGAATTTTTTTTGAAAATAATAAAATAATAAGTATTTGAAAGGAATGAAAACATAAAATAATTATTATAAAAATGTGAAATATTATTTATTCAACAAAAAATAGAATATAACATTTCTTTTTTCCATTTTGATGAAATTCAAATGTATCAGTATAGAATCTGTTAAATTGTTTCATATAAAATCATTTAATAAAAAAATAAAATATAATTTTTAATTATTTTATCTCTACAGAAACTCATCAACAAGATAATTTTAGGAATTTAGACTTGAAATAAAAATATTATGAAAATAAATAATTATAACATATAAAATGTTTTTTTCAAAGTAAATTGTCCCTTAATATTAGTCTGCCTCATAATTAATTTAATTTTATTCACAAATAATAAAATCAAATTATCTATAGACTATACCAAGAACCTTTTCTAGATTTTTTATTAATTATTATTTTATTTGATACATTTTTATTTTTAATAATATAATTATTTATGTTTATGTTAGATGTTTTGATGATATTGTATTAAAATATCCTAAATTACGTTGGTTGTTTTATTATGTTAAAAGATGTAATTATTTAACCATATCTAGAATAATTTTTAATAAGTTATTATCATTTTAAGATGAATTTATATTATTAAATCCAATTATTAATTATGGTTATAAAATACAAACAATGCTACAAACATTGAGACATCAGAGGGTACCTAGTTTGGAGAAAAATTTCAATTTAATGATATAATTATAGAGAGAATGTATGTATTTTTTTCATCATTAAATAATGTTAACTATTTTTAAATACCATTTTATTTTTTATAAATTCATTTATATATACTTGAAATGTGTTGAGGTAATTAAAAATGAATAACATAATTTTGTGGAAGTGGTAAATCACAAATAAGTAGGAACAATGTAATAGATTTTAATTTAATGGAAATGAATAAAAATATATAATATATTACATATAAATATTGATAAATTCTCAATAATATCTTATAAACATGTGTGTGTATATATATATATATTAAATAAATAATCCTAAATTGGAATGATTGGATGTCATAAAAAATGATTTGCATTGGATGACAAGGATTTAGTCATCTATAAACATGAAAAAAATCTTCATTTAAAATTTTATAGAAGAGGAGTGAATTCAGGTAATTTAATAAAAAACATTTTAGTATATGGAATGTATTGATGTTATTATTTAACCTTGTTTTTTGGAATGATTAAATGAGATAAAAAAAATGAAAAAACAAGAATCAGAACTATACCTCTTATTTGAAAAAACTATTAAGGAATACTGAAAATAATCCCTGAGATGGGTTTTTATCAAAAGTATGACTCATGGTATTGGAGAGGTATGTTTGTTAGGATTTTGGGTAAGGTTTTTATAAACAAAATATGCTTTTTAATCTGGAATGGAATATTTGAAGTGGTGGAAATTTATGAAAGAGGCGAGGTGTACTTCTGGAAGTTCACATATTATTAGATGAATATAAATTTATTTTCAATTTAAAATTTATATAAAATTATTTTATTATAAAATAATATGATGTTGAGTTATAATAATCTCTTAAAATAAATACTAGAAAATTTTATATTAATATTTCCCTTATTATTTCATAAGACCATTAAAATCATTGACAATTATTATGGTATCAATGTTTTTTATTATTTAGAAAGTAAAATAATTACTATAAAATGACACTTTTCAGATAAATGGAACATTATTGTTCTTATTAAACATATAAAATTTTCTTTTGATGAAAATTGGATTTTTATATATTTTTTATTAATTTGATAAAATATTATTTATTGGAAAATATTATAAATGTCATTATGGAATTATTAATTTATGTTATATTTGAAAATTTAATGATAGTAGCGTAATAATGATATAATCCATTATCACATACTAACTATGTTTTATTTTTGTATAATTCTTTTTTCTAAAATAATTCATTATAATTATAATACTTTTATTTTTTGAGATCAGTTTTTTTTATTTTTATTTTTATTAAATTGATATTCATTATGTGTTTCATAAGCATTGGATATAAGTTTATAATATCAAAAAATTATAAATAAGTTATCATTCTAAATATGATCAGTTATATTTAAAAATACTATTTAAAACTAATCAAATATTCTATTTATCCATATCTCAATAATTATTATTTAATAAAAGATACAAGATGAATTTATTTTATTGTCCCTTAAATATTTTATTTTAATGGTATATAAATGAAAATATGGAAATAAGTAACATTTATTTGACGTTTTTATGATTATTTATGAAATATAGTCATTCATTAAAATTATGTAAAATTTTATGGTCACTTTTTATTCTTTATGAAATTATTTTTACCCAATGTAGACACATTTTTCCTTTATCATATTAACAAAATTCACTATGATTTATAATAATAATGATTAAAAATAAAACATTTGTAAACTAGAAAATATTCTTTAGTACCTTCATACTGGAAATAGATCTAGCATATCCAAATAGATATTTATGGATCCCCAAAAGTAAGTGACTGTCACATGGATTCATAAAAGATTTTATATGGAATGATTCTTCCAAAAAATTGTTTTAGACAAAAGATTAATGTCAATATGTTGAACACATCATAATGAAAATTTACCAAAAAACAACATAAATAATAAAAAAACAAAATAATACACCATTAATATACTAAAAAGTAATAAGAAAAAATATCAATCATCTATTAAATGATGTCGATGGAATATATAGATATCACCTCCAACACTGTATGTGAAAAATATCAATATTATTCCCAACCCCCCAGTGGTCCTTTCTCTTTTCTCATATATGGAAAAATATATTCTAAAAACTGCCAAAATAAATGTTTGGGTATGATCTATAAATCCCAGTATCATCTCAACAAGCATTCTATAATCAATACCATCATGTTTAAACATTTACATTAAAAATTTAAATAAAAACAAGGGATGGGGTATCATTTTCAAATTTTAAACCAAAAAAATTATTCCATTATAATATATTGTAGATTTCTAAAATCATTAAGATATGATTATATTAACATTTTATATAATATATTTTATTACAAAAATTTATCATTAAGAAAATATTTCTCCATTTAAATGGCATGTATAATAAAATCATGTAATGAAATCTACATAGAATAGAGCCCTATAGTACGTTAGTTTCTTTGTAATAGGATTATAATAGTTCTTATTAATCAATTACACTCTAATTATGGATCTATACTCAAATAATGACCAAATTCTGGGATCCACTATGGAAAATCAATCTAAACCCCATGAAGTGATCAACTACATGAAATCATTCCAATCATGTTTCATTTATTAATTTAATTTTATGTTCACTCACTAGTGTATCTAGATCCCAGCATGATTATTGGATTTTCCTTCTAATAACCAATTCATACAAATTCTATAATTAATCAATCAATAAATAAAATTTTAATTAATCATTACATATAATTTTAAAATATATTTTAACAATTTTATTATCCAATATGGCTTTACATTTCAAAAATAAATCATTGGGTTTTAACCTCTCATTCAATTAAAAATTTGTATTTATTTTTAGCAATTTTCTCATGATCAAAGTCATATAATATAATTAAAATTATTTCCCAATCATGTCCAAAGTTTTATAAAAATGTTGAATATTTTTTATTCCTTTTAATTTGGGGGTTTTATAAAATTTCATGTGCATTTATAATTAATGATTAAATCATTAAATATTCATAGATTTAAATAATATAAAAAATAATTTAAATTTTGTAATCATATGAATGGTTTTAAATTGAATATAATTGGCTTACAGAAACATTTACCATTATTTTATGTAAAGACAGCACAAAATTCCCTCAAAAGGGAACACCAATAAAGAATGAAATAAATGAGATCTGGGAGAGAAGCATATAATCACGATCCAAAATAAACATTGTCAAGATCCATAAATTGAGTGTTCAACTATAACACCCTATGGTGGAGAGAAAGAGATATCTGGAGAAAAAACACGATATCCCATCTATATACACTGAGTTTATTGAAAAATATTATTGATGATTGGATCTATAATGAAAAGTGTTTTGACGCGCCAAAATCACCTCTTCAGAGAACCTGTGGATGAAAAACAATTTATTTGGGTTTATTTGGGGATATTAGATACAAAATCATGGGGTATTTTATTTTTAAAATATTTTTTATAGGAATTACAACTTTTATGAACTGTCTTTTTGGTAGGTCCATATGGTTAGATGAACTTTGTACCCTAACCATGATTCCCGACTATATGAAGTTCATTTTTTCTCCTTAATGAGCCCATGTTTTGGATTAATGTTCTCAAATCGTGCATATTACCACTGTGTGAGGCCACATGGTATTTGAGGCACTAGCCACTTCGTTTGAACAAACTATACACCCGCTCTGGAGAAACATCATGGGGACATTGTTAGTCAGTCAAAATAGTATTGATCTCTATAACAGTGTGCCAAACAAGAACAATCATAAATTCCTCAAAAAATTTCCGAATTATATAAAATCCTTCACAAAAATGTATAAAATTAAGGGATATAAAATCAAGGGTAATATAATATCAGAAAAACGTTAGTGGAATTTTACAACCCCACCACCATAAAACTTTTTGTACATAAAATGCTTTTAAATGATACTTTATAGAAATGTGGTGGGGCCACTACTCTCACTTCAATGTCGCAAGCACCCAAATCTCATGTTAATCTGAACTGTGCTTCCATAGAACATAGACAAACAATACCATCCTCTGATAATGTACTATATTCATGGAATGAAAAAATACTGAATAGATGATCCCTTATTGATAAATTAGGAAACACATTAATATCCTCAAATATCAAGATATGAGATGAATTATAAAGATACATTCAATGATTTGATACATGGAATAGACTCTCTATTGACATGATCTATAGTGGATGTACAAAATGGTAATCCATTTCCCCACACACTCACAATCCTCATAATATCCTAAAAAACATAGTGTAAGTTATCAATATTTCCTATGAATTAGATTAACCCATTTATGTGTATCTCTTAAAAAACATGGACAAAAACTAATACCATTAATGTTATACTACAATATTATGAATTAAATTTATATCAGCTCATATTTTTCAATATATTTTTATGAATAAAATTAATCTTATCTATTGTCTCATGGACCAAATATAGTCCACCCAAGTATTATTCAAAAATCACTCACCAAAATAACTGATAATTTAATGGTTGACCATATAATTGTTCAAAATTTTTCCACCCCTATTACATACTAGTAATTGTTTTCATAAAAATTAATCTAGTACCAAATGGATATCCCAATCTCTTCCAAAGTGAATAATTTAAAAATTTATAATTTCATCATGAATTTTATAGTTCGTTTTTCGAGGAATATGTCTGTAGAGTATATTTCATTCTCAAATGTAACAAAAATACCAATACCTCCTACCTAAATATCCAAATGTGGGATGTAAAATACATACCCCTATATGACACTTTAGAATAAGTAACAACATTGAATCCAAAAAATATCCACATATATATATCTCAACTCCTCGAAATTGGTTTTATCAAAAATGTGTATGATGTGAAATGAGATTTTAATTCTATCAATCAGAAAAATTATTGAATTATTTTTTTAATTGATATTGGGTAACCCACCCTAAATGTCCATTGATATTTTCCCCACTTACATGTAGTCACTAGAAGTGGATGAAACAATCATGATAATCTCTAGTTCTTGGATTTGACCTGCTAACTTGTATAATCGTGTATTGTTTTGATGTCCCACTTCATACCTAGCCACCTAAATCATATATTCATATCATAAAACATCATTGTGGTACAATGATACACATAACAATGGTAATTATTGAAATACCCCATTACAGCCTTCCACATAGACCATGGTACAAAAACATGATTATAAATACATTGGATACCCCTAAAATGTAATATCCAATCATGGATGGCCTATCCTTTTCAAAGAATATCACTAATGTGATTGAATTATTATTCATTCTATTATTAAAGAGAAATCATATTGTGAAGAGATGAGTTCCACTGAACACTTTCTAATACAACATTGGCATATTCATCTTGGAATACAAAATAAAACTGTGCAAAATGATCCATCAATATAAACTCACCCAATTATTCATACATGTCCATGTATATAACTTTACTTCTCTAAACATCATCCATGAAATTTTCCATCCCTATGTTGTCAGTAATATATAAATCAAATGACTTCATATACTCTACGAAACAACAATTATAGAGATTGCTATAATTTTTTAGAGAAGATAAGTCTTAGGTTATATGGTTGGAATTAATAATAATGCTTTCTTAAAAAATGTTGTGCATCCAACTCTTAAGAGAATTCTTTAGAGATACGAGTTAGTGGTTATTGGTATCATAATTAATTTATTTTTTTCAAATCTATCATTATTCATATGATAAAAATAGGTCACCATCAATTAGAAAAAAATCCATACCTCAATGTGATGCATCATTAGAAACCACATAGCTCTGCCACGCCTCTAGAAGAGGAACATCTAGCACAAAAGTCAAGTGAGATTTCAACTCAAAAAATGAACTCTGAAATATTTTGTCCCACACAAATATCACTCCCTTATAATTAAGATTATTCATCAATGAATCCAACATCATGAAAACATTAACAGACCTGCAATAATACCACTCAATGTCAACGTATCATTGTATCTTTTTTTTTTGTGTTTTTACCATTTTATAAAAAAATTTATGTACTTATGATCAAAAGATGTATAATGAATATAGAATATATATCCCAATTAAATAACTTCTTAAATACTGAAAATATACCTTTAAATATTCTCAAAAAGTATATTATCTCTCAAGGTTTATACCAATGTTATCAGATGAAGAAAAAGATAAGCCTCAAATATAGAGTAAAGTATATTCACAACCATGAATTCCACCATGACCATGTTAAGGTACTAATTAATAATCTTATACCTCAATGTAATAAATAATATAAGAGAAATAGGTTTTTAAAATTTCCTAAAAACATATTCTTCGTTAACATACATTCTTCTAATTTAAATCATTGGATTGTAAATTTCAAAATTTTTAGTGTGTGATAAATAGATTGATGATTAATTATTAAGTGTAATTATTTTCGATTTTAATTACTATAATAGATAATAAATCCATGGTAAAGGATAATTATCATTTTACTAATGTCAATTTTTAGTTTGGTAATCAATATAATGGTGAATTGTTCAGTCATCTTTCTTTTGAAAGAGAGTATGTTATTCCCATAGTGAAACACTCAATCACTTAAAGCCTGTATCTAACAGATCTTCCAACTACGTCATTAGTTATTTCAATTGAACTAGTTTCATTTAGTGTGATGGAATAAACATTGAATAAGTATGAGTTACTAAATCAATAGTGAAACCTACATATATTATTTTTTGGATACATGATTAAATAAGTGGTAAATTCATTATGAAACATGATTATTGTTGGAGGGAGATCACCATACAAATATCCATTATGAAATTAAAAATAAATCACCAACATGACCCTATTCCACTATGTAAAATATTGTCAAATTGCACTTGTTTGTAGGTCCCATTATTCCTAAATTACAAGGAACACAGAATTGGAACCAATAATGGTGGCCCATCAAAGGTAACATGAAATTAATTATTTTGTAATAAAAATCCAATCCATTCTGAGGATAATGTTAAATTATTTCATGCTAATAACTATAAAATTATAGACAATATCAATTACTAATAACATGAAAACATAAATTGGAATATAAAGACCCTAATCTCAATTCATATCGATGGTCATAGTAATATCTATCACATAAGATAAATGTCCATTGATTTATTTAAAGTATTTAATCTTATTTGACAAGTGATATGCTCCCATATAAAATATATAAGTCAGTAAATATGAAGCATTAATTATTGTACCTAGCACAGTCATTGGACTTGTATTATCTTTCATTGGAGACTCTTCCATCATATAATGATCATCCATTCGAATTCACATTAATGGAACCCCATATATCTCAAATTATTAAGCATACTATCTTACTTATTATTTCTATTAACGGTCGTAATAAAACTTCCTCTGGGAGAGAAAGAAATTCCAATCAACCATGACTAACAAGCTGGGACAAGATCTATCATTAATTACATATCTATTTTGTTATCATAAAATGGTTTATTAATTATGAAAACATGTGAATATATATTTGGATTTATATTCAACCAAATCAACTATGAAAACTCCATCTCTTGTCTTAAATTCTCAGTGTAAATTTTCACAAGCTCGACAATGTGGATCGCATACAGAATCATTGAATTGACATTCATCTAGAGTTTTAAAAACACAATATCCATAGTTATTACCATTGTTTTATGGAAAATTGCTGACCATTGAAAATATCACTAAATATTTTTCACTTCAGACTCTCATGATTCATCAGAGTTACCATAAAATCTCATTATCTCTTTCTATTCTCTTTTAGATTAAATGTATTATATTTCACCATAATCTCACTTGCCATCACTATGAAATAAAAAAGGATCTCTATACTTTTTCAAAAAATCCATAACCTCATTAGGATTATTAGTTACATTTGAGTCATGTTTATTATAGGGAAGAAACTATAGGGGACAATTCCATGATTTGTTCCAATGGGGTTTCACAAATAAGTCATTAATGGGAATGGTTATAGGTGCCTATCTAAGAGATTAAATGACATGCACAAAAATCTAAACAAGACGATGGTCTACGAGAGTATATTCTCACTATGGTTCACTAAAAGCTCCCTCCAAGGGCCATTTTACATTTCTTCTTAGAGGCATAATGATACAGAACATCAATAGAATTAACTAATGAAATCATGAGATCACTTAAGATATCAAATGAAATAAGACCAATGAGAATATTAACCCATTGAATAATATTGTTATATTATTATTTCATCTTACAAAAATATAATTTAGTAAAATGTCTATATTAAGGTCAAATTATTCTTTTGGATATTCTAACTGAAACACCCATGGTGATTTATTGATCATTATAGTGGGATATTTCTAGGAACTCGGTCATAAATACCTTATATTTCTTGAGAATACTACCTCATATACACCATGATAGTCCAAAATACATAATGAAGTCAATGAATGATTCATAACATTCTACTATGATTTCATTTTGTCAGAATCCATCCTAAATACCTTGGCACCGTGATACCAAATCCTATAATGACATATCCAAAACAGATTTTGGATCCTCATGGGTTTAATAATAAAACATGGAATCATAAATTGTTAAAGAGGGAATGAATGTTTGATAAAATAGTGGATAAAAACATATCTAATTGAGTATGTTCAATACTCCAAAATGATATAGTGCAATAAAATTTCATAAAATACACAAAATAACACATTATAAAAGTAATAGAAAACTACAAATATAAAAATAAAACCATAATATATTAATACATGATGATATCACTATAAATCTATTTCTAGACTACATGTTTAATTATCAAGATCATCAACCCCCTCTAATTGGAGCATTCCTTATTCACGTTCTAGGAAGAAGATAGTCTAAAAATGAGTAATGGAAACGGTTAGGTGTGAGATATAAATCTCAGTATGGTATCAACAAATGTTTTGTAATAAATTCCATAACAATTAAATACGTATTCAATAAATATAAATAAAAAAATCATGGAATTTCATTTTCATATTTTAAAATAATAAATGATTTCAAAATAATGGTTGTGTGGTATTTCAAAACAACATTCTAATTGGTATAAATGAACATATTATATAGTATAATTTATATAAATAGTTTTTTGTGAATAAATATTTTCACAAATACATGTATTGAATAATAAAAACTATTATTGAAAGAACTATGAAAAATAATAACGTCGTACATTATATTCTTATTGATATGATCCAAAAACGTATAATTTATCTAATTGGATATAAATTAATGTAAACCCTCAAATATCTCCCATGTTTGGTGAGCCACTAAGGGAAATCAAGGTACTGTAACAGCGGTGGTATTGTTGATCGGTGGGTGCTGTAGCGGTGACATGATACTGTAGCAACGGCATGGCAATGTAGTAGTGGCGGGACTGTAGCAGCCGGGTTACTATTCATAGAATGGGCCATAGGTCAAAAATTTGGGCATATGGGCTATGTAATGGGTTACATTCCCACTGGTCCTTCGAGTTATGTAACGGGCCTCCCTCTACTATGTCAAAAGTGGTCATTTCCTTTCATTAATAATAAAATGAGGCTTTGGCCCCAACCTTTTAAAAAAAATATGTGTGTGTGTGTGTGGATTTTCAATGGGATCAGGATCCTAGCATTATTATACTAATTGCCTAATAAATAAATAATGATTAAATTCTATTTTATCAGTAAATAAATCAAATTGGAATGTAAGAATTCCAAATAATTTCACAATAAAATTTCCCAATGTTATTTTTCAACAAAAATTCTCATTTAAATACCAAATCATATGTCTTGAGAATATAATACCATTTGAAATAACTTATTGATTTAATATATTTTATTATGATCAATAAAAAATCAATTCATCAATATTTTTTCCATGTCATACTAATTTTTTTCTTAAATTGTTCTAATAATTTCATTTAGATTGAAATTGTGGTTGTCATAAAATCACATTAAAATTCCTAATAATATATAAAATCATAAATATCATTGTGTTTGAAAACATTAAAATTTCATTTCAATTTAATCATGCAGTTCAGGGTTTTAAATTGATTAATAAGGACTTATGAAAAAACATACCATTAGATCAAGGAATCACATTTCACAACATATACAATGGGGAATTATAATGAATAATGAGGTAATGGAGATCTTGGAAAAAAAATTAATATCTATAAAATTATAGTTTAGATCAATTATTTACATATTGATATAAGATGCAATATTATTAAGAGGAAGGGATTTTGGGAGAAACCAGTTGTGAAGAGATCCACTAACCCAAATGAGATCTAATGAAATAAACATTTCATTGATCAGAGTTAAAAACTTTCTGATGTGGAAAACACTGACTCTTCAGATCCTCTATGTATGAAAAAACATATTATGGTTTATTGGGGGTTATTAGCAATACAAATCAAAGTTTTAGAATTTTTAATATAATTTTTTAAGGAAATAAGTCACATGAGATTGGTTTTCATGGTTGGTATATATGGGTAGATAAATGGTGTTCCCTAACCTTATTCACTTACTATCATGGTTTCAAAAATTCTCTTCAGTGGGAACATGATTTGGTAAACATAGTGCCAACCATGCATATTCCCACAACATGAGGATACAAAATATAGAGGGAATGGCCATACAGATCCAAAAAACCATGAAATCTCACTAGAAAACCATCAAATAGTTAAAATTCATGTGAAAAAAAACTAATGATTCTCTCAAACCATGCACAATTATTGAACATTCTGGAATTCCTAATTGTTTTTGAATTTTACCCATGTAAATCATAAAAAAATACCCAAATTTATTGTGGTCACAAAAATGGAAAATACTTAAATAATGGTAATGATATTTTAAAAATAGACCTATTTAAAAATGTTTTACCCCCTGATATGATATATGGAATATATTTTTGAATTTTTCAAAACTCAAAAGTGGAAGAATTAAATATTAAATAGAACTAAAGAATGAGATAAAAGTGATTATTCATTAAAATATATATAATTTATGAAAATATTTTATACCAAAAACTATAATAAAAGTAATTGAAAAGAATATAGTTGGATTATGATTAATCAATAAGAAATAATTAAATTTTATAATTAATAAAAAATATAATATGGATTTCTGTATATGTTAAAAAAACACAAAATTTTAAATATCATTTTTTCAATATTCAATAAAAATATTAAATCTTAAAAAAACAAAAAAATTAATATTAATATATTTTTAACATTATATTTAAATCTATTATGTAAAATTAAAATAAAATAATTTAGAAATTAGCATTTTTAATAAAACCATATAATAATTACATTAATCATTCCATTTATATTTTTTCAAAAAATTACATTTTATTTATAATGTGAATATAACTACCTGGTATTTTAATAATAATTAAAATGAAAATGTTGCATAACATCATTATCTAGGATGTTAAATTCATCCCCTAATTGGAATTTCACCCTTAAAATTTCAATCACATGTCCGATATGTCTATATATCTATCCCTTGATTCATTTTCATATACACATGTTTCTACTTGAACAATAAAACTTTTTCAAGAAACCATCATTCAATGAAATAACATATTCAACAACAACTTATCTCAATGTTTAGTAATGTATAAAATATTCACATCATAATATTGGTTATCCACCATCTAAAAAACTTTAGTATCAAAACATTATATGAGTCCACCACATATTTTCATAACATTTATTCTTTCAAAACATTTTATTTCAGAAAAAAAAAGAATGGAAAATGAAACATCTTATAAGACCGATCCAATATTATGATGGAAATTATATTTTTAATGTAAAAAACACCTTAATTTCGCTTTTAAAAAAATTATTAACATTTTTCATGAATATACTTTAAGAAAAAATATTCAGTTTCCTCAAAAGTAAGTTCTTTCCTCCAGTTATCCAAACAACTTTTCCACCTACTCTGATCTATTCCCATATATAGCTGAATCATCTTCACATTCATTCCAATTTACTGTACCAAATCACATCCCATATACTTCTTATCTTTTACTCCATACCAAAAATACAGTGTTCAACACCACTTTCTATATAATTCCCAAAAATATTCAAATAGAATATTGGAATAAAATATATGTTATATGAAAAATAAACCAATAAAATATGTTTATCACAAATTAAACAGTAATATTTTCAATATACATAGTGCATGTGTTCAATGTTATAAATATTCTATTCAAAATTACATTAAATTTATGAAGAAAAGTTTAACTAAAATATAATTCATTACTCAAAAAAATCTATTAGAAAAAATTGTTTTGAATATAATATCACTATCAAAATCAATGGTTGTATAAATTCAATGTAACATGGCTAACAAATTGAGGTATAATTGAAAAAGTAAATGTAATGAAGTTTTATCTTTAATTATAAGGGAATTTGAAATTTTTTAATTATATCAATAATTTTAAAAATTATTTAATTCCATGGGATATAATTTTTAATTTCACCCAGAAATCCATGGTTATATTTTCAAATTTTTTCTATAGTATTGGGAAAAGATAAATCATACAATTTAGTAATTATAATTATTCATTATCCTAATTACAATTCAAAAATATCATGTTCAATTCAACATTACCTATTATTAATCCATCCAACATGTAATACTCTTAAAGGTATATTTATATCTTCGTGTTGCTAAGATGAACCCAAAATGTGTAACTATGAACTTCACTATACAATTCTATCTTCATATTGGAATAACTAGGCACACATAATTATCATACAAATATATTAACATATTTATTATCATAATTAATCTTAGAAAACAAAAATTCCATAATATATTATACAATTTCTTATATAACATAACTCAAAATTAAAAATTCATAATTCCATTTGATATACACAATTTTACCAACACCCTCAACGTGGAGAATGTTCATGAATGCACAATTTCTCCTTGAAAATTGATCAAATCATTAACTAATGGGTCATGTTCCTAATATATCATGCTTAATATTAAATTAATTTTTTTACTCAATGAATCATAATTTTTTTCTATTAATGGATATAAATTAATAAAATAATCCTAATCCCAAATCAGTTTAGACAATCATATATTCCACATGTTTAACATTTTCATAGATTATATACACATCCAACTAATATGATGAGGACATGTTTGGAAATTTACTCAATATATATTTTTCATCCAAAATTTTAAATAAAGACTGAAATAGAAAACTACATATCATGTGTATGATAATATATCTAAAAAGATATTAGTTATCATAAGGAAAAACACTTTCCTAATAATTATATATAAGAAGTCACCCAATTCATTTAAATAAATAATCATTGTATAAGAAAAACACTATTCATTTGGTGTATGGAATAAACTAGATCATTCATCATTAGTTTTTAATGTTCATAAATATATTCTTAAAATCAATTTTAATATGTTTTTATTTCTTTTTTTCTATGAGCATAGTGAATAAAATAGATAATAGAGAAATGTTTTTTCAAATCCACAGGTAGTAACCTATAATTCCAACAATATTATGAATCTAAATGAAATTTTTTGGATGTGAAAAATAATCCAAAACATTAATTTTAGTAGGTACAATAGTTATTCTATCTTTTGATGTTACAATCCATTTCAATGAAATCTGGTGAAAATAAATTTCACACTTAGAAATTTTCCCATATTGTTTCTTTTCTATTATGGTTATAATCCCAATCCATATGTTCATTTCATGACACTCATGAATTTTATAATATACCAATATATCACTAATGAAAATACCCAAAATATAATCTATAAAGTCATTAAAAACTCTATTAATAAGATCCATGAATATATATGGTGTACTAGACATCACATAGGGCATTGCAAAAAACTCATAATTCTCATATGTTGTACAAAACATAGGCTTTTAGATATATTATCCATTCACCACAAAAAAAATGGTACCCATCCATATAATAAATCTTTGTAAAATACACTCATCCATTGATGTGATAAAAAATCATTGATATGAGACAATGGATAAAATCCCATAACGGTGATATTATTCATAGATATATAATTTATTAATGTTATAATTGAACCATTTTCTATTTTTAAAAGTATAGTTGAACCACTATGTGAATTTCATTGAAGGGTGTGAACTTTAACTAGAAACTATTACGATAACTATATCAATTCCAAAATATCTAAATAGATCATTTTATATGGAGGGTTTGAAATATGATTAGTATCATGCACCAATATAATTGTGAACTGATCATCTAAATATACTATTTAATCAGGAAAATAATAAATAAATTCAATTTTATATTCATTCACTATAGTAACTTCACTCATTTGATCAATTTTTTTCTTATCAATTTCATCAGATTGGAAACATAATTTATAATATCTAATTAATATATCATATTTTATTTAGGTTTATCTATGGTATTATATTATGGAAGAAATTATCATAAACTATATAATATATCTTTGTTTATTGGCCCAAACATCTCATACATAAATATTAAATCTTTATAATAATATATTAATTATTTATCATAATGATCCATTTCATAATCATTTTGGTCTAGTGCATTTGAAAACATGGACACAGAAACATCCATTTAAAATGTTAGCTATACTATCTCCCATGTTGGTCATAAAAACTAGCACTCCTAGAAATATAATATATAATATTATTATTCAGTTCTTGTGGAAGATAATAATAATAAAGGGTTGTAAAAAAATCTTGGTATGGTTATAAAATATAGATATCAATCATTAAATAATAATAACATTTCAATAATTGTGTCTAAAAATTATAATAAAATTTTATAAAATATATTTTATATCTTAGACCATAAACATGAATCAATCTATAAATAATTACATTTCAAAATAAATTCTTCATAATGGAATAATATAACATAATATATAATAGAAAAAAATTATCATACACATAGATTAGTCTAATACACAAAAAAAATATAAAATAATTTCATTAGTATTATGGGATCATTTCCAAAACTACCTTAGTTGAATGTGTTCACTACCCAAATCATTGTAGGAGTTATCGATCACTCCCTAGACTATCATAGTGAGAATCATTCCTTAATAAAATAGGTTCACACACCATTATAGTTTTATTTGTCACCTGATATTTCTATTCTAGCAACTACATTATATAGAGATATAGATATCTTATGTCACATTATAAAAAACATACGTTTGTGTTCCACCAAAAGATAAAAAATTCATCATATAAGTATACAATAAATGAAATGGGTTTTATAAAAACATGATCATAGCATAAAAAAATGAAAATAAATACGATTCATAATCATTTCATCATTTTATCGTTGCATAAACCATAATATAAAATTCTAGTTCCATAAAAATAATTTCATAATAATAATAAAAAATTAAATTAAATAATAATTATTTAATCCTAGATACATATCCCCAATAATGAATAAGAAACATAAAAAGAAGTTATCATAGATATAAAATGATTTAATAAGATCAATTGTATCATTCCTTGATGAAAATACCATTCCTTTTTGAAAAAAACTTTTCAAATCATAAAACGTTATAAAACAAATTTCCAATTAAAAGAAACTTGAAACCATATAATAAAATAATTCAATATCATTTAATGAATTTATTGGTATAAAATCATTTCATTTTTAAAATAAACAAAAATACATAAAATATTTTGGAAATCATTTTCATTGAAAATAAAAATAGTATCATTTAAAGGAAATTAAAAAATAATGAGTTAGTGAGGATGGTGGAAATACCCATTCATGCAAACCATTTTAAATCAAATATTCCATTACATTTTTTTACTGAAGAATGAAATAAAAATTATTTTTGTTAAATACTTTATTTTGAACTATTCATTTAATAAAAAGATAAAAAAATGGAACACATGTATTCTAAAGAAATATATATATAAATGAATTAATGTACTGAGTTTAATGATACACTACTCATAAAATTTCATCATCTAAATCAAAAAAATAAATAATTCTAAAGACGATGATATTATACCGTAAAACCCTTACCAAATTTTGTAACATTAAATTATATTCCCTTTAAAAGAATAAAATTAAATGAAACAACAAATTTCATGATAAAAATTTAATTTGTGATATATAATGTCATGGGTACTATTAATACACCTCATTAAATAATATAGTTAAATAAGACAAAATATTTCTCAATAAAATAAAATTGATAAAAAATACCTTAAAATTGATTCTTTGAAACTATAATAATAAGGAAAGAAAGGCCCATAAATTTATAAATAAATACCAATAATTTTAATTATAATCATCATAAAATATATTCATGGGTATTATATATACCATATAAATGAAACATATGGTTAATATGGAGTTTGTCTTCATAAAAATAAATATGAGATCAAAATGAATTACCAAAAGTAACAAATTATTTCATACATGTTCAAAACTCATGTTTAAAAATATATTTTTATTATAAATATATTACATAAATATATATATATATAAATCCATAAATTATTAATATATTAACTTTTAATACATTTTTATTAACAATTATTCAAAAAAATCGCATCTCGGAAAATATTTATATTTTGTGTATGTTTTGGTTTTTTTTATATGACTACAATGTTCATGGTTACCTCATCTCTAGAATGATAATAAATATATAAATATCATATATTTACTATATATTAAATTATAATAATCCATAAACATTATATATATAAAATAAAATATTACATTCATTGAGATGGTATTCCATACCTACACATGAACATTGTTTCATTTTTCATAATGGATTTGAAGAGATAATGATAAATAATATATATAAAATATATAATATTTTTAATTGAAAATATATAATATAATTTTTCATAATATTTAACTTACAACATTCCATATAAACCATACATGAAAGACAAATTACATCACTTCGTTAGGCAATATTTCATTGTACATACGGATAACATTAACATATCCCTAATGGAATGAAAATGTAAAAAATGTTTTTGTAATATCATAATTCATGAAGTATAATAATATAAAAAATTTAATATTTTTTAATATAATCATTTATTATTATAATAAATTAAATTTTTTAAAACACATCACATCAGTTCATGATGTGGTAGTCCTTTGTTCACAAAAATAATAATTTTGTATGTGATTTGGTTGATGTAGTGATGGTTGTTGGTCATGAAAAAAACATACCAAAATATCACTTTATGGAATGTTATATTGTTCATATATCATAATTATTAAATAATAATTGATGTATCCTGGGGATGAAATAAAATAAAATGATCAATTGTGGACATTACTTCTTCATAAAAAAATATCATTTTGTATTCACAAACACTCACACTAAGTTGTATTTATGACCAAAATAAACAATATAATATGAAAAGAATATGGTAAGGAATGGATTTATATATTTAATTTCAAAAAAAATTATTATTATTGTTGAAGATAATATGATAAGGGTAGACTTTTAAATTTGTGGTGACTGGCACAATATTAATTAATGAAAAGAAAAACTTTATCTATGTATTTAAACATCTAAAAGGGTCAAAATGGTCTATTATCGATCCTTATAGGTTATAATATCTAAATATTTCGATATAATGGGATTTAGACTTGTATATAGATAATTATACCATTTATTGTTCTAGTTTAACCTTTGATAAACCCATTTTAACCATAATCAAAGTAATCCAATTTTAATATTTTTTCTAATAATTAAGGAATTAAATTATGTTTAAATAATAAGATAATATAAATTACATTGATTAAAAATAAGAAATATTTTTTACAAAATTTTCATCGAATAAGTGTTAAATTTCAATTTAAATTTAATCCCCTAGATGCATTGAAAAAATAGTTTTCCAAAGAGAAATGTTTCAAAAGATCATAATGATTATATATAAATATTTAATGTTAAATTGATTAAAATGGCATAAATTTTATTAGATGATATATTATTAAAAAAATATACATTTAATTCCATTTGAATATAGTTGTAATTTTTTAAAAATGAATTAATAGTAATCCAAATTCTTTAATAAAATATAAAGATGTTCACTAATCAACGAAATTGAATATTTTCAAAAAATTCATAAAAAACCCAGCATGATAAATTTGACAAGATGATTCTAAAAAAATATTTTTATTTTCAAATAAAATTATGATTATAAATTGTAATTATTAAATACGTGTTCCGTAAGGAGAAGAAATTTTTTTCATAAAAAATAAGGGTTTTACGCACAAAATTTTACATATATTTAAACCTCAAGAGAAAAAACATAAGAAAAATACTTTTAATATGGTCGAATATATAATATATAAATTTCAATAAAATCTATCAAAAAATTGATTAGTTTAATTTATTGATATAAAACCAATTTATATGCATAAAAAGTATTTTTAAAACATATTTATATTGTTTTAATATAGATTTCCATATTTCAAATTAAATGTTCATTAGTGAATTCATTATATTAATATTTAGAGACCATATATTTTCATAATTATTGTCATAGTATTCATAACCCCTATTAAAATTACTATCTGATTTCCATCATATTCAATAATAATATTTTAATATATTTCACAATTCTTTTAATCTCATTGTCGTGTGTAACAATAGCTATACCCAGTGTTGCATATAATGCAAGCGAAACTCGGTATTTTTAAGATAATTAAAATTTGTTATTTTGTGTTACTAAATATATTGATATGATTTAATTTCTTTTAATGGAGTATATTTATAAAATATTATGGTTTTATAAAGTCCACCATTAATTAAATTAAAACTCTTCAAATTTACGATATGGTATGTAAAAGTTTTTTAAAATATAAAAAACCCTTTTTGTAAAACCCAAATTGTAAAATGGATAAATTAAACATACTTTAAAATTGTGAGACTGGAATATGATTTTATCATCTATAATAACATGTAACATAGTTCCCATGTAGTATGACATTTTTGGGAAATGAAAACATCGATATAGAATTGAATATTAACGCCCAAATATTTAGAGGGAGTTATAGAGGACAGGTTCTAGATAAAAATAATAAATAATAATCCATAACTCTATGTTATGTGAAAAGATCATTCGTTCATCAAAAATTAATAAAAAAATTTGAATTTGTTTTCAGGATCCATTTTTTAAAGATGTATAATTTTCATGAGATGAGATATTTACATTATTTCATTTTAATTAAGATGTAAAATATCACCCATTGTTTGTGCCTTGATCAATTTCCACTTTACCTCTTACAATATGATATTTTTTTTAAATAACTAAATAATATTAATATGAATGATTTAATAATTATTTTTTTATCTCTAGTTGTTATATGAAAAATGTTTAATACTAGTTGTGTATAAATTTTTTAATTAGAAAATTATATATTTATATTTAAATACTTATCTATATAACTACTTAATCCATTCTATAAATGTTTTACATTACAATACATATAAAATAAATTTATCTTTTATTGAAATTTGAATAAAATTTATTTGGAATTCATAATTTCCAAATTTATCTTTTCATTACCCCCTCAAGTAAAATAAATTATCACTAATTTTAAAATCCAAATATGTGAATATTGTGATCATGTATTGTCCTAAAACATGTTAATTAGCCGAATTACGATAATACCATAATGAAAAAATGAATTATTTCAAAAATTTACGCTCTCCTTTTTCTATAAACAAAACCATAGATTAATGATTATATTTTATAAAAAAAATATTTCAACATCAATCATTAATAATATATACAACTTTTTTAATAAATTATTAACTACCTTTGAGTTCATCAATACTCTCCACATTAATTAATCCATATCAATAATCTCTTTATAAAAACTAAACAAAACATTCTCTATATCAAGAATATATAAATAATTATCATTACACAATGATTTATTTTCTATTAAATATCAACTTTCCATTAATTCAATTTTCTAGGGGCTCATTACAATTTAAAATCTTCATTAAACTCATTAATTAAAAGTTATTGTGGAATAATACAATGATTTTTCATGATTTTAATATCCAAAAAATCTAATAAACATATTTTTTTTGAATCCCAATATATATACACATAAATAAATTCAATACATTCATACACCATTATCAAATATTATTTATCAAATTCCTTACAACTTATTTCAATTTATTCATATTTTGATGATTTTTCAATATAAAAATATAAATATTAATCACACAAACTTCCAAATTCTATTTTTGATCCTTCTCATGGGGAAATAAATTTTCATAATTCCCATTCATTCAAAATTTGAAAAATGGATCCATTTTTGATATATTATGGAGGCCATTCTTCAATGAAATTTCATTAATCCAAAATTTTATTTTTTTCCCCGTAATTCCATTCTTTGGGTAATTATCTTTAACACTCAAAATGTCTTCGTGTTGCTTTAATACCTCGACATGGGTTCTTCTTCAAAAATTATCATCACATCAGAAACTGAATCTTCATATCCCTAGGGTCTTTTCCACCAGGTCTCTCAATTAACACATTTATTCTCTTCATGTTAGTGACTTTTATTTGGTTATTGTTAATTTTTTATTCATATGTTATGGTAAATCATTGGGAATAATCACAATTTCATTCACTCTAGTCAGATACCACCTTTTTTCATCAATACTATAAAATCATGATATTTTATGTTTTATATAATTCGATATTAATTTAAATTATATAATAGATTATGTTACAACAAATAAATATCTTATCTGGAATCAAAAGAAATGTCACATCTTTCTTTCATTTCATGCAAAATCATGTCCCCTTGGTGACTTATGATTCTCCAAAGTACGAGTCTTAACAAATAACATTATACAATTGACATTATTTATTTAACATAATAGTTATCACCTATCACATTGAATGGAAATAATGAATATAATTTACTAAATTATTAATTTTATAGTTAAACATGTTTTAGAAATGAATTCATTGGTTACTAATTAATTATAAATGAAAATGTACTAAATGAATACAAAGGATGTGTTTTTATGAAAAAAATGTTTGACCATGATTAAAAGTTTTCTTGAAAATTACATTAATTAATATTATTGAAAAATAATAATGAAAATTATATGTCTAATACTTAATCTAATGTTATTAAATTCATCTATTATGTTTTCATGCAAATGATGAAGAAAATATATTTTAAGCATACAAAGATATATATTTTTTGAATTCATTTTTTCTATCTATTAATGGATCAATTGTTTTAAAACAATATTTTGACAAAATTTATATGAATTTTTTTAGAAACATTAATTTTAAAATTTAGATTCAATGAAATTTTTATATTTTTCATAGAACATTCATATTTTAATGAATATGGAATAATAGTTACCTTTAATTCATACTACATTTTCATCCAATTTTATTATCTTGTTAAGTGATATTTTAATTATTTTTAATGAATAATTAAATAAATTTTATATGTTTTACAAAAAAATATGCAATTATTTTCAAATTTACATTTACTTTAGTTATAAAAACACAGAATACATTTGAAAATATTTATATTAAAAACCTTCTTTGTTGTCCCATCTGTGGGAATGATTTTTAATTAATTTAGGCCACTTCTATAATTTTAATTTTTAAAATGTATACCATATATATAATCAGTATAATTTATAGTTAATAATAATGTAAACATTGTATTTGACCAAAACTATTAGTGAATGTAAATAAAATTAATTATAGCGAAAAGTGTACAATATTTTTCACATAGGTGTTAAACATTAATATTAAGAGTATGTGTGGCCTATTAACATATAGAAACCCATATTATAGAACTTATATGACCATATAACTTCTGTTTTATAAATGGGATCATTTCTTGAGGAACATGAGATAAGGAAGACCTCACACTAGTGTTTACCTTTTTATATTTACAAGAATGTCACTCCCCCTTCACTATAAAAAAGAATCACCCTCCCAAAATATGAAGACCACCAAATCCATCCAGATCATCCCATGCCTTTATATATAACATCATAAAATCCCTATCGTCACTTTTGAGACCTCTCAATGTGTTGAAATCAAACTTAAAAAGGCCATTGGTGCTAATAAAAAGGAGTTACCCAAAAAAGGGGTAACATTATTAAACACACATTTATGATTTATTTATTTCTCCACCCATTAGAATTTCATTAATAAATTATTATATATTAACATTTGAAACTAAAATATAATTATATTATTTTTATGGTTTTATCTACACAAACACACACTTTCATCAAATTGGTTACAATATTTCTATTTGTGCACAAGGAAATATTTCCTCATGAAATGACTTGGTTTTGTATACCATAACCACACATCATGGTTGGGAATTATGATGGAAACACAGTTTTAGTATGATATATATGAAAATTATGTTTTCTTAATAGTTCTATACTTTTTATATAACACATATCTTCTGGAACTCAATTGTTTGGAAATACAATAACATTGTTTGTGGACACGTGGACTATCACCTATTAAAAAAATGTGATACGTTCAAAATTTAAATGGAATGAAATAAATATTGGTTAAATTAAAAATATTTGAAGTGAATAACATATATATGGTATTAATTACTCAATTATAATTATAGAAATATAACATATCATTGTATTTTTTACCCTTTCACATGCTAGAAAAATTGATAACGTCATTCATGGGAGTGTGGACTATCCACTGCTCGATGTGGTGTGATTTTAATTACATCATAATAATTATATATATATATATGACTAAAAAGTATCTTATTAATTATATAATTATTATTCTATAAATATAAATTTCAGTTGACTGCATTACATAACGGTCATTGAAAAATTGGGAATGTTACTCATGTGTATGTATGACCAACTGTCCCTACGATTATAAAATTGGTTCAATTTAGTAACCATAATTAATTATTTGTTTTACGATACTAATTTATTTAAATTTGATATAATTATTTCATTGTAATTATTATTCTGGATATGTTTTAATTAATACCCGATTTGATCATTGGTGATATACGAAAGACATTTTTGACAAATAAACCAAATATGGTCAAAACATCTGACAAAAAATTTATTGATTAAGTGATTGTCTATGAAATGTTTATAAGATCAATAAAAGTAATAATAAACTTGGGAGAGATAACTAATAATTAAAATTAGTAACATAAGTTTTTTATTATTGAATATATATATGAATCGTGACAAATAAGATTCAAGTAAAAAATTCTTGTATCACTTTTAATTTCATATGGGATATAACATAATCACCACTTATTTCTTATATGTGGTGTATATAATGCTTCTATTGATGTATCATATAATGAAATATTTTAGGTTAATATAATTTAAATGTTTCATTTTAGGATTATTAATTTTTGGGTTCATGATTAAAAGGTTACCATAGTTGTAAAGCGATTTCTAGTCTCACTTTTATGTTTATGATACTTAATGAACATATTCCACTAATTTTTATTATGTGTTGTATATACCTATGATGAATATATTTGATGATTCATAACCATATTTTTATGTGTCGTTAATTATAATATTCATGATCCCTTTTACATAGTGTTTTATAGTTTCAATGATTCTAAAGTGTTAATGAATTATTGATAGAACATTATTACATTGACTGGTTTCTTATGTTATACACCTTTCTCCATTTATAACATGTATATACTGCTCCATTATAAATTATATCATTAATATTTTTTTAATATATTATTTTATATATTTTATTTTATTCATGGGTTTATTGATTAAAATGTTCAAATTAGTATGAGATTCATTGTAATAATTAATGATTATATTCCCCAAGAATGTTTTAATGATATTTTACAGTCACTTCCATTTATCTTTGACAATAACCCTTATTGTTAATTATTTTCCACTGTGGATATTCTATATTTTTATATTACTCATTTTTTATTTGTACAGATTATGATTTTTCCATGATATTATTATGAAATCAATTTCATTTCCATAGGTTGACAATGTATGAAAGAGATTTCTATGAAATGTATTTCATACACACTCATTTATTAGGATCCAATTTTATTATTATTTAACCCATTTAGTTTCCATTTTTAAATCATATTTCAATGAGATTTTTATAAAACCTTTTTTATTTCAATTGGTCATCCATGTTTCAAAGAGTGTGTTTTGAAACCCATTTATTTTTCATAGGTTAATCATGTTTCAAATAGATTCGTATAATATGAATTTTGTTTCCATGGGTTAATCATGTTTCAAATATATTTTTTTGGAACCCATTTATTTCCCAATTATTAATTATTTTTCAATGATATTTTAATAAAACACAGTGCATTTATATTTTTTACCATGATTCAATGATATTTTTATATAACATATTCTCTTTATGTGGGATAAACTTTTTTTTGAAAGGAATAATGTTAATTTCAAGGAGTTTTGACGAATTTTATATTTATTAGATTTGTGGATATTATAAACTGTGGGTTCTCCCACAAATGACTATATGGTACAATTATATCTTATATGATGGGTGTTCTTTGATTTCACTCTGATTAATTGGATACTGTAGAGGTGGAAGTCAACAATATTGGTTATTATATTTGTAATGGTTCTGTAGTGGTTCAATGAGGTGATGGTCCAAGATTAAAAACATGTCTTGTATTTTAATTATATTGGTTTATACTGTTTAAAATAATAGAGATTGATATCACATGGATACTTGTTATTGAATCTCATGACTCATTACCTTTATATATTTTAATATTTTATGGTGTAAGTATTTATGGGTATGAGTTATTTTATAACTATATCATGTACATATAGTATTTCATCCTTCCATTTAAAAATTTTATTTCAATAATTAAAATTAATTCTTAATATTTATGATTAGCCTTACTAATCATCTGATCTCAAACTTATTATATTTTCTTTTCCCCTTGACATAATGAATGATGTTTAAAAATTTATTTCCATAAGGGTTATCACAAGGATGATTTTGATGCCTTAATTTAATATAAGAAAATATTGGTATAATGGGAGATGATAATCAAATTTATATATAGTAAATTCATTGTCCAAGTGTGTGTGGACTATCCAGGATGCAGTGTTTCCAAAAAAAAAATCTAAAACACTAATAAAAAATGTTCTCTAGTATGAATGTGATCCATGTTTTCAAATTTATTTTTAAAATTTTAGATACAAATTGTCGGTAATAATTATTAGTCTCAATGTTATAAATTTAAGGTTATGGATTAAAACATTGGGTCCAAGAGTGTGGGTCCTGTGTTGTGATAGTTTTTATCAAAGCTCAGTTTAGATAACTTTGGAGATTAGTGTGTTTTGATATTTGGTTATCGTAAGAGTTATAAATGAATTAATAGGTCTATAATCTTAAGGATCATTTTATTTAATATTATTATCCACCCTTTTATGATTTTAATCAATGATTTGTTAATGTTATTTTTGTATATATTTTCTTATGATGAGGTATTGTTTACCCCTAGGATCAAAATGATGTCTTTTTAGGGATGAATTTGTTTTCATATTTAATGAAAAACGACAACTCGTATTCTCAATGACCACTCATAGAATTTGTAAAGGTGGTGGGGATTAATCCCATAAACAAATGATGATAAGAGTTTCATGTACTACCACTATCCAACACGATATCCAAGTATTCATAAATTTATTGAAGTAAAAATAACATATATTACAAAAATTTATGGGATTTTATTTGAGGAATAATGGTTGAATTATCATATATGAATATATGATCAAATAGTTTTAATATATTGGTTTAAAGAATAAATAGATATTGTTTTCTGAATGATAATGATAATTATTTATAGAATAATTTATTTTCATCATCGGGTATTAATATTGATTTTTAAAGAATAGTGTGTCAATTATGTTTTCATCATTGTTTGGAATTATCATACCATGTTCAAACAAATTTTTATGGTTAATTTTTAATGATTGGAGGAATAAAATCACCAACCATATTATTGTTATTTGGCCCGTGAATGTTTTTTATTTCTTAAATAATTTTAAATTCATCTAGAATACTCATCTTTTTATCAAAAAATATGAAATTTTGTTTTAAATTTATAATAGTATGAAATTATACTCATAATGTAATATTATTTCGTTTTTTTCTATTGGTATATATTATATGATATTTCTTTAACTCTATAAAAAAGTGCATTAAACAAAATATATTATCCTCAAAACAACAATCATCATGAAAAGTGGTTATTTTTTATCATCACCAATTTCTATTTTTAAGGCCCAGTATAGTGATCTAGTCCTATCGTACATAGATAGTATATCATTTTAATTTAATATTTTCAAAATTATAAAAATACATTATTGATGACCATAATCGTTTATTGTATTTGGAAACATAGATAAAAAAATCTAACATGGTGATAAATCATCAATATTTCTCAGAGAAAAATTCCTAGTTATTACTTTTACTTAATACAATTCTTCATAACCTAGGGATAATAAATATAAAAAATTGGTGAGATTAGATGCTCAGTAATAGAAAATATAAAAGATACAAAACTATAATCTTGAACATAAGTGTTTGAGAGTGTGATCATAACTTAATAAGACCATACAATGAATATCAATGATCTTGCATATGAGTTATAGCATTAATAATTATAGTTTATCAGACATGAATCAAAAGGGAATCATTTTCATAAGCCATTAAATCCAAACAATAGTATATGAAATATAATTTTCCATAGATAAATTAATAAATAAAATTATTTCTATTAATGTTAAGGAATCACTACCACATTCATCTTAGTATTATGTGATCAATCCCAATACAATTATCGATGTCATGGATTACTCTCATTACCATCTTATTAGTAGATTTTCACTCATAAGATCATATTAGTGGATAATTTCTTTTATTGAACCGATTTCACTCCACATTCTAGCCATATATTATCTTATAAAATAAATATTTGAACCCAATGAAATGGAGGGGGATATTGGTCCCACCCATATCATAATGATATCATACATACATGTTCCAAAAGATCACGAACAATCCTATCATAACCTGTAAAATTAAAATTTTATCATTAAAATGTATTCATATCACAACATGGGGAAAATATATTGGTTTTATAACAATTTCATCGAATATTAACCGATGAAAAGAAGTCTATTTTATAAGATTATAACCCCTGAACTCAAATAACGTTTCATTAAATTGTAACCTGTGAATGAGAAAATTATTTCACAAACATCATCCCATAAATAAATTAAACATTCATAGAATAAATATTAGTGGAACCATTAGATCATTTCCCTAGAAAGACATCAGTAAAAACTACAGATTTCATTATATATGAGAAATAATCTGGGAAGATCTTCTAAAAAAAATTTGGAGTAAATTATCCTTTTTGATTGGATTTTTTAAAAATAAACATAAACCATTTTGAAAACCATTTTCATTAAAATAAACATGAAAACATATATATTATTATTTTTTAACAAATTTAAAAAAAATAATTTAAAATATATAACAGATTTTTGAAAACATTTGGAAAATATTTTCCATGAAAATGCATTAAAAATATAAAATAATATTTGATATCATTGAATTCCTTTTCATTAAAATAAATGTTTTTAATTAAAAAAATAAATCTTACTCATTCATTTAAAACACTTTTTAATCATGAAACAGTGTTTAAAACCCATTTTTCTTTGTAAAAAAGTAAAATTAAAAATTCTATAATATTAGATATGTAATTTTTTTTTAAAAATATAACCATATTAACATAATTTTGAAACATCAAGGATATAATGGTCATGAAGGTAGGTGTTTTTATCCATACATAATATTACATCTCCACCGTAAAACATATGAAATGTGATTTGATAAGAAAATGAAAAGAAAAATAATTTTTAAAAAAATTTCTAAAAATTTGATAAATGTTTAAAAAATTCCTTTCAACATCATTGTTTATTAATAAAACATTTATTCATTTTTTTTATAAATTGCGTGTTTGAAATAACAAATTATTCTGATAGATATGATAAATAAAGTCAGATATTCATAAAAACATTTTCTTAAAAATCATAACTAAAGAAGACTAGAAAATGGAACCATTAATTTCATACCAAATGAATAAATTGTGGGTAACAAATTTCGTTATATTTATAAAGATATAGATTATATTACTTGATAAATGGGAGCATTATCCTAAACTGTCCTGATAAACAATGACATTGTTTTTTATAAACTATTTCCCCTAAGAAAACTAGAATCATATACCCCATGTAAAAAAAATAAATTTCATGAAAAAAATATTATTAAAATAATTATATTAATGATATATCATGAAAATTGAATTTATAAGCAAATATTATAAAATTGAAAGATCATGACATGGAATGTCACGACCCGTCCCCCAGGTCCCGTATACTGACTGCCCCTATCCCGCCATCCATAGCCCAGGGGCTGGCGACTAGCACCAAAGGCGTAATTTCCAAAAACTGCGAAGGCATCACATTTATAAAATGTAAACACACACAACTAGTGTACAAGAGGAATAAAACACTAAGTAAAAACTTTATATCACATGATTTTCTGGAATGTAAAAGGGGCCGGAAATACAAGCCTAACAGAAAAGTAGAAAGAAAAGAAAAAATAGGTAAAACTAAAAGAAAAACAGTAGGAAGGTGTCAGACAACTCATGTATCGTCCACCATAGATCCTACCTTATGTGTAGGTACAGATAGCCTCCTCAATTCTCCATGTTCTTCCGTCTCCTCCGGGTACCGACTCTTCGTGATCTCCACCTCTGGATACCATCCAGTCCTCTTACACTCGACCTCCGTTAGCATTTTCTGTCGTCTGCATCCAAAACAACGAGGTGCAGGCATAACCCATGAAGGGGTGAGTATAATGATACTCAGTAAGGACCCTGATACTCTCAAGGTCTCACGAAATCAAAAAAAGATAAACCATAATGTTTTAATCAACGGATAACCATTACTCAGGTCTATGCCCATACATATACATAAGTTATCATGTACCCCATCTCAATCATGAGGAAAACACAAAAGGTCATTGAATCAGATCAAACCAGGATTTTTCACTATCGAAACCAAAAATACTAGAGAACTCCTCTTCTATCATGTACAGTGGGCCTGTCGCGACACCGAGGTTCTTCTCACTAACCTTAGATTACTGAGGTACTCTTCCTGTTGAGTATTATGGGTCTTCTGCCAACTACTAGGCCCTCTGTATGTTATGGGTCTGCCACCCAATACCGGGCGCTCCCCCTAATAGCCTGCAGAGGTACTCCTCCTGTCGAGTACCGTGGGTCTGCTGCCAACTACAAGGCACTTTTTCAACCATGGGTATGCTTCCAACTAAGAGGTTCTCCCCACTAGGACAGTCGAATCAATCCGAGTCGAATCAGTCAAGAATTCGTCAGGTCTGTGAGCTACTATGTCTCCGCACTCTTTAAGCTCGTCTTCGGCAGGATCCACTCAACAAGATAATGTTCAATACACCAAGTGTCACTAAGTCTCACGTAGAAGTATCTAAATGTACCACCGCATCATAGTGGTCTCAACGCAATTGGAGGCGCCTCAATCAGATGCTCGGTTTGTGAGTTATTAGCATTTTCGTCTCAGGGGCCATGTTGTTTTTTAGTTTCATACCAACCTGACCGTAATCCATCTATGTACAAAACTCAAGTGGGATATGGAAAAGTAACATTCTCGCTCTATTATTTATGTCACCATAGACGGTTTGTCAGTAGGGCACCCATAGCCTAAGATCCATGAAAAAAGGAATGATTAGACCATAGTAGGTCGGGGTCAGGTCATACCTAATCAGACCGACCCGGCCTAGCCCGGTCCAAATTGGGGTCTGACCCGGTCTGTGGGTCTGACCCATTACATGGGGGATGGCTTGAATTGAAGGGGCGTCCAGACAAGAAGGCCTATCCCAGCCCGAGGGCAACTCGGCATGAGGCAGCCCGGCCTGATGGCAGCCTGGCGGCCCTGTCGGCCCAGTGACCCGGCGGCCTGGCTGGGGTCTATCTTAGTCGCGGCCAGGGGGGAACCTCTCTCCCTCTGGTGCCTGAACAGCTTAGTCATTCGAGTATAACCAAACATTTACCAGGGTGACGTCGGTCTGGCTCATTCAGGAACCAACGGGGTCCCACATCTCTCGGATGGCCCAAGCGGTAAGCTACTCCACATCACGTTGCAACACGATAGCGTCACACCCCCTCCTCAGTGACCAGCCTGGTCGCAGCCTCGTTTTGTAATCTACGTGGTTTGATGGCGCCGCGCTCTCCTTCTGACTGCTGCGACCCTCCTGGACGTGGTCCTTCTTTCCGGTGTGGTGTGATGGAACCTCACCCCTCCGACAACACCGCAGAATATATCAACTGGGTCCCGGTGTCTGCACAGACACCCCTTCTCAACATGAATGTCAGGTCCTCTCCCTCCAGGTACCTCCAGTTGCCCCATAGACACGTGGTTCCCACCCAAGGGTCCACCCATGTGCCCGAACGGGTCATATTACTAATGATTGTTCCCACTGGATAACACATGTCCTTTCTAGTGTGTTTTTTCCTCACTCACACACACCATGGGAAACATCCCCGAAGTTCACCCATCCTGATCACTACTCCATGTCAAGCATGCTTAACTATGGAGTTATAATCTTGTAGGCTCCTAAAAAGGAAGGTGCCCCTTGTTGACATGAGTAATATAATTTAGTTATTTAACCCATTATCATTTGGGGGTGTTACATTGCATGTTTCTGAACGAATCAAAATGGAGAAAAAACTACATTATCTATTTGGTATCATTTGAAACATAAACAAAATTAATGAAATATCCTCAAATGGACATCTAAATTCCCTAAAATTTATGTATAGTAATCATATAATACACCCATGTTAATTATACACCCCACATATAAGAAATAGTAGGTGAATATAGATTTTGTCTCACTAAAAATAAGTGAGACGAGAAAACACATTACTTATTTCATAAATCTTATTTTAATCAATCAATAATTATATATAATAATTATAATTTTTATTTATATTACACATAAAAAAGTTTAAATGTATAATTATATAAATGATTTACTTAAGTCATTAAATTTCTCATTAATAAAAACTTGACTTCCCAATATTTTTCGCCAGCTTGATGTTTGTGGTTGTCCAGTGATTAAGGTTAGTGGTGTGGGGTGAACTGTGAGATGGGTGTTTGTGATGATCCTAGTGGGGATCTAGCGACATACAAGTTGGTGTAGTCATCATGAATATAGGGTTTTAGTTCTTCTACATGCCTCTGGGAACCATTGGCGCTGAGTGGGGTTGACACTGGTGGTTCCACCCGACATCATTGATTGATGGCTATTACAATTGTTGTGGATAGTGGTGACTACATTAGTTTGGGAATTAAGTGATTTTGGCTAGAAACTTCTGTGGTTACTATGGTAACTCTAGCGTGAATCTCTGTAAATACATGGGATGGGTGTTAGCCTTATTTTTCATAGGTTAGGTATCCTTGGTTATAGGATATGACTCTTTTTGATCAATGCATCTGGAATAGTAAGGATGGAGAATGATTTAGGAAGATGTTTAGTGGGGCTGCAGTTGGGATAAAGCATGTGATGTGGTGAATCAGTAATGATGGGATCCATGTAGTGGGGTTTTTATTTGGAATCTCGTCATTCTAGGTCCATTAAACCTTTAGGATAACCAAGGGAATGTGTGTGTGGTTCCATTATCTATTAAAGAGCTTGCATTAAAGCAGCGACATGAGTTTAGGGGGACTTATGTGGAATATTGACTTTAGGATGTGGGGTGGGACATCCTTAGGATTAATAATTGAGACATGCCATATTTTTTGGATTATTTGTAGTGACAATGGAGGATGATGGAATATTCTTGATTTTTTGTGTGTGGTGAAAGATGAATGGGACACTAAAGTCATCTTAAGGGGCACACATTTTTTCTATCGAAGGGTTGTTTAATGGGTTTTGTGCACAGTTGATGGATATGATTTGTGTATTTTTTTGGGGTTTTCAGACCTACTTCTGATTAGGGAATTCATTTCATTTTTCTTTTGGGTTGAATTTATAAATCGTGATTGTGTTTGGTGGTGTTTTGTGTTACTTTTATTTTTTTAACATTTATTTTAAATTCATAAATTTTTAGGAGTTAGCATGAATGGAATCTAACATAATTGGTATATTTCTGATTAATTAATCACTCTATGTTAAATTCTCACTTCTTGTGATGACATTTTTTTTTCGTACATGATTTGAATTATTGTTCTTAGTCCACTTACATAGATCATGATTTAAATATTTAAATATCATAAAACATGATATTAATATCATATATATTCATTATTTATGTATTTATAATAATCTATAAAAATATGAATTTTAATTGAAATGCATCGTTCATGGAGAGGAAAAGTCATACTTATACATGAACGATGTTTCTGTTTTCAGATGGTATTGAATTAGAGAATGTAAATAAAATTATTTGTATATATAAATATCATTAAAGTTAATTATTATGTAATATAAATCATATATTTTTACTAAAACCATCATCAATAAATTCCATGTAATATTTGAATGAATCACATCGCTACGCGGGACAAATTTTCACTTTTCTAGTAACAATGTTATCATATACCAATAATATGGAATTTATGAAGCTGTGTTAGATAGAAAATTTTCATAAGAATAAATACATAATGAATAATATTTTAAATAATTGTTTCCATCATTATTTCATCCCATGAGAGGATGATATGGAAGAAAATAACAACAATTCGTGATGTAATTGTTCTCCAATCACAAGAACATAAAGTTTGTAACCCATTAGATAGATGTGTGTATTAGTGTAGGAAGAACACATTAAATAAAAATCTTATTAGAATATTTTGAATAATTATTTTATTATACAATTTTGGGAGAATGAAAATAAAAGATAAGATCATAAGGAAGGATGTTTCCTCTTGTTTGGTAAATCTATTTAGTTCTCGCCAAATTTATTCCATGTATGCATTTCTACCAAAATGGAGGATTATTGGATTATGGAGTGATGTTTATATATTATTAAAGCCTATTTTTTCAATTCAAATTTATTGGGAGGTGTCAATATGTTGGAGGGTGACTGCCTTTTAATAATCGAGGAGGAGTGTCATACCTATAATTTTTTTAAAATGGAATTCCACCCATAGTTTTCCTTGCATATATGTCACCAATAATAATATATATATATATATATAAGGGATTATAGGGTCAAAATATATACATAAAATGGTTTTTTTAAGTTCCTACATCATTTTCCCTTTACATGTAATGTGTAATCCCTTATTAAGGTAATTTTTTTGTTAATAATTGTAATTAACTTAAATTAATTTCATTATGGTTTTTTCATAGATAAAGTAATTTGTACTTATTTTAAATAATATATTTTTTCGATTCAAAATATATAATCCATTTTTCTATATTTTAATAAAATTATTTTTATACACGATCTAAATGTAATCTCGTACAGGGGGTGATAAAGCGAGGTTTTAATGTAAACAAGTTCAAAGGTTTTGAATGTTTTTATATACAATACCATAGTGAAATTGAATAAAATGACCTAAATTATATTAATTGATGTATAATTTATCTACTTTCACAATAAAATAAATATAAAACATAATTTATACATATAATTAAATAAGTTGAAAATGAAAATTTTGAAATAAAATTCTGTATTATTCAATATTTATCCAAAAATGAATCTTTGTAGAAAAATACCATTAATACACCATAATATAAATTATATGTTCCAATTTGAAAAATGGTTTTTTTTCAAATTAAAATTATCAAATTGTCAAAAATATGATCTAAAATGGTTGAACTATTAAAATATATTAAATTAACATATTTTTTAAAATATATCTTTTTATTCATAAAATTACATTTATTCTTTTCTTATACCTTTCAAATAAATTAAATAACTATCAAAAATATTTATTAAATACATGATATACCAATTTTATTATATACATTAACATAATGTGTTTTTTTTAATTTATTGAAATAAAAAATTGTTAGTACATAGATAATTTATTTTCCACAAAAATTATGTACTTTATTTTCCAACAGTTCTTCTATTCACACACACTAATTCATAACTAGAAGAATCATTTTATATACATGTGTAAATAAAATTTTAGTAGTATTGGAATTATTATTCGTATAATCCATTTAATGGCTATGTAGTAGCCATAAATATATTTTAATAATCATAAAAACAATATTTTTCAGTCTGGTATAAATATGAACTTTTGTGATATGCCTGATAATGAATGAACTCAGAATTGTTTGTAACACAAGCCATTCAATGATTTAAGCGTGCTGAAATACAATCATTATTTTGTGGCATATTATTATCATGGTGTTTCACATATTGAAATCTAAATTTTGATCTTTACAAAAACTATATTGAATATCTTTTGAAATGAAAAATGTCAAAAAGATTATATTTATTGGAGAAAATATTTCACAAAATTTTGGGATGTTATAGTATACCCCTTAAAATGAATTTCTCCCAAAATATTAATCTTGGTTAATAATTTTATTATACATGAATTTTATTTTCATATAAACCCAAATTAAAAAATGAATACTAAAACATCCATTAAGAATGGAAATGTTGGAAACATAATTTGGACCCAAGTTAATATATAACAGGGTATGCACATATGAAAGAATGTGTGGTATTTTTTATAATATATGTGTAAGAGTGATATAACTATCATGTTATGATGTATAGTGATAGAGACAGTGGCTATGATATATCTAACAATCAAAGTTCAATATTTCAATGATGATATAAAGTTCTATTTTATTCATTTGAAATAATTGTACCTTAATAACAATTTTTATTTTTCGATGCTTTTTCCTAGTTTTAATAATTTTCAAGAATATATATAATTACATGATTCCCAAAAAAACCTTACCCTTTGTTGTTCCATGATCTACTACCATTTCATCACTCATTAGAGTAAAAAAAGATGATTTATTCATTTATAATGAATTTATATATCATGAGATCCAAGAATATTATTACATGTCATTCAATCAACTTTTTATATCAACAATACTATAAAATATGTTATCTAATTTCAAAAAATCCACATATAGTGAGACAAAATATTTAATCTCTAAAATCACAAAAAAAAAATTAACAAAAATAATTTCTTAAATAGTTGACCGTATATGTCATTTGGAAGAAAAATGTCCAAAACATGTGAAATATGTTTAATATAATTTACATAATGACCTTAGTGTTGATACCCCATATAACATATATAATCTCTTATCTATCACATACCATACATTTTAATACCTTCATAATATATTATCCTGAAACATGGTACTGATATGAATTACCATAATTACATAATGAAAATATTCATGTAACCTTATTCAAATGTTTTTTGGATATATTCCTAAAATAAAAAACTATTGTATGTTTTATCAATGATAGCGTAAACCACTTTTCAAAAAATTATTAATTGGTTCCAATGTAATTAATACATTCTAGTTTTCTTGTTCATATCCAAAATATATTTTTAAAAAAAATTATATTATAATTATATTAATATTATGTTTTATCATTCCCTTTATCATGTGTTTATCATGGACATAAAATTACTATTAAATCACTTTTATTGTCCATTATAACCATTAAATTTATTATTGTAAAGCATTAGAAAAATAAATTAAACTTAAAAATCCTTATACACTTTACCATTCATATAACCTAATTCTTTAAATACAAATACATATAAAAAATCCATTATTTCACATTAAACCAAGGACCAATATGGAATCATCATCATATTACTTAATACCTATTTCCGTTCACATTTTATCTATAGTCTCATCATCATATAAAATATAACCATCTATCATACCACAAATCTTGTTCCCTTTGGTATCATTCCGTTGAGGACATCTAATTTCATAATTACTATTAATTCCCATATATTTCATTAATTGAAACCCCTCACGTTTCAAATGTAGCAACTTGCTTTGTGTCTTTCTTTTATAAAGTAAAAAAATATTCTTATCCCATTTGGACTTCATAATGGGTGGTTATTTCCACATTTCTAACACAAACATATTGGAATCTTATTTCAATTGTAGCCTCCCATTGAAAAAATCATAGAAAATACGTTCTTTATCATATTTGGTCGTTCTATGATCTGGTTAAGGTAAACATTGTTAATCACATTGATTTAAAAAGTTACCATGCATTATCACAACATCATTCACTCTAGTGAACATACCATTTCAAAGCCTATTAAGAAATTTTCCATTAGATTAAAAGTTAAACCTATTTTTTCCCTCTATAGACTAAAACTAGAACTCATATTGTGATAAACACATTTAAAGACAAACAATTACAAAATAAAGAAATATTACATATAGGATGCCGAAATCATGGCTCCAACATATTTAATATATGGATCATTAGGTTAATCTATGTTTATTTTTAGTCATTTTATATCTAAATCCTTGTTTATGTTTGTCAATGAGTATGGTTTTTTCAAAATTATATCCCCCAGAATTGTCAAACCTTGTGTGAAGCAAGGCACATTGTCATGTAGCAGGTTACACTCGAGTAAACCCAGACACACCTTTTCATACTTGTTACCCCATGTTATATTTGATCCAGTTCCACATCTGCTAGAAGTATCTAAAAAGTAATTTATTTATATGAAACCACTGACTTATACTTTACCAATATTCCAAAAAAATTGTATTCATTTCATTACTCTTATACTAATCCATAGAGACATTCATAGAAACATCTTAATAGATAGCCATATGGTTATCAATAATTTTTTTCTCGTACAACCTTAAAAAAGTTGAATAATACTTTCCATTGATATCATCTATATTGACCAAGAATTAGAATAGAATGATATTAAATAATTTTTTATGAATATTCAATATATTACAAAAATAAATGCTTGAGGACCATAATAGAGTATTATCTTTGGAAACATAAAATAAAATATTCTCACTTTGTGAGTGATATTAAATGTATTCATAAATGATCTTCCCTAGTTTCCTATCTACTTAAAACCATTCACGATAAATTGGGGAATGGAATATAGGAAAGGGTTAATCCCATATTCCAAATAAGGGTAATCAATAAAGATATGTAGGCATAATCATGAATATAATGGTATGAGAGTGCGAATATAAGAGTGGAAGATCAGTCTTTTTTATAAAAAATATATAAACAAGACTCATGGCCTTAATAATGGATGTTCATAAGAAATGATTCATAAGGGAATCTGGATCACAATTAATAAATGAATAACATAGTAATTATACATAGAATTTCATTCAGACACATAATAATATAAAATTATTTCAACAGTAGTAAAGGAATAACTTTCATTTCCAACATAATAGAGTGGTATCACTCTCCAAACCATCTTGGAAGTCATTGTTCACTCCCATTATAGTCATAGTAGTTACGTTTCACTCCTAAGGTTATAATAGTGTACAATGTCCTTTACTGTACCGTGTTCACCCCCCATTCAAATAATGTCTTTATAATTAGATATAAATATATACAAAATGAATTTGTGGGAGGTATAGGTATCACAAATATCATAATGAAATTATAAATACACGTTCCTCATGATCATAATAAATTACATCATAACCCATGAAATTATATCGGTATCATAAACATTTAACCATATCCTAACATGTGAAAGAGAGATAGGTTTCAAAATCATTTTATCAAATCACAACTCATGAAATTGAGTGGGATTTATTTGAATATATTTGGAGAAAGGGGGTATAGTTTCATAAAATCTAACAATTAAAATTAAAAAATGTTTTAAAAACATCATTCCATCAACACATAAACCATTCTAGGAATTAATTTAATGGAACCATTCTATCATTTCCCTCTAATGGAATCAGTAAGTCAAACAGATTTCATCTTAGATGGAAAATAATTTGGAAATAAATTTCAAAATAGTCATGTGGAAATTATACTTATTCACTGAAAACATATTTTTAAAAACATAAAACCTTTTGAAACACAATTTATTTAAATGTAAAATTATCACTTATAAGAGAATATATAAAAAAATTGAAATATTTTTCTTTTAAGTCACATATTGGAATATAAGAATTATATTGAACACCACCTTCCAGGAATGTAATTTTAAAACATATAAAATAATATTATGGATCATTTGAATCTATTACATTGAAATAAAAAAAATGAAAACATATAATGGATTTTTTTTAAAATCATTTAAAACACATTTTAAATACAGAAAAATTTTTAAAAACCCTTTCACATTGAATAACATTTTAAATTCAAAAATATCCAAAACAAATTGTAAATTAATTTCTATTACAAATATAAACCTATAAAATTACAATCTTATAATCAAAGAAATTACATTCATAATGGCGGGTATGTGAGTACATGTTGAACATTCTTTTTAACATAATTTTTTAGAAAAGATCCCTGATTGGAAAATAACATGAAAGTTAACATTTAAACATATTATTAAAAGGTATAATATTGAAAGAGAATTTATTTAAAAATCACATGATATTATAAATCATTTTTCAATTACTTTTTAAAAATATGGTTTTGAAAGAACACATTTTTAACCAAAAGTATATTTAATGTCGTATTTTTTAAAAACATTTATTTTGTTTTCAGAAGTAAAATTTATTAGAAAATGGTACCATAAATTAGATATAAAATAATTAAAAATATAATCATAAAATTCATGAGATTTATATAGAGATGCATCATAATTATATATCAATGGAAGCATAATCCCAAATAGTCGCATTAAAAATTCAATTGTTTCAATAATATCATATAACAATGTAACCATAAATAATACACCCGATGTATTAAAATGAAATTTAATGAATCATAAAATATCATTAAAATACTAATTTTCATCATAAAATATTTCATGGTTCATTATATTTACCTCTTATAATAATAAAAATCCATGACTTGGCAGGTGTCTCGAATATTGTGAATTTAGACAGAACTACGTACTATTTTAGTACCTTTGGAAACATAAATCCCCGAAAAGAAAGATCATAGAGAAGAATTTTTACACTACCATAAATTTATTTCTAATAATCATATGATACATACATGGTAGATATAAACACCCCATATAATAAATAAGATTATAACATGGGTTGTGTCTCCCAAAAATTAAAGTGAGACAAGAAAAGCCTTAACTTGTGTCATGACTCTCATTGTACACATTAAAAATTCTAGAATAATCAAAATAATTTTATTATAAATGTAAAAAATAATTTTAGTCATATATATAATACAACATATATTTTAATCAAGTCTATATATTACGCATTTATGAATAACTCTCTGATAAAATTATGATTTCATTGGTGACCACTTTGTTTTTCATACATGTTTTGTCTGATTATTCATGGTCGTATTACTTAGATCATGATTTAAATATTTCCATAATTTAATCCATGATGTTAATATAATATAAAATATTTGATCAGTTATTTATATTAATCTGTATAATCTATGAGTAATTAATGAAATAAACCATTCCGAGATATGGTAGCTCATTTATATGGATGAACTTTGGTTTAGTTTTCCTTTCATATTGAAAGAAATGTAAATTAAATGTATTTATATATATAATATCATTATATTAGCATCATTATGAAATATTTAACTGAAATTTTCGCTAAAACTATCTTTAATCCATTCCATGTAATGTGTGAATGAATCACATCACTTTGGGGAGGTGGTAGTTCGTACCTCCAAAAATGAAGTTATCGTATATCCGCAATATGTATTACATGAAATTATGTTTCATATAAGTATTATAGAAGAAAAAATACATAATAAATATAATATATATCACATAATTTTATTTATCATAGTTCCCACTAATTATAGGTGGTAATGGAGTAACAAACAATATCATTTCGCAAGGCCGTAGTTCGTCAAACACAATACCACAAAATGTTTTACCCATTAGATCGAACTGTGAAAAATTATATCTAGAATGAATGAAATAAAAACATATCATTATATTAAAATTTTTATGGTATTATAAAGTTTGAAATAAGAATATTTGGTGGTTGGAGGATGAAATTATAAGAAAAGAGCCTAAGAAAGGATGACACCTCTATATTTGGTAACTCCTTTTGGTATTCATAAAAGGGTTTACTTGGATGGGTTTTTGGTTATGGTGAGTCATATAAAATCAAGTTAAGGATGTAAAGAGATTGTTTTTCTTATTTTGGGAGAGATAATGATCTTGAAATGTCTGAATAAGTTGGAGGTTTTGGTGCCTTTTCACAGTGGTGGAATAGTGCCATTATTGCATATTTTTAATAGGGCATTACAACGATGTTTTTTCTAATAACATTTGTATCAATAATAATTATAATTATTGAAAATTTGAGTAATGGTACGTAATACTACCATAATACGGATTTATAACATATTTATAGGCAATTATTGCACTTATGTTTACAGTTTAGTCCCTTGATAAACTAATTAATTAAATAATTATAGTAATTGATCATAATTAATTTTAAAAATTTCTATTGTCAAATTATATGTTTATTTTATTTTCAATCATATATTTTGATGATTATAAACAATGAGTAATGTTTCAATAAATTTTAATTAACATAAGCGGCATATATTAATTAAAATTTAATGCCATAAATTATAATACAAAGATTGTTTTTAATGTAAAACATTTTCACAACTTAGTAAATTTTAATATCTAATTTCTTAGTGAAATTATATAAAATAAAATAAACTATATTAATTTATGTATATATGATCTAAATAAACATTAAAATATATAAAAACACAATTTATCCTAATAAATAAGTTAGATGAATATATAGATTGAAATTCTGTATTATTCATTATTCATCAAAAAATGAAACATCACGAAAAAATTCCAAAGAATAAACCTATTCTTATTTTAAAATTACTAGATCAAAAATGAAGTTTATTACAACATATAATTATTATAAAATTATCTAAAATCATATAAAAAATTGGTTCTCCATTAAAAGGTGTCAAAACTACATTTAAAAATATATATATGTTTTTATTCATAAAATTATATTAATATTTATCATGTTCCTGTAAAATATGATGGTAAGTCTGAAAAATACATATTATATATATATAACATAAATATTAATGAAATCATTAATAAAAAGTTTTTTAAAGATTATTGATATAATTTTTTATGTATATTGAATATTGTATTTCTCTGAAAAGTATTTTATTTATTTTCAAAATGTTATTTCAATCAATTATACTAATTGATAACAAATAGAATTATTTTATATACATGGGTAAATAATATTTTCACAATTTAATTAATCTTTTATATTGTTTCCATTTTAATTGATATGTGGTAACAATAATAATATTTTAATAACCATATTAATATTATATAGTAGTTTAGTAAATGTTCGTCCTTGTGTACTATGAAAGAATTAGAATAAAAATGTATTTGTGTGTAACATAAGCCATATATAGTGTTGTGTGTACCTCATGATAATATATGTTTTGCGTTTTGTGCATTATTAACACGGTGATGGGTATTATTCTACCCAAATATAGTTCATTTATACGAAAAACAATTTTCACTATTGTGTGAATTAAAAAATATTAAATAGAATATATTAATTGAAAAAATTACACCAATTTTTAGGTTGATACACCCTTAGCATTCCAGTTATAAGTAACTTTTTTCGATCAATGAACTTAATCACCCTCTATAATTATATATGATTTCATAAATTCCCACCTATGTTCAACCCAGATAGAATCCATGTAAGGTGTAACATCCAAGGACCGTTAGGATTCCCATATTTCCTATTTATGAGGATCATTTATTTACCCTCTTATCAGTATTTTTTCAAAAAATTAATTCTAAATAAAATAATTATTTTATAAAAAAGATAAATTTTGATGGAATAATTCATTCTAAAGGGGAAGGATGTAACAACTCATTATTTTATGAAATATACTATTTCATGTTAATTTAATGTAATTAATATATTTTGTTACAAAAAAACTTCTTTAGATTTCAACCCTTGAAACACCTATTTTAACTCACATTTCAGGGAACATGGAGTCCCTTTGATGAATTATATCACTCAAAGGCCCGAGTCTTATAAGACAACAATATATTATTAATTTTATTTTGTTAACATAACAGTTATCATTTATCCCTTTGATGCATTGAATTAATCTGATTTAAAAAAATTAACATTATATTTATAAATTTTTATAATATTAATTAATTTCATATCAATTAATGACATATTAAAATATTGACCAAATAAATATACTGAATTTGTTTTTATGAAAAATTATTATTATAACTAGAATAGAATTAAAAAATAAAATTTAAATTAATCACGATTAATAAAATATTTAAATGATATAATTATATTATATATTTAATAATTATTTTAACTATATCTAATATGTTATAAATTATCAAGATAATAATAAAATCAATTTTAAGCATAAAAATGTATATTTTATAAAGGAATTTTTTCATCCTTTTAATTGAAAAGTTTTTTTGAAAATAATTTTGGACACATTATTAATATTTATCTAAAAAATAAACTTTGAAACATAAATATCAAAATTTACATTCATTGAATTTTATGTATTTTTCTAAGAACATTAATATATTGATGAATATGGAACAATATTATATTTTAATAAAAAATTGCCTTTTCATCCAATTTATTTATATAGACAAATAATTATATTAATTGGATTGATATTATATTAGATAAATATTATATAAATTAAAATAATATAGGTTATTTGAAAAAAATTTACATTGGTAAAGATATTAAAAATAAGAAAACATTTAAACACTTTTACATTAAAAACATGCTTTTTCGTACTATCTATGATATTAATTTTAAATTAATTTCATAAAATTATGTTACTGTAATTTGGTAAAAATGATTACATATTTTTAGTAATAACGATATAAAATGTATACTAATTTCAATAATGTTTTGTTTCCAAAAATATCAGTAAAATTAATTAATCACTATTATAATGATCATGGTAAAAATGTTTTTAGTTGGTGGTTAATAATTAATTAGAACAGTCTAAATGACCAATAAACATTTGAAACCCCCAATTTTTTGGAAATTGTTATACAATATAACCTCTTTAGTATATTTGGGTTAATTATTGGATGATCATTATCTAAGAGACACCTCTCAACAGTGTTTACTATTTTATATTTATAAGAATTCCACTCCCCCTCCACTATAAAAAAGTATTTACTCTCCCCACATATTAACACTTCTCAAGACATTATTCTCATTGAAATAAAATTCCAAATAAGATCCTAAATTTTCTACACTCATCATACTATTCTAAATATGATGATAAATTCAACAAAGGAACCCATTCGGTGAAAACCAAAAGATGTTACCAAAAAATATGGAGCATGCTTCGACGTGAATTTTTATTTTATTTATTTATCCATAAATTAAATTAATCATATTATATTATTATATATCAAAATAATTATCATAAATATTATGATATTCGTTTTAATTAATGGGTTTCACCTGCACATACCCACACTTCTATGAAATCGGTAATGAAAACATAGTTCATGTACATCAAACAACTTTTGCTTTAAACGATGACGTTAATTGTTCCTTTCACATATATCACTGTTAGTTATTAGGATGTAATAAATATTTATATAATATATATATTAATTTTTTTTTGTGTTAATACATCTTTAATTATTATCTTACAGATTACATCATTTATTATGTTTTTTTGATATTCAATTATGTCATCTATGGATGTGTGGACAACCTCGTTCTCAACACAATTTTATTTGTTCCCACAATACATGGAATGAATTAATGGTTATATTATTTAAACACAGTATACATGAATATTATTCATATAATTTTAATTAAATAATTTTCTTTTTAAAATATAATTTATTATTTTCATTATAAACCTTTCAAAAACACTAGAAAAAATTAAAACATCATTACTAGATTTCTGGACTACCAACTCCTCGATGAGATTTCATTCCTTTTACATAATAATAACTATATATAATTATATATTGTTAAATAATTTTTCATTTATTATATAATTGTCATAGTATAAAGATAAATTTATCATTTCATCATTACATAGTGATAATGGAAAAATGAGAACATTAATCATGTGTATGTATGACCTATCATCTCCATGAATATATTGATGGTTCATTTTTCATTACCATAATTCTTAATTAGTATTAAAATTATAATTTATCTATTGATATGATAATTATTTCCTAATTATTATTGTTTTTAAATTTTATTAATGTCTTAATTAGACCATATTTGACCCTACCAAATTTGTTATTGTAGAAAACACAAATATGGAAAAACCATAAAAATAAAAAATATTGATTACTTAATGGATTATAAAATGAATATATGTGAAAAAAATTTATTAATAAACCTTTAAAATTTTCTAATGTAATTAAATAATTAAAACAATTTTATTATTTATGATTATGGAGGAAAATCATTGAAAATCAAACACAAGGTAATATATTATTGTCTCGCTTTTACATTCCAATTGAATTCATAATAATCACAACTTATTTATTTTTTATGTTTTATATAAAATCCCTTTTTTATATCATTTCAAGAAATGTTTTATAATTTTTTTAAATATTAAATTTAATGATTATTAGTTTTTGTGATTTTGATTCAAATGTTAACATAACTATAAAGGGATTTATATTCTCAATTCTATTTTAGTGAGGAATTTTCCATATTCATTAATTATTTTTATTTTTTGGTGTATATAATACTCATGAATGTAATTTATGAATCAAATCATTAATTTAATTGGGGTTTACATATTGTTTTTATGATATATTCTTCTTTTTTTAGGATGACTGTGTTCTGGTCAATGACCAAAACTGTGATATTTATTCAATAAATTAAGGTGTACAAGTGGAAATTACATGAGATGAAATGTAGGATATTTTTTGGTGTCTGTAATATAATAAGGAATAAAATCGAAAGGAATTCCATTCATCCAAAAAACTACTTGAGGAAATCCCATGTTGGCAGGACTATCGACAGTCATGTTTGCTTCACAGTAGGTGTTATTGTCAATAAAATTGATATTCAGGAGAGAGTTAAGACAATCAATCCATTGAGAGGTTAGAGTAGAAGAAAGATGAGAAACACCATTCCAAATGGAATTCACTACAGTTGTAGAGTCTCTCTCAATCAAAATTTTGTTCTAGTTGTATTATTTGGAAATGAAAATGGTGTAAATAACACACATAATTTCATCCTCCAATACAGAAGTGAGACTACATCATCCATAGAAACAACCAATGATAGGATCAAGATGGTCTGTAATGATTCCACCATATCCTGAGGGTCTTAGGTTCCCCTTTTATGCTCCATCCACATTGATATTCATCCATCCAGTAGGAGTAGCATGTCAAAAAACATCAATTGTGTATTTGTGCATCGGGTTGTTTCTATGAACTCCGATAAGGCAGAGGATCCCAAAATCTTTAATAGAGTTGTTTCTGAGGTCCTTCTAAATTAAGGGAGACTGTATAATAGCAATAAAAATCCTCATTTAACCTGAATTTAATATGAATTAGTTCATGTTAAAGATTAAATCACTTCTACTATACCACTGGACATGAATGAGCTCCTCAATAGCAGTGAGAAATATGTTTCTTATTAGTGGGGACCCTGGGAAATCAATTGACCTTTTTTGCTGATTGAAAATAATGTTATCCAAAATCCATATACACTCAAAAATATTATACATTTAATGTTAAAGAGATGAAGCAGTGTCACATTATAGGAAAATATGATTGATGTTATCATGATTTTGATCGAACATTCTACATTTAAAACAATGATTAATACAAAAAGAGTGTAAACAAATATCTGTAGGAACATTTTGATGCACAATCTGCCAATAATAAGAGTAATATGACATGGTTTTAACCATGATTTGATGAATTTTTTAACCCATCTTAGATTATTGTTTGTTTTATAAAATCGGTGGTAATTAATGTTTTTTGAAGGAAGCATGTCATTTTGAAGAGGCTCCCAAATCAAAAGATCATCATCAGTTGTGAAAATTTGATTATCAAAAATCTCTTTAACATTATCAAGAAAATTTATTCATTGTGAATTAAAAATATCTGTAATTGTGTTATTAGTGGATACATGGGTAAAAGTATTAGGAACTATTGAAATGATTGGAGATCTAGTCCAGTTTTCAATCCAAAAAATTAGAGTAGTGTCCTTACTGAAAATCCATCTGAAATTTACGATGATAGAGGAAAAAAGAAGTTCTGATAGAGGTCCAAATAGAAGATGTCATATAATGATGAATACATATTTTAATCTTATTAATGAATCGAGCCCTAAAAAAATTCGCGGAGTGAGAGTTTTTATTTATATGAGACCACATGAGTCTGTCTTGGAGAGGATCATTGAATGTATTATGATTTTTTTCCAATGCCTCCTCTCTATATGGGATTACTATAGGTAGACCAAGGGGCAGTTACCTATTTTCTCTCGAGATTACTTTCGCTCCAAATAATGTTCATTATAGCAAAATTAAGATGTTTTAAAAGTCCCTGCATCAATTTATTGACCAACACGGATTAAACCAATTTAGAGACTATAATGGATTTGCAAGGCAAACTCTTCCCACCATTGAAATCGTTTTAACATTCCAAGTGGAATTTTTCAGATGGAATTGACCAACAATGTTTTGGAAATATATGGATTTGGGTCAGCCCCCAAAAATTGGGACACCAAGATAGGTAAAACGAAGGGAACCCTCCGTGACACCTAGAATAGATATGGTATGAAATTTTCTATTAGGAGGGAATATTTTACCTAAGTAGATAAAATATTTGTGGCAATTGACACATTAACTGGACACTTCCTCATAGTGAAAAATGGTGGTTTTTAGTTTATTAATATTTCTTTAGTCTCCTTTGAGAAATAAAATGATATCATCAGCATAGAGAATGTGGGATTGGGTTTTTAGGTTTCTAGAGGTAAGAATTGGTTTGATCCTACCTTGATCTACAGCGTGAGTTAGTAATATACTCAGGTATTATTTTGCAGTAGAGAAAAGAATGGAATATATTGTATCACCTTATCATACCCCATTAGAACATTTAATGTAGCCTATTGAGATATGGGTATGTTGAAAATAGTTTTGATTCAATTGATAAAAATTTCATTGTAACCAAAATAAGCATTCAATTTAAATATAAATCTTCAATAAATAGTATCAAATGATTTAGTGATATCTAATTTTATGTCAACATTCCCACCTCTAGAGTTTCTAATAAAAATATTAGAGGATTTAGAGTCGAGACAGATACAATCATGTATAGATCTGTCATTGACAAAACCAAATTGATTGCAGTATACTATTCTATGAATAATGACAAAGATTATGATTTCAATGATCTAGGTAATAATTTTAAAGACAGAGTTTAAAAGGGAAATTGGTTTGAATATATATATTTCATTAGAATTTTACACATTGGGAATAAGAGTAAGGAATTAAGAGTTTAAGACATGGGGATGAATTCCTTTTTAAAGAAAATTCTAACCATAATACATATTTCATTCTGAATTAAAACCTAGTTTAAAAAAAATCATTATTGAAAACATCAGGCCCTGGGGAACTATTAGTGTTAAGACCAAAGACAGTGTCCTAGATTTCATTATCTAGGGGACCACAATTTAGTAAATTATTATCTTCAACTATTAAAATATTCTTCATGACATTATGAAAGAGATATTTGTGGATATTAGGGCCATTAATGATGTCACAGAAATAAGAAAAAACATGATTAGTTGTCCCTTTATCTGAATCAATGAGGTTACTGCCATCTCATAAACATGAGAGAGGATTATTGGATTTTATATCCCTTTTAAGGAAGTTATAAAATTTAGTATTTCAATATCCATCATTTAACCATTTATCTTTAAAGATTTTATTTTTTAATGTATCTTTAATGTTGAGCATTGAATGAAATTTAGAAGAGATGGTAATTTAATTTTTTGGTTTATTAGAAAATCATGAGGTAGAATTATAGTCTTGAATATGAGTAATATTTTATTCTGAGAAATTCATTTCATTGTCAATATCATCAGATACGTATTTAAACCACATTTTGAGGATATGATTGAGAATTTTTTATTTAGTGGTGCAAGAAAAAGAATCATTAGGGCTACACATGTTTTTCCATTTTTTATTAATTAAGGTAACACAATCAGGGCTTAAGGACCATGCAATATTAAACCTAAAATGAAGAAAATTCATTTGATAATTTGACACAAAACTGACCGGGATAAGATGTTGGTCCAGAACTACTTTAGGAAGAGTAATGCATGAAATATGATCCTGTTTATCTAGGGCTGAGTCATTAGTGACTGCTCTATCAAGTTTTCTCACACTATCCCTATTGTAAAGATGTATATACCAGGTTAATTTGGAACCTCTGAGATTCACTTATATAAAGTAATTTTCTTCTATGGAGTCTATAAATACCTTTAAAGAGATATTGGAGTTTGAAGGAACTTGTTTTTCTATAGGATCAATAATAGCATTAATTTCACCAACCAAAATCTAGGGGTTCTGAATTTTGCAGTTAAGGTGGGAGAGTAAATTCCAAAGGGGTATTCTATCCTGATATTTTATTTTAGCATAAACAAGAGTGTCGATGATGTTTGTGTGGTCAAAGTAGTATTCACATGTCAATAATTAATCATTATTACAAAAAATTTGTTCATTTTAATGGGAATAATGAATGAATATACAATGTGTTTCTATAGAATTATAGTTGTTACAAACCCCTAAAAAAGAAAAGCCATGATTATAAATATAAAGAAATATAAAAGTAAAATTAGTTTTAGATTCAGCCATCATAAAAATTTTAGGACAATGAATGCTAATGAGCCTTATTAAAAAAATTAGTCTATCTAGGTTTTCAATGCCCTGAAAATTCCAAAACAAAAGATTCATTAAGAGTTGTTTTGGGGTTTGAACCCCTTTATTTTTTCTGCCAGATTTTTTACCTCTGGTTATTCTATGAAAAAGTTTTTTGTTAGGAGTGAAATGTTTCTCTTCATTACTTAAATTATTAGCAGTATTCTGCATAGAAGCACCAGCCTTGAAATTGGTTTAAATAGATTAAATATGATGTAGAAGGATGTTGGAAGGAGCCAAGTCTTAGTTGGACTATTTCATAGCTTCTAAATTGTAACTTTTTCAATGGGGACCAAGAACAAAACATCCTGGGATATTAAGGCCTTTTCTACTTCATTAGGTATGAATTAGGTCTGAGATATGGATGAAGAAAGGCAGTTAAAAGGGAGTTGTTTCTCAATCACCACAATGCGGATTTCAAATTTGATTGTTTTGGAACCTATTTATTTCCAATGGATACAAATTTTTCAATTAGATTTTTATCCAAACCATTTCATTTTCAAGTGGAAATAATGTTTAAGATGTAATATTTTGGAACCCGTTTCATTTCAATGAATTAATACTTTTTCAAAGAGATTGATATATGACCAATTTATTTACCATGGTTTAACCATGTTGGAATTATACTGATACAGAACCATTTAATTTTTAACAAGAAAACCATTGTCTAATGGAAGAATAAATAATCCAATTATATTTTATGAATTATCTATTTATTTGATTCTTGGATAGTATAGATGGTTATCGTACCTATATATCATTGGGTGATCACATTATATCTTATATTATGCATGCAACCTTAGTCACATTGATTTATTAGAAACACCCATGATGGATGAAAACAATATTTTATTTCTTCCATGATTATGGTTTTTAAGAGTAAAATATTATTATGATATATTAGGCCATTATTTTTTATATTTTTTATGACTGTATAATGCTTCTGTTGACCGAGATTGATATTAAGTGGCTCTTGGTTATTGATTCTAATGACTCTTTCATTTTTCTATGTCTTCATATTTTATGGAATAAGTATTGATGGTTATGAGTTATTTTATGATTATTTCATTCAATTTGATAATGTAATAATACCCTGATGCCCTCTTATTCTCATTGAGGACAATTAATTGTTCACGTTTAGGTCTAACTTTACCAAGCATCTGATATCACCCATATTATGTTTCCATTACATATGTTCTAAAGAATGATGTTAAATGATTTATATGTATACTTCATTCCCCAATGATTATTTTTATGACTTAATTTGAAATAATAAAATCAATATATAATGGGATATTATTTTCATCTATATGAACTAGTGATTTATGATTCCATGTGGATGTGAATTTTTTATGTAGGATATTTTCCTAAAATATTTAAAACTCTAAAGATAAATAGTCCTCTAGTATTAATGTGGTCTATGTTTCATTTATAATTTTTAAATTTTAGATGATTTTATTTGGGTCACAGTAATCTGAATCAAAACCATGAATTTATATTTTTGGATTTAATAGTATGTTCTGTGAGAGAGGGTCATAAGATATTATAAAGACATTGTCCAAATAATTCAATGTTAACCAAGTTCATTTTAGGTCCCACCACCAACTGAAACAGAAATCATATTTTGGGTAAGAATATTCATATTGGGAATCCAAATAATCATGATTAACTACTTATTGGATGTCTAGATCATGACACCTACTTTTAAATTAATAAAACGTGAAGCTAGACATGGACATTCATGGTCTGTATTGAAATCATTTCTGAGTTTTCATAAATATTTTATGAATTTAACAAGTATATCCACATGGACCATCAAAAAATAACGCATTATGCATATTTTCAAACACTAGGTAAAGATGATGTTATTATCAATTCTCCATTTTCAGAGTTATTACCCTTATGTACCTCTGTAATATAGAAACATACACATATACTATCCAAATAGTGATGTAATTTCATAGAATCCACCCACTCCTTCCTTTGAAAAAATATCGAGACATATTACTATAAATTGAATCATTCATAGATATATTCTTATATTTATCCATAGACATTTCTTTATAATTATCCCTAGGAATATCCCAAGTTTTTTCTTTTTCTAGTTTCCAATGCTTTACTGACCATTTCTCGGATACCAAATGTTGGGGCCTTAAATACTATTACATAAATATTACATCTTTGTAAATGATTGTCGATAATATAATATAATGATAAATACTATAATAATTTAGATTAAGTGCATTTATAATCATAGACACATAAAAAATTATTCCATAAGTGGCTTACGCCATCTCCAACTATTTTATCCATAAGTTGAACCATTCTAGGAAATATCATATGTAATAAATTTCTTTATATACTGGGGAAAGTAAATGTCACGACCCGTCCTCGGGGCCCGTGCCGTGACTACCCCAAGCCCGCCTTCCATAGGCCAGGGGCTGGCGACTAGCACCAAAGGCGTAAAATCCCGTTAACTGGGAAGGCATTGCCTTTATAAAAGAAAACAAGCACCACAGAGTACAAGCGGAAGTGAAACACTAAGTACAAAAAGAAGAGCTGAAAAGTAAAAGGGGCCGGAAATACAAGCCCAACTGTAAAGTACAACTCGAAAGGGAAAACAACGACTGAAAAGTAAAGCTGCTACGCTGAGATGTCCACTGGAAATCCCACCCGAAGGGTGGGTACAGATAGCTCCTCTGCTCCTCGGGTCCCGCCATCCGCTCCGAGTATATCCCGCCCAGTGGTCCACCTCCGGGTACCGCCTCGTCATATAGTCCACCTCCAGGTACCGTCCAGTCCTCGAACACTCGGCCTCTGTCAGCACTGTCCGTCGTCTGCAACCAACACAACGAGGTGCGGGCATAGCCCGTGCAGGGGTGAGTATAACGATACTCAGTAGGGACCCCGAGACCCTCAAGGTCTCACTAAAACCAACAAGGATAACCACAAGAAGATCACAACAGATAAACTCTACTTAGGTATATGCCCATACATATACCTAAGTTATCAAGTAACCCATCTCAGTCATGAGGAAACACAAGGATCATGAGATCAACGGATAACCACAACCCGGGTATATGCCCATACATATACCAAAGTTTAGCAAGTGACCCATCTCAATCATGAGGTAAACACAAGGTCAAAAGTCTCAGCTCAAACCAGGATTTTCATTATCGAAACCGTAACTGCTGAAGAGCCCCGTCTCTGAAGTGTGCAGTAGTCCTGTCACGACTCCGAGGTACTGCTCACTAACCTAAGACTGCTGAGGTACTCCTCCTGTCGAGTACTGCGGGTTTGCGGCCAACTACCTGGCGCTCCGTCCGCTGAGGGTCTGTCGCCAAATACCGGGCGCTACCCAGTTAGCCTGCTGAGGTACTCTCCGGACGAGTACCGCGGGTCTGCACTGTCACACACGTACTCCGTCCGCCATGGGTCTGCACCTCAGAAAGTAGTGCTCCGTCCACTGGGCTAGTCGACTCACTCCAAGTCGAGTCGGTCAAGCAGTCGTCAGGTCTCAGCTAGTTACACGGTCTCCGTACTCTGCACGCTCGTCTTCGGGAGGGTCCGCTCCACGAGCTACTGGTCGATACTCCAAGTATCACAAGGTCCCACGAAGAAGTGTCTCAAAAGTCCGTCTCGTCACAGGGGTCTCAACGCAACAGACGGCGCGTCGATCGGACGCCCGGTCTGTGAGTTATTAGCCTTTTCGTCCCAGGGGCCCGGTTGGTTTCGTGAGCGAAACCAATCCCGGCCGTATCTCAACTGCACCCCGAACTCCCATAGGGTATACTCAAAGGGACCGTTACTCAACGTAACCACCAACGCCGCCGACGGCTCGTCAAGCGGACGTCCTGTCTGAAAGATATCAGCATTCCCGTTCCAGGGGCCCGGTTGGATTTCGGGTACAATCCAACCCGGCCATACTCCGACTGTATCCAAAACTCGGGCGGAGTATATCAAAAGTTCCGTCTCATCAAGAGGAAGTCAACGAAACAGACGGCGCGTCAATCGGACGCCCGGTCTGTGAGTTATTGGCATTTTCGTCTCCGGGGCCCGGTTGGTTTTTAAGGAAAAACCAACCCGACTGTACTCCACCTGCGTCCGAACCTCGGGCGGAGTATACCAAAAGATCCGTCTCACTAAAAGGAACACAACGCGACTGACGACACGTCAATCGGACTTCCGTAGCTCAAGTTATGAGCGTTTCCGCTCCGAAGGCCCGGTTGGTTTCGTGAACGAACCAACCCGGCCGAACTCAAAGTAACCCGAAACCCTGAGTGCGATATATCGAAACGACCGTCTCGATCCAAGGATCGCGTTGCCGCAGACGGTTCGTCATTCGGAGGTACGAGGCTCAAGTTATGAGCCAAAAACCAAATCAGGTTCGAAACGGGGGGGTCCGGGTCCGGGCCGACCCGGCCCGACCCCCCCCATGGGCGGCGCGGTGGCCGGCGGCGGCGGCCGGCGGCGGCGGACGGCGGCGGCGCGGTGGCCGGCGGCGGCGCGCGGCGGCGGCGGGCCGCTCTGGCGGCGGCGGCGGGCCGCGCTAGCGGCGGGGTGCGCCGCACGGGCTGCGCACGCGGGGCTATGCCCCGCGGTTCTCCTCTGGCGGCGCGGCTTAGCCGCGCCGATTTAAGAAACCGCCCCCTCACATGAGGGGGCCTACTTGCGCCGAACCAAAGGGGGCTGCTGCCCCCTTCCCTCATGAACCGCCCCCCTCATTAAGAGGGGGGTTTTAATGGACCGACCGGGGAATTTAATTCCCCAGTTTTGTGACATCCGGCCGGCCCGCTGGCTGGCCGGTTTTTACCAACGGGACCGGAAATTCCGGTCCCGCCCTCGACTTCCGACGCCGGCGGCCCGGCCGCCGGTCTTTCCTTCCGCCGCGGCCCGGAACCGGCCGCGGTCTCCTCGTCCCGCCGCGGCCCGGAACCGGCCGCGGTCTTCTCGTCCCGCCGCGGCCCGGAACCGGCCGCGGCGTTCGTCATCCGGCGCGGTGCGATGGCACCGCGCCCCTTTCGCCGTGCCATGATTCCTTCCAACGCGGCGCGACGGCGTCGCGTTCTTGAAGATTCTCCTTGGCGTAACGCGACGGCGTTGCGTAAAATTAAACGCACAATCATCCGCGTGGTGCGACGGCACCACGCCACTTGCTTCCACCCGCAAGAACAACAAGAATGTTGGAGGGGGGGTTCGGCCGTGTTCGTGCGGTCCGGCCCCCCTCGCGTTAATAATAAAAACGCAACTAAAGAAAAATCACGTCACACGTTAATCTTGCTAAAAGCACGATCAAGAATGAAATGAGGAATCCAAAAGAAAATCGACAACCCCTACCTCGGTTTTAAGATTCGAAGAATCGTCTACGATCCGCGGAAGATGGCGTCGCGGAAGTCGGGCGTCGCGGTCGTCGTTCGTCAAATCCGTTGACGAAGTGCTATGCCCGAAGAGACACGACGATGGCGGATCTTCGTTTGCCGACGAAGGTTGTCCGAAGAAGAGATGGCGTCCCCTTCGTTGACACGGTAAACGAAGAAGAGCAGAGCGGCGTTCTTCGTCGGAAATTGAGCGTTCCTCGTCAAGACTTGAGGAAAGTCAAATAAAAAAGAAAATAACGAACTCAAGAATCTCTACCTCGATAGTCGCACTCGATTCCTTTGACGTCGGAGGAAGAGTCGTTGTTGAAGGCATTCGTCGCGGAAAACCGTCGCGGAAGAGATGACGCGGAAGAAGTTCTTCGTTGAAGAACGGCGTTCTTCGCGTTCTTCGTTGAGGTTTGAAGAAGAAGAGAAAGCTCTCAAAAGACAAACAAAGAACTCTCAATAAAATAAGAATACCACTTATTTTATTAACACACAACTCAATAGGATTTCAAAAGTTTGAAATTCAAAAGAGTTAACTCCCAAAATTAATTAAGAGTAACCTAAGCCAATTAATTAGGGGTTAGGTACGTTGAGAGAATTTGAAAAGAAAAGGGGTTCGTGTGGGCCCCACCACACTTAATCCTCCCAAGGGAGGTTAAGTGGGTGTGGGTCCCACTTCCAACCACCTTTGATAGGTTTTTAAATAAGTTAAAATAAAATTTGTATTACACAAATTTTATTTAACTTAACTGAAAAACCCCAAAACGTAACTCTCAACCCGCAACAAACGCAACTCCCGAAAAGGTCTCATTAAGCGAATATCGAAGTTGCGAGTTCATCGGTGCCCTCGGATTTCAATTCCGAGCACCGGATCAAAAGTTAGGAATTCCCGCTCGTTCGTTCACTGAACGTACCCGAGCCAAACTTCGGAAATTAATTCTGGGCACTCCGGGCCTCGGAATCAGGTGCCGTCTGAAACCGCGCTCTTGTAAAATTCTAAAGAAAATTAAGAAAAAATTTCCCTTGAATTTTACGGGTCTTTACATTACTCCCACCTCAGGGCTTTACGTCCCCGTAAAGCTTCAACTCACACTTAAGGGAAACAAAGTAGTACTGAGCACGCAACTGAGCTTTACGCTCCCATATGCTCACCTGAAGATCTCGTGGTACCCGAGAAGCACCCCAGAGGAAGCAACCGTTCACGTAGAACCTACTACTGTCGATCCTCAATCTCTACTAGAATCTTTGTGCTTATCGCCCTGTCATCGACGTCCAACTCCCCGGGGTCGATGACGTGTGAAGAAACATACACGTATCTCCACAGCTGAGACACGTGGTGGACACTATGCACCCGGTGCGACTGAGGTGGTAGGGTTAAGCGGTAAACCTCCTCGCCTACCCTGCTGAAGATCAAAAGGGTCCATCGAACTTCGGAGATAACATGCCGCCTCGGCCACATCTCCGAAACCTCATCGGGTTGGGACCGTATAAGAACGTGTTCGTCACCCTCGAACTCAAGAGGTTTCCCTTTTTAGGTTAGAACTGAACTCAAACTCCTGCTGCCACAGGGGTAGGGTTGACCAACTCAAGAGTGATCGGTCACACCCTCTTATGTCTGAGTTTAACATGAGCTGCCCAGGGTTTCCTTTTCGCCGACCAAGGAAAACCCATTCCGACGTTTGCCTAAAACAGTCAACCGGGGTATGATTTGTGAATCAAAACCATACCCAGATCAACGTCGTAAGGCCTCTACGCTGCCACCAAGAGATTCCAACCGAAACTCTCGCCTCGAGGTCAAATCACACCGTCGGCGTAAGCGTGATTATCGAGTCTCCTCCCAAAGGTATCTCCAGACGTGAGGGTCAAGTCTACGGCTTACCCGGAACCTCTAGGTCTGGGACATGATTCGTGGAAGGGTAGAATGATTGGTTCCCATGTCTATAGATATGGCAGCTCGTAGTAGACATAATTCGTACCCCGAATCATTCTTAGAGCTCCTGGGTCACACTCCTTGACCGCAATGCAGCTATTCTCCTCCCCAGCCTTCCTGCTCCCTGAGCCTGGCGGGGACTACTAAGTCGGGTGGTCGTAACATGTCGAAATGTACACCACCACATGCTGCTCTCCAAGCTCTGCTTCCACGTCTGCTACCCTGCAGATTCATCTGTCCTTAGCACTTCCTCCTCCTGAAACATTTTACACGCCCGAGTCTCTGAGACTGGCGCTAGTCTCCTGCCTTTCACTGCTAACGTTCACAACCACAAAGGTTCTCTCTAGCATCCTAGCATAGGTAGGAATGCATAGAGGAAAAGAAATGGTTCGGATGTCCTTTAGACACACTTCGCTCAGAAGTTCGAGTCTAAAGAACTGATCACAACGTAACCAACGAGTTCCAAGATTGATTGGTAAGCCACGTTGAGTGCTCTGCTTCCGACATGTCGTACTGTCGAAGCTGTATTAGCTCCAGAAAACTCACAACCACCTCCTCAAGCCAGTCCTCAGCCGCCTACGAGTCAGGCTCACTTCGAAACTTGAGGGATATCTGATGCTAAAACATAAGTAAGGCACTAAGCCTGTGAGTCTCTGCTACCGGTACTGCCGGTAGTGTCTGCTGACCAACAGGTAGTGACATAGCTGGCGCTCTACCCGTAGGTACTAATCCAGGTATCGGTTCACGTACCGAAGCCTCGTTACTATAAGGACCAACCTCATGGTCACTCTCTGGAAACACCTGGAGCTAAGATCATCATCCTCTCTACTAGTATCCAAGCTAGGCGTAGAACTCTAGCATTCGTCTCCATCCAGTCCACTGCTGCCTGGGAAATCTGTCTCGCCTCGTATCCTCAGAGGCCTCTACTGCTGGAACTCGTGCATCGCGCTCTGCTAGCATGCACCGTCAGCTAGTGGCATCTGCTGCCTAACGGGTGGTGGTGTTGCTGGTACACCACCCGAAGGTGCCAACACTGAAAAAGGGCCCTGCACTGGAGTCTCGCTGCTCGGTGGGCCATCATGAAAGAAACAACGTAACACGATCAAACGATTATACCTGGTGAGCTGACCTGGTTTGAGCTATTTTAAGGGGAAAAACCTTTGAAAACACACACGCAATCAGTGTTTTCGTGCACAAAGTCGGAAATCAGTTGTTAGGGTCCTGGTGTATGGATACGTCGGCCGCCCGCACCAACACTGGACTCCCTGAACTGAAAACCACACTCGGTACTCTCAACACTATTGCTTCACAGAAAGAAACATCAGAGTTATAAGTTCTGCGGTAGAACCGAACTCCTCTGATACCAATTTGTCACGACCCGTCCTCGGGGCCCGTGCCGTGACTACCCCAAGCCCGCCTTCCATAGGCCAGGGGCTGGCGACTAGCACCAAAGGCGTAAAATCCCGTTAACTGGGAAGGCATTGCCTTTATAAAAGAAAACAAGCACCACAGAGTACAAGCGGAAGTGAAACACTAAGTACAAAAAGAAGAGCTGAAAATTAAAAGGGGCCGGAAATACAAGCCCAACTGTAAAGTACAACTCGAAAGGGAAAACAACGACTGAAAAGTAAAGCTGCTACGCTGAGATGTCCACTGGAAATCCCACCCGAAGGGTGGGTACAGATAGCTCCTCTGCTCCTCGGGTCCCGCCATCCGCTCCGAGTATATCCCGCCCAGTGGTCCACCTCCGGGTACCGCCTCGTCGTATAGTCCACCTCCAGGTACCGTCCAGTCCTCGAACACTCGGCCTCTGTCAGCACTGTCCGTCGTCTGCAACCAACACAACGAGGTGCGGGCATAGCCCGTGCAGGGGTGAGTATAACGATACTCAGTAGGGACCCCGAGACCCTCAAGGTCTCACTAAAACCAACAAGGATAACCACAAGAAGATCACAACAGATAAACTCTACTTAGGTATATGCCCATACATATACCTAAGTTATCAAGTAACCCATCTCAGTCATGAGGAAACACAAGGATCATGAGATCAACGGATAACCACAACCCGGGTATATACCCATACATATACCAAAGTTTAGCAAGTGACCCATCTCAATCATGAGGTAAACACAAGGTCAAAAGTCTCAGCTCAAACCAGGATTTTCATTATCGAAACCGTAACTGCTGAAGAGCCCCGTCTCTGAAGTGTGCAGTAGTCCTGTCACGACTCCGAGGTACTGCTCACTAACCTAAGACTGCTGAGGTACTCCTCCTGTCGAGTACTGCGGGTTTGCGGCCAACTACCTGGCGCTCCGTCCGCTGAGGGTCTGTCGCCAAATACCGGGCGCTACCCAGTTAGCCTGCTGAGGTACTCTCCGGACGAGTACCGCGGGTCTGCACTGTCACACACGTACTCCGTCCGCCATGGGTCTGCACCTCAGAAAGTAGTGCTCCGTCCACTGGGCTAGTCGACTCACTCCAAGTCGAGTCGGTCAAGCAGTCGTCAGGTCTCAGCTAGTTACACGGTCTCCGTACTCTGCACGCTCGTCTTCGGGAGGGTCCGCTCCACGAGCTACTGGTCGATACTCCAAGTATCACAAGGTCCCACGAAGAAGTGTCTCAAAAGTCCGTCTCGTCACAGGGGTCTCAACGCAACAGACGGCGCGTCGATCGGACGCCCGGTCTGTGAGTTATTAGCCTTTTCGTCCCAGGGGCCCGGTTGGTTTCGTGAGCGAAACCAATCCCGGCCGTATCTCAACTGCACCCCGAACTCCCATAGGGTATACTCAAAGGGACCGTTACTCAACGTAACCACCAACGCCGCTGACGGCTCGTCAAGCGGACGTCCTGTCTGAAAGATATCAGCATTCCCGTTCCAGGGGCCCGGTTGGATTTCGGGTACAATCCAACCCGGCCATACTCCGACTGTATCCAAAACTCGGGCGGAGTATATCAAAAGTTCCGTCTCATCAAGAGGAAGTCAACGAAACAGACGGCGCGTCAATCGGACGCCCGGTCTGTGAGTTATTGGCATTTTCGTCTCCGGGGCCCGGTTGGTTTTTAAGGAAAAACCAACCCGACTGTACTCCACCTGCGTCCGAACCTCGGGCGGAGTATGCCAAAAGATCCGTCTCACTAAAAGGAACACAACGCGACTGACGGCACGTCAATCGGACGTCCGTAGCTCAAGTTATGAGCGTTTCCGCTCCGAAGGCCCGGTTGGTTTCGTGAACGAACCAACCCGGCCGAACTCAAAGTAACCCGAAACCCTGAGTGCGATATATCGAAACGACCGTCTCGATCCAAGGATCGCGTTGCCGCAGACGGTTCGTCATTCGGAGGTCCGAGGCTCAAGTTATGAGCCAAAAACCAAATCAGGTTCGAAACGGGGGGGTCCGGGTCCGGGCCGACCCGGCCCAACCCCCCCCCCCCCTGGGCGGCGCGGTGGCCGGCGGCGGCGGACGGCGGCGGCGCGGTGGCCGGCGGCGGCGCGCGGCGGGGTGCGCCTCACGGGCTGCGCACGCGGGGCTATGCCCCGCGGTTCTCCTCTGGCGGCGCGGCTTAGCCGCGCCGATTTAAGAAACCGCCCCCTCACATGAGGGGGCCTGCTTGCGCCGAACCAAAGGGGGCTGCTGCCCCCTTCCCTCATGAACCGCCCCCCTCATTAAGAGGGGGGTTTTAATGGACCGACCGGGGAATTTAATTCCCCGGTTTTGTGACATCCGGCCGGCCCGCTGGCCGGCCGGTTTTTACCAACGGGACCGGAAATTCCGGTCCCGCCCTCGACTTCCGACGCCGGCGGCCCGGCCGCCGGTCTTTCCTTCCGCCGCGGCCCAGAACCGGCCGCGGTCTCCTCGTCCCGCCGCGGCCCGGAACCGGCCGCGGTCTTCTCGTCCCGCCGCGGCCCGGAACCGGCCGCGGCGTTCGTCATCCGGCGCGGTGCGACGGCACCGCGCCCCTTTCGCCGTGCCATGATTCCTTCCAACGCGGCGCGACGGCGTCGCGTTCTTGAAGATTCTCCTTGGCGTAACGCGACGGCGTTGCGTAAAATTAAACGCACAATCATCCGCGTGGTGCGACGGCACCACGCCACTTGCTTCCACCCGCAAGAACAACAAGAATGTTGGAGGGGGGGGGGGGTTCGGCCGTGTTCGTGCGGTCCGGACCCCCTCGCGTTAATAATAAAAACGCAACTAAAGAAAAATCACGTCACACGTTAATCTTGCTAAAAGCACGATCAAGAATGAAATGAGGAATCCAAAAGAAAATTGACAACCCCTACCTCGGTTTTAAGATTCGAAGAATCGTCTACGATCCGCGGAAGACGGCGTCGCGGAAGTCGGGCGTCGCGGTCGTCGTTCGTCAAATCCGTTGACGAAGTGCTATGCCCGAAGAGACACGACGATGGAGGATCTTCGTTTTCCGACGAAGGTTGTCCGAAGAAGATATGGCGTCCCCTTCGTTGACACGGTAAACGAAGAAGAGCAGAGCGGCGTTCTTCGTCGGAAATTGAGCGTTCCTCGTCAAGACTTGAGGAAAGTCAAATAAAAAAGAAAATAACGAACTCAAGAATCTCTACCTCGATAGTCGCACTCGATTCCTTTGACGTCGGAGGAAGAGTCGTTGTTGAAGGCGTTCGTCGCGGAAAACCGTCGCGGAAGAGATGACGCGGAAGAAGTTCTTCGTTGAAGAACGGCGTTCTTCGCGTTCTTCGTTGAGGTTTGAAGAAGAAGAGAAAGCTCTCAAAAGACAAACAAAGAACTCTCAATAAAATAAGAATACCACTTATTTTATTAACACACAACTCAAAAGGATTTCAAAAGTTTGAAATTCAAAAGAGTTAACTCCCAAAATTAATTAAGAGTAACCTAAGCCAATTAATTAGGGGTTAGGTACGTTGAGAGAATTTGAAAAGAAAAGGGGTTCGTGTGGGCCCCACCACACTTAATCCTCCCAAGGGAGGTTAAGTGGGTGTGGGTCCCACTTCCAACCACCTTTGATAGGTTTTTAAATAAGTTAAAATAAAATTTGTATTACACAAATTTTATTTAACTTAACTGAAAAACCCCAAAACGTAACTCTGAACCCGCAACAAACGCAACTCCCGAAAAGGTCTCATTAAGCGAATATCGGCGTTGCGAGTTCATCGGTGCCCTCAGATTTCAATTCCGAGCACCGGATCAAAAGTTAGGAATTCCCGCTCGTTCGTTCACTGAACGTACCCGAGCCAAACTTCGGAAATTAATTCCGGGCACTCCGGGCCTCGGAATCAGGTGCCGTCTGAAACCGCGCTCTTGTAAAATTCTAAAGAAAATTAAGAAAAAATTTCCCTTGAATTTTACGGGTCTTTACAGTAAACATGATAAATGTTCGACCTAGATGCTTAGTAAGGATAAATAATATATATATTAGGGATCCGATAAAAATAAAAAGAGAATATGGGTATTTTAACATGAGATTAACTTTTAAAAAACATAAATGTGTATCATAGATCATAAACCTAATCCATGAAATAAATGTTGTCAAAAAAATGGACATGAACAATAATTGAATCAATGAACATGATCGTTTAGATCATTACATTAATATGGATAGTTCACTCCCAAAACCATTATTGTGGTCACTGTTCTATCCTAATATTTTCTATGTGTAGAATGTCCCCTAATGAATTTTCCTCAATCCCCATTCCATTACAAATTATCTCATATGTTATTAATCTTTTCTAATCCCATTGATGGGAGATATATGTCCCACCCACCACATAATGAAAATCGTAAATAATTATGCCAAAAGATCATAAAACCTACATTATATATGAACCCATGAATGAAACGGATTCATAAATGTTTTTAATAATATTAAATATAAAAATTAACTAGGATTCCTAATCATTTCATAATTTCATAATATAAAAAACAATTGAAATGTAAATACATTTTACAAGAATCATGTCATCATAAAAACAAACCATTCATAAAATAAATAATAATGGAATCCTTGGATTATATCCCCCATAATGTTTATGTAAAGTTAAATTATTTTGTCTTATATGGTTAAGGATTTTGAAAGATCACTTATAATATTTAAGGAGGAACATAGATATTCCACTTTGAAAAAAAACCTTATTTAAATATATAATAATTAAATATCATTTTAGTTGATTATATCCTTTAAACCATATAATTAAATCTTTAAAATCTTTTAAAACATTTCTTGATTTATATATAATTTCCTTTTTAATAATAGATAAAAATTAAAAGAAATTAATGAAATAATTTTTATTGAAAATAAACATTGTAAAGTAATATTTTGAGAAATGTGATTTTTGTTATAGAAGAAATTGTTTTACATTATATACACATTAAAACAAATATTTCATTAATGTTTTTAGTAGTAGTCACACATGCTTTTTTTAGAAAAGGACGTGAAGATTACTTTATGAAATAATTTATATAATGTAAAAATTGGGTACTGATTTCATTAACAAGTCATTTTTCGGTTTTTAAATTAAATATTTTAAATAAATAAATACTAAAGTGTTGTAAAAAGGGGTTTCGACCAAATAAAAATATAAAGTTCATTTTTCATAAAAATAATTTACATCAAACTCTTTAATATATAATGTGAGAATAGAATAGAAAAATTTATTCTCATGACCTAAATAGATGATAATAAACTCTATTATTTTCATTAGAGAATTATCCTTAGAGGTCACTGTCAGATTAGTATACATAAACAATCTTGATAAATGATGAGATTCGATCACAAAATCTATTCATGTTTGATAACAAAGAACTACTATCACCATAATATAATGAAATAAAATGAAACATTAAATGTCATTCGAATAAATAAAATTATTAATTTTAAATTTAATAGGTAATATAGATACAAATCATAAATGAATATAGGTGCATGTAATAAATTATGTGTCAATGAAAAAAATTGTCACAAATATCCCATAATGCATTGGTATGTTTGGTACCCTAAACCCCATGAATGAGATATAATGAAATTGATATTTGTATCCCCATAATTTTTTGGATAATAATAATTATATAAATAAATTTTCACTATATACCCCATATAAAATAAATATGTTTAGAATATAGAATATTATTCCCCAAAAAAATGTCAGATATACTTTTTTTACCATATGATTCAACTTGTTGTGCACACATACTTACCTCGTATATAATATATATAATTTTATTATTTATATATTTCATATATACTCATATATATATCACACCTTATATTATATACTTTTTACATTTTATTTCTAATTTATTAACAATTACTTATTACTATCACATTTCAGGAAAAACATCTCTTTTTATTCATGTATGTTTTGATTTGTTATTTTCATTCAAAATGAAATTTTCATTATAACATAATCCAAAGAATGTTAAACATGATATAAATATCATATATGTTTATTATATATATGTAATTATTGTAATCTAGAATGTATTGGTATATAAACTGAAATACACTATTCATGGTGATGAGAGTTCGTACATATGAATAATTGTAGTTTTTGATTTCTAGATGGTTTGAAACAAATAAGGGTAAATAAAATATTACAAAACAGAATTATTTAAATGTAATATATATCACATATTTTTATTTCAACTGATATTTTATGAACCGACCCAGATACCCTATTATGGTGATACCATTACCAATCTGGACTTATCCAGAAGGGGGTTCCTGGTCCCCACGAGTTGGAGTCCATAACCTAGCATCCTACAACATGAAATTAGGGACAACAGTTACCCCAACAAAAAAGATTAAATATCAAAAACATTTATGATAAAATTATTAATCTATAGAGAGAGTAGCTCCCAACATCAAACTAATATATCGAAACACAAAACTAAATCATCAAGGTACTAGAAGAAGAAGATAAAACAACCCACTTTCCAAAAAACATAGCAATCCCAGATAAAAATATCAATAACCATTAAATCCTAGTTTTTATTTTCCCATTCCCAATCTTGGTAGAAGGAAATCAATTAATTCCTGATGGAAAAGGTATGGTGTTAGTTAAAATGCAAATATTGTCTCACTAAGTGTTACATAATACATTTCCAATTTAAAAAAACCTATTCAAGATATCGATTTTTAAAAAATATGTCATGACCCTTCAACCAGGGCCCATGTTGTGACTCCCCTAAGCCCACCACTCGATGGACAGGGTTGTTGAAAAGCACCTATGGTGTCAACATGCTATTGTTAGGCACTTTCCCGCGTATACACACACACAGACACACACACACACGAAACCATGACCCAAAACTAGAAAGAAAAACAAACATGCTACGATAAATAACCACTAAGTACAAGTACAACTAAATATAAAATGGGCTAGAATACAATCCCAGAAAAATAATAATTGTTAAATCATAATGTATAAGAAGAACTCTAGATAGACATCCGCTGAAATCCCAACCTGATGGGTATGTATGGAGTAGTTTTCAGAAACTATTGGAGTGAGTCATGCCTGCCTGGTCTCACCGAGCATCACCAGGTCATATACCTCATGGTCCTTCATCCAGGCATAAATTTTATCATCCAAACAATACATGTGTCGGAGAAGCATATGTAGGGCTAGGTAACAAATTACATAGAATGGATCCTGAAAAAAAAAAGAAAAGGCAACAAATAAATCCAAGAAAAATGAATGAAGCATGATCATGAAGCATGAAATCTCACACAATGTGTAATCTAGAGTAGGAAAGTAGAATCATCAGTCTTATCACTCAAACACCTTTGTGCTGGATAAGTCCTTATCAATGAGTAAAGTGGGCTAGTGAGTTCACATATAAGAGACAACCCACTAGATTTGGATAGGCGTCGCACGCATCCCTGATAAGTTTTGTGGGTATGCCAAGCTACACAGAGTCTATCCACACCATGGGTCGATCGTGAAAAAAAAAGTTTCTTCCCATCTAGGACATAATAATCTACTCCTACCAATATTTTATGATGTGTATTCAATGTCACAAAGAGTCTCTCTACACCATGAGGCTACATGGTAACACATAGACTCATCCCACAGGGCCATCGTAGCAGATCCACATAGATTTTCTTGTCAGTTGTCTTCATGTCTCATCCAAACACATAGTTTTCACACATAGAACAATTAATATCGAGAAAAATACTCCATAGAACATTAGTCATTTTTCAAAATAAATGAAACCCCTTATAGTTTATACAAAATGATCTTCCTCATAGTGATGGCTCCAACTCCACAAATATCTTGACAATCAAACACCTAGTTTGCATGTTGTTGGTGTTTTATTAAAAAGGGGTCAGTTATGAGTGGTCTAGGTCAGACCCAATTAAACCGGCCTAACAAACCCATATCAGGGGCCCCACATGCCCCTATTTTATTCGAATTAACCAACCTGTCTAGGTTAAGGTATGGGTCTATTTTCCTCGGCCTAGCCAGTGGGCCCAACCCATTGGGAATCACTAAACCAAGTAGGGATTCGCCGAGGGTCAAGCCTAACGGCTTGCCAGTTGACTCGTTCTCATATGACCTAGCACGAAGGGTCGATTCTAGATCACCAAGTGTGGGTATGCCCCCCAGGTGTAGGTCTAGACCACTAGGGTGGCCCACCCCCCTACACGGCCCAACAATGGCAGGCCCTGTCTGGCCGGGACGTAGACGGTGGTCGTGTCCCCCTCCTGCCTCGTGGGATGCCACGGGGTTGCCTCCTCCAGCCAAGATGAATTAAAAATCTGGGGCCCCACCACACGACCATCTAGCCTTTCACAAGTGGTTAGGGGACCACGTTCCCCAAGAACCATATGACATTGTTGTGTGCTGCTCCACCATCATGGTCGAGGGGATATGTTCTACCGCCAACCGTCGTCCCTAGCAGTGGCTCCTCCAATTTCACTATTTCTCAATTGATCCATGGCTTCCGTCACCATGCACTGTCATGGCACACCGCCACCCGCACACGACCACCACCATGGGCCACTACATGTGTGTCTTTCCACGGACTACAATGTCCTCAATGGTTTTCTATTCTCCACATCATATTCGCCTCCAGGCACTATGAGGGTATGTCCTTCCCTATGAAGGCTCGAAATAAACTTTTCGGAAATGTTTATAACACAATCATTATGAATTTAGAAATGAAGGGGCTCAAGACTTTTTAATGTTAGCCTTCACCCTCTAAATTAGATTTACAAAGTTGGGGGGTGGTTTAGTGATGATTTTAAATCTAACAAGATAATTAATTCTTGATACGGAAGTCCACCATGAAAAAGGCACCCTCCCACATTGATTTGAGATCTATAGGTGAACTAGTTCATGGGTAGACCCACATTCGTCATTTTACAATGAAAGATAGTAAAAAATAAAAAATAGAACAATCCCCTACCTCAATTGATGTTCATTTTTGGAGTGTTCTATCTACTAGGATTTAGGTTCTGATCGAATCCATCGATGTTCATAGCTCAGCAGTCCAATTCATCATCGATGCCATTAGAGGATCAATGTCATTAGATGTTCATCATTGAAGAACCTTCTAGGTGATAGTTTGTTAGAAAATTTCCACTATTTAATTCTTATATATCCAATGAATTAATTTATTAAAATGAAAAAAATGTCTTATTGTTTCTGTTATGCCGCATCATCGCGCTGTTACGCTCCATTCAATGCATTGTTATGCTACACATTTACGAGACATTATTGTGCATCTTTAATACACATCGTAGTCACACCACTGCGCCACTATCCGATCTCCCAACAATTTTGAAAAACAAAATAATATATAATTAAAATTATTTTTTTCTGAAATGTATGAAAATTAACTTTTGCGTCTGACTCGTGTTGTTCAATGTTAAATCCTTTTTTAGAGAATGAATACATTTTGAGTTCATTAGTGACCTCTAATTTTTTATATGAGCAGTGTTTCAAAATTATGAAAAATTATCTCCCATCTTTACTAAAACAATAATAAAAAAATGTTCAAAATTCTATTCCAGGATCAACGAACCTCTGAATCACATGTCGTAAAAGTGTCTTGTCTCAAAATACATCCATTAAATTCTAATATATATATATATATATATATATATATATATTATGGGACATTAAAGTCTCCCCTCCATAATGAGTGACGTCCCTATAAGACAAAAAAGGGATTATATAACAAATGGGGGTACAAAGCATGAAGATGAGCCTCCCGATCCCAATTTCACTCATTCAACATCATGTGCATCCATCGTATGATAACCAGAGTAATCTACTATCCACTTTGTACTAGCTCTTATCTATTATCAATCTATACCGGGAACTCCCCAAAAAATTTCCCCATCGTCAGTTTCCATATTACCACAGTCGATGACGTGTGATGCATCATGCACGTACCTCCTCATTTGTGACACATGAAGAACATTGTGCACCTGGTTCATCTTTGGCGAAGAGCTAGGTGGTATTCCAGTTCACCTACTCTACTGAAAATCTGAAAATGTCTGATGAAACGTTGAGATAGCTTACTACCCCTGCCAAATTTCTACAATCTTGGTTGGGGTGAGACCTGAAAGAACACATGGTCTCCCTCCACAATCTCCAAGGATCTCTATCTCTGAGCAAAATAAGATTTCATTCTGCTATGTATTTTCATCATTCACTTATGGATGATTTGAACCTTCGTAGAGGTAACCCGTACTAACTCAGAACCCATGAGTGCTGAATCCATTGGGTCTATCTAGTATAGAGGTGATCTGAAAGGATACTCATAAAAATCCTCAAACGGTGTCTTTCCAATTGGCGAGCGATAGCTATTGTGGTGTGAAAACACCACCAGAGGCAGGTGGTCCTCCCAACAATGAAAAAAACCATTAACACAAAAATGAAGCATGAACTCCATGCTTTTTATGGTCTGCTCAATCTATACATCCCTCTAGAGTTAAAATGTTTTTAAGGGAAGTTAGTCTTGAACACCTCCTATAATCCATTCCACAACTGGGATGTAAAGCATGCATCATGGTTTGAGACGATCACTAAAGGCATCCCATGAAGCCGAACTATCTCCTGGATGTATAGGAATCCCAATTCCCCTACTGTTCCATGTTCTATATGGGTAGGAATCGAGCCCACTTATTGTATTGTTCAATGATCACCTAGATTGAATAAAATACCCTTTATGTACATGGTTGTTCCATCATATAGTACATCAAGATACTATCCCATTACCATTATGGTACCTCAAGTGGATGGTTCGAGCCTGCTGGAAGATGATGCTTGGCCTTCATTTTCTCGAGAGTGAGGCACCATTAAATGATCTATGTCACCCCATTCATCATCTCTGGCCACCAGTACTGACGTCGGAGGTCCTGGGACATCTTCTCCACTCATGGATGTACCACCAAAGGGGATTTAGGGAAAATTCATAAATCATCCACATACTACATCTCTGGTTCTACATTTCACCCTCTAAAAATATTACATTATCCCCACCAATAGAAAATCCATCAGGAGAATATTTGTAGGATAAATGAGCATGTTGGTCCTCACCGTCAACATTCACACGTTTTCCCCCTAACTCTCTATATGAGTTGGGGAGTGACATTCATTGATTGAAGGTATTGTATTCCATAATTATCCACAAAGGATATCATCATCACTGTGAGATTCCTCGTCGCCTCACATAGTAGCTATAAACTGGACCTCTTGGGAAGTAAAACTTCCACCAAATTTCCCTTATTAAGAGTTTATAATATCTAGAAGTCATAGTACTATAGGAACTAATTCCATTGAAGCTGCCTAATTTTAATTTTCTTCTAGAATATGATATACCTGTAACTCTTGTGGTTGGAGTAGACTATAATATTCTCACCCATCAAGTAGTTCCACCCCATTGTCTAGGAAGAGACCACTAATTCTACCTCCAAGTCATGGGTCCCTTAGTTCAGCTATGGTTTCCTCATTTATTGGGAGTTTTAAGTGATCACCCCTCACTCCTGTGTTAGGAAAAATCCAAATCTGGTCTTGGATGTGTCATAGAATACTACATTCCCAACTCCCTCCTATGGTATTCACATGTTGGGGTAACTTGTATGTCTCTGCCTCATCTCTTTGAAACTCTCCTGGAACTTCTACATCCACAGAAAGGTCTCTCCTTTCCAAGTCAAAAATGATTGTGGTTTTGCTTCACTGGAAATGTCAGGCATGAACATACGGTAGTATCCATCCAACCCCAAGACACTCCTAACCTTAGTCATGAACATGGCTGGTTCCAAAGAATGAAATGCCTCAATTTTAACTAGATCCACCACACCTCTATCATCTATGATGATGTGTCCTTGAAAGTGGATCACTTGAATACATAACTGGAACTTCAAGTGCTTATCATAAAAAATGTGATCTTGCAGTGTCTCTAGGTTTATCCCTAGGTTTATATCATGATCCTCATCGGACTCCGAGTACAGAAACATGTCATCGGTAATGACCACCAATAAACGATCGAGGTAAGGCTGAAAGATTTTCATCACGATTCCCATAGACATTGTTGGGGAATTGTTCAGACCTTAATGCCTCACTGAGAACTCATAGAGGCCATATCAGATTCTAAAAGTTTCCTTCGGCTCTTATAACTAATGTTGATGATATCCATATATTGCTTCTATATTCTAGAACCATCATTCTCCAATCAGTTGAAAAAAGAGGTTGTCAATCCTTTACAAAGGATACTTTTCCTTCATATTAACCTAGTTCAGGCCCGAGAAGTCCACGCAGAACTTCAAAATATCCTTTTCATTATAGGAAAACAACATATGGGCTTCCCATTGTGAAATTTTGGGCCTTAAAATCCCTTTATCTATCAAATCCTTGACCTATACCATAAACTCACGTAGCTCTGTGAGAGTCATCTGATATGACAGTGTGCATATCGTTTTCATCACTGTGAATAAGTAAATACTGATGTCAGCCTCCACTCAAGGAGGTAGTCCCAGAACATACATGGGAAAAATAGCTTCATACTCATCCACCACTATAGTAATGATCAAAATCCTCTCTTCCACCACACCGAGGGTGAGGCTACCTAACTGGTGAGTGATTGGATACACCGTCATCCTAGATAGTTGGTCATGTGATGAAAAAGTTTCCTTATAACTAGTGAAGGATGTCTCGATCCCATCATCATGGGAACAACTCAATATATGGATAAAATAGTCTATTTAAGCATGGAATGTAGATAAAAATTCCATACACAAGATAATAGTGTATGTCCTCGATGCCGCTACTAGGAGAACACAACCAAATCTGTCACCTCCAAGAGTAATCTCAAACTGCTGGCACCGGTGTGCACTCGTCTAATCTCCTCCCATTTGAGTCTCCAGATGTATATATTAATCCAAATGCATCACCATAATCTCCATGCTCTGAAGGAGAGCTGCAGAATGGAATAAGGGACTAGCACCTATGTTTATGTGAACTAAAAATATGGTGGAGAAGACAAAGATAAAACATATAATCATCTTCGGATCATCATGGTAATATGACTCTACTACCTGATACTGAGGTCTCCCCTATCCACCAACTCCCTATGGTCGATGTGGACCACCTCGGGGTTGTGGCGGTAGTACCTCAAACTTTCACCCACTTCCTACGGCTCGGCCTACTCCTTTACCACATATTCTTTCTTGCAGACCACATATCTTGATCTAGTGCCTCTGCCTCGACAGTCCATCAACTCTTTTGATCGTCTTTATGGTTGTTCGAGCAGTCATGAGCCATGTGTCCCTACCCGACCCACGTGTAGAAAATTATGGCTTCATGCTAGCTTCCTCAAGACTATAATCCCCATACTGTCATCCCTAATGCTTGGGGTTGTCCCTTGAGCTACCTAGCCCGATCTCCCCCATGTTTTTGTTCTACTTATCACCATTAAAGACACTTTCACCTGAGGTCTGGTGGTGGATCTGGAAATCGCCACTGGCTTTGCTAGAAATGTCAATACATGAATGGATATCTCTAGCACTCCATCATGAGCAGGGATGTTGAGAGACACATTTAACACCCTGATCATCCTTAATAATCCATTCTCTATGACATGAGACTTGAAGAATGTGTCTTTCATCGTATCTTTAGTGTAGTGAGAATGCACGATAAACCTCAATGAGTACTCAGCCACCATCGTGTTTCCCTACTGTATGTGATGCGGCTTCTAAATGCACACAGAATGAAATGTCTCAGAAAAAACTCCTCTTAGAAAATATTAATGATGTCTATATAGGCGAGGGTCTCTTCATCATGCATCTGGATGCACATGCTTCACCATCTCCCTACTAAGACATGTAGAAGGCTCGTATCCAAGATCTCCATCTGGCCAAGCAGCATCTTCACATAGAATAAGACCTACATCACTACCTTCATCCAGTCCTCGACAACCTGAGGATCGATCTCTCACTTTATACTATTCATTCTTTGTCTATGAATCTTGTTCAAGGTGCTGACTATGCATAAATCCTCTACCGATAATGTTGGATGTAACTGCTGAGAAGTGGGTGGGGGAAGCACTGTTTCACCACACAGCGAGGCCAGCTCTAAAAATGTTCCATGAACTAATGATTCATTTTAATGCATGATATCTACATGATCACATATGACAAACCTCAATGGATGTCCATGTTGAGGTATGGTAAAATAGATCATGATGTTCCACTATTAGATGGATACCAATGTTGAACTGACTCTTATTCAAGAATATCATAAGGATACATTTATGAAAACAAGGTTTTCATGTATTGTGCGAAAAAAGTAGAATTCAGGGTCCTGGTGTATGGATATGTAGGTCTTCGTACAAACTCGTGACTACCCGAATCTAAAAATCAATCACAAAACATTGAACACTATATCCCCAAAAACAAAACAACATAATCATAGTCTTAGATGTAGAACTGGCCACCCACTAAAGCCAATTTTTAACGACCCATCCCCTGGGGCTCATGTCAGGACACACCAAAGACCCTAGCCCCAAGGCCATGGGGTTGGAGACTGGCATTTATGGCGTCAACAAACATATGAGAGGAATTTTTCTTATGTACTTATATGCACCCAAACACAACCATGTTCAAAACTAGAAAGAATAACAAGAAAGTTACAATAAATAACCACTCTGTAAATGTGCAAATGAAATTCATATGATCCAAAATATGAACCCAACTATAAACAAACTAAATAACATAATTTTTAAAAATATACACTTGGTAGAAATCTATTTAAGGCCACACTGATTAGTATGTGTGGAGTATCTACTAGAAAATATAGTAGTGTGTCAAACCAGCCTAGTATCAATGGGAACCACCAGGTTATTGGGAACTATGTCCTTCATGTTGGAATCTGTCATATGCACGAGACACAACACATGCAGGGAAATCCCTTGTAAGGGTGAGTAAAAAATTACTTACTAGGGATCCCAAAACAGAAATGAAATAACACAATGAAATAAACAATAAAAATAATGAATCTTGAACACAAAGTAAGACATAACACATCAGGTATAATCAATATTATAAAAGTGGAATCATCAAACTCCATAGTTGCTGGAGAACTCAAATTCAATGAGTACAGTGGGCCTATTGGGTCCCACAAAAACAGCATCACACTGACCTTGGATTGATGCGGTACTCATCCCTAATGAGTACCGTCAGTATGTTGTATCACACAGAGTCTCTCCCCACCATCGGCCTACTGGGTCACACAGAGTCGGTTCCCACCATTGTCACACTGAAGTACTCCTCCCCATCGGGTACTGTGGGTCTACCAATTCACACAATGATTCTCCAAACTGTGGGGCTACCGGGTCACACAAAGCTACTTCCCACTGGGTCATCGTAGGTGATCCACACAGGCTCTATTTTTAGCTGTCTTCAGGTCTCATCCAACCACAAGGTTTCCACACATAAAACTATTGATCTAAGGAGAACCCCTAATGAATACATTATTCATATTTATACATACATAAAAACCTCCTTAGTGTATAAAAAAAATATTCACCACATCGTGAGAGTCTCAAAGCCTCGAGAGGCTAATCAATGAGACATCCAATTTGCATATATATTGGAGTTTTTGTATGTAAGGACTGATCGTGTCTTGGCCCAGTCCAATCTGGTTGGAAATACACATCCAACATTTCTTGAGACCCCACATGTCCATATTTGATTCAAGCAACCAAATTTTACGTAGTTTGGGTTTGGGTCTTTCTGATCTGACTAAGACAAATGGGCCTTGCCCATTGGGCCTCGCTGGAACCTGTCCGGTTTGGCCTACGGTCCAGCTGGCTGGGTCCCCGATGACCCGGTCTCATCGGGCCCAACCCAATGTAGAGGGTCAGCCTCGCAGGTTGTAATTCTTGCCCATTCGTGCATGTATGGCTTTCTAGGGCGGCCCGCCAAGGGAGGGACCCCTCTAAAAGAGACACAATAGGTGTTTGCATTACCTCCTTTCCTATAGGTCACAGCGGGCCCACCTCCTCTTTCTCGGAAGCATGATGTGTCCAAGGAACCACCACATAGTTGGCCAAATAGTCGGCTGTGCATTTACGATATGTAGGAGACCGCATTCCACATGAAAAACGTCCCATGGATGAGGGACCCTCCATTGATGCCGCCATGAGGTCATGTCCTTCCGGCAGCGGTCGACCTATCTAGAGCCTCCTCATGTAGCGCTACAGCTCGAAGTGGTTGTGGATACCTTCCACAACATCTCTTCATGTTGCACCACCACCTTCCAGTAGTTTCCGTCACAAGTCACTGCTGGATGGTGCTTCCAAGATCCACCGAATCTAGAATAGTGGTTTGTTCTTCGTGTTTTATGTGCCTTCGTCCTACGTGGGCTGTCATCATCCCTACAATGGACTCAAATCCACTTTTCCTCCATTTTGAAATCTTGACAACAAAGAAAGAAAAAGTATAGGAGATCGGGCCTTGTTCATGTCCACATTCACCCTCTGCATTAGATTTTCACAACCCGTGGATGTTTGGGGATAATGTTCTCACAGTCAAAATAATTAAATCCCAATTCAAAAGTCTCCCTAGAAAAAAGATCTCCATTGAAATGAAGATTAATCTTAAGGTTGACCTATTCATGGGTTGACCAGTGTTCGTCAGTTTAGAATGGAGAATGGTGAAAAACATTCAACAAATATAACCCCTAAATCGATTGATGTTTTTCACTAGATCATTATGTTTGTGTGGATTTACGTTCTGATCGAAGTCATCGGAAATCTTCACTCATCGTTCTCATTCATTGTTGATTACAGAAGAGGATCTCTAGTGTTAGAAATTCATAATTGGAGAGATTTGATGGGGGTAAGTTCAATAGATAATTTCCATGATTTAGATATCATTTCCCCAATGCGTTAACAATTCAAAAAAATGTGTCGTAACTTTTCTGTTACACAGCATCATCGCGTCATTATGATTTTTCCATTATGAAACAGGGTGTCTATTTGGATCCATTTGATGTGTAGTTATGCTACACATTTATGAGCCATAAATGAGCTTCTTTTAATGTGACTCCTCGATGCACTATAGTAACGCCATCCACTCACCCAACAGTATCGGAAAACAAAATAAAATATCATTTATTTTATTTTATTACATTCCAAAAAGTTTGAAAATTAATTATTCCATCAGACCCATTCTGGTCGATGTTATGTCATTTCTAGGAAAATACCAGCGTTCTTAGTTCAATAGTGCCTTTAGGTATTCGATATGAGCAATAGTTAAAATGTTAGAAAAACCCACATTCACGTTTATTTAATAAAAAATAAAAAAAATTCAAAATTCCATTCAAGACTCATCGGGCCTCGGAATCAAGTGTCATGAAAACTTCTTGTCTCAAAATAATTCCATTAAATTTGAAAAAAATTATATAGAAATTCCAGGACATTACCAAATAAGAATGGGAGTATTGGTTCACATTTATATGACAACATTATTTTCATTTCAATTTATAGAAACATTTGCAAAAAATTTGTAATAAATATTTTATATAAAATGGTTTATATTAATCATGAATCATGTTCAATGAACTTTTAAAAAATGTCTTATATATTTCAAAATAAATGTAAATGATAAATGTGGTCATCTTCCAAAAGGTATAACCAATCTAGGTCATGATATCATCCAAAAATCATATGGATATAATGGAAAAAATTATTTATACTTCCCTCAGACACAAGTTAAATAAGAGTATTGAAAATCCCATTGAGGATAAAATCTGATGCATAATGTTTTTGTTAGAGTTTTAAAGGGTCAGTCTACTTTAAGTGATTTCCGAACCTATCATGTATGTCCCAAATAACTAACTAACTACAAATTATTTAATGTGACCAAGAAAAATATAAATAATTGTAATTTTTTTAATATATTTAGAAATACAATTTACATGTGTCCCATTTCCGTATTCCAATTTCCATTAAAGAACCCAAAAATGATTTTTTAAAAATTTCAATTCTTTTTCAAGATCAACAGAATCCAATTTTCTAATAATTTTTTTGAATGGTTTTCATAAAATATATTACCAAAAATTCCATCAATTACATAATAAAACTCAAAATTTTAATTTCATGGAAATTGGTGGTTTCACAAAAATCTCATGCCAAGTCAATTAAATTTCAAAATTCACACGAAATTGGGTTTTCAAAATTCATTTGATAAAATTATAATACAATCAAACATTTCAAAGGCACATTAATTGTGTAATCATATATATAAACAAAGACATTGGGATTATGACATCGCATTTCAGAACAAATATAACAGGATTCCCCAACAAAGAACATGGTTAAATTAGATCAGAAAATTGAACCCTGGATCTAAGATAAAAAAGTGCTTATTTCATTTAAAAACAAATAAGTCGAAAAATCATTAAGGATAAAAAAATAATATATTTGGAAATATATAATGGGATAAAAACTCTTATAAGGAATACATAGAACAATATTCAACATCTATAGACCTGCCTTGGAAAGGGTATACATGAACCATCACGAATCCTGGAAGTAATTTGTGACATAAAAACTAAATCCAAGAGGAGTTGGGGGTGATCAGAAGGTCTAAATGAATGTTTATGAATTTTTTTAAAAAATCATATGTAAAAAAACACCACTCTAATTATTATCTTGGATATGCATCATAGTTTATAATATTTTTCACACTAACCTTGTCGCCCTATGATGAGTGCATGGTTTCTACTAAGAGGGTGAATAGATTTTCAAACTGCCTACCAACCATGAAAATCCTCCCAAACTAGGTTTTTATAGTTACCACTTGTAGTTTGAATGGTTTGGTCATATTGTACACCAATTTTGCAAAGCTCAAGAGCATTAAAAAATTTCAATATATTTCCCCAATAGACATTATAGAAGATCCAATCAATGAGTAATCAAAATAAAGGTTCAGGAGTACCTGGAAATAGTAAATGGTTGATACTACGTCCCCATAATAGAAAATTGTTTTCCTAGAACTTCTGTGAAGAAGTCTCCAGGTCATGAAGAAAAAGCCACTACTAACTCATTAGTTCCTCTATCACTCCCGAATATTATGAGTATTAAAACCTTGAAACCATTTCATTCTTGAAATATTCTAGTGCTCTAAACTATCCTATTGGAATGTATACAAATGATTGAAAAAAAAACAATATATATTTTTATACTTATGTAATGTAATTTTTATTGAACATAAAATAACATCTTTGTGGTTCTTGGGTGTAGATACCACAAGGAATTATAGATATCCATGATTATAAATTTATATACCATTAACAGTATAAAAGAAATTGTTTCCAATAACATATAGTTATAATTGTGGATATAGACGACCAAACAACGATCTCCCCACCAGAACGAGTGTCTCTAATTATATGAAATTAATCATCAATAATTTTTTCATCAAGAATCATCATGATAAGGGAGGAGGTAAAGTAAATACTATCTAAAATAACATCATCCCTATATTTCAAAACACCAAAATGAGTCATTACAGAAAGAGTCCTCAAGCTCCACTCGTTTTATGATTATTTCATATCTTGTGTCAAAAGATTCTAGCTCATTGCATCTTCAATGACATTCCATTTTCCCAGAGTATAGGACATTTCAAAGTCAAAATATTATATGTACACCAACCAATGTACCTTGTATAGTTTCATTAATTTTTGTATCATGTACTACTACAAAACTCATGATTAACAACACTATTATTTATCACTACTATAAATAGAACAGGTAAATGGAATCTTGTTCAGCACAATATAAAGCACTGATAAAATTATTCTTTTATCAGTGATTTATTTTTCAAGAAAATAATGTGTATAATTTATCATGACTATATTTATAGAACTAATGATTATTTATTTCATATTCACTTTTTTAGAAATGGTAATTGAACGAATTAATTAATTGATATAAATAATAAATAAAAAATAACAAATGAGTTTTTTTAAAAATATATATATAAAATTTATTAAATATATTATTATTCATAAAAATTAATAAACTTTTTAAACATTAATAAATACTAAATATTTTATTAATTGGATAATTTTTTAATAATGTTATTAAATTATATATTATATATATATATATGTGTGTGTGATTTATATGTCACAAAAAAATTATTTATGTTCATTACATTACATATTCAATAATAATGTAAATAAAATATTTGTAATAAATTATTTACAAATAAACATATTCATAAATTTATGATTGTTATATTTATACAATTTTATAATTTTAATTATATATAAATAAAAAAATTTCTTAAATGTATTTATAATATATTTTCCTAAATGATTAATATGTTTAATATATTTATATTTATATTTATTTATTTAATATATATAAGTATAATTATAATAATATATATTGATAAAAATGATACATTTTATAAAATTCATTAATTTTAAAATTATAATAAATAAATTTAAAAATGAACATATTTACTATATTGATATATATATATATATTTATTAGATATATAAAAATATTTCTAATTTTTTTATTTATAATTATAATTATAAATCCTTAGTCAACGCTTCTGTAATTAGCACAGATAAAAGCATCTTTATTAGTTCTTTTTCAAGATGATAATAATGGAGCTTTTTAGCACTAATCAAGGCACTGATAAAATAAATATTTATCAGCACTATTACATTATCACTATTAAACAATGCTTTTATTAGTTCATTTTTAGCACAGATAAAGTCATACATTTATCAGAATAGAGAAATCTCTAATAGAGTCCTTTTTTAATTTTTTATCACATAAGCACTGATTAAAGTAGTCCTCTTCAGACCATATTTGTACTCATTAATAAAAGAGTAACAATATATATTAAAAACATTTAATATTCCTAAATATTTATAGATATTAGAAGCTTCCCATAGATTCCACCCACTTATAGGGCTCTTACTTGATGAATAGAATCCCAAATCACACCACTCGACTACCTTGAATTGGTAAAACATCTCATCTGACATCTGGTGTTAGATTTTAATTTGGGATTCAAAAGTGGGTATCATATTTTCTTCATCCTTGTGAGGTAGGCCTTCTAATATTCATGGTGTTTTTATGGGTTTTTTATTTCATCTTGGATGATTTTGTAATTTTTGGTCAAGTATTAGTATAGTATTTTTAATTTACATTATTAATAGAATTATTTGTTTATGATCCATTATTTGATCGACTGTTACTGTATAGAAACTCTCGATATACAATGTTATTGGTTATATCTGACACTGAACCATGGAATTATTCATTGTTGTTTTAGTGTTATGTTTTATATGTTATTACTACATAATTTTTTCATATATGTATATAAGATGGAAGAAATTTTCATTTATATTATTTTTTAACAAATAATTATTAAATACAAAATCATGGTTCATTAATGATTTTATATATGTTGAATTTTTTCATATACAACTCATTCAACATGAAAAATAATGTGCTTTTTTTTCAATATCCAATTTAGTATTGCATTTCATGATCCTCATTTGGTTATATGTATCATAGGATCCAGTTCCTCTTTGATTTCACTATAGTCCTTAGTTTTTATTTGGATTTGATTCCATGGTTACATCCCTTTTTTATTAACATCAGGTTTTATCACATAAAACTTTCACTTTTTCAATAATTTTGGTTTATTTAGTTTATCTTACGTTGGAATATCATGTTTTGATCTATATAGTATTTACAATATGATATAAGTGAGTTTTTATGTGTGACATTTATGTGTGTCCGTGTAGTTATTGAATCATTTATTTCCATATTTTATTTTAATATATGTATTCCTATATTGGGTAATGATGATTTTGGGTCTTCATGTCCATTGACCGATAGGGTCATTCTATAATTTTGTTCACCATATTGTACTAATTGTTTCTATTTGTTGGGGGACCTCCAATTTATGGGTTTTTACACACAATAGTAAAACCAATCATTAGATAATTTTAGGGGTGTTTGAAGTCATACGATGATATAACTTTGTGTTTCTTGGGTAATTCTTCATATGGTCATTACATTATCCATATTTCAATTTACAGCTATATAGTTTAGTGATAATATGATAAATTATCTTACTCTATATCCCTATAATTATGATAGCCATCAAGATATTTTATCATAGTGTATCCATCCATGTCGTTACCATGTATAATCCGATCAGAGGTATTACTAATAACCCAATTCATTAGAAATACGGGGCATCCCATATGTGCTTTCTATTTGAATCCTTATCACCCTTTCTGTCTCTACATGGCTGATAATAAGGACTAAGGGAGTCAAAAAAATTAACTTATATTCTTGTTATAATATAATGTGTTATAGTATGTACCACTTCAAGATTATTGCACTGGATATGATATTCTCTTTCTCCAATTTTGATCCTAAATAATGTCCTGTAGTAAAGTAACATTCCAATAAATAAAATAATATTTAATTCATTTTTATGATTATTTTTTATTATTTTATTAATTATTATATTATATATACCAATATATTTTCAAATCCCAACAACAATTATTGTAGGATCTGGAATATCTATGTCCTCAGGTATTCTAATTGAAATGATCTATATTTCCCTTCATCGATGTCTTAATGCCCTAGTACAATGATTTACTCCATTCTGGTTAACTGCAACAAAATTGTACTAATATAATGATCTTTCTCACCTTTTATTATTAGTGTTATTCCTCGATCTATGAATCCAATGACCAATTGATTAAATTAAGGTTTATTAATTTAGTTGATCATATTTTGTTTTCTAATTACTCCTTATTTCTGAATATTATAATTTCAACTACTTACGGTTTTGAAGAAATATTTAATATGAAATAGTTATTTTCTAAAATTCAATTATTTATTTTCTTAAACATACTAAAATCCTATGATTTAATCAAATAATGAGTTGACATGTTATATTTTACTATAAAATTCAATTTTGATATTGAATATCTTGTGTGTGATCATTTATATATTTTATAAAATCAATCTATTTTGAACCCAATATGTTGGATATGAACTGAAAATGGGTGAACGCTAATCGTTAGACAAATGAATATGAATTTCAAGTAGAAATATTCATCAATTTTCTAAGATATCATGCATGAGACCCTTTTAATAACCTCTATTCATGATTAAATTGTTGTTATTAATGAAAAAGTAGTCCAGAAGAGTTGGACTAACATTTGATTGGACATGGAATAGTTCAGTGCAATAAATAATGGACTATAAATAAAGAAAAACATAATGTTTAAATTTATTGGGATAATAATATGGATTATGAATCATTTGATATGAAAACCTCTATAAAATATAATGGATACCACATAGAATAAATTAAAATTGATATTGAATATGACCATCATGATTTTCTAATGTTTTTTTGGGATTTAAATAGTTATTCCAAGAAACAAATGAATTGTGTTTGTACTAAATACTGATATTTATTAGCTGTATTAATGTTATATGATATGATATCTAGTAGTGGATGGACTGACCCAATCATTATAAAACTACTTTGTCTTTTAAAAGATATCCTACCAGAAGAAAATGAACCACTAGGACAAACAAATGATGCAATTCAAATATTACGTTAAATTGTCATGATCTTAAAAAAATAGATTCTTGTACAAATTAGTTCATATTTATTATCATGGACCAAAAACTACTCATAAAGTGCATTAAGAGTGGCATATAACAATAAAAGAAAAATTAATCAAGTCCTTCGAAATATGTATGCTACTTTCCTACCATTCCATGGTTCAGAATACTATATGGATGTTTGAAAACCACTAAATAATTAACAAGGAATATAGATACAAGAATACATGATTTGAACATATGCCATCAAGCTAATTATCCTCAGTGGAATAAAATTGAATATGAGTATCATGATTTTGGAGATTGGTTGAGGAATAATTGTCTTGGGTTAAATAAATATGGAATAAATAACTTTGGTGTACTTAGTAGTACTCTTTGTACATGGCATGTCATATTGGTAAATTATAACATTCTTCCATGGTTATGCATGATGTTCTAATAAATTATGTTTTTCAAACATATATCTGGCCAATTCAACCTGGTAATGATTTTTATGTCTATTTGGATCCATAGATCTATTATTTGAAATTTATGTGGGATATAGGTTATACAATGTATGATACTCATATTTGTGTTGAATTGACATGAGGGTCATCCAATATTGAATGAAAAATGAATTACCCGCTTATGGATATTTATTATGATATAAAATTAAAGTAATGATGGGGTGTCCCAATTGTGAAAAACTCACCTACTCAGTTCGGTTGAAACATTGCTCAAAGACTGTGTTATTAGGACACCAAAATTTCTTACAATGACGACATAAATATCAATCTTGGACGACCGAATTCTATTGGAATATCGAACAAGGTACACCATCATCTCTAGTAATGGGAAATCAACAATAAAGAAAAGTAATACAATTTGACAATGTTTTGTGTATACTATTTTGAAAAACCTTTCAAATTTTAGTTGGTAGAACAGATCAATTTTCATTGAATTACCATTTTTTCTGTCAAACTTTTTATTGATTTCATGCATGTATAAAAATTATATTTGATAATATTATTGGAACATTACTAAATGTTATTATAAAAATAAAATATGAAATCAAGGATAGTTTGGGTATGATTAAAATGGGGATAAGGGTATATTATGAAATGGTTAAGGGAAAAAGGATTTTTTTTTTCACCAGCAGCTTATACACTATCCAAAGAGGATACATTGCAGTTTTTTAATTTCCTTAATAGTATAAATGTTTAATAGGGGTATCCATTAAATATCATGAATTTTGTGTCAATGGATTATTTTATACTAGAATTACTAAATTCTCACAAAAGCCATGTTTTGATTAATTATTTAATTCAAGTTTATTTGAATTGAATTTTTCCTCAAATTTAGGACATACATTAACCAGACTATTCTTCTTTTTCCAATCCATATATTGTATATTTGTAGACCTAATGAATATTCCATTCATGAATAAATACATTGTTGTCCTATTATTTTAAATAGATAAGTTCTTAACACAAAAATTAGTTGATATAATGGTCCACCATATGGTTCACTAGGATAGAGAGGTTCAACAATGTGGTCCTATCCATTAGAGAAAAATATACCCCATTAATAGTATATAATTAATTTAAATGGGTAAGTGATGAATTCAAGTCAACCACAAGAATATATTTCATAACAATATTTTGTTATTGAATCTGTTGAATTCTTTAGCGATTACTAGTCATGTATTGAAAACATTATTTTCCCAATTTTTCATCGCAGCAAAAACCATGGGGGTGAAATGAATTTCAGAATATATGTTGTTACAATTACCTTGAAAGAGTATGAGAATGAACTTTATTACATATTAAATAATTTTGAAGATGTTGATACATACATTTAAGTCCAAAAATAAATTCTTAGACATTTTAATCCATAAAAGTCAGAAGGTTAGATATCAAATGCACATAATCAAGAGATTATGAGATGGTTCATTGAACGAATTTATAATGAGTAATTTGAAAATCTGAATTCAATTTGTCGAACTTCATAAATGGATAGCTATAAAACTAATCCAAATTTTATAGCTTACATTTGTTTGGTAGTCAACGATTATTAAAATCTATATAAAAAACATGATGAATTTAGTACGATGAAAAACAAAAATGTTACTATTATGGTTGAAGTGATGTAGATATCTAGTTCCAATGATAGAAATCCAATTTATGAAAAATATATCATATTATGGAATTATTGAATTGATATAAGAGTATTATTATAAACCATTTAAAGTGATACATTACGATTGCCAATAGGTTTCCCATATCAATGGAGTGAATGTTGATGAAATAGGCCTTGTGAAGGTGAATTTAAATGTGTAAGGGGGAAATACAAGATGTTCATAATGTTATCACAAGTACAAACAACATTTTTTGTCTTTGATCCAATATACAACAATTCATTGATTGTCCTAAGAGTGACTAACAAATATGTGGATTCAGATGAAAATTAAATCAAAGATAACTCTTTCATGGGGACATCATAATTATTTTATTCATGTCGTAATGTAGACCATGAATTCTATGATATAGGGGAATAAAAATAGTGGATTTGGATTCTCAATATACGAATCAAATCCTAGAATCTTCCAAAATAATAATGATGGTTCAATGAGAAAGTACATGTGTTTTTTAATATTTTATATTTTTCATCATACAATTATATGTTGTCTACTAAATTTACATAATCTAAATTAAATGTTCGACTACTCATCCTAACAATATATTTTTCGAGTGATAATATAATCAATTTAGAAAAAGAACTAACTATGATGATTGAAACACTGTGAAAATTTGTAAATTTAATGTTACGATATGCATTCTCTAATTTATATGAAAATATATAATTAAAAAGTTATTTTATTTTCATTAATATATAATGAGTTTATTTATTTTAGAATATTTATATCTAGTTGTAATGAGTTTTTATGAAGAGAAATGATGATGTCTCTACTCAATCATAGAGGGAATATTGATATTTTCACAGTAAAATTATTTTATTTTGAATTAATTTGTTGTTTTATATTTATACATATTTTATTTATCTTTAGTAGTAGTAACATAATATTTGTTCCTTATATAGATGGATTAATTTTTTTAATTTCGGGTACTATGTCCATATTTCATGTTGTTCTACACCAAATCATCATCAAACTACTTCCCCCTCCAAATTATTTAACCCCTTATGTTGTGGATTCACTACTTCATTTCAAGTCATCTCCACTACCTTTGTAGGAAGAGAAACAAAACTGAATTCTAAAAATTAAAGAGGCAATATTGATGTGGTAAATTTAAAACCCTTATACAAATATTTAATGTTTTTTTTAATATTTATGTTTTATTTATTTCCTTTTTGTATTACGCACATAATAATTTTTTTCTAATACTGGTGGATTATTCTGATTGAGTTGGGGAGATTTGCCTATAATTTATTCATTTCTACACCAAAACATCCTTACAATTGATATCCCTTAGTAAAATTAAACCCATACAATGGTGCAATTATCACTTTCATTCTTGTTACCTCTAATTCTTTTCTAGTAAGAGCAACAACACTGCAACTACTTAATTATAAAATTCATGATGAGGATTTCATAGTGAAATCCTTGCCATAGAATTAATATATTGATTCATATTTATGTTAAATTAATGTATTTTTATAGTTACACCCTTAATAATTTGGTTTATTTATATAGGTGGATTCTTTTGTTCTATTTGGGGTTCATTCTCCATCTTCATTCCATTGAGCACCAAAACATCTAGAGGCTCTTTCTCCATCAAAACCATTCACTGTTAGCATGTAGAAATTTATCAATTTCTTGCATGTTCTAGACCCTACTCAATAATAAAATAAATTGTCATATTTTCATATAAAAATAATTACACATAAAATAACTATATTATTTCATTTTTATCTTTAATTTATTTATTTTTTGTAATACTAATAATATTTTTTTTCTTATACAGGTGGATTCTCGTTTTTTGTTCATGTGGTGTGTTTAATGATTCTCAAGTAGTGAATGATACTCTACAATGAATGATAATTGAAATCAAGGTAACATTGATATTTAATACTGGTTTTAGACATTGGGATGTGTAGGAATAAACCGTACCTAAATCTAACACATCTTGTTCCCGATATGATTCCAGGTGCTTATTTTTATTTATAAATTTTCCATAATTTTAGTCAAATAGATAAATTTCATTCTCTAAAATGTAATATCATATTCATATTGTTTTAATACATTAGAACAATGATCCATAATTCATTTATGATTTGTATAAATCAGCCGCAACCCAATCCAGGACATGATGTGCCTGATATAGCTTAATGTGTTTGTTATCAGTTTAAAATCAACATTTGACATTTAAAATACTCATTCCCTAAAAAGAGAGAAAATATGCATAGATCTTTTGGATATATTAGGTAAACAATTCATAAATTATTTTGATGTATATAAATTGGTGTCACATCAAACGAATACATGATATCATCCATTTGAGAAAAAGTCTGTGTTTTATATATATACAAGTATTTTATTAAATAATAAAATTAACATAATATACACTAAGTAAAAACCTTGAGATTGTTTTGATACATTGTGAAAATGATCTACATGTTATTTGAGATGTACATGAATCTATCGCACCATACTCTGTTACATAGTGTAACTGGAATGACTCAAAGTGTGTGTTTTTATTTAAAATTGACATAAATTTTAATAAGAAGGACAACATATCTATTAAAAATGTTTAAATGAATTCAAATGGTTTAAATATTTTTATAAAAATTATCCATAAGAAAGTTTTCACGTGTAGGAATTTTCTGAACCTCAATATGATGCAGGATGTGATCAGTATGAGTCTATGTACATGTTTCAATTTCAAAATTACATTTTAGTAAAAATGATAAATGACATAATTAAAACTTATAAAATAAATTCATATTTATTTGAAACATTATTTAAATGATAGAAAGGTTATTTACAAAATACACGACTCATTTTCATCACAACCCAGTGTACTGTGTGACTAGTGTGACTCATAGTGTGTTTTTTATTTTAAGATTGGAATAATTTTTACTATAAAGTCCAACTAACCAAATCAAAACAATGAAAACTCATTAAAATTATTTAAATACTTTAGTAAAATGATCCATATGTCTTTTTTGTTGTGTAAGAATCAGATTCACATCAATTTGATACATAATGTGATCATTATACATCAAGGTATGTGTTTCAATTTAAAAATAGAAATTGATAAAAAATTATGGGACATACTCCGAACCAAGACAACAAATTCATATTATTTTGAATCATTTGGTTAATGATCTATAAGTCATTTTGGACATGTAGGAATCAGTCTTAACGGATTCAAATGGACGATGTTACCAATATGTCTCAAAGTGGGTTATTTTATTCCAAATGTCATCAATTTTAGTAAAATGTCCAATTGACAAACTCTATTCCTTGTAAATGTTTTCACATTGTATAAATAATTTATAAAAAATATCCATAAGAAATTATTGATCTTTAGGAATCAATCTCACCACATTCTGATACACAAGGAGATCGGTATGTGTAATATTGTGTGTTTCAATTATAGAATGACCTTCTATAAAAAAGGGCAAGTCACATACACAAAAAAAATAAAACACATTCATATTGTTTTTAAACATTAGGAAATTTATCCATAAATCATTTTCACTTGTAAGAATCAGTTGAATCTCAATATGATGTATGGTGAGACCAATATGACTTAAAGTGCATCTTTTTATGTAATATTTTTATAAATTTCAGTAAAATGGTCAACATTCCTACTCAAAACAGAGCAAAAAAATTCATATTTCATTTAAACATTTTTAAATTTAGCCATATTTAATTTTTAATGTGTATGAATCAAAATCCCATAAATAAAATACATGATATGCCAGATATGACACATTGTTTCCATTATTAGTTAAAATTCAATAGTTTAGATCAAAAAGGTTCACTAATTGAAAACCAATCAAACAAGCATGGAATTTCCGGGTAATTTAGTAAAATGATTCAACAACCATTTTTGATGTTTAAGAATCTGATTAATATTCATTCTAAATACTATGTGATAAAAAAAATTCATAAATGCGTGTTTCCAGTTTTACATAACAATTTAGTAAAAAAAAGAAAACTGAAATAATCAAAACTAAGAAAACACATTCAGATTGTATTGATGCACTATGAAAATTCTCGACAAGTCATTTTGGACATGTTTTATTTATCATAACATTACTTCTATAAATGTTGTGATAGGTGTGACTCCAAGAACCTATTTTGATAAAATTTATCACAATTTTTAGTAAAATTTACAATTTTGGTTAATTTATTTATTTATATTATTACAAAAATAAGAATTGTTTTCATATATAGGTGTGTTATTTTTCTATATTAGGAGTGGTTGGATTAGTAATTTCATCTGTTTGGATAAGATTAAAAAATAATAGAACATTGATGTTTTTGAATGTATGTAGTAATTTGTATTTGTGTAATTATATAGACCAATGATTCAAATGTATATTATATTTATTTTTATTATTGTGTTTATGTTTTAAATTTCATTTCACTTAAAAAATAGATCGGTAATTATTTATGTTGATATCTGGTGTATTTTGGTGTTGTGCTGTGCTGTTACAACATAGTGTTGTTGTACAACAGTGTCCTGTTATAGTAAACTGTAATATGGCCATTTATCATTGCTTCTAAAATTGCAGATAAATGGTAAATTATCAATGCTTTTATAAGTGTAAATAATGGGAGAAAATATCAGATCCATTTTAATATTTATAAAAGGTGTTTCTTTTTAACCATTCTAATATAGTAATCACATTTCTAGTGCTGATACAGGGCATTTCATACGCTGCGAAAGTACATTTTTGTAGTCGTGATGATATAAATCTTGATATTGTGGTCATATTACGTGGTCAAATATTTCATAATGGTAAATAATACATAAGTTAATAGAAATAATCATAGATTTGAGTCCAAGTAAAGGGTTGGATAATTGTTCTTGTGTGGCCTAAGATGTCGATTACCTTGGGAAATGATAAGATCTCCTTATATAATAATGGAGCCCAAACCTGAACCTGATGTGTCATAGAAAACAAGATAGTCATGATTGACCTGTAGAAGTGTCAACATGGGAAAAGTTCACAATATTTTTTTCACAAAATAAATTTACTTTGAAATATATCATCTGTTACTAAAATTAATCCCCTCTAAGTGACTGTGTCTGTCAGATAACCCATAATTTAGAAATCATTTATGAACAGGAAATAACTTCCAACTATCCCTAGGAAGCTCTAAATCTCAAAAACATTACATATTATTTCACAGTTGGTAACATCATTTATATTTCCAAGATCCACTGAAATTTTATTTTTTACAACATGTATCCCACTAACATAACTCCAAGATTCAATAAATTACATTATGATAGAATTGAATTTTTTTTGATTTTCCAATATTTCTAGAAATTATCTTAGACGATAAACATGATCATATTAAATCCAATATTAAGCAAGGAATTCATATTTAGGAACCGCAAAAATGTATCATGATATTATTGAATGATCCTATTAATTAAAATCATAATGATTCTAGGAGAATTTTTTAGACAAAATTTCATTACAAGGTACCAATCATGCAAACACCTTCTATAGACGGTGGTTTTTTTTTCGGAATTATGGATTATTTAATCATATCCTAATGGTAACTAGGCTAAGGGTCAAAAAATGAGATCCACATATATCATTTATTTTTTAAAACAGATCATCATTCGTTAGAAATAGATAGTTTTTCGTTACCATATTTTGATCTATTTTGTTGTATTCAATTGAATCGAAAAGTAACCCATCTGCTTTCATTTGAATGACATCATGAGCCGCGCTAGGTGTCACACATGTGAATATAGATCCATTCTATAAAATATCATCTAATTATGTCTTTAAATACTTCATTCCCAATGGTTCCATTTAGTTATAATGAATAGATTCTATATGAGTACCTAGAACTAAATCGAAATAAAATTCTACTACACTTGATGCTGGAAAACTAGAGTTGTAGGATGATAAACATAAAGAAAATAAATGAAACATCGAGGGAGTTCACCACTCAAAAATTCCCACTCATTTAAAAAATATAAAACCAACATAAAATTCCCTAACACTAATTAATATGGTATGACTCTACTCGAAATTTGTTAAAATTCTCCTAGAAGGATATGAAACACTCTATTGGGTTTTGAAAAGAAGATCCATTAAGGATAACAATCAATCAGGGAAATATTAGAAATGATCAAATCTATTGTGAATATGACATAATAGAGGGTTTATGTCCTGAAATTTATAATTCAATGTAAGATTGATATCTGATAATAAGGAAACACAAGAATGAAAATGTCAATCCAACTATCTCTTCATTCTAAGGGATGTATTAAAATCCATCAAATATATTAAAATCTACATTGCATGATTTAGTTGAATTTCAATATGTTTTGAAATGAACAAAATCGAGTCACAAATATATAATAAATAAGTTACTAATTATTTTTCAATAATTATGTTGTCGTTTAGGGTCACTGGACACATATATGCTTCCTTTGGTGACACTTACTATGGGCGAAGAGGCGTCATTCTGGATTCCTATGTCTGGAACCCCATAATTCATGATGTATCTAATTTCAACATATTAATTTTTCGTGATGATGATCTCTTTAGAATATTTATAACTGAATAGAATTGATATAACATCTTCACTGGACCTTATCCACTGTAATATCCTCATATATTGGATGACATAGTGAAAGAAATTTAAATTCCTTGGATTTACACTCTAGTAGAAAATCAAAGGGCCTCTTTCGATAACTGAATGAGGTTAATAAAAATATTATTTTAAATTATAACCATGGTAATCATTAAAACTTATCTTTATGTTGAAATAATGCAATGAGCTTCAACTAGGAGAAAAAATATATTTCTTAAAACCTGACTTTCAAACTAGGTTAATCTTGACAATTAATACTCTATCCTGAAAATTACCATAATAAGATAGGTAGAGTAAGTAAAACCTATTGACAAATATGATTTTGATTTCCCACATCAAACCATAGATTCATCTTCTTCTCATTCATTATATTCTCTTGACAAAAATTAACCTACTCAATGAGGTAGTTTTTGTACTCTATTATTGTCTTGTCATCCAGATCAACTTTGAAAATCACTATAGATTTATTTGACACATTTGAAAATAGATATAATTGGTTCGTTATATCAAATTTAATATACTTATTCCATAGAACCATAATTTTAAAATTTTTCACCATAATGTCCTACCATATACATCTATATCCTTCTATCAAGAATGTGGCACATTTTACCCTAATTTCACCAAGCATGTCCATGAACTAGATACAATGATAATTCCCCTCAACTAGTCCTCACCATCGATAAGATCATTTGAGCCTCAGATAACAATATTATTTGATAAAGGAAATCAATAAATATTTATTTGAAATGACCTTATTAAGGATTCATAGCTGGATCATAAATGAGAATAGGAGCATGTGCCTATCAAATAGCATTGATATAATGTAAAATAACATCATCCAAATTCAAACCTAGAAGAGGATTTAACACTATAGTTCATCACATGGTTCCTCATAGCACCTATATATGGGTATTGATTGTGAAATGATGCATCAAAAAATATTAAAAACTATTGAAGGCATCGTATTAACAATAAATTAAATCAATAAGGGTGGTTAATCCCATCAGTCATGAAAAAAATTATTTGGACATCAACCAATCCAAATAAATATAATCTAGTAGACTGTAACGAAACCTAAAGAAACATATCCCAAAACTCCCATGGTTTATTATGATTAATTATGGTGATATATGGTAGTGTAATCCATCATAACTACCTTTTAACACATGAAACTTTTACAAAAATATATACTAACATCAAAGAATGTGAACAACCTATTCCTCTTATGCCACTTTGTTATGAACAGACATAGAAATCCAGGTATACTAAATCCCAAGTCAATCATAACATACTCTTAAGGGTGTCATAGATCCCCATGTTTTGGTGACTAGCACTAATAATAATATAACATGTATTTGGGAATCAATTTTCAACAAACATAGAATAATTAAAAACCCACATCGTAGACTAAAAAGAAAAATATAGAGGTAGAATAGTTCTATAAGGGAATGAAGTGTATAAAAACCCATAATTTAATCAACAATGTTCTATATGTGAAATAAAAAAACCAATCCCAACATACATAGCACTCCAATATTTGAAGATCAATGACATCCACACTTAGTTAGATCTTTCACCTTGCTCAATCATAGATGAATGAAAATATATAAACTGGAAAAAGAAAAGGTAGGGTGGGAGATAAAATCACAGTAGCGTCTAACCAAATGATCAATTATAAGATTTCAATGTATATAAACCATGTCAAGAATTCAATTATAATAAATTGGCACAGAATTATGGTTTCATATTTAATAAAATATTTGATATTTATTACACATGATGGAAACATTTTAGACAATATTTTAATAGAAATTTTATATAAAACATGTTATGTAAATCAAAATAAAATGTTTAATAGTTTTAGAGACAATGCAATATATATCAAAATATCCAAATTGGGAAATATGGTAATATTCCCTGAGATGTGACAATTCCAGTTTATTAGATCCCCACACACTCATATGTTGATCACAGAAATATTTGTCCATATTTACCGCATACACTGGTCATATAGAACTAATCCATATCCTATCAGAGGTAAGATCGTCTACCTAATTAATTTTTTAAAGTTTTAATGTTAAAATAAAATACTAGGAAAATCTAAAACTAGAATGTTTTTTCAAAATGATAGAATAACTACCTAGGATTACATTTGGTTAATAAAACAATTAATTATTGGTAGTTTATTCTAGAATAATTAAAAATACGATTATCCCATTTCCCATTTCATTATAAATATTTCCATTTAAAAATTGGTTTTTTAATCCTTTAATGAATTATTGAAGTTAAAACCAAACATATTTTATTAAAAAATTGTTTAATATCATTTTTCATAAAATCAATTTCACTGCTAAATTCCCAAAAATTCCACCAATTTTAAATTACAACCCAATATCCAATGTACTGGAAAATATATGTCTTCAAGAATTATCATACCCAATCAACTAGAAATCCTAATTCCCACCAAATTAGATTTCAATAATTTAGTTCAAGTATCTTTTGGAAAAAAATAATCATGTTGAAGGTTAAATTGATTGTGAAAACTTATAAGTAACCACCAACCATGGGATCATGGGATCATGTATCACAACACCCGTAGTGTGATTCACCAGTATAGAATGTTATAAATTTAGATCAAGATTCAAAACTCCAAATCCAAGATTCAAAATAAATGAATTTAGGTCCCCTAAAACATTTATATATAACAATGAAAATTTAGCTGTGAAAAATATACTAGGATATAGAGAACGAGATAAGAACTCTTTATGAGAAAAGATCAATATATGTTAACTGTAACGCCTCGAGCCCGCTCTTCTGGACTCGGTGCTTGAAAAATGCTGTGAATTTTTTTAAAAGGAGAAAAAAAATTACACAACACTTTAATGAAATGAGGATCTTTTAACGGTCTAGGTTCAGGAAGATTTGAAATAACCTTACATTATCAGAGTTGAAAAAAATAATAAATTTTTCCATTATGCTTATGCGGGCGCTAACTCCATATGAGAAGACATCTACGATAATATCCTAAGATACATGTGAAAACATTTCAAATCATGAGGTGAGCACAAAAGATGCTCAGTAAGGGGTTTTGAAAACCATTGATAAATCGCTTTAAGAAAAATATCCTTTCAATAATACATTTGAAAAATTTCAATTGTAAATTCAATTGAAAAACAACCATTATAAAATAATATAATCCTTTTGAAAAATAATTATAATTTGAAAACACTTTTAATCTTTCCCAATGATTTTCTTTGGAAAATATTAAGCAAAATTCATGAAAAGAAAACATCATTTTGAGGAAAATTAATTTGTCGAATGATATCTTGTGCCTACCCACATAACGAAGGATGGGTTCACTCCCCAATGACCTTCTATTTTTACAACGAACAAGCGCCTGTAACTTTAGAAAACATTTTAAGTTTTCTTTATATATTTATATATATATACATATATATATATAGTATTTCTCACTGGAGTTTTTACCTTTAATCATATTAGTGCATTTAAATAATCATTTCCACTAATATATATAAGGGTATATATATATATGTGTGTGTGTGTGTGTGTTTGAATTTTTATTGAAAAACACTTGTGAGTATTGATTCCCAAAAACTCATGTCACATGGAATGTACATGAACACCAACATACCCGATCTTCTATTGGTAAATTATAAAATAAATATGAATGTTTTGTTTTCCTATCAAAATGACTTAAACAATTTTTAATTCAAAATCATAAAATAATAATGAGCATGCACCGAATATTATAAATGATATGTATATTTTTTTTTAAAATCAATATTTCACTAATGTGTAAAATTATAAATATAAACATGTACAAGACAACATAAAATTATAACATGTCTATAAATAGTTCATCCAATTCAATTAAAATTATTTTCTTTGTATAGTTTATTCAATGTTCACAAGTATGTTTACATACCTATATATATGCTTATGCATGTATGAAGTTTCATAAACGATTATCAATATATGGACATGACATTGATTTTTATATGAATTGTATGAGACATAATAAAATTCTGATATGCTTAATTTATTAATTCATATATGAATTATTACATGACAATTAATTTATTTAAAACAACAAAATATTTTCACATCATGATGGTATATATATACATATACATATTATTTTCTTGATTTTATATGCGATGTTCCTTCTAAAATAAATTTTAATTATACAAATAAAACCATAAATTTAGAATAATTAATTTGTTCTATATAATTTAGAACGGTTTATCATAGCACATCAAGATATGTCCAAAACATCAAACATATTGATATTGGTTTAAGATAATCATTAACGAAACCATTGTAGCAATCATTTTTCAATTCCCAAAACCAAAAAATATAAACCATATTATTTAACATAAGCAAATCTTCCTTGAAATAAAACAAAAAAAATAGTAATTTATTTTTATGAGGATTTGAATGTGTAGAAAATCCCCCATACACACAAACCCATAAAATTAAAATCATGATATGCAAATAGTCCTTTAACCCATTATACTAAACCAAATTTGAACATAATTTTGAAAAATGATTTAGTTTGATAAATCAATTACAATTAAATATTAATGAGAAGGGTTATTTGAAAATAAAACATTTTAATTTAACATGATGATTCAAATACATGTTGAAATCAATGAAAAATTAATTGTTTCAAATCAGAAAAATATATAGCTTAAAATAAAGAGTCTCATACTTTTTTTATGCGTAGATGAATTCTTTCTTATTATCCGTCCCAAATATTCATTCCACTCAAACTCTCAACACCCAAAAAAAATAAAAACCACGTACTAAAACTTCTTCCAAGACAAACACTAAACAACCATTTATTTATACACCAAACATTCTAATATAATTTATTATATTATTTCAGTTTGTGAGGATAGTTTATTGATTGGATATACATATAATATATATTCTATTATAGATAAATTAAAAGCACTGCTTTGAGTTACTGCAAGTTGATATACATATATATATATATTTAAATGTCTGACTTTCAAAAATGAAACACAAAATAGGACCTTAAATGATTCTGAATCGAGACAAAGGGTTCAATGAATAAAAAAATATATCAGACATCACACAACTAGAAACTGAATTGACAAACACATATTATATCAATCATAATGAAAAGAAAGGAAACTGACACACAAAGAAAAAATCCCGATAAATCATATAAACAAATTAAATTTTTTGAAGATCGATATACTAAACAATTCCATTTGAAGAAAAATCCAAATGAAGTTAGGAAAATCATTACATTAATGGGTATGGATTTGAACAAAACACAAGTGGATGAATATTATACCGAAATTGAATCTAGAAATCGGATAAAATTAACACCTAACGTATCAGAACAAAATGATACACCATCATTGATGCACGATCTTACCTCATCGGTGGTTAATATTTTCTTTCAATGATTGAAATTCTTTAATAATTTTGAACAACTGAAGAAAACCTAGAAATTCTTCTTTCAAAACCTGGATAGAGCTTGAAAATCGAAACACGATCAAAATAGCCTAATCTGATGACGAAACCTGGGGTATGCGGCTCCCGCTCAGTCTTGTCCTCGGCTCGTTAAGAATAAGGCATACACTATGCCCTAGCCTCGACCTAGGCCATCGCTCGAACATAATTCCTGATCCAATATCGACCACAAAACTAAAAGTGAAAACCCTAAATGTGAAACAGAACTGACTTTCAGAAACTTCATCGGTGGTCGAACCTCACCTGAAATGTTCTGATTCATAACCGATGGTTGAATATTTCTTCTTCAAAGATGAAGATAACCATGTTTTGATTCATCCTCAGCATCGGCTCACGGTTGGCGAACAGAAACCCTCAATTCCAGATTCACTATTCTTATTTTTTTATTCGTTTTAGTTTTATTGTTTTATCAATATATATATATATATATATCAAAATTTCGTAATATAAGTTCTAAATATGTTAATTTTAAGGCTTAAAACATTATTTATTAAATTGAATATATATATATATAAATCTTTTTTATTACATGTTAATTTCAGTAATAATATTTAAATTAGTAATGTTTTTATTCAGATATTTTATTTATACATCAACAGTCATTTTTATTTAAAATTTTAAAACTAATAATGGATAGTTTTTTTAACCGTTGGATAAAAATCTAAAAATACCAATGTTTTACTGGTCTTTCAAACACTCAAAAGAAAAATACCTCGACGCTCACTCCACTAATTTCAGAGATGGTTTTATATTTTTCTCTTATTTTTAGTTTCATTGCTATCATCCTTTCCATAATGTTTGTTCTTCTATCAGATCCAAGAGATGATAACTACTCGATCGGCATCGTTCGGTTCCTCGATAGTCTTCCAATTGTTTTATTATCAATATAAGTGGGTTTAATGGGTTAGTTCTTATGTATCAAGGGTGTATTATGGTATTTGTATGAATAAAGTTCTCGCTAATTATATATTTTCATTCGGTAATTTATTTTATTACATCTTGGAAACATTGGAAAATCATAAAACATAATTTTTAACCTGGGGTGTTACATTCTACCCCCTTAAATAGAATTTCTCCCTAGAAATTCATTTACACTTATCGCTCTTAATTCCCATCTATTCTGAGTCTCACATGATGTCCCCAATGTCTATATAGGTGTCTTCCACGGTTTCCATGTCTTCTTAAGAAATTAAATTTCAATGCGGCTTCAAAATATTCCACTTCCTTCGCCCAAATACAACTAGTGCAAGAAGAGTTGTATGGATGTAGGCACCAGAAGAAAGTCTTCAAGGAATTATTATCAATATAGTATCTAAGAATATCGTCTTGAATTTGATTCCTATAAGAAGGTCTCATTGCATCATCTTCGAATGTTTCAAATTCATCATAAATTCATCCTCTGAAGAAAAATCTTAAAAGTTGACAGATAAATGCTACATGAAGATTTCCTTCTTCAGCTTCCCTATAAAAATTTGAGATCGATTATGGTTTCTCAAAAATTGTAAAGCACCTAAAAAATCCTTCGTAATATACACCTTGATGTCAATAGAAATGATGTTGGATCTTTCTGATATCTTCAAAGACGAAACCAGAACCACGATGAAAACGAAGTATATCTGGTGTGCCTGTAATATTATAGAGACGTTTACAGGAAAGCTGCATGGCTTCATCGGGCTCCGATTCTTCTTTGAATGATTTTTACATGATCATAGCGAGTAATTCATTCGGAAGGCCTAAGAGACTTGTTTGAGCTCTCCTTCTTTCCATGTGAAAATTAAAAATATGAATGTTGACTGAGAAGGAAAATCATTTTATCAAAGGGTTCTAAATTTCCAGATTTATCTAGACCGTTCCTCTGATGACAAGTGTAACGCCCCGAGCCCTCTCTTCTAGACTGGGTGCTTGAAAAATGGTGTGAATTTTTTTTAAATTGAGAATAAAAAAAATTACACAACACTTTAATGAAATGAGGATATTTTACCGGTCTAGGTTCTGGAAGATTAGATATAACCTTACATTTATAGAGTTGAGCAAAAATAATAAATTTTTCCATTATGCATCTACGCGCGCTAACTCTATAAGCGATGACATCTATGATAATCTCCAAAGATACATGTGAAAACATTTCAAATCATTGGGTGAGCACAAAAGATGCTCAGTAAGGGGTTTTGAAAACCTTTGATAAATCGCTTTTAGAAAAATATCCTTTCAATAATACATTTGAAAAAATTAAAATTTAAAATCAATTTCAAAACAACCATTATAAAATAATATAATCCTTTTGAAAAAAAATTATACTTTGAAAACACTTTTATACTATTCCACTGATTTTCTTCGGAAAATATTAAGCAAACATCATTAAAACAAAACATCATTTTGAGGCAACTTAATTCATCGAAGGTTGTCTTCATCCTACCCACTTAGCAAAGGATGGGTTCACTCCCCAATGACCTTATATTTTTACAAAGAACAGGTTGTTGTATCTTTCAAAAACGTTTTAGGTTTTCTTTACATATATATATATATAATATAATATTTCTCACTGTAGTTTTTACCTTTAATCATATCAGTGCATTTAAATAATCATTTCCACTAATATATATAAGGGTATATATATATGTGAGTGTGTGAATTTTCATTGAAAAACACTTGTGAGTATTGATTCCCAAAAACTCAAGTCCCATGGAATGTACATGAACACCAACATACCCGATATTCTATTGATAAATAATAAAATAAATATCAATGATTTGTTTTCATATCTAAATTACTTAAACCATTTTTAATTCAAAATCATAAAATAATAATGAGCACACACTGAAGATTATAAATGATATGTATATTTTTTTTAAATTAAATAATCAACATTTCACTCATGAGTAAAATTATAAATATAAACATGTACAGGACAACTTAAAATTATTACATGTCTATAAACAGTTTATCCAATTCCATTAAAATTAATTTTTTTGTAGAGTTTATTCAATGCTCACAAGTATGTGTACATAACTATATATATTCTTATGCATGTTTGAATTTTCATAAACGATTATCAATATATGGACATAACATTTAATTTTATATGACTTGTATGTGACAAAATAAAATTATGATATTCTTAATTTATTAATTCATATATGAATTATTACGTGACAATTAATTTATTTAAAAAAATAATATATGTTCACATAATGATGATATATATATACATATACATATTATTCACTTGATTTTATATGCGATGTTACTTCTAAAATAAATTTTATTTATACTAATAGAACCCTAAATTTAGAATAAATAAATTGTTATAAAAAATTTAGAACAGTTTATTAGAGCACATCAAAATATGTCCAAAACATCAAACATATAGATACTGGTTTAAGAGAATCATTAATGAAACCTTTGTAGCAATCATTTTTCAATACCCAAAACCACAAAATATAAAGCATATTATTTATCTTAAGCAAATCTGCCTTGAAAAAATAAATAAACAATAATAATCTATTTTTATGAGGAATTAAATGTGTAGAAAATACCCAATAAGCACTAACCAATTAAATTAAAATCATTATAGGCAAATAGTCCTTTAACCCATTATACTAAACCAAATTTGAACATAATTTTGATAAATGATTTATTTGGATAAATCAATTATAATTAAATATTAAAGAGGAGGGTTATTTGAAAACAAAACATTTAAATTTAACATGATGATTCAAATACATGTTGAAATCAAGGGAAAAGTAATTGTTGCAAATCAAAAAAAAAATAGCTTAAAATAAAGAGTCCCTTACTTGTTTTACGCATAGATGAATTATTACTTCTTATCCATCCCAAATATGCTTTCCACTCAAACTCTCAACACCCAAAAAAAAAAAGAAAAACCACATACTACTACTTCTTCCAAGAAAACCACTACACACCCCTTTATTTATACACCCATCATTATAATATAATTGATTATATTATTTCAATTTGTGAGGATAGTTTATTGATTGGATATACATATAATATATAAACTATTATAGTTGAATTAAAAGCACTGATTGAGTTGCTACAAGTTTATAGACATACATATATATATTTAAATGTACGACTGTCAGAAACGAAACACAAAATAGGACCTTAAATGATTCTGAATCAAGACAAAGGGTTCAATGAATAAAAAATTATTGCAAACATCACACAACATGAAACTGAATTGACAAACACATATTATAATAATCTAAATGAAAAGAATGGAAACGTACACACAAAGAAATAATCCCGAGAAATTCAATAAAAAAATAAAAAATATTTAAGATGGATATACTAAAAAATACCATTTGATGAAATATCCAAATGATGTTAGGGAAATTGTTACATCAGGGGGTCCAAATTTGAAGAAAAAACAAGTGGATGAATATTATACCGAAATTGAATTTGGAAATCGGATAAAATTAAAACCTAAAAGATCATAAAAAATGATACTCCATCGTTGATGCACGATCTGACCTCATCTGAGGCCAATATTTTCTTTCAATGATCGAAATTATTTAACGATTTTGAACATCTGAAGAACACTCAGCAATTCTTCGTTCGAACCCTGGATAGATCCCGAACATCAAAACACAGTCGAAGAAGCCTAATCCGATGACGAAACATGGGGTATGCGGCTCCCCCTCAGTCTTGTCCTCGGTTCGTGAAGAAGAAGGCATACCCTATGCCTTGGCCTCGACCCAAACAATCGCTCGAACATAATTCCTTATCCAAAGTCGACCTCAAAACTAAAAGTGAAAACCCTAAATGTGAAACAGAACTGACCATCGAAAGCCTCATCGATGGTCGAACCTCGCACAAAAGGTTTTGATTCATAACCGACGGTTGAAGATTTCTTCTTCGAAGCCGATGATCACCTGGTCTCAATTCTTCCTCAGCACCGGCTCACGGTTGGCGAACAGAACCCCACAATTCTCGATTCACAGTACTTTTTTTATTCGTTTTAGTTTTATTGTTTTATCAATGTATATATATATATATATAAATTTATTAATATAATATCTAAATATGTTAATTTTATTGCTTGAAACATTATTTATTAAATTGAATATATATATATATATGAAGTTTGTTTATTACATATTAATTTCAGTAATAGTATTTAAATTAGTAATGTTTTTATTCAGTTATTTTATTTATACATCAATAGTCATTTTTATTTAAAGTTTTAAAAGTAATAACGGATATTTTTTTTGTAATAGTCGGATAAAACTCTATAAATACCAATGTTTCACAGGTCGTTCAAACACTCAGAAGAAAAATATCTCGATGCTCACGCCACTGATTTCAGAGATGGGTTTATATGGTCCTCTTATTTTTAGTTTCATTGCTATCATCCTTGCCATAATGTTTGTTCTTCTATCAGATGCAAGAGAGGATAAATACTCGATCAACATCTTTGTGTTCCTCTGTAGTCTCCCAATTGTTTTACTATCAATAGAAGTGGTTTTAATGAGATAGTTATTGTGTACATGTATTAATAGTACAAGTAATGTTATCATGTCTATCATGTCTCACTAGGATAAAGATAATAAATCATAATGACCAAATTTAAAGAATAACAATTATTTGTGTAGACCTATGTCTCGTAATCATATATTTGGGGTACAAGGGTTTGGGCACAAGGAATAGAGTTGTACATGGGAAACATGAATTCTAGATTAATGTATTAGAAATGTCGAGGTAATACTAGTATGATATGTCGTATGATCCAGAGAGTGGGAATATCCAAGGCATCCTAATATGTCAGATCCAGGGAGTAAAAATGTCTACCAATACTATAATATGATGTAAACTAGTTATAAAAAATCCTTGTAGTAGAAATATACATGGGATCTGATAAATCCATGTAATTGGGATCCAATGAGTCAAAATATACATTCATCCTAATGATCTATGAAACTAGGATCCTAGGAGTAGTAATGAACAATTCATCCCATGTATTCTTTATATCAATACTGAAAAAATGTACATATAATCCTAGAGTATCATTTAAATAGAAAAATCATATCCTAGGAGTCCAAATGTCCAAGGAATACATGTAATCTAATTAAATTTCGTACAAGGAGTAAAAATATATAGGAAATCCTAACCAATTTATTCACTATAACATAATTCTGATTATAATCATATACACTATTTGAGATTAAATAACTAAAAAAATTTATATATAATTTCATGGTCTAATAAAGTTATTAAAACCTTGAATAATTTACTTAATTACCATATTCAATCTCAATTATACATGGGGAATACGAATCTCCTCAAGGGTGGTCTAATCATGGTCAAAAGGTGGAATTCACCCCATGGGAAGTTCTGGTTTAGGTCAATAGCTTCAAAACATGAGAAATGGTGTCACTGGTAGTCCTCAACAGGTTTATATCAATTATCCCTTGGTTCAATTAATTTAAAATGAATCTTATAGAAGGTTGGGAATGAGGAAAAATAGAAAAATGAAATAAAATAGCTAAACATAAAGGAAAGGGTACAACACCTACATCATCTTGGTAGTGGAATACACTTCCAACCACAGTATATGTTTAAATATATGTTAAAAGAAAATTGAGGAATTAATGAACTCCCTAAAAATATGGTATAAAAACCATCAATGAAATAAATTTTATAATTAAATGGAAGATATAGAAAGCTAAAAGAGTTAAATCAAACTCACCAGTGGCAATCCAATAAATACATGACACTAAAATCAAAAATGTGATGAATAAACCATATCATATTTTAGCGTTAAGACCCAATGAATATATCAATGGATGAGAAGGATACCTCATGTCCACTGAAGGAACAAAAAGTAAGGGATGCTAATACAATTTTTGTAAAGGCACATATTTTATATCCCATCTAAACATTTGGTCTCATTGTTTGGCTTCAAAGTTTTCCAAACCATGCACTAAATGTATGTTATTTCCAATATCATTACCCCATACATAGGCATGGTTCCGTACTACACAAATCATGTGTCGACCACATGTTTCTCCTCTATAATAAGGACTATAGGAATACCCATGGTAGTGCGTCCCCTATTTCATGGTTTTATGAAATCGTGAAGCCATGGAAAATTTTAGTGTTTACCACACATAAATTACTCAAAATTTTTGTCCTGTGATGAAAATTTTTCATTTACTATTTTTCATAGATTCCAACTCTAAAAATACTTAAAATGGATTATGTAGAAGCCTCAAACACAAAATTTTCCTCCATGGGCCACTAATCTCACCAATTAAGATAAAACAATGTTGTTAAACCATAACTTTTTTTATTCCTTATATTAAATTAGGGACCTCAAAATCATCCCCATAAATAAATTTTCCTTAAATTTACTTTCCAATTGTATTCAAGAATCATATGGAAATAATTCTAGCGACAAGGAATATAAGTCGGCCTTTTGCTACAATGTTTTTTAGGTATATGGATGTAATTCCATAACACCCGCACCAATAGAAATAACTTGCAATAGTGATCCTTCCTTCCTTGATCAACAATAGAGATATGATGTTCCTAAAATAGTAAATCTACATCTAGATCAACCGCATTAAGATGAGGAATATTTGACTAATTAGTATGATATTGGAAAGGATGAGTATTTGGAAGACATCATGCAGGAATCGGTACCTCCGAGGGAACATAAACTAATACGAAACATTCCAAACTCTCTCTAGAATAAAATTGGACCCAATTATTTGAGTTGACATGTTCCCTTGGTTTTGAATCTATATATGTCCATGTATTCGTGAAACTCCCACTAACACTCGACTGTAGACCTATAAAACTAATGGTTAATGGATATCATCTACATATGAATTATGTCAAGACTATGTTGTATACATATTATTCCTGATATGGTTAAACTTATATAGTGTCTCCCAACAGAGGTGAGGACCTAATATTATTTCCTCTCATATTCATAACTATCCTAGGGGTGAATGGTATGACCTACCACAAAGCTCCTCATACAAATACATTACTATGGTCTCCTATATGATGTTATTATAAAAAAACATAGATATATGTATGTTTTTATCCCAATAACCATATAATACACGTATCCAATTTGGGATCATGTTCTAAAAATATTTATCTTACAATCAGACTTATCATTGATCATTGAGTGATAGGTTGTACTCAGGAGTAACTATGAACCTATTTCCCTCTATACCCCCATCCAAAACTATTTATTCGATCATGAATCTCAAATTGATATGATAGAACATGTTAATAGATGGATGAATATGATCAAATGAATGTAAATCTACCTAATATCATTCACTATAAGTGTCTCCCAAATATGAATGAAATGTGTGACCATGTTCAACATATCTATGATCACCCATATGACATCAGTTCCCCGCCATGATCTAGGTATCCCTGTCACAAAATCCATGGTGATGACATCCCAATTCAACCCAAGAATAGTTAACAACATTAAAATTCTAATTTTTCATTCCGCCTCTACCTACACCTACTAGTAACAGGAACATAGAGTAAACTACCATGTTATATATCTCTGCATTCCCAGTTACTGATAATGAATTTTAAGTCTCATTACATGTTGGTATAACCTTGATGTACATCCCATATAGAGGCATGTTACTAATTCATTGAATCCTATGAAATTTACTCTAGAACCCAAACAATTCTACGGATGTACGAGGTCTCATCCACACTAATGATCCATCCAGAAGGTGGTTCCATGCCTGCTACGATCTCCCCTAGGACCAATCCCTCTGAATATGACAGTTTACTTATTCACTACCGATCTAGAAATGTGTAATTCACTAATAACAATGAAATTAATAACTATATGTGATATTCATGAACGGTTATTTGTATCATTTAAAAAGAGGCTAAAATTCACCAATCCCACCTATGCCCATGAACTATATGTGTCAAAGTCCTCCTGTTTAGAGCTTCAGAAATGCCATTTACACTCTCAGCTATGTAGGGATGTTTGATGTAATAATAATTATCAAAAAAACCCACCTTCTCTACAAATTATTCCATTCATACTATATAATTATTTAATTGAGGATGTTGTGGTAATTGTAAACCAAAAAACTCTCTCCTAGTAAATAATGCCTCTAATAGTAAAATTCATGAAAAATATTGTCTAAATCAAGATCATGAATCAGGTATTTAATTTTTTGTGGTCTCGATTAATGAGACATGTCTTCCATTACATTACCATAAATCAAAAAGATATCTCCACGCCAGATACCAGATGCGTGAAAATATATAGTATAGATTATACCTATCTTTGTGCGAATTAGGATTCTCAATGAAATAAATCTCCCTTTATTCTCCTAAAAGGATATCTCATTTGTGTATGACCAGTAAAAAATCACATGTATCATTGTTAATCCTGTATGATGTTCTACTGAATGTGATATATCAGGTTTCAATAACCTATAATATCCCACAATTCAAAAGATCCTATGTATTTCAAAGATATATTTTGGATTATATATGAAAACTACCACTCTCTACTACACTAGATCAACTAATACCCATGAATCTGAGATAATATGACCCAATAAGTGAACATTATCATTCCATAAGAATCACATTGTGATCATATCATATAATTGATTCTCAATCATTGTATCCAATACGATGAATGGATTTTTGGAATGGTCTTGTTGAGTGTGATAATACCCCAATATATCATCTGTCAATACAAGCATAAAAATATATAGATAATGATTGAATACATGGTTCATTATTTCCATGAAAATGGATTTCACATTCATGATACGAAACAATATGAAGAAATATTAATATAGATTGTACCTACTATGAATGGATGTATGAAGTGTCTCTGATGGTGTAACTCAGACATTATTATAACCCTATCTCTAATATATCATTTTTAAAACCCATTATCTTTGGATATGGATGAATATGACCTTTAATCAAGTAAAATTACACCCGTTCTAAATTATCAATTTCATAAATATTTGGAAATTCTTATAGTGATTTTCGGTATCGTCCTCCTTCATGGAGAAAAGGACCACTAAACCCCATGGAGAAGTACTGGGTCATATAAACCAATTTCATTACATGTCATCTAGCTTCCTCTTTAGACCCTAAAACTCATTATTAACCGTCATATAAAGAGGAATTGATTTTAGTGCAGCTCCTAGAAAAATCTGATTGGAATAATCTACTTATATATTAAAAAGTTATCATAAAAAATCACACAGAAAAAACACATAAAATGATATAACATTGTGGGATGATCTCTTGAGGTGTTCCGTGATAATCTAGATATAATCTATCATGTTGGGTTTTCATCTCACACATCCCATGATGCTTGTGTCTATCTTAACTATCCTGGACATCCCATTAACACTTATGAACCATAATCCTTCCCTATAATGATGACAAAGTCACCCTATAGTGATTTATATAAACATAATAATGATAGATAAAAAACTAGTTCATCATTCAAATGAAATAAATCACAATCATATAAAGTAAAAAAGAGATCCAACATGAAATGACATCCTCCCACATCTATGGGAAATCCACTCACTGGTGTTAAATCTTTGATCAAACCCTATAAGGAGGATTTTGTGTCATAATTTCATAGTAATACTTAATATCAAGATGAATATTTTAAACAACATTCATCCATATAATGGAATGATATTCAACAATATTAAAAAGAATATATACAAACATAGTGTCTTATAGAATTTTAATTCTCAGTTTAGATGGTCGAGCACATTTCTCCACAGGCATCGGTTGTGCTATATACATTTGGCATAATCTGCATCCCAACAATACATCCTATGTCAAATAATCAGGTATTTCATATTGAAACTATATGACTGGTGTCTAGATACAAGGGTCGTGACCACTTTCACATCGTGATCAATAAATTAAACTCTACCACACATCCTGATGAGATGTTGCAGATGTCGACCATAAACATAGAGTCATTGTAGACTCTCTTCCACTAACAACTAGATAAAAGGTCTTGAAAAACGATAGTATATGGTCCAACCTTACACGAGATCGATAGTCAACTGCATCTCTAAATAATTGTGTCCTCATGTGTCCCATCCTTATCAACTTTGGGAAAAGAATACACCCACCATTACTCATGCTCTGGATAGTATTCCCCTAATGAGAGTCCTTAAATAATCTCTTGACACCATCAAACATGAAACAACTATGTATAGATTATGATATACCCTACTTTTCTCATTTATCCTCCCTCATTATTCAATTAATAATATGTGCCTAATTTTATTGTTTTGATATAGTACTAATATGAAAAAATAAGCAATATCCATATTTCATACCTAATACCAACCTCAAGTCACTTGAATTTTGATATCTCATCACATAATTTAATAGGCCTATTACACTTTAACTCTATAAAACATGGATAATATTCCATTACTGATAATGTGCTAGATTCTCGATGTATAAAATCACTATCGCATTCATCTCTAAATGCCTCTTGATATAAATAATAATCGAATGCTATCATGAAAGACCATTATAAAAATTCCCAAAGAAGGTCGATAAGAGTAATTACATCATACCATATCATACAAAAATCATATTCCATATACATATAATGGTTCACACTCTTCTCAATAGGTGTCTCTCTATGTTCAAATATTGATAACATTATCCTCTAAACACATCTATGGATCCTATGGTCTACAATAAAACAAAAACATTGTTTGATGCCACTCCTGGAAATCACAAATCATCTATAACATAATGGGGAAGATCATGATTCTCCCTAAAACATATTAATCCTCTTTGAAACTATAACCCAACACCCATATTAGGTGTAATATGATGCTCCACAGGATTTGGAGATATCATTTCTAATGGTGGACCATGAACAACCACCTCCATTTAATTTTCATTTCAACCTTACTACCTCATGACTAGAAGACATAATAGTGTAATATATCAACAAATACCAAGAGAATAGCTTTTAAAAGATTGGATAAAAATGATCACAAATATAAACGAAGGAATAGAACAAGCATTCCTAATCCAATGGATAAATCCCCTATGTTTCCCCATAAAACTTGGTCTAGGAAAAATAAAAATTGAAAGGATTCATGTGATACTTTAAACATACAACCGCTATGGTTAGATCAAGGACAATTTATCTAATATATGTTAGTGGTTATAGTATGATTGTGTCAATATCAATTTATATATGAAAATTCCCTTCAAATTTCAAATCTCATCCCCATTTAACGACACTTGTTCATTAAAAAACTCATTTTCACATAAATTAAATATCATTTATAAGATAATTATCATTGAAATGATGAAATCTATGTATGAACAAATACAATTTTTAATTTCCCATAAATCGTGTAAATTGATGTGTGCAATCCATTTAATCCCAAACAGTTATTTATCAAGTCCTCGCCTGAAAATTTTTCATGATTCCATATATATATGTGGAAATAATGAACAAATCAGGATGATAGAAATATAGAATAAATTTAAATGTGGAATTTCATAATGAATGAAATAAAATCCTTGAAGTGCCTTTAATGATTGATGATGCAACATACCATTTCTATAAAAGTCCTAGAGAAAAAAAAATAGTCATAATGAACATAAACCATCTTATGTATCACCCAATGGTGAAGTCAGATCAACATTAGTATCAATAAATAAGAACATCATATCCCATCTACTATAATATAGATTTTACCATTGTATTTTATAGCTACTCCCATAAATAGTTCATTAGAAAATACCATCACATTCCTAATATCCCATCTCATATTACCACATGACAATATAAGTGAATAAAAACTATTCTAACAGAACTTTGTGATGTCATAGACCTAGTTCACCCAACAGAAACCAAAACTGATTATCCACATGGCCTAAAGCTCACCTCTATATACGTTGGAGGGTACCAACTAGTATTGAGGCTCCACGGTAGAATAATGGGGAGACATTACAGTCATTGTTAGAGTGCAGGACAATGGTATAATCATGTAAATCAATTGTCCAATCATAGTAAATAACTATATAATAAATAGAATAGTCATACATCATATAAAAAACTAAGTAATGATATCCAATAGTGATATAAAATGATGATTATAGTGACATGATATACAAAATACATGTAAATAATTGAAAAAATCATATGGTAAAATAATTGAACGGTTGTAAAAAAATGAAAATAATTAAATATCCCTATATAGTATCAGGAGCCACATCATGGTTATATACTTCCCCACACTTATGAAAAATGAATCAAGAATACTAAAGAGGCTGATTTCACCAATCACTTCCTAAATTGGTGAGATCTGCCCAGGTATCCAATGACATATTGATAATGTTGTGATATAAAACTCATTATCCCACCACTAATAGTTTGTATAAGAATTCCAATCCACATATATAAGATTTTTTAGTGTAGTAATATTAATGGTTTACATGTATTAATTGTATATGTGATTTTCTCCAATCTATCAAGGATAAATATGATGAATAAACAAAATCATAAAGGATATCTATAAATCATATCAATTATCAATGTTAGATTGTGCCTTATAATCATGTATTAGTCCTACAAAGGCTAGAGTCCATTGAGGTGAAACGTCCATGTTAATGGAGTATCCTATATGAATGTTGTAGAAGTCTCAATTTAATTCAAATATGCAAATTCAAACAAGAAAACATGATCAATGTATTTGGAATGTCCATGGAATCCTAATAGGTGAAATCTAAGTTGTTGAAATTTATATTGCATCCTAGAATATTAAGAATACTAATTTAAATGGATATTTGGAGTAGAAATGTAAAAAAAATTCATGTATTACATGAAACTAGGATTGAAGGTGTATAAATTTTTATGTAATCCTAATTACCCTTTCAACTACGATCCAAGGAGTTTATATTTCAATTGAAAACAATTGTGTCATCACATCCAAGGATTATTTATTCCCAAGGAATCTTATCATATAATTTTAATTGGCATATTGTAAAAAAGGATTATAAATGTCCATTATATCCATGTAATCTCATTAATTGGGATTAAAGGAGTATAAATTCCAATGGAATCTTAAAACATTCCTTCAGTAAATTATATATCCAAGTATAATAATATACATTCCATTGAAAAAAAATCAACCCATTCATATAAAATTTATAGGTGCTACAAGGTTCATACAAACATTAAATATTTACTAAATTACTATGCTCAATTAACAATTTTTCAATGTTTTATTAACAAATCTTAAGAGAGGAATAATCATGGTGAAAATACAGGACTCACCCCATATGTTTTTTGGTTGAGTTCAAAAACACCCATCCATTATGAAAGGTATTGAAGGAATTTATCATCATGTAGTGATAATTAAAAAAAATCAATTAATATAAAATGCATCAACAAAAAATTATGGTGTGTCACACAATATCAATATGAAAAAATAACAATACCTGAGGGAAAAGGTATAGTAAAAATAACTCATCATGGTTGGGAATACTCATCCAGTCTCATCCATTGATTTGATAATGATCAAATTATAAAATAACTATATATGAATACCATGAAAATATGGAATAACAACCAAAACAAAAATAATAATTATTATATAAAGAAAAAATATTAAAGGTGTACGAGGATTTTATGTATCATATATGGTTGTCCAACAAGAAAAATTACACTCAAATCAGATGTTAAAAAACAATATAAAACCAGATTTAAAAAATAACTAATCTCTTAATAGAAGATAATTATACATCATCTCTATTTGATGAAGATTATATATAAATGGTTAAAAATAATATGAATGAAAAAATGGTCATTTCCCAACTAAACATAAGGTTACACGATATGTCCACACAATTTTACAAACCACATGATAACCACAAACACTTCTATATCTCAAGAATCCCTCTCTCATAGTCTTGGAACTCAATTAGACAAATCATGCTTCATTCGTTCATTTCTCCTATGTGTCACGAGTTCCATAGTCTCTATTCAACATGAAACCTAGATGCATCCTCTATAAACATGGGATTGGGCTCTATAAATTCCATGCACACCCCCATTTACTACATGACCCTGTAGACACTCCATTATTATAAAACAAATTAGTTAAACAAAAAATAAAAACTTTATGTACCTCATTAAAAATTAAGGATCTTAGAAAACATCCCATGATAGTGGAAATGTTTTAAATGATCTCTCTTAATTACCTTCTTCATCCATGCCTTAAAATTTTTTATTTCTTTAAAACTATGATTACATAAATATAATTCATATTATGAAATCCTAATATACTAATGTAATATCAGTTACTTATCATCCTCCAAAACTATTCGAAAATTGAATATGACATTATGCGTACATGCCGAATACTAACTACAAGAACGGTGTAAATTATTTTGCATTTATATAATAAAATAATTCTTAAAAAATTATATTTAATGTATACATATTGTATTTATAAAATTATTGAGATCTTGATATTATAACTCATTCTCTATATTCCTCCCCACATTATGGAAAATAAACGTGTCTTTATTGCATACATTTTGACTAAGGCCTCTTGTTATGTGACATAAATCAATTCTCCCCATATTTTTTTATTATATGTCCATCACTGTTAAAAAATGATTAAAGTACATATATTAATTAAAATAATATCATTATTCCTCATAATTTTTATATTATTCCAATGGGAACATATTCCAGATAGTAGTCAACCATAAATGATAGCATGTTCTTTTTTGAGTGGCATTATCCACCTATATAAAAAATGATATAAATTTCTATATTGGGTAAATAAAAAATCATATGTACAAGTTATATTGGAAGGTATTACATAGATAACAATACATTTTTTCTATATTTAATATTAATATTTAACATAATAGTATGATACCACCCCGAGTTTTTAAAAATTACAAAAATAAGATCATCATCGACATTATCATTGCAAATCCAATCTAAAATAATTATAATAAGAAATTTAAATTTAATAAATAATAATTAAAAAACTATTCCAAATAAAATAAAGATCATATAATGATAAAAATTTTATATATATATCAATATTTATAACCACTATATAACTATTAATTGATGCTAATAAGAGATTATGATGAAAATAAACAATAAATAACTAAAACACATTTTCAAAATTGTTATAAATGATATTTATATAAATTTATTGGCATGGATAAGGATTTAAATTTTTTATTATGATATTTATCATTGATCTATGTGATCTTAATATCAATTTGAATTATTATGGATTTAAGCTAAGGGTTTTTGCATCCGAATTTTTTACTTTAAGATATGATTCATATTCACCACATGTTTCCTTTTGAGCTGTACATATTCAACATGGATAAATATTTTTATATTTTTTTTTCAAAATATTGGATTAAAAATATATCATAAATTATAACTTTCATATAATATTGATTTAAATGATATCAATGTTGTATGTGTATTTGATAACTCAACCCACACAATTGAGTTATATTGATTTTATTTAACACTTTTATCACAATAATTGATACGTACATGATAATATTTTATATCATGTTAATTTTTATTATAATATATTGTGAAGGGATATTTAGTTAATTTTTTTTTAAAAAGGTGGATTTCTGTATTAAAAAACATATCATTTGTAAACTATGGCCAACCATATTTAATTATGGTTTCCCTCTGAGATCATATATCCATTATCAATAATATACACTATATTTGAAAACCTATTATCATTTATCTTATATAAAATTCATATTTATCTTATATTATTTTCAATAATAATAATTATTACTGTTTATTTTGTTTTGGGTTTCCATAATTGTATTAAAAAATATTTATATTTTCATCACTTCCCATATCAAACAGTATATCTTCCACACAGAATTGTATTATGAAATATTTATGTGAATTAAAAGAAAAAATTTTAATATTTATTTTTAAAATAAATTTATCCCATTATTTATATGGTTTTGCATATTAAAAAGTTATTTCTATATTCATGTATCAATTATTTAATTTTTTTTCAAAAGATAAAAATATTTGAGGTATTTTCTTCTCTTATTGAAATCCATATGTCTTTTTCACAGGAACACAATTATATGTTAGTTTAAAAATTTATACGTCATCTTATGATTTCCCCTATGATATTTGAAAAAATTGAAGTTATTTTAACCCCATATTTTACATTAATGTATAAAAAATTTCTAAAAGTTCAGTAATAATTTCTTTTCCATGTTTCAAATTTATATCTACAGTTTTTCCCCAGAAATGATTTTTAATGAATCATACAGTAAATTTACCAATAAAATAATGTTTTGGTTGATTGAATTATGGGTAATAATAATATATATTCTGGAGTTCACTTTTGGTTATATTGGTTAGATATTTTATGAAACCATTTTTTCTTACGTTTTTTTCTTTTATGATGTAATTAATGATTATTTTTATGTGAATAATATTTATATAGAATATTAATAATTATAATCCAATATCTACTTCCCATGAATTGCTTTATGATTTGTATCACATGATCTAAAAGTGGGTATATAGATTTTTATCCCATTCACAACATGATATATTTGATGTAGCGCACTCCCAAGAGGGTGCATCGGTATTCTCCGATGCCATAGAGGGTACACATGTTTTGAGACCGATAAAAATAGGATACACAATGTATTATCCCTTGACATATGTGTTATGAGAATATAGAAGAAATTACTACACCAATAAGTTATATATTTCAATACATTTAGTTATTCCACATTAATTTTTTATTATATAATGTTTTTGTACCATGTATCAAGTTTATTTTTTCGTGTGTCCATACTTCGATATATTGTAATATGACCTATAATTTTGTAGTCAATTTGAATATATTTTTTATAATAGAAAACCATTTTTAATCTATTTATTAATTATATATTTCTCACATATTCATGTATACTCATATTCTTATAATCTATCTCATAATAACAAATTATTTATTTTTTTCCCATTACTAAGAATTATAGATATCCCCCCACTTGACATTTCATTACCAAAATTATAAATATGTATTTAACAAAAGGTATTTATATAAGGGAGAATATATTGGATCGTAAATTAATAAATTCTCACATGTATCGTAGATTAAATATCTTATATTATTGATCTTAGTGGAATTAAAACTTCATATAATGTGGAGTTTTGTCTTATCCTGAATATGAAATGCTTTGTCTAATCATCCTGATTAATCCATCCATCCATATATTTTGGATGAATATTTGGTTAGAATGTGAGTACGATATTTTTTTTCAAGATATCATAACATGATTTTTTTTATGTCCTTTGGATGTTAACTAATCAATGGATCATTTGATTTAATTATCAATCATCCATTGATTACATCATCACACACTACTATAGGGAGGAAAATAATCAAGTAGATGGTGTGGCAAACAAAGGTGCATATATAAGGGATCACATTTAGCCAGATCACATTCATATTGATCTTACCTCCCTTCATCAATTGGATCAATGTAAGGTCCTTTTTTGGACTCATGTAGACCTGATTGTTTTAATTTTTAATAAAGGAGAACTACTCTTCTTGGATGGATCACATATTAACATAAAAAATTCATTTTATATGGTGTATTCTATTCCTTATTTCCTAAATGTATAATGCATATAATTAATTTCATGATATATAAATATGAATTTATTGTTATCCTACTTATACAGTTGTGATTCTAATGTTAGCATTACCTTAAGGGTTATTTCATCTCATTTTTTCATTGATATATTATATATATTCACCTGTAGTTTTTCTAGGGATTTTAAATTGGATATTTATCTATCTTACATTTACATTTCAATAAAAATAATGAATCTATAAATCTATGTCATATTACACCTATCATTTATATTCAAATCAAATGATAAAAAATATGTAAGTGTTTCTATTAACTCGATTATTAATCTATGTGTTATTATTGTTCTTCATTAAATTTGTTAAAAATGAATTTGGAATATTCTTATAATTGATTTATTTATCTGGAATTTTATTTCATTCTTATAATTATTTCATTTGTACAATATGAAACACCATTCTATATGATTCTGGTATCATATATTGTGATATTAAAAATGGATTTGGTTAACTAAAATTTTCCTCTTTTGAAAAAGAATATTATTCCTCAAGCATGATTATTCCATGATTTTAATTTTTTAATTTCCTATTTAATTATATGTTTAAAAATTTTTAATTATCTATGACGATGTATTTAACTCAAATAATCTATATATATTATTTTTTATTATAAAATTGATTTTTAAGAAAAAATATTATCTCTTTTAAGGAAAATTATTAAAAAAATTCCATGTTTTGTTATTCCTAGAAAAATTTACATTCTTATTTTGAAATCATATTTTGTTTTCTTGTTATCATAATATTTCTCATTATATATTTCTAAAAAAAATCTATTATTACATATTTCATGATTTGGGTCGTCAATAATTTTATTTAAAAATATAAAAAAAGATATCCATACATTAAAATTCAAATGTTTAATCCTATACTCCAAATTACATATTTATAAAAAAACATGTGTTTTCATTTTTTTATTAATGATTACTTTTAAATGAAACATTTTAAAAAAATCACTTCAACATTTCAAAAATCAATTATTAATATCTTCTATTTCATCTTCTTTTATAGTATAATTTGGAATTATTTATAGAATCATTTTTATTATTTCACTACCACTTTACTCATTATCCCAAAAAGTGAAATTTTCATTCAACATATATTTCATGATACATTCTTTAAAATTGATTATGAAATACAATTTTTGTGCAATTGAATTTTTTGGTCATCTGTTTTAATTATTGAGTTCTATTATATTGATACAATGTATAAATTTTTCAAAACCAATTTCCAATTTAATAGGTTATTATGATGCGATGAATTATTATTTTCAAGTGTCACACTTATGTATGGATGATTTATATTTGGGCTCCTATGTCACAATATAATTGGAGAAGTTTTTTTTATTTCATTGGCTCAAAAATGTTACACGGGTTGTATCTGAAGCCTCTATGGGTTCATATTTATTATTTAATGCCTAAAATCATACAAAGGTTGTGTCCCTATCAAAAAATGGATCTTAGATAGTATGAAAACGTAATAGGGTTTATTGATAGTATCCCCTAACCAATATATTATAATTTTAGTATCCTATTACAAATCAAATTTATAGGTTGATGAATAACCCAAAGAGCGCACATGAGTTGTTTCCCGATCCCAAGAGGACATACAAGTTATATGTAAAATAACACATTATAATGAGAATTAGGAAGTAATTTTTACTCCCCTAGGTTATGGTTTCATATTATTTTTATCATAACACATTTATATATTATATTAATATGATATACGACCATATCTCATATTTATTGTATCTTGTTTTGACAATTATTTTACATGTTATACATTTTATCATTTTGGAAAATAGTTCATTTAATAAGTCTTTATTGATAACTCTTACTATTCTATGTTCTCTTTAACATGATTTTTTCCTTGTTATCATTATATATCCCTTAATAATGCATTTTTTCAATCTTCAGTTATTGTGTGTTTGATAATACCCTTTCTATATGTATCTTTTCGCAAGGTTATTTAGTTTATAATCTCTTATGAGTAGTCTATAAGTTAATCAATTGTGTCTTAATTAAGGATAAATTTTCAATGGTATCACAAAATAATATTACTATCTAACTGACCCAAAATACAATAATCCTTTCATTCTTAATATTTTATCCGTATTTATGATATTTAATGATTAAAATATAAAAATTACGGAATGTTTTTTTATCTCTTGATCCATGAGTGTGAATAAGGACCCATATATTACATACATTGTTATTACATGATAATTAATGTATATTTATTACAACATATAATAAAACCATAACAAGATCTTATAAGTATACTATCTTTAGAAACTAAAAAAACCTAAATAATGGGTTAAAAAACATCTATTTTGTCTCACATTTATTTCATCATGACCAGAATTTTTTTGGCATGTCATACCTAATACTGTACTTACAGAAATAAGGAAATGAAACATACATAAGGGTGAGATAATATTCATAGTAAGGGTAAAAAATGGTAATATCAATCACATATAAAATTTTTAAAATCTTATCCTGTATATAACATATCATAATATCAGGTCATGGGATAAATCAAAGAAGTGAATGCAATAACAACAATTATAACTTAAGGCATGAAATTTTGTGGTATACACAAATAATCATTGAAAATAATTTAATATTAGTCATGGATCATTTCCAAGACAACCATAAAAGACAATTTATATTACGGAACTGAGTTCTCTCCTCGTTCCAGCACTGTATCACTGAACCCAATTAAAAAAACATTCCAGCCATGTCTATATCATGAGATATAAATATTTACCCAATTAATTGGATGTAGATATAGGTCCCAACCATATAACAATGATTCAATTTTTATTTGTTCCGTAAAAACATAAATACATTCACCATTGAATAACCCATGAAATCAAATGGGTTTCTAAAACATCATTCCATCATAACCGATATAAATAAAATGGATTTCTTATGTATAATTCCATCATAAAAACAATCATAACATAGTAATAACTTTTAACTAAATTAAGGTAATATTATATATAAAATATTTTTGATAAAAAACTTGAGCATCAGTCCTGAATAAAAATAACATTTCTTTTTCAAAAACATTTTCTTTTCTTAAAATATCCTTTAATTTTAAAAGAAAAGAATTCAGTTGAAATCAAACAAGTAAATGTGTCGAGTAAGATTCATGGAAATAAGTCATTATAAAGATGTATAATCCTTTTTATGCTGTATAAGATATAAAATCATTCTCCCAATACATTTTCGGCAATAGTTAAAAAGCACCTCATATGGTGAACAAAATAAATATTCTTTCCAAACAATGTAGTAAAAGTAAAAATGGGTAAAAATGAATTTAAAATTACATTGAAGAACTTAACACAATTTATGACAATAGTTATATAAAACATAGACATGGTTGATATGTATATCCCTAGTAGATACTTATGAATAAAAAATTTCGGATAAAATGAGATGTGATAAGTTATGCCTTACCTTATGTCTGATATGATTCATATATACCAATCCTCTTGTATAATGATATAAATAATGTTACTGATTTATTCCAGAATCATTATAATTTTTATGATCATATTTATGATCATATTTTCATCCTTTTGTTTCTAACATTTGATTGTTACTCGTTATTCGGTTATTAACTACATTATGTTCTTATTTATGTTTTGTCGGATAATCCCTTATTCATCCTATTAGGTTATTGTTATATAATTTAAAACATGATTTAAGTATAATATATATCACATATATTCATTCAATTAATTTATATCATCGTGGTTTTGTAATGATTATGTAGAACGAATCACATCACATCTTGGAGACGGTAAGTCGTACATACGCATTAGCGACGATATGATTCCCATAATTGTTAAATTTTATTAAAGTGGAAGGTGTATAGTATATCATTATTAGTATCATGTTATAATAATCATACATAGTTATTATTTCAACAATTATACACATCCATGTAAGGTGATGCTGAAAAAGAGATTACACCACAACATGGAGATGGTAAGTCGTGCTTACGGACACACAATGATTTTTTTTCATATGACTGATAGAAGGTGAAATAGAGTTGTGTCATATTTATAATAAAATATAATTATATTAGGGATAATTATGTTATTACATGGTAATGAAAAAACTAAACAAGAGGATGTATAATATGAAATAAATTTGAATGAATCAGTAGAAGAGATTACCACTTCCTCAACATGCCTGCATTAAATTTCCATTTTAGGAACTACAGTTGGTCTTTTGAGAAGACAAGAAGCTCTATAATGTAACTAGGGATGATAATAATAGAAATGGTCAGGGGTGGGACAATATATAAAGCTCAAAATGGATTGAATATGAGAGGGAGGAGCTGCCTTTTATAAGAGAGGAGTGGGTCACTTTAGGAAACTCCCAAAAAATATTAATTTATAATAAATTAAATATTGACTAAAAATGAACCAAAACTTCTTTAATTCAAACATAAGTTTCTTTTTTGTCATATAACCATCATCCAATAATATTTATACACCTTAAATTAATTTTTATCCACATCTTTTTGGTTTAACCCTTATTTTACTCTTTATAATCTTACCGTGATATCATGTTATTAAACATTGTGGTTTAATGTTAATAAAATATCATCTAAAATGACCCAAATAAAACTTATTTATATCATGGTTGGAATAATTTCAACAATTTTTTTGAATAGTATTTTTTTAGGAATTTAATATCCTTTAATATATTATTCTTTGTTTTACGTTATAAATTGATTCAATTTGGAACAAAATTCATACATTAATTATTAACAATTTATAAACATAATATTCATCATAAAATAAGGAATTAAATAAAAAATAATATGTTAATGGAATCTAGAAAATTAATTTATGAAATAAATGTAACAAAATTATGTTTTTTAATATATATAAATTGGTTAATTTAGATTGTTCACAAATGAGGTAATCACTACATCATATTTTTGTCATTAATAAAATATTTTATATAATCTCTAAAAAATATAAATAAAATACCATCATGTATGAAGACATTTTATCCATATAATAAATATTTATAATAAAATAGATCCATTATATAACCCTATATTAAATAGGTTTTGTAAAAGTTATATGTTTAGTTTATAAATATCTTTACTTTATGTTTATTTTTATAAAATGACATTTTATCATCCATATGAATCAATGGGGTCCCAAAATCGACCCAAGGATTATAATTGTCTAAAAAGATCATCCAATAGGATTAATACATGTTTTAGGGTAGTATTATATTTTTAAAGTAATAATTCTTACCCTTATTTATCAGATTCACCCATTAAGCATGGTAAATAAAATAATTACTGAAGTTATTATTCATAATGTTCAAAAATAAATGGTACCGATTCACATAATTTGGACCTTATAATTACAAATATTGAATCCATTTATCTATATCCAATATACAGAAGTTGTGGTCATTGATTTAAAATTAATCCCACTGTTGAAATTATTAAATGTGTTTTAAAATTTAAAAAATTGCAAATGATTGAATTTTTTTTACCCTTGAATTCAATGTAAAATAAATAATAATGACTTAAATTATATTAAATTTTAAAAATGTATTCTATTTATACTTTCAACCCATTCAATATTATAATTTAACCATATAAATTTTCTCGATAGGAAAATATGATTTTAATTAAAATTTATCGTCTTTTTACTATTTATCAAAATAGGAAACTTCTTTGAAATTTATCATAAATTTTTCCAATGTATATTTATATATACTACTTCAATATAACATGTTTATTTTTTCATATATAAATTATTAATTTTCGAAATATATCCCCTCTTTTGATATTATGTGACCCAAAAAATAAATCTTTTTTAATCCAAAATTCACCCTTGGTAAATTTGGCATAAATATTATTCATTCTTAGGGTTTTCATTACAATTGTAAAGTGATAATAATGTTCATCCTTTCTCTTTTAATAAAAAAGAATATCATCTAATAAGACTACCACAAATAAATAAGGATAGTCTCTATTGACTCTATTCAGTAGATACCCGAAGATAGTAGGGGCATTAGTAAGGCCAAATGGCATCACAATAAATTCATAGTGTCCATACATGGTGTGGAATATCGTCTTTGGTATATCATCCATTTGGACACCTAATTGATGATACCATGACTGAAGATCAATATTGGAAATGTATTTAGCTCCACGTAGTTGGTCAAAGAATTAATCAATGTGGGGAAAGATGATATTTTTTTCTTGGTAGTGGTCTTGTTATGTTCTCGATAATTAATGCAGAGTCTCATTCATCCACCATTCTTCTTAATAAATATAAATGGTTCTCCCCAAGGTGACACACGAGGGAGTATTAATCTCATATCAATATTCTATTAGTCTAGTTCTTCAATTACTGCTACTCAATTAGGGACACTTTATAAGGTGTATTTGAAAAAGGCATAGCACCCGATATGAGTTCTATTGAAAACTAAACTTCATTATTTGGTCTAAGAACTAGAAATTCTATCGAAAAGACATCCTCAAATGTTAGTTAAATTGGTTTATTATTAATCATGAGATTCTATGCAACCATTTTAGATAAATAGCATCCATTTATTGTAATCAAGACCCATATGATGGAATAAAATTAAACATTATGGTTATGTTCATACTTGAACCGAAATATGATCATATATTGATCTAGAAAATGAAATGTGGCTTCCCTTATTTGAAAATGTATATGAGATACATATAAAAAAATCCAATACATGACATTAATCAGGTCAAATTCTACTATAGTAAGTATAACAAGATTTTAAGGAAGCACTTTCCCAAAAACATCAATTGATGAAGAATTGTAAGCTTTTGATATGAAAATTGTTCCACTCAGAGTTGTCACAGATAACTCCACAAATTATTTTTGAGGTAATATGACAATACCCTTTTAAAATTATTTATAAATTAAAGTTCAGGTGGATCTCGAATCAAATAAAGTCATTTCGTACTTTTGAGTTGAGGGTAAGTGTACCTTTTACAACTTCATTATCATACTCCATGTCATCAATAGTAAAATCATGTGTCTTTATTTTTCTATTTACCATAAGAGTTTATTTATGTCAACCCTCATCAATAACCCTTGGATTAGGATATTTATTTGCCTAATTCCCCATTTCCTTGAACATGAATCATTGATGTGTAGGAGGTGCATTTTGTATTTCTTTTTATTTGTTTCAATCATTATACATCCTTTTCCTATAACGATGGCATTCAATTTCTTGATGACCTTCTTTTCCACACATAATACACTTCCTAGTTCCTTAAAGACAGTTTTCCATGTTTTTTTCTACTCTTTAAGAAAAAGAGAAAACTCATCTTCTTTTATGTGTGGTATTTAGATTTGTCATTCAATTACATTTTCCTCTTCTTATCATACCCATTTGACTGATGTGATACTCCTATATCTATCTCATCCTTGAGAGGACATTTCACAATTTCCTTTTAGCTATTGAAGAACCTTAGGGATAGTTCCCTTCAGAGACTTTGATTAAAGAAACTAAATAATTTATCAATATTACACTCAATTTGGATAATAATTTTAGAAGTGTACCTTAAAAGTCTTGAAAAAATTTCATCGTAGGTACCAAAAGGTTAATCATCTAATTTCTTAGGTTCATGGAACCCCTTCTAAGTCTATATTCAAATAATACGAGGGATGTACTTAATGAAAAATATGTTCTTGAACTCGTCCCATTCCATGGACTCAATTTCATATATTTTCCATATATTCTTGATAAAATTCCACAATTCATAATCCTCAACTTCCAAAAAATATACTACTAAGATGACTTTATCATGTTCAGAACATTATAGAACTAATAATATCTTTTCAGTGGTATCGATCCATTATTCAGCCACTAATGGATCAGAAATACCATTGAATTAAGGTGGACACTACCTCTTGAAGGATTCAACATAATGTTTCTCATTAAATTGCTCATTTGGAAAACCGACACGATTAATAGCTTGAGAAGGTTGTGTGAGCATGTGTATAAGATTTTGGATTTCAGTTCCCATAATAATTGGTTGATCTGTGGTACAATCTTTGTGATGCCCATCACATCAGGACTCATGTGGTCCCTTCGGGTTACCACCATTGACTAAAATCAAGTTTCATTGTTTGATAAACTCTCCCCATAATAGTAAAACCACATTATCAATAATAAAATTTCAATTTAGAACACTTTATGTTTTATCATAGGTTATTCATGGTTGTTTCTAAAACACTTGGATTGTATCCTATACTAAGGTATGTCCTTATGGTTTTTATTAGGACTTCCTCATCCTAGTTTCCTATGTATAACTATAAACTCACTTTTATAGAAACTATAATGACCCATTAATTTATATACATTGATATTAATTCTGAATTGATGTGTACTTATTACAACAAATAAAAAACATAACATGACCGTATAGGTGTATTGGCTTTAGAAACAGGGAATCATAATCAACTGGTTCATAAAACATCAATATTGTCTCCCATATATTTCATTGTGACTACACTAATTTTTGGTATATCATGATTAATACCCTTCTTCCTGACCCGAGGAAACACAAAAAAATAAAGGGTGAGCTCAAAATCTTAGTAAGAGTAAATATAGTTGATATCAATCATATATAACATTTAAAAATCATATACTACACATAAGAGATCATAATTTCATCTCATGAGATAAATCAAAGAAGTGTTATATAATACCAATAATCATTACATGGGGCATGAAATATTTTTTAATGCTGACATAATCATTTAAGATCACTTCATATTAGTCAATTATCTTTTCTAAAACGGTCATAGGACATAAAGTCCATTACTGATTTGAGTTCTCTCTTCATTCCGACCCTGTATCACTAAACCGAAATAACTTCTTGTTCCATACATGTCTATATCATGAGATATAAATCATTACAAAATGAATTTTAGGTAGATATAGGTCCCACCAATCTCATAATTAAACCATTCTTATTTGTTCCAAAAAAACATAAAAAAGTTACCATAGCATAACCCATAAAATCAAATGGGTTTAATAAATATCATCCTATAATAATCGATATAAAACAAATGGATGTAATAAATAACATTCGATCATAAAAACAATCATATCCTGGTTATAATATTAAGATAAATATATTTAATCTAAAGTTGAAAATAATTATGATAAAACAGTTGAGCTTCATTCTTCAGGAAAATATACTTTCTTTTTCAAAAAAGTTTTATTTTCTCAAAATGTGAATCTAATTTCAAAAAAAAGACTAAATTAAAAATCTAAAATAATAGATGAATCTTAATGGAAATAAGTTTTATTATGAGGTAAAAAACATTAATTTTGTATAAGTTAAAAAAAACATTCACCTTCTACTTTTCCCAAAAAAGTCAAAAAGTACCTCGTATTGTAATCAAAAGAACGATTCCCTATAAAACATTTAATAAAAGAAAAAATAGTTAAAAATGACTTTCAACATACATATTATAATAGTAAAAATATTAAGGTAATTTTTTTAGAAAACATTGACATGTATGATATATATATCCCTAGGTGATACTTAGGAATAAACAAATTCCGGAAAAAACGAGATTGGAAATGATCTCCCTTACATTAAGTCAGATATGATTATTATATATCCAAAACACCTATAAAATGTTTTAAAAAATTTTGATGGTTTATTCCAGACTCATAATAATTTTTATGATAACATTTATTATCATATTTCCATCCATTTGTAAATAATATTTAATTGTTACTCGTTATTCGGGTATGAACTACTTTATGTTCTTATGTATGTTTCTTCGGTTAAGTACATATTCCAATTTTTGAGATATAGTTATATCATTTTCAGAATACTATTTGTAAAATATATATAATATAAATTCCTTCAATTAATTTATATAATCATTTTTTAATGAATACTACGTAGAATGTATCCAATCTCCCCATGGAGATGGTAAGCCTTATGTACACATGAGTGATGATATCGTTCCCAATATTGTTTAATGGTATTAAAGTGGATAGTTTATAGTATCTAATAATTATTATAATGTTATAATAATAATAATATGTAGTAATTATTTATACCATTATACCCATCAATGTAAGGTGTTTGTGACAAACAAATTACACCAAGATATGGAGACAAGAAGCCGTACGTACGCACGCACATTGATTTCATTTTTAGTAGGATGGATAAAAGGTGAAATAGGGTTGTTTCGTATAAATTATAAAATTCAAGTATATTATTAATACTGATGTTATTACATTATAATGAAACATCTAATTAAGAGGAAGTTGAAGAGAAAATAATTTTTAATGTATCGGTAGAAGTGATTACCTCTTCCTCAAAGTGCCTCCTTTAAATTTACTCTATTGAAACTAGAGTTGGTGTTTTAATAAGACCAGAACCTTTAGAATGAAAATATAGATGTTTATAAGAGAAATGGGCAGGTTTTGGATAGGAATTAGGCTCAAAATGAAATTAAGTGGAGAGGGAGGAGGATCCCTTTTATAAAATAAGAGCGGGACACATTAGGAAACTGTTAAAAAATATTAACTAATAGTAAATTCAATGTTGAATAAAAATGTGCCAAAACTTATTTAATTCAAAGATAAGATTATTTTTTTTCAAATACCCATAATCCATTAATATTCATACACGTTATACTATTTTATTATCATTATCGTTTTTGTTTAACAATTATTTTACCCTCTTTAATCTTACATTGATATAATGTTATTTGAACATTATGGGATAATGTAATTACAATATCATGTCAAACGACCCAAAAAAAATATTTATGTCATTTTTGGAGTTTTATAATCCATTTGGATAAATGTTATAATTTTAGTAATTTAATATCACTTAATAAAATATGTTTTTGTATTAAGTTATAAATTGTGTCAGTTTTGGGGATGATTCATACATGACTTTTTAAAAATTAAAAAAAAATCATTTGAAAATATGAAATTAAATAAAATATAATATTTCAATTTAATACATAACATTCTTGGACAATATCCAAATAACCAAAATACATTTTTTAATACTTATAAATTCATTTATTTAAATATATAATAAGTGGGGTAATAACTATATCATATTTTTTGTAAATAATTCACATTATATAATCATTAATGATTATATACAGCATGTCTATATGATCATTTTGTAATCAAGGAAAACAGTGAAATTTGTGTTAAATATATAACTCTTCCATCAGTCCTCGAACAAATATATTTTTAGGTTACAATCCTTTGTTTTTGACTGAATATTCACCATATATTTGCTTAATCACTTTCGTATAATCCCCATTGAGGGTCAGTTAGGGTATTATCTGCTCTAAGTTTATACCCAATCAATTTTTGTGGGATTCGTACTCTACCTCATTATTAGTACAACCTTTATACTTTAGAAAATAGTTGAGAATTATTCCTTAATCTAGATAAATATATAAGATTCTTATGAAAACCTTATTGAGTTTTGGGTTTTCTGTCCTCATGCCGATATGACATCAAGAAAAACCATCAAAATATATCTATCATGTTTTAAGAGTGTCATGAGGATATTAAGCTTAGTTATTTGAATGTTTTTTGTTCTATAGTGATATTTCATGAGCATGATTTCTTGTGAATAAAATTACCCAGTTCATACCCGTTTACAGTATTTTGTGACATGAAATGGATATCATATTATTGTAGAATAACTGAGCATCATTCCAAAATCCCCATCCATGTAGGAGTACCAATAATATAGTTTAGTGGGTCAACATGAGAGGCAAAGTATACTGTGTGATTCAAAAACCAATGCATTATCCATTTAACCGTAATGATAATAGAAATAATTTTTTTCCAATATCAAAATACATGTAATCGATTTATAAAATCATTCATATATTCTTGTAGAGAATATTCTCCTTTCATGTTAAAATTTTTTTTAGAACATAATCAAGTGATTATATCATTGTATCTATATATTGTATGAGTGTATTTTCTTCTTATATGAAAAGAAATACATATAGAATCAGTATGAATTTATTGATACAATAAATAGATTTTTTTCATTCCTCATCCGATTTTTTAACACCATTCTACATTAGATTAGTGGAGGTTAGATATTTGAATTTGATTTTAGCTATGAAATAAATAATGCAAGAGAGGTCACCTTGGATCCCCATCAGTTGTTTGATATTTGAATAGGTTATATAGATAAGATTTTTTATGTATATTTATTTTCAACCTCGATGATGCAGGGGAATACCACAATGCTAATAAATTTAAATAATGTGAAAGTGGAAGCACACAACATTGACTCCATCTCTAGTGTCTTCTTCCGCAACTATTCAAATATTGAATAAAGGTCCATGATTTGATCACATCATAATAAATATATTATGGCACAATCATATAAACTAAAATAATAAATTTTTTCCATAAATGTCTTAAAGACATGATGCATGCATCAAATATATGTTATGCTAGCTTCCACTGACCCAGAGGGCGTGATATTATTGAAATATACCACCTGATGTTCTTTAAAGGCGGATGATTATTTTTTTTTCGAAAAAATTATTTAATTGCACCAAAAATAAATATCCATGAAATATTGTCTTGAAAATTTTAAGATACATCGATCAAGTCTTATATGACCACTAAATAAGAATTTTCATTTTTCAAATGTCAATTGTGATCTAAAAAATCTATATAGAACCTAATCTATCTATTATATTTCGTAACATGTATAGTGTCAGTGATCCACCATGAATATTTCATATCCCATAAATAAATATATTTGATTAATTTTTCATCTTCTCAATCAAAATTAGTAGCATGATAGGGGTATATCCTCTAATCTACTTACTTGAAACCATGATTTCATCTTGTAAGAAGATATGTTGTGTTACAAGATCATGGTTCAAATTGGTAATTTCTATATAATTACAATTGAAAAAAGTTTGATGCTACTTTTAAATTTATTTTACTTCTCCTACTCTTTTGGAGGCATGTGGGATCTAATTAATATTGTATTCATGTGTTTCTTCATTCCTATAGTTACCTTCATAGAATCATCAATTGTGGTGGAGATGCTTTCCTCAAATACTTGTGGGTTGTTCTATAGTTTATTATTTTCTTGATAAATAGCTATGTCTATGGAGGAATTAAATTTTGTGTTATTTAATCTATGGACATATATATATCAAAATAGAGGTAAGAGAGGCTATATGAAAAAACATTACTACCATGGTCCTCTATAGTGGTTGTAGAGAGATTTTAGTGCTAATTATGTTCATTCATACTACCACTACGGAATGGAGAATCTTGGATATCTATGAATAAGTCTACTACCTTGACATGGTTTATGGGTAGAACATAATAACGGTATAGAATATTAATGTTATTTTTAGGGGTGGACCCCATGACATTAAGTTCTCCAACCTATGTATTTTTATTCACCTTTCACAGTTTTTCTGTCCCAATTTTTAAAAACCATCCTCAATATATGTGGATTTATAGGACATGTAGGGGTAACTATCACCATGTAGCAAGTCAAAAATCCAAATTATTTGGTAATTCAAACAATATATAAATGTTTAAGGTACCTTGATGTGGCCATGAAGCCAATGTCTTCCAAGTAGGATATTATATTTGGTGTTTTATTGGATAACCATGATCTCAGCACTAGATATGAGATCTCAAAACTAATATTTAAGCTTGATATTACCAATAGTTCTATGAAAACTATTGTAAAAACCCTTAATAGATAAGTTTGTTTGAAATGAATATCCCCCACTATATCCCAAATGTCCAAGTTTTCAAACTGAGATGCAATTGACCTAAGAACCATTCCCAAATTGATCCATTTGAATATCGATATAATCTAGTTTTCTAGAGACATATAGGGTTCTTATGTGACCCTAGATGATAACCCCGTTATCACAGTACTTATCAATATGGATACATAGAATTATTAATGAATTATCTCTAAATGATAAACCTTGGTTTTATATAATTCTATCACAAATTCAGATAGGATTTGAAGGGTATTAATGAGTGATTCAATGAATTCATTTAAATTATGTAGTGAATAATGGATCAGGAGCCTAGATGGGACAACTTACAATTATTTCATAATGTTATTCTTTTGTTAAAATAGTCAATGATACTGGTATGGTAAAACTCTCTATTATGTTACATAGGATGTCAGGTGTTTAGGTGGATGAACTTTGTTCTTTAGTAATGATATAAGGTGAATATTCCACTGGTGTCCTAGGTAATGCTATCCATCCACAATCTAGGGTTGATCAAATAGTCATAGTCTTAATAGTTTATCATCTATCATGGAATTCCCTTAAATGTAACACCCCAACCCCAAAATTCTAGAGCCCCTGCATTAATTTATTACATTAAAATTATTTTAATGAATAAAATCCTAATGGTCCATTCAGTTTAGCAGCCTTGGAAATCCATATTACACACATGAAACCAAAAATACATTATTGGGTAGGAATTAGTAACATAATAAATAAAAATAAAATAAATTTCATCCACGAAATGTTATTCAAATATTTCTTCTCCAAAACCTGGTGAAATGTAACATAATAAGGTTGAACTAAAATGATTATAAAGGATATTTAAGGAGGAAGAAATAATTATCCAATAATAATAAATTAACATGGTAATGTAAATAACAAATAACACATTCCATTAAAATAACATGATAATGAAATATCAACATCCAACAGTATGATTCTCTAAACACGTTCTATTTAATCAATGAACAGAAAATGAAATACATCCATTGATATGTTCGTATAAAATGTCATGGATAAATAATAATTATAAAATTATCAATAAATTAAATACATAATTATAAAAAATTATTTTTTCTTGGAACATGATACCTTTACCATCAATATAAAGTATAAATTTTTTTTTATTTTTTTTGCCTATTTCTCCCCATGAGACTGTTGATTCATCGAGAGGATTTCTGTAACAGTTCCCCAACTCGTAGGGCTTTCATTATATATTCACCAACTAGTAAATTTAATTTAAAATGAATTAATAATATATTTAAGGTACAATATGACTTATCAAACATCCATATTGAATAAATAATATAGATTTATCAATAATAACTCAAAGTGGGATATGTAAAAATAAGGGTTGTTGACATTAAAAAGGATCTTCCTGATAAATAAAATTTAAACATTAAAAAGTGTACTATACCACTGTAAAACAATTAACTCATAATTCCCCATTATTTAATTAATCATATAAAATTATGAAAATAATAATATTAATGATATGACATTATAATAGAATTATATATACTATATAAAAGTTATTTGATTCCTGACAACATACATGTCTCAATAGAATACAGATTTGGAGAAAATCCCTTACCACAACTTTCTTTTTATTTTGTGGTATTTATCCTCCTATATATATGTTTAAAAAAATTTAATAAATAATTTTATCAAAATATTAATGATAATAATATTATATATATTCATATACTATTTTTTTACCCACTTTTAAAACTATTTCGAAATTTTAACTATTTTGTGAGTTAAATTGCATTGTTTCATAAAGTAAATTTTGGACATGTCAATTAATGTTACTGTTAATTATACAAATATTAAATCATCTCTAGAATGTAAACCATTATTTAATTAAATTTTATTAATATAATATATGTATTTATTTTATTCTATAATATTTGGTGTTTAGAAACGAATTACATTGTTCTTGGGGACGATAAGTTGTACATACATATGAACGCTACATTAATTTATTTGTTGTATAAAATCAATGAAAAATAATAACTTATATGCATATTATAACTAAATTAACATATATTTGTCATTTTTACACATTAATTTAGTAAAACCGTCCTTTTTATGTTTTATGTATGGCATTAATGAGTTATATCACATCGAGGGGGTGGTAGTCCACACTATCTCAAACGAAATTATCATTTTAAATAAGATAGAAAGCATAATGGGATTTTATAAATAAAATTTACAGAAGAATAATTTCATTTTAAATATCATAAATTAATTATGTAAATATATTATCCATCATAATTTCCAACATGATAGGTGGTAAAAGAAAAAAAAATGAACAATCATCATTTTTTGAGGTTGTAGTTCGTCGTTCATAGAAACCATTTGTTTGGTTACCCATTAGATTGAAGTGTGTGTATTTTTAGGTTCAGTAATATATATAAAAAATCTTATTATATTTACGATACTATTTTATTATATATTAATGTAATAATGTTATTTTATGGGGAGGATATTTGAAATGAAACTACCGAACTTGAGAGAATACATTTCCTCTTAACAAGGTAGGATCGTTTATTCTGTACCCAAAGGATTACATGGAAGGAAATATGCCAAGAGGGAAGATTTAAGGTACACACAATGGTTGGTGGGAAGATATTTTTTAGATATTGTCTGAACCTATGTTTTTTTAGAGGTGTGATGAATGGGTAGATATGGTGGCCTTTTATAAGGGAAGAAAATTTCTCACATGGTGTTTTTGAAATGAAGTAAGGTGTACATACGTTTTTACATTAAAAATATCATAACACAACAAAAAATATCAATAATTGAATTTTCATGTCCTTTTGTGGAATGAAATTTTTTTTGGGACAAGTGGCTATGTAATATTAGTCCATAAATTAATGTTTCATTATTTTAATTGCTTATTTTACCTTAATAATTTAGACTGATTATAATAAAATTCTCTAATAGTTTTGGTAAAAAAGAAATTTGGTATTATTATAAATTAAAAATTATATTTCTTCCAAATATGTAATTGATTTGTTAAAATTCCAATCATATATGTTTCTGAAATTATTTTAAAATTCATCTTGTATGAGGGACGATAATGTGAATTTTTAATGTAAAAATTTGAAAACAGTTGATATGTATTTCACATTAAATTTAAAATTGAATTTTATACAAATTTAATAAATTGGATTAAATGATAAATATATTATATTAATAATTCTTAAAACTAATTAAAATTATAATTTATTCTTACAAATAAAATAGATGAATAAACAGTTACGAATTAAATTTCTGTATATTTCATTATCCATTAAAAAATGAATGTTCCTTGAAAAATAAAAACACTCACCCTAATATAGTTATTATTATTCTCATACAAATAATAATTTTATTTTTATATATTTAATATATAAAAGTATAATAAATTACTTTTAAAATGCGTTCTCCATTAAAATTATGCAACACAACATTCAATAAAAATATATTATTCTATGTGTAATATTAGGGTTGTTCTTATCATAATGATATAAAATATATTAGATGATTATATGAAATAATTTATATAATATAATATAAATATATATATATTAGTAATTATACACACAAATTTTAAATAATTAAATTTATTTTTTTTAAAAAAATTGTGAGTATAAAAATAATAATATGTTTCATTATATTTAATTGGTTTTCATATTCATTTCTAATTAACTTGCAACCAATAAATTAATTTTAAATTTGTGTAAATCATAAAATTTCATATGCTATGTAACAATATTCATAATATATAATTTAATGATTGGGTCATAACTTATTATAATATTTTTAAAACATTTTATTTTTCTATGAAACTCGGTCTTGTGTATAACGGACGCCGTTGAGGAAATGCGTTGTTGCATGTAACATATTCTAAATCATTGATTCAAACATGGTATGATATAAAATATATTTCTTTTAATTAAAATAGGTAAAATTTTATTAATTATTGATATATTATTTTCCTTTATGTTCTTGGTGTTGTTTCTCATACATGCATTCGAATACAATATTCTTACTCTAGAATTTAGAGGAGTTACATTCTACCCACCTTAATTAAATTGAATCCTCATAATTAAAATTGTACTTTGAGAGTATGTTTCCAGATATTTACTAAGATGAGGTCCCACGTCATGATAAGTGTTTTCAAAACATCCATTATAAATAAGAAAATGAGAATTGAATAATTCACATGGACTAACAAATTATTGTGTCTCTAAGTAGGAGAACATTAGTTGATAGTATAAATATTTACATAGTGGAAAAGGGAAAATATTTATAGGGAGTTATTAAGGTCATAAATCAAAAACAAGTGAATGATTGATGGAAAGTAGTTGGGCTCAAATCCATATATCTGAGATGATTTACAAGACCATTTGTTCAAAAAAATTAAGGTATTAATAATTTTTTTTCAAAACTGTTTTCCTAATGTTGTGGAATTCATTCACAATTTTAGAATATATGTTTATATAGTTACTGGATGAATTTATATAAGAAAAACATATCATATTTCTATGACATTAATGATTTCTAATTCATCTCTTAGAATAACATTCCTCATATAATATATCATTACTTAAAATGACATCTAAATATTAACATAAACCATTACATAAATGGTTAAATTTAATAGAATATTATAATTAAATACATGAGAAATAATTTAATTGATATTTAAAATGAACATATCATTAGAATATAATCAAAATTAATTAGCTCAACATATTCTCATTCCAAATAATGTTAATAAATTTATCATGTATCCTCTTTAAATATTTTAATATCATGAATCCCCATAAAACCTCATTAGAAACATTCATTCTTCATTATAACTTATATAAGATACATGTTATGGGAAATATTTATTTTACCCAGAACTATTGTAACCCATTCACTGAAAGCATAGATCACTTGTTGACATATCCTTAATCAGTTCAAAGATAGTCAACACATATCCAAATAAATTGTTTCTTCATAATTATATCAACATCTAGAAAATAATGATGATTTTATATCCCTCTATCATGTGTTTTCATAATATTTTATCCTTCAATTAAATTAATTTTCTTGTTAGAATTCAACTTATTCTCTCAAATACAAACTAAATATTACTATAGTAAAATAATCATATATGACATAATCTTTATAACCAGTCCATTTCTGATAAAATATCCAAATGACATAATTATTGGATTGGAATATTAATCATTCATCATAATTGTTTGTAGTAGCATTACAAGATCTTTATAAAATATCATTACATTGTTTATATTAATTTGATGCTTGAGGCATTCATTTTCCTAGTGTCACATCTAATTGAATTTGAATACCTGAATAGTAGAATTTTATATGTCTCTTTCCATTATATAGTATAGTTCCTTTTATCATTACATTTACTAAAAACACCAATTCCCTTCAAGCATTTACCAGGGTGATTCTTTCCATAGTTATCACATCTTCGTAAATCCTTATTTCCCTTTTTCACATTATCCATATTTTTATCGTATATCCTCTTTTTCTACTGCTTCAATAAAAATCCATATGACATGGATAATTATTTACTTATCTAATTACCAGATGATGCTACTTCTCCATCCGATGATAATACATTCGAGACTACATACCTTCAAAATATTTGCTTAAGACCAATACAGATATGATCTTTCTTACTCTTTGGATCAAGTTTATTATTGGAGTTCTCATTCCATCTAATAGGATCCATTTCTAAAAAATTAAATATAATATATTATGTCATAAATATATTTATAGTAAAAAAATTGGAATAACCTAATAAAAATTGAACAATTTAGTCATGTTTAATCTCACAATCATAAATATCAAATCTTTAGGGACGTCATTACATCTATATCCTTTATAATTATTTGAAATTAAATGTGAATTATCTTATCCATATCATCCAGGACTGCCAAACTAGGAGCACAAAAAGGATTGTTGGAGTGTACCATGATACCTCAATTTAGGCTCAGAAAACCATGTTAGAATTGTCACTCCTAGGTACATATGTGCTAGAACAACATCATCTTGTAGAATCTTCCCATGGATATACTGCTAGGAATACCCACATTATTTATACCCTACACAGAATATATGATAATACTATATTAATATACTATATATATATATTAGGTTAGTTCTCCCTCATCTATGATTTCTAAATCATTTTCCCAAGGTTGCTACTAAACATTATTTGAAACAAATTGTTACAGAACAACCCTTGAAGCTCAGTTCCTCTGTATTAGTTTATTACATTTTCATGATTACAAGCAATCAAATCCCAAAAAGACCATTTTGTTTAGTTGTATTGGAGATCCATATTACACACAAGATTTTCTTAATACAATGGGAAACATGAATTTACAATATCATACATAAAAAGAAAATAAAACACATAATTGAATTCTTATTCAATGATATGTTCTTGAGAACTTATAGAAAGAAAACATAATAAAGGTAAGGTCAAATGATCAGTACAATTAATTAATGAATAGGAAATAATTAATCGACAATAATAATTTAGGATGGAATGATAAATAACTGATAACATATGGCCATAAAAATAATATAAGGATATATAAATGTGTCAATGTAAGAGGTTTAAAACAAATTCCATAATCAATGAACAAAAAATGAAATTCATCTATAGATATGTCAATGAAAAATATCAAGGATAAATAATAAAAATAAAATTCTCAAAGAAGACAATGATTAATTATTCAATTCCATGTTTCCCAAGAACATGATACATTTACAATCAGGATGTAGTTTACACATTTCTCGATTTTCCAAATAATAATCCTATGAGACTATTGATGCAATGAGGTTCTTTCATTTATTGGTCCCCACCCCGTAAGGTATTCATTAAATTGTCTCCAACCCATGTATTGCATTTATAATGAATTCATCATATATTGAATAAATAAAATTCTTTATAAAACATCCACATTAAATAATTAATATGGATTTATAAATAATACCAAAATTTAGTATATGTAACATAATGGTTGTGGACATAAAAATATTCATGAAGATAAACAATCATTAAACATTCTAAAGTGTACCATACCTCTTTGGAAAATGTAAATCATAAATCCCAGGTAAATTAAATTATTATTATAATATTAATGAAATAATAATATTAATTTTATAATATGCCTATGGTACTATATACACCATATAAGTGTTTTTTGGTTAAAAAAATCAAACAAGTCTTAATGGAATATAAATGGAGAATAAATCTCTTACCCTGACCTTCATTTTGTAGCTAGGAAATTAACCTCATGTAGTGTGGTTGAAAATTAGTTACTAACTAATATTAGAACATTAATCTCATTAATAATATCGCGTATTAACTTTTAATAATTTTTTATTAGTATTTTGTTAACACTCTTTAATTATTTTATCTATTTCAGGTGTCACTTGCCTAGTTTTCCCAGGTTTTTTTTGGCATGTCAATTATTGTACCTATTAATTAATTCATGATTTAATCAAATAAATAAATTAAAAAAATCCTTATTTAAAAAAATTATTATAAATATATTTAATTTTGACTATAATATTAGTATATTATTAGTGAAGTGCATCGTTTATGGAGACAGATGGTTATTCCTACGCAATAACGGTCCATTCATTTCATAATTGTATTAAAAGAACGAAAAATAAAGGAAAAATAAGTATATTATACTGAAATTATAATATATATGTTATATATGTTACATAGGTTTATTAAAACACCCTTTATATTTTCTATGTATGGAATGAATGAGTCATATCACATTGAGGGGGAAATAATCCACATATCCTCAAACCAAATTATCATATTTACAGATGATGGAAAAAATAAATTAATGTTCTAAATAATAATTGAAGAAGCATAAATAAATTATTACTATCATATATTACATATATAAAAATGTATTCCATCATTATTGTGACCATGATATATTGTGAAAGAAAAATGAAAAGTCATCAATTCGGTAGGTAGTAGTTTTCCATACCGAGAAACACTATGTTTGTTAGTAATTTGATGGAGGTTTGATAAAGTGAAAGAAATAAACAATACCTAAAAACAACTTATTATGTTTATTATACTTGGCTTGTTATATATGTATGGTATAAATATATTTTATGGTGTGTATAATGGAATTGAACATAGATGGATTGAGAAATGATGATACCTCTTAATTGAGTATCTTATTTTTTGTTTATTGGAAAATGATTACATGGATCATTTTATTCAGAAGTGTATTTTTCAAGGTCATGTATATGGATTTTGGGAAGCTATTTGGTATGATTTTGGGAAATAATATTTGATTTTAAAGGTGTGTTGAATGGGGAGAAGCAGTGTCCTTCTATAAGGGATGAAAAAGACTCACTTGGTTTTTTTGAAATGAATATTGGTTTACCCAATTTTTTAACTAATATAAGTTTTAAAAAATATACCAATTACAATAATCTAAGACTACTAGACGAATTATTGACATATAATGGCTGTTCAAAAAATGGATAGTTCATTTGCATCCTCAAATTATAGGTTTCTTCCTTTTTTATGAATCATTTTTTCATTATATTTATACATAATTTTAATTACATTCACTAAATTATTTTCCAATTATTTATTATTATTAGAAATTAGAGATTTTCATTATTAAAAATATATATTCCATTTTTTCATATAATAATCACAAATTTGGTAGAAATTATTTTAAAAATCACCCCGCAGGTGGGATGACATAACATGTTTTAAATTGAAAATATCCAAGAGTTTGATATGTTTTTACATTAAATTTTAATGTGAAAGTCATCCAAACAACCTAAATTGGATTAATTGATAAAAATATGATCACATTATAATTTAAGAAAAATTTAAATATAAATTTATCCTTATAATTATACTATTTTAAAAATAATTTTTGAATTATTTTTCAATATTTTCACTATTCATTAAATAATGAATCTTCCGCGAAAAATACCAAAAATTCACCATAATATAATTTTTTTAATTATTAAAAATATAAATTATATTTTTATATTTTAAATTTATAAAAGTTTCAAAAATAATAATTAAAAAGGGGTTTCAATTGAAAGGTTGGAAAACTACATTAAATAAAAAAATAGCATTTTACGGGTATTTGTAGGTTTTTTCTTATCATAAACCTATAAAAAATATAAGATGATAATATTAAAAAAAATATTGAGTATATAATATATATATAATTAAAAAAACATGAAAATTTTAATTAATTTAATATATTGTTCTAAAACAACTTCGTAACTATAAAAATATTGATACTTTCCTTTATATTCAATCAGTATTCATGTTCATTTCAAATTAATCTGTATCCAATGAATAAATTTTACATTTAGGTAAACCATATCTTTTCATATGTTAGAAAATAATATTCATTAATTATAATTTTGAAGCTATGTTATATATTATTAAATGATTATAATAATATATTATTTCATGGTGAAACTTGGTCTTACTTGTAATGCATGTCACTGATGAAATGCATTGTTATGCATAACATTTAATAAATAATTATTAGGTACATTAAAAGTATTAAAATATAGTTATTTTACTTAAAAAAGAAAATATATTAACATTTATGGGTTATTATATTTCTCAATGTGTTTGGAGTTGTGTGTCATAAACCCTATTGAATATAATATTATTAATCCAAAATTTGGGGGTGTTACAAGGATGGCCGCTATAGGGTTCAACTAAACATCCATATTTTTGTTGGTCTGGATTGAGTACTCTTAAATGGGTCACCATTTAATATTTTTCCTCTCTGGTAATGTGAAAGATATATTGGGTACAACAACAACAATGTTGTCCTCTATATCCATGGATCTTATTCCATCTGCCTTCATCTTGATGATAAGTGATGAGGAACAAGTATTTAGATAGGTATTCATCATCAGAGAAGGTGTATATTGTATGTGCTACATTAACATAACCTATTAAGAGAACTACATAAGATGAGAGATTCGTCTAGTGTTGAAAATATCATGACAAGGATGTTGATGGAATAAAATTTGTAAGAGTTAAGGATTGGGATAAAAATGAATATTAATCTTTCAATGATGCTTCATCTTGTTTCTAGTAATTACACACAACTCCCATAGGATATTTTCATGTCACCCTCGTATGTGATAGGATCATTAAGTGTTTATAGATGTATTATTTGTGGGTAGAATGAGAATGATTAACTAAATTTCTAATAATCCATTTATCCAAATTATACCAACTCCTTTCCATAAATTCAACTCAATAAAATTCATCTTATATATTGGAAATAGTTACATAGGTTAACAATGTAGATGAATTTTCCAACGTAACCTATAGAGAATCAACCATTGTTTATAGGATTAATTTAAAGATGAATAAATCTTGGATGGTGTGACCCAACCTACTATGGATACATAATTTATTTGGGTGATCACTGAGGATGACCTCAACAGGATTCCTGGTATACAAAAACATTATAAAGATATTTTCTTATATAGTATTGAGGTTACTGCTGATATGTCTGGAATAAACATTTTATTGATGACCTAAATAGATGATGTTGTAGTAAATATTCACCCATATCAATGGGATGTATATTCTATTGAATGTGTGAAATTGGTATATTCATTATGATCTATTGGATTTTGTGATAATTGTTTCATGTTTGAGTGGCATAGAATTTCCAAATATGAGGGCCTCGCCTAGTAATATGTTCATCAATCTCTCCCTCAATTTGGGGTGTCTTATTGTTGTTAATCAGGGAGAATTTCATTGTAACACCATCAGATTATAGGAGAAATATTCATTTTTATTTCATTTATGTCTTCTATTGTACACTACACCAAGATCATCTTGTACTATACGCAACACCGTATTATCCTGCAGTATACACAACCCTATTCGTGGCTTCTGTTACACACAATTTCACGTTTGTTATGTATAAATTATTCTATGCAACATTATGTATAAATTATTTTTATTGTATAAATGAAATAAAATTTGATTATGTTAACCGAAACACTAAATGAAGCTTCTACTACATGCATCCCTGACATGGATTTCCTTACATGCAATCATGACCTTCCTCGATAGCATGTGTAGTATGCAATACTAGATTTTCGCTAAACAATGATATATTGTTATAATATTATTATGATCCATCAATTATGAATATTATTAACTACATTTTTTATTTTATAACATTATTATTCATCTTACAAATTTTTTAGAACATGGTATGCGAACAAAATATATTTTTCAGGTAAAAGAAGTATTTTTCAAAAAATGCAGGTTTGTCGCCTTTTGATGGCCCACCCACAATAAATATAGTTTTTGACATGTTTATAAGATTAATTTTACCAAATATAAATATTATTTGGTATCCGGATTTAAAAATTTTTTTTGGATAAAATTTTCATATTATTCTGATAACATTCATATTTTAATGAATAGTAAAAACACGCAACTTTTTAATTAAACACAACTTTTTTTCATCGTAATAAATAATATGGATAAATTATGAAATTTAATGGCCTAAAAGTATAAATAGAATAAATTTTTACAATTTAATATATTTTATGTCATTATTATTTATCTTACATTGAATTCATAGGTATACCATTTCAATCTTTTGCAATGTTTTATCTTTTAAAACTCATTTTCATAAAAACAGGATTAATTTTAAATTAATTTTAAAAAATTCTTGGATTTGAATTTGAAAAAATGGATTTCATCTTTGGAATAAATAGGTCCAAATTATTTTAATAAGCTACTCTTAATTTTTGGGCACTATGTATAGTAACTACGGTAAATTTTATTTACCATAGTTAAAGGTAAATCAGGAAATTAAGGGTAAATATAATATAACAAAATTACCCTAAAAATTGTATTAAGATAATTAAATGATTATATGTCATCCTAAGGTATATTAGGGTCTAAATGGAATTCATTGAACACACTTGGATGTGATTAGGGCCTTTAATTTATTTTATTTTAAAGAAAGTGAAATATGTCTCACTAAAATATTAGTAATTAAAGTATTTTTAATATAAGGATATACAGTATATAAATTCAATTAGAAATAATCATTTGAAATAAAAAAAAATTTGTTATGGTAATTTATTTGAAATATTTATGTGATATTTAATTTCCTTAAAAGAAAATTCATTAATGATGCAGAAATTATTTACTTAGTGTAAAATCAATAATATAGTTTTTATTAAAGTAATAATACCCTTAAAAATACCCAAACACTTTTCCAAAACATATTGGTCGAGTATATATATACCATAGGCATCCAAGGTAAGTCTTTTAGTCCATTTAGAGCCGTATATAAGTGATTATGACATTTATATTATTTTATTTTTAATAATGTCAATGTTGTCACCTTCATAATATAATAAATATAACAATTAAAATGTTGTGATTTTAGGATGATAAATTCGAGTAAAAGTATTAATATGAGCGTTAATATAATTATCTTCATTATAGGATTTTAGTTTTACTTTTTATGGATGAAATATGTATATTAAATAATTATACAAAGATGTTATACTAATTATTTTATTAAGAGAAATATCAAATAAATGGTTTTAAAAATATTAAAATAAATATCATATAAACTATTTAATGTGCTCCAATAATTTTCTAGATGAAAATGACATGTTAGGAATCAATTAAATATTTTGGATCGAATATATCATCCCTTCTAATTTAGTTTAATTCAATTAAAAGAATAGTGTTAAAATTAATACTATTGTTATTTTATAAAAATAATATATTATTAAATTGTTTAAAACTCACAAAAATATTTAAAAATTATAAATTGAAATTTATATTGAATAAAATGTCATAAATTACCCAATTATGGATAATTAACAACACATAAGTAATTATTTATAACAATTTAAAATTTATAATATTATTACCAAAATTAAAATTAAATAGATTAAATAAGGATGAGTCATGTTGAGAAGGATTAAAATAAATTTACAACTTGTCTAAATTTTTTGGTTGATGAGATTTCAACCCTATCTCATATAAGATAAGGATTTGAGTCAATTTGGAAGTTTTTATGTTGGGTTTTAATTTATATTAAATTAATATTTTTTAGGTTTCCAAAGGTGCCCCTCTCCTCCCTTATAAATGGGAACCTCCTCCCTCTTCTCTTTACACAAATTTTAGACTTCAAGCTTGTCCACCCCCTTCCCATTTCACATCTACACTTCAATAGAAACCTACTAGAGGTCCTGGTATTCTTCAAAGTCCATCATTAGTGCCCTAAGAGGATGTTAAGATGAGGCGCATTGAAAAATTGTTAATCTATTATACCAATTCATTCATGTTTCATTATTATTCTACTTTATCTAATTTAGTTGTATCATTATAAACTAATAACATCAGTATAAATAATATACTGATATTTTATTATAAATATGAAAAAACCACATTTCTTCTTCTATCCATCCTACGTAAAATTAAATCACCGTGCGTGCGTACATATGGAATACCGTCTCCACGTCGTGGTGTAATATGTTTTTCCACCACCTCCTTACATGGATTGGTATAATGGGTTAATGAATAAAAATATATGTTTATTATAAAATCATACTGATTCTGATATATTATATCATCCATTCTAATTCCATTCAATAATTATGGGAACGATATCATCGCTCGTGCGTACGTATGGATTATTGTCTCCACGACGTGATGAGATTTGTTTTCCATGTTAACCATTCAAGAATGATTATAAATTATATATAATGAATAATAATGATATATATATAAAATAAAAATTCTACTCGATTTATGTAAATTTATATATATATGTTGTCTAATTACTTCAATTCAAGTCTATAAGGAAAGGAAAACAGTGTCCATGCGTACGTACGGCCTACTGTCTCCATTAACGGTGTGTTTCATTTCATTTATCTATCTATTATATATATATATAATAAATATATATGATATATAAATCATGTTTTACATTCATTATGTAAATAAATCATGATATACGTAATAATAATATCAAGAACAACAAGTCCAAACACATATGATAAATGAAATGATTTTACCCAAAACGAAGCATTACCATGGAATTTACAAAATAATGTGTAATATAAAGTCATTAGTGGGTCATATATGATATCATAAATGTTATTATGGTTCATTTAAATGTTAATAATATGTTTATACCCACTATATAGGATTTTTAGACATGTAAAGAATAAATTGGACCTAAGGTAAGAGATAATTTTTCAAAACTCATTTTTATCTGAGATTGCTTATATGTAAGTATTTACTGGGGTTAGGTATATCAGCCTTGCCCATGTTTTCTTAAAAGAAATTTTCATAAAATGTTTAATATTCTTTCATGTATGTTTAAATCCATTTTTACCCTTTTTTTACAACATTGTATGGAAGGAATCGTTCCTTTGGATTACATATAAGGTACTTTTTTACTTTTTTGGAAAAATTACGAGTAGATGGTTTTTTTAACTTATACAGCGTGAACATATTTTTTCGGTTTCAGAATGAATAATTTTCATGAAGAAACCTATACATTTCATCATGGTTATTTTCAATAAAATACTTTTCTTTTAAAATTGTGTGGCATTTTGTAAAAAGAAAAATATTTTAAAGAAGAAATGATATTTTCCTCATGAATTCATATCTAGTGTTTTATCAAACCAATTTTCCTTATAATATTACATTATTTATCATGTTTATGTTTCAAGAATAATGTCTCTATTATTTACATGGTGTGATTTTTCTTATGATTAAATGATATCTATTTCTTTTATATGGATTATGTTATCATGGGATGATGTTTATGAAACCGATTTTATTCTTTGGGTTATGATGAATAATTTATGTTTATTTCATGGCACAAGTAAGAATAATTTCATTATGAGATGGGTGGTACCTATATCTCCCTCTAATTTATTTTGTAAATATTTATATCTCATGAGATAGACATGGATATGACAAAAAGTTAATCTGGTGTAGTGATACAGGACTAGAATGAGGATTGAACACGATTCAGTAAGGGACATTGTCCACTATGATGGTCTTTGATGAAATGTTTTGGATAATATGGAAATATTATCACGTGATTAATGGATTCCAAAATTACATGTTTTATTTCCAAGATATTTTATCATGATTAGTTTTCCTTTATGATCTATTCCTTACATACTCCAAGATTTATTGCACAACTAAAGATTTGGATGTTTAAACTTTATGTTCGTGTTTATATGATCAAATGTACATGGGTTGTTTTATTTTATCCATGATTACCCATAATGAGAATTTGAGATCACCAATTATATGTTTTCTTTTCCCTAGTATATAAAGAACGTTTTTAGATAAGAAATGGAAAGTGGAATATCATTATGGGTGATGTTGAAGATCAGTCATGATGATTAGAAGATTCTGTTCTGAGATTCCAAAGACACTTAACTATTATGGTCCTTGGGTGTCATTTTTTGTTATGTATTAATTATTCTGAAAAATTAATGTAATTTCCATGTACGTCACACTTGGGTCTCTACAGTTGGTATCAGAGGAAAGGTTTAGTTAACCTTTGGAATCTTGGATAAGAAAACGATAGTGAAATCCTTAGAGATATTTTTTGGTACGTCTAGGTATGTCTCTAAGGTTATGTATAAGTATAGGTTATAGTCCTATATTTATGGTAAATATATTAGAATTAAACCAATGATGTTATATATTGAATGTACTCTCCCTTTATTATGCTGTTTTCCAATCATTATTTTTTCCTCTCACAGTATTCTTTTTGGGTTATAGACAATGGCTGGAACCTGAAGGAACTGTGTTGATCAATGTAATGAACAATTCAATGATTGTAATCATGAACAAACCAATTTTATGGGATATGGAATGAAAAATCTTATTATTATACTTACACAAGTTATGAATCATTCTGGATATCCAAATGAGCAGAGAAAGGAACAATATTCTATTGAGTCCTTCATAAGGCAACATCCACCTTCTTTTAGTGTGTCTTTTGATACAGTTGTTTCTGAACAATTGATTAGTACCATTGAAAATATATTTTCTATACTTATATGTTTAGATCATGAAAAAGTGATTTTGGTTGTTTACCGCTTAGATAGTGTTGTAGACTATTGGTGTAATCTAGTTAAAAATACAAGGCCCCAAGATGATATTGAATATATGCAATGGGATGAGTTCATGAAATTGTTTTTCAATAATTAATTCCCTCATATTCTTCGAATGAAGATGGAAAATTAGTTTCCTGATCTTATGAAAAAGGATGATGAATACGTTGGTATATATGAGGAAAATTGTACATGGCATATAAGGTATGCATCTGGATTTATCATCCAACCTGAAAGTAATGTTGATCGATTCTTCAGAGTCTTGAAACCAATTTTTCAAAGGGAATTATCTACAAGAGACTTTATTATCTTGGAATAAATTTTGTTTTGTTATATCAAGGTAGAACTAGAAGTTTGTGTAACATATCCATCTCATGGTTTTGACAAGAAATTAAAGATGGAGTTCATGGAAAAATAGCTAATCATTGGTGAAAAGAATCTGAATGTTTCGTTATTATCAATGTGTGTAAAGAGAAAGGTGGATATTTTCTTAAAGGGACTAGAAAATGATTTAATTGTGGAAAATAATGTCATCATGTAGGTGAGTGTCTATGTAATTGGAAGATGGTTTCTAATGATGAGAATAGATAAAAGAGAACAGAGAATGCACAACCAACACTTCAATGCTTCAAGTTCATGGAAATGGGGAATTATGCTAACCAATTACATAATCCAAGGTTTAATAATGATCGACCTCAATAACTTCATAAGGAAAAGGACAAAGGGAAGTCACATGCGATCAGTATTGGCGATGTTGAGTATGACAACAATTTAGTGGAATGATTATGTGTTTATGTAACAGGATTCCAAAATAATGTTGTGGAATCTCATTTATAGTATTGTACAATATTGGAATATCTTTCTATTGGTTTATTTTGGTTTTCAATAATTATATGGTACCGGTTACCCTAAAACATGATTGAAATATTTTTGGGAAATAGATGATATGCATATAATGAAGTGATAATGAGTAAAAATTATGTTTGATAGTATTCATGAGCTCATGACTGATATTAGGACAACGTGATATCTTGGTTTGAGTATAATGAAATTTTGGGATTTTAGTATGTGGATAAATTTATCATTTAAAAACATTTATTTTTTTCACTAATGTTCAATGGGTATTCATTTATCAAGTGAATACATGATTAAGGTATTCTCATGTTTTGAATGTGAACAACAACAAGATATATCTTCTGATATATGGGGGATAAATGTTGGTAATCACATTCTAAGTAGATGACCTATCTAGTAAAAAAAAATTCTTTATGCGATTGGATAGATGTATTTTGGATATGGCTAATGATTTGAATGGATTATGTTGAACATCAGATAGTATTGTTTAAGGCTATATCAATTTTTTCAATATTGTTTCTAGAATGTTATAATAGTATAGTTTTTGAAAAAGTATAGCCTTCGGGTTGGGGGACAACACATCGCATCAGATATGGATGCCGTAATAGAACCCACAACCGAAGTGTGATAGGCCTTTGTCGCCAACCACTGTCCTATAGGAAGTCCCTATTTTGTAGAAATTAGTTTTATTTTATTATGAGGTATGATAGATGAAGTATAAGTCCATTTTTGGAACCATATATGATAAATCTCACCATAAGATGGACATATGTATATAAATTTTGCTAACCATATGTTTGAGACAGACGGAATGACCTATCATTCTATAGCATGATCTGTTAACACTTCACAGAAGAGAAATTCAAATTCATTTCATTAATAGATGAAGTGGAAATTTTTCAAGGCACAAACAACTATGAGATTGTACCAAAATATAGTATGTATTTCTTTTAATTATTCACCATTAGGGAAATGATCATGAAAACAAAAAATGTTTCCCATGTGCCCTCACATCCGATGAATCAGATGTTACCTTAGCTCATTACAAATTTATGGCTTTGTGATTGTTGGATTTTTCATAGCCATGTCCACTACAACTCTCCATTAGAACATGACAGTTATATTTCTCTTCCATATCCATATTTTCACATGTGTTCACCTATGTGGAAACCTAGTGATGAGTTAATTTGGGAAACCATTATGTTTCGTACATTAATTTTTAAAATTATGTTTTGTTATTCCTTTTTACGATGTGGGATTCTATGATTGAAAATTTTAAGTAGTAAAAAATTTATAACGCTGATGAATTTTAAGGGTGAAATTCATTTCAAGGGGGGTAGAATGTAACACACCGAGATTTTATGAGAAATATTCTTTTTAATTTCCTTGATGTATTCTATTTTACACTACATCATGATTATCTTATACTATACACAACAGTATAGTATCTTCTAGTATATGTACCACTATTCTTGTCTCGTGTTTCACACAATTTCATGTTTAATTTGTAGAAATTAATCTGCACAACATTAACTATAGTTTTTTAATGTATAAATGAAATAAGTTTTCATTATGTTATATGTTACCCCAGTAGGAGCTTCCACTACATGCAGCCCTATCTTCTCTTACATTCCAAGCAATCATGACCATCCTCAGTAGCTTGTGTAGTACGCCATACCGGGTTTCGGTAAACAATGATATATTGTCAAAATATTATAATGAGCTATCCATTATGAGTAGTATTAACTATATTTTTTATTTTATAACATTATCATTCAACTTACACGTTTTCTTGAACATGGTTTGTGAACAAAATAATTTTTTCAGGTAAAATAAGTATTTTTCAAAAAAAAAAATTTGCCTCCTTTTGATGATACACACACTATTAATCTAGTTTTTGACATGTTTATAAGTTCAATTTGACAAAATAAAATTTTTATTTGGAATCAGTATATAAAAATTTACTTTGGATAATTTTTTCATATAATTATGATAACATTCATATTTTAATGAATAGTAAAAACACGATATAATTTTATTAAAAATAACATTTTTCATCGTTATAATTTATATGGTTAAATTATACTATTATATGGTTTTAAAGTATAAATAGAATATCTTTTACCATTTAATATAATTTATGTCATTAGTAATTATTTTACAATGAATTCATAGGTAAAATAATTTCAATCTTTTAAAATGTTTTGACATTTAAAACACATTTTCTTAACAACAGGATTAATTTTTAATTAATTTCTGCCAATTCAATGATTTGAATATGGAAAAATTGATTCCATATTTGGAATTAGTAGGTCCAAATTACGTTAATAGTATACTTTTTATTTTTGGACACTATGAATAGTAAATACGGTATATTTTATTTAACATAGTTAAAGGTAAATCTGGAAATTAAGGGTAAATATAATATTATAAAACTACCCTAAAACTTGTCTTAATAAAATTGGATGATTATATGTCATAATAAGGTATATTTGGCTCTAAATGGAATCCATTTTAACCCACTTGGATGTGATTAAGTACTTTAATTTATTTTATTTTCAATAAAGTGAAATATGTCCCACTCATACTTTAAATTTTGTTATTTTAAGATGATAAATTCAAGTAAATGTATTATTATGAAACATAATATATATATGTTGTTCATAGAATTTTATTTTTAATTTTTATGCAATAATTAGGTAAATTAAATAATTATACAAAAATGTTATAGTAATTATTTTATTAAGAGTAATATCAAATAAATGGTGTGAAAAATATTAAAATAAATATTATATGAACAATTTAATGTGCCCCACTAATTTTTTAGATGAATATGACATGTTATAAAATCTATAAAATATTTTTCATATAATATATATTCTCAATGAATTTAATTTAAATTCAAATAAATGAATAGTGTTAAAATTAACACTATTGATATTTTATAAAAATAAAATACCAATACATTGTTTAACAGTCACAAAAATATTTTAAAAATATATATTGAAATTTATATGGTCTAAAACATTATAAATTACCCAATTATGGATAATTAACAACACATAAGTAATTATTTATAACATTTTAAAATTTATAATATTATTACAACAAATAAAATTAAATAGATTAAATAAGGATAAATCATGTTGATAAGGTTTAAAATTAATTTCCAACAAGCCTAATTTTTTTTCGTTGATGAGATTACAACCATATCTCATCATAGCTTCGGATTTAAGTCATTTTGGATTTTTTATGTGGGGTTTGAATTTATATTAAATTAATATTTTTGAGGTTTCCAAAGGTGTCGCTCTCCTCCCTTATAAAAGGGCCTCTCCTCCCTCTTCTAATCATACAAATTTGTGCCTTCAAGATCAGACAACCCTTGTACATTTCAATTCTACACTTCCATAGAAACCTACTAGAGGACATGGGCTTCTTCAAAGACTATCTTTAGTGCCCTAAGAAGTGGTTAAGAGGAGGTGCATCGAAGAAGAGGTAATCTCTTCTATCGATTCTTTCATGATTCATTATTCTTATGATTCCTCTTCATTAGTTATTTCATTGTAAAGTATTAACATCAGTATAAATAATATACTTATTTGTTTTTATAAATATGAGTCAAACCCATTTCACCTTCTATCTATCCTATAGAAAATGAAATCACCATGCGTGTGTACGTACGAAATACCGTCTCCACGCAATGGTGTAATCGGTTTTTCCGCCACCACCTTACATAGATGGATATAATGGTGTAAAGAATAACAATATATGGTAATTATAACATCATACTAGTTCTGAGATATTATATCATCCTCTCAAATTCCATTCAATAATTATGGGAATGAAATCATCGCTCATGCGTACATACGGATAACCGTCTCCACGACGCAATGAGATTCATTCTCTATGTTAACCATTCAAGAATGATCATAACTTTTATATAATGAATAATAATGATATATATGACATAAGAATGCTACTGGATTATTGTATATATATATATATATCATCAACTTACTTTAATTCAAGTCAATAAGGAACGAAAAACAATGTTCATGCGTACGTACGACCTACCATCACCATGAACGGTGTGTTTCATTTCATTTATCTATCTATTATATATATGTATACTGAATATATATGATATAAAAATCATGTTTTAAATTCTTTAAGTATGTAAATCATTATATAAGTGATAATAATATCAATAACAACAAGTCCAAACACGTACTATAAATGAACCGATTTTACCCAAAACACTGCATTAACATGGAATTGACAAATTAATGTGTAATATAAAGTCATAGTGAATCATATATGATATCATAATTATTATTATGGTTCGTTTACAAGTTAATAATATGTTTAAAACCACTATGAATGATTTTCGGACACGTACAGATTAAATTGGACCTATAGTAAGGGATAATTTTGCAAATCTCATTTTTATCTGAGATTGCTTATATGCAAGTATTTGTTGGGGTAAAGTTATTCATCCATGTCTATGTTTTATAAGAAAATGTTTTCAGAAATTGTTTAATATTATTTCATATATGATTAAAGTAATTTTTACCCTTTGTGGACTTTTTACTTCATTCAATGGAATGAATCTTTCCTATGGTTACCATATAAGGTACTTTTTTACTTTTCTAGCAAAAGTACGAGTAGAATGTTTTTTTATCTTATACGACAAGAATAGATTTTTACGGTTTCATAATTCCTAATTTTCTTGATGCTTCTTCTACATGTTTTCATTGTTATTTTCAATAAAATCTATTTCTTTTAGAATTATGTGGCATTTTGGGAAAATAAAATAATTTTAACGAAGAAGGGATATTTTCCTCCAGAATTCATTGCAAGTGTTTTATGAAAACTATTTTCCATATAAGATTACATTATTAAGAATTTTTATTTTTCATATATAATATTTCTATTATTTACATGGTGTAATTTTTCTTATGATGAAATGATATCCATTTGTTTTATATTGTTTAAGTTATGATGGGATGATGTTTCTGAAACCCATTTTATTCATTGGGTTATGCTGAATGATTTATGTTTACTTTGTGGCACAAGTAAGAATGATTTCATTATGAGATGGGTGGGACATAAATCTCCCTAAAATGCATTGGGTAGTGATTTATATCTCATGAGATAGACATCGCTAGAATAACAAGTTAATCTGGTTCAGTGATACAAGACTGGAACGAGGAGTGAACTCAATTCATTAAGAGACTTTGTCCACTATGAAGGTCTTGGTGGCAATGATTTGGATACTATGGAAATCATATCATGTTCCTAATGGTTTCCACAATTACATGTTTTATTCCCACGCTATTTTATCATGATTAACATTTCTTTATGATCTATTCCTTACGTACTCCATGATTTATTTCACAACTCATGATCTTGATGTTTAATCTTTATGTTCGTCTTTATATGTTCAAATGTATATGATTTATTTTATCTTCTCCATTCTTTCCCTTACTGAGCATTTGATATCACCCTTTATATTTTTTATTTTCCCCAGGATGTAAAGAAATGTTTTAGGGATAAAAATAAAGTGGAAGATCTATATGGGAGATGTTAATGATCTTTGAAAATGATTAGAAGATTATGTTACGAGTTTCCAAAGACAATAAACTATTACGGTTGTTGGGTGTCATTTTTTATGTATTAAGAATTCCAAAAAATTAATGTAATGTCCATGTACGTTAAGCTTGGGTCTCTACATCCAATGTACTGACCAATTATCTATTGGGTTATTTGGTTCCCCAATTTCGCTTGATGCTATGAAAATCCATGGTTTGATTTCCTGGGGATTTATTGGTTATTGAGATGCAACAAATGAAACGATCTATTCCTTCCCCATCGTTAGATGTAGATACTTGAAAAGGATCCACTAATAATTTTCCAAATAGTATTGACGAAATAGTAGTAATAATGTTGTATATTTTTGTTGTACTTACCATTTTTTGCATCCAATACTATGGAAATGAAATCTAGGGACATTTGTAAACAGGATATCTTTTCCTCCCTCATATCAGGGATTAGGAATGTTTCTAGGCTTTAATTTCTAATGATTTTAAAAAATAATTATTTGTAGGTTTGGTATTCACTCATTCACTCACTTTTCTAGGATATCATAATTATTAGTGGTGAGGGGTGAGAAAATGTTTGGGAGGTTGTTTTTGGATAACTCTATCGATATATCCATCCCATCTTCGACTTCATATAAAATACCTGCCTCCACCAAATTAGACCATAGAGGATGCTTCATAGGGTCTCTTGTTGACCATGTTGAAGGGTATTTTGTTGTTTATTGGGATATAATTATGGTATATCCCAGTGTTTTGATAACCACATTATATAAAGGAGTCTGAGTCTTTCATACCAATCTATATGTATGTTTCTTGGAAATTGGTGGATTTCTTGCCGGAATGATAAATATCATTAGAGATGTTTGTTGACCTCACCTGTTTTGATAATCCCAATTATGCTTTCACATACTTTGATAATACCAAATAATGTTTATCTATATATTAATTCTTTCAATCTATGACAGTCTATCATCAGGATGATAATAATATTAAAATAGTCCTTGAAATATGTTAATCATTGTTTATCTATGTTTATATAAGTTTTGAATTAATTCAAACTCAATCGTATATGTTATTCATAAAATAGATAAGTATTAAGTCACTAATTTTTTTTATACCTACTAATATAGATCTACCGGTACTTAGTCTACCTCTAGACATAATCACTAATAGGGAAAGGTCACCGATACGTAGAGTTAAAGGTATGTATAAGTCCAACGGTAAGCACATGTCTCGGATAGATCAAGTTCATCGTTACAGACAGCTACCGATAGAAACAGCTACTGATAGAACAAGTCTACCGGTATTCATAATTCTACCGATATATATACTTCACTGGAACCAAATAGAGCTACCGATATGCACAGACTAAAGGTCTACTGATAAAAGCTAATGTTACACCAGAGTTACAGATAGATTAAGTCTGCCGATATGAACAAGTCTACTGCTATGAAGCTACCGATAGAAGTGAAGTCTACCGATAGTTGAAGTCACCGGTATATAGAGCTACTGATACACAGATTCAAAGCTACCGATACCAGGAGCTACCGATACATGTTCAAAGATCTATAGATACAATTTCAAACAGCTACCGATACCAGTAGCTGCTGGTACATGATCAAAGAGCTACCGCTAGAGTTCACTAATACATAGAGTCAACTGCTACCTACAGAAGGCTACTAATGAAAGACTGACCAGTCAAACTCTATACTAAATATATTACATATTTATTATTCAATAGTTATATTTGATGTTTTTAATGCAATTAATGTTATTTAATGTGGATTGTTGGAATGTGAGGGAACCATTCCTAGTACTAATGAAAAACGAAATCATTCTTTTTATAGGAGCTGAAAGCTATAAAAGGAAGGAAAAAGACCAAACAGAATATAAGGAAGAAGGAACATGAAGGGTGTTAAAATCAAAGGCTGAACAACATTGAAACGTGCTACATTCACACAAAAGGAAGATGTTACATTCATACTGTAAGAGCACTGGACATACATGAAGACCCTAATTCTAGAGGGGAACACAAGGTACATCTTGAGTGAAGAACTACAACTAACTCTTCATTCACTCAAGCTGATAAAGCTGAACCAGAAAAACAAGGCAGAAAATGACCGTCTATTTTCAGACAAAAACTAGAAAAGCACTCATAAGAATTTCTGATAAATCAAAACAGTCTAGAGCTACACTTTACATCACTAAGATCATTCTAAACTATTATTCATTCATTTGGTGACTCCTTTATTTAAATTTATAGAAGTGTGTATACAACGTATATTTATTACACACACTGTCTCATATTCTAATTGGGATGATTTCTAAATACTCATTCAAACTCTATAACTCCCTTGTTTCCCACTGTGGACCATGGTAGAGGTCAAGTATAACCTAGACAACATGTGAGTTGTTGTTGGTTTTCCCACGTAGAACTTTGGTATAAGTCTTTTTACCTAGATAGTGTTTTCACTATTGTTTACCCCGATGCAGGGTGTGGATCAAATTATTATAATTTTTTTGAGAGGACTAGGTCTCGGCTTGAGATTTAACCGCTTGGTTACATCTGCTGTGCATTTTAGTTTAAGTCTAAAGTATTTTATATATTTTATATTCCGCTACTAATTAATTTGGAATAAAATTTGTTTTATAGTTACTTTGATAGTTAAATTGGAAAGTGTTTATACTCATTGTGAACCAGTAAGTTAGTTTCAAAAGTTAATTTAATATTCTGCTTAAATTAAATGAGACATAATCAATAATTGAGAAACTAATTGAACTTTTACAATCTGTATAAATTCACTACAGTTTCACTTATTTTTAAATAGGGGGATTTTAAGAGAAATATTTTTACCAGTTATTATTTTAGAACTCAAATCACCCCTCTTGAGTATCCACTCCGACCAAAAATTGGTATCATAGGTTGTTATTATTAATATTGGATTTCCAAATACTCTATTTTTTCAACTGTGATATTAGTTGAATCATTAAAGATCTTAAATTTCTCTTAGTTCTAAATTATATCTCTTTAAATATATTTTCTAAAATCTAGTTATGGATAATAGATTAGAAGGTAATGCTACCAACATGCCACCATTCTTTATTGATACATATTATGCCTAGTGGAAACATAAAATGGAAATTTATTTAGAAAGTATGGGATTTCATATCTGGACTGCTATAGAGACTTAATAAAAAATTCCAGAAACTAATAGAACCACTTGGTATGATGCTAGAAAGACTGCTTACAATAATAATTGTAAAGATATGAATTCCCTTTATTGCGCTCTAGGAGATGAAGAGTATAATAGAATATCTGCCTGCAAAACTGCTTATGAAATCTGGGACACATTGGTTGTTTTCCATGAGGGAACAACCAATGTTAATGAAATGATGCTGAATACCTATACTATTAAATATTATAACTTTAATATGAAGCCTGATGAACCAATTTTTGACAGGTATCTCAGGTTCAATGAGATTTTCAATACTATGAGCTCCCTTGAAAAGGTTGTTCTAGCAAAGGAACAAATTATGAGGATATTAAGATGTCTACCAGAAAGATGGAGAGGCACATCTGTCTCCATAAGAGAATCATGTGTTATAATTTCACTACCTGATAAGGATATTATTGGTAAAATTATGATGTATGAGGAAGAACTCAAGGTGAATAACTAAGAAGGTGATGAACCTATAAGGAATTCAGTGGCTTTTAGGCCCACTACCTCGAAGAGAAAGAATAAAGAGAAAGCTCACATACCTACTAAAAGCTCAAGAAGTGAATGTTCAGACTCTGATAGTGATGCTGAGAGGGCTCAGATATCTAGAAGATTTATGATGTTCTATAGGAAGAAGAAAATCGTCATAAAATCAAACTACAAAATTAAATATGATAACAAGGGTAATTGGAAAAAGGATTGGAGGAAAGTGGATAAGAGTGATGAAGTTATCTTCTATGAATTCGAAAGGAAATGACACGTGATAGAAGACTATCCAACATTAAAGTTCAAGAAGAAACATGACTACATTTACATAAAGTATCAGAATGGAATGAAAGAAATTTGGAGTGCTTCAGAAGACACTTCAAGTGATTCTGATTCTGCTAAGGATGAAGATTCTCATAATTATAACATGTGTTTTATGACAAACACATCTAAGGTAACACTGGACCAACTGGTTTTAAATTCATAATATTCTGGAGTTGGTTCTGATTCTGAATATGAAAATATTCCTAGTGAAGAATTATTTGAATGTTGTAATATGCTATAAGAGACATGTAATGAATTAAGGAAAAGTACAAATCCTTAAAAAACAACATGCTTTATCTAGCACTGTTAAATCTTCCCTTGAGATTGGAAATGAAAAGAATGCTCAATTACTTAATGAAAATACTGAACTGAAAATGTCTAATGATTAACTGAGAAAGGACCTTGAAAATTTCACAAATTGAAATAATACCCTTTAACAAATTCTTGGTAAACAAGTGGCACCAATGTAAACTACTGGTTTGGGATACCTACCTAGACAGAGAGATTTTACCAAAATTATATTTATTCCTAAATCTGGACAACATTTTTCTAGTTCTAGGTCTATAAATTCATATGCTTAATCTAGTGATTCACATTGTTAATGATAAAATAGAGTTCATCTTTCAATATTTTTTTCATTTATTGATTATATGAGTCTCATAAGACAATCTGGGTACCTAAAACTTTTCGTGCTAACCTGTCTGGAACCAAGAAGATCTGGGTACCAAAATCATTTTCCATCTAAACCTGTTTTGTAGGAGACCTACTTGAGGAGTTCTCAAATGATGGTATGGTACATGTACAATGTATTTTCAAGTCACATGTTTGGATATTATTCATGCTTTAAATGATTAATAAAAGTTGATGGAGGTTATGTCAACTTTGGTGATAATTCTTAATGAAAAATCATCGTCCTTGGCCAGATTGCTAACATTAATTCAGTTTTAATTTCTAATGTTTTATTTGTTGGTGGACATAAATATAATCTGTTGAGTATTTCTTGGTTATGTGATGATGGTTTCAATGTTAAGTTTGAAAATGATTCCTGTAATGTTTTTAACTCTATAAATGCTTTAGTATTTTCTGCATTGAGAAATGAAAATGTTTATGTTGTTGATTTGAATTCATTAGCCAAGCTAAATGTTAATTGTTAAAAAGATTTTCATAAAGAGTCCTGGCTTTGGTATAGAATATTAGGACACTAAATCATTTATTCAATTAGAAAACGGATGAGGAAGAACTTAGATAGAGACCTCCCTAAACTTGAATTCCCAACGGACAAAGTTTGTAATCCCTGTCAAAAGGGAAGGAAACATAATGTTTCTCTTAAATCATAGAAAGATGTTTCACCTTATCAACCTCTCAAGTTGGTTCACATGGATTTTTTTAGACCTTCTAGAGTTTCTAGTTTAAATTGGAAGAACAATTTCTATGTCCATGTAGATGACTTTTCAATATATACTTGGGTATACTTATTATCTTACAAAAGTGAAGCTTGTTCTTGTTTTGTCAAATACTCCAAGCCTATAGAGAACCTTCGTTGTCTTATGATTAAAACCCTAAGAAGTGATCATGGTTATGAGTATGAAAATCATGAGTTTGAATCTTATTGCTCACATAATGGCTATAGTTATAAATTTCCTACCCCTAGAACACCTCAGCAAAATGGTGTTGTAGAAAGAAGAAATAAAACCATTCAGGAAATTGCATGAACTATGATTAATGAGTATGACCTGCCAATTTATTTCTGGTCTAAAGCTGTGAATACATCTTGTTATATTATCAATAGAGTCTTGATAAAACATGTTCTTAAGAAGACCCATTATGAACTGTGGAACAATAGAAAACCTAAAGATAGTTACTTTATAGTCTTTGGTTGCAAAGTCTTTATTCTAAATACCAATGATAATCATGACATGTTTGCTTCCAAAAGTGATGAAGAAATTTTTAGTGGTTATTATTTAACTACAAAAGACTATAAAGTCTTTAATAAAAGAACCAAATGGGTGGAAGAATCAGTTCACTTCAATTTTGATGAAAATGATGCACATGAACCTAAGCCTTCTCTTAAAAATCTTGAAGAAGATTTGACTGTTCTTGACCCTAATGATAAAACTAATGATCCTGTTGTAAGAACATCCAGTTCTGGACATATTCTAGAATTTTCTTCTATTGAACCCGGACCTATATATGAACCAGAAATTTCTAGTCCTAACGTTACTAGATCACCATGGATTCTAAAAAATTATTCGTTGGATGTTGTTGATGGTAATCTTGATGGAGGGACACAGACTAGAGCTTCTCAAAGAAACCAGGTTGAACATCAAGCCTTTCATTCACAGCTAGAGCCTAAAAATTTCAATGATGAATTTTGGCCAATGGCTATCCATGTAGAGTTAAATCAATTTGAATGAAATAATGTCTAGGAATTAGTTTACAGACCTAAGGACAACTTTACCATAGGCACTAATTGGGTTTTTAGAAACAATGTTGATGAATCTGGAAACATAGTTAGAAACAAAGCTAGGATAGTTGCACAAGGATATAGTCAAGAGGAAGGTATATACTATGAGGAAACCTTTGCACCTGTAGCTAGATTAGAAGCTATTAGGATCATACTTGCGTATGCTGCTCATCTGAATTTCAAGTTATATTAAATGGGTGTCAAATGTGCTTTTCTTAATGGTTTTATAATTTATGATTTTTTTGTTCAACAACCACCTGGATTTACTAATCCACATTTTTCAAATCATGTTTTCAAGCTATATAAAGATTTATATGGTTTGAAACAAGCTCCAAGAGCTTGGTATGATAGACTTTGTAATTTTCTCATTTCAAAATGCTTTTACTAAAGGGATTGATGATCCAACTCTTTTTATTAAAATAATTTCTAAAGATATTTTGATAGTACAAATCTATGTTGATGATGTTATTTTTGGATCTTCTAAACATTATTTATGTACTGATTTTTCAAAGAGTATTAAAAATTAATTTGAAATGAGTTTAATGGGAGAACTCAAATGCTTTCTTGGATTTCATTTTTTTCAAAATGAAAATGGTATTATTTTGAATCAATTTTAATATAAAAAGGATCTTTTAAAACGTTTTGGATTAGATAGTATTAAGGAAAATGATACTCCTATGAGTACATTCTGTAAATTGGATGCAGATGAAACTGGGAAACCAGTGGATCAAACCAATTACATAGGTATGATTGGAAGCTTACTTTACCTTACTGCTAGTCGACCAGATATTATTTTTAGCGTGTGTATGTGTGCAATATTTGATGTTAATCCAAAAGAACATAATTTAATTGCTGATAAAATAATTTTTAAGTATTTGAAACACACTGTAAATTTCGGATTGTTTTACCCAAAAGGACAATATTTTGTGTTAATGAGTTAGTTAGATGCAGACATTGCTGGATGCAAGTTGGATAGAAAAATCACATCTAGAACATGTAATTTATTGGGAAAATCCTTAGTATCTTTGTGTAGTAAAAATTATAATTCTGTAGCTTTTCCACCACCGAAGCAGAGTATATAGCTGCTGGTAGTTTCTGTGCACAAATTCTGTGGATGAAACACACTCTTTTGGACAATGGATATGATTTTAAACATGTTTCTATCAACTGTGATAACAGTAGTAAAATAAACATTTCAAAGAACCTTGTATCTCACTCCAGGACCAAACACATTGATGTAAGACACCACTTTTTGAGATATCATTACCAAAAAGGATATATAACTCTTGAATTTATAGGTACTGAACATCAATTAGCTTACATATTTACCAAAAATTTATGTTCGGATAGGTTAAGTTACATTAGGCATGAGTTAGGAATGATTAATCTTAATTGGTAGATACCTCACCGATGTAAAATCTCAAATATGTAAAAACCTCACTGATTTACCTCACCGATGTAAAACCTCACCGATGAGAAAACCTTAATGATGTAAAATCTCACCGATGGACCTCACTGATAGGAATTATCACCAATAAACCCTAACGATGAGTACGCACTGTTTTAAAATTCTGTCTGCCACCATAATCTGAATATTTTATACTTTTTATATTTTAATTATTTATTTTATGATTCCTAAATGATAAAACTATGTCCAAGTTACATCTCAATCCACTGATCCTCAAACCCTTTACCCTCAAACCTTAGCTCCTGAATCTCTCGAAAACCCTAAATCCCTTGAACCAACGATGGAAAATACCTAACTTCCTATCATCAGATAAGAAATTGATTAGCCGAATGAAAAGTAGTAGAATTATGAGCCAAAAAAAAGTGGTAGTATTGTTAGAACAAGATCAGGGAGGCGACCAGTAAACCCACATTTGCAAAATAGAGTTATTGTGATCGAAATAGAGCTATGCATGGAATGGATGTTGGTTAGAAAATTGTTAGCGCTCGATGTGCTGGAAGATCAAAATTCGGTAGATTTCATTTCGAACAATAATGTCCCCTACTATCCGAAGCTAGTGAAACAGTTTTATGAGTTTGTGATATTTGAGAAGTCGGAAGACGAGAATCGAGTGATTTCTTTTGTGAAAGGAAAATAGATATCTATATCATCTGTTGAGTGGGACGAATGCCTGAAGGCTCCACACAAAGGTATTTCTGGATATTTCCGGAATGAAATACCACCATCAAGTGATATTTTTTGTTATGAAACTGCCCTAGAGGAGCTCATGGGTAGTATAAATCAACGAAAAGTAGTGGCTACAGAAATGGATGGAGTGAACTGATTGATGTTCAAATTTTTTCATCATGTCTTAATACCAAGGATAGGGGACATTGCGAATTTAAGATATCAAGATATCTATCTCCTACATCTCTTGAGACATTGTGTGAACGTGAATCTGTGTAGATTGATATTGTTTCAAATGGAGGACATGACCAGGCCAAAATCAAAGACACATGCCTTATTCTTTGCCAAGTTGATCTCAGTGATGATCAAAGTGAAAGGGGTAGTTGAGTCTCTGGATGAGATAATTGTAGTAAAGAATAATTTTTGTGTCACGAGAACATTTTGCAAATATTTGAAGATAAATTAGAACCTATGGAGAGGAGAATGGGTTATTGATGACAAGAATGTGTATGATCAATTCAATCCTGTGAATCATCCATCAAGGCCTAAGGATGTGAGGGATCTAGGTCAAGGACTTGATGAAGAAGAACCTGAGTACAGTGATGAGACTGTTGAAGAGGAGACTTCTATGGCTGATAGAAGGGACCCAGACATTCATCCAAGTCCTTATACTGAATTTTTGTCTTCAGAAACGGATGCTTTAGAAGAAGAAGAATCTTTTTCTAATGAGAAAGACCAGCCAATCCCTGATAATAAAGAAGAAAGGGTAATTGAATCTGAAGCATCTGATTCTGCTTGATTAAGTCTGAGTCCTTTGATTGGAAGCTCAGTTATGTCTGTTAAAGAAGTAGTGAGTGAGATGGAAGGACTTGTGCCTAATCTATAGGATCCTCCTTCTGTTGAAGCTGTTGTAGAGATGAAGTTGATAGTAGAAGATTCTTCTATGGATGAAAGAACTGCTGAGGATTTTCTTACTATACAAGAGAATGCACCAGGTGAGGGGGGGCATCAAACTAGGTTTGGCAGTGTGTCAGTGGTTGTTGAGATTGAGGATTGGGCAGATGTCCCAGGTTTTGTGGTTTTTTGATTGTATTATACCGATTCAGATAATGAGGAATCCCTCAATAGAACAAAAACAAATTATGATATTCAGAATGAGTTGTTACCTGAAGATGTTGTCAGAATGCATGATCTGGACAAGCCCAAGTCTGATCTGAAAATCAGTTTTGTGTATGAAATAATGAAAATGGAAGGGCCACCGGTTTCATCCATTCAATCGATTATGAATGACTCATTAACTAGTATAATATCAAAAAGGGAACCTGTTGTGGTCGCACCAGCTGATGTGATTACTAGGGGTGATCTTGAATCCTTAAATAATGATCTTTAAGAGTCTTTTATTGCCTCTATTGTCGAGTTAAATCACTTATTTGTTGAAGAGATGAGCAATTTGGAAAAGAGCTTTGAACTATCTCATGGCTGTAATGTCTCTACCTTTGTAGAAGAAATAGTGGATGATGTTATAACTTGCTAGAATCAGTTGTTTAGCCTGGAAGAAAGTGTTGAAGCTCTAAATAAATATTTTATCTCTTTAAAATATTATATGAGTTATAAATCCCAAGAAGATAGAGATTTACCTTATGTCAATGGCGGTGTGAGCTAGATGGTATCAGTGTTTGATGGATTTAAAAACTCCATGAAAGAACCTGTCAGCACCCAAGATTCCCAAGTGAAAAAACATATCAGTGGGTTGACCAAAAAATTCCAGTAAACAATGACTTTCTCTGTAGTTTCTCTTGCCTCAAGACCTTCAATAGAACTAAACCAAATTCTAGTTGTGATGAAGGAAGATATTGGTTCAGCATTAACAGGTGGCTCTATGGACTCATACAACCTATGAAAAGTGATGATTTCTACTTGAGATTCAACTGGAGAAATAATGAAGATGGTTCAATACTATATGAGAGAAGATTCATCCTCACAGAACGAATTGAAAGAAAAGGTAGACTACTATTTTCAAATTATTTATACCGAACATCAACTCAACAGTCACTTCAAACATCTATTAGAAAATCCTGACGTTACCTTCATTAAATCATGCCTTTAGAGAGCAAGTCAGCAAAATAAGGGAATTGAATCCTGCTTTGACAAATTCATGGAGAACAAGGATGATATCATATCTTCTATGGATATAGGAGGAGGAATAATCATGTACTTTAGAAATATCTTGTTTCTTTCATTCATGTCTATGCTAGGATAGTTATTATACCTCCAACTTTTCCTACCAATGCCTATATTGTTTCACTTATTCAGATGACTCTAGACCAAGCCATTCAAAGCCTTACTCCTATGATCACACAATGAACTACTCAGTACAGGCCAGGAACAATTTCAGGGGCTCAGCATCCTGTGATCATTTCTGGAATTCCTAAGCCTTCAACTGCATCCACACAGTCTTAGTCCTCTTCTGATCTAAGGGGAAAATCTCACATTGAGGACATGGATTGAATATGTGACTATGATATTTGATTGGAATCCATTGCATTTTGTTTTATTTCCTTGTATCTTTTTGCAACATGAAATAAAAAAGGATTTCTTTTCATTCACATTTTGTCCCTTTTCTCTTTGTTGTTTCCCACATTTTGATTATCAGAAAGGGGGATAAATATTATAAGGGGATAAATATTATATCTGGGAATAATAAATTTTATGCGAAAGGGGGAGAAATATTATCTAAGGGATAGGTAATATTCTAAGGGAGAGCTAATATGCTTTGTAACATGTACCTTTGATACCATTGCATTTAATTATACCTCTGGTACATTGAAAATTTTAAATCTTAAATTATTTTCTCTGATACAATTGAATTCAATGATATATCCTCTGATACAATTACACATTATTTTGAGACTATAATATCATAAGTTGTGATTATCAAAATGGGGGAGATTTCTAATCTCACCTGTTTTGATAATCCCAATTATGATTTCAGATACTATGATAATCCCAAATAATGTTTATCTATATATTTATGCTTTCAATCTGTGACAGTCTATCATCAAGATGATAATAATAATAAAATTGTCCTTGAATTATGTTAATCATTGATTCTCTATGTTTATATAAGTTTTGAATTAATTCTAACTCAATCGGATATGTTTTTCATAAAACTGATAAGTATTAAGTCGCTAATTTGCTTATAGATACTGATACAGATCTACTGGTACATAGTCTACCAATAGACATAGTCACCGATAGGCAAAGGTCACTGATACTCAAAGCTACTGGTATGTATAAGTCCATGAGTAAGCACATGTCTCTGATAGATCAAGTCAACCGTTACAGACACCTTCCGACAGAAACAGCTACCGATAGAACAATTCTACTGGTATTCATAAGTCTACCGATATATATACTTCACTGGAACCAAATGGAGCTTCCGATATGAACAGACTAAAAGTCTACTGATACAAGCTACTTTTACACCAGAGTTACTGATAGAGTAAGTCTGCTGATATGAAAAAGTCTACCACACTGAAGCTAGAGAAAGAAGTGAAGTATACCAATAGATGAAGTCACCGGTATATAGATCTACTGATACATAGAGTAATATCTACTGATATAATGAGTTACTGATACATATTCAAAGATCTACTGATACATGTTCAAACAGCTACTCGTACGAGGATCTACCAGTGCATGATCAAAGTGCTACCGATAGAAGGTCATTGTTACATAGAGTCAACCGCTACCTACAGAAGGATACTAATGAATGACTGACCAGTCAAACTCTATACTATCAATAACATTAATTTGTTATGAAACAGTTATATTTGATGTTTTTAATGTAATTAATGTTATTTAATGTGGATTTATGGCATGTCAGGAAACCGTACCTAGTATCCATGAAAAAGGTAATCATTCTTTTTACTGGAGCTGAAATCTATAAAAGGAAGGGAAAAGACCAAACAGAATTGAAGGAAGAAGGCACGTGAAGGGTGTTAAAGGAAAAGCCTGAACAACATTGAAACATGGTGCGTTCACACAAAAGGAAAAAGTTAAATTCATACTGGAAGAGAATTATACATACATGAAGCCACTCATTATAGAGGGGAACACATGCTGCATATTGAGTGAAGAACTACAAAAAAATCTTCAAGAACTGAAGATGATAAAGTTTAACCTGAAAAACAAGGAATATAATGACCCTCTGTTTTTCAGACAAAAACCAGAGAAGGACTCAGAAGAATTTCTGATAAATCAATAGAGTCCAGAGCTGCACTTCACATCACTAAAATAATTCTAAACTCTTATACATTCATTTCTTGATTCTTTTATTTACATTTCGATCAGTGTGTATACTATATATATTTCTTACAGACACTATCTCCTATACCAAGATGGAGGATTTATAAATCCTTATTCAAAATCTATAACTCCCTTGTTTCCCACTATGTATAGTGGTACAGGTAATGTTAGACATGGATAGCCTATGAGCTGTTGTTGGTTTTCCCACTTAGAACTATGGTAGAGGTCTTTGTGCCTGGACACTATTTTCACTGTTGGTTACCTTGATCCAGGATGTGGATCAAATTTTTGTAAATTGTTTGAGAGGACTAGGTCTCGGCATGAGACTAAACCTCTTGGTTACATCAGCTGTGCATTTTAGTATAAGCCTAAAGTATTCTATATATTTTATATTACACTACTAATTACATTGAAATACTAATTTTTTAAAGTTAATTTGATAGTTAAATTAGCAATTGTTTATACTTTATTTGAACCAGAAAGTTAGTTTGAAAAGTTAATTTAATGTTCTGATTAAATTAACTGAGACCTAATAAATCTTTGAGAATCTAATTGAACTTTTATAATCTGTATAAATTCAAAATAATAAAACTTATTTTTAAATAGGGGGATTTTAAGAGAAATATTTTTAATAGGAATTTTTATTGGAACTCAATTCACCCCCATATTGAGTATCCACTCTGACCAACAATGTTGACCATGTAGAACATCATAATTAGAGTACTTTTTATCCATACCCATGTTATTATAAAGAGGAATACCATGGTATTGATGGATTTAATCATGGTTTATGGGGGTATTTCCAATGATTTGATATGGATATGAGTCAAACATACTTAAGGACACTTGCATTAAGATTGTGAGGGATATGAGCTTCATTATGAATAATGGACAAAATATGTCAACTCACCATTAATGATTTGGTATGGATATTACAATTATGTATGATAGTTTCCAAAATATATTTATATCCATCAAGTGTAGTGGGAATATAAGACCCTAATGGGGAATATATTAGTGTATTTTGGGGGGATTTTAAATTATAGGATTGAGTATGTGCCTTCTTATGGGTGGTTTAAAAACTGTTTTAATCACCCCTGACTAAAGTAGAGATATGGTCCGAATTCAAATATGCATTCCTCATAAGAATATACTAACATAACTCCAGAATGGGTGAAGGTACCAGATCCTCTACTAATAAAGACTATGATGATTTCTGGTGTTTCCATTCAACAGTAGAAGTTGGTATATATGTAGGGAATTCATGAGAAACAAAAATATTCCATATTGCTTCACTGAAATTAATTGAAGTCTGTCCCAAGGCATGTGATACTCTAATATAGTTATCCCCTATTAACAAGGTAATTTATGGTTGGTAAGGTACTCTTGGAGTTTTTTATGGGTGTTCCTAAATATTTCACTTAGCTCCATAATTTTATTATCTATCATGGTGTTATATGGTATGAATGTAAATAAGGATCTGGCCTGCTACATTTGGAGTACGTCGTTGGTCATCTTCGACAGGAATGTGCACGTATCATAAGGAATGATCCTCTCTCACTTGGTGGGAATTAATTTGAATGAGATTTTGAGCCCAATTTGGTTCCTCTTCCTTTATATAAATTTGAAAAAACACTCTTTGATGGGATAATGAATTTATGCTTTCTCAAGGGAAGAAACTATTTCATATTGATCAATGTTTTGTGCTTCTATAGCCTTTGGGATTGGAAATAGTGTTTTCCCATGTATATGTACCTATGAAGTAATATGACAAAATATCTCATCAATTGTTTCTTGAATTTAGTGATATTATTGAAAATATTATACATTAATATAGGCTATCACATTTCTATTATGTAAAATATATTTTCATATATAATAAACTAATGTGGGGATATAATCCCACTCAAATTATTCTTATTCAATTTTATTATTTCAGTGGTATTCATTTATGGGGGAATGAGTACGACCCCCCTAATGATACATATACGGATATACCAATAGACTTGAACATAGGGGGTAGGGATACAATATTCCCCATTAGCGTCTACCAGATTATTCTTGTGGGATTTGTTACTGGGGGTAGGAATATTATCCCGATCCCATTTATCCATGGAATTATATTCCCTATGATAATTCCTTGGTTTCAAAGCATCTTTGTTAGTGGTTTCAATCAAATATTTTTTCTCTCAACGCAATACTAAGAAGAACTAGTGGGACAGAGATGGTGATGAAGGTTTAAAATGGAACTATTTTGTGAATATTTTCATGGATCCAAGGGGATCAAGATTGTATCATGATTTTGTTATTACTAGACTACTGCATTATCATACTAATGACAACGGGGTCAGGTGGTTGAGTTTGTAATATGACATCTAGGGCTTGTAGTCCTTGTTTATTTTCTAGAGCAGTCACTATATGAAGACATGATCTTGGGATGGGGAGTTTTTTGGGAGAAAATATATATAATCATTAATAAAACAAGTAACACAGTCACTAATCTATGAAATGTTGTGTGTATGATACATTCTTAATCATATATTCCCATGTTACAAAATTATCCTTTTTTATTCATAGTTTCACCATTTCACTCACATGGACCTATTACACTGAGGATGAACTTATTTTAGGATAAAACTAGTTTCATTTAGCAAACCAGACACTTTTTCATTTTGAGAGTATCACATTTGGTTCACCATTTCTTCCGAAAAAAATATTAGGATTGATATTCTTGATTAGGGGAATTGATATCCAATACTTATAATCATTAAATTATTCTTTCGATACATGTTTTCACATCAAGTTTTCCTAATTTGTTTCATTAAATGGTTTTTTAATCCCCAGTGATTGACTATGGGTTTTTTAATTTATATTATAACCATTCATATCAGTTTTACCATTTTATTATATCTCATTGAATCTCACATTGATTCCCACATCCATAATTTAGTGTGGACCTCCTTTACAAAGGATGGTGGTATTCTATATTTTTAGACCCAATGATGCCTAATAACTCACATTTCTTGAGGGGATGGGCTGTTAGAATCATCAAACCCTTTTCATGGGAATTATTACATCTACAAAAAATCTATTAGAAATTTGATAATTTTCTATAAATATCGATGAAATACAAATGTGGAACTTGTTAAAAAACAAACTGATTACTTGTTGAGTAACATTTACAATAATTGGGGTTTTTTTTAAAACTCCATCTATGTGTATCTTCATTTCTTCAACCATTTCACATTATTACATAGAAATAGGTAGATTATTGTATTTTAAATCCAAATCACAAGGAACTCTATATTTTAACGAAATATAAGGAGGAAATTAAAATTTCAAGGATGAGATTAAAAATTTTTAGGCACCCTTTGTATCATATTTATAACAGAAATAAAATACCACATAGTTATTTAATACATAATTGTTTAACTATATCTATAAAGAATATATAGGAGGGTGATTAAGCACCATGTCTCAAAAGTGATCCATATGAAGGAATCCAGTGTATGCTAATTATCAGAGAAATTAGAAATTTATTGATGGATGTACTATTAGTAATTACCTCTAAGTGGTTTCCCTTGTAGGATGGAAGTCATCTCATGGAATTAAATTGGATCATAGACCATTGTTTCCCTTGATGGGGGAAATTCATGATATGATGATATGACCGATACAAATCCCTAATCCAACATGACCCATACCTGGTGTGAGATACATGGGATTACAGATGACAATCCTCATCACATAAAGACATGGCAGTTATGAACTAATCCATACCAGATGTGGTTTTTAGTAATGATATCAGGCCTTAGAAATGATTCATAGATATCTTGGTTATCTCATGATTTAGATCCTCTAATGTTTATTTTACATCTCAATCCACTGATGGATGAGGATGAAACATGAACCCATGGGAGATATTTTGTCCATAGAGTAGTATTGTTTGAAATATTGGGGGGGGGGGAACTTATAGTGAGGTAGATTTCTAATGGAGTTCATTATTATGACCAAGCTGAAGGAAGAGATGGTTTTCATGGATTGTCTTTTGTTGATCTTGAGGAAGGTTTAATAAAGGGAAGACACCTTGAATTTCTAAGAATTTGGATGTCGGAAGCTTGAAGAATTGGAACCGAGAATATTGAACTTTCAGAAACTGTTGTTCAAAAAATTCGGAGTCTGGAATACATAGTCTGGAATTCGGAGTCTGGAAATTGGGAAGTTCTGAATAGGGAAATTGCAAATTCTCAAAAGCTGGCTGAGAGGTGATGTGAAGGCTTTTATTGTGAAAATTCTTTGCTGTTTTGTAACTCTTATTTGTTAGTATATGAAATTACTCGAAATGCAAGAATGATTTGGGTTTTCAAGTCTTACCAGGATCAGGATGTGTTATTACGAGAATTCCAAATCTCTGGTATTGATGATTGAAGACGTTTTATTGAGACTAAAGAGTCGTTCTGAGAATCTGGAAGATTCATTCTGAGAACTAGAAGTTCGTAGTGGAATGTTCATAGTCGACTTGCTGAAGAATAAGTTTGTAGCGAGAAGTTCCGAGTCGAATTACTAAATAAGAAGATCGTTGAGAGAATTTCAGAGTCGACTTCATGAGTTGGAAGTTTGTAGCGGGAAGATCAGAGTCGACTTGTTGAGTCAGATGTTCAGAGTCAAGAAGTTATGAGTCGACTTCCAAAACCTGATGTTCGTAGCCAGAAGTGCAGATTCATGCCGAGAATTGGTGATGTCGTAATGAGAATCCAGAATGAGAATTAGTGAAGTCGTAACCTGAATTCGCACCGTGAATGGAGATGTCATGTCGAGAATCGATGAAGAGTCATTCCGTGAATTGAATGTGATGCCAAAGACTCAAGAAGAGTGGATAAGAGAATGTGATATCAAGAAACATGTGTAACATGATCGGATCCGTAAAAGGCCAAAGCTCTAAGTCATGTGAAGTGGAAGAATAATTGAGAAGATTCTAGGAGAATTGAAAAAGTCTTAATTACCCGAGATTTCAAGTGAAATTATGATTTGGGTGAATTTAAGTGAGCGGGAAAAATATTTTGATTTCCTGACTAAGAACACTTTGGATAACCTATAATAGGGGATCAGGATGCTAAGTAATGTGGTGATGAAAAAAGTAGAGAGAGAAGATCTGATAATCTATGGAGAAGAATAATTGTTTGGACGACAGTGTTTCATTGCAATCTTAATTGAAATGAGAATTTGATACTGGTTGACACTGTATTTAGTTTCTCGGATTGTGAAAATTCAGAGTGAAGAATTCAGAGTGGAGATTCAAAATGGTGAATCAGTACTGGTTGTCACCAAATTGAGTTTCTCAGATTGAGGAAGACATGGATTGAAAAAATCAGAGTAATGAAGAAAGTTCTGAGTGTAGAATTCGGAGTGAAGAATTCAGAGTGGAGATTCAGAATGGGGAATCACTACTGGCTCTCACTGTATTGAGTTTCTCATACTGAAGAAGATTCAGATTGGAGAATCGGATCGGGAAAAATTCTGAGTGGATATTCGGAATGGGATGTTCAGACTGTAATTGATCTATCTTAATTCCAAGTAGTCCTTTCCTTTCTTCTCGGTAAGGAAGTGAATATTTGTGCTGAACATTCTTACACTTATGTATTTGAAAAGAAGTGCAGGTAAGATAAGTTGTTACAAGAAAAGAGTCATTTCTCTATTGTGCTAAGAGGGTGCACATGCACTAGATTTATTGTTTCACAGTGCTTCACGAGTGTAAGGGTATATCCTACATGTTGTAATCCAAGGATTGATTTCTTAGTGGATTTTATGGTGCTTGATTGTTTTCTACCATACCAAAGACGTAGCTATTCTTATTGAATAGTGAACCTTGTAAATGGATGTGTCCATTTGGAAGTGTGATTGTTTTTTTCTCAGAGGGGAAGTATATCTTTAATAGGAGACAATGTTTGTTTCTATTTTTAAGGGAACTTAAAAGAAGAAAAATTGGCACCACTGAATCACCCACCTCTCAATGGTTCATTACTCTAATTGGGTCCCTTCAAGTGGTATCAAAGGGAAGTTTCCTTTGTTTTCCATGCTGATGGAGAATCTGAATTGTGTAAATAGTAAAGGCATTCCAGTATTCGATTGGAAGAACTATCACATCTGGAAGGATTGAATGCTAATGTATCTCATTTCTATTAGTTATGAAGTTCTTGAAGCTGCAACAGCTGGGTTTCCCCCCATTGAAGACAATGTTCCACTCACATCTGTTGACAAAAAGTATTTTGAGAATGATGGAAGTGCCAATAATGCTATATTGTATTCACTTTCTGAAAGTGAATTATTGAGTGTAAAAGGAGTGGCCTTAGCCAAAGGTATATGGGACATACAGAAAAACATATACGAAGGCAATACAAAAGTTAAGAAGGAAAAACATCACATCTGGAGATTGAAGTAAGAAGACGTGAAGATGGGAGAGCAGGAATTTGTTGGAGATTTCTTCACCAGGGTAAACAATATTGTTAGTACCATCACATGTCTTGGGGAATAGCTGAAAGACTCTATGATGGTGGAAAAGATCTTGAGGATTCACCCTGATAAATTTTATGTGAAGGTATCTTAATTAGAAGACAGAGACTCAGAGACTCTTTCTCATGATGATTTTCATAGAACACTCATTACTTACGAGATGAGAATGGAAAAGGCTATTAAGACCAAGAAAAAGGTTGACAGAGAATTATCTTTCAAATCCATAAAGAAGTAAAAGTATAAGAAGATCTTGATTGAAGAAGATAATGGTGACTCAGACTCCTAAAGCGAGGTATGTAAAAATCTTAACAATATTTTATCCTTGTTTTCAAAAAATGTTAAAAGAGGCACAGGTAAATACAGGGGAAAAGTTACCTTAAAGTGTTTTGAATGTGGAGGCATTGTCCACTTTGCGGCTAACTGTCCTCGAAGGGAGAATGAATAAGACAGTGATGTAGAAGAATGAAATCCCAAAAAGTTATGGAAGAAGGAGGGTGGTAAAGGAAAGTCGGGGAAGAAAGAAGTTCTTTAAATACAGAAGAAAAAGCTTCCTATCCATAAATGAAGAAGATGAAGAAAGTGATGCAGAATCCAAAAAATCTGTTGAGAATGGTGTTGAGAATACATTTATTGCAACAGTTAATGATGAGTATTTCAGAAGCAACAGCTCGGAAGAAGAAGAAACTCAGCTTGAGATGCATGTGAACGATGAATTGAAATATTGTATAAGGAAGTTCATAAGGATGGGGAAGCATAACAAAAAGTTGGAAGATGAATTTTTCTCAGCATCCAATCAAGCCAATGATAAAGAAGAACTTGAGAAAGAGATTGAAGACTTGAAGAATTCTCTTGAAGATGAGAAAAAATAAAAATGAGCACATGAGAGTTGAGATAAAGGCAAAATACAAAGAATTGTAAATCATTCAAAAGAAGCTCTCTAAAGATGAATCAATAAACATTTGTTTTCAAAACTCAACTACTGATGTTGGTGAAGGCTCTCAACAAGATCATTCTGAGAAAATTAAACAGAAGAATAGGGTAGTTTTTGTGAAGAAGAATGCTGAAAAGTTACTTATGTGGCAAAGACCATCATTACTGGGAACACTGAAGTTTTAAGGAAACATATGTCTAACACGGGTGAAAAACCAGAAAAATTAGAGAAGGAAGAATTCTAGCAGAGCAATCTTCATAAAAAATGAATGGTTGTTGGGGATGAAGAAAGAGTAACAAAGAAGTATCAGAATAAAAGCATTAGAGTAAGGTACTCCTTCTATGGGTACTATTGGTTTTGTGGTGGATTCGGGAATACATCAATTATGTGTTGGTTCAATCAACATTATTACGATCACCCCACGAGTTATGAAAGTCAGAGTTTGAGGGGGAGTCAATATCCTCAATGGAAGAAGAGTGAGAAGGTTTTCTTGAAGAAAGTTGAGAAGAATAATGTCAAGATAGAAAATAGGTTTCAGCCTCTGGAGACCCTTTTTGAAAGTTGTGAACAACCTGGACACCTTGAAAAAAAATTTCTTGTGTTCTAACCAGCTCAACAAAAAGTTCTTAATTTTCAGAAGCCAAAGGTAAAGAAAGAAGTGAAAGAAGAAAAATCCCTTGTTGTTGAAACTGCTCTAAAATTTACAAAAGAAGAACAACTTTGGATACATGATAGTGGGGGTTCTTCACATATGATATAATACATGAAGTTTCTAAATAATATGAAGAAGTTTAAAGAAGGATCAGTGACATTTGGCATTGATGAATTTCTAAATATCCAAGGTTTTGGATCATTCATCATTGGAAAGGAAAAATTAAAGTCCAGGAAAACATTGTATGTTAATGGGCTGAAGCACAACTTGCTGAGTGTATCACAATTGTGTGATGAGGGTAACAAAGTTATCTTCATGAAATATGGATTTATTGTCAAAAGTGAAGAAGATTGGTATATTGTTACAAGAGGGAAACGAGCCATATTAAATCTATTTCAAGTTGGAAATTCACAAAACTCTTGTTACATGAGCATTGTGGAAGAAAATCTGTTGTGGCACAGAAGACATTGAAACATGTGTCAGAGAAATATGAGCAATTTATCTCAATGTTAATGTGGTCAAGATATTCCATATTTTCCAAGAAGAAGAGATTGGTGATGCATTACCTGTCATAATGGAAAGATTACAAGTGTTGTGCATAAGAAGGTTGACATCTGTTCTAAAAAACCCCTTGAACTAATACATTCTGATATATGTGGGACGATGGGAAAACAATAAAAAATGGAGACAAGTACTTTATCACAATCATTGATGATTTTAGTCACATTATGTGTGTTATATTTAAGAAGCACAAGTCAAACACCCTGGAAATCTTTAAAAGTATCAGAACGAAAACTGAGAAAGAATGCGAGTACTCTGTGAAGAAGTTGAGAACAGATAATGGTGGTGAGTATAGAAGTGAATAATTCGAAAACTATCTTGAGAAGCATGGTATTCCACATGAATATAGTGCTCCATATACAACTCAACAAAATGGGCTTGCTGAATGGAAAAACATAAGCTTGGTGGAAATGGGAAGAACCATGTTGCTTGAAAATGGCCTTACTCATTACTTGTGTAGGCAAGCTATAAGTAAAGATGTTTATATTCAAAATCGATGTTTTTATAGGACTCAATGAAATGAAACTCCATATGAACATTTCTATGATATTAATTCATGTATGAAGCATGCTAATGTTTTTGGGAGCCCATGCATTTTAAAGAAGAAAGGTGGAAGCACTGGAATATTCGAGCAGAATGGAGAAGACGGAATTTTTTGTAGATATGCACTCGAAGGAAGAGGTTATTGATGCTTTAACAAATAAACAGGAAGAATTGTGGTTATATTTGATGTAGAATTCATTGAATCTCTGGGAAAATATAAGTATGTCCAGGCAGATAAGGAAGATGAGGAAGTTGATGTTAACAATTCTGATAAGGATGCAATGAATTGTAATCCTAATCAAGATGAATAATCTGATTCAACCATATCAAGTGATGAGGAAGGCTCACGAAAAAATTATCCAAGGCTGATGAAACAAGTTCAAGCTCAGAATATTATTGGTGATCAACGTCACATAGTTCGAACAAAAAGAACAAGTAATTCTATATCACATACTTCCTTGTATTCCAAAATAAAACCAAATGATGTTAAATAAGCCTTTGAGCATCTGGAGTGCGTTCATGCCATGAACGAATAATTGGATCAGATTGAAAATAATGACACAAGGGAACTCGTACTCGAGCCTGAATGTAAGAACATTATTGGCACCAAATGGGTCTTCTGGAAGAAGTTGAATGTAGAAGGTGAAGTTATTAGAAATAAAGAAAGATCTTTTTGTAAAGGCTACCCTCAGATTGAACGAATTGACTTTGAATAAAATTTTGATCTGGTAGCCAGATTAGAAACTATTTGAATCTTTCATGCTATTTCTGAACAACGAGGATACAAAATCTTTCATATGGATGTTAAATCCTCATTTCCTAATGGTGATCTTAAGGAAGAAGTTTATATTGAGAAACCATGTGGCTTTTTTGTTGGGAAGAATGAAAGTAATCTGTACAGGTTGAAGAAAGCCTTTTATGGGCTAACGGAAGCTCCAAGAGGATGGTCTTCCAAACATGATACTAGCTTAATGGAGATGAACTTCAAGAAAGGAAGAGTTGACAGAAATCTATACATCAAGAAAAGCCAATATATTTCTATTATTATTACTGTTTATGTTGAAGACATTATTTTTGCTGGGAATGATGAAAAAATCTGTGAAAGGTTTGCTGATGAAATGAAGAATGTGTGTGAGATTCCCATGTTGGGTGAAATGAGATACTTCCTTGGGTTACAACTTTTTCAACAAAAATAATTTAATCTTCTCTCCCATGATATGTATACTAAGGAACTTGTTATGAAGTTTGGGATGGAAAACTCAAAACCTGTATCAACTCCTATCCAAAGAGGATCGAAGCTAAGAATAGATGGTGAAGGAAAAGAAGTTGATCAGAAAGCATATTGAAAGTTGATTGGAAGTTTGTTATACTTGACTGCATCAATACCAGATATTGTTTTTGTTGTTACCTTATGTGCAAGATTCCAGAGTGCTCCAAAATAATCACATCATATTGCTGGAAAAAGAATTCTATGATACATAAAAGGCACAACAGAATTAAGAATATCGTACAATGGTTCAAATATCATTGATTTTTTGGGTATTTTGATGAATATTGGGAAGGAAATGTTGATGATAGAAGATCCAAATCTAGTGGAGTGTTCTTTATGGGAAAAACTTGTGTTGGATGGAACTCGAAGAAGCATAATTCTGTGACACTCAGTACAGCTGAAGCTGAATATGTTGCGGTAACCATGGCTACTACTCAACTTATCTGGATGAAAACACAGTTGGAAGATTTGTTAGTTGAAGTGAAGTTGCCATTTCTCTTGGGCTGTGATAATCAAAACAGAATTAATCTTACCAAAAATCCAGTCCAACATTCTCGATCGAAGCATATTGACATCAAATATCATTTCATCAAAGAGAATGTGGAAAATAATGAACTGAAAAATTAATATGTTTAATCTACTGAACTAGTTGCGGATATTTTCAAGAAACCCTTTTTAAAGGAATAATTCTCATGATTGAGGATGAACATGGGTGTCGACCCTCTTTCTCATCAAGGATAAGGTATGTTGCTCCATACTCTATCTTTTCTTACCATTGAATTGTTTTGTCAAAGGGGGATAAGTTGTTTGTATCATAAACTGATTGTTCAAAGAGACAGTTGTGGGTAAGCTGTGAACTCAGCATTGTTTGTGTATGTAAACTATTCAAAAAATTTGTTGTAGTGGTTGTATGAGAGAACTAGAAGTTGTTTACAAGATATATGATGCTGAAGATTTATGAAGTTGAAGATTTAATTTTCATTACCTATGGATAGCATGGTTTTGCTATCAATGATTCTTGTTTCCTAAAATTATTTAGCTCACGTAGGATTCGAATTATTGATAATTAATCCATTTATAAAGATTACATTGTTTGGTGATTTATGAAAACCTGATTGACAACAAAATCCTATGGGATAGATTGTTTGGACCAAGCTAAAGGAAGAGATGGTTTCCATGGATTGTATTTTGTTTATCTTGAGGAAGTTTTCATAAAGGAAAGACACCTTCAATTTCTATGATTTAGGAAGCTGGAAGCATGAATATTCGGAACCAAGAATATTGAACTTTAGAAACCTGGTGTTTGAAGAATTCGGAGTCTGGAATTTGTAGTCTAGATTTCGTAGTCTGGAAATTGAGAAGTTAGGAACTGGGAAATTGAAAATTCACAAAAGATGGATGAGAGGAGATGTGATGGAATTTATCGTGACGATGCTTTTCTGTTTTTTAACTCTAATTTGTGAGTATATGAAGGTACTAATAATTCTAGAAAAATTTGGGTGGTGAAGTCATACCAAGATCTGGAGAGTCATTATGAGAATTCCAAATCTCTGGTATCGATGATTGAAGAAGTCGTATCGAGAATCAAAAGTCGTTCCATGAATCTGGAAGAGCGGTTCCGAGAACCAGAAGTTCGTAGCGGAATGTTCAGAATCGACTGTATGAAGAAGAAGTTCATAGTGATATGATCAGAGTCGACTTGCTGAAGAATAACATCGTAGCTAGAAGTTCAGAGTTGACTTCTTGAGTCAGAAGTTCGTAGCGGGATGTTCGGAGTCGACTTGCCGAGTCAGAAGTTCAGAGTGGGGAAGTTTGGAGTCGACTCGTTGAACTTGTAGTTCGTAGCCAGATGTTTGGAGTCATGCCGATAATTGGAGAAGTCTTAATGAGAATCCATAAGACAAATCTACGTACATAAAACATTGCTTGCTAACCTGTCTGGAACCAAGAAGATCTGGGTACCAAAATCATTTTCCATATATACCTATTTTGTAGGATACCAATTTGAATTGTTCTCACAAGAATGAATGGTACTTGGATAGTGGATGTTCAAGGCACATGTCTGGAGACTATTCATGATTTAAAAGCTTAATAAAAGTTGATGGAGGCTATGTCACAATTGGTGATAGTTCTTAAGGAAAAATGATCATCCTAGGCCATATTGGTAACATTAATTCAGTCTTAATTTATAAAGTATTATTTGTTGATGGACTTAAATATAATCTGTTGAGTATTTCTCAAGTTATGTGATGATGGTTTCAATGTTATGTCTGAAAATTATTCTTGTAATGTGTTTAACTATAAAAATTCGTTATTATTTTCTTCCTTTAGAAGTGAAAATTTTTATTCTATTGATTTTAATTCTTCAGCCACGAAAAATGTTACTTGTTAAAATGATTTTCATAATGAATCTTGGATTTGGCATAGAATATTAGGAAAATGCACCATTAATTCACTTAGAAAACTGACTAGGAAGAACTTAGTTAGAGACGTTCCTAAACTTGAATTCTCAACTGACAATGTTTGTAATCCCTATCAAAATGGAAGGAAACATAATGTTTTTTAAATCAAAGAATGAAGTTTCAACTTCTCAACCTCTCGAGTTGGTTCACATTGATTTGTTTGGACTTTCTAGAGTTTCTTGTTTAAATGGGAAGAACAATCTATTTCCTAGTAGATGACATTTCTAGATATACTTGGATATACTTCTTAGCTCACAAAAGTGAATGGTATTCTTATTTTGTCAAATACTCCAAGTCTGTAGAGAACCTTAGTGGTCTTATGATTAAAACCATAAGAAGTGATCATAGTTGTTCGTTTTAATATCAAGAGATTGAATATTATTGCTCACATAATTTCTATAGTTATAAATTTTCTGCCCCTAGAACACTACAACAAAATGGTGTAGTGGCTAGAAGAAATAGAACCATTCAGGAAATTGCAAGAACTATGCTTAATGAGTATGACCTCTAAATTTATTTCTGGGCTGAAGCTGTGAATAAAATTTGTTATATTGTCAATAGTGTCTTGATAAGACATGTTCTTAAGAAGAACCCTTATGAACTATGTATCAATAGAAAACCTATAGTTATTTACTTTAGATTCCTTGGTTACAAAGTCATTATTCTAAATACCAAAGATAATCTTGACAAGTTATCTTCCAAAAGTGATGAAGGAATTTTTCATGGTTATTCTTTAACTAGTAAAGCATGTAGAGTCTTTAATAAAAGAACCAAATGGGTGGAAGAATATGTTCACATCAAGATTGATGAAACTGATCCACATGAACCTAAGCCTTATATGGAAACTCATGAAGAAGATTTGACTGTTCTGGACCTTAATGGTAAAACTAAAGAACCTGCTGTAAAAACATCCAGTTCATGACATATTCCAAAATATGCTTCTGTTCAACCTGAACCTGTAGACGAACCTGAAATTTCTAGTCCCTCCTTTACTAGATCAACTTGGATTCTAAAGAATCATCCTTTGGATTCTGTTGTTGGTAATCTAGATAGAGGGATACAGACTAGAGCTTCTCAATGAAACCAGGTTGAACATCAAGACTTTCATTCACAGAAACCGCCTAAAAATGTCAATGATGCAATAAATGATGAATTTTGGGTAATGGATACGCAAGAAGAGTTAAATAAATTTTAAAGAAACAATGTCTGGGAATTGGTTGACAGACCTAAGGACAACTTTACCATAGGCACTAAATGGGTTTTTAGAAACAAAGTTGATGAATCTGGAAACATAGTTAGAAACAATTCTAGGATAGTTGCACAAGGATATAGTCAAGAGGAAGGTATAGACTATGAAGAATCCTTTGCACCTGTTACTATACTAGAAGCTATTAGGATCTTACGTTCCTAGGCTGCTCATATAAATTTCATGTTATATCAAATGGATGTTTAAAGTTCTTTTCTAAATGGTTTTATAATTTAAGATGTTTTTGTAAAACAACCACCTGGATTTACTAATCCTCACTTTTCAAATCATGTTTTCATGATATCTAAAGCATTATATGGTTTGAAACAAGATCCAAGAGCTTGTTATGATAAACTTAAGAATTTTCTAATTTCAAAATCTTTTACTAAAGGGATTGGTGATCCAACTATTTTTATTAAAATAATTTCTAAATATGTTTTGATATTAAAAATAAATGTGGACGATATTATTTTTGGATCTTCTAAACATTCTTTATGTACTGATTTTTCAAAGAGTACGAAAAATGAATTTGAAATGAGTTTAATGGGAGAAATCAAATACTTTCTTGGATTTCAAATTTTTCAAAATGAAAATGGTGTTATTTTTAATCAAAGTAAATATAAAAAGGTTCTTTTAAAACGTTTTGGTGTCGATAGTATTAAGGAAAATGATACTCCTATGAGTACAGTCGGTAAATTGGATGCAGATGAAACTAGGAAACCAGTGGATCAAACCAATTACAGAGGTATGATTGGATACTTACATTACCTTATAGTTAGTCGACCAGATATTATGATTAGCGTGTGTATATGTGCAATATTTCAATATAATCCAAAGAATCTCATTTACTTGTTGTTAAAAGAATTTTTCAGTATCTTAAACACACTGTAAATTTAGGTTTGTTTTACCCAAAAGGACAATATTTTGAGTTAATGAGTTATTCAGATGCTGACTTTGCTAGTTGCATGTTTGGTAGAAAAAGCACCTCTAGAACATTTCATTTTTTGGGAAAATAATTAGTATCATGGTGTATTAAAAAGAAGAATTCTGTAACTTTGTAAACTGTCAAAGCAGAGTATATGGCTGCTGGTAGTTGTTGTGCACAAATTCTGTGGATGAAACACACTCTTTTGGACTATGTATATGATTTTAAACATTTTTCTATCAATTGTGATAACACTAGTGCAATAAACATATCAATTAACCTTGTATCTCACTCCAGGACCAAACACATTGATGTACGTAACAACTTTTTGTGAGATCATTACCAAAAAGGTGATATTACTCTTGAATTTATAGGTACTGAACATCAATTAGCTGACATATTCACCAAACCATTATGTTAAGATAGGTTAAGTTACATTAGGAATGAGTTAGGAATGATTAACCTTAATTTCTATATACCTCACCGATGTAAAATCTCACAGATGTAAAAACCTCACCGATTTACCTTACCGATGTAAAACCTCACTGATGTGAAAACCTCACTGATGTAAAATCTCACCGATGGACCTCACTGATAGGAATTCTCACCGATAAACCCTACCAATGAGTATGCGCTGTTTTAAACTTCTTTCTACTGCCAGAATCTGAATCTATTATACATATGATATTTTAATTATTTATTTTATGATTCCTAAATGATAAAACTATGTCCTAGTTACTTCTCAATCCACTAAGACTTATATGATATACCCTCAAACCTTAGCTCCCATATCTATCTAAAACCCTAAATCCCTCGAACCAGAGATGGAAAATACCAACCTTCCTATCATCAGAGATGACATTGATGAGCCGAATGCAAAGAAACAGATGTCTGAGCCAAAAGCATGTGGTAGTATTGGTAGAACAAGATTAGGGAGGTGACCAGTAAACCCACATTTTCAAAATAGAGTTATTGTGATCAAAACAGAGCTATGCGTGGAATGGTTGTTGGCTTGAAAATCGTTAGTGCTTGAGGTGATGGAAGATAAAAAGTTAGTAGATTTCTTTTCGAACAAAAATGGCCCCAACTATCCGATGCTAGTGAAACAATTTAATGAGTTTGTGAGATTTGAGAAGTCAGAAGATGAGAATGGAGTGATTTATTTTTGTGAATGGAAATGATATATCTTTTTCATCTATTAAGTGGGATGAATGCCTGAAGGTTTCACACAATGGTGTTTTTGGATATGTCTCAAATGAAATACCACCTACAAGTGATATTTTTTATTATGAAACTGCCCTATAGGAGCTCACAGGTAGTGGAAATCAAAGACAAGTGGTGGCTACAGAAATTGATAGAGAGAACAGATTGATGATCAAATTTGTTCAGCATTTCTTAATACCAAGGAGAAGGGACTTTGAGAATTTACAATATCAAGATATCTACCTACTACATCTCTTGAGTCATTGTGTGAAAGTGAATCTGTGCAGATTCCTAATGTTCCAAATGGAGGACATGAACAGACCAAAATCAAATACAAATTCCTTATTCGTTGCCAAGTTGATCTCAGTGATGATCAAAGTGATAGTTGTAGCTGAGTCTCGAGATGAGATAGTGGTAGTAAAGAATAATTTTTGTATCACAATAATAGTTTTAAAATATATGAGATAAATTGGAAACAATAGAGAGGAGAATGGGTCAATGATGACAAGAAGGTGTTTGAGAAATTCAATCCTGTGAATCATCCTACAATGCCTAAGGATGTAAGGGATACAGGTCTAGGTCTTGATGAAGAATAACCTGACTATAGTGATGGTACTGATGAAGAGGAGACTTCTATGGCTGATGGAAGAGATCCGGACTTGCCTCCAAGTCCTGCTGCTGAATTTCTGTCTTCAGAAAAGGAAGCTTTAGAAGAAGAAGATACTCCTTCTAATGAGGAAGACAATCCATTCCTTGAGAATGAAGAATAAAGGGAAAATGAATCTGAAGCATCTGATTCTGCTTTCTTAAGTCTGAGTCCATTGATTTGAAGCTCAGTTGTGCCTGTTAAAGAAGTATTGAGTGAGATAGAAGGACATGTGCCTAATATAGAGGATCCTCTTGGTGTTGCAGCCGTTGCATAGATGGAGTTGATAGTAGAAGATTCTTCTGAGGAAGAAAGACCTGCTGAGAATGCTCTTTCTGTACACGAGAATGCACCAGTTTAGGGGGAGCATCAAACTAGGTTTGGTAGTGTGTCAGTGGCTGTTGTGATTGAGGATTGGGCATAAGACACGAGTTTTGTGGTTTGTGGGTTGGATTATCCCGATTCCGATAATGAGGCATCCATCAATATACCAAAAACAAATTATGATAGTCAGAATGGGTTGTTACCTAAAGATGTGGTCAGAATGAAGGATATGGACAAGCACAAGTCTGATCTCAAAATCAGTTTTGTGGAAGAAATAAGGGAAATGGAAGGCCCACAGGTGTCATCCATTCAATCGATTATGAATGACTCAGTAACCAGTATAGTATCAGAAAGGTCACCTATTGTGGTTGCACCTGCTGATGTGATTACCAAGGGTGATCTTGAATTCTTAAAGAATGAGCATTAAGAGTCTTTTAGTGCCTCTATTGCCGAGTTAAAGAACATCTTTGTTGAATAGATGAGCAATTTGGAAAATCCCTTTGAACTATCTCTTAGCTGTAATGTCTCTACCATTGTTGAAGAATTATTGGATGAAGTTACAGCTTGCCAGAATCAGTTGTTTAGCCTGGATGAAAGTGTTGAATCTCTAAAGAAATCTGTTATCTCTTTACAATCATATATGAGTTATAAATCCCAAGAAGATAAAGATTTAGCTTATTTCAATGGTTTTGTTAGCTATATGGTATCAGTGTTTGAAGGATTTAAAACCTCCATGATAGACCCTGTCAGTACCCATGATTCCTAGGTGAAAAATCTTATCAGTGGGTTGACCAAAAAATTCCAGGAAATAGTAACTTTCTTGGTCGGTTCTCTTGCCTCGAGACCTTCAATAGAACTAAACCAATTTATAGCTGTGATGAAGGAGGATATTAGATTAACATCAACCAGTGGCTCTGTGGACTCATCTGACCTAAGAAAAGTGATGATTTCTACTAGAGATTCAGCAAAAGAAATAATGAAGATAGTTCAAGGCTATATGAGAGAAGCTTCTTCCTCTCAGAAAGAAGTGAAAGAAAAGTTATACTACTATTTTCAAAGTATTTATTCCAACAATCAACTAAAAAATCACTTTAAATATCTATTAGAAATCATGAAGTTGCCTCCCTTCAATAAATCCTTCTGAGAGAAAGTCAGCAAGCTAAGGGAATTGACTCCATCCTTGGACAAATTCATGGATAAAAATGATGATTCCATATCTTCTATGGAGGGAGGAGGAGGAATAATTAAGGAATTAAGAATTCCCTTGTTTCCTTTCTCGCATGTGGATGTTAGGATAGTGATTATACCTCCAAATTTTCATGCCTCTTCCTCTACTACTTCTCCTATTCAGATGACTCCAGCCCAAGCCATTCAAAGACTTACTCTTATGATCACTCAAAGAACTACTCAGTACAGGCCAGGAACAATTTCACTGGCTCAGCCTCCTGTGAACATTTCTGGAATTCCTAAACCTTCACCTGCATCCACATAGTCTGAATCCTCTTCTAATCCAAAGGTAAATTCTCACATTGAGGATGTGGATTGAATAGGGGACTACGATATTTGATATAAATCCCTTGTATTTTGTTTTATTTCCTTGTACATTTTTTCAACAAGAAATCAAAATGGATTTATTTTCTTTCTCATTTTGTTCCTTTTCCCTTTGTTGTTTCCATCTTTTTTAAAATCACAAAGGGGGAGAAATATTATAAGGGGAGAAAAATTATATCTGGGAATAATAACTTTTATGCAAAAGGGGGAGAAATATTATCTAAGGGAGAGATAATATTCTATGGGAGAGATAATATGCTTTGTAACTGGTACCTTTTATACCATTGCATTTAATTATACCTCTGGTACATTGAATATTTCACATATTATATTATTATATTTGATATAATTGATTTAATGATATATCCTCTGATACACTTTTGCATTATTTTGAGACTATAATATCATAAGTTGTGATTATCAAAAGGGGGGAGATTGCTGACCTCACCTGTTTTGATAATACCAATTATGATTTCACATACTTTAATAATACCAAATAATGTTTATCTATTTATTAGTTCTTTCAATATATGACAGTCTATCATCAAGATGATAATAATATTAAAATAGTCATTGAATTATGTTAATCATTGTTTATCTATGTTTATATAAGTTTTGAATTAATTATAACTCAATATTATATGTTTAGAATAAAACATATAAGTATTAAGTCGCTAATATGCTTATAGATACTGATACATATCTACCTGTACTTAGTCTACTGATAGACATAGTCACCGATAGGCAAAGGTCACTGATACACAGAGCTACCAGTATGTATAAGTCCACCTATAAGCACATGTCTCTAATAGATCAAGTCCACCAATACAGACAGCTACCAATAGAAAAAACAACCGGTATAAAAAGTCTACTGGTATGCATAAGCCTACTGATATATATACTTCACTATAAATAAATTGTGCTACCGATATTAATAGACTAAAAGTCTACTGATTCAAGCCACTATTACACCAGAGTTACCGATAGAGTCAGTCTATCGATTTGAAGAAGTCTACTGCTATGAAGCTACCGATAGAAGGGATGTCTACTGAGAGTTTAAGTCACCGGTATATAGAGCTACTGATACATAGAATAAAAGCTACCGATACCAAGAGATACCGATACATATTCAAAGGTCTACTGATAAAAGTTCAAATAGCTACCGGTACCTGGAGCTTTCGGTACATGATCAAAGAGCTACCGATAGAAGGTCACTATTACATATATTCAACCGCTACCAATAGAAGGCTACTAATGAAAGACTGACCAGTCAAAATCTATACTCTCAATATTATTTATTTGTTATGAATCAGTTATATTTTATGTTTTTAATGCAATTAATGTTATATAATGTCGATTGTTGGCATGTTAGGGAACCATACCTAGTACCCCATGAAAAAGGTAATCATTCTTTTTTCTCGAGTAGAAAGATATAAAAGGATGGAAAAATACCATAATGAATAGAAGGTAGAAGGCACGTGAAGGGTGTTAATGGAAAAGTCTGAACAACATTGAAACATGGTGCATTCACACAAAATTAAAAAAGTTAAATTCATATAGGAAGTGAATTGGACAAACACAAAGCCACTCATTCTAGAGGGAAACACAAGATGCATCTTGAGTGAAGAACTACAATGAAATATTCTTGCACTCCAGCTGATAAAGCTGAACCTGAAAAACAAGGAAGAAAATGACCCACTGTTTTTCAGACAAAAACCAGAGAAGGACTTAGAAGTGTTTCTGATAAATCAAAAGAGTCAAGAGCTGCACTTCACATCACTAAGAGCAGTCTAAACTCTTATCCATTCTTTTAGTGATTCTTTTATTTACATTTTGGGAAGTGTGTATACTCTATATATTTCGTACACACACTGTCTCCTATGATAAGCTGGAGGATTTCTAAATCCTCATTCAAACTCTATAACTCTCTTGTTTCCCACTGTGGAAAGTGGTAGAGGTCGAGTAAGACCTGGACATCTTATGAGTTGTTGTTGGTTTTCCCACGTAGAACTGTGGTAGAGGTCTTTGTACCTGGATAGTGTTTTCACTATTGGTTAACCCGATATGGGGTGTGGATCAAATTTTTATAAATTGTTTGATAGGACTAGGTCTCGGCTTGAGACTGAACCTCTTCGTTACATCTGCTATGCATTTTAGTTTAAGTCTAAATTATTCTATATATTTTATATTCAGCTACTAATTACATTGAAATACAATTTGTTTTGAAGTTACTTTTATAATTAAATTAGCATGTGTTTATACTTATTGTGAACCAGTATGTTAGTTTCAAAAGTTAATTTAATATTCTTATTAAATTAACAGAGTCCTAATCAATCCTTGAGAATCTAATTGAACTTTTAAAATCTGAATAAATTCACTAAAATTTAACTTATTTTTAAATAGGTGGATTTTAAGAGAAATATTTTGAACAGAAATTTTTATTGGAACTCAATTCACCCCCATCATGAGTATCCACTCCGACCAACAAGGTTGACGATGTAGAAATTCATAATTTGAGTACTTGTTATCCATCCACATGTTATTATAATAATGAATACCATGGTAATGATGGATATCTTTATGGTTTATGGGTTTATGTCCTTGTGGATATGTGTCAAACATACTCAAGGGAACTTGCATTAAGATTGTGAGGGATATGAGCCTCATTATGAATAATAGACAAAATATGTCAACTCACCATTAATGATTTTGTAAGGATACTTGAATTATGTATGATAGTTTCCCAAATATATTTATATCCATAAAGTGTAGTGGGAATATAAGCCCATAATGTGGAAGCTATTAGTGTATTTTGGGGGGATTTGATATTATAGGATTGAGTATGTGCCTTCTTATGGGTGGTTTAAAAAATGTTTTAATCACCATTGACTGAAGTAGAGATATGGTCCCAATTCAAATATTCATTCCCCATAAGAATATACTAACATAACTCCAGAACGGGTGAAGGTACAAGATCCTCCTTTAGTAAAGACAATGATGATTTTTGGTGTTTTCATTCATTATAAGAAGTTGGTATATATGTAAGGAATTCATGAGAAACAAAATATTCCATATTGATTCACTGAAATTAATTGAAGTAGATCCCAAGGAATGTGATACTCTAATATAGTTATCCCCTATTAACAAGGGAATTTGAGTTTGGTAAGGTACTCATGGAGTTGGTTATGGGACTTCCTCGATAGAAATTTTCACTTATCTCTATAATTTTATGCCCTATCATGGTGTTATATGGTATGAATGTAAATAAGGTTCAGGCCTGCTGCATTTGGAGTACGTCGTTGATCATCTTCGATAGGAATGTGCACGTATCATAATAAATTTTCTTCTCTCACTTGGTGGGAAATAATTTGAATGAGATTTTGAGCCCAATATGGTTCCTCTTCCTTTATGTAAATATGCTAAAATACTCTTTGATATGATAATGAATTTATGCATTCTGAAGGGAAGCAAATATTTCATATTGATCAATGTTTTTTACTTATGTAGCCTTTGGGATTGGAATATGTGTTTGCCCAAGTATATGTACCTCTGAAGGAATATGATGGTAGATTACATCAATTGTTTCATGAATTTAGTGATATTATTGAAAATATAATACATTAATGTATGTGATCACATTTCCATTATCTAAAATATATTCTCATATGTAATATACTAATGCGGGGATATAATCCCACTCCAATTATTCTTATTCAATTTGGTTATTTCAATGGTCTTCATTTATAGTGGAATGAGTATGACCCCCCTAATGATAAATATAGGGATATACCAATAGACTTGAACCTAGGGGGTAGGGATACCATATTCCCCATTACCATCTACAAGATTATTCTTGTGGGATTTTTTAGTGGGAGTATGCATATTATCCCTATCCCATTTATCCATGGTCTTATATTCCCTGTGATACATACTTGGTTTCTAAGCATCTGTGTTAGTGGTTTAAATCAAATTTTTTTTTCGCTCAATTCGATACTAAGAAGAACTAGTGGGACAGAGATGGTGATGAGGGTTTAAAAGAGAACTCTTTTGTAGGCATTTTCTTGGATCCAATGGGATCAAGATTTTATCATGTTTTTGTTGTTGGTAGACTATTGCATTCCCATAATAATGAAAACTGGGTCAGGTGGTTGAGTTTGTATTATGACATGTAGGGCTTGTAGTCCTAGTTTATTTTCAAGAGTAGTCACTATATGAAGACATGATCTTGGGTTGGGGAGTTTATTGGGAGAAAAATATGTATAATCATTAATAAATCAAGTAACATAGTCACTAATCTATGAAATGTTGTGTGTATGATACATTCTTAATCATATATTCCCATGTTACAAAATTTTCCTTTTTTATTCATGGTTTTACTATTTCACTCACATGGACCTTTTACAATGAGGATGAACTTATTTCAGGATAAAACTAGTTTCATTTAGCAAACCAGACACTTTTTCATTTTGAGAGTATCACATATGGTTCACCATTTCTTCCGAAAAAAATATTAGGATTTTTATTCTTGTTTAGTGGATTTGGTATCCAATTCATATACACATTAAATTATTCTTTTGTTACATGTTTTCACATAGTGTTTTCCAAAATTTTTTATTCAATGGTTTCTTAATCCCCAGTGATTGACTATGAGTGATTTAATTTATATTATAACCAATCATATCGGTTTTACCATTTTAATATATCTCATTGAATCTCACAATGATTCCCACATCCCTAATTTAGTGTGGATCTACTTTACAAAGGATGGTGGTATTCTATATTTTTAGACCCAATGATGCCTAATAACTCACATTTAATGAGGGGATGGGATGTTAGACTCATCACACCCTTTTCATGGGAATTATTAAATCCACAAAAAAATCTATTATAAATTTGATAATTTTCTATAAATATCTCTATAATCCAAATGTGGAACTAGTTAAAATAAAAAACTGATTACTTGTTGAGTTACATTAACAATAATTGTGGGGTTTTGTTTATAACTCCATCTATGTGTATCTTCATTTCTTAAAAAATTTCACATTATTTCATAGAAATAGGTACATTATTATATTTTAATGCCAAATCACAAGGAACACTGTATTTTAAAGACATATAAGGAGGAAATTAAAATTACAAGGATGGTATTAAACTTTTCTAAGAATCCTTTGTATCCTATTTATAACAGAAATAAAATACCACTTAGTTATTTAATACTTAATTGTATAACTGTATCTAAAAAGAATAAATATGAGGGTGATTAGGAACTATATGTCCAACATGATCCACATGACGGAATCCAGTGTATGCTAATTATCATAGAAATTAAAAATTTATTGTTGGATGTACCATTAGGAATTACCTGTATGTGGTTTCCCTTGTAGGATGGAATTCATATCATGGCATTAAATGGGATCATAGACCGATGTTTCTATTGATGGTGGAAATAAATTATATGATGATATGACCGATACAAATCCCTAATACCACATGACCCATGCCTGGTGTGAGGGACATGGGATTACAGATGACCATGCTCATCACATAAAGACATGGGACTTGTGAACTAATCCATACTAGATGTGGTTTTTAGTAAAGATATCAGGCATTAGAAATTATTCATACATATCGTGGTTATCTCATGATTTAGATCCTTCAATGTTTATTTTATGTCTCAATCCATTGATGGATGAGGATGAAAGATGAACCCATGGGAGATATTATGTCCAAAGAGTAGTATTGTTTCAATTATTGGGGGAGGGGCACTTACAGTGAGGTAGATTTATATTGGAGTACGTTGTTAGGACCAAGCTGAGGGAAGAGATGGTTTTCATGGATTGTCTTTTGTTGATTTTGAGGATGTTTTCATAAAGGAAAGACACCTTTAATTTCTTTGAATTTGGATGCTGGAAGCTTGAAGATTTGTAACCGAGAATATTGAACATTCAGAACCAACTGTTCGAAGAATTCGGAGTCTGGAATTCGTAGTCTGGAATTCGGAGTCTGGAAATTGGGAAGTTCAGAACTGGGAAATTGCAATTTCTAAAAAGATGGCTGAGAGGAGATGTGAAGGCATTTATTGTGACAATGCTTTGCTTTTTTGTAACTCTAATTTGTGAGTATATGCAATTGCTCATAATGAAAGAAAAATTTGGGTGGTGGAGTCATACCTAGAACTGGAGGAGTCATTACGAGAATTCAGAATCTCCAGTATTGATGATTGAAGATGTCGTATCGAGAATCAAAAATCATTCCGAGAATCTGAAAGAACCATTCTGAGAACTATATTTTCATAGGAGAAAGATCATAGACGACTTTCTGAAGAAGAAGTTCGTAGCAAGAAGTTCAGAGTCGACATAATAAATAAAATGATTGTAGAGAGAAGTTCAGAGTCGACTTCCTGAGTTAGAAGTTTGTAGGGGGATGTTTGGAGTCGACTTGTTGAGTCAGAAGATCAGAGTGAAGAAGTTCATAGTCAACTTCCAGAACCTGATATTCATATCCAGAAGTGAGGAGTCATGCCGAGAATTGGTGATGTCATAACGAGAATCCATACCGAGAATTAGTGATGTCGTAACCTGAAGTCACACCGATAATGGAGAAGTCATGTCGAGAAGCGATGAAGAGTCATGCCGAGAATTTAAAGTGATGTCGAAGACTCAATAAGAGTGGATTTGAGAATGTGATACCAAGAAACTTTTGTAACAAGATCGGATCTGGAAAAGGCCATAGCTCTAAATCAAGTGAAGCAGAAGAATAAACGAGAAGATTCTAGAAGCGTTGAAAAAGTCATAATTACTCCGAGATTTGAAGAGAAATTAATATTTGGGTGAATTTAAGTGAGCGGGAAAAATATTGTGATTTCCCGCTTATGCACACATTGGAGAACCTATAAAAGGGTATCAGGATGCTAAGTATTGTGGTGACAAAAAAGTTAGAGATAGAAGCTCTGATAATCTAGGGAGAAAAATAAGTGTTTGGCCGACAGAGTTTCATTGCAGTCTTAATTGAAACTAGAATTTGATACTGGTTGACATCATATTGAGTTTCTCGGATTGTGAAAATTCAGAGTGAAGAATTCGGAGTGGACATTCAAAATGGTGAATCAGTACTGGATGTCACCGAATTGAGTTTCTCAGACTGAGGAAGACTTGTATTGAAAAATCAGAGTAATGAAGAAAGTTTTGAGTGTAGAATTCAAAGTGAAGAATTCAGAGTGGAGATTCAGAATGGGGAATCACAACTGGATATCACTGTATTGAGTTTCTTAAACTGAAGAAGATTCAGATTGAAGAATCAGATTGGGAAAATTCTGAGTGGATATTCGAAATGGGATGTTAAGACTGTAATTGATCAATCTCAAGTCCAAGGAGTCCATTCCATTCTTCTAAATACGAAAGTAATGATTTGTGCTGAACTTTCTTACACTTCTGTATTTAGAAGGAAGTGCAGATAACATAAGTTGTTACAAGAAAAGAGACATTTCCCTATTGTGCTAAGAGGGTCCACATTCACTAGAGTGATTTTTTTACAGTGCTTCATGAGTGTAAGGGTATATCCTACTCATTATAATCCAATGATTGATTTCATAGTGGATTGTATGGTGCTGGATTGTTTTCAACCATACCAAGGACATAACTATTCTTATTGAATAGTGAACCTTGTAAATGGATGTGTCCATTTGGATGTGTGTTTGTTTGTTTCTCATTAGGTAAGTATATCATTAATAGGAGAAAAAGGTTGTTCTATTTTTTAGGGATCATAAAAGAAGAAAAGGGGGTACCGCTGAATCACCCCCCTCTCAGTGGTTCATTACTCCAACTGGTTCCTTTCATGTGGTATCAAAGGTAAGTTTCTTTTGTTTTCCTTGAAGATGGAGAATCTGAATTGTGTGAACCATAATTTCATTCTAGTATTCTATGGGAAGAACTATCACATCTAGAAGGATTGAATTCTATTGTATCTCATGTATATTAGTTATGAAGTTTTTGATGCTGCAACAGTTGGGTTTCACCCCATTTAAGGCAATGTTCCAAACACATTTGTTGACAAGAAGTTTCTTGAGAATGATGGAAGAGCCAAGAATGATATATTTTCATCACTTCTAAAAGTAAATTCTTGAGAGTAAAAGGAGTGGCCACAACTAAAGGTATATGGGACAAACTGAAAAACATATACAAAGGCAATACAAAAGTAAAGAAGGAAAAACTTCAAATCTGGAGATTGATGTATGAAGACATGAAGATGGGAGAGCATGAATCTGTTGGAGATTTCTTCACCAAGGAAAATGATATTTTTAGTACCATTAGATGTCTTGGTGAATAGTATAATGACTCTACTGTGGTGGAAAATATCTTGAAGATTCTTCCTGATAAATTCGATGACAAGGTATCTTCATTAGAAGACAAGGACTCATAGACTCTATCTCTTAATGATTTGCATAGCACACTAATTAAATATGAGATGAGAAGGGAAAAGGCTATGAAGACCAAGACAAAGGATGACATAGAATTATCTTTCAAATACATAAAGAAAAAAATGCCTAAGAAGATCTTGATTTAAGAAGATGGTGGTGACTCTGACTCTGAAAGTGAGGTATGTAAAAATCTTAACGATATATTATCCTTGTTTTCAGAAAATGTTAAAATAGGAATAGGTAAATACAAGGGAAAACTTCCCTTGAAGTGTTTTGAATGTGGAGGCATTGGACACTTTGCGGCTAACTGTCATCGAAGGGAGAATGATGAAGATAGTGATGAAGAAGAAAGAAATCCACATAAGTTATGGAGTAACTGGGGAGGAATAGGAATGTTGGGGAAAGAAAAGAAGTTCTTCAAATCTATGAGTAAAAGCTTCCTATCCATATATGAAGAAGATGAAGAAAGTGATGCTGAATCAGAAAATTTAGTATAGCATGTTGTTGAGAATACTTTCATTGTAATAGAGAAATATGAGGATTTCAGAAGAAGCGGCTCGAAAGAAGAAGTAACTCAGCATGAGATGCATCTGAAAGAATAAATGAAGGAATGTTTAAGGAAGATCAGAAGGTTGGATAAGCTTAAAAAAAGTTGGAAGATGAATGTTTCTCAGCATCCAATCAAGCCAATGATAAATAAGAACTTGATAAAGAGCTTGAAGACTTGGTGAAGTCTCTTGAGGATGAGAAAAATCAAAATGAGCACATGAGAGTTGAGCTGAAGGAAAAAGAGAAAGAATTAGAACTCGTTCAAAAGAAGTTATCTGAATATGAATAAAAAAACATTTGTTCTCAAAAATCAACTACTGATGTTGGTGAAGGACCTCAACAAGTTCATTCTGTGAAAAATCAACATAAGAATAAGTTGGTTTCTGTGAAGAAGAATGCTGAGAAAGTTACTTATGTGTCCAAGACCATCATTAATGGGAACTCTAATGTGTCATGGAAACCTACGTCTAACACTGGTGAAATACAAGAAAACGTAGAGAAGGGAGAATTCTAGTAGGGAATTCTTGCTAACAAAATAATGGTTGGTGGGGCTGAAGAAAGAGAAACAATGAAGTATCAGAACAATAGATTTAGAGGAAGGTACTACTTATATGGGTATTAATGGTATTGTGGTGGATTTGGGCATACATCAAATATTTGTTGGTTCAATCAACATTATTACCATCACTCCACGAGTTATGGAAGGAAAAGTTTGAGGGGTAGTCAATATTCTAAAATGAAGAAGAGTGAGAAGGTTTTCTTGAAGAAAGTTAATAAGAAGAAAGTCAACACATAAAATAGGTTTCAGCCTCTAGACACCATTTGTGAATGGTGTGAACAACCTAGAAACCTTGGAAAATAATGTCTTTTGATATTACTAGCTCAACAAAAAGTTCTTAATATTCAGAAGATGAAGGTAACAAAATATGTGAAAGAAGAAAAAGATCTTGTTGTTGAAACTTCTCTAAAAGATACAAAGAAAGAACGACCTTGGATACTTGATAGTTGGTGTTCTTCACATATGACTGGATACTCGATGTTGCTAAAGAATATAGAGAAGTTTAAAGAAGGATCAGTGACATTTGGTAATGATGAATCTTTAAAAATCAAAGTTTTTGTATCAGCCATCATTAGAAAGGAAATATTAAAGTCTAAGAAAACTCTGTAAGTAGATGGGCTAAAGCACAACTTGCTGAGTGTATCACAATTGTGTGATGAGGGTAACAAAGTTATATTCCAGAAAGATGGATTTATTGTGAAAAGTGAATAAGATCAGTAGATTGTTACAAGAGTCCAACGAACCAAAGTAAATCTATTTCAAGTTGGAAATTCACAAAACTCTTGTTACATGAGAATAGTGGAAGAAAATCAGTTGTGGCACAAAAGACTTGGACACATGTGTTAGAGAAATATGAGCAAGTAATCTCAAAGGGACAATGTTCAAGATATTCCATATTTTCCAAGAAGAAGAGATTAGTGTTTCACTACCTATCATAAAGCAAAGATTACAAGTGTTGTGTATAAGAAGGCTGGCATCTGTTCTAAACAACCCCTTGAACTAATACATTCTGATATATGTGGGATGATGATAAAACAATAGACAAATTTAGAAAAGTACTTCATCACTTTCATTGATGATTTTACTCTCATTACGTGTGTTATGTTTATGAAGCACAAGTGATACGCCCTTAAAATGTTAAAAAATTTTAGAAGGAATGCTGAGAAAGAATGTGAGTACTCTGTGAAGAAGTTGAAAACAGATAATGGTGGTGGGTATAGATGTGAAGAATTTGAAAACTATCTTGAGAAGAATGGGATTCAGCATGAATATAGTTCTCCAAATACACCTCAAAAAATGGAGTTACTGAATGGAAAAAACAAAAGCATGGTGGAAATGGGAAGAACCTTGTGTCTTGAACATGGCCTTACTCATTACTTTTGGAGGCTAGCTACAAGAACAGCTGTTTATTTTCATAATCGATGTTTCTATAGGCCTCAATCAAACAAGAATCCATATGAACTTTTCTATAAAATTAATCCATGAATGATTCATGGTAATGTTTTTGTGATCCCATGAATTTTAAAGAAGAATTGTGGAAGTAGTGGAAAATTTGAGCATAAAGGATAAGAATGAATTTTTTTTGGATATCCACCAGAAGGAAGAGGTTATAGATGCTTTAACAAAGAAACATGAATAATTGTGGATACAGTTGATGTAAAAGTCATTGAAACTCCAAGAAAATATAAGCATGACCAGACATATAAAAAATATGAGGAAGTTTAAGTTAACGATTCTGATAAGGATGCAATGAATTGTAATCCTAATCAAGATGAAGATCTTCATTCATCCATAGCATGTGTTGAGGAAGGCACACAAAAAACTTATCAAAGGATGATGAAACAAGTGCATGATAAGAATATTATTGGTGATCAACGTCACATAGATCAAACAAGAAGAACAAGTAATTCTATATCACATACTTTCTTGTATTCCAAAGTGGAACCAAATGATGTTAAAGAATCCTTTGAGAATTCGAAATGGGTTCAACACATGAATGAATAATTGGATAAGATTGAAAATAATGACACAAGGGAACTCGTACCCATGCCTGAATGTAAGAACATTATTGGCACCAAATGGGTCTTCCGGAACAAGTTGAATGAAGAAGGTGAAGTTATTAGAAATAATGCAAGATTGGTTTGAAAAGGCTACCCTCAGATTGAAGGAATTGACTTTGAAAGAAACTTTTTATCCAGTATCCAGATTATAAACTATTCAAATCTTTCTTGCTATTGATGCACAATGAGGCTACAAAATTATTCAAATGGATGTTAAATATGCATTTCCTAATGGTTATATTAATGAAGAAGTTTATATTGAGAAACCATGTGGCTTTATTGTTTGGAATAATGAAAGTTATGTGTGTAGGTTGAAGAAAGCCTTGTATGGGCTAAAGCAAGCTCCAAGCGCATGGTATTCCAAACTTGATACTTGTTTAAAAGAGTTTAACTTCATGAAAGGAAGAGTTGGCAACATTATGTACATTAAGGAAAGACAATATCTTTCTCTTATTGATATTGTCTATGTTTAGGACATTATTTTTGCTAGGAATTCAGAAAGAAGATGTGAATGGTTTTCTGAAGAAATGAAGAATGTCTTTGAGATGTCCATGTTGGGTGAAATGAGATACTTCTTTGGTTTAAAAATTTTGCAACAAAAATAATTTAATTTTCTCTCCCAAGAAATTTATACTAAGGAACTTCTTAAGATGTCTGGGATGGAAGACACAAAACCTGTATCAACTCCCATCTCAGTAGGAACAAATCCAAGCAAAGATGATGAAGGAAAATAAGTTGATCAGAAAGAATATTAAAATATTATTGGACGTTTATCATACTTGACTGCATCAAGACTAGATATTTTTTTTGATGTTACCTTATGTTCAAGATTCCAGAGTGCTCCAAAAGAATCACATCATATTGCAGGAAAAATAATTTTCTGATACTTAAAAAGAACAGCAGAATTCTGAATGAAGTACATTGGTTCAAATAACATTTATTTTTTTGGATATTCTGATGCATATTGTGAATGAAATGTTGATGATATAAGATCCATATCTGGTGGAGTGTTCTTTATGGGAAAAAGTTATGTTGGCTGGCACTCGAAGAAGCAGAATTCTATAACACTCAGTACAGCTGAAGCTGAATATGTCGCACCAACCATGGATTCTACTCAGCATATCTGGATGAAAGCACAGTTGGATGATTTTTTAGTTGAAGTGAAGTTTCCCTTGCTCTTGGGTTGTGATAATCAAAGCACAATTAATCTTACAAAAAATCCAGTCCAACATTCTCGATCGAGGCATATTGACATCAAATTTGATTTCAACAATGAGCATGTGGAAAATAATTAACTAAAACTTGAATATGTTTCATATATTGAACATGTTGCTGATATTTTCATGAAACCCTTGCCGAAGGAATCATTTTCAAGATTGAGGTTGAACATGGGTGTCCGACCTCTTTCTCATCAAGGCTATGGTATGTTGCTCAGTCCCCTCTCTCTTCTTACCTTTGGATTGTTTTTTCAAAGGGGGAGAAGTTGTTTGTATCATAGATCTATTGTTCAAAGAGAGATTCATGGGTAAGCTATGAACTCAGCATTGTTTTTGTATGTGAACTATTCTAGAAGTTTTTTGGAGTGCTTGTAGGAATGAACTAGATGTTTTTTACAGGATGTATGAAGCTGATGATGTATGAAGTTGAAGATGTCATTTTCACTGCGTATGGACAACATGATTTTTCTGTCAATTATTATTGTTTCCTAAAATTATTTAGCTCACGTAGGTTTAGAACTATTGATAAATAATTCATTTCATAAGGTTAAAAAGTTTGGTGATTTATGAAAACTTGGTTGACAATAAAATCCAAAGGGGGGGATTGTTAGGAACAAGCTTAAGGAAGAGATTTTTTTCATGGATTGTCTTTGGTTGATATTGAGGAAGTTTTCATAAAGGAAATACACCATGAATTTCTAAGAATTTGGAAGCTAGAAGAATAATGATTCAGAACCGAGAATATTGATCTTTCAAAACCTGGTGTTTGAAGAATTCGGAGTCTGGAATTCGTAGTCTGGAATTCGTAGTCTGGAAATTGAGAAGTTTCGAACTGGGAAATTGAAAATTCACAAAAGGTGGCTAAGAGGAGATGTGAAGGCATTTATTGTTACAATGCTTTGCTATTTTGTAACTCTAATTTGTGAAAATATTAATTTACTCATAATGCAAGCAAAAGTTGGTCAGTGAAGTCATACCGAGATCTGGAGGAGTCATTTGAGAATTTAAAATCTCTGGTATCGATGATTGAAGAAGTCGTATCGAGAATCAAAAGTCATTCCGAGAATTTGAAAGAGACGATCCGAGAACCAAAATTTCGTATCAGAAAGTTTGGAGTCGACTTGTGGAAGAAGGAGTTCATAGTGAGAAGTTCAGAGTCGACTTGCTGAAGAAGAAGTTCATAGCGAGATGTTTGGAGTCAACTTCCTGAGTCAGAAGTTCGTAGCGGGAGGTTCAGAGTCGACTTGGTGAGTCAGATTTTTGTGGGGAAGAAGTTCGAAGTTGACTTCTTGAACCTGAAGTTTATAGCCAGAAGTGTGTAGTCATGCCGAGAATCCATTCCCAGAATTGGTGAAGTCGTAACCTAATGTCACACTGAGAATGGATAAGTCGTGCCGAGAAGCGATGAAGAGTCATGTCGAGAATTGAAAGTGATGTCGAAGACTCACGAAGAGTGGATCCAGGAATATGATAATGAGAAACCTGTGTAACAATATCAGATCCGGAAAAGGCCAAACCTTTAAATCAAGTGAAGTGGAATAAGATTCGAGAAGATTCTAGAAGCGTTGAAAAAGTCTTAATTATTCCGAGATTTCAGGAGAATTTGAGATTTGGGTGAATTTAAGTGAGCAGGAAAATATTTCGGTTTCCTGCCTAAGAACACTTTGGAGCACCTATAAAAGGAGATTAGGATTCTATGTAATGTGGTGATGAAAAAACTAGAGAGAGATACTCTGATAATCTAGATAGAAGAAGATGTGTTTGGCCGATAGAGTTTCATTGCAGTCTTAATTGAAACAAGAATTTGATACTGGTAGACACCGTATTGAGTTTCTGGGATTGATAAAATTCAGAGTAGAGATTCAAAATGTGGAATTAGTACTGGTTGTCACCATATTGAGTTTCATGGACTAAGGAAGACTCAGGTTAAAGAATCAGAGTAAAGAAGAAAGCACAGAGTATAGAATTTAAAGTGAAGAATTCAGATTGGAGATTTAGAATGTGGAATTTGTACTTGTTGTCACCATATTGAGTTTCTCAAACTAAAGAAGATACATATTAAAGAATAGTATTGGGATAATTTGGAGTGTAGATTCAGAATGGGAAGACCGGACTGTAATTGGTCTATCTCAAGTCCAAGGAGTATGTGCCTTTCTTCTGGGTATGGAAGTGAAGATTTGTGATGAACTTGCTTACACTTGTGTATTTGAAAGTAACTGCAGGTAACAGAAGTTGTTAGAAGAAAAGAGAAATTGCGCTATTGTGCTAAGAGGGTGCACAATCACTAGAGTGATTGTTTCACAGTGCTTCACGAGTGTAAGGGTATATACTACTCATTTTAAACCAAGGATTGTTTTCTTAGTGGATTGTATGGTGCTGGATTATTTCCTACCATACCAAGGACGTAGCTATTCATATTGAATAGAAAACCTTGTAAATTGATGTGTCTTTTTGGATTTGTGTTTTTTTGTTTCTCTGCATGGAAGTATATCTTTAATAGGAGACACAGGTTGTTCTCTTTTTAAGGGATCTTAAAAGATGAAAAAGGGGTACCACTGACTCACCCCCCTCTCAGTGGTTCATTACTCCAAATGGGTCCTTTCATTCATTCCATATAATTGAATCCAATATATTGTAGAAATTACATGAATCCAGGTTCTTGTAGTTTAATTGTACAATTCATGAATATTTTTACTGGTATAGGTTATGGTGACATGGGGTTTGTATCCCCCGAGAATGTCCTTATTATCTTCCAAACGTGATTAGGGCTTCTATTTTACATGTCTAATAATATCTATACATCTCCTAGTTTCCTACTGGGAATGTCCAGAGATAATTTAATGATCCATTTAACATTCCCAATGTCATTTTAATGACATTGATATAATTTCTGGGATGGTGTTCCTTGATCCATATAAAGAGGTCTATAGGACATTGCATGATCTATCTAGAATGATCTAGGGAATAAAAAGACTGTGGTGGAATATATTTAGGGTGATTCATAATCAAATGGACACACCTGATGGGAATCACAGGATCTATACGTCATAAGTAATGGACTTCATTACACTTTTTGACACAACTATAGGATGTCTCATTTATTAATACACATGCCCAGAGGGTGTCATGATACATTCTCAACAATCCCATATGGGGTAATGAGACATGATCGAAATTTATAAATGTTGTCCAATGAATCTATATTCATTTCTATAAGGAGTATGTTTATATTATCAACATCTCCATATGATTTCCATATACGTTCTCGACATGTCCAGAGGGTGCCCTGTGACTTTCTCAATATGTACAGATGGTATTTTCAGACATAGTTTACATGCATATAAAGATTCATGAGTCCTATTTTACCTATCAGTCCAATGTTACATGATCTAGATAGATGGTTTTACATGAATTGTAACAACTAATGATAATTAGCATATCCATTTAGGCATTATTCGGCAAATTTTCTTGTCTATATTTCATATGATCCCTTTCTTTTTTCAATAATTATTGTGTTCAGGTTTCTTGTTACCCAGTTGACATGCAATAACTTATTCGAGTGTTCTAGAGGGCCCATCATAAGTCCATAATTCGATCCTTATAGTGACCATGAGAATAAAATATTTATTTCCTTTGATCACTACGTTTATCCCTTGTATTTTAAATGGTGGAATACATTGAAATCTTGTGACTTTTTGCTTCATGATGTTTGACATCATCTCCAGTAGTCATTGCTTGATATATTTTTTCATGCTAAGTGGGAATTTTCTAGTATCAACACACCAGTTAGATTATTCCTTCTGTGTTTTGAATTTAAAAAATATGATATTGATTTAAGAATCTATTTTTTTATAATTCTCTTTTCATGATCCATTTAGTGGCTATCAATGATGTTTTGTGATAGGAGTGACCTCATGAACATTCCCAATATCTCCATGATTATTGGACATCATACAATCAAATAGGTTTAACTGAATCATGTTCACATTTCAAATAGAATTATAAATTCCAGAATAAAATGTATAGTTTTATTTTATAGATAATGAGTCCATTTGAATGGCTTTTTCATGATCAATGAAATTTTTAATTGAATACTTTGTGATGTTAAAACATCTTATTAATGATCATTCAGGATATCACAGTAGATTGTGAAGGATTCATCATGAGAATATGATGTATTGTCAAAGGGCCTTCATATGACCTCATGTGGTCACATGAGTCACATAATTCCTTCACGGGAAGATCCACATATCTTATATTAGCTAGGATAATCCTTATATTACTTTTTTTTGAATACATCATTATTTTACAAGGACATGGGATCTTGTAACATAATGTGATAATTTTCTTAGAAAATAAAACATCTAGTTTGAGATATGTCACATGATGAATGATGGATATCATGATATAATGCGATAACTACAACATAAACCTATATTTATATTATTAGAGAAAAACTGGAATCACATGATTGGATAAACATGTCCAAGTTCCATCGCTTTGTGAAGTTGACACACCAATATGCTCTTATGTGGCACTGTTGACATAATTTTAGAGGCTTAGTGGGGTCTTGAAAATACCACAAGATCAATATTAGAATATCGAAGTAACTCATCATAGAATGTGTATATTTCCTACATTTTATAAGGGTCATTGGATAATTTTCAACTTTCTATTAGTGGAAAACACGAATGATTAGAAGAGATCATCTAATGGACTTCAGCTGATTATCAGTGATTTTTATGAAACCATACAAATAATAATAGGGGTTATGAATTGGTATTTCAATGATTATAATAATATAATATATTATAAATGACCCATTATCATGTTCTTTCAAATGTCATGTGATCACATGCCCTTAAAATGATTACATGATCGACGTGATTTGGATGACTTCAACCCATTTTTAGATGGAAAATAAAACCCATAGTTCCTATATTTTTTCATTATAGAATTTACGAAGTTAATTTTATCTAGAGGAATCAAAGATACACCCAATAGATTATAATATAATTCAATAGATTCTTAAGTAATTTATTATGAACTTATGGGTATTAAATTAATTAAATTAATTCTTATCCATTAATAAAACATTTACACCAATTCAACCATCAAAAATAATATTAATTTTTCAATAAATAAAATTATGTACTTTGATAAATTGTCTTAAGTGATGTTTTTTTTACTTATTCTATATTTCCCCCCTCCAAATTTCATCATATTTGTTCATGTATGGATGCTTTTATGTCCAAGGAATTTTAGAATATAATTCAGTCCAAAAAATATTTCCATGATAAATTTACCGAATGTACACATGATTTTAAATATATTAATGAATGTAATTTTATATATTAAAATATATAGAATTTAAACACAATTTTTTCATTTCCACCATAAAAATTCCTCTTTATTTGATGATGTATTTTAGATGATATGGATCAATAACTATATGAAATAATTATTTCCAGTTAAACTATCTAGAAAAAATGTTCCAAATGTCCAAAAATAATTTAATATCATATTGAAAAAATATTATAATATGATATTATTTTGAAATTATTCCCTATTTATTTAATGACCACTATCAATATTTCAAATAATTTGGCCATATACTATTGAATATATGGATAGATAATTGTACCAAATAATTTTATCTGGTTAGACTATCTAGAGAAAATATACCTAATGTCCATGAATTTGTAAATATAAGAATAAATAGATATTTAAAGATGGTATTATTTTAGACTTTATATCAAATTTTATGTCTGTCATCCATTAAAATTTTATCCTTAATTCTTGTTTTTGTTTTATTTATGGTCCAGAAAATAAATATATTTTTTCAACCTGGAAGATTAATTGAATATTGATGCATTCACCTCGCATGGACATTTTACCATGATAAATTTTAAAATAGACATTACTACAACTAGATAAGATGATAAAACATATTTCATCTAACATTATTAAATATTTTAGGTAAACCCATCTATGGATAAAAATATTTTGATTGAATTTCTACAGTTATATGAATCTAGATGAATCCATATAAGCATTAAACTGATGACCACTTTTCACCCCTAAAATTGTGCATCTAGATTTAATTAACTAAACATAAAATTTTGATATATAGTATATAATATTAAAATAAAATCAAAATATTGACAAAATAAAATTTTTATATAGAAATACTAATTTTTACGAGAATGGGATAACTGGAATTCAAATTAAAATATTAAAATTTGTCATTATTCATAAGATAAATTTATTTATGAAATAACATAAATTTAAAATATTGATTGATATTTTATATGAAAATAAAAATCCTTGAAAAAATAAATTCTCAAAAAAAATAATTGAAATTGACACCACCAATAATTGATTATCCTTAACTATAATATTGTTACAATTTTAACCCCTTAAAATCACCCATCCTCATGTATAAATACAACTCTCCATCTCCCCATTCACCAACACAATGTTTTTTATTTTCAAAATATATACCATACAAGTAGTTTATAACAATTAGGTCTCTATAATATTTAATCCTTATGATGAACTGATAGATATCTACGATATGATTTAAAAAGTTAATCTTCAGGGTACGTTATTTCATCTAAATTCTCACGCCATGAGTCTTATTTTAATGCTATTAATATAATATCTTTTTCATTGTTTACATAATTCACCTATTAATTATTATATCCTGAAAAATTTAAACATAACGTAATATTTTGTTTCAGTTTGAATAAATTCTTAAATGGAAAGGTGACATGAATTCCTGATAGTGGTATGAGTTTCATATACCAATAAATTTTTATTCGAATATATTACTTATTTAATATTGTTGGAATGATTTTATTATGTGTGTAGTGACCTCTGATAATTTTATATTTAATTTTCACTTGTATAATTTTGATTCATCTCGATTACAATTAATCACTTCTTTGGATAATTCTATCATTAATGATATGATCTTTGTAATGGGTATTCTTTCATAATATTATTTTTATTGTATTTATTTTTCTTATAACTATTTAATATCAATTTATCATGTTATAAAGTGAGTTCAAATAGCCCTAATAATTTGAATGTGATGTATTTTTATTTATGGACCACTTTACCACTCATTACTGGTTATCTTATGTTGTTACTCTACAGAAACAAGGGTTCACCCCCACCACCACAATTTTTTTATGGATTTTTCGAAAAAAAATATTTGGATAAGTCAGAATCATATACAATGATCCAACCAAAGAGACAAACATACCCATGATAAGACACGGACAAAAAACAATTGAAATTAAAAATTTATATTCACAAAACATCCAAAATCAACCTCGACCCACACTCTGGTGTCACGTTCCCACCTCAATCCATGAATTCACTTCCATCCACATCTGTAGATCACTTCTCCGAGATTCTACAATTATCAATGTCTACAAACTACCTTTGTTTCCCCACATTAAATCTCCTCTTGATTCAAACGCCGGAACAATCAAAAATATAGAACTGTTCCACCTCCTGACCTCGTCATCAAAATTAACCACCATTTTCGTCATGTTTCAACTGAAAACTCCAATGTTGCCAACATAAAAGCTGAACTCCACTAAACTGCACCTCCCAAAACCTCCTCAATGACCCACATATCTGATGGAATCGGATGGGAATATAGGACTCGAATGTAAGATCAGGGTTGAGAGGGTTTGAGCCTCGGTAGGGGTCCAAAACCCAAAAAAAATCATTAAATGAAATCGAAAATAAGTTGGTATTAAAGATAGAGATAATTAGAACCACCCTCATAAATCACCGCTAAGATGAAGGATCTCAACAGAAGTGATGACCAATCAAAAGATAAAAAATAAAAACAAATGAGGTCACTACTAGCTTCCTCCCATACTATACCATGTTTTCATATATCATGAATCCATGCTGACCAAAATGGATTCAAATGTGAATGGTTGACTTGCATGGGAGGTGGAGAATCAAGACGTCGAACATTGCCACAATAGAAGACCCAACCTGTCTAAAGACAATACACAAAAAAATGGGTATGTTGTTTTTCTAAAAAATAAATTTATTTCTAGGTGAAAACTAGTGGATGATACTCTTGAAGATATGTACCTAGGTGTAATAGTAGAAAGAAACATATTTTGATATTCTTGATCGGTAACGAGTTCATGAAAATGGTCCTTATTTCAAACTGGGGTTTTCAATTTCATGATATTTTCGTGGATAATATACATGCTTCTTACGAACTATTTTAAAAGATTTATCTTTCATTACATTGATATCTAACCATTATAATATCATATTTCATTATTTTTCTCATTTAATTGATGAATATATTCGTACTATATAATTATTTCGTTTATTCGAAAAAATCATGCATGTTATTCCACATTGGGTAGTTTATTCAAATTATTTATGTTTTTCATATCCTAGAATATTATTCGATGGAATATTTAATATATGATGAAATGAAATCGAATTTATATAACATATGTGGATAAAAATTATATATCCCCATAGTGTGGTTGTATGTCTCATGAAATATCTATGATAGGGTAATGGGTGCATACATATAATTTATAAATGATATCATGAGAAAATGACTTGATTTGATGTTTAAAATGTGTACCATTAAGAATTGTCATCACAATATGTTCAATTATTATTTTCCATGCATTTTTTTTGTTTCGAAATGGGTATAATTATTATCAATTTTTAATTGATTTGGAATAACTTGTAATATTTATTCTCTCTAAATTTTTTTATTTATAAATTGCATTACTATATGTTATCCCCTTACCGATCATCTACGGTCTCCAATTTATAATGGGTTCCTTTTCCCTAGGAAATGAATAGAGTAATATTTATGATAAGTGGATTTTCAAGGAGTATAATGACTTTTTATTGTTTTAATTGATGCATATTTAACATGTGTAATGTAAAACATTTTCATGAACCATGTTTATATAGGCTATGAAACAACTGGATCTACTATATTTGTGACCAACATACCATTGTAATAATACATTCATTGGATTTAGTGTTTATGATTATGGACTTTAATATTTGGTATTGCATTATTGTTTAATAAAAACATAATGAAATTGACATATAAGATCCAAGTTATAAAACAGGATCCCTAAAATAAATACATAGTATAATGAAGATAATTCTCTAGAAAACTCTATCATTGTCTGGTTTATAATATAATTAATAACATACCATTGGTTAGATATGGCATCTGATGGAAAGAAAAATCATGTCAATACCCTAAATTTTTGAAGGGACTACTAGTAAATAAAATCAATGATATCATTGATGGATCCGAAACGATCATGAATTTGTTATGTCATTTGACCTAGGTAATTTTTTATTACCTTTAATTCATAAAATGAAATATATCTCTAAAAAATATTATTTCAATATTGGATAGCATCATACGAAAAACAAACCTTTACCGTTATTAGTCCAACAAATCTTTTAGTGGTTGAAAAATGGAATTCATTAGTATACTAACAAAACATCATAGATCATTGATTCCATATGGGACACTAATGATCATTTCACAAAAACTTATCAGTTTCAAGATATAAGGGTGGATATAAACCATGATCATCTTGTTTTGATTTATATGAATGATTCTATGATATTTCCCACATCACCATTATAAATTATTTTAGATCATGTGACTTCTTGACATCCCAATTTTATTAGAGTTCCAAATAAAATTTAAATAGTGGCATACATTTGAGAAACTCATATCATCCTCAAACTGGTTATTAGTAAGAAAGAGAAATCCATAGCATATATGATATTTGAGTTCATTTTCAAATTACATAAAAAGAATGTAGAACTAATTCATACAATTGGCTAAATATTCTTTTAATAATAGTTTCCATTAAATTATTGAAAGGAAACCATATGAGGATTCATATGGTAAATGAAGTCATATTAAAAATTTATGGGATGAGCATAGAGAAAGGAATATATGTGGGTTGTAACATGAATATGATAAAACCAAAAAGTAAGATAATTTACATATCATATTAAAACATATCCTAAATGGGAGAAAAGATATTATGATAACAGTAAAAAGATCATGGAATTCAAAGTGGGTTCACAAATCTTCATGATAGTATCACCATAAGAAGGGCATTAGCATTTTGTGAATAAATGAAATAATTTTCCATGTAAATTGGTGCATTTGATATCCTAAAATAATTAGAGTTTTATATTAGCATCTTTTAATGCCACACATCCTTTGGAATGTTCGTTGAGTCTTCTAGGTCTCTTTGCTAAGGAAATACATTCCAATCCTAGATCGTGTAAACTATAAAAATGATACAGATCATAAATATATTTTATCATATAATGAAGATCATTTCTAGAATATATACACTATGGAATAAGCATTTACAAAAATATAACACACCCAGTGAAAGTGTTGTGGAGAAATATAAATATATAGGACGAAACATTGGAACCTGAAGAAGTATTGATGTTGAAAGTCCCTATTTTGATTCACACATATGTTACACATATAGATTTTCATAGTGAAATTTTAAAATCTCAGAATAATGTAATGATCCCATTTAAATTATATAATTATAATTTATTTAATAATAATATATTTATGAATGAAATTATATTTTATATTCATTCCTTACAAATTAGTATATTATTTATCATCGTAATTTACATGTTAAAATGTATATGTTAAGTGAATATAATAAAATATATATCATGTATAGTTTAAATTTTATCTTTTAATTATTTTTATTAATGTATTACAATAAATTAAAAATACATTATATGATAAAATAAATAAGTTAAGTATTATTTATTTATTTTTGGAACCTACTATTAATAAATTAATAAAACTAATTCTATGCAATTAATAAAACATTTTCATCAATTCATTCATCCAAAATAATTATCATTTTTATAGAATTTTGATAATGATTGTACAAAAATTGCCTTTAGTAAATTAGTGTTTCCATGTGTTCAATTTTACCCCTCCAATTTGTAGTATTCATGTGAACTCATTGAAGCAGTTATTTTCAATACATTTTAGAATACAGATTTGTCTAGTAAAATAGACATGGATCAATATATTGATGTTCCAAGGTTTATTTAATATCAATTATATTGAATTTTGGAAGAATTTATTATATTTAAATTCTCCCCTATTTCATTCACATCCATCCTAATCAAATCACATTTTCAAAATGTGTTGTGGAAGTTATTGCAAAATAATTAGAAGAAATAATTATGCTAGGTCAATATTTGATGGTTCAATATAAGAAATGTCCCTAATTTATCACATGTCATAATGAAAAAATATTAGAATATGGTCTTCATTGTAAATTCTCTCCTACTTCTATAAAATTCACAAGTGTTTAAAAAAAAATTTCCTCATATTATAGATGTTATAGGTTAATAATTATAATAAATAATTCAGTACAATGAAACTACCCTTGTTAAATATGATTAATAAACATGCATTATTGAATGTATCAATCATGGAATATTTGATCATGGGATTATTTTTATTTTATTTTTTATTCTTTTTTGGACCACCATTAACATTTTACATTCAAAATTATTTTTTTGTCGAAGTTATGGTTGAATTATTGATGAAAATATGTTCAAATAAAAATCATCATTGAACCTGGATGCATTGAATTCCAACACATTTTTTAATATGACAAGATTTTACCAAGATGTTCCTTTAGTTGTGTAAAATAGTCCATATTATTTCCTCTAACACAATTATGAATTTCGGTTAAATCTATGAATATAAAAAATTGTTATTACGGAATTTTTTGTGGTGGCACCCATCCAATAAGACCCACATCAGTGATGACGTCATGGCCAATTTTCACCCCAAAAAATGAGTATCCATTATTCATTATAAAAATTAATGTTATAGATTTATTATTATAGAATCTATAAAAAAAGTAAAATATGGTATAAATAAGGTTTTAAAAGGAAAATATAAAATGGATAAGAGGAATTCCCAGACAATTTTTTAAATAAAACATAATTCATGATAAAAATTTATTTAACGAAAGGAAAAAAAATTAAATGTGGGAATTTATATATTATAAAACAATAAAAAACGTGAAAAAAAATTCTATCTTAATCATTGGAATAAATTCTATCATAAATAGATTTCTCTTTTGTTGAAAATTATTTACTATTTTAAACCCTTAATGTCCATCATCCCCATGTTTATATACCCACACCCTTTTCACATTCCCCGAAAAAATTGATTTTATATCATAATAATCCTTCCATGTAGTTTCATAAACTCATATCTCTATTTTGATGACGTGTTATTGTTGATTTGAAGTATTTCCCCTTGAAAATATAGAATTATACTCATTAAGGAACAAGATTTCATTACATTAACAATTCAATGATGAATTTTATAATTAGATTCAAGAAATTTCATTTTAATGGTGTATATAATCCGCCATGTAAAAACGATATCTTGAATTATTTTAATGTACTTTTATTTTATGTTTTAATTTCAAATGATCCATCAATGAGATTTTACATGAATATTACCATCTTATGTGAATTTGAAAAATCAATTTCATTTCATTGGGATATATTATTTATTAAATGGTTTGGATATTATAAGATTCTTTGTGTATTAATCTATTAATATATTATGTTATATTTCAACTAGTATTATGTGTGTTAACATTGGCTACATATATTCACTTAATTAATTAATTCCCACTTTAATGATATGACCTTTGAATGGGAATTTCATTCCTATAATTATTTTGGTTCAATTTAATTATTTTTATTAAACTTTAATCATAAATTAATTATATTTTAATGTCTAATTAAATTCCTTAATTATAGTTGATATTTTTTAATCTAAATCGGATAACCCAATTACCTCTTCTTATTGATATTCATAAGACATTGCTCTTTCAATATATCAGTTCCCCAACCCTCTCTCACAAATACCTTCACAAGACATTAAAATTCAATCGTATTTCCTTATATAATATAATTAAAGTATATCTGTTATATTTTACTTATTATGTTATCAATTATATAACACTACTCCATCTCATTTTATAAAAATTATAATCTGATATAATTCTCTAAATTTAAAGTACTATAAAACCATATTAATGTTTCTAAATAATTTTATGTATGTTGTTTCATGTAAATACGTCCTTTCATGAAAAATACAAATAAATATGTATATAGAAACGATTTACCAAGGGATGTCACCCAAAAACACCACATTGAACTTGAATTTATCAAGAACTAGGGAACAACAGTATGTCTTTCTACACACATGGATTGACACTCCAAAGGTATATTCTTGGATAATCTAAATATTATTTAAGTAATTTCATCTAGGATTTATCATTGACTAAATCAATCTCCATAAACTGTACAATCAAATTTCATTATTCAATTCTTGTAATTAGAGAACAGATTAATAAAAAATAATTATTTATTGTATATGAAAAAATCAAGTAAGATATTCCTCATTGGGAGACTGATTATATGTTTTGTTGTTGTTCATATTCTTGAATATTTTACAATTTAATGTTTGATATACGATAGAATGAATTGATGTTTTATATAATAGGTTGAATGTAAATTTATATTTTCCCACAGTGCACAGGTAGGTCCGATGAGGAAACTACGATAGGTTAATGGGATTTCCTTTCCTTTTATGAATTCTTTCTTAGCATAAGGTCTTGATTTTATGGTAAAAATGTCTGACAATATGCATTCTCGTCCCAATTTAATCAATTATTGTTATACATGATTTTATTTATTTTTATCTTTATCAGTGGGTATATTTATTCTCTACATTTTATTTTACATGAAAAAACTAAATATATTAATTCATTAAATAATTTTTTTTATAATAATTTCAATTGAACATTGTATCCTTAATTTTTATCTAATTACATCTTTTTATAGTATTTTCCATTCCCCCCAAAATACCAATAATGTAAATTACATGATAAATATATTTTCAGGTAGAATAACAGTGTTTCATATTTTTTCATTGATGTATTTCTTTCCAATGTAATGTAAATAATATTTATGTGTTTGGTTTCCTAATGATATTTTAGTGTTGGGTCATAGAAATTTTTTATCTTTTTGATAATGTAATAAAACAACCTCCATATCCCAAAAGACGTATTGCATATTGTTACAATGTGAATATGAGGATAGTTTAATGAAAACCATATGAGGTGGATTTAGAATAATGTAGTTAGAAAACATAATCACTACATGGAACATGATGGATATCAATAATTTTTTTCCTGAAATAAAATCAATTTTTTTATATACTATTTAATAATATACCATTATTTTGAAATGGTTCCACATAGATGGTCAAAATTCATCAATATATGATTTCAATATAGGGACTTCCTAACCATGAAAATAAATGATGCTAGGGTCAGATCCAAATAGATCATGACAATATTATGTTAGTAGTCCCAAGTTATGACATATAACTTGGAATTGATGGTAAAACCTATTCATCCACAACATTTAGTGTCAATATTTGATAGATTCATGTGGAAACAACCCTAATCATTATTTTGAACCACAAATCCATTAGATCATTAATAGTGGACATCATTACTAGACTATATAAATTATCAAATAAGAATTTTTCTATATGGGCCATTTATTGACAAAATTACAAATTCATTCCATATTCTATAATTAAGAAAGGATATTCCCCTTGATCAACTCAGTTAGTTAAATATCAATTTATTTTTTATAATTTAGGAGGAACAAATATAATTTGTTTATGATCTTGGTCCTCTCTTCACAACCAAATTTTATAGGATTCCTCAAAAAGAATTGAAATATGAGGAAAATTTGAGCACTGAATTACATTCTCAAACATATGAGTTATTTGAATGTACAATAAAAACCATAGAAGACAGGTTGATTTCTTGTTAACAAGAATTTAAAAGAATGTTCTATCAATACTAACTTTTTCTAGAATATTGTTATAATAGTAATTTCCATTATAGCATATAAATTAAATTATATGAGACTTTGTACGTTAAAAGGAGTCATACTCAAACATAATGTGATAAAAATGTGTAGAGAAATCAAATTGGTGTATATATTATTGATATGAAAACTAGAATGTCCATAATAATTTAAAATCTTATCAAAACTTCATTGAATATACTAAAATGCTATGCTGATAACTAGGGGAAGGAAATGATATTCTAGGTAGGTGACCATGTCTTACCGATATTATATCCATGGAAAGGTGTTATACGGTTTGGGATGAAAGGTAATTTAATTAAAAATAATACATATCATTTTTAGAACTAATTAAAAATTGGTGTTGTAGCTTTTCATCTTACCATACTTTCAAACCAATCGGATGTTCATGGATTCTACCATGCATCAATGAAAATTTTAACGACACAAAAAATGTAGTTCTTTTATTTAGGGATCTATTTTTTCCTAATAAATTTCTATTATGTTTTAAAACAAAAGCACATCAAATTACTTTATACCCAAATTTTAGTTCTCAAAAATGATATAATTATTATTAAAATTCATGGTTTATAGAATAATGATTATTTTATTAAATAGTATGATTTACAACACATGTTTTAAAATTTAAATGATAAAATGATTTTATTTTTTTGTATGTTAAAAATTTCACTATGAAATTTCATTGTTCATTTTCTATCCACTATTTCTTAATAAAAATGATATTTATATTTAAAAGTAAATTTTCTCATACATAGATAATTATTTTGGTTAAATAAACACCATTTTTGAATTCCAAATGTCAAAAATTAACCTAGGATTAATTTTTAAAAATTTTATAAGAAGTATCATTTTGATGAATAGTAATTGATGAATAGTTTTTTTTATGAATATTAAAAAAATATTTTATTATTAAACAACTTTTTTGTTTAATGATTTTCAAAAAATGGTTTTCAACAGTTGTTATCAGTTAGAAATTTAGAGTCTAATAAGATCAAAAATATTTTCAGTGAATAGTAATGTATGAATAGTAATATACCATTATGAATACTAATGAATAATAAATCACCCAAAAATATAGAAACTTCACCCATGAATGTATAAATACATTTTAGACATATTAAAAGTGAAAAAATTATCATAATATATGTTTCAGTATTTTTTTATGTCATAAATATTTAATTAACAATTTTATAATTAATTTAATAATTTAAAATGGAAATATATTTTCATAAAATATAATAATAATTTTTTACTTTATTGTATAATGGTTATATTATAATTTTATGGGACCTTGATTACTTTTTTATGGTGTTACAAAATGAGTTATAGTTTTAGAGTTTTACATTTGGAATAAATAATGATTTTTTATTAATGATTAAATTAAAAATATTTAGAAAATTATTTTCATAAAATTGGGTTCATTTTTGAATTCGCATAGATATAAGGTTAGGGTGAATTTTTGTGATTTTTCTAAAATAGTTGAATTTTCAGTGAATAGTAAAAAATACAGTTTTGAGATTTAGGTGTCCAATGACATCATTAATGATATAATAATGATGTAGGATTTCTGGTCTACACATAAATAGTGATAGATGCTATAATTTTCCCCAGGTGGCAAATATCATGGGCAAATACCATAGGAAAGCCCATGGTTTTTCAAATACCACCGATTAGGGTGTCCCTTGGAAATTAATAATTTATTCCCTCACTTTTCATATAAATAACAATCCATTTCCCTCATTAATTTCATTCCAAAATAATTCTCAACAATCTTCTGGTATCCTTACATCCCAAGGAGTCCCCCCAAAGTGCCCTTAATCCTCCCAAGGTCCCTAACTTCATGCTTTCGAAGTTACTCTTAAAGGTAAGGGAATCTTTCACCCTCCTCTTTTAAGTCTTGACTTACATTATGTTTTTCATAAAATTCCATTTTATTATGTGGGGATAGTTTTTATATATCATTAATAATGTCCATTTCATTTCCAAATGATGCGAGACCTTTTATTCTCTCATCAATTGATTTTTTGAAATAATTGTTTGACACGTTTAGGATGCGTAATATTGGAAAAACAAATCTTGATTTCTCATTCATTCAAGGTTTCATTTTCATATGGTGTGTCATTTAATTTTCCCCACTATGACATTATTTATTTTAATTATTTACCTAAAATGTAAATTTATTCATTTATTGATGCTAGATCCTTGTACACTGTCTTTATATTATTTTTTATAACCATGTTATATAGGTGTTATGCTGTAGACCTATTTCATATTTATGGTTGATCATAGATACATTAAAATGATATATTTTATTATGGAATTGACATAAATATAACCCTCAATCCATTTCCCTGGGTTATAAATGATATAATGATCTTATTTTTAAGAACATTTAAAACTTCACGATTTTGAAATGAAACCCATATATTTAATTCCTTAGGGGTTATTTAGGAAATGGTTGGTTATGATCTATGTGGATCACATGAATTTAAAGGCATATTATGGGTGTTCCATGATAGATATCTAATGCATTCGATAAATAATTAATCTCTAGAGATGACAAGTTTAACGATTCATTGGTGAATAACCTTTGTAATTTTATTGACACCACAAGGATAAACCTCTGGGATTTCTCCTTGAATGTATTAATGAAATGTTGGAGCCACATATTCAAATTATAATTCAAGTTATTTTTATTATGATATTAATATTATACAATTTCTCTTTCTTTTATGAATTTTATCATGTTCTTATTAATATTGTTGAAGATCATATGTCAATTATTTCACTTGTTTTCCATACTGAGCCTCCTGCTCATCCTTTCCTTTGATGATTGTCTTCAGGATATGAGATGAAGTAATTTCACATTGGATGAACTGATGATGAAGCCTTACAAGTGGTTTAGAAGAATATTTTATGTTGTTTTCTTGTATTATATACTTTATTTACAAGACACTATACTTTAAAGATATTATGTTTGTAAAATGTAATGAAATGTTATGTAATAAAAAGGCAGGATTCCATAGTTGGTATCAATAAATTGTTTAGTTATTTATAGAAATTAGGATATGAAAACTTTTGTAAGAATCCTATAGAAATGATTAAATATAGGAAAATTTATTGGTATTTTGGTGAGTATTGAGTAAGTGTTTTATCAAAAAAATACATCCTTGTATGGATACGAGCATGTAAAGGTGGCTTTTGCACAGGGGTACCTAGGAGTGAAAACTCTGACTAGGAGTTTTGTGCTTGACTCAGGGTATCCTGGTACATGAGAACATGACTTGCTGCACTCCTAGTTTGACACTCCTAGGGGATATGTTTTGTTAATCCTATTATTTTTATGAATCATTAAGAAGGATTTATAGAAAATGTAATTTTTGTTAAAGAACAATATTTTTTTAAAACATTATATTTATTTTTAATGATAATTTTCAAAATAGTAAAAAATTTCAAATATGATAAAATTCCAAGGACGCATTTTATTTAAGGGGGGATGAATGTAGTGACCCAAAAATGTACTTATTTTATTTATTGATCTCTTTTCTCCTAATAATTTTTTAATATATTTTACATTAAAAGCACATCAAATTACGATGTACCCAAATTGTAGTTTTCACAAATGATATAATTATTATAGAAAATTATGTTGTATGGAATAATGATTATTTTAATTAAAGAGTATGATTAAAAACATCTATTATTAAATTTAAATTATAAAACAAATTTACTTTTTTATGTTATAAATTTCACTATGAAATTTCACTATTCATTTTATATCCACTATTATATTTAATAACTAAATATTTTATTATTTGAAAGTCACATTTCTCATACATTTCTTAATATTATGTTTAAATAAACATCATTTTTAAATTCAAAATGAATAAATTAACCTAGTATGAGTTTTTAGGAATTTTTTAAGAAGATTCAATTTGAGGAATATTATTTTACGAATAGTGTTTTTGTTAATAGTATAAAAATATTTTATTACTAGATAAATTTTTTTGTGAAATGATTTTTAAAAAACTTTCTTCTTCAGTTGTGATTAGAATAAAATTTAGAGTCTAATAATATCAAATTGATTTTCGGGGAATTGTAAAGTATGAATTGTAATAAAACATTATGACTAGTAATGAATTGTAATGAATAGTAAATCTACCAAAAAATAAAAACATCACCCATGAATGAATAAATAAATTTTAGACATCTTAAGAGTGAAAAAACGATCATAGTTTAAGTTTTGATATTTTAGTATGTCATAAATATTTTCTTTACAATATAATAATTAATTTTACAATTTAAAATGGAAATTTATTTTCATAATAATTATTAATAAATTGTTACTTTATTGTATTATGGTTGTGCGATAAGTTTATAGAACCTTGATTACTTTTTATGGTGTTACAAAATGAGTTATAGTTTTAATCTTGTATTTTTTTTGAATAAATTGGGATTTTAATTAAAAATTACGTTAAAAAAATTTAGAAAATTAATTTCATAAAATTTAATTCATTTTTGAAATCAGAGAATCGATATTAGGTTTTGGTGAATTTTCCATATTTTTCTGAAGTGGTTGAATTTCCAGTGAATAATAAAAATTCAGTTTTGAGTTTCACGTTTTTAATGACATCATTAATGACGTAATAATGATGTAAGATTTATGGTCCACCAATGAATAGTAATATATTCGATGAGGAGTACCATGTGGCCAATACCATTGGAAAATACCATGGTAAATCCCATGGTTTTGCAAATAACACCGATGAAGGTGTCTCTTGGAAATTAATAATTTTTTCCCTCACTTTTCCTATAAATAGAAAGAAATTTCCCTCGTTCATTTCATTCTAAAATCCTCCTCAATGAATCTTTGTTTCCATACATTCAAAATTTTCCTCCCATGGATCCCTTAAGCCTTCAATGGTCTTGACCTTCATGATTTCAAAGTTACTCTTCAATGTATGAGAACATTTCACCCTCCTCTTTTAAGCCATGACTTCTTTTATGTAATGTCTTATAGTTACATTTTATTATAAAGGGTCTTGTTATTATATATCTATAATACCATCCATTCCATTTCCAAATTATGTGATAACCTTTCCTCTCTCATCAATTTATTTTCAGAATTTTTATGTGACGCTGTTAGGCTGCCTAATTTTCGTAAAAGAAATTGTGCTTTCTCTTTCCTTACAAGTTTTATTTTCATGTGGTGTGTCATTCAATTGTCCACATAATGATCTGCTTTGGTTTTATTCTATACCTATACTATAAAATGATTCATTTATTTATGGGATAACCTTGTCCTCTCACTTTATATTATTTTCAAAAACCATGTTATATTGTCGTTATGCTGTATAAATTTTTTCTCAAAATTTCTCTCTTTTTATCAAATAAGTCTCTTTGTCTTATTTATGTGAATTCTCAAACCTACTTCATTTAAATGGGTTTTTATAGATACATTAAAATGATATATTTTAATTTGGAATTGACATATATTTAATCCTCACGCCCATTCCATTGGTTATAAATGATATAATGATATTATTTTTAAGAACATTTAAAACGTCAAGATTTTGAAACGAAACCCATTTCATTTATTCTCTATTAGTTATTTATGAAATGGTTGATTAAGATCTATATAGATCATATGAAATTAAGGACATATTAAGGGTGTTCCCTGATAGCGCTCTGATGAATTGGGTAAATAATTAATCACTTGAGATGAAAGGTTTCACGATACCTTGGTGAATAACCTTGGTAATTGTTTTGACACCTCTGGGATAAACCATGGTGATATCTTCATTAATGTCTAAATTAAATTAGGTACCTACATATTCAAGTTACGATTCATGTTATTCTTATTATTATGTCTAGAATCTCCCATTATTCATTCCTTTAGAACTTTTATCATGTTCTTATTAATATTTCTCAAGATCACATGTCAACTATTTCACTTGTTTTCTTTACTGAGCCTTCTGCTCACCCTTTCCTTTGATGTTTGTCTCCAGGATATGAAATATAGTAATTTATCCTAAGATGAAACTATGATTATTCCTTACATGTGGGTTATATGAATGTTTTATTTTTTTCATTTATTATGTTCCTGATTTCCATGACACTAAACATTAATGATCTTCTGTTTGTAAGATGTATTGAAAAGTTATGTAATAAAAAGGAGGGAGGCCATAATAATGAAATACATTCCAAAACCAAGATCATGTAATTACCATACATGGGATATATCCTGATCATTTTTTATCATATAATGAAGAACCATTATATATTATGGACTCCAGAGAGAAAATATTTAGATATACATTCCATGACATGTGAAAGTGTGGTGGAGAAATCCCAAGGTAAGACATGAAACAGGGGAACTAATATATTTATTTTTTCTGAATTACCATCTTTAGTTTCATACATATGGTACAAAGATAAATTTCATGGGTGAAAAGTCATAAGTGGGAATAATTTAATGATTGAGTTTATATAAAATATATAAAATTTATTAGAGAATGAATATAATTACACATAAAACTATATATTATAATGTTTTCATGAAAATTAATATTATATTTATCATGATAGATTATTATTTAATATATATTATTAATATGTTAAAATATATATATTATTTTTCCCTATTGATATAATAATATACTATATATAATATAATATACCTATATTAAATGATAATTTTAAATAATCAAGAACCATGTAATTTATGTGGAACAAATGAGCATTACATTAAAGACACTAATTATTTGAAGTTATTAAACCATTTTCATTAATTTTTTAATATAAAAGATTTAAAAAACATTAAATAGTTAAATTTATAAATCTATATTTTTTTATTAAATAATGTTTCTCTTCTATGTATTCTTTTTTATACCTCAATATATTTGCATATATGGCCTTTCATTGAGGATGTTATGGTCTAAAATTTATAAAATTATAAATATTTTTAGTTAAACTACACTAGTTAAATGTACTGAATAGTGATGAGTTTTTAATATCGTAATAGAAGAGTTTTATAATATGGTAATCTATAGGCATTATTTCTGTGTAATTCTCTACTACGTTCAAAATTTCACCGAATTTATAAATGTATTGTAGAAGTTACAGATAAATAATTATAATAAATGAAAATTTAAAGTTATAATGTCCAGGTTTAGTATAATGAATATCCTTGGGGTTTTTAACATAATAATTATATACTGTTGGATTATGGTATTAATTGGAATTTACCCGACATGTATTTAGAATCCTATATAAAATTTTCACATTATTTGTCTATTTATTGTAGATTTTTTGGCTATATAATTATAATAAATAATTCTATCAATTCAAAATATATTGGTTAAATGTATTGAATGTAGGAAAATTTTTAATAACTTAATGATTGTATATCATATTTTTTTTATATTTTTGAATTATCCCCTATTTCATGTTTCCACACCATTAAAAGTTTAGTCACTAAAATGATTTTTTAGATGTTATGTTATAATCATTGATGAAATTATTTTTAGTATGGAAGATTCATTGAACCTAGGATCGTTGAATTCAAAAATTATTTTGAGAATGAATAGTTTTAAACAAACGTTTTCTACAATTCTTATTAAATTAATAAAATTAGGAAATATGAAAATTTTCAATGATTCAAGACAATCCATTTATAGGGAAAAATGTTATAACTGGATTTTTATAGTTTGACCCATCCAGTCATATCAACATCTTCATTGACTTCATGAACACTTTTCCCCGTCCAAATGACGATCCAACATTAATTATTTAATTTAAATATTATGTTATTATATAGTCAAACAAATTAAAATATTGATTAAATATATATTAGGAAGAAAAAACTAAAGTACAATTCAAAGGAAAATAGGGGAATTCAAATGTAATTTTATGAATTTATATTTATTCATGAATAATATTTTTTTTAATATATAACATAAAACACATTGATTTATTTATTAATTATATAACCATTAATAGACTAAAAAATTTTAAATTTCAACCCAAAACAATGGAAATAATTCCACCCAAAATTTATTGGCCTTTATTGAAAAATTATTTTTATTTGAAACCCTTAATATCACCCATAGTCAAATATAACTATCCACACCCTATTCTGGTGCTCCCACACCAAATGTCAGTTTATATAACAATATACAATCTAACATGTTTTTTCTAATGATCTCTATTCAAAATTGATGGGTTTTATGGATTTGAATGTTTTTCTCTCTAATATAAAAAATTTACTCTTCAAGGTAAGGGATTTATTCTCAATTCTAATTCACTAAGCTATATTGTAAGGTTTGAAACCTAGTTTATATTATGTGGTGTATATAAATATCTTTAAACATTTTATATAGAGAATACATTACACTTCAGTATTTATGAAGAATCAATTTTAAATAATTCATACAATGGGATTTGACTTTAATGTTACCATGTGATATGAGTTTCATACATTAATTTATTTTCATTAGGTTATATTAATTTTTCATTATTATTGATATTCTATTATTATGTTTTTATTTTATTATGGTTATTTTCTATTATATATCGACTTGTATTATATATAAATAATATTTATACTAATAACAACTTCATTGATTAATTATCACATCAATAATATGATTTTAAAAATGGATTTTCTTCCTCTACACCATTTTATCGACATTCAAATTTTATATAAGGCTTTGAATAACATTTTATTAGTTTTTTTCATGTCATTTAAAAAACATTAATTTGAAAATTATTTCTTATCATTGATAGACATCATCTCCCTCTCATTATTGTTTTTTTAAGTCCTTAATGCGCCAAAATAAGGGTTCATTAACCATCTATTACGACATCTTCACATGGAATTTTAAATTCCTTCTAAATTGAATGTAAAATATTATTAAAGAATCAATGTTATAATTGACTCATTATGTTATCAATGAAAGATAATTATTCCGTCTTATTTTTATAAATTTATACGATGTAACAATGATTAAAAATTGAACATCCAATTTGATAAAGTATAGTGTGTGTGGTTTTCCAAGAAAATACATCATTTCCTTGTTGAAAAGAAGTTGATGTACTTCTTTCACAGATGTTCCTAGGGGTGAAACCAAAAAAATATTCAGTCAGTCTTGAACAATAAATTGTCTATTCTAAGAGCCTTAATAAAATAATGGCCAGACACTTTTGTAGGATATGCATAGATTATATACATTGCAACACCTTGATATTTTTAAAGAACACTATGTCTGATAGCATATATATGAGAGAATACAGAGATTTATCAAACTCAAAAAATCATTATTTCAAAATGACCATTATACAGAATACATAAAATCTATGACTTTGGATATGATTACAAATAATATAAAATAAATATAATGTTCTTATTCGTAAAAATTTAATTATTCTTCGTAAATGAACATATATATTTTGATTTCTATTTATTTAAAAATTATATATTTTCATCATATGAAATTATTTTTACAATTAAGGTGAAAATAAATATAATTATTTTTATACACTTTATTATAATTTATTTGAGAAAATAAAATACACTTTTAGACTCAACACATCAAAAAAAATTAACTTAATTTTTGTGAATTTTCTAAAAAATATTACTTTTTAGATAAAAAGAGAAAATATAATTTTTTTTAAAAATACCATAAATCGTATAAAATAATAAATTAATGTTATTGAAATAAAATTAATTAAAAATTATTCATGATTAAAATTTTTATATAATTACATATTAACTAATTTATTACACTCAGAAACTCAATCCTTGTATTTTTTAAAACATTATTTTAGAATTTCTAAAAAGCTATTTTTATGGGTATTACACGTTAAATATTTAGAATTTTATACATCAAATTTTTAAATTTAATCATGTAAAATGAGTTATATATTTTTCATCTGAAGTTAAAAATTAGTTTATAATATCATTTTATTTTTATTAATAGTAATTTTTCTGTTGTAAAAAATATTATCGTACTATTAATAAAATAATGTAACATTTTAATTGTAAAAGGTAACGTATTAAAATACCTAAAAATATAATATTTAATGGGTTGATTATTTGTTTATTAACCAAAAAAATCTATTATGACATTAATTATCTACCTATTTCTTTTGAATTAATGTCTTCCATATTTCATTAAATTTAAATAATATATATTCTTTATTTAAATCACACAAAACCAACCATCCTAAATTATAAATACTACTCTTCACCACACCATTTATCCTAAAAAACTATTAATCTATTGAAATATAATCCAAAATAACTCTTTACAACTTTCCCCACATCATAGTGTAGATGGTAAAATCCAATTTCCAATTCCATGATCCAGAAGAGGTCATTAAATAGGTGATATTCAAGAGGTAACATTCTCAAACAACCTCGCTTATTTTCATCTCTTTTTCTAACTTATCATCACAGACTTCATCCATAAATGCTTAAGAACTATCTATAATGTATATAATTAAATTTTATGTTTATAATTAAATATATTACATTCAACTATTTCATTACCTCTTATTAATTAATTAAATGAAACAATTGTCAAACATATAAAAGTTAAACGACTTTATGGATAATGATTTTTTATTTACCATTACCACATTAATTTATGGTAATAACAGTATAATTATAGTTAAATAATATCACATTTATATATTATAATATATTAATTTTTATGTTACTAATATATAGAGATTCTATTAATTAAAATAACTAGTACATGATTGTCGGAAAAACTGCCAATAAAACTAAACTTTTATAATTAAAATTTATCTACTGAATCACACCAATGTAAGAATAAAAAATGATATATGATACCATTTATAATTATTAAATTCAATTAATAAAATTTCATTAATATTTATACTGTTTAATTTCATATTTCTAGAATATCCCCATGTGAACCGAGCATAACAGCAAGAATCCCATGCTCCTGAAGCAGTGAAAATAAAAAAAATATTATTAATGAATCGGTTGTAAGATGATATAAAAGATTAATATAAGGTATTATAAAATATATTATATTCCATGAAACATTTAATAATAAAAATTAAACCATTATAGAAGAGGTTATTTTAGATAAAAATAAATGGAATTGTGAGGTAAGGAATTTTTTAACACAATTTCTATTCAATTGGTTAATCTTCAACACAATTTAATATTTCATATTAATATTATGTGTGTGTAAGATATTGATCATATTATATTTTATATCTTTTTTAGTTGTCTTTATAGTGGATACAAAAAAAATTCATTTAATTAATGTCATTTTCAAACATAAGATATTTATATGAGAGTTTCTATTAAATTTTTTTTTTAATGTTTCCATTGAATAATTATTTTTTATCCTAGCTCATGTTTTATATAAATGTTTAATGAAATTATTTTAATATTATACTATAATTTTTTAAATTAATTTTGGGTAGTGTTCTAATTTAATTAAAATGGTTTGATTGGTTTTTTTTTGTTTTCCAAACATGGTTCACTGATAATTTTTTTATCAAAAATAAATAATGAATGTTTTTAAAAATGAGTGACATGGGAGAGTTTGCTAAAAAATATATTTCATTATTGTTTTGAAGAAAAAATTAAAATTTTAAAAGTAAATATCTAGTGAAAATGTTTTTTTTATAATTGGAAATTTTTTTAAACATACGTTTTTCCAATGTGAAAAGGGAACTTTCTTAAATAATATTTATAGTGATCTCATTTAATGTATTTTCTTCTATGACCACAAACATTATTGAATACTATTATTCATTCAGGTTGATTTATTATTATTTCATTATACATAATTTATTAAATAGATTATGATTAGTCTAACTGGTATTATAATAGTTTTATAAAATTTAGCATAGTACTCTAGATGGTTGTGATTATATTTACCAGTTGGGGAATATTATTTAAATTTGGTATTCTATTTTCAAGAAAAAAGTATATGTTCATTAAATTTCCCCAATATTATTAGGGGTAAGCATTGTACATATTATGTTATGGGAATGGGAACTATATCCCCTCTTGGAATCAGTAGGTCTCATGAGACAAACAAGTTTTAGTATTGATTGATGTCATACCCATCTTTGTATGATGTCCTATGTGAAGGATTTATGGTATTTTTATAATTTCAATCGTTATTAGTACCCTAATTATGAGATTAGTTATTTATTTCAACGTGGATATTAGATTAATAGAATATACCTCGTTTTGTTTTTAATATCATGTGATTAAATCTGTTGAATTATTGTATTATCATATATTTTGATCATATTATTCCCTTGTTGCTGATTAAATATCATATGTTTCCATTATTTACCTATCCATAATTGAGTTCACTTATATATTATTACATTTTCTATACATAACCAATACTAAGAATCAAAGATCACCCTTTCTTATGTTTTATTTTTTTGTATATTTTTAATGTAATTAATATGATTAAAATATAATGATAATATAAGATAATAATTGTTCTAAAAAAGGTTTCACTATGCTTTTTTTTCAATTGTAATGTATGGTTGTAGTGCATATCTAGTTTTAAAAAACTACTTAATTGATCAGTCATTCTAATTGTGATTCCTTGAATATTGTGAAAAATTAATAATGTATCTACCCAATCTCACATGCTATATTTTGGGACATTATAATTGGTATCATTTAAAGTTTAATAGAAACAATTGGAACTATATTATGGAAATAAATATAACAGAGAATAATTCCCTATTAATGTATTTTGAAATATACCCGAATAAACAACGATTAAATTTTTCTAATTAGTAAACATAAAAGATAAATTTATATTTATTTTATTGGAAGATTTTATATTATGAATTATGATCCATAATTTTATAATATATTATATTGTATACCAATATATAGAAATGGTTCAAAGAGGAATGATTCACAGCTGTATCAATGTACGCAATCTATTTAGTGATTTTCCTCACAGATAATATAATAATTTAATAGAGGTAGATGATACTTGTGGTGAACAAATTTTACCTATAATAGTATATATTACTCATGTTATAAGTAGAATCCATACTATATGGGGTAGGCTGATCCGCAACATGGGGAAATAATGATAGAATACTTCTTGTGAAACAACCTATATCATTCACCAGAACCAAGAATCTACATTAATATTATAAATGGATTTGTTTCATAGGAAATATTCTTCCATACATGAGATATAATTAATGGTAAAATATTATCAGGGTAGCTTAATATATCTTTGGATATGTGGAACAATTGTGGTCACTTTTTTGAAACACTAAAGTGGTTGAGGAAATAGAAAACATCAAATGGATGGATTTTAAAGAAGTTTTCATTTATAATATTTTATATCTGAAAAAATAGTGCATATAAAGAAGCAATTCACGATTCTAAGAAAAAATTAAAATAAAAATGTTTCTATATTTGAATCACTCATTTCAATAATATAAATAAATCCCATATACTACATACATTATACAAAGAGAAATATTGATCATTTATTTGATTGGATTATTCCTTATATTAATAGGAAACTAGTCCTATAAACCTTCAAATAACACATGGATTTTATATAATGTTCCATAAAGACATAGAAGAAATATTCAAAGTCCTATAGATATGAAGGAAGGTAATAAAATAATTAATATAAATATAAAAATATGGAAAAAGGGAAAAGGGAATAAAGGATTTCCCCATTAGGGATAATTATATAATGAAACACTATGTACCATTCCTGAAGGGAAAGGTATTTTGTTATAACTATTGATATTAATGTTACTAGGATCTGGATTGAAAGGTAAAAAGTTGATGTAAATGTATAATGTCTTAATTTTATGGAAATAGGGAACTATAAAAATGAATTCCCAAAGCATCAATGTATTATACCTCAAATGAAGTTAATGGGTCAAGGTCCTGAATATTTTATTGATATAGATGAAATGGAATGATTTTGTTGTTGTTTTTCAATCAAATAAGTATGTTTCATAAATTGTAGTTAGAAGAATTATTAATGAAATAATAATTTTACTATATTAATTTTACTTTATGGATTTTTTAGAATAAGATGAATGGTACAAATGACTAGGATAAGTTATTTAGTTGTATGGTCAACTTTTTCGAAACAAATGTTTAAATAAAATATAACCCTAAATATATTATTAATGTTAAGATAATAATGATGGGATGGAGATATAAAATAACATAGAGATTTTTATTGATTATTTGAGTTTTATTATTATTTAAATGATGAAGTTGTCATCAATTTGGGAATTAAGTAAAATATCAAATAATTTTAATTTTAATTGAGAAATAAGGATTCATGCATGTTTGCAATAAGGAATTATAGCAATTTATTTTATTTCGCAGTTTGAAGAGTGTATATGTTGATGGTATTAGATGTTTGGTATGTGAATATAAAGATATACATCATGTTTTTTGAGAGATTACTGGTAATATTTATCATTTTTTACATGTATATTTCATACGGGTCTTATTGTAAAAAATATAGGAAATTGGTTATTTTTAGCTTTGGATGAGGTCTAAATATTAATGTGTTAAAAAATATTTAATAACATGTGATAACTATAACTATTATGGGAAGTAATCTTATACTTAAGTGTTCATTTTTTCTCTATATAGATCTTAAATTACATTAAAAGTGAATTAAATTATTTAGGAATAAAAAATATTTTTGGGAAATTCATTTCATGGAATATTGTATGTAAATAAAATAGAGGTTTTCAATAGATTAGTAGATAATCCTAGAAAATATTATTTAATATGGGTTATTATATGTTTGGGAATGAAAAATAAAAATACATGATATAACCTATGAGGTTAAAAAATTTATGTCATGTTTTTATATATTAATAATATTTTTGGAATTTATTTAAGGGTTATATTATTATTGATTTTGAGAAAAGGAAAACCCATAGGTGGGGTAAAAACCCAACACATCCATCAAGTTCATGAGGCTTTAACCCACTATCAAAGGGAAATAATGGTGAATCACCTACCACTAGCCAACGTGATGTCATGGTCACCATAAAATAGTTTTTATTTATTTTAATGATACGATAGATAATTTATTATTCCTTTTTGGGAAACCTAAAAATTAAATATAAATAAAATATTTTTGAATTTTATTAGAAGAATAAAGGTTGATTTTTTTGGGATAATATTCTTATTTTTTTATTTTATATTTTTTAAATAATGAAAATGTAAATGTCAAAAAAGTATACTTCTAATTTTTTTCACTCTATGAAGTAGGACAATTTCTCAAATCAATAAAAAAAATTTGACACAAATTTTATTCATTTAATTTTCAAAATAAGAAATCAAAGGCCTCTTATCCCATCACATATTTATGGTATTTTGATGTTATGAATTATAATTGCTGTTTTATCTATCACTATGCATAATTACTTGATAGTTTTGTTTCATTTCATTTTTAATGTTTTTACTTATATATAATGTTCCCCTATTTGGAAACTTAGTTTTGGGGTCACCTTCTCATGTTCTTTTCCCTGTTTTGAAGAGGGACTTTTATTAACCTTCCTATGATGTGGGTTTCCAAAAAAGGATTATTTAAATATGAACCATTGTTTCATGAGGTGAAATTTGAAATTGTGAGGATACAATTTTTTAACAAATTATATAATGTAACTAGAATTCATTTTAAAAATAATCTATGTTTGATTCCTTAGGTTTCAAAGAACACTGAACTTAATAAAACTTTAAAATTTCATTATTTTAACATGGCCATTATAAACGATCCATTAATTTTTTAGGATTATATAAAATTAAATATTACATGAAATAAATATGAATTTCATATTTAATAAATATATAATTATGTTTAGGAAATGAATTATTAGTTTATAAATTCAAATTTTCAATCAAATATATGTTTTCATAAGAAGATATTTTTATTAATTTCCATGTAAAATGAATAGTAATTATTTTTTCATATTTTTTTGAATTTTCTTTACAAAATAGAAATCATTTTTAGGCTCATAAAGTTGAAAATACCATGGGGTTATTTTCTTGAATTTTCTAAAATAGTTTCTTTTTTGGGAAAAAATGTGGGGAAATTAATTTTATGAAATACTCAAGTTGTATCAAACAATAGTTATATGACTAGGATTTCCAAATAATTAAAACATGTTATTGGTAAAAAATAGATTGGAAGAAAATATATTGTGTTACACTTAGAAAAACAATCTTTGTGTTTTTAAAACAACAATTTTACCTTTTCTAAAAAAAACTAATTTTGTTGGTAATGCGCATAACATATATAGAATTTATTTTTATCACCTTTATTAATAGAATAATGTAAAATTGGTTACATATTTTGAATTAGTAGGTCCACAATTTTCAATATATTTAATTTTTTATTATGGAATAAAAAATTTACCATGGTAAAAACAAATTTATGGTAATATATGAAAATAATGTAATGAGATAATGTTAAAAGGTAATGGATTAAAATACCATAAAAATTTAAAATAAAATGGGAGGTTGATTTAGTTTTCAACTTTAAAATTTATTAAAACATTAAATATAATTGTTATTTGATGGAATTAGTACCACTAAAATAATTTTCGATTATAATTTAAAATATATCATTATTTTATCACATTAAACCACCTATCCTCAATTATAAATATGAATCCTCATCGCAGCCTTTCTGATCACAATCCAATAATATCATAATATATCAATGAAAAAATCTATTAACCATTATTCCCACATCCTTGTATTATAGTTCACACCCAAATAGAGATTTCATATGCATTAGGTTAAGGAGGTGATATACAAGAGGTAATTTTCTAAAACAACATTCCTTAATTTCTTTTTTATTTCTTCCATCTCGACACCTCCTTCATCCATAAAATCATAATAAATCGGGTATCATGTAACTAATTAAATTTTGAAATTATAATGGAAAATATTATATCCATTACTTTTATTAGATCCTCTTATTCAAATTAATGAAAATTTTCTCCAAATTATGGCGGTTTATCATGTTCATGGACAATCATTTCAATTTTCCTTTCATACAATCAATATTGGTCATAAAAGTGTTATTTTGGATAAATTTATTTTAAATGGTATATTATAACCCATTTCATCCTCTATAACTATCATATAGACATAATATTTAATAAAATGATTCTAGTTCATGATGGTTAGGAAAACTATCAAAATAAAATAGGAATTTTTCATTAAATATTAACAAAATTATCAACATCATATAAGAAATAAATATTATATATGGGAAAATTTAGAATTTATAATTTTCATAATAACTATATAGTTCTACATTTAGTGACTTAATTCGATTTTATATGAACATCCACAAAGGAATCAACCATGAAATAAATGCATAAAAAATAATGAAAATAATGAAATATTGTTATTGAATAGGTGGTGAGATTTTATAAAATGATCATATAAGATCTGATAAATATTAATATAGTTCTAAAATCATTTAATAACATATTTTAAACCATTATAAAAAAAATTATATTATGTAATACCTACAGGATGTTTGAGTTAATTAATTTCATAACTCAATTATCAATTCATTTGGTTAAACATCTAATTCATTTATTATTCTATGTTATGATTATATTTTAGATTATATATTATTATATTTTGTTATATTTCAACAGTATTTATGTTTATTTACTACTAAGGAACATATTTGACTAATTTAATTAATTATCACTTCAAGGATATGATATTTATATAGGATATCTTTTAAAAATTATCTTTATATAATTTTATTGAATCTATCTATTTCATCCATCGTAATAATATCTATAATTAGTTCTGTTATTTACTATTATACTATTGTTTTTTAAATTCATTTATACTAAATCGTCAATTTTAATAAATTTTATTGAAATGTATTTTTTTAAAACATGGTTCATTTGGAAATTTCAGCTATAAATTTAGAATTAATGTTTTTTAATTATAGTTTTTGATCTAATAATCATGTCAGAATGTATACATATATTTTAAATATTACATTATAATTTTAAAAGGTAATAATAAAATAATATGTTTTAATTTATAATTCTATTGGGTTTTAATTATCTGTGATTTTCAATGTGAATATAGTTATTTTTCTAAAGAATATTTTTAATGATAACATTTATATTCTTTAATCTATTTCATCATCATTTTTGTAATATTATTCTTCACTAGGGTTGATATCATATGATACCAAATCCATGATTTAATAATTTTTTTATTATTAATTTGACTTCCATTCACTATATTAGTCTGGATAGTTTGTGATTATGTTTACTAGTGAAGGAATGTTACTTACATTTTGTATTCTAGATTAAAATATATTTTATATGCAGATAAGGTTTCACACCATTCATTAAACGAATTCCTTGGAAAATGTAAAAGATAAGTGGGACCCACTACATCCCCTAAATGAATCAGTGGGTCTTATGTGACAAACTAGTATTGGTATTCATTGATTTCATACCCATTTATATATGGTTTCTTGTTAGATGATGCGAATTAATGATTATGATGTAACAAATTATGCATTCCATCATTACGAAATTAAATATTTATTTCCATTTTATTATTGGAGTAGTAGAATAACCACAATTGAATTTTTTATATTAGGTTATTATTTATATATTATTATTTGATATTTTTATCCATAATATTATTCTCAATTTATTGATTAAATGAATTGTTTTTCAATTATTTACCTTTCTATAATTGTTAGTTATACCAATGATAGCTTCCATTTTACTTCTCCCTTACTCAGAATCTAATCTATCCGATTTATTATGTCTTATTTTTTTCTTAAGATGATATAAATTTTATTATGTTCTAAATACAAGGTTATGCTTTAGAGAACGATGGTATCCTAAGATTATTCAATATGATGAAATTAAAAAAATTTATTGTAATGTAAGATTCACGTACAAATCTAGTTTTCCAAACTACTATAATCTTCAGTATTTCAGGATTAAATTCCATGTATATTATTTCAATGTATTAAATTAGCCACTAACATCAGGATAATAGAGTCAGTTTTAAAACTACATAGTACTTAAAAACTATATTCAAGGATTTATCTTTCATTGAGTCTGGGTCCATCATTTGTAATATTGTACTTAATTATTTTATTCTAGGATTTGGATAATAAATTCATGATATATAATTTTTTCCATATATATGGAACAGTCTGATAATATATGCCTCTTACGGTAATTTATTACATGTATTAATGTTATTTGGGCCATTGAATATTCTACAAGGTCATATTTGATATATAATGGAATGAATTTGAAATTTATGTTATGGGTGGGGTACATAATAATATATCACCTCAGTGAATATGTAGGTCCAATTATACAACAATGATATAGTAATGCGAGCATCATTTCATTTTATGAAATATGCCATTGAACTTGGCCTTGATGGTATTTTTAAAATTTATATCATTAATAATTCTTATCACTATAAATTTAATTACTGTTATCTGGGATTTCATTTTTATTTATGGGTAGACATATGTAGATTTATGATCACATGTTAATTTGATATTTGGTACATTTCTATATTTATTCATTCTATAATATTTTATTTTTAAATGATTCTAGTGTATGTTACACCCATAAAGAGAATATGATTCCTCCCCATTGTATTATATTTATTTTCCCTAATAAACCTAAAATAGTACAATGTTTAATACATCGATCTATTGGGAGAATAATTATTGGTTTCAAGATTTCAATGATATATCTATTTATAATGTAATGTAAAATAATTTTATGAATATAGTTTCTTAATGATTATAAACTAATTCACCATTCAAATTTTTTTAATTGTACCATTATATCATAATATCCATAGATTATAGGGTTCTATATTTTTGGGTTCTTATAGAAATAAAAAAACATTAATAAATGTGTTTGAATACTAAAATTTTATTTTTAAATAATAAAATATATTTTTCATTTTTATGTTATTAATTATATAATGTCTAATATAATGGGGAATTTGTACCATTGGTATTAAATATAAAATATAATGGTACATTATTTAATGAAATGAAATGACATTTTAAAAAAAATTGTATCTTTACAACATAACCTCAATTTCCATTCTTTATAAAAAATATAAAAAATCAATCCTAAATTTATTTTGACAATACAACTTCAAAAATTATTCCATTTTTTGAAATAATATTTTTAATGGTGTATGACTTTAAATTAATACATTGGAACAAAATGAAATAATATAATATTTTATGAAATATAACATTAAATAATGAAGGCAATATATAGTTTTTTGTTACCAAATAATAAGAATAGTATTCACGTTTGAATCTCTTATTCAATTTATTAAATAAATTTATGAATTTTTTTTTTAAATTTTGTTGATAATGTTTTTATTCCTATTAATAACCCCATCCCATTTCCATGGTTATAATTTTCAAATTATAATAACATTAATTATTTTTTCATTTACACTCAGTGTTTTGTGTGGTGTACAATATAAAAAATTTTATTCTTTGAAATGGAAAATATATACTGAAATATTTTGGTTTTATATTTATTTAATCTTATAAACTAACCATATCATATGTTTACATAATTAGAATAATTCATAACCAAATAAAGTGATCATGGTTATGAATAATCCACTATTCAGGGGAAGATTTGTTTTTATTTTTTGAGAAGAGGCCGCCATTAGGATAATGATAAATAATGAAGAAGAATTCAATTCAATTTTTTATTATATTTATTTTCTTATATCGTATCAAAACATCATATAGATTATTATAACAAAATTGACTAGGATTCCCCTTACACTATTAACTTACAATGTCTAACCATTTAAATTTGAAATATAGTTGGGGATGGGACATGATTAATATTTTTTGGGTTAATAATATTGTATCTTCAACTATTAGTAATTTAAAAAACAGACATGTGATTATTTATATTAAAAAACAACACTAACCATAAAATAGAGTCAATACAGAAAGTTACAAAGATATATTTTTAGTAATGTTGAAATAACTTATGGGTAAATGAATGATATCATTCCACTTTATGATATATCTAGAATTTAATTAAATAATTTTTTAGATAATGATTTTTAATATAGGTTTCAATGAGTACTAATTTTGTGAAGACTTAACTCATGTTAGCACTTGTAATAACTATTTTTTATACACCAATCTCATTATGTTCAATCATATATATTATTAATATATTATTTAATATTTGACTCCAAAATTTTATTATGGATGGTCTGTTTTATCATTCATTTGGATATTCATTATTTATATCATTAAAAATTTTCTCATAATTTATTCTCTTTTAATCACTTTTTATTCTAATTCATTATACATTTATTGAACACATTGTGGTAAATTTACTATTTTAATTACTTTTAAACTGATATGGTTATTTGATTAAAAAATTTAATCTTTGGAGATTAAGACTATAATATGGTTTCTAATATATTTCATTTTCTAAAAATGTTTATATTCTAAATATTTTTTATAATTTTCTACAAGATATTGGAATTTATATCATCAAGATAAAAATAATAATTGTATTCTACACATTATAAGATTCTATGATAATTTCTATATAGCATTTTCTAACACCCTCACATTACTCAAGATAATATTTGTATTGTTTTGTGAAAATTTAACTTGTGATAGTACTTTTACAATGACATGGATAGTGTATACTTTTTTTAGAAAAATATTGACCTTTCCCAGAAAATCTAAATCCCTTTATTGCCAAAAAACACACACAAGTATGAAAGTATAAGATTTACAAAAATCTAGCCAAAATAAATTAAGCAGATCATCTGGCCCGTGATCAACCCAATGAAAAAAAAATTAACATTAAAACCTTTTTTAGCAAGCCCATTTACCAACACATTTTCCTCTCTATACACATGAGTGACAATGTGGTCTATATAATAGAGTGATTCCAAACATCTAATCAAGTGATTAGTGGTCTTCCAAGAAAAATGAAAAGCCCCTATTCAAATATCAGATACTTCTGATGTGGAGTCACATTCAATCCAAATATTTATCCAAACTTACCATCCTGCTTGATCCACATAAAAAAAAAGCCAAAAAATATTTGCATCAAGAGATGAAGCAATACCACATGATCTATAGTTGCACCTAAGAAAACTTCTATAATAGTCCCTAAAGATGCCACCAAATCCAAAGGGACTCAGATTTCCCCTTGAATCTACATCAGTGTTGATTTTAGTCTATCGATGAAAATGGGAAAACTAGATGACTTCTATTTTAATACGCAGTGGATGGAAAATTTCAGTTTACCCCAGTCCGATTAACCACCAAAAAATCATGAATAATTTTTGAGAAAAATAGACCTCTCTGTGTTTCCACTACTCGGACCGTTGTGAGAATCCATACAAGAATAGAAGAAAACTAAAGGCATTATGACTCATGTCTGGATTTTTTTGATGTCCAGATATGAAGGACAACCTCCTCTACAGCACCCTAAAATAGATTTTGGAGCTTCGGTGACAAGTTCAAAGGGCTCCATCTCCTTAATAAATCACCAATTGAATTGGAATGAGGATGAGAGACGTCAATAATGTCATACACCACCCTCTATTTCCCTAATTCTTGAGAAAAAATTTGGAATATGTGGTCCACATCCTCCCTATAAAGAATGCACAAAGAGAAAGTAGAAGAAAGAGAAATTCCACATTGCAACATAAATTCATCAGTTGGTGTTTTTTATGACTGAACCTCTATGAATGAATAGACTGAGATGGACTTAGAAACATCCTCTATTAGTTTCCCATTCATTTATAGTTATTTGAGCTATAATTGGAGTGATTATAATATCCTTTTGAGGAGCGTATTCCACAAACAGTTTTTTCCCATGCCAAAAATTCAGCCCTTGGAGATCAAGAATATTTGTTCATAATCAATGTATTATGATCTGAAAGATTATCCATACTACCAAGATGACCTTAATTGAAAATTCAATTCTTATATTTGAATCCCCCTTCAGGACCTAGTCAATCATGTGGTTCCCAATCCAATTAGATTTCCAAAAATGAAGAGAGGAGTCCTTGGAAACAATCCACCTAGATTCAACATAAATTTTTTTGAAAATATTATTAAAGGAAGGACACACCTATGAGTTGACATAATTGAAGATTCTACCTTGAGCATCTAAATGAACCTGGACCTAAGAAAACTAGTAGCCTTATATTCCATGTTTATAAGATTCTATATAAACCTAGCCTGAAAAGCGTCATTAAAGCCTCCTAGGTTTTTGATTCATTACCCACCCTCATCACATGGCTTGTTGACATCATTCCCGGGAGCTGTTTCCAGCCAGCATTTTAATATTCTACCAATCCAAAAAATGTTCATAATATAATTATTAATTCTTTTGATTAAAGCGGTCATCCATTTATACACTATAAAACTATAGAGAAATTTTTATATGAAGATTGATTTCTCCAGGGAATCCCTACCAGCCAATGATAGAGATTTTCCCTTCCTTATGGGAAGATGTCATTTAATCATGCTATCAATGCCTGAGAAGTAAAAAACCTTTGGTCTTTCCCAAAAAATGGGAACTCCAATTGAATTTCTAAAAATAAATAAATATAAAATATTATAAAGTAAAAATAAAAAATAAAATAAAAACATTGTGTGCATATGTAAAAAAATATACAGTTAAATGAAAAAAATAACGAATGTGGAATAGATATTTCATTATGATTCATTTATATGGCTCACAAAACACATAAAAAAGAAATATTTACTGTAATTGGATGTAGTTATACAGAATTTATGTGATAGATATTTAATTTTTTAATTGATTTATTATTCATTATATTGATTTTTCAGATCTCTACATATTTGGTAATTGAAAAACATTTTCACTATAACCCAACTACCCTAATATTTCCTTGAATAATACTAATAAATAAATTAATATTAAATCAATATGTTTTAAGAATAATTATAATTCTTTAAATCATATGTTTATAATTAATTTTCTCAATATTATGCATAGATTCACATAATTATATTCTCTTGAGTGAAGAGTAAACATATATTCTCATGCGATGTAGGTCAAAAATAATTTTTTAGAGATATTTAATGTATAACATTATATAGATATGAAATATAATATCCTCTTCAAATTTATTTATATTATATCAAATTATATAATACATGGTTAAAATATAAAAATCCTTCATATTTTTGTTTTTATGTTTCAATGGATTTTAAGTACTAAATCTTACCATGTATGAAAACTATAGGTGAAGGGGATTGATGAATTTCATATTTTTATATATATCTAATTTAATTTGATTATATAAATAACATAATAATGACTTCATCATCATATGTAATGATATTTTCATTGTATTTTTTATTACATGAAATTATATATTGATGGATTAATATATAATATTTTAATAGTTTCATTAATTTAAAATTCATTTAGGGAATTCCATATATTACCTTCCAAAAACAAATTTATCTGATTTTCAGAAACAGAAATCAATTTTTACTATTAATTTGTAACCTAGTCAAAACAAACAATGAAAAAAAATGAACATATTGAAACATAAAAGATAAAAAATATTGGCATATTCTGGTCAACAGCAGGAATCCTAATGAACCGAGTGTTTCCATGGGGAACCATGATATACTTTTAAAAGATATCCATAATGTAAATTTTTAGATTGATCCATATAGAGTCTACAATATTAAAAGATACTAATTAAAATTCATTATTAAAATAATTATTTAATGTGATATAAATTCATTGTATTTTAAAGTACATAAAATATCAATTTAAACTTGTTCAAAAGTGATGCATGATACCATAATGGAAATCTAACATTATACAATTGTTCCACATCCTGGAACATCTTCTCAAAGAAAACGAAAAATAAATTTTATCTTGAATAAATTGGAAATTTTTATTATAATATTTATATTCTTAATATTATTTTTTCAAAATTATATTGATTCCCCATGACCCTGACCTACCTAGGGCTCTCTCATACCATTTGAGATTCAACCTCAATCCAAAATTATGGATTGGGATCCCACATGTAAATCCTAACCTTAGTGTATATTTTACTGGGTTTAGGTTGTGACCACCCTTAGACTTTATTTAATCTTTTTTATAAATATAATCGTGATATACATATTTCCAAGTTCCCTATACCAATATTGTTTAGAAAAAATATTGGTTTACAAGTTAATGTTTCTCTTCTCCTCATAAGGATTTCCTAATTCACACCACCAATTCATTCTTCAGAATTTGTTCCAACTTATTCTCAACACCATTATATATTTTTCATATGATTCATGGAGTCCATGGTTCCCCCACTTAATAGGTCACCATAGACATAATAAAATTTTTGTAGTCTTTTCATCATCTAGTATAATTCATATAAATCATATTATAAAATTAAAAATCTTACATTCATTTATTTTTTCTTAAAACTAATATATTATCTTATCAATAATTATGAATCAAAAAATGATGGACCGTATGAGTCTATGTCTATTGTTATGACTTCATTTATTGATGTAATAGTTATCTGATCATTTGATTCACTGTTTTCATGGCCAACTACTGCCGTTACAACATGAACATAATTATTTTTTATTGATTTTTTTTTCAACCCTCATCATCATTCCCTTGTGTAGATCCCTATTATAACTAAAATTGATACCAATTTACAGTAAATTATGTGGCCATCATAGAAAAATTCTGATATCAACCATTACCTTCCATGTTCAGGGTTAGTTTGATGTTTGAGAATTTCAAATATCGAGCAGGATTCATACCATCGTCACCATTATCACCACCCAAAGTTTTATAAGAAGAAGAGATATCCAAAAAATATGATATGGAATGGGTGGGGAGCCTATAACCATTCCCAAATACCAATATTCTTCTTGATGAGTTGGTGAATTTAATGATTTATATTCTGAAAACAATGGGACCACTATGTTACATGATGTTACTTAGTAGCAGATTTTAGTTATGGGGATGACCATCATGCATTTTACACAATCCATCATAATAACACACAATGTTAGTCCCACGAGCTATACATCCAAATATGTAGAAGTCATAATTCTTTAAATGATAACATTTCAGAGATATATGTACAATATTTGATCATTTTGGAATATATTCTTCCAACAATTTACATAAAACCCATTTCTTAATGAAATAAAACCCTTCTATTTTAATCAATAAAAACTTTTATGCCCTATATTAATCATCCTCCATGTATATATGATTTTATATATTGTTTTATGTACCTTTTTTTCTCGAATCATCATAATGGAAATAAAAAAAGGAAAAAAATTATCCAAAAAATAGAGGGGTTCTAAACGGGATGTGGTAAACTGGGGAGATAAACCTATATTTCCATGAAATCCATATTTTGGTTTGAATGGATGTTGAACGACCAATGTAGAATATATAAATGTGAAGCATGGAGGGAATGAGGGTCACTGAACCATGTATAACCCATACCATTTTCATATTTTATTGTATATAGGATTTAATCTATACTATGAATATCATTATTTTGGATTTTTTGGTAGGATTTATTGTTATTTAATATTCTTGGGAATGATTATCCACATCAGTAGAAAATTTTTGTATGAAACTACTAATATAAAAAATAATTGTCCGAATTTTGTAACTGTATAAATACTTTTTTCCAGGAATTATATTAATAAATCGGTTAATATCTTTTCTATGTACAATTAAAATAAATCGTGATCCATAAACACAATTTTATTCAATGTTATACATTTTACTATATTTTTTAAACTATTTCAAAAACAACAATTTGGAAATTGCTGTAAATTTTATAAGGGTTTTCTAGGCTTTTATGTGGAAAAAATGATCTCACACAGCAAATTCCATCCATATTGGAACTATCCCCACATCATTATTAAAAAAATATATGAAACATTTAAAATTAACCAAAATAAATCTTTAGATAATTACATCTCATGAAAATTTATTCATAATTATATATTGATTCAATGGGATCAATCCACGCAAAATTTTTATTTCCAACATGATAAGTGGATCCCACATTTCACATGTCTATCAAAATCTGGTCAAAATAATATAAATTATAACTTTGTAACCCAATTAATCTAATATTTTTATTCACATCATAGAATGAACGATAATATTAATGTTACCCTCATAGAAATATTATAATATTCTTAAGGGCGTTATGTGTATAATAATACTAGAAATAGAGGCTACCACATGGAACACATCTACTGGAGAATAAAAAATAAGAGTCAACTTTTTCTTTATATTTAATTCTTATATCATCACCAATAAATATTATTTTAAAAATGGAATCATATAATTTCATTGTATAAATATACAACATTTGTAAGTACAAAATCCTAAATTTTAATATAATTTTGTTTTCTCAATATCATTTTGTTTTTTTATTATCATATAATCTACTCTTCTTCCATGGAAATAGAACAAAAACAATTTATTCAGTATACCAAATGGGTGAAGACATATTCTATCATAAGCTAGAATTTAATAATTCCATCTTATTTAATTTAAATACTATATAAAATAGGGATTCAAACAGAATATAATGATCCTAATCATAGTCATAATTAATCAGAATTTCAATTTAATATTTCCTTTTTTATTTTTATTCAAGTACTTTTTCCTTAATTATTCAAACACATTTAAATGTTATGTATAGAATTGTTGAAATTTTATATGTTTATTATACCTTATGTGTCTTCTAATTCATAGGACAAGATGTGTTTATATTATGTTCCCTTTTTTATTATTTTAGTGATTTATTTACCATAGGTCAAGAGAAATTCAAAAAATTACATAATGATACAATTTTTTCACATGAGGATATATGTATTTTAGTATAACAATTGATTATTTTTTATAAAAGAAAATAAAAACATTGTAATGTTTTCCAAAGGGTGAATGTTATTGAATCCCAATATTTTAATGGAATGATTTTACAAACTAAAAAGAAAATTATAGATTATGTATAAGTAATTTGTATATATTTTTATTAAACAATTATCACTAATATATTTTTTCATTTTCATCACATGACAGTTTGTATTCATTTAAAACCCTTATTCATTAATTTCTATTTTCATTATTGAAATAGATTCTCAAAAAATTTGTCCACCTCAATAATGTAACACTAAAAAATAACATTTATTTAATAGAAAACCTATATTAGACACATTTTCTTATTTCGTTAGATTTAAATTCAATAAATATAGAGTTTATTAAAAACTATTATCATGAAGAAACTCTATTGTGAGATTCCAAATATAAAAAAATGAAAATAGATATCAATAAAATTCAACGATTTTTATTCAAATTAGTAGTAATCCAATGGAAGAATTTGAAATAATAATCCATAGATGACATGATAACCTATGTAGATTACAATACTACATAAAATAATATAAAATAATATATGTATATCTATAAGTTAATTACTAAAAATCTCTTTGATATTTTCACTGGTGTATTAATTTAGCATTTCTACAATATTAATGGATTTATTTCACAATATAAAGGACCATGTTCTTATGGAAGGACCAAACAAATCCTTTAAAATTTATATATATTTTAAAAAATAATTTTTGTATGTAAATTTAGTGACTCGTTAGATTGATATAGAAATGAATGTATTGGATATATCAAAAAATAAACCAAAAATATATGTGTATATGTAATGTATTGCCTCATATTATTATATATATGATATGATAAATGTACTATTTATTCATAATGTAAATGTATTTTTTTTAATGATAATTTTAGCCATTAATAAATAATAAATCATGGGATATACCAATATTACATTAGGATTTCAATGATAATGTTATATCAGTTTATAAAGACATGCGATCTTTATTCAATGATCATTATGATGAGTCTTATAAGGGAAATAAAATCCAATCAGAGAATAAATCATTTTAGAAAAAAATTTAACGTACATGATCTAAAATTTATATTATATTGAACATAAATAATAAATTATTGATGAACCATTTATTTATTAACAGTGATTTTCCATGGAAATTCACATGAACGTTGTAGTGATCACTGAGAATTAGTTATCCTGCCTCTTTTACAAAGGTTATCCATAGATCAAATGAATCTAAAAAACATAGGAAATATCTCCATCAAAACATAGTATTAAAAAGATCCAAAACTTTTACACGTACAATAAAATGGTTTATGAACCTAAATAACTGATACAGACATCCTAATGATTATTAGGGATAGTGTATGAATATTACTAAGTTAGAAATAAATCTATAGAAACCCTAAAACATCAATTCCTTATTTTTTCTCTATAATGAACTCCTAAATCCATTTGATCTACTAAAATAATATTGGGTTGTTATGGGAATACATAATTGAATGTTGTCTACTAATATTATTAGTAAGAGAATATTCCTAATAAATATACATAATGTGTGAGAAAATTATTCAATATGATATCATAATAGATGGGGATCCTGAATAATAATAGGGAATGATTATTTAATTAACATAGTAACATGTGAATATTTTTTGTAACATACAACATGACATAAACATGATTAAAGTAAAACTTCCTTGAAAATTTCACATTGAGGATATAGTCCAATAATAGATTAGGTTTACTCCATAGTCACATACATGAAATCACATTATCACAATGATTAACCTAATGATTTTAAGCACTATATAGGCGCATCCATCATACAATGATCGTTATTTAAGTGTTACAAATAAATTAAATCATTCATAAGGCATAAACATAATAATTTCATCTGGGAAGATTGTGGTTTTCAAAATGATTCTATATATCATAATCGAATGGAATTTAAAAATGAATTCATTTGAGATATAAATATTTGGCATATATTACCTCCTAAAAAGGGAATAATAATCTATGTATATATGTGATTGTAATATATAGTGAATTTATATACATTCCATACTATTAATGAGAGAGATGTATATTTTATTAGTGGGATAATAGTCATAACTCAAATAAAATGGTTGTCTCGTGAGATCACTTATGTTGAGTAAGATTGATCATGTATACTATTTATCATTTATGATTCTTATTTTTTGATATTTATTTAATTTCATAATAAACATTTTCATTTATATTATTTCAATTATTTTTATTATTACAAATCAATATTCAAATATATATTCATTTTTTTATGTAGAGTGTTTTGATGATGTTTGGATAATATGTACAAAATCATTATTTTGTTGTTGATAAAGAAAAATATGTTACCAATTAAAAATAAGTAAGATAAAAATGTAGAAAATTTTATAATTTTAATACAAAAAATTATACTTCTAATACCAATTATCTAGGATATTAATGAAAAATTAACTTCCTTTCAATCATGATGATGGTAGGTCGTGCGTAAGCGTGAGTAATGTTTCCATTATTCAATTATAAATATAGAAGGATAGTAAGTGTTATCTTATCATTAAAAAAGGATAACTATATCATAGTTTTCATATTTTTCATTATATAATAATATTTATACAATCCATATGATATGGTGATTGAAACTGAACACATCACTTCATGGAGATGGTAATTACACATCTAAAAAATGACATAAAATTTTTAAATGGATGGTATTTTATGATGGTATATAATATATTATTTTTAAATAATTATAAATATAAAATGAATTTAATTTATAAAAATTAAATTAGTTATAATGACAAGCAGGTGAGGTGATGATGGAAAACAAATTAAATTGATCTGTGGGGTGGAAGACGTATGTACTCCCAAATGGTTTTTTGTTTATATTTCATTGAAATTTATATGAATGTATCTTATTCAATTAAGTTAACTAAAAAAACTATGTATTAAATAATTATTTTATTATATGAGTATGCTATATCAATATTTAAGTGATTTAGATGAAGAAATATAATACATATTATCAGTTAAGAATGCTACATCATATTAAGACCACCGATTAAGATTACACCTAAAGCCTCTATATATTGAGATTCCAAAAAATAAAAGGAAAAAATATTGGATTGATTTAAGGATATAATTATTTGATATATTTTCCAAAATATATATATTTTATGTTTGTGAATGAGAGGATATGATGATCCCTTTTATAAATGAGAGGTAGTTTGTTTAAATAAATACTGAATACTATTAAAAAATGGAATTTAACTCTCTATCCAAGTTACTAATGAATTTATAAATAGTTCATTGTTAATAATATGGTGGATTAAAAACACAACAATTCAATGAATATCATTTTTAAACATGCTATTTAATATACCTATAAGGTTACCCACTTTTTCTGTTTTGGGTTTTCCCTATGCTAACTATATTTTGTAATATTTTTATATTTCATTATGAACAAAAATTAGAATTTAATTATTAAATAATATTAAATATTATGATTCTAAATATAGAATCCAAGTTTTCAAATTAATATCATAGAATTTGAAGAATTCCGAATAAAATTAAACCCTTAAAATAACTTAGGAATTTTTTTTGGAATTTAAATTTTGAAGAAATAAATTATCTTATATTAACTATATGTCTTGTAATAATAATTTCATGAATTTATATAATTATAAATCAAATTATGTTATATGAATTTAATTAAAATATTTATTTATTATGGCCTATATTAATTAATTAAATGGATAAACTTAAATCTTTGATAAACATTTTGCTTAAAATAGTGTTTAAATGTTTAAAAAAATCTTCTACCAATTTTGAAAAATTTCTAATTAAAATGATATATATTATATTATTATAACTGAAATGGTTCATAAATAATAATAATAGTCATCTATATATTTAATGGGAAATTTAAATTAATATTTTTAATGAAATTAAATGACACTATTTGATAAAACCTCAATTTTCACTATTTTGATGAAAAATGTATCATTCTTGAAATATAAAAAAATGTCAGTTAAAGATAATTTTTTTATTCATATTTCAAAAAATATGTACATTTTAGAAAATTAAATTACTAAAATTCGATGTAATTAATTTTATTTTTTTCAATAACAAGCAAATACTAATAATTTTTTAAGTTAACAATTTTTTATGAATTTGATGTCATATTTAAAAATTGATTTCATATTTTATAGAGATTTTTCAGTAAATTAAAATTGATCAGGAACTGTACATATATTACATTAATTTTTTAATATTATTAATTCCTTCATGTTTAATGGGATTGTTATAGTTTTTATGATTAATAATTTTTCATTTAGTCTAGGCATTTCATGTCACATAAGATATTGACATAGTTTTCTATAAAAAAAATTACTTTGTTACATTATTCCCCCATTAATGAATTTGACCTATAAAATTTATATTAGATACTGATGTTAGAATTGTTTAGGGTAACTTTTCTTTATAGATTACTCTAGTTTATAGGTTACCCATTTGTAATTATGGTCTACCGTAATACTTTGACCATGTGAGTTGTCAGGTTGTGTAAAACATTATCTCTAAGGGCCATCATCATCACATGATATTGTTTATTAGAGAGGTCATTTTGTGACGGTACCGCCATCAAATTCATTACCTGTGATGAATATGTTACATAATTCCTCGATAGGAATACATTGAATACATTGTGTAATTTAGTTAGTATTTGTGGGTGTGATGGTTGATATGCCACAAATATGATATCGTCAAGAATATCAATAAGGTGAATGTACATGGGGATTATCGATACCTTTGATAAAAATATCATGACTCTCTTAAATAGAGATTTGAAAAGAAACACTTTACACCTAAACTCAAACTCTATATATCCTCGATGATTTTCAATATAGATATTATATTGACTATGAGTAGTACATATGTGTTATGGAATGTTCTTGAACTATTCTATCATTTCCTCACCCATTTCATATCCAAATTACTTTCCTTCTCAAACAGTATCTGAAAATATATGTCCTATAAATTTATACCCTTTAAATATTTCATATAGATCCATATGGATTCTTGAGTGTAAACTATTGTAACATAATAACATGTCCAGATAAAGATTTTGATCAAATCCTCCATATATTTCCATCAATCATTCTCTAAACATATATTCATGTTTTTGAATAGTCTTCTCATATTTAAAATAAATTTGGTGTTCATATTCCATAATAATGTTCAAAATAGTATTTAGGCCATCATGGTGGCTCTTCCATAACATGGAGTTAATTCTAAGAACCCATTCAAAAAGAATTGATAGTGGTGTTCAATATATCAACTCCACTTCTATGATATAAATCCTTACATGTTAAATAATTGAGAATTCCACTTTTATTAAAAAAAAATAGAATTGATGTTATTATAGAAACCAACACAACCCCTATAGAATTGTTTACAGGTGATATCTTTATAAGACCAATGACAAATTAAATGGTCATGTTCTCTCTTTTCCATTAAGGAATGGGTAGTGGTTCAATTATCATCTTTTTCTTATTCCTTTTTTCATTTACTTTTTTATAGGAAAAAAATTGGTATAAATTTTTTGATTTAATTATTTATATTTTCCATTCGGTCATGCTCTCTAAGATATCTACTCATATTCATTCTTCATGGTTGAATATAAGAGATCATTTTATATAAATTATAAAATAGATCATTCATTACGATATGATTGGATAGTACATATGTTCATGAACTAAATCAGAAAATCCTTCACCACCAATTTTGAACATTGGGTATTTCCATTTTTTTAATCCTTCTATATTCATATAAACTTTCACATCATCACATTGATCATCAATTATCTTCTCCAAAAGGTGTGGTTGAGAAGTAATTTTAGAAAGGATTGATAATTTTTCATTATATAATCTTCTCATGGACAACATTTTTTGTATATAATGGTTAAAACCTTTAGAATTATCATCATTAATTTGTTTTTCAGATCATTTATATATAATTAATTTCCATATTGTTTTCACACTTGATATGTTATTAGATTGAAATGAAGTAGTCATTGATAAGATTTAACAATATTCAATTGATCATATTCACCTAGTTCTGTTAAAATATATATTTGATGATAATATTATCCATATAAAATTTATGTTTCTCAGAATATATATACTATTACTATATTTTCAACAAAAATATCACTAAATCCATATCAATATATTTATTGGGATAGTTTATCTCAATAAATTCCAACTACCAAGAAGCATATCTTATCTCCATATCTTTGTTCTTGAGGACATAGTCAAATACCATCATTGAAGTATCTATATATACCATACACAATTCCCCACAGTAGGGTGACATGAGTACTACGGTAGTGATAAATAAAATTTTCATCTCTAATATATTTCTTTTCAAAATCCTGTCTATAAAAACATTAAACTCCTATATTTTATCATCACTAGGTGTCTTTATAATTTATATAATTTTAAAATTAATTGTTACTAACACCCATCATATCCATGTAAAAAATTAATGTTAATTACATATATTGGCCTAGGATAGCCTTTAATAATGTCTTTAGTAGTTTCTAAATATATCAATTTTGTGGTGAAAATATACAACTTGAACAAAACTTCATCAAGAATTCACATTTTTATACTATTAATATTTCTTCTCTTTTCACATGGTCATTAGAAAGGGTTTAAACTAATTCTTATGATCCTACTTTCATTTTGATTATATCTTAATATCATATATGAAAATAACATCTAAAGTTAAAATGTAATATCAAAATACTATATTCATTCTTTAGATCAGTATTTTAGGATCATTAATATATCTTAAAATAATACTTATATATTCATAGTATCCTTACCATGATATAATGGTAGTTATATTAATATCTTCATTCTTTACCTCTAATTGTTAGTATATCGATTGAAGGACCACTATAGAAAAATAGTGAAGATCATGTAGTTTTCGACCTAGTTTTTGAATATCTGGGAGGGGATACTTGTCCTTTATTATAATTTTATTGAGTTGAGGATAATTAATAAAGAGGATCATTGACATTTCTATCTTTTTGAAGATGAAGAATAAAATTCTCTATGGTAAAACTCTTGAAAATAAAAAAATTCCATTTACATAATTTCTTGTAACTGAATAGTCATATTTTATAAATCAACAATGTTTGTTATTTAAAGAGTCTTTAATATGTTCATATATCTTAGAATCTGCTTTTCTGATAACAAAATATCTATGGCATGATAAAGACTATTAAAATCATAAAGTAATTAATCAATATTATCCCTCATAAAAGGAATGTCTTGAATTATGAGTTTCTCTTGGTCTTAATAACTTTTGGCACGATATTGTTGCACAAAATGTAAATAATCCACGACTAAAAGAAATAATATAATGTATATTCATATTCTACCATTCATTTCAATAGAATTAGTGGTTGATTAAGGTCTTATACTGTGATGAACCTCTCATCGTAGTTGATGATGGATATATATGAGGAAACAAATCGATTCCTAAAATAGAAACAAACTCTTCAAAGGTATGTATGAATATTTTTTTCGGAAGATATATTCCTCAGTCATTTATTTTAGAGGAATTATATACATGGGATTTAAACATTTCACAATTTATCATTCTCACAGAAAGATCAACCATCTTGTTTAGAGGTTGAAATTGAATACCTTTACAAATAAATCATGATATAAAAGATTGTGTTGAGTAAGAATCAAATAGTATGTTTTCTATTATTGAATTTATAACTAATTTACCATTCCCTAACAGTTATCTAGATCAACATAAATAGTAGTGATAGTATATTCTATTCCTTTCTCTAAATTCCTGGGGGGCCGTTGTTTGTTCTTATAATCGATAAGCAATAGATTAGTGAATAATGATGAATAATTATTATTTTTCTTAGAATTGACACATTTTATATTGGTTTATTTTTTATATGAACATTATTTGCATCTTACTCATTATTTATTCACTCAATTTCCTACTAACATTTATGAGTATGTTTCCCCTCTTTTCCAAATTTAAAAAATCTATATGTTCACTTCAGAATGTTTTTTTATCATTATTCTTATACTTTTGAAAAGTGTGGTGTTTTGTTTTCATTCCTAAATTAGATTTATCTTTAGATAATATTGAATTAAAAAATCCATTTTACATTTTTTCCCTAATGCCATGAATCCATTGAGATTCATTGATAACAATCTCCATTTTGAGGGATCAATGGATGGTATCATCATATAAAGCATTTTTATGAATAACTAAATCTATTTATAAATTTTTATTTATCTCACTGAAAAAATAGACCACCATATTTTTGGTTTTAATGAAATACTTGGAGGCATGCCATGAAATAATTTTAATATTTTCCTCAAACACTGATATAGACTCATATTATTATTTCATCATACTAAGGACCTATATCTCCTTCTTATGATGGGGAGTTAAGAAATATTTTATGTAAAAATATTCTCATAATATCGTCCCATGACCTGGAAAAAACATTGTAGATATGTTTTCTTTTTTATCAGTGACTACCACACCTTAGATTCACATTCAATATGATAAATGTATACCATAACATTCAATTTCAATATGAATTGGAATATAGATAATCTTTTCTAGATAAATTTAATCAGTTATTCCATGATGATGGTACATGGTGATTTGTTAAATCTAATATACCTTTGTAATATAAAGGACTCAACAAAAAAATTATATTTCATAGTATGAGGATGGTGTTCAGCAAGATTCATGTTATCATTAACTTCTTATGCTAGTTTATCCATTACTTCAAGTATTTTTTATGTTCCTACCCCTATAAGGTTTCACATATCATTAGGGAAGTTATCATATACCTTATCATGTTTGTTAATGTAATGGTTTCTCCATTTTAGTAACAAGAAATAAAAAATAGTAATAATGAATTACAGAAAAGTGATACTTATAAATTTTTATGTAATATATTATAACATATATATAATAAAAAATGGGTCTTTAGGATTTAATCTATATTTTTCATGGAAGTGTTTCTTATTATGATTTCTATCCTACAAATTTTATCAATCCCTTCTTAACTACTCAAAAATTGTTTCTTAAATTTCAAAACAACATATCTAGGTGCATACAACCAGCATTTCAACAAGGAAAAATTTTATACAACATTATATGATCAAATCCATATCAATGATCCATTTTTAGGGTTATTAATTCTAGGTATAAATATTTTTGAGAAACATATACTTATAGTATATAGGTAGGGATTTATATTAATTGAAATGTCTCTCTCTATACTTTAAAATCATTCATGGATAGTTTTATATATATAAAACTGTGCTTATGATCTAGACTAATGTTTTAGCATACATGATTCCAAATTATATGTAAACTATTCTATTTTACTAGCCAGTGTGACCTAATCATTTTATAAATATTTTTACATGATTTTTATAAATAAATAATTGATAAGTACATAGATAATATCTTATTCACTTGTGCCATTTGGAGATTAGCATCATAACACATCAAATGGAATGTCAAAACACCGAATCCTTATTTTATTCTCCCTATTGACCGGAAAATTGATTTCATCTAGTAATCTACATAAGACAAATTAGGGAATACATAAAAGAAATGGGTCACCTAAAAACCCCAATAACATAACAATCATGATAAGGAAACACATTGTGTGATTATAGGTAATGACATGATATCATAGAAGAGAAGTATCATGAGTAATAACATAAAATTATAAAATAAAGACCACAATGTTATGAGATTATGGTAACAATAGAAATATGGTCGAAACATATAACATTACATAAACATGAGTCATGTATAATTTCCTATAAAACATCGCATAGTTGTAAAATTATAATAATTACATTGTATTCCTCTGTAATCCCATATAAAAAATCTCATGAGAAGAAGGGTTCAACCTATGCATTGGAGCTCAATATGGGCATTGATATCATTGCATTTTCATGATTTATGTCTTCTACTATAATGAAATCAATCGGAAGGCATAATCAAAATGATTTTCGATAGAAATAAAATGTGTTTAATTATCTAGACAAAAATATTAATGAAATGGAATTTAAAATTTAACATTTTCAGTTAATACACATATGGAATGTGTTATACAATAAAAGGAATGAAGAGTAAGGTGTGTATATATTTGGGAGATATATATACCAATTATTTATGAATTCTGTAATAGTAAATAGAGGGTGAATGTGCGTTAGAGAAATAATGGTTATAACTAAAAGAAAATTTTAATTAAGAGAGATCCATTTCCTTGAGTATGATTATCACATACATTATTTATCATCCAAAATAAAACATCAGTGTTAATTATTTTATTTATTATTACTTTTTTATATTTATTACCAATTTATTTTTAACTAATCCCATTATATTTTTACTTTAACAATAATTTATACTTATGTATAACATTTTGGAAATGATCGACCTAGATGTGAAAATTAACCTACGTATATTTTATAAAGTAAAGAATATTAAAAATTTATTATCTATAAAATAGTAATCTTTAATAATCATAATTTTTGTATATGAATTATGGTTTCACAAAAAATCATCGAGGATGGTTGTGAAAAATTAACTATGTTACAATCTTATAGATGATATGCCATACAAATTATTTGTTAGGTGTGAATGAATCTTGATATATTAATTTTCCATGATTATTAATATGTTGTTACTATAATGTAAAAAATATTCAATAAAAAATAATGAATATCCAAGAGGGGCGATGATGGAAAATTAATTACATTGGTTCGTGAGGTTATAGTCGATCATACCTAAGAATGATGGATTTGTTTCCGTTATAATATAATAAGATATGGTTGTAGAATATTCCATTGACATATTAAAATCAAATTACATGATAGATATAGAATTATTATATAATAATTATTGTTTAATATTTTATGAAGGAGGAATAAGAAATAAAAAATTGACGCTCAGTTAAGAACAATACGTCTCTTTTAGACCACCTCATTGGGATTGTTGAAAAAGAATCCTTATGATAGATTAATAATTGAAAAAATTTAATATATTATGGTGGGGATTTATTGAATAATTTTTTGATATATGAAATATTATTATTTTTATGTGTGTAAATTATTGGAGAATAAGTTACATTTTATAAGTAATAAATTGTTTCCCTTTATAAATACCAAAAACTATTCATTATTGGGTAGTCACTCTCAAGACAAATGAATAAAAACCAAAAAAAATTATTTTTTTGGTGTTATATGGTGTGTCCATACATCCACTATTAAAAATCAATGTTATGTCCCCATTTTTTCATTTTAAACTATTATTACTGACTTTTATAATTTTAGTTTTTCCTAATCATAACTACTTTTTTGTTTTACTTTTTACAATTCATTAAGATTAAAAAATTAGTTGAACACATTACCTAAAATTAATTTTTAATATTATAAATAATAAATATTTTCCATAATATTACAATCACATTAATGGTAGAATTAAATTTAACATTAATCACAAAAAAACATGTCAAAATTTATTTTATCATGTTATGCCTTTTCTGAGAAAATGATGATCTTATATTCACTATATTATTAAAAATAATAATTATATATATTTTCATAAATAAAATTATATGTGTAATCTATGAAATAAATATAAATATTTTTAGGGGTCATTTTAGTTGATTCAAATGGATGAACACTATTCATTGGAAAATAGTTTGTAAAAATATTTGTTTTTGAGAAAAAATATATTCTTATTCTAAAACCATTAAAATTTATGATTCCAATGAAATTAATTATATTATATAATAAAAATTCCTTATTTATTTTTATTATATAATAAAAAATATATTGTAAATTTTTAATTAATGAATTTAATTATATTAAATGGTAGTATTTTCAAAATATGTAATTTTTTTATTCACTAAAAAATCAATCATGTCATAAAAATCCAAAATTATAACCTAATTAAATTATAATAATATAATACAAAAATAATTTTAATATTAAAATATACCATTTTAAAATTTTTGTGTTTTTAGTTGTTTTATTTTCTATTTCAAAATATTAATTTTTTATGAAAACTTCGTTTTTATGAATAAAATGACTTATTCAAAAATTGAGTGCATATCTCCTATAAAATTATCAATTAATTAATCTATATTTTAATATCTTATATATTTAATAATTTATTTTATAATATTCATATTCACCAATTTTATAGATTAATTATAATAGTTATAAATAATCATGGTTCATTTAGAATTTGTATTGGGGGTCGTGTATTATATCGAAAAAGTTTTTTTAGCCCAAAAATCGTGTTCTAAAAATGTATGATATATAATTTGGTTAAAAATCATAAAATTTAAAAAACATAATGTTAATCGACCATTACAATGTATCTATATTTTATATATTTTAATATATTTCAAATAAAAACCCAAAAATGTAATTTTATAGGACATACAATGTCTAATTTGGGGAACGATTTTCCCTTACTACGAAACCAACCAATCCATCCATTGACAACCACTACATGATTCATGTCAAATAAATTACCCAACCATGCATTCTCAAAAGACAACCCAGTTGTTCTACAACACAACTCAAAACCAATACAACCATACATGTCCAGACAACATCAGAGAACACTGTAGAAACTAATCATCCAAACACCACAAGCCATGACACCACCACAGATCCACCCCAATCTCTATGCTCCATGTTCCACCAAGGGATCATAAAGCTCCACTAAAGGAGGCTGAGGCCTTACCATTGCCCACGTCACAATACACAACATCTGCAAAGAGACCAATGTTCCAATGCAAGGGGTGAGTACTAAAACTCTGTAGGATTTCCCAAAATTACTTCCCTACACATGCCACTAGGATAAAACCATTAACACATTAATATAAAATAATCACAAGTACAACGATTTTCCATAAGCCAAACATGCCTTTACTAAGCCATCACACCCAAACAAGCAACCAAGGGAATGACAACCAAACAAAAAACACCCATTCCAAAATTTACACATTAGAACAACAATTATATCTTATAATGAAATGCATCACAAACCACCAAAATGGTAGGACTTCCGCCCAACCCATTCACCCATTCACTACTAGTGGTACTTCACAACCACTAATCATATGGTGGTTCTTCCGACCACTATCCATCCACTTTTTATAATTATACTTCCCTCCCCCTTCCATTCTACATTTCAATAAAAAAAACCATGCATAAACCACCAAGGTCACAATAACTGGCAATCAACCAATTCCATTGAATATCAATCCATATAAATAAATCACCAATTTATTGAAAACCATTTTCCATTCCAAAAAAAATTCCATAAAACAACAATTTTATTAAAAAATCATTTCCATCAAGCATTTTCACAAATCAAACATGTCATCCCATTTTAAAATGTTCATTTTAAAATCCACAAGAATACCATTTCACCATAAAACACAATTTTTCCCAAAAATCCACAAAACATCACCCAAAGGATTTCAATCCAATTTCAAATAATAATTTAGAATTAATTTTCAGCACATAAATTAATTGTAACAATTAACAACTAGTTCTAACCAAGATGAGTCGAGAGAGAATCCACCTAATTTTAGGGTTCCTGAGAAATCAACCCACAAGCCACCACACTTCAAATCTGGCGAACACACCACCAAAACCTCTCTAGATACTCTTTCGTTAACATAAAAAAGCCTTAATAACATCGTCCAATGCAAAGAAAGACCTATATCTACAGATAATAATTGTAGATCTAGAAAATCATAATATAGAGGGATGTAGATCTAGAGGAAAACACAAGAGAAACAAGAGGACAGACTTACCCGGGAAAAACCACCTTTAAAATGCCATGAAACCCCTTTGAAAAGCTTCCAAATCGAGTGGGAGAACACCCCTAACCCCTGATAAACCAAAATCCCCAGTGAGTCTCGAGTGGGAGGAATATTAGAGTGAAATGGGTTAAGCCCGAGGGATCCCAAAACATATAGCCCTATTTTTATGTGGTTGTGTGGTTAGCCCACACGGTTTGGAAAATGATGCACTAACCGTGCACACGCTACTTCCATGGGATCAAGAGTCCTCACAATTTCCTCGTACGGTTTAGAAAACCGTGCACAAGACATGTGAAGCCTACTGTTTCCCTTCCACGGTTTCCTAGATTATCTACACGGTTTCCACTAACCATGATCAAAATGTACACCCGTTTAAATACCTCCAAACTCATCCAAACACATTCCAAACTCTCCCATACTCTTACCAACTTATCCAATTTAATTTAATCAAATAAAAATGCATAAAAAAGTCCACATGACTCAAACCGGGGGTGCTACAATCTCCCAACCATTGGACTTTCTATCCTTAGAATGTAGTGAACCTGCCCTTCATCGAAAGAGCTCAGGACACTGCTCGACCATCTATTTCTCCTGCTCCCAAGTCTCCTCTTGAATCTGACCATGTTTCCACAATACACGAACTAAACCGATGTTTTTACAATGAAATACTGGTTCTTGATTATCCACAACCCGCACCGGAACGTGCACTAACAGATCTTTTGGTTCTAGCTCAACATGATCCCATCGAATCACATGGTCACAATCCAGCAGATACATTATCAACTAAAACACATGAAACAAATTGTGCACCACAATGAGAATAGTTGGAAAAGTCAAATGATAATCCATCTCACCAACCCTCTCTAGAATCTTAAATGGCCCAATATACCTAGGAGATAACATTCCCTGCTCCCCAAACCAATGATGCCCTAACCAATGAGAGACCCTCTAGAACACATGATTACTCACCTCGAACAACAATGACTATCGACGATGTTATGCATATGATTTCTGACAGCTCCAAGTAGTATTTAATCTCTTCCGGATCTACATGATCTTCCCCATCGTCTCCAGGACAAGGCTCAGTCCAACCATCGAGGACTCACCTGTTTCCACCCAACATAATGGATAATAACCTGGCCTCCCATACAATGCTTCAAACGGAGCCATCTCTATAGATGCCTAATAACTTTTATTGTACGATAACTCAAAAACGAAAAATGATCCTCCGATGAGCCACCAAAATCCACAACACAAGCCCGCAACATATCCTCATGAGTTTGTATCAACCTCTCGGATTGACCATCCGTCTGAGGGTGATACACCGTGCTCATGATCAACATAGATCCAAAAGAATAGTGTAAGGATTTCCAGAAATGAGATATAAACCTCAGACCTCTATCGGATATGAACGAAACTAGAACACCATTCCTATTTACCACCTCCTAGATATATATCTTGTATAGATCCTCCACCGTATGAGATTCCTCAATCGGGATGAAATGGGCCGACTGCATTAGGTGATCCACTATCACCATAATGGCATTGTGTTTTCTGACCAATCTTGGGAGACCTGTGAAAAAATATATCACTACATTATACCACTTCAATTCTAGGATTGGTAAAGACTACTGCATTCCTAATAGCCTCTGATGCTCCGCCATGACCTGTGGACAAGTGAAGCATCTCGAAACAAACTCAACCACTCATCTTTTCATACCATACCACCAGAACTACACTTTCAATGATTTATAAATTTTCTGAATTCCATGATGAATATCCCACCTGGAATGATGATACGCCCTGAGAACATTCCCCTGACAAGCTACTAGAATAACCATCCAATTCCAAAAACACAATATTGAATCTCCATTCAGTTGCCAACCCACAATGGTCTCCCCACCATTGAGTCTTGACCCCATGGTCAAACACTCAGAATGAGATATCTATGCCTTTCTAACCAATCCAACCAAGTCATGAATCAACAATACCAGAAAGAAGACCGCTCCTTCACCCTAGTCCTCACATCCCAGCCGCATATCAGCTATAGTTGACATTAACTGCCACTGGTATGATGCATGTTTCACCACCTGAGCTTATGATTTTCTACTTAATGCATCTTCAAATGAATTTCCCATACCTAGTGTGTACATCAAGCAAAAATCAAATATTTGGATATATTCCATCCATCTCATTTGCCTCATGTTAAAATCCCATAGTTAGAAAATGTGTTTCAAGCTCTTATGATCTGTATATACTGTGAATTTCTCACCGAAGAGATTAGGGAACCACACTTTCAATGCTTGGACCACTGCTGCCAACTCCAAATCATGAGTTGGGTAGTTATTCTCATGCACTCTCAATTCTCGTGATCCATATACAACCACATGATTCCATTTCATAAGAACGCACCCCAACCCTAATCCTGATGCATCGCAATACACCACGTACCCTTTTCCTGGTTCTAGAAAAACAACGATTGGTGCTGATTTATGGTGACCCATTAGCTCTTCGAAACACTGAGGACACTGTTCATTCCACTGGAATGGAACATTATTTATAGTCAATTCTGTCTTTGGTGTAGCTAAACATGAAAAATCAAGAATGAAATGCAGATAATACCCAGAGAGACCAAGAAAACTTCATATCTCAAACACATTATTTGGTGGTTTCCATTAGATAACATCCTCTATCTTTTACAAATCCACTGAAACACCTCTTTCAGAAATCACATGGCCATGAAAACAAACATCCCGTATCCAAAATTCAAACTTTGAAAATTTGGCATACAACCGATGATCACTCACGATCCCTAGCACTATCGCCAAGTGCTGCTCCTGCTCCTCCATTGTCTTTGAATACACCCTAATATCATCTACAAACGCCACCACAAATTAATCTAGATATCACTGAAATATCCAAGCCATTAATGGAATAAATACCACCAGCGCATTCATTTAACCAAAAGGCATAACCACATATTCATAATGGCCATATCTACTTCTGAAAGATGTTTTAGGAATATTGTCCTTCCACACCCGTAATTGACGATATCCCAACCTCAGGTTGATCTTGGATAACCACTGGGCTCCCCTGAACTGGTCGAAAAAATCATCAATTTGTGGGAGTGGATATCTATTCTTTATCGTAACTTGGTTTAGTATACGAGAATCAACACATGACCTCAATGTTTCATTTGAATTTTTCACAAACAACACTGTAACTGCCCACGGAGACATGCTAGGCCGGATAAAAACTTTGTTTTCTATCTCTTCCCACTGGACATTCAATTTCCGCAATTCATCTGGTGCCATTAAATAAGATGGAATTGAGATAGGACTGGTCCCCAGAAAGAGATCACCATAAACTCCACTTCTCTTACAGGATGTAATACATAGAATTATTCAGAAAAAACATCCATGAATTGATCTACCACTGCATGAAGAATAGTCTACTCAACACCCTCTTCTAATTCCAATGTCAACAACGCCAACTGATATGATAACGTGTCCACTATTGGCACCAACAATCCTGTTGTACCCTTCCTTTCATGTCTCTCTCTACTAAAGAGATTTCTAACACCATCGTGTGTCGTAAAAGACATTTTTCATGAATCGTAGTTGAAGTGGGCCTTAAAATACACTAGACAATCCATTCCTAGGATTATATCATTCTTATCCACCTCAAGAATTGATAAAATCCAGGTTATCTCAATTTCTCCCACAATGATACATCATGCTCTACACAAGAATGCATGACAATATCTTCGGCCCAGAGGAGTTTGATGTTTCAAAACTGAGGGCATCATTTCAACCCTTAAACCCATCAAATCAACCACACATACAACATTAAAAGAGTGTGAAGCACATGTATCAAACAAAACTTTCATCATGGTAGAATTTAAGAGAATATTACCTCGCACTATGGATTGTCCTGACTAATCATCCACCACAACCTACACATCTCCAAAGACATGTTTACTTGCCACACTCTTCTCTTTATTTCCCTACTGTGGCACCGAGGCATTATGAGAATCACCATGACCCACTTTACTCTGCTAACAAGGGGTGTGCTGCTATCCCCATCCAGTCAAATCATATGATATCTGTGATCCCTGAGGAGTGTCATGCACACCAGAACTTAGAGAATTCTGATAATAATACTGCAGATGCCCCATCTGCTTACAATTATGACATGCTCGAGGTTGGATTGTATTATCCCTCTTGATGTGGCTCGTAGAACCACACTGAAAACATCCCGACTTGATCTGGGGTTCGGAGGATGATTTACTGATCCTATCATCAGATTATATGCTATATTCCAATTCACGGAATATGTGGACCTCCTTCCCGTGTACCCAGCGTTAGAGTTCCCACTATTCCCCTTTGGTACCACCATGCTTCCCCCTCCCGGACCTGCCAACAGATCCTGCTCATCCACTGAGTCTCTATTCATCATCTCTGTGTAATCATTTATACACAACCCCACTATCTTTGAAGGTATTTCTTTCCATAACCCCGCTGCAAGGAGCATTTCCTGCAACGACGTTCTACCCTACACCTCAGGAGAAAACTGCACTAAGTTCACAAACTTATCTACATACACCGTCACAGACCTAATATCATGCTTCAAACTGATGAAAATAGTCATACTCTGAATTATGAACATATGTAAGTTTAATTGGTTATTAAACAATTCCTCAAAGCATTCACACATCATACTCTAGTCAATCCCATATTAGACTACCAACACCCACCACTGAAGGGCAAGTTCATCCAACATATAAGTGTCCAACTACACTTTTAACTCTACCGGTGTTCCTAGGAACATGAAGATATAGTTCGTTATATTCAACCATGATTCATACCTATTCGGCACTAAATCACCCCTGAAGATGGGTGGATTATACTTTTGAAAATGAATAGCATGATCCACATGCCTTGGTTTATCCCATTTATTTCCACCTTCCACATCATGGAACGCTTGCACTATGCTTTGCACTAACTGTTGGTTCACATGAGGATCAGGTGCAACCACATTCTCAATAGACTCCTCCGGTTGGTCTCTACATCACCTACCCGGTGCCATTTCAATAAACAGAAAACAGAAAACCATGAGTCTCACTTCCATAGACATCATGAAATCCCATTTCAAATCACATTACACAACACTACCGCAAAAGGTTTTCCACAAGATCAAATTTTCCACATTTTCCATGTTTCAACATTTTTGAAAAACAAATCATTTTCCAAATACCAATTTATTCACATTACTATTTCCCACATTTGCAAAACCATTTATTATTTCAGCACATAAATAATTATGCCCAATGAAATATGCATCATAGTGAGGAGTCAAATCTACCATGAATTTCATGCTCATCTCATTGGATACACCCACGAAAATGAGATGTCTAATGTCTATAAGTGTCTCCAAAACACATTTGTACCCAAATCCCGGATAACGTGAATATCAGCATAAAAGGGTTAGATAGGTCCTTTTATACTATACATTCCATGTTATGAATTTCCTACACCTTTCTATCATCCCGACTCAAGGAATGAACCACAAAGAATGTCAACACCAATTTTGAGAATAAACTCCAAAGGGCCGAAAAAACTGATTCCACTTGTAACACCTCGCCCCTACCTAATTTTAATGAGTTGGCGGTGAGGGTTATATGGCCTTAAGCAATGTTCCCAAGACACCAAAGGCTGGAAATGAGTGCTAAGGGAATCGAGATCAAGATGGTGAATGATTTTCCCTTTCTACAAAACCAACCAATTCATCCACTAACAACCACTACATGATGCATGTCAAATAAATTACCCAACCATTAATTCCCAAAAGACAACCAAGTTGTTCCACAACACAAATAAAAATCAATAAAACCAGACATGTCCACAAAACATCAGAGTACACTGCTAAAACTAATCAACCGAACAACACAAGCCATGACACCAGCATAGCTCCACACCAAGCAACAAGCTCCAAGATCCACCAAGGGATCACAATGATCCATTAAAGGAGGGTGATGCCTTACCTTTTCCCACGTCATGGTACACGACATCTACAAACACACCAACATTCCAAAGTAGTTGGTGAGTACTAAAACACAGTAGGATTTCCCAAAATTACATCCCTACACATACAACTAGGATAAAATTGTTAGCACATTTATATAAAACAATTTATATAAATTTATCACAAGTAATACCATTTTCCATAAGCCAAACATGCCCTTACCAAGCCATCACACCTAAAACATGCAACCAAGGGAAAGCCATAAAACCAGCCACAACCATTCCAACATTTAGACATTAGCACAATAATTCCATCTTGAAAAGAAATCCACAAAAAACAACCAAAACGGTGGGACTTCATCCCAACCCGTTCACCCATTCACACAAAAACAATCAAAATGGTGGGAATTCTTCCCAACCCATTCACCCATTCACTACTAGTGGTACATCCCAACCACTATTCCTATGGTGGTTCTTCAAACCACTATCCATACTCTTTTTATAGTGATAAATCTCGGCCACTTCCATACAACATTTTAATCAAACCAATCCAAACATAAACCCAACAAGGTCACAACAACATGCAATCAACCAATTCTAATTCATATCAATCAACTTAAATAAATCACCCATTTATTGAAAACCATTTTCCATGCCAAACAACATTTCAATAAAACAACCCTTTTGTTGAAAAAACTTTCCATCAATCATTTTCAAAAAGAATACATATCATCCCATTTTAAAATATTCAATTTAAAATCCTCAAGAATAGTATTTCACCATTAAACCCCCTTTTTCCAAAAAAAATCCCCAAAACATCACCCTAGGGATTTCAAACCAATTTCTCATAACAATTCACAATTAATTTTCACCACAACAATTAATTTTAACAATGAACCACTAGTTCTATCAAACTGGAGTCGATAGAGAAGCCACCAACCTTTAGGGTTCCCAAAAAATCGACCAACGAGCCACCACACCTCAAATCTGGAAAACGCTCCACCGAAACCTCTCTAGATCACCTTTACCTAACATCCACAAGCCTTAATAACATCATCAAAGGAAACAACAACCATAGATCAACAAACAACAAGTGTCGATCTAGAAAACCACGAAAGAGAGGGTTGCAGATCAAGAGGAAAACACAAGAGAAACAGGAGGAGAGACATACCAGAGAGAAACCACCTTCAAACATCCTTGAAACCCCTTTGAAATGCTTCCAAATCGAGTGGGAGTGCACCCTTAACCCATGAGAACCCAAAATCCTGTTTGAGGATCGAGTGAGAGGAATATTGGAGTGAAATAGTTTAAGCCTGAGGGATCTTGGAACTTATAACAATATTTTTAAGTGGTCGAATGGTTAGCCACCACAATTTGGGAAACCATGCACGAACTATGTGCATGCTACAGCCTTAGGAAAAAGGGTCTGCACGACTTCCTAAAATGGTTAAGAAAACTGTGTGCAGTCAGTGAAAAGCTTATTATCTCTCTTGCACAGTTTCCTGGAGAATCCGCACGATTTCCACTAATTGTTCTCAAACCGCGCAACCCTTTAAAAACATCCAAACTCATCCAGAACCATTCCAAACTCTATAAATTTCTTCCCAACTTATCCCATGAACATTAAACACATAAAAATGCATTAAAAATGGCAACATACGTCAAAATAGTGGTGATACAAATATACAATTAATTATTTAACATTTTTTAATTTTATTGGGATATTATACCTCTTCTAAATATTATTTTATAATAATCAAATGGAAAATTATAATATGATGTCTCAGAAGAAAACTGATCACAACAACATTGAATAATAAATGAACTTTCATTTAAATTACCATAATATAGTGGCATTAACCTTGATATTATATCTCTAATATTATAACAAAAAACATTTTAATCCTTTATTTTATATTCATTTTGTCGATTCAAATTTCATAGAATATTCCACTTTCAATAGGGCCAAATAGACTAAGAAGACATTTATCATATATCACATTATACATTACATAATATGAAACGATATCAAAAACTATTTTTTGATATCATTCCAAAAAAATGTTTGAAAACATTTCATTTATTTTAAAAAAATACTTCAAATGAAATAATGTCTCAAGGTCGATCCAAATTTTCTCCCAAAAAAATAAATAATCAATTTGGGTGTGGTTTACTCTATTATAAAAGTGGTTATAATAAAATAAAAACTATATGGAAGAAACCAATATGTTTGAACCCACAGGTATTTATGTAATTGATAATAATTTTTACATTCGTAATCTATATATTTATTAAAATATAATCCTATATTAATGTCTAAATGGTACACAATCATGTAATTAATATAGTGTTATCTATATCATCCACATTTATTTGTGTGACTATTCATACATGATTTAACATATATTACTATTAATAATCATATAAGAAAATTATCCAATACCTTATGTAAATTTTTCACATAGATTTTTCTAATCCCATGAAACATTCCCATTTATTATTCACACCCTATGTAATGAATAACAAAATAGAGTAGTGTACCTCTTTTCATTCACCTATATGTACGGTAACATAATTATCCCTCTATATAAATAGATAATCATATCATCTAAACATTATTTATGTATTACCAACAACATCATTATTTTATCTTATTCAATGATCCATATGCCATATTCAGACACAATATAAATAATCTCATCTTGCCTATATATTAATTAATAATGCGATCATCAATGCACACATCCTCCACATGATTATCCCTGTCACATTTATGTAATACCATATGAATTGGTAAATTATGACTTCTAGTCTTAGTACATCTACATAATAAGGACCTTATTAAGAACAATGTATATTCATGTGACACTAAACTAGAATTCACTTTCTTACCTCCAAAATGAATAATAGGATTATATTGTTATAGATTTTGGTGAAAATATATAATAAATAGTTTCATATATATAATATTCAAAATATCTACTTATTATTAGTTTTTTTAAAAATAAAATTAAACCATACTATTTCCATGAAAAATCATCCAAATGTTCAACTTGACTTTTTTCATTCCCTTATGCACTGTTATACCCAATGAAAAAAATAATTCATGAATTGAGAATAAACATAAAATTAATATATAAAAAAATAAAATTCATTAGTATAGTAAAAAAATAGAAAATTATGAAATGATATCTTATATAAAAATATTTTTTATCCAAAAATGGAATCACATTTCTCTAAAAATAACCTTATTTAAATTTTAATGTAAAAATATTTCCATTAGAACTCATCAAGAATTTATATAAGTTTCATGTAGGTTCCTTGGTATATAAATATATGAAAAACCATTACAACCCCTTATAATTAGAAAAACCATATATTATGCTTCAAATATATTTCTGTGGAGGCATAATCATTACCTAATGAACTAGATCACTATATGAGAGCACAAATCATATATGATATAACAGGATCATAATGTTTTATCTATGTAATCCAATCATATAAGATATATTTGTATCACCAATGAGAAATAATGGGGATAAACCCTTTGTGGACAATTTATAAGGATTATATAATGTATTCAAAACATGGAAATTTATTTTAAAATAGTGTGTTGAATATTTCAAATATCTAAACATCCTTTCTTCATTAAAACATATTTCCAATAACAAAATATTATAAGAAACAGAAATATCGTTTTTCTTAGAATAAATATGAAATTATGTTAATTAATACCCAAATGGAATAAATTTTGTGGTTTTTTTAAATTTCTTCGTCATTATATACATTAAAATAGAACATCCCTATTTTCAATTGTAATGGAAGTAAAAAAATTGGAAGAAAGGTTTTTTATGAAACTGACAAATGAAATTAGTAAAATCTAATGAAAGTTTAAAATAATATATTTTCATGTTTAATAATCAATAATATAATATTAAAAAGATGCGTATGTGGGAAAAACAACGTTTTAATGGAATATTTATGATAAAATTTTCAAAAAATTATTTTACCCTGTAAATTACTCTTCATGTGTATTATTTATATTCTGAAAGAAAAATATATATTAAAATCAGAGTTTCATGAGAAACATATTTTTATTCAATATTCCATTATTTCACATAATATCATCTTATATAAAATTTCCTAATTAGTTAAATTCACTTCCCGACATTTTTACGATACTTAGATCACCTGTAAATGTTTACTTCAGTAGGTTAACTATGATAATTATGTTCAAATTTACATCATCTAATGAATAATAATAATGATATAATTATAATATATATAAATAAATCATACTATTAAAACAAATGATTATGTGTATTGTTTTGAAAAAATAAAATATATTTTAATCTTGGAGAAAGTAGTGCGTACAAACGCAAGAGAATCATTTCGATTTTTCAAAATTAATTTTGTAAATAAGGTATGTGTTATTTTATCATTAAAAATAATATATAATATGAATAATATCATATAAATTCATAAATTATACTTATATATTTCATCTATGTGATATAGTAATGAAAAAAGAATCAGGTCGAGTCATATAAGTGGTCATCCTCATGTCTGCATGAACAATGTTATAATTACTCATTTAATTGAAAGGTAATAACATAAATGATATATTAAATTTAAATAAATAAAAATATTCAATTAACATAAAATTGGAACATTATTTCTATTATTATAGACATTTTTTTAGGTGGGGATGGAAAGCATCTTACAGTGGTTCGTAAGAGACTAATTTTCTTGTACAAAATATTAATGGTTGTGTTTTCCATTTGATTGAAAATGAGATATATAAATAATTAATTTTTACCATAAAAACATATTATATTAAATAAAACTATTTTCTATAATAATTTTTCAAGAATATTTTATTGTGTTTAATGAGTAAATAAAACAGAAAATATTGATTAAAAATGATACATCTTCTTCAGTCCACCTCCTTCGATGAACACCTTAAGATAATTCATTTGGGTTTTATTCTAAAATAAATATATTTATATTATTCATAGGCATTATAATATTTTATTTTTCATTAGTTCACAAAATATATGTGGGTTTTTCACTGTGGGGTAATCTAAATATCTGTTTTTATTTTATAAGAGAGGGGAGGGTCAGCCATGAAATATCTCAAAATATATAAATATTACACACAAATTCAAAATTAAAAATTTTCAAAAAAAAATAATTTGGTATAAATGAATCTTATTTATCCAAATAATAACATTAAATAATAATTATATAATTTTTTTAATGTTAATATACATATATTTATTTTAACTGATTTCACACTTACTATGACAACAAGGGTTTTTAATCATTGTGTGTCATTATAACTAATATAAATGGAATGAAACCCATAAATAGATAATATATGTTATAATAAACCACATCCTAATCTTGTTTTTGAATATAAATTTTTAAGAAGTTCATATAATTAAATAAAATATTATGTATTATAATATATAAGTATTCTCAATTTGTAAAAATAATCACTTCATTGATATTATTATAATATAAAAAAGAAGTAAAATATATACTACATATTTCAATATATCCCTATAATTACATGATAATAAATTAAATTCATGAATAATATTAATAATCTCATGTTATATTTCAATCAAAAAATTATAAAATTTATCTTACTTTTTCTATAACTTAAATAATTACATTGTTTAAATTTTTAATAATTAAGATAATTATTCGCCACTGTTTGTAGAAAATAACTTACCCTGATGGGTTAAAATAATTTATTTTTAAAAATAATAATTAAAAATAAACTTATACTGATATTGATCTTATCTTAAAAATATTATTGTTATCTTAAACAATAGAATGGCATTTTTACTTTCATTGAAAAAAATATTATAAATGTTATAATAAATTTAAAATTAAAATAGAAAGAAAGGTCTTTTAAACAATTAGTGAATTATTAATTAGGAAATACACTAATCCTATTATATTTTGGTATTTTAATTGTCATGTTCCAGTCCTTATCATTGTATTTGTATCCTTAATTAATTGATTTACCATTTTATTATTATCACAACAATATATTGGGTTACTATTCATATTTACCCATAAAATAGGGTTTAATTTATTTAATTTGGAAAAAATATTCTAATTATGGAATACATATTAAATAATTCCAAAAAAAGGTTGAGAATTTAATTAAAAATCATGTACGAAAACATGATGAATAACGATTTTCATAAAAATTCCATTTTAATCATAAAAAGTTTCTTATAATAAATTAAATTGAAAAAATGATTTAAAAAACAAAAATACGAAAATTTATATCATAAATAATAAATTAAATTTTATTAAAAATAAAAATTGAAAATTACATTATAAATACTAGAATATAAATAATTTTTTTATTTTAAAAAATACAATTTTTCATTATTGACTATATATTATTTTTTTAACATAATTATCATAAAGTAATAAAAATGTAATTTTCCCATGATTGTTTAAAAAAATCATTTTTTCAAATAAAAATTCATTAATTTGATAACAAATGTTTTATATAAAACCATGTAAGAAAATAGTATAACAAATCAATTTCTGTTTTGAGTTTAAAAATTATTTAGTATTTTTATAATGAATATATGAAAATGATTTTTGAATAATCTAAAACATTTAAATTATTTATTATATCATTAATTTCATTATTACATTCTATGAAAAAATTGTAAATTATTTCCAGGTATTCTTATTAAATTATGAATGAAGTGAGGACATATTACCCTCATAAGAATTTTAGACACCCATGTAACATTGTCAACAATATAGTTTCTTCCCAAAACCATGTCTTAGTGAATTAAATTGTTTTAAAATACTTTCTATCTATGGTAAACAATATGAATACAATATGCCTAAAAATATTGTTTCTCTTCAAACATAACTACCTCGTCTATCAAAACATGAGATAAATTTGACACATATTTTCATAACATCAAAAAATAGAAAACATTGTGTAGGTATGATTAAATTGGGAGAAAAGGCACTAAATTTGAAATTGTCCAACATTATCCATGATTTTATATTTTTCAATTACCAAAATACTTCACTTCCACTTTTTACCAAATGTGATTCCAATTTCACAAATTGATACATTAAAAAACATGACCACCTAACTCTAAAAATGAATTTCCATGTGTTGTATTTATAACATTTTTCCATACTCTGAGTTATCCTCATATGTCTATAAATTATCTTAATATAATTTATAATTTATACTACCATATATGACCTTATGATATATATTTTTACCATTTTTTCACCAAAAATTTGGATCCCGAGATCCATTTCCATATGATTTTTAGAAATGTAACACATTTATACTAGAATGAAAACCATTTGTAATTAAAAAATTAAATAAAGAAAAATTATTGTACAATTTTCAATGTTATTAAATTTAATAAGTATGAAGTATGTATTCTAATATCTGTGTTTATTTCTTAAACTATCCATCAATGTTAAGAGGACAACATTTAGTAAAAATTATTCCAGTACAAAATAAATTTTGAATTCCTTTACAAAATTTAATATGAACATGGGATAATGGATAAATCTAATATAGATAAGATCTCCATGTATCCTAAAATATCATTGAGATAATGTTGAGAAATTTGGACAATAGGAATTATTTATCAAATAGGAAAGACATGGACATATTACGAAAATCACTGAACAAGAAACCAAATCACATAATTACCTCGATATGTATTTGAAAATCCCTCATTGTAATCCATTGATAAATTTTCCCATTTCCACTCTTTCACTGGATCATGTTGATAGATTCCCATTATTAATTTCTATTATACTTTAACCAAATTAAATTTCAGTCGTATCATAGTAATGTTAGTGGTATCTCTTTTTATTACACTAAATGAGTTATATTCTTGATGGTCTTGGTATATATTATTCCTGCTAGGAGGAGACGAAAAATGGATACCATAAACATTAATCAATAATTATTTATAGAAAAATAATTAAATGTCACGGAACATATACTTATAGATCCCAAAAGGCCTTTTTTCATTATCAAATGCAAGAAACTTATCCTTAATAAAAAATTCAACCTACTCATTTATCATAATGTCTTCCTTATAAGATTCTATAATTATTTCTAATAATTATGATTGTTCTAGAAACAAAAAAAGTGGATCTTCTTATATACATATCATTTACGATAAAATTAACCCTAAAATTATTCAATCGTCCATCCTATAAATGCAACATTGTTTATTTATCATTATATTTATGACTCAAGTAATAAACTACATTTTTTTAATTATAGTAAGGTAATGGTTCATGCAATTATAATACTTCATCAATTATGACAATTTTATCTATCTCATGTTCAACATTATTGAGTAAATATAAACTAAAAACAACTATAATTACTAAATATTCCCACGTTAAACTATATAAATCATGTAAAAATAATTTTAACACAAATAACTATAGTATTCTATTCTTGATGTTTTTTATATTAACATAACTCTTAAGGTTTAAATTTCTTTGAAACACTAGAAATTACCAAATAATTTTTATTTAGAAGAAAAACAATACTGTTTAATTATGAACCCATATAGATTAAAAATTAGTCATTTATCAAGTTCAATACATGAAATATAGCATTTACCAACAATAATTTGTATTCGGAGAAAAAATAATCACATTATTTTTTATATAAGAATTTGAAGTTTTTTTGGTTTAACATTGTAAATAGGAATCAAACCAATTATCATATTCCAAAACCCATCCATAGTAACCTGATATATTCAGAAATTATGAATATATGAAGGATTTTATGTTCTTGGACATTCTTCAAATACATTAATTTTAATAGGGTCATCATTTATTCCATATTCAGAAACCTTTCTGTTACGAAAATAGAATTTTTTAAACCAAAATTAAATTTGACCAACTATTCAATAAGAAATCCTTTATAATAAGGTTTTAAAAAATTCTTAAGTGTAATTCATGTGTATCAAGGATATTTTGAATATAAAATTATATCTTTGATTAAAACCAAAAAATAATAAATAAGTCCTGGAATATTCTATTCATTAGATCCATAAATACAACTACAGTAATGGATTACCCAAATATAATAAATATAAACTAGTAATTCCCATTTCTAATCTATAATATAGTATTCATAAGGCTATACTCCTTTAATATCAACTTATTTTACCCTGGCCTGATATCAATCCTTGAATGTTACTATTCTCACTCGAGCAGATCAAATAAATCATCAATATGATAGAAAGGATAATTTTTTTAATAGTGATGTTATTCAAAGATTAGAAATCAATGAAATGCCTCCTATAACCAAAATTATCTTGAAAAAATTTGGTTACCCCAATGTGAAGTATCAAGATGAGTTAATCGTTTCTATATGGAATCCAAAAATTATATTTTGGTTTCAAAAGTGTTACTTGAGGCTTTTTATAAAGGGGTTACATAATTTTATTGTGTATATAATAATAAATCAATAGTAAACACAAACAATCAGGTAGGAATAACACCCAATAATTCATCATGAAAAGAAGAAATATATTTATTCAAAGCTGGGACACTACAAATATGTATGGTTTATTTAATTATATCAATATGTGGATTCTAAAATTAATTTCAATTTCAAATTAATTTATCTACTTCTTAGGTATGATGTAATGTGATAAAATCATTGGAAAAACCATTCATGTATTTTTAATATTTCATTGAATGTTATCGAAAAATCCAATTCAAAACCAAAATAAAAAAAAATAATAATATGGGACGATCAAAAGTATTTACATAAAATACCATTCAACTAATTAAAGTAAGAATATTACTATAAGTCATTGTCATAATAATGTTTCCAAAAAAAACATTTCACTAATAGTTGTATCATACTCTTATTAAGTGACATACCCAATTTACATTCCTATTTATCAAAAATAAATGAATGAATATATTCATTGTAGTATAGTGTATTATGATAATTTTAATAAAAATTAAAATACCCAATATTTAATAATTAAGAAGACCAATATCAACAATAATAGTAGGAATAGATTTTATGATACAATTATTTTAAGGATATTTATTATTTTAACCTTGTCTAAATGATATTGGGAAAATGTCAGCATAATTTCCCACCTAATTTCAATTTAAAAAAATTATTTGGGGATTGATATTTGCCACCCCATTCAAGGATACTTATGAAAAAATTTCATTACAGTCATGAGATATTTAAAAAAACATACCACACTAGGGAATATTTCAACATAATTTGAGACATTACATTATTTTTTACCACCCTTAGAGGATTTTGGGTTCTTTATTCTAGACTTCAATGTTGATATCTTTTCAAATTCCTCTCCTAATAGTAATATATTACTCTTTTTATCTGGGGAAAAATTTATTTAAGTAATCTATGTCTCAACTTTCTCAGCCCAATGATAAAAATTATCATAACTATTAAATTCTTAGGATAAAAATACCTTCATAGACATGGTTTCAATTATTAATGAAATATATTTATTTTAATATCAATTTAATGATTTAAATATGGTGTTTACCTTGCAATTTTGTAGATTTTTCATCATATGGGTCGACCAAATTAGCATCTTAATAATTTATCTCCAATAATTGGTTCACCATCCTAAGTAAAACAACTAGAGTGAGATATTTCTCAAGGAATATATTCTTAAATATGTCACATTACATGAAATCAATATAATCTTACACTTTTTTTATTATTATCCAAATTCCACCATTTAAAATCATCACCTTCAAATTGATAAATGGGAAGTGATATGTTTTGTCCTTTTATGAACCCCATAAAAAAATTCCCATATTGAATTGATCCATCCCTTCGCTACCACTTTCCATAAGATATATAAAACTATTGAATATATTCTTTCATAAAATTCTTTACTTTCCTATTGTTACACTATCATAGATCATGTGACTCAATAGCATGGATTCCATAACTATTCAATGTTTTCGTCAATTCATCAATTATAGAAAAAAATGGCTTTTTCATACTCCAACTATTCCAATATAATTATTTGGATGGAAACTATATACTTTATGATTTCCTAATATAGCTTACATACACCCTCTAGGTTAATACATTCTTTAAAAACAAAATTTTAATGATGAAGCATGGTAATATTAAAATTAAATATAATTTATACATAACCATTAGCTAAAATATTCTAATTGCATTCCATTTACATTATGAAATCTTTTGGGTTATCTAATACCTTCTCCGATTTAAACTATTGGGAATAAAAAATAATAAATAAACATTATAGTGAAAAATTAAATTATAATAACATATATTTTAAAGTATAAAACTCTATTGAGTTTTAATTTTATAGCCAGAAAGTTTTTAATGTAAACCATTTTATATTTTTGGTAAAATTATCAAGAATATCATAATGTATTTTTATTTCCTAATTCATTACAATACAATTTCCCACAAATTTTAAAATTAATAAAGAACACAAAGAACTCAAAAATGAATATAAAATAAAAAAATCCATTAGTTTAGTGAAAATAATATTATTTTTTATGAAAAAAACACATTATTATCTAATATATGTATCAGTTTTCCATTAAAATGATAATTATATTTCCATTTGATATCCAATTATTTCAATGAAAACACATTATCATTAATAAAATTCATATATATTTGTTGGGACGTCATCATTTTAAATCCATTTTAATATTCATTAGATTTGAATAACTATACAGCTGACTTCCAATATTTTTCATTGATGAAATAAAATTATCAAATCAATTTTATTGATACATGAGCATATGGATCGTATATGATATAAGGGGATATCCTATGCCTATCTCTCTGCACTAATCACATAACTATATTAGGATCACGAAATGATATTTGGGAACACCCATCATAAAATATATATCAATCATGCATATGAGAAATAACGGGGGTAAACCATTCATAAACAATGTCCAATGACTATATAAATAATAAAATACCTGAAAAAATATTCAAACATGTGTTAAAAAAAATTAATGAATAATTATTTTTCTTCTAAAAAACACATTTTCAATAATAAATATCAAGAAAAATGGAAATATATTTTTTTATAAATATAATTTTAAATCATGTTTATGAATGCTAATTTAAAATAATAGTTATGGTGCTGGGAAATGTAATTGTTTCCAAAATGTTAAAATATAACATCTCTTTTTTATTTTTTAAATAAAGCTAAAAATTTACAAAAAATAATTCCATTTTGAAAAATATGAATTAAATTAAAAATTTAAATAATATATCATTTATTAATATTTTATTTCTATATAAAAACAAAAAATATGGATATGGGTGAAAAATAGAATTTCAGGGATGTTTTAAGATAGGTTTTTTAAAATAATGTTACAGAACATTCATCATATTAAACTCCTAAATTATTTATCATCATGAATATAAAATTCTATTTATTTTATAATTTTTTAATAACATTTTTCTTATAAATATTAATTAAAGAAAATTTATTATTATGTAATTTTCAATTACATAACCAATTAAATCCATGTTAGGGCTTTTTATGATATTTAGATGTTATGTTAGTAATGACTATGTTAGGTTGAATATGGTCAATAACCTCAACATTACACCATATAAATAATAATAATAATGAAATAAGTATATTTCATATTCCTAAATCCAACATTTATAACAAATCATAAGCGGTGGTTATGAAAAATGAACTACGTTAGAATCAATGATACACTAGTTCATACATTATATTGAGTGACATTTCCATTATTCAATTACCATTGTAGAAAAAATATATGTAAAAAATTTACATTATATAAATACAATAATATATTTACTATCATATTATTTCATTATAAATAATTATATATATCATCCCATTGATGTTGTAAAGTAAAAAAAATCACATCACTTTGTGCAGGTGGTATTCCACACATATGCACGAACGTTGTTAACATTTTCCAGTGAATGGATTGGTAAAAATATTAACGGTATATTATATTTTCAAAATAATAAATGTTTAATTAATATCATTTTTAAAAATCAATTCCATGATCATATCTTTTTTTATGTGTTTATGTAAAATGAATGGCATTAGTTGACGAGGTGGTTATATGTCATATACACAAAAGAATGTTTCATTTCTTATGTGAAGTAATATTAAATTATTATAGGTTTTCACATTAACATACATACACCTATTTATATTTATGATATATTTTTATTATATAACAATGTATACGGAACATTTTAATTATTTGGAAGAAGAAATAAAACTTAAACCCTCGATTAAAAATTATACATCATCTTCAAAACCACATTATTTATTTCCAAAATAGGACAAATAAAGAAGGTGATGTCCCTAAAATAATAAAATTATAAATAGGATTTGGATTCAATCAAGCGACTTTGGTAGGTAATTGCTAAATAAAAATGGTTTTTGTTTGAAATGTTAAAGGACAAAGAGGTATTATTTTATATGATAGTGGAGGGGCACTCTTGGAATTTTAGAAAATATTAAAAAATAAATATTAATATTAAATTAAAAATTACTCTAAAATTGTTTAACTATAATATTAGATTATTATGAGACCAAATAAACTCATACAATAAATTAATTTTTTTTGTTTTAATATAATTTTTCCACTTATCTATGCATTTTTATAACTTTGACACTAACAGTGACAAATATGATATTCAATTGTCTAAGATCATTTTATTTACTATAATTCAAAAAATATATCATAAATGGTCTATAATTTATATTATAAACTATATAATAGTAACATTTATGAATATAATATATTTGGTAATTTTATATTATTTAAATTAATATTTTCCTATAATATGTCAATTAGATAAATTTTGTTACTATTCATTATAATGACTTTAATAATTTAATAAATCAAGTAAAATTTCAAAAAATTATTTTATTATAGAAAAAAATTATCATGAGAATGTATGAAAGTGGTGGATCATATGAATTATCTCAATATATATTTTCTTAAATTTATTTAATATAAATTATTTGATATTTCTATTAAAGGAATTATTACCCCCACAACATTGGCTAAAATATTAATGTATTTATATCATCAATAAATGTTGTAAATAAATTATCATGATGAAGATAAAGTATTTATACTCTAATAAATAATTTATAACCCAACATTTCATTATTTATGGTTTATTTTAAAATTATTATAGCAATTTAAAGGGTGATTTGGACAAGTTTTACTTTTCATCAAATTACATATTTTTTTTGTTGTAATGACATCGAAATGTGGAACAAAGGTGATATAACCAAATCATGTATAATTATAGTAGGAAATTACTCATAAAATAAAAATGTTTCTTGTTTATATTTCTTTTCTAGTTCTTAATATATTATTTTTAAGCATAATTAACTAATTCATCCTTTTATTGTGGCCACAAAAAATAATTGGATTAATATTTATATTAACTACAAATGACCAATATATTATAATTTTTTTATCATTATTTAAATTTACTAAATACATTATTGAAAATTGAAAACATCAAACTGGTTAAATTTAATTTGTAATTAAACCAGTAAAACATGATGAATAATATTTTTTTAGAAAAACAATAATATTAAATATTGAATGTTTTAATAATAAATTCAAATAAAACATTCTAGTTAAAAACAATAAATATATCATTTTAAATCTAAATTAATCAATTAAATTTTAAAACTCTTAAAAATACAAATCTATATTATATATTGTTGGAATTAAATAATATTTTCAATAACTAAATAAAAATTATTCCCCCCTCCAGTGAAAATAATTATTTGAGAATTGTAAATAATTCATCATAAGATAATTTTGAAATAGATATTTCAAAAAAATGTATTTTAAAATTATATATATATAATTTTATAACTTAATTTTATATAAAAACTTATAAGGCAATATTCTTATAAAATAATTTTGATTTTGATTTTAAATCATGCATAATATATATATATATATATAATGAGTATAACTATCTCATTTGTGAAAAATAATATATTTTAAAATGATTCATTATATCATTAACTAGGATATTATATTGACCATATTTTATGTTGAATCCATGAGAAACATCCTCCAATAATTTAACAAACAAATCACATATGACACAACTTGTGGAATTGATTCTGTATTATTTTGACCTCAAAATTCATTTTGTAATTCATGAAAATATTTAGAACCATTATAAAAAATAATAAATGTCAGGCCATTATCATTTCATGACCAATAATAATACTAGTTGATACAAATAATATATGGACAACTCAATATTATGCATTATGAAGAAAATTTTAAATTCACTTCATGTAAAATATAATTACATTGTGATAAAATTTATAATTCGATATTGTATTGTATGTAAAAGTTAAAACAATGTTTTACTTTTATTATACTCATTACACATATTTTTAATAAATATAATATCACTAAATATCAATTTGACTAAAATATTCCAATTAGTCTACTTTATTTTGTAACAATTCTGAATAAATGTTGTAGGAATAATTTTATGAATTGGGAATAATATTAATATTCATTAAATCATTATAATATGTATTAAACGTCATTTATATCATAACCATAAATTTTATGGTGATAAAAGTTTTTTCCCTACATAGAACTCTCTATAAGTCTATTATAATCATTACCCTAAGACATATCACATACATCATCTAGTTTACATCATTATGGTACATAAATGTAATTATTTACAATAATATTTTTCATTTAAATCATATAAAAATCACTGTCATTATATTACTATAATGTTACAATGAATATAATAAGTATATTTTCTATTTACAATTTGATATTCACATAGTTAAAACATTCTCTATCTTTTCTCTTGAAGAACTTTTTGTTGAAATAATGGGTTCCTAGACCCAGCTATTCAATGCTTCTAATTACGATATTGTGTATACAGTAAGCTATGCATGATATCATCTTACCATTATAGTGTATACTTTTATACATCCACAAATAAAATGGTAATTTATATGGGTTAATTTTTGTATCAAAAGGTAATAGCAGTTCCATGGCTATAATGAGAACCTCTAGATAATATGGGATTAATCTTAAATATATGTTCGGTAGTCTAGATACATCTTACTGTTTGGACACTGTAGTTGTCAGAAAATCAGGTTTTGGGGGCTCATAAGCATTGATACTTATTCTCATGAATTTCACACTTGGTGATCTCTAGTATTGAGATCATGAAGACTGACCCACCAATAAGAACACCATATGTTTTGGGTGTCATTGGTTGTTCCTATCTATGATCATGTGTAATGGTCTCTTGACTTGTTCTCATAACTGATGTTTGTCAATTTTTTACATACATTATTGAATGTCGAAAACCATGGCGATGATTTCATGGTGAGGTAGTTTTTGATAGGTGTGTCATTGATAGCATGGCATTAGTTTAATGGTAATGAAAGGATTTGTTTCTTCTTATTTATGGATGTAATATATCTCAGGACATGATGATATGGGTGGAAGTACCTATAAAAGACCATGGCCTTGGTAGTCAAGGATAAATCTATCCAGTTACATCAACAAACAATGAATCAGTAAAAGGGCGATGACACGAGAGTGTGTCCTACTTTATGAGATATTACTGAAAAATTGATTATATTACACAGTGTGTTTTCATAGGTTGGTTGTTGCTGCTATGGCAATCCTTATCTCTTCTAGGGCCATGATGGGATGCTAGATCCCACTCTTTCTTTTTTGAATATTATTCACTATTTTCGAGATAAGGGCTTAGAGGGTCACACATAACAGAGTATTCAAGAATCTACCATATTCAGTTGAATAGTAGTTTTGGACATACTGGGCCCCACCACAGGGGTCCGGGGTTTCTCCAAGGAAAAACGATCAAAAATACAATAAATAAATATATATTATTCAATTTTATAATAATCAGTATTGAATTTATTTATTAAATGTATTTACATGTTTTATGTAAATACATGAAAATATTAATTGACAAATATTAAATTAATCAACAATTATTTAATATTTATTGGAGTGATGATTCATGTTCATGACTCAATTATTATCATATTATATATTTTAACATATTACAAGTGGGTTATAATAATATTTAAGACTCGTATTAGTAGTTATAATATGTCGTCAAAAGTGTGTTGATTATTCCTGGTTCGGGTTTGAATTTCCATGTAATGAAATGACACTCTAAATATGGGAAGAGAGGAAATTGACTATTACTATTCATGGATTTTCTCTCCCTTCTCTTCCCTCCAATCAGCTAGGGAGAGAGGCTCTGGATCAATGGAGCTCATATGGTGCTCTCTCTCATGGATCGCTAGTAAAGCGTTGTAGTGATCATTGGAGTGTCGAAGAAGTCGTTGCAATTCCCCGCTAGCACCTAGATTATTGAGAACGACGCTCTCGCAGATTCATTGAAGCGTTTGTGGAAGATCTAGAGGAATTTGATTATTTATTCTTTGAGCAGTGATCACCAATAATGAGGAGACATCATGCTCAACATCAGAATTAAAACAAGAATAATATGGTTTATATTTGTACTTAAAACCCTTCACGTGAGATCCTAGGATTTAATCTGTCTTCTATTAACTGACGTTGACAAGTTAACATTGATCTTGAGTAGAAATTTTATATAATCCCACCTATTTGGGGCTTCCACTGCACGCCTAGTTCCAACACTTGATATCTCTAAAATTTAATTCTCTCGTATACAAACCATTTTGTGTATTTGATGTAGAAAAATTATTTTAGATAGCATATTTGATAAATTATTTATTAAAATTCATATCGAATATAGAATTTTTATGTATGAGGTGAAAAATTCTGAATATTAGAATATACTTTTGAAAATAATTATTTGTTAGGTGTTCTAAATTACTTCAATTTTTCTAAAAGTATAATTGATACATACTTTTATTCGTGATAAGTAAAATATAATATTTATTTTATTTTAGATAATTTTATATTATTTTAATAATAACAAATGTTGTGTATTAAATCAATAATTCTAGGTTGTTCATAACATCTATGTGTTTTAAAATTGAATCACTATTCTTTTAAGATAAATAAGATCAAAAGAGACATCATTTAATTAAATTTAAATAATCAAGGAATCTTCATTTAAATTAATCCTTGGGGTTTAGAAACACATTGATTCATCAATAAAAATGAAATTACAAGCTAACTGAAAATTTCCAAATACAATTATGCCAATATATTTATAGTAATTTTAAAATAAACATGTGGTGTTGTATACTATTCAAAATTATTGAATTTCCTCCCAAAACTGTAATATCATACAAAGATACTACTAATATTTTTCATACTTATTCAAAAAATTTATAGAAGTCTACTAAATAGAATTACCGACCCTATATTTGAACACCTCACATATGATTTGATCACTATATCTAGAAACTAGATCAAACATCCATTTCCTTTTATATTAATTAGTAAACCATTGGTAATGTTGAACCATGAATATATAATGGTAATAACATGTCCTACCGATTCATTATCCATACTATTATGTGACAAGAAAATATTTTTTACAGTCATAATATTTTCATATTTATTTCAAAAATAATTACACCAATTTTCATACCCTTATCAATCATTTGTGGATACCTATATTATCTATAATTAATTTATATACTCACATATATTTAATTTGTATATAGATACCTATTTTCTTTTTAGTTATCATGAAACAAATGAAATTGATTAAAATGTGAATCATTTTTTTAATTTATTTAAATTTTAATTTTACTTAAGGACTAGTTCACTAGATAACAATTTGATATGGAGTTTGACTAAAATATATGATTTCATTATTTCATTAGAACCATGAATATATTTCCCAACCATTCTACGTAGTTTCTAAAAATATTATTCCACTAAAAAATATTACTCATTTTCATTTTTTGAGGATAATGATTCACATTATATTCCAAAAAAATTATTTTTTAAATGGATTATGTCTTATATATTTTTTTATAATTAAATTATTTAATTTTCATCTCACAAAAATGATGAGATATTTTTAAATTAAATCAAATAACTTATTGTAAAAAAATTTATAATCCTATAAGTAATGATCCTTTTATGGAATTACTCAGATATCATTTCTATATTGGTATTGCAATTTTCCAATCATATCAATAAGACTATTGGATAGTTTTGTTTTACACTCCTTATAGAATCTATCATATAAATATATTCAACTCTATTTATGTTTTCTTTATTCTCAAAATGTTTTACAACATAGTGTATCTTCAAAAAATATATCCAATATAGTCACATAATGTTTTGAGTCACCCATAACATTTTTAATTAAAAAATATTTTTCATCGGTACCTTGATTTTTCATTAGAATACCATGTAGAATGATCATCATCCTGAATAGTGTTTCATTAAATGAGTTATATCACATATAATTTCTATCAGGATTTAATTTATCAATAATTTTTCTCATGTATTACATTTTTAATTATTATTAATTTTGGTGATTAATTTTTTAATCTGCATTCAATATATAATATTGGTATTCCATATAAATATTCATATTTAACTCTATACATAAACTCATTTCTTATGATTCTAAAAAAAATTGTATATATTCCTACATTTATAAATTATTAAATTCAACCCATGAATATGGTAAATGAAATGAAAAATATATATATTATTAACTATGTTGTAACTTTATTCCCACCGATATTTTTCTATATTGTACATATGATCATCATTTAATGACCATATTTACCTAAACTCGCACTTATCATTGATATTTAATGATGATAAAATTTAATTCATTTATATGTGTAAAACCAAATATAAAAAAATATAATAAAAATTTAAATCAACCTCATAAACAATGGCCACGTCATTACATAGTGATTAAGTATTCATTTACACCATGATACCATTTTATTAGTAGATTTTATTATTATTATTTATCTATATTATAATACTTTTTACTAAACATGTAATTTTTTTATCCATGATAATTAATATTTGATATATCTAATCCACTTATTTTAAAGCATACATAATAGGTGGAGGTGATTTGGGGATCCCCTAATGAAATTTTAGCAAATCCAGTTAATCCCTTTTGAATTATAGAGCACAAATGTTGACTACATTCCACATTGTGTCAAATTTTTCAAGAGTGGTGATCCACATTTCCATTTTCATATCTCATAAAATGTGGAATATAATGTTTTCATATATACAAAATCCTAATTCATTATTTTATGGGACAATATATTGAAAAATTATACGGAAATGCGAATATCCTCATTCTCACAGGCACTTATATAATTTTGTAATATCTCTAATTATCTTTCACTGATTTCAAAAATATTTAGAGCCATTTAGTAAATAAAATATTTAAAATTTTTAATAAAAATGAATGTTATGATAGTAATTGAACTTAAATCTTAATTTCAGGTGGTATTGTGATAAAATAAAAGTAAAACCATCTTCCACATATCATATAGATTTGAACCATGGGAATAAAATTTATATATTCAATAAAGTAGTGATGGTTTTTCATTTTATTGATTTATTGGGTTCTCCTTCTCATATTATACATTCTATATAACCCTATCATTAATGGGAGAGAATGGATAAAAGATATGTCAAATAAAAACATCATCCTCCACTCGATGATGATCTAAACAGTGGGATATCATTAGGAGGGGCATTACAATTTCAATTGGAGTAATTGAATACACATTTTTTAAAAATTAACAAATTTTTGTATTGAATATTTAGTTTAGATGTTTTTTGAATTTTTATTAAATACTATATTATGATGTAATTAAATTATACACTTTATCTCATCACAAATAGTTTTCTTATTTAATTTTTGTATCTTCTATTTCACTGATTAAGAAAAATAGGATTAATTTTTCATTATAATAAATTTAAATTTTATTGTTGATAAAAATTATTAATAAGAAGCATTTATATTTCAAATGTAATAAATGATTATTCTTTAATGTTTTAGTTATACATGAATCATTTAAATTTCATAGTGTGTAATGTGGATCATGGTAAAATATCAAAAAAATTGATAAGAACAAAACCTAATCATTATATATGTATTGTAAAGCATACATGTGTTTTATAAAAAAAATTTTAACCATTTATAATTTATCTAAAAAACAAAATTAGTTGAAAAAAATATTTATTTATACAAGATATATCATTATAATAGTCAACATATCATTAAAATCCAATTATATATGTTTTTTACATAATATTTATAATTCAAAATATAAATATTTAATGATCCTTGATAGATTACATATGATATTCTATATATTATAAATAAACATTAAAAAAATTAATTTTACTCATCAACATTCCACTTTAAATTTTTAAAATTATTAACATGAAGGGGAAACAATTTAGAATAAATGCATTTAATAATAACTATATAAAATTATAAAAAATATTTGTTAATATATATTCATCACTATAACATTAATATATTATCATATCTTCTAAATATTTACATTTTAGTTTTTGTACATGATATTATCTTCTTCAAGTGAAATATAATTTTTTATTCCTGAACCAAAATGTATCATACCACACCAACCCTATGACATAATGAACAATACTTTTAATTAGGATAATAAACACATGTAAACTCTTATAAACACATAATATTTATTTAATAATGTAAAAAAATATAAAAAAATTATATCCTAGAAATAATTTATAGGAAAAATACACGATCAATCTTCACCTAGGTATTATATTACCCCTATTTAGATTCAGATACAATATGATTAACCAATAATATAATGAAAATCCAATACAATTTATTTTTTACCAAGATGAAATGCACATACTAATGAATAAATAAATGTTAGTTTATTGTAATTCCAAAATGTGTTTTCAATATAAAAAACTAATCATGTGTCTAAGGAACATTTAAAACATAATTCTTTATTATTAAATATTGAAAACACTGGAAGGGATTGATTATACATTATATCGCAAAAAATAAATGAATCTGTATACATGAATCATATTGTTCTTGAAAAATATTCCACAAAAACATGAACTATAATGATAAGAAATAAAATACTTTTAATACAAGAGTCTAATATGAAAACACTTCATGAAAATTGAGAATAGTTTAAAGGTCACTATGAATGTTTTATAAATAGAAAATTAAATTATAATTATTTAATATTATATTTATTTAAATGATTATTCACTATTAATCTTTTATATAAGATTCACATATGGTCCCACCTTAATAGATGATACTCTAATCCATATATGAACCCTCATAAAAATCATTGATGATAACACTGAATATTTTCATTTGAGGTATACTATAACCATTATTGAATTCCATTTGGTTATAATATTTCATTATTAGAAAATTTATGATATAATATTTTTTAAATTATATACCCAATAGTCCATAATCATTCTATAAAATGAGAAATCAAAACCTCCACATCCAGATTATTACATCTTCATTGCTAACTAGACCCAATATTCTAAATAATCATTATAATCAATTGAAGATATAATACATTAGGATTAACATTGTTCTTCCATTATCATTGTGAAATAAAATAATTTAAATAATGTAAATCATTATGAAATATTTTATTTCACAATGATAATGGAAGAAAATGTTAATCCTAATGTATTATATCTTCAATAGATTGTTTGATGAATTTGAAATTATTTAAATTATATTCATGATTATATGATTTCTCAAAATGTTTATTTTTAATCATATCAGGAATTGTAGTATTATTCAATTTAAAGAATTAGGAGGAACCACATTTAAATGTGTATAAATAAATTCTTAGTGGTTTCCTCAATGGAAAATCCATATTGATAAAATATATTGGTAATGATAACATGGTTATTCATAAAAAACTACCTGAATTTATTATTAATAACCTAAATGTTTTTCAGTTTCCAAATAAACTGATTAAAATGAAAAATTGAGATTTTTAATTACTATGGTGGAGAGAATACTCAACTTCATAGATGTCAAGAATATGGGAATAATTTCATGTAGTAATATAATCATGGAATAAGAATATGTTTTTTTGTTGGAATAAATATAAGAAATATGTAAATTATCATTGAAAATTTAATAGTTTAATCAAATCAAATGATGGGAATAAAGGTTTCCATAACATTTCATCAATAGTTGAATGTTTCAAATAATGTATTTATAGGGATTATCTAATTCATTTTACTTGGAGAAACAGTCAATAATAGGATTATTAAGGATGTATGATTAAATGTATTACAATTGATAATTAATAGACTATAAATTCTATATGAAAGAGATGAAAAATTTAAACAATGCTGCTTATGCTAAATGAAATAACCCTGAAAATATATATATTGATAAATACTTCCATTTTTTCCTATAACATATTGTTGGATGGTAGAATTATTAAACAATATTAAAAATCATGGGTAATGATTAACAAATAAACACGAACAACAAAATTTTTAGTGTTCGTATTTCTGAATTATGTTGTATTAGTGTTTTGTCAATGATGTTATGTTGTATTATAAATTTTATAAGGATTAAAATTCATCAAATAAATGTTCTATGTTGTATTTTGGTTATGGATTTTCATAAATATGTTGAATTTTATTAATACCCTAGAAATATGATTTAATGTTAATGTGATAATTTTTAAAAATATATAATAACATGATATATTACCCATAATATATTCCAAATGGGGATGTTATAAAATTTTATAGTATAAATAGATGAATCATAAGAATAATCTAAAATATATAGTATTGGTGACCATGAAATTGATTAGTTATTTGATTAATGATTTATTTTTAGGATATCTAATTATTTTTATTTCATTTTATTGGATTTAAAGGTTATATTAGATAATTTTTTATTTTATATGATTAACAATGATAATGTTCTCTGGAATAATATATGTTTTCAGTGAGGGTTTAATGTGTTTTAAAAAATTTAGGGAAAGGAATAACATGTTTTAATAGAATATATGATATATATTATAAAATGTATACTATGTGAAATTATGTTCAACATTTTTCTACATTTGGATAACTGTTAAATTTCATATTTGAGAATAATTTTTTTTAAATCATTCAATTTGTATCTTATTTAAATTTTCTAAGAATTATTCCCATGTTGTGTGAATGTTATCTATTTAAGAAATGGTTTATCATTAATTATTGGGTTTCTATTGGTGTTCAAGATATTAATGTATTATTTCACTATATAAAGATTGATACATATTGAACCACTTGTGTTATCAACATTTCATGGAAAATATAGAGGGGAATAAGGATTGAATTTCTATATATTTAGATAGAATATGATTCAATAAAATAGTAATTCACTCTATAATTTATAAAAAAATCATATTGAATATTGATAACATAGAGTGTGAGTTGTGAAATAAGTGAAAATTAATAAGAAAAAAATAAAATAAAATTACTATTATAAAAATTAAGGATTTAAAGTTATTATTTTTTCTTGTGTTTTCAATAAAAATATTAAAATAATCCCTTTACTATATAAAAAAGGATCATTAAATTAAAACATTGTCTGTTTACGGTCATTTTGGACGAATTGATTTTATTTCACCACTCAAGGATTTCTGGTTTCCTTATAGTTATAATTATCATGACTGTGTTTCCAATTTCTCCCTATATTTATCTAGTTATTATCATTCTCCTTCACGCCAATATTTTATCATCGTGATAATTAACTCTTCAAATAGTAACCCATTTATAAGTTATATTTTTTCTTATATTTATATCACTTTCCCTGATCAAATAATGTTTTATTTTCACTTCGTACTATGTTGGTTTTCATGAAATTTAATTTAAAATATTTAAACTAGGATTACTAAGAAGAAAATATAATGAAATGATTTTTTAAATTGTGATAATTTAACACACCAAAAATATATTTTAAAATAATTTTTCCCTTGATATCTTGGTTAAAACAAAACATAGTGCTTTAAGAAAACAACATATAATATAATAATGATATTTTTTTAATATGTTCCCTATAACATAAAAATTATATTAGAATCTAGGAATATTAATTATTAAAATATGAAATCTATGTAATTTTTTTAAAATAATATTTATTTAAAAATTTATTTAAAATTATTATAAAATCAATTTTTGGTAATTTTATTTTATCATCATAGAATTATTTCTTATAAAATTTATTATATTTATTTGAATAAATTATAATTATTTTTATGATATTTTTTAAAATATTATTTTAGGAATTAGGTATAATTTTTAAAATAATCATGTAAATTTTAGTTTAGTGTGAAATTTTGAATATTTTTATATATATTTATTTTATCTATTAATTATGAAAAATACTGATTTTTGAAAACACTTAATTTTTTAATAAAATAAAAAATGTTTAATACTAATTTATTTTGTAATTTTGATCATAGTTTTAAATAATAATCATTTAATTATAAATAATTTAACTAATTACATATGAATTATCTTTATCATTAAATTTGGTGTATGTTATATTATGTGATGAAGACAAATTTTTTAAATTCCGTTTTTCACTAATGTAATTTGTTTTGATATTAGTTAATTAAATTAAACTCTATAAAGTAATATTTTTAATTAAATTTTTAGATTTTATATTATGTAAAATATGTTATCATTAATTAAAGGAATTTAAAAGTCATATAATTGATGTAAATTATTTTTTGTTCTTAAAAATACATTTTTCCAAAAAAGGGTTTAATTTATTATTGCACAGTTTTTTTATATTAATATATTATACATATTCAAATTGAATATGTAGAACATATTATGTATATTTAATTATAATAAAAAAATACAATTTTATATTGAGAACTTTATTTTTTTATAATTAATGGTACTGACAATAATTTTTTAACCACAGTTAATGTTAAAACGAGTTTATAGGTGGTGAAACTAATAGATATGGGATAAAATGCCTCTTGAAATTTAATAATTATACATGGTTGAAGATATATGATTTGTTTATTTTTCTAATATAATATTCATGTTCATTTATAACCCCTTTAATAATAGTTCATATATTCATATATTATGACCAATTTGAAAAGGATCAGGGTGTAAGGAAAACATGGTCATATAAAGAAGTAGTATAAATCATAACCTATCTCTTTTATTTTAATTTCTTTTTTAACCTGTAATTAACATTTTTTCTCCTAAAAAAACTATATATCATGTATCCAAAATATAACTATATTTAATGAATATTTTACTACCATTTATCGCCTATATTGAATCAAATTAGAGATGAGAATATTTCCCATGCGTTGGGATGAATAAATACCACCACGTAGTGATATGATTAATTTTGTAGCACAATCATTCATGGATGGTTATTAAGCTTAATTAATGTTTACATATTGTATTTAAGAAATATTTATTTGAATTAGATCATTATAAGGTATATACCTTCATACCATCACATCTATTGTAAAATGACAACATCACTCATGTGTACAAGTTTATATGTATGAATTATAATCACCACAATGTGATGTTATTAATTTTTCCTTACTATATTACATGAATGGATATGAAATTGTATATAATGATTAAATAATATATTAATTTTATAACTACTGTTATTGGGATGATGGAACCATGGTTGGTATACATGGGAATAAATTTTAAAATAAAACATAAATGAAAAATTAAATATTACTCACCTAGAAATAATGATTTAAATAAATAATTATTAGTCAAGAGGGGTTGAAATATATAAAATGGGCCATATATGATTTTATAGGTATTAATATTACAAATTTATATTTATTTAACTGATTTTAGAGTTCTTATGAAGTAATTCAATCATGGTATAATGGTCTTATACTATAATGTAAATTTTTAGACAAATGTTTTAGATCAAATTTTCAATGATTAAATTTTATGATCTATATATCCAAAAAATTATGTATTTTATTTACTATAGGTTATTAATATATATATTCCTTTTTAACATTAATTTTATTATCATTTTGAATTCAAGATATGAAAAGAATGTATTTATGATATTCTTGGTTAGTACATGTCATTTTTTATAAAACAAATCTATAACAATAAGTCATTACATAAAATTAGGGGATTATTCATTACGAATTAAAAAAAGTTGAAATGGAAATAAATATATTTCAAAAATTAATTAATCACCTTAATACCCATAAATTTATTAGCTACGTTAAAATGTTTATGTTCAATTAATTATGGTTTGTTTTATTTATGTGTTGTGTATCATATACACTATCGAACATAATTTCCTCCTTTAAAAACATATCGAATTTAATTATTTCCAAATTTATGAAATGAAATCCCTCAATATGAAATTGATCTTGATAAATAAAATTTTGAAACATGAAAATTACTTTTTTGAAAACCCATAATGTAATAAAGATTCATAAAACTTCAACTTAAAAGATATAATAGAATGTCTAAAATTCATCACATAACTAGGTTCAAATACAATAACATTAATGTGAAAAAAATTCATGAGATAAAAATAATTCTTGAGATCTAGTATATAGTTATAGAGAATATTGTTCAAATACAATCAATAAAAAAATTCAATATTTCATTGATGGGAGAAAAGATAAATAATTGCAAAAAATAGTCATAATTGGAAAAAAAATTAATTCAACATTATTTTCTTGGTGGTAATGAATTGCATTAAAATATATACTATGGTAATAAAAAATATATAGCTTTATCAGAAGTATGATTTAATACATTTCTCAATTTGAACAATAATATCATAATTTTATCAAAACAATGAGTAGTAAAGATGAAAATTTTTATACTTGAAGCACTAGAATAAGATTATAACAGATTAAATAACCCATCAAATCATAACATGATTTTTATCATATATTTTCAAAATCCAAAATTTTTTTTACAAGGTAATATAATTCAAAAATGAATAAACCATATTATATTAATTTCAAAATTTAAAAAAAATATCCAATGGTTTAAAATAGATCATTCCAAAATTAAATACTGATATATCCCAAAGAAAACATATAACCACATCATTAAATAATGATTTAACCATAATGGTTTGTTCATACATTTCAACATATTACTCTAAAAAAACAATATACTTCTTCTCAAATAAGTCAATATATTAAACATAATGGTTATATACGTGTCACTCTATTAAAACATCTACAAAAATATAATTTATCATCGTAAACTCGAAAATAAATATTTGATACCATAATATTATCAATAAAACATCCCTAATTGTTATTAACAAATAACAAATAAATCTCCAAAACATATTAACTTGTGATCAAACATCGACATATCAACCCAAGAAAATTTAAGTTTATCCCATCACCAAAAACATATTATTGGGTTTCGACCCCTTGATATTGTGTTTTACAAAATATTAAGTAATATCCAAATATCATTAATATAGGATTAGTACAATTCCACACGTGTTTCATATCCTAAAAGAAAAAATATTGTGATACAATTCTTATATGCTTCGTGATTCTACCATCCCAATTTTAATATATTATCTACTTATACATCATTGTTATCAAATATTAATACATAAATAAACCAGTCCTTAAATATAAACTATTTTAATAGAACATATACTTCATTAGAATAGGATTTCACCCTTGTATTAGATTATTTACTTTAATAATGGAGACCTTATCCGCACATTATACATTAATCAATTAAGGGTTCCATAGTTTTTAATTTATTCCATTCCATCATACTAAAAACAATTAAAGGAAACTAGTTACCTTTTAACCAAATTTTTTTCACATAAAACACCTTTATGTGACTTTGGAATCTTTCTCATGGTATAAATTTTCACTACTTTGAAATAAATGAAATTGTATCAACATTCATTTATCACATTTTTCATATGTACTTCCTTGGGAATTTTACATATTATTCATTAACATCCTTATACATTCAACTATTTTCCAGTTGTTAAGTGTGATTTTCACAATCTAGTTTTTCATAATCATAATTCATATTACATGATACCCTACATGTTTGGTATATCATTAGGAAATTCATTTCATTTCCCAATACAAGGGTTTTAGAATCTGTTAGTACAAATTCTATCAACTATGTGGAATAATGGGTAAAATAATGGATAAATAATTTTAATCTATAAAATTAAAAAATAGATCTCTAATAACATTAATGGAATAATTTAAAAATTACATGTATTTTCATAACATATATATTTATATGCCTTAATATCTCTTATCTAAAATATATTTCCGATCATAGACTATTATAATTTTACTTCCCTTAATACTGGTTCTTAATGATATTATAAATTTAAAAAATCATATCCTACAAAGTGTTAAAGTTTTTTTGTAGTGTGGCCCATTTTCATACATCATTTGATATTCAAGTTTAGCTCAATACTCACTTTTCGAAATTATTACCGTTAGGTACCTCTCTGTCATAACCACATCCACCTTTTGTTTTTAGACAATGATTTTGATACATAGATACCACTTAATATATAATCTAAAAGACAACTTGTTTAGACTTATCCTGAATGATTTTACTAATGTTTCTTTGTCCTAATTGGGAAAATATCTAATCTCTTATTTGATACTAACTATGACAACCCTAGTAATTATTTCCCACCGACTGATGTTTTATTATAAAAGAGTACACATAATAAAATCTAGATGATCGATAATACTAATTTATTTTTAAAATTAGTTAAATCACAAAAAAACATAAAATTGGGGGTACTTTATCATTATTGAAAACTTACTTAACATGATCATAATTTTCGATCATTCATAATACTCCATCAGAAATCTTGGAGACAAACATAAGAAAGAGATGAGCTATAAATAAAAGAATATAAATAAAAAAATAAGCATATCAATAAAGTATTACATGATAGATAAAATGAATTTTAATGTTACATAATGGTCGTTAAAATAATTACCATGATCAATGAGGCATGATATAAAATTTCAGAATAAAGGAAACATGGGTAACATGTAAGATAAATAAAACATGAAAATATAATCATATGTCAAAGTTGTCCACCAAGATATTATAACATGAAGTTTTTAGAATAATCTTCCTTGTATCATACATAGTCTCTCATGAGACTAAAAAATCACCCTATTTATTAAAGAACTATCAGGGAATACCATTCTTAAAAACATCATGTACATGAATTATTTCTCCACATATATCATGTAACATAAGAATATATTTAATAACATTTAATCAAACTGTTATGGATTTTTTGTTACATACATGTAATTACCCAATAAATATTTTATAGGAAAAACCTGGTTAATAAACATGAGTGTGAATGTGTATGGTTATATAACTCATGTATTTTTTGATGTAACTAACCACATAGATATTTTTGTGGCGTATCAAGAATACATGAATATTCATCAAATCGATCAATGAGATAGAAATTGGAATCTCATAAAATGTTAGTAAAATATGAAACTATGGGGGAATATGAGAACATAATACAAAAATAAATATTGTTAATAAATTTTCCAAATAAAAGGAGGGTTTATGAATAAAATATATTTACAGAAAAATCAAGGAGAATATTGGAAGAATAATTTGGATACAAAATAAATCATGGAATTTCTTAATGAGAGAAAACATAGATACTAATTAATTCTAAATATTTACATGTGAAAATTGTTTTGGGAAAATAACATCATATCAATATGAATATGAAGAAAAATGGCATGACATATAAAAGATTTTGAACAAATACTAGATAGAGAGTATCACGTAATAAATTTCAGTATAGTAAAAATTTCTATAAATTATATAATGAGAGAGTATATATGATCTACCATTATTAAAAATTAAATTAAAATTAGATTTATTTTATAAATTTTTTATGACAATAAAAATTGAGATCCAAAAGGACAATTACAATGAAGGTTATAAAATGCAATAGAAGAGAGAGTAATCCCTTAATAAATTAATGCATAAAAACAACATAGTAAATTTATTATATGGGAGGTGAAATGACATATTATTCTTAGGAAATAAATTATATTGTAGAGGAATCTTGGTAATGTTATCAAATAATTACAATTTCAGATTCAAAATGATAAATAAAAAGAATGTACATGAATTTAAAAGATTAGATAATGGTCTCTTACCTAGACAGTGTTATTCCAAAAACATAGGAGGATCCTTCTGAAAGATAGGGTAGTTATTTTTATTTCCCAAAAATTTCTTTTGAACTCTATACAACAAAATAATAGAAAATATCATGTACCAGACCAGATAACATCGTTCCCTGATATCAAGGCTACTCTTATTATGTCTCGATGGGAGTCCTTGATCCCCATGGTCTGGTCACTAGTAGTAGAAATCATATTGGATAAAACTGGGAATGTTTTTTTCCAAAAAAATATCAGAAGAATCTTATACAAGTCACTCTCACCAAAATAATAATCCCAAGGGAGAATTGGAAAAAAAGTAAAATTTGTATTGAATACTCAATGTACAACAAAAAAGTACAAATAAAATATGATAACAACCCATTTCCCTATGTAAGAAACACATCTGTCCCTAAGATTAACAAAAATAACTAGCTCAAAGTGGTGCTTTACCAATTCAAAAACATTAGAGAATATATTCTACCATCACCTGGAGGCATGGGAAGGGTGTGAGATAAAATCCTAGTAGGGTATCACCATGGATTTAATATTAACATGACACAGTTAATTAATAAGGCAATATATCAAATTTTTAACTAAATAGACATAGAATTTCAATGGAATATTTAAAACAAATCATGCATTAAATTTCATATGATGGATAATATTTCAATACAATCGATTAATATACAGATATATATATATTAGTATTGATTAATTCATAAGGTAATTGTAAAATATGTTACCAACATGGAATATAAATAAATTAGTTAACAATGAGAAACTTGTTAATCTTCATATAGTTATTGTAGTTCTAGGTTTTGGTATCCCCACACACTAATATAATGAATTATGATAATGTGAACACACATCCCTTTGACCCTATAAAAATAAGACTAACCAACTTCCCATTGTGAATATGATCATACAATATAATTATGCTATTGTTTTAAAGCATCAATCGATTTCTATGGATTTTCCATGTTTTCCTTTTTACCCCTAATAAATCACTAACTACATAGGATTTCATATGATCAAACCTAAATCAATTAGGAGATATTTATTTTAAAAAATTTAAATTACAATTCATCCCATTTACCATTTCAATATACTGTGATCAAATTTACATCATTCATTATTCATTATAGAACAAATTGTTTTCTATTTATCAAATTTAACCATTTTTATCAAATAAACATTTAAATTAATTTCACAATCCAATTAAATATTTAAAATACCACAATTTGAAATCCACAATATAATTATCACATTTCTTAATTAATTCCACAACCATGAACCAATTTAATGTAAATTGGAGGCTTTCTCATATTTAATTCCAAATCCTATTTGAATCCCCATTTCATTGTAATTGGGTTGTTTTATAAACCAACTAAAAAATTTACATTTATATCCAAAAAATAAATTTATATAAATAATTTTATATCTTAATCAATTGGAAAATATTAAATTGAACCACCTACCCCTGATCATGTGATCACGAACACAACACCAGGAATTGGAAACTCAAAAAATGAATGTAAAAATGAGAAATAAGAGTCGAACCCATATTCAAGATATAAGAAAACATATATTAGATTCTAGAACAACATTTATATCTTCTAAACCCAAAGGAATAGAAATGATGATATTGGGAGAGAAACAATCGGGAGAGAAAACTTTCGAAGAATTGACTATATGAAGTTTCCCTTGCTTCAATCTTTTATTGAAGGTGTTTATAAAACCCAAAAAAAATATTTTGTGAGAAACCTATCAATCCTATAAATCATAATAGAATGATTTAGGGTATGTATAGTGTAATAAATCGGCTCTCTTTAATTTTTAATGTATTTTTTTTAATTAAATACTACATTCATTATTTCCTGAGTGGGGCCACATGGTTAGAGAAAATATTTTCCCTTGATGTGATCCCTTGAAGTTGGGGTTTTGTGGTTTCACCTTAGTGGGTGCACTTTTTTTCTTACTACATTCCAACAATGAAAAACCTTTATTTCTATGTTAATAAATTTTCAATGGTTGTGTAAACGGTTTGTGAAATTCATTTTCCTACTGTGAATAACCCAATAGCCCCTAATAATTACCAATATTTCACTATATCACCCCCTAAACAAGACCCATGAAAAGAAGGATCAAAAGTGGGGTTTATGAATGATATAAATTATTAAATAGATGTTGAAACCTCCCCTCTATAGAAACATTATATCCACATAATTCATCATATAAAGCTCCCATGTCAAAAGTGTAGCCTATTTTTATCTCATCGGTTTCTCTCTCTTTCACATATCATCAATGTTAGAATAGGGCTTCCATATCACTCAAACCAAAGGAATATTCCTCCATTGAAGTATCATAATTTTAGAATCATCTATCTTGACTGGATACTCAATAACAGATAAATCAGTCTCAACATCATGATCACTCTAGCTCAGAACATATGATGGATCCAAATGATACATTAATTAATGGATACATGAAACATTTTAGGTACAAATGTAATCAGAAGTGGTATAAATAAGTGATTAGTGACTTTTACCACTATCTCAATGACCTCAAATGTTCTCAAAAAACAAGGATCATGATTCCCTTTCCTCTAAATCCATTGATTCCCCAACAAAGGTGAAATGTTTAAGAACACATCATCCCTAGCTATAAATTCCAATGGTCTATGAAAATGGTCATCATAAGACTTATAGAGGCTATGGGCTCTCATCATTCAATAATTATTCCATTGAATCACTATTTTCATCTCTAAATCCAAAATAAATCCAACAAAGTAACATTCACCAATATCGGACCAACAAATTAACAATTTAAAACTTTTCCATAAGAGGCACAAAAATTATTCATAATGATCATAGAATAGTAAATAATTTCATAATAAATCTCATCCATCCATATATGGTCATCCCGAGGTCCACTAATGTCATGATTGGAGGCACAATGAATATACTTAAAATTCAGCATAGATTTTTTTATCTGGACATCAGACTGTAGATGGTATATTGTATTCAAATGAACTAGAGATCCCAGTGCATCTTGATGGCATCTCAATAAAATGGTATGTGAACTGGGGATCTCTACTAGATCCTATTGTAAATGGAACTCCATTAAATCTAACAATCAAATTCATATAAATATTTCCATGAACCTTATATTTTGTTGCCTCATGAACATGTAAGAATTGATCAAATTTATTCAGCCTATTAGACAACAAACAGATCACATTATTCATTGTAAGGGTATTTGGAAACCAATACCAAATGTCCATAGAGATCTCATCCCACTTACATGTAGACACTGGAAGTGGATAATGAAAATCCAATGTTCTCTAGTACTTGGTCTTTCCCAATTGGAACATATTAAAATGCGTGATGCATGCATTAATACACCATATAGTACATGTCTATGAGAGTTGACAGCACTTTCCATAGATAATATTCTTCTTTCTTATTTTAACAACACATTGATAGTGATAAAAACCCCCCATCACATATTTCTGGACTAATAACATTAACACAAAATGAATCTGATAACATATAAATCTCTCTCGGGATAAATATAATTTTTAGAAATCGCTTCCCCAACATAAATAGTGTCTCAAATACTATAGAACTCATCATAATTTTTATATCCTATTGAAAAAACATAAGAAGAGATTATTTTATATAAGAAAATAATAAAAAAACCTTATTATTTGATTAACATATTCTAATATGTAATAGTAAAAAATACCAATCATGTCCTACATTTATGATTTTCCATTCATGCCCTTGAAAAAAGATTCTACATCATATCGATAATGATGTCAATCCCTTTCACCAAGATATAGATGATGTTGAATTCAAAATATTATAGGTATTATAAAAAACACATCATGTAGAGATTCAAATCATTTTTGGAAAATATATAACATAAATCTTGTGGTTAGAATAAATCAGTAACCTTTCTCAAAAAAACATAATGTTTCCAACGTTGAAGCATGTTCATCGTAACCATGATTTCAGGTTCATGGGTATTTTTTCCCACATGTGGAGTCAACTAATAAGAGTTATAAATAATAACACGATAACCCTAAATTTGAATGAATCCCAAACCTGAACCTGATGCATTATAAAATACCACATAGCCAGACCCAGCCTCTATAAGAGTCAACACTAGTGTGGTAATCAAATTAAATTTAATCTCCATAATATAATCATAAAATTTGATATCCCAATATAACTATTCTCCCTTCTGATTTGGTACATTCCGTAGAGGATCCATCTTTGAGATGTTCTTTGCAAACTATTGATAATATCAATAAAATCCCAAAAATCTCTAAAATCTAAAAATCAATTATGGTTGTTCTCATGTCACAACAGCATTCACCTTTTCAGTGCCAATGAAATCGTGTGTTCTCAAAACACATTTACTAATAACATCACTTTTTGAATAAATTAATCACATTTTTATTACATAGGGTAAGGATGTGGACCTATAAAAATCAAGAACTACTCTATGATGAGGCACTTGATCCTCATATAACCAAGATAAAGGAAGGATGTAATTAATAATTATAGCCACAAAAGCATCACGATACTCCTAGAAAACCCACATCATCAAATCCATAAGGACAATAAGTTAATTATTTAGACTAAATTCCTTGATAATGTACACATAATTGTTATGCCTACTCTGAATTGTTGTTGGTTGAATTTCATATTCTTTTATTATCAACTGATGGTAACCAGATCGTAGATCAATCTTCGAGAACCACTTTTCCATTTTCAACTGATCAAACAGATCATCAATTTTAGGTAATAGACATTTTTTATTTACAATGGATATATTGAGTTTTTGGTAATCAATAAATAAATAAAATTCACACATAATTATTCATTCAAAAGAGTATTGGTGCCACCGAATGTGTCACACTTAGTCATATAATGACTTTCTCTAAAATACCATCCAATATATTATTCAAATCATTAATCTCAAGTGGTTCAATGTGGTATGAAGCAATAGATACTAGATGATTACCAATAACTAGTCTAATATAATACTCAACCTCCCATATCAGGGGGAAACTACAAATGTTGTAAAAAAACATCTGGAAACTCGAAAAAAAACTAGAGAACTTCACATCTAAAGGAATCCTACTCAAAATTAAAAGGTAAAACTAATATTAAAATCCCCAAATCAATATTAAATGGTCCATCTATACATGAACATTTTTTATATTCTCCTCAAAATATATGGATAACTCTATTAGTTGTAGTAAATGAGAGACATCAAAAATAAAAAACAATTTGATATTTGATAGAAAAGATCTTATCCATCCTGAAAAAGATGTCAAGCGGTTTCATGAATAGAAGATAAAAATCCCACGAATGCTCGATATCTGATAATAACAAAAAATAAGCATGACTATTAAGAACTTCCACTCCTTTTGTTCTTAGTTCTTTAGTAATATCCATCACATAAGTTAAATTCTCTATAGGATGATTTGAATTATTTATAAAAAGAGTTAATATAAAGGAATGATATGTACTAGAATCAAATAAAGTAGTCACTAGTAACGAAGTTATAGTGATGGTACCTATCATAGTTGGTAGACCTATATCTTCTTCCTATGGAGATTTTCCTAATATATGATGAATCATAATTCTGGTTTCTTATGGATGGAAACCCATTATTATTTATTTATTCATTTTCAAAAGAGTTTTTGTAGGTGATTAGTATGTCATTCCACTATAGGTAGAGGAATATATGTTGAAGGTATTATACAAGAGACCTAAGGATCCCTAAGAGCCATATATATTAGGTGCCTCAGTGAAAACCGATTTCAAGTGGCTAGGTATTCCATACTGGTAAAAAAACAATGGTAATCATTTAGACATTGTATAGGGTCTAGATGAGCAATGTTGTCAAGAAAAAACATAAGAATCATCATGATTTTTCTTTACCTTAATGGATATAAAACATCAACTAGGATAATAATAAACTCTTTTCTACCCAAACTCACTATCTATGTCTTGTTCAAGGAGTAAAAATCTATTTTTGACATCAATATATATATGAATCTACACTAATAAAACCTAAGACTGATATCAAATCAACTTCCCATCTCAAAACATTGAGTGTTCATCCTCTCATTACATAAAATATAATGTAAATACTGTATAATCTTACTAATATAGTTTCCATATTCATTTATGGTCATGTTAGCATGCTTGATTTTGAGAAAATCTAAATCCTTGTCCAACACTATTGACTCTAAATAAAACTGAATCAGGAAAAAAATATTAAATTCAGTAAACCTTAATCTTTAATTCTTTTTCATACAACCATAATTACCTAAAATCCCCTTCATGTTTCTTCTAGGATTAAGGTGGATCACATAATGTTTATTTTATCTAGTGTCTCCTCAAACTAATGCAGAAGCTCGATATCTATCTTCCAATCCTCAACCTTTCTTTTTTGATTGATTGAGACTCTGAACAAAATAGGCATCTGGTGAATTATACCCTGATAATTATTCTATAAAATAACCCTTTGAGGATACAAAATTAGTACCTAAATAGGAATGGGTGTAGATTCCTATTATAGAGAATATACAACGCACATTCAATTACTTCTACAAGATTCTGTTCTATCGAAGGACACAATCACTAAGGGTCACTAGTGTCTCCCTACTATATTCGATTATTGCATTTTCTTGAATTCACCATGATTCACAAATTTAGCTGACCACATTGATGACATCAGATTAACACTCAAAAATAGAAATAAAATAAATTAATCCCATCCTATAGGAATCCATGAATTAAATTTCATTCTATACAAAATAATTCAGAAATGACCAAAAGAAATCCAAAAGGAATCATTCGCAAACCACCCCTAGTAACCTAATGATCCTTATGTTGAGACCTAGTTTAGAACTTAGTATTAACAACATCTTAACTCCCAATAAGATCTAAAAATCCATACTAACATTATGGAAATATTATTAATCTAGATATTAGGTACATGTTTTTTATGAACCTTCCCAGATTCTCTGGTACCATGATAGTATGGTCGACCTAGATATGTCATGAAATTCATCCCCAATATCCATGGTTAGGTGACTGATACCACACATCATAAAAGATAAAAATGGTAAGGGTTTTTTCACATATATAGTGGATGAAACATATAAAAGTCATTATGATGAAACAAACCCCATAGGCAGAATGGATCCATGATTAAAATAGTTTTAAAAATCCAAATATACAACCAATGTGTCCCAAAAATAGGATTACAATTGATGTCACAATTGACACAAATCTCCAAGCATAAGGATGAGAAATAATAACCACCACCAAGTGTCACATTATTATTTCACGAACCTAAAACAAGATAATCTAAAAACATTTGATGGAATGTGTAGTGAGTAAGAAAAAATTTAGAAGGGGTACAAAAAAGGATTTTATATTAATATTAAATAATTAATTTTCTATATTAAAAATTAAATTTTTATGCAAATAGAAATGGTATTTCAATGGAATATTTAAAACAAATCGTGCTTCACATTTCAAATGATTGAATTTTTTTAAAAAATGGAATAATATAATTCTTTATATATATGTTATTTATATATTAACATGTAAATTGAATTTTCTTAAAATATATATATATATATTGAAATTAATTTAAAATTACAAACATGTTCATATGTTATGATGTTTGATAGTTCCTATATATGGGATCCTCACTCCATGTTATAATAAAAGATGGAAATTTCCACCCCATCCCATTGACACTAGACAGGGAAGACTAATCAACATCCCAATATATATATATATATATAATCCTCATATACATTAATGTTATAGTTATAAATAATAAATCCAAATATTGGGATTTCCATCCCTAGCATGTTTTTTCCTAATTAATCAATAACTACCTAGTATTGCATGTTCAGAGTCAATAATCGTTAATTCGGAGATTTATATCAACCTTTTTAATTAACAATTCAACCCATTTCTCATTTCAATGATACAATTTCTTATTCAAATCTTGAATTTTCAAGGATAAAACTAAAGGGGTTCTATCAAAAAAATTATTTAATTTTCAAAAATAAAAATCTGAAATGAATTTTACAATTAAATTTGACAATCCAACGACACAATTTATAAATAAAAACATGAATCCCAAAAGTAAATTTTAAAAAATTTCAATCAATTATAAAAAAACACTCTGATTCAATTGCATTTGATTGTTCTTCCAAATTTAATTCCACTTTTAATTAAAATACCCAATAATTTAAATCTTGGTAATTAATTTAAATCATGCTATTTAGGATTAAATAAATTGGAAAATATTAAAATGAACCACCTAATATAGATAATGAAAACATGAATATAACACCCAAAAATGAAATCATGAACAATGAAAATTAGAAACGGCGATCTAAGAATTAATCATAGATTCATGATATAAAAAACATAGATTTGATCCTCTGATAACACATAAATCTATGAAAACCCAATGTAAGAGATAAGAGTACATTGAAACAAAGGGAATATAGATATTACACATAACAAGAATGTTCCAAGAAATGTTTTCCTTGCATCAAAATAACATTTAATTTTTTTGTAGAATACAAAAAGAGGTTATTGAGAGCCCTATAAACAATAGAATTTATAAAATGGAGAGTTTTGGTCGAGTTGGGGTCAATAGGGGGGTTTGGAATTTTTTTTAAAAATTATAGTTACTTAAAAGTCGCATGAATTATTCCTAGGGTAGGAAGACTCAGTTAGATAAATCAGGCACCCTAGTTATGTGCCCCTCCTATTGGGGATGCATTGTATCCCCTTGGTGGGTGCATTCTTTTTGAAACCATGTTCCAAATTTGTATAATCTATGAGTCCCAATTTTTGTGGTTTTACTATAATGGTGTTCAATTTAGAAAACCCCTGAACTGGCTATGCACAGCACAAAATTTAGTCAAAATATCCATGATTTCAACCAAAGAACCCCTTTCTGAGACCCATCCATTATATGGTTTTAGGTGTAACTGAACATGGTAAAATAATATAAATGAAGCCAAAATCCTTCCCCTTATTTTTCATATTCTTTCTTACAAAAATGAGCGGTTATGAATATTTTGTAATTCCACGAATGGATTTCATTAAAATATTTACCTTCGTTTGGGTGAAGTGAGTCATGTTTATAAATAATATTATGTCAAACATTAATATATAATATGGGTTTTTGAGGATTTTCAATGGAATTTTAAAATTTATCAAATAACATAAATGTCAAATTATATTAAATAGGAAACTTATATTTCTCTCTAGATACCTCAATTTTCATTTATCAAATATTTTTGCATCATTATGAGGATATAATATAGAAGGACTATTTATACTTTATTAAATTTTTACCTAAAAATTATTTTATCTAAAAAATTTATGAAATATTAACTATTGGGTAATTATGAAATGTGAATTCCAAAAATCATAGTTATTTTACCAAAATTATTTTCTGCATATGTGAATTTTACCATTAAGGAAACTAATTTCAATTTATTGAGATATGCAAGTGTTTGTTAATAAAAATTTCCACACCCCTATAGAAAAATCATTGTATTTACTAAAAATAAAATTATCAATTAAATTTAATAAAAAAATTATTATAATATTTAAAATGTCATTTAATTTTGAAACTCAAAAATTCACAACAAAAGTAATGTCTTCATTCTACTTCTTATGACATAAAAATATAGATTTTATTATGTTGTATCAAAATTTATTTTTATAAATATCCTTTTATAACTTTTTATAACTAATCGAAAAGATATAAAATCATTAATAAACTAAAATAGAAATATATAAATACATACTAATAGGGTATTGTTGAACTATTACTTGTTATATTAGTTTTTCTCTTAATTTTCTTATTTTCCTTTTATTGTGGTGATAAATGTATAATACTGTTAAAATTCATTATTTCCATGAATTATGTTACACTATTTACATAATATTAAAATTATTGAAAACAGTTTATCAATATAAATTCATATATACAGATTAATTTTAAATAAAACCCACATGTGCTATGGAATGTTGTTGTTTTCGAAAAATGCTTTCTTAAGAAAAATTAGTATTTAATGAAATAATAAAAATTGTAATATAAAATAAAAAATTTTAATTCATAATAATAGATTTATGAACCATAAATTTAATTTAATTTCATTCACAGTAAGGGTTATTTTTAATTCATTAGGATGTAAGAAAATTTTACATTTTAAAAGTGTTATAAAAAATATTTGTCTTCAAGCATAAACATGAGTTTATTGTAAAATCTAAAAAAAGATTTAAATGTAATTAATTGGATTAAGTATATCTTATTAGTAATTAGGAGACATTTTAAGAAAATAAAATGAAAAATGGGACCGTTTAATTTTTTTTAATTATCAAAATAAACGACGGTTTTACAAAAACTCTTGTTTTTCACTATTCACAAAAAACAATATTTTCTGAAAAATACCAAATTCACACACTATGTTAATATTAATTTAATTATATCAAAAATACTTGAACATTTAAAAAATATATTTTCTAAATTTTTTAAAAAATAATAATAATAATTATTTATAAATATAAATAGAAATATTTATTAAATAGATTTTTCTAAAGAACAAAATGTGATTAGAAAAAATTTAGTGATTACATTTTATGTTTTCATAAAAATATATTTATCAAGTAAGATAAATATGTATATTTCATAATACTTTTAATCTTATTTTTATATTAAAATTTAACAGTTATGTTATTATGGTCTTGTGTAAAAAATTATGGTACGTTTCCATATAATGTTTTATGCCACATATGTTGTCGAACATAATGTTCACTTTTAATAACTCCTATATCACATTAATTAATAATTAATAATAATTTTGTCAAATGTGGCTTCATTATAATCATCTAAATCATTAGGTATACATTTCTATTTTATGAACTAAAATGGTATAATAGAGTTTAACACAAAATCAAGATAGGGTATAAGTGAGGTTTTCTCATGAAAAAAAGTTGTTGCATATGAGTATATCCACAGACCAATATATGGTTAAATAGAGGTTATTCGATGCCCAAAAAAGGTATATAGGTGGAAATATCAACCCTAATTTTATATGAATTTATTAGTGTTTACCAATGACATTATATTTCTATGATTTTGATTGTGACACACTTCATTCAACTATTTTATAATAAAATATTGTTCAAATTTTAATTTCTCATGGGTCAGGTTCATGGATTCATTTTTTATCAATTGAATATGAACTACCATGAGCAGTTACATCCCTAATGATTGTTTTACCTTTTTTGAATTTTAAATTTTGAGCACCTTTTCCACATTACCTTGAACCCATGATATAACTAAATAGGATCACTACTCTATGTCTTCCATTATTTCTCTTTATGATCATTTGAGCTCACCATTTCTTATATCTTATATTCTCTAGGAAATGAATAATTTTTTTAAAATATGATATGTATATGAGGGGTTTAACATGTGATGATTCATATGCGAGAATATGTAAATATATTATATTCCTTTTGTTTTTATATCGATATATCCTATGATGAAAAACCATAATTATTCGGGTGTGAATCATTTTGATGTGTAATCAATATCACCCTAATGATCTATATTATTTATGTCTATAATGTATGGGTTACTATAATAATATGTTATTCATTACTATTTTACCCCTTCAAATAATGAATTATGATGTATTGAAATTTTAAGGGAGGGTAAATAATAATTAGGTTGAAACCTATTTGATATTCATTATGTTTTTCCATAATTTTTCAATCATAATATTTCTCTAAATGATGAGGAAAAATTTATATGTGATGAATATTTATGAATGAACCCAAAAATCATTGATTTCTAAAAAAATATTAAAACTGAATAATTGGGTTTTAGAATCATTTATCATCTAACTGATAGATAATGGTATATTTTAGTGTTTTCTGTCTCTAGATAAACAAGTATAACTCAAATAAAATAGGAAAATAATGAATTGTGATACACCCACGCTTAGAATATCTATTGTGTCATTATAGTAAATAATTTTATAAAATAACACACTATAAACCACCAATTCCCATTATTTATCATCAAACTAATGATATAATGATTTATAGGGATATCCTAATACTATTTAATATTTTGGTTTTGAATATATTATCATATCTTTTTTATATATAAGGATTTGGAAATGAAAAAATTTACATTCCCATTTGGAAAATATTCATGTAGGAGGATGTGATTTGATTCATGTAATTTTCTAGTTAATTACATGTTATACATCATTATAAATTCTTCATATTATCATGAGTATTTCAAGGTAGAATACATAAGTGGAGATATTCTATACTATTAATCTTTTAATGAGTTTTGAGAAGTATTAATATTTCCCTTATTAACAATATTGATTGTTATTTTTGTATTAAACTATGTTAAATTTCATTTTATATTGTGATAAGTTATAGTATATGGAAGCATCAATTCTTTGGATGAAATTTATGTGAAAATTTATAGTAGATGTCATTCTATCAAATCCATTACTAAAAAATGAGTTTGAGGGGTGGTCTTACAAGGTTAAAATATCATTTTCTCTCTATTAAATTTATGAATGTTTTTTTATTACACTATCAATCTATAAATAAAATATAAATATATTTATTTGATATATACTAATATGATCATTTTTAAAAAATTAAATGAAGTATCACGCCAACAATTCATACCCAATCACCATAGTGGGATTCAAAATTAAAACTCATATATGATCGTTTCAATTATTTGGTTGGGAAATTATTATCAAAACATGTCAATAGATATCCACATTTTGATGCACAACCCTCCTGGATATTTTTCCTTAAAATGGAAATCTATACAAAAATTGAAATGTAATTACATGAATTTTATTTTCTATGAAAATATTTAATTCATATAATTTATATTAAAATTATATTATTTATCATGACTATGAAAAAATATAGTATCTCATTTAGAAAATCGAATAATAATTATGTCTCATTAAAAAGGCGATACTCGTTAAGTAATTTTAATAAGAAATTTTGGTTAACATAAGTTTAAAATATTGTGGATGGTCATATCAATTTGATCCTTCTATCCATTGACATTAATTTACCCCCACTATATTCCCATAACTAATATTTTTCCTTGTAATAAATTATATTTATTTAATGATATCTTCCCTAGTTGGTGTCATTGATAATTATTGTGTAGTATCATTAATTTTAAATAATTTAAATAAAACCCATCTTGATATTCATTTTCAATTTATTTCCAATACATACATTTATCATACATATATTAATCGTGAACTGGGGATTTCATTTCTTAATAAAGATTTATATTATATCATTTATTTTAGCCACACCCCAGTATTTGGGTGCTACATTGATCCCTAATAAACTACATGTTTAATAGTTGAATCTAACGTATTTTTCAAATATTATTCTCACATACCAATAATTTTTATTTTATATTTCCATGTAAAAATATATATACATTTGAAAAATAATGTGAAATTAAAAAACAACCCATTATTTTTCTTGAAATTATTTTTTTTTTCACACTAACATTTTTAGGTTTTTTAATATTTCCTTTGGTGACATTTAAAATCTATTGGTATTATATTATGTGTCTATGGTCAAAGAACCAACCACCACAAGAACCCATACATAAATGATAGTTCTATAATTTTCTAAATCCAAAATATTAAAAAAATAATAATTACATAGTTTTATTAATAGTTGTTACACCCCATTATTTTAATATAACACTATATTCGATAGAGTATACAACATGAAACCACAAGGATAAATGTAAATCATATTAATATTGATATTCTAATTTTGTAAAATTTATATTATATTGGATGGTATGAAAAATATTTTCCACATTATGATATATATATATATATATTCCCACTAAATAAATATTTGTTGATTATTTCTTAGTAAATAAGTAATTAATTTTTATAAGACATTTTATTCTTCAAAAATATGTTTTCTTAACAAATGGTTTATATTTCATATTGTGTGATGATATTATAATTAATTTATACCACCTTTAGATATTATTTTATAAAAAATGTATCAATTTTTTAAATCATCATGTCAATATTATTTAGAGAAATTGTTTATGATTTTTATAAAATGGAATATTTTTTCTGCAAATAGACAAATAAAGAAAAAAATATTAAAACTATAATTTACATTTATTAAAAATTCCCATTAATATTTTAATATGATCTATTAATAATACTATACGCCATTATTTTTAATTTATCTTTTTCACTACCTCGTAATCATATTTACACTATATTTTTTGTATAAGTACAATTTTGGGATTATAAATAGATTTATTTTTTCATATTAATATTAATTAATACCAAATTTAGGTACTTAATTTGATGAAATGTGATGAATTTTTTATTCAAAAATTTAAATTTCCCCCAAAATTAAATTTTTGATATTTTAATAATAAGTTAAATCATTATTTAGTAGGAAAAAAATAAAATTTATTTATAATATATATGTTTTCTGATATCCCCATGAAATAAATATGATATAAAAAATTGTAAAATTTAACGAATTAATAATGATTAATAATATTATAAAAATATAATTCAAATTATATAAATTTAAATTGATTTCATGATAAATATTAAAATCACATTCAGTGTTGATGTAGTGATTTCCCAACATTAGAAAATTCAAATTTTTGTTACTATAGATAATATTTGATAAATGAGAAGTATTTTTTCAATTTTAATGATAAATATAAATTATTATTGATGATTTTTATGTATTGATTATAAATATTTAGTAATATAATAACTGGTTTATCCAAATCATTATTCCATGCTTGTGCGAGGAAAAACAACCTAAAAATTAACATACTAGAATGGTTTTCACGACATAGATGTGAGTAAATGTTTATATTTAATGTATATAAATGATTATTTAGAACATAAGTAATTTATTTTGATGATCTAAATTTATATGTAAATTTTTTTTAATGAAATAATTAGCATAAATTCTAATGAAACCTTGTTACTCTGTTTGTGATGGTTTAATAAAAATCATGTATATGATTTTTTAAAAATAATTAATATTGTATTTGAGGGTTGTAGTGTTCAAATATTTAATGGATAAATATAAAATATTATATATTTTGGAAAGACAATATAAAAATTCCATTCATTTCATTTTATATTTCATTTATAAATAAGCGATTACATCTTAAAATTTCATTAATGGAATTTATGATATTATATATTTTACTAAATTATTTATAAATCCGAAAAATATTTGTATTTGAAAATTAGGATGATAGATTTTAAACAAATGGATCCATTTTCCATTTATGAACCTATTTTCAATTATATATAATATTCTAATCTTTTAATATTAAAAATTCATTTCCATAGTTAAGGTTAAAATTGTTGAATGAATAGGGGAAACTGAAAAATTATGTTTATAAAGACTTCAAAACCTATCAAAATATTAGTTTATTATAATATAAAAATAAGATAATATTTTTAATTTGAATAAATTTAATTTTGGAAATATTTCACACTATTTAGGCATATATTATATTATAATATTTTATTAATTTCCAAAAATTTATATTAATGGTATTTTATTATAACAATATTTTATTACATGATTAAAGATCCATAAAAATGAAATATTCAGAAAAGATAAAGGGAAATTCATGAAACAATCAAGAATGGTCCATTTATATGCCATATTTTTTTGTTAACATTTACATCCTATAAATAGTAAAATGCATTGATATCATAGTAATATTCAAAAGTGTTAATTTATCATTAAAACTATAAGATAAGGGTGAAAACATAAAAAAAACTTATAAATTTTCTTTGTATGAGTGTATCTCAACTATTAACCATAATTACTTTAAATTAAATCCATTATAACCCATTTTAAATTATTAGTTATTTATATTAATTTAATACATTGAGAAATTTCAGGAATTCATATCCCCTCACTTATTAAAGGGTATTGCCTCTCATTTATTCCTTGAAAATTTTGACGACTATGGCCCTACTACTCTATGAAAAAATCAGACACATGAATTCCATCATATGATATATACATTTTAAGTTAGGAATAATCCCATATTAAGTGGGTATATTGTTTTGATTAATGATTTTTTCCCAATAAGATAAATGTATTTTCAATTAATGTTTTAGTTTTATTTATACTTCTACCTCCATAAATTATTATTCAACAATTATGAAATAATACAACCAATATTTCCATATACCGAGTTGTTTTTATATTAATAGAATGTCCTATATCTATCCTTTTCTTCCATTTTATAGGAAATAATGAAATATTTTGTGTTTAAAATAGATTATAAACTCTTGAAATGAAGTAATTTTATTTCCATCAATACCCCTCATTGATGATTATAATGATGAATTTAATTTATTTATATGATATTCATAACATTATTTAAATATGGTAGAGAAAAAATACCATCCATCTGCTTACATTTCTGTCCACTGAATAATTAGACCATCATTTGATCAAATGTGTATATTACCACAATCAAAAATAAATTTGAATAATTTTTTATAAACACATCAAATGGATTATATGTTTATAATATATAATATGATATTTATGATATAATAATAATTATGGAAATATAAAATAATATTTACCTTTTTTCAATTATGAAATGTTACCCTAACTATGATAAATACCATATAACTTGGGGTGAATCTAGCATAGTAGAGTTAAAAGACATGTTGATTGGATCACGATTCATAATTAAAAAAAATATTATCTCTCCTACAAATAAAAATTAATAATTATATGTTTAGATATACATTGGGGACATCATGATTTATCTTTTCCATCAACACTAGCTATATATAGGGAGAATATAGAACAAATGAGTCAGTGTATGAAATTCAAAAATCCAAATTGGTGCTACAAGGTTCAGAGTGGACTAATTGTTTCTCATGGTTTCCAATAATTCAAATAAATGATAGCTCACTACTCAATCAACTAATGTGTGTGAAATTCTGCATTAGGAAATTATTACATTGATGTAAACCCCTTAATAATATTTCCACACGTATATTAGTGTGCAATAATTCCATGTTTTTTATAAAGTAGATGAAATATCCTTCACCTCATAATGAATGTTTTGTAGAGAGTCAATTCCTAAACTATTTCTGTTCTTTCAATAAGAATTTTAAACCCTTCATGGAAACCTGTAAATAAATTCATGGATGAACATTGAAATAATTTTGAATTCTATAATCATGATTCATTGTAGGCTATCAACATTTTGAAAGCTACAATGCATTTCAAACTAAACTACTCTATAATTTGATATTTATTTATAAAATCATCCATTTCCAGAACAACCTCCCACATGTGACACTTTTATACATTAAAGAAATATCACTATGATTGTTATCTATAATTTGGTTTACCCAAAATACTAATGTGATTACCTGTCAATTATATAATCAAAGAAACCTGAAAATATTACTAATCCTAATTATTGTTATCTCCTTTGTGGAAAACATGTCATATTTGACTGAACTGGTTAATGATTTTCAAAACACATAATCCTTTTTGTGGATGAAACATAAATATTATCTCTTACGAAATGAAAAACCACATTTTCAGAGTCCCTAATCTCACTTAATTTGACAAAAATTTATTTTCAACCTTACAGAGGACTCTATGTCACCAACATCAACTAAAAATGTTGATATACCATTTATGGTTTTTATGTCATTCAAGGCATGTGGTAAATTTCCATTTAATTTTTTCCATTATGGGTTCCCATACATTAAATGAATTTTACACATAAAATATCATATGGGGTAAACAACAATTTATCGAAAACATTCTATTATATCATTTAGGTTTTATATAATACACTGATTTCCATATATTGGAATCCTTATTTTTCTATAATAAATAACCTGATTTATAATTCCCTAAATTAAGGAAATCTTTGGTAAACCACAACACCATAAAACCCATTATTTTGAAAAAAAATACTGAAACATTGTAAATTTAATTACATGAAAAACACAACCGACCTAAAAACTAATATGACTTTTAGATGGAGTTTTTTCCAAAAACATCCCCCTTTATTCAATTTTTGAAACCAAAATAGTCAAATAATTATACTGATGAATTTTCAAATGAAAAATCACTTCCCATATGCAACCCATGAAAAACATCATGTTTTCTAGGAATATATTCTCTATGACCATATGAGTAATATTTGTGATGAGAAATAAGATTTCCATGGAAATCTTAATGATGTATCTCATTATTCTCAACAGTTCCCCTATAATCCTTTTATATACCTAATGATAGAATAATCTAAACCATCCATATCAATGGAAAACCTATAAAAGGTGAATCTATAATTCATGGAAAATAATCCCACGCATTTTAATGATTATTACTCATTGAAATAACTGTTTTTCATTTTATAAATATAAGTCTGACTGCATTTTTCATACCCCTTCTAGATTCTACCATTATCCTCATTATCCCCCCCCCATTTAAATTAATCCATAGGTCACTGCTATATTTTCTACAACCTGGTAAAAAAATATCTACTCATATTAAAAAAATACAACACAACATAAAAAGGAGGTGTTCCACGTCAACATTTATTAGCTGCGTGTAGTCAACTGAACCTGAAGGTCCATTGGATATTGTCCAAATGCTTTATTATCTAAAGAATTCATCATAATATCTAGAAATTTTAGTTTTATAGGTGCATACTACAAATTAAAAAACCCATGGTGCACCTTCTCCATGGTAAACTGATACATGATTTCAATGTGACATTTCAATATATATTGTTTATTTTTTCTATTATTTATAGCATATGGAATTATCACAATGGATTATGATCAGAAACATCACATCAATTCCCATATCATAAATATTTTTAATCCTTTAATGTAACTATTTGGAATATTTAATAGTTTAAATATATTCATATTATATGGTTCTTAAGGAAAATAAATATTCCATAGACAAGAAGTACATATTCTTCTAATAAATAATACACCACCTTACATTGATTTTATATCATTTATTAAAACAGCAAAATACTCTTTAAAACACAAAAAAATATTTCCATCATTCCCTTTATATACTAATTAATTCTCTTCAAAATTTTACGTAGATGTCCTTGGTATTATATTTATATTATTCCACCTGACATGTGTAATTTTAAATGGGGGTTTCTTTCTTATGTACAATAATAATCAAATGATTTTCATGTATTCTTTGATATTGACCTCTTTTCCTTCATCATATAATTTCAGCTTCATATGAGTTGCAACCAGAGATGTTATATCATTAGAATTATCTATTAAAAACCATATCAGAACCTCCACATCATATTTAGATTAGGTTTAAATTCCTAATGACATTATTTATTCACTTATATGACAACAAAAAACATCATCTCTCAAATTGGTGACATTTCTAATATTCATTTCATGAACTATGAAATTATTTCTCACTTCACATCATTCAATTGAAAAATTATTATGTTTTTGACGTATACTACCACCATCATCAATTAATTACTGTTTTCATTAAAATAGTTACTATAATTTTTACACATTCTATAAAACATCGCTTTATTAACGAATGAGTAATCCATGTATATCATTCTCTTAGTGACATCATTGACTAGAATAATAACTTCTTTAACTAAATCCCATTTTTAATCATTATAAATGATAAAACCATCTACATAATTGTTATAAAATTCTTACTTAAATGATAAATTAATAATTAATTACATTAAAAGAGAATATAAATCATTGAATTTCTATTTTAATGAAATGAAAACTAATAATTTATTTATCTTCATCCTTTTAATAAGTAATAATTTCACATCTACATTAATAACATAAAATTTAATGTATCCATTTAACACTATACATTCCATGTTATGAATAACTATCCTATATTTATTTATTATATTATGGAAGACTTTATTGGTCCCAATAAACTTCTCATCTGGTATCATTGAAATAATTATCAGGTCAAGTTCATTTTCATTAATTCATGATATCAATTCATAAAATGAACCAAATCATAATATTTAGCTTCCTCTTGAAAACATTTCAACTCTACCTATGATAAAATGAATATTTTATTGAATCTATTCACATTAATTTTATTGGTTCTTCTTGATCAGTAATGATGTTATATGTATCAATTTTAGCTCAAATCTTATTTATCCATGTAAAGAAATATTTGAAATATTAAGTTGAATCATTAGTATCCACTTTGAGTATGAATTTTACACTATAACTACCAATGAATTACTTACATTTTTATCAATATCATAAGATAATTGTTCACTATATTGATAAATACTATCAATTTTATTCTACAATAACTACATTGATTTCGTTCAAATTTCTTATTCTATTGATAAATATATTTTTTTATTATTTTTCATATATATTGTAGGAATTTCCCCTCATATCTATAGGATTAAAACATTATGATGTTCAATATAAAGAGTGTAAATCACTTACTTCTATAGATTAAAAAATATTTCAATGTCAACATAATTCCATAAAACAACTCATATGTAGTCTTTTATTCCTTTGACCACAAAAAATATCTATTATAAATGTACAATAATTTAATGACTACATGCTTTTAAAATATTTATTGTTTGTTCCTTTAAATATGTATTATTCTATCTGTATTGTTCATAGTTAGATTTATCCTCTCAAGTACTCCATTTTTGGGTGGAGTTATCAATGCTAATGCATGGTTCCTTATCACATCATTCTGGAGAAAATCCTTTACATGGATGTTTGTCAATTCCTTACCAATTATGATTCAAACTACATCGTTAAATAAGGAATAATAATTTCATGTTCCCTTTGATAGTGTGTTACAGAACTGAACACCTCATATTATTGGGGAATTTAAAATATCTTCTCTAAACTTCTAAAATCATCAATGAAAAGAACACAGTACCTCTTCCAATAAGTGATTCATATGATGATAAGTCCACACATGTCTATATGAAATACCACAATCACTCTATATTAATTTTCATCATTTTCCTTTAAATTTATTCAGATAATCTTCTCTCATTTGAATGAATCACATGGGTGACTATGATCACTTGATATCTTGTGGAGATAGTGAGTAATGACACAACTCACCAGATTGTCCATGGATTATTGGTAAAAATTACCAAACCATTTATCCCGCAACCCAATTTCGTACTCCTAGGATATAAGTAACGTATGTTATTCGCCATAGGTTTGTTGGATATTCCTCATTCATTAATATTCCCTTAAAAAAACTACATCATCATATCCCTTGAATATATCTAAATTCATTGTAAATTATATTGACTTCTCTAATAAACATAGTTGAATAAAATTTATCATGTTGTGGCTTAGAAAATCAATAATAATGAAATTTATACATCTCATATATATTCTACATAAAGATTATTTTGTTGATCTAATAATATTAATGAATATTAATTTTTAAAAATTAATAACATCATCTTTTTCATATTTTATGCTCAACGTGTGATCCTTATTTCCAATAAAAATGAATGTATATCCACAATCAATACATCCTACCATAGTAAAATCAACTAATTTATTGTAATTATTAGTGGCCTCTTCCCCTCAAACATATTTTGGTAAATTTTTTAGACATCATACAAGATATGGTTTTTTAGTCTTAATCATCACTGGATTATGATGGAAAAAATCAATCTTCTAATATCATAATTCAATTTTATGTTTTCAAATTATAAAATTATTCCTTATACTACATTATAAAACCAATTTAGTTATTTTTTCATTATTTATTATGTGAAATATCTGAACATTGGTCCAAATCATATTCTCTAGAAGCAGTGACCATCAAAATCATTCTTATAATATTGATCTCGGTTTTTATCCTTTATTTCTCTTGTTCACATCGAAACCTCTTTTATATGGAACATAAATATGAAAATGTCCCATTCTTTCTCAATAATACCATATCATATGAGGTGAATTAAATTTTTTTACTATGGGTTTGGTTCTCCATTTTTTATAAATCACCATATTCTCATTAATAACCAAAACCAACATATACAATTTAGAAGTAGCTTACAGTATGTCTCTAATCATCACTAATTTCTTTTATTGATCAATCCCCATATATGATTTTTAATAATTATATTTCATTTTTTAACCTAACATTACATTGACTAATATACTATATATCAAAACTATAATTTCAATTTTTCAATCACATGTACCTCCAATTTTCAAAATATTAAATAAATATTCTAGAGTTTTTCCAAATCTTTTACATTTATTCATGGGTTGAAAAAATCCTCATCAATTTATTCATTGTGTTTTACTTGATCATTCATTTTACTAGTCAATATATCTATTTTCCTAATCTATTCTTCATCCTTAATAATATAGTAAATGATTATCTTAGAGTTTTCTATCTTTTTAGGTCTATGTATTTGAATTTAATCCTTTATCTCAAATTTACCTTTAGCATTATACTATATGATTAGCTTTGAATCATGGATAATTCTTTTTGATTTATTTGTTTTGAATCTTATAATATCTATTTCATCTTGTTTTTATTCTTATTAAACCTTATGTTAGACTATTTATTCAACTTAACATTAATCATTTTTTAGTATTGTATTTTTTGACAACAACAGTCATTGCATTTTCTCCATGATCCTTCAAGTCTTCCATATATTTTAAATTATAATATATTGATTTAATAGACTCTTATAAATTTACACTCTTATTTATAATGAACATTATTATATTATTTACATTCCCATAATATTTAATAAATCATTCTACTTGAGAGTTTCATCATATGTCTTATCATCAATATGAAATTTCTAGTCAAAATTTAAATCATCATGTCTAACTTTTCCACAATGTATGCAATAGGAATTTCCCATTATAAATTTATGTTCCCCATTGATAATTAGAAGAAATAAATGAGATTTCCTCATCCAAAATATATTATTTATGTCCATATTATATTGTATTCTTATTCATATCAAATTTTACTTCCCCAGATTTATCTTTCCTACAAAATCATTATCATCATTTACCATCTCAAAGGTGAAAAGAGTACTATTTATGTTATTCAATTTCAAATAATACATATCTCTATCCCCATTTAAAAAGTATTTTTCCTTTAACTTAGGTGGATTAATCCTCATCACTAACATGTTAATATTTTCATCTAGTATTATTTCTCTGAGGCCATGCATGTCTATCATAACAAAATTCAACTAATCAATGAATGCATCCAAAGTATCATTGGTGTGTACTCTACGACTCTCATATTTCTTACACATAAACTAAAATATATATTATATGAATTATAAAGGACCTTCATACATGTTGTGAAGAATTTCAAACATGTAATTAGGTCATTTAGATGGCTTCACCATCTTGATTTTTCTTCATAGATATTTCTCAACTCTTGGAATTGATTTATATGGAATCATTATCCAATTAACTTTAATAAAAATTTTATAATGTACCACTATATATACAAGTTAAAACACAATTCACTGTATCTATAAACAAATCCATACATTCTGAATGAATGTATTATTACATCTAGTTAATCCACAATTGAATATTGTTTCCCTCAATGATTACAAAACATTACTGATTAACAAATTCCATTTCATCTCATATGAAAGAAACACAACCATGATTGTATCTCTTTGATACAAATTATTATCCAACTATATTAAATAAACTAATATTGGGGTGGGAAATATTATGATATCTTTAAATAATAACCACATTGGATCATGTTTTATCACTAGACACAACTTTCTTCTCTCTCCTCACTATAGTATAAAATATACTGATGTTAAACATGAACATGACATTGATATTTTTACTCTATTCAACCCCCTAAGAAAAATCCTACTTGAATAAAAATGAAAAGTTAAAATTTCAAAAAAAATATCAAAAGAATTATGTAATTAATGTTTTAGATAAGAACCATTTTTCCTCTATATTCACAACAATTCATAAAATTGTAAGCTCACTTCTCCCTAAACATAAGTGCATACACTTCACTTTTATTTTAATCCTTAGATGTTCTGAATTACCTAAAATTAGTTATCACAAATAATTTTTTTCCATAAATCTCAATTTTCACTAAGTATATGAAATAACTTTCATATTTTAGTGATTACATACAAGAGAGAACTTTTTTGAAGGATTTGTGTTCCTCAATAAATTTCTTTGAACCCTTTTTGATTCTCGTACAATTCAAAATATGGATGAATTTTGAATAGATTTTACATCACATGTGGATGATTCCTTGAAAACCACTACTCTTTTTTAATCTACAATTCGCCGAGAAATATACTCCTCCATGAACATAATATCCTTCATGAACAAAACTACTTTACAAAAAACCTCATTTAATAACCACATTTAGACATAACCTAATTCTACCAATAAATATTCTAAATAAATTTGTTCTATCAAATTAATAATGTGATTAGGGGTCCATTATATTGGTAATGAAATATAGATAAACTACTATTCATATTTATGATTAACCCTTTTCTCAATTATCCTCTACTATCGGGTGAAGTATCTATGTAGATCGCATGGTGAATGGACCTACATGCAGTGGCCTCTGAACCACCATCCCTTATAAAATTATGAACACCATTTATCACAAAATAAAATTATATTCATTCAAAAAAAACAATATTAACTATTTTTTGGGGAATATAACTCACCACCTTCAACTACCATCAACTTGCACCACATTAAATTTCACATAATGTTTGTTCTATGCTGTTGAATTTCTACTTATTATATTTATTTATAGGTTTTCAATATTTCCATGTTATTAAAAGTGAATGGATAATATTTTTCCCACATTAATTTTTTTTAAAACCACCACTATATCCTTTAGGTAATATTTAGTCAATATATTTTCCAATACATGAATAATTTTCTCCACAAAAAAATCTAGATATATAGGCCCCCAAATATGAAAAACAATGGGAAACTACACCACCATCTAAACAAAATATTATTGAAAATATAATATTTCAGTTTGATATAAATTTTTCAACAAACAATACTATTTTAAAAATAAAAAAATATTACCTTAGTATCATTGTTTCACACTTGATCATTGGAAAATGGAAAATTTACACAATCGTATGAATAAAATACCTTAAAAATGATCATAATGTAAATATTTTTTCAATACTAGCATTAATGGTTAGTTTTGAAAGTATAATTATTTTATAAGAATTATTATTATGTCAATATTATGATTCTAAAGATAAAATAAAAACAACCTATTTGAACATTTTAATCTTTTCAATGTCATTTTTTACAAATGAGCTGAATATATTCATTGCATCTGATGTGAACATATGAATTTTTATAATTTAATAAATAATTTCACTATATATAATATATATAATAATAATATTTTAAATTTTTTTATAATTGTTCATAACTATGAAATTATTGAATAAATAGAATCTATTCAATCGTGGGAGTTCCCTTATTATGAACTCATGACTAAGAATCTCCAACCTGCTAAGATTCTCACTAAATTTTGGATTCCTCACAAAAGGAGTGGAAAAAGTCATTCAATCATGTGGTGAAAATATCGTTGATAGTAGATGATTTGGAATCCCATAAATATATTTAAAAAATGAATGTCACTTCAATTTAAACCGTAAAGGATTTTCATTCCTGGAGTTTCTTAGTATACTAGTCTATGACTCACAATATTTTATCCATCTTTCCATCATTAAAAACTGAATGATGTCCCTCTTTTAGACATTTTTTATTCTGTATGCACTCCAAAAAAGGCTCAACCATTTTAGGTTCTTGATCAATGGTATTATAAAAAAATTTAAAGTGGGGAAACCCTAGACCAATGTAGACATCCTAATCATAATTTCACACTGCAAGAATTTAATGTAATGGATTTTGATCATAATTGAACAATTATACATACACATCATATTGTAATGTTGATAGTCATTAATGTGGAAAGGATATTTTCGAACTATAATCAAAATCATGGAGTCTTTTGGCACTATGAAAGTTATTCCAATATCAATCCAAAAAGATAGCATCATTCTAAAACACATATATGGACTAAAAGGAATTTTCTTTCTTGTGTGTAGGGGAATCCCATCATCCTCAGTTACATAAAATCATCTCTCTAAACCCCGCTAAATATTGATCAATACACCATCAATTGGGATCTAGGACCTAATGAATGGGGTTTCATCGATATTAACCATAGAAATCCTCCACCAGACATTGTTTTTTCTTATACAAAATGATTATAAATTGTAGTTCAATATTGAATACTATCATATTCCCCTCTATACTAAACTTTACAAATTATAGGGAATACCAAATAAATTGCATGTGGTTTTGATAATCATGTTTATCCAAATAAAAAATATATAGAATGGAAATAATTTCATAGAGTAATCAATGAAAATGTTGTGGTGATTGATTGAGGTGAAACATATTGTCATAGAAATTTTGTGAAATGGGTGATGAATGCTAATACTAACACCCCATGGGAGGCACATGTTAATGACTAAGAGAAACATCAGACTCTGCCTCACCAAACAGAAAATACTAATGGATATTTAAATGCCTATATATTTAAGAATGAATTCATTCCCTTTTAGGATGATTAATGTCTCTCTAATTCTATTTCTAATGAAATTTGGAAACATTTTTCCTACATGCTATCTGAGGATCATCATTTTCACATGATTATTGTTCACTTAGTGTTGTTTATCTAGATAGATCAAAATAATCTAGAAACCCCCTTTAGAAGAAATGCATCAGGTAATTGAAAAGTGGATTGTTTTTTAATTGTAGACTCACAAGGATACACTTTTTGTTCAACATAGGATAAAAATTACATTCTGTATAAAAAATAGGAAGTAATGGGTTTAATAGTTCACACTCCTTCTACTTCTGGTTTTATAGAAACATTTTCTAATCTTGTTTCCATGATGGTAGGGCTAACTAGACAATTAAAATAAATCAAATAAATCGATGAAAAAGAGAATGGGTAATGGACCACTAAAACAAAATTAAAATTAAATATCTCTTCATGATTTACGTGATACAAGCCAACCCTATAACCATGAGTTCTCTTGGGGTGATTTTATATAGGGATAAGCTTTCCTTGATTCGTACCTTCAAAGAAAAAATAATATTCTTTTTTCCAAGTTCATTCCATTAAATAAAGCAGATAATATTTATTGGGAACTACTAAAACTTCCTCTAATTTGGACAAGTAAAATATCTTCAATACTAGGATTCTTTATAATTAATACGTTGAATTCTAATATGGTCAAATTTTTAATTATATTCTTTTCATATCTAGCCAAATATAATTTTCTTCCATGATTTCTTTTAAAAATTCCAAGTATAAATGAATACATTTGACCCAAATAAAAATTCTTTCTTGCATATTTAATGACCCTTGGTTCATCACATATGACTTTAATACTATTATACATGATGATGAAAATATTTTTCTAGTTTTCTTACAATTTTGAAAATAATTTCATATAATCTATGCAGGATTTCAATTTAATAGAGATAAATCAGTTAACAGTATAATTTACATGGTACAAAAATAACATAAATAGTATAATGGATAGTAAAATTTGGAGAGGTGTTTTTAATGATACCACTTCAGGTATTAGCAGTTCATATCATGTGTTACATTGGATAGGAATGATTCTGTTCAATATAAAATTCTTTTGAGTTTCCTTATAACTAAATAAAGGCTACCACTTCTATCAAGGTTCAATAATTCAATAATTTCACATCTAGATATTAGGAAAATATTCCATGATACTTTAGCAATTATTATTTTTATTTAAAAACCTCTATCATTCATTTTCAAGATCAAGATACTAAAATTAAGAATAAAATTTTTGACTATGGAATGGTTCAGCTCTTTGGATAACAAAATTGGTGAAAAAATATATCTCTTAATTTTGTACACGAATCTATCACCAAAAATAACTTATCTAGTAATATAAAGTAGGAAACTATAATTCCTTCCAAGATGCATGACCTAATAATGCTAAAATATGGAATTAAGAAGGATATCTTAAAAAATCTCATAGATGGAGATAAAAACAATAACTTTTTCAGTAGTCATCAGAGGTTTAGAAGTTACAATAACACATTTCCTATTATTAAAGACGGTGAAAAAATTCTGGATGACAAGAATACCCTTACATATCATATTGTATCATTTTACACACATTTCATCAATTTATTACACTACAGTACATATCTAAAGTATGGTGTAATATATAAACATGTTAGTGAAGAAGTCAACCTGATACTCATGTCAACTCCATCAGATATTGAAATCAATTAAGCAGTCTTTGGCCTCAATAAAGATATCTCCCCTAGAACAGATGGTTTTTGTAATTTATTTTTCCAGACATGTTGGTATTTCATTTATCATGATTCTTGAAAGTTATTTATTCAAATTTTTCATTATAGAAATCTTCCCATGGAATCAATTAAAATATTATATCCTTCATTACCAAGGGCAAAAAGGCATCCAACATTTCACAATTTTGACATATTTCTCTTGTCAATATTATTCATACTGTTATGGATGTAATTATTAATAACATGAATTATATAATTTCAGAAAAAATTATTTCATGGAATCAATTTGGATTCATTATTGGTAGAAACATCCCATACTACCTCATCATGGCCTCAGAATGTGAAATGATACTGATGACGACCACCATGTAATTAGAATATCTCTAAATATTGACATTGGAAAAACATTTTTTATAATGGACCGAGGTTTTATTTGTAATGTATTCAATTTTTTTACCTATGAGATGAGTTTTATTTTTTATATTAACTCACTTCTTGGTTATGATCACATGTCAATCCCTATTAACGTATCCTATAAAGGGTATATCAATTTATCTTTAATGGTTAGTCAAGGATACCGCTATTCTAACATCATTTTTTCCATAACAAAAGACAATATTAGTAGGAGTATCCTTCATATAGTGGAGATATGTGACAAAATGACTATTAGGTATTACATAGGTACATGTTCTCTATATCCAACTTTTTATTATGATGATATCATTAAATTTACATTGGGTGAAAAAATAAACAACAAAAATAACAAAATTTGAACTTCTACAATAGTAAATTGTACACATACCACAAATCAGATGGAAAAAATAATTAATATAATTTGGTAATAATGAATCTACTAACTAAAAAATGGGCATGATTAATATTTTTTTCAAAATATATTGTGTACATCCATTCACTTTTCAAGGTGTTTCATTGTTCTAATGATGTCCTTATAAAAGATACCTCACTCATATCTTGAGCTAAGTCAGAAGTAGCATGGCCTCTTATAGAGGAAAATCTCTCTCAATGGTAGGGGCTGTTTTTTCAAGCATGTGGTGTACTCAAATTTATTTTACACCATCATGGATTATTTGTTTCCTTCATCAATGCTCAAAATTATTAATTCCACCTTGATTATTTTTTTCAACAGCAGTATAGTTTTCGAAATAATTGTTAGACTGGTAGATTGGAGAAAATGTTGATAAACATGTTCCGTTGGGGCCTTGGAATAAACAATCTCCACTAGATTTATCGGTCCATTCAAGATTGATATATATGGAATCGTTTCATGAAATAATCCAATTCCATAATATTTATTACATCTAAATTCATGGAAAATTGAATATTATGAAATTCAACTATATTTATTCCTCCACATGGCATGATTTTGAACCTATTTCGTAAAAATTAAAATGAAATCACCTTAGTTGGAAAATGAAAACTCATATATCCTATTATATAAATACAATTGGAGTGTTACACCATTTATTGACATGGTCAACTCCTCTATGAAAATTATAGACATTAAAAAAAATAAAGGATCAATTATCCTACCAGGATTCTCTATTAGATGATTTAACATATATAATTTGTATATATGACTTTGTGAAGTATGCTGATCTTTTAGTTTACAAACTATCTGTTAATGTATTTCTTAAATGAAATAAATTTTAAAAAATACTTATCAATGGTACCCCCATCTGGATGGGAGGCCTCAAAAAATGGGTTATTACATCATGTTTTACAGTATTATGAGGACATTCCTTCTCCAAAATTTTAGTGGATGACATACATCAACATATTGAACACATTTTAAGATCAATATTCTCCATATTTCACTAGTATAGAGAGTATGTGGATCACTAATTCTTATTCTTTTAGACTATATCCCCAGTATCTGATTTATAGTTTGGTGCTTTTGAGATTTAACCACTACAATTATCTTCAATTAATTATCACCTTTAAGAATGATTCAATATCTCGATATCTGCAAAAATTATGAATCTCTACACATTGTCCTGTATAGATATTATCCATATCCTCTAGTGTTATAGAAATATGTCAAATCAAATACATATTCCATTCAACCTTCACATATACTTTATTGATGATTTAGTTGATGTTGAAAATTTGAACACATTGTAGAATGAATGATACAAAAATTGTATGACAACCCTGCTTTTATTACAACTTAAACATGATTTATTACATAAAACATCACTTGATACAACAAAGACGATCGAGAGGTTTAGTGTCTTTGGGGATTATGATCATTACATAATAACTTTAAACTTGAAATACAACATCCTTATTTAAAACATCCTTTACATGACCACTACATTCCTTCGTACTTAGCATTGCATGGGATAACCTGAGGACATGCATAAGAAAAGGGTGAGCTATAAAGCCCAGTAAGGGAGTACATAATGAATAACATGAGGAGTACAATACATGTTAGGCAATTGGCATATCAATAGAGCATAAGAGAGACATGAACATAAAGGCATGATAAAGCATGATAATCATAACATGGAAATGTGGCAACAACACTTAACATTGAATTAGCATGAGCCAAGGCTCATTGCACATGGAGCATGAGTAAACCCTCATTGCACTTGAAGCACGAGTAAACCCTCGTTGCACTTGAATTATCATGAGTAAACACTCATTTCACATGACGTATCATGATACTATACTTTACCCAATGCATTGGAGCGCTATCAGGGCGCACCCTTCTTAAACATTTCATTTCATGCATAAGTGTGCCACATGGATCATAAAACATGGATTCATAAAACATAATCATTTATTCCACGATAAAGGAATGTGGAATTCATACATGAATCTTTATAATCAAAATGTAAATGTGCATAAAGGTGAATACCCTTTATGGATAAATGGGCATGGTATTCACTACACAAAGACATTGGCTTAGAAAATCGGTGCGATTTCGGCAGCGTAACGGCGTGACATAAGAATTCATAAAAAATGTTGATGAGAGAGAAAGGGGTTCCTCATCATATTTAGATGTAATGTACGGTAAGTAGATCATGTATATACATGTCCCAACAATAGAAATGGAATTTAGATTCATGATACAAAAGTATTGCTTGAATGTAAAAGAAGAGAGAGAAGTTCCTTTCGGAATTTCGGCATAGTAACAGGTGTACATGGGAGGCATTTAATGAGAGAGAAAGGGGTCTCCCATCATTCAAACAATAAGAGGACAGTATGGGAGAGGTGATAAACCATACCCCAACATTCATAAATGAAATTAAAAGGGCAATACAACTTAAAGAAAATTGACAAAAATGAGAAAGGAAGAAAAACCCTTACTTGGAAGTGTGCTTCCAAAGGCTAGAGAGAGGCTTGTGAGAGGCTTCTTGGGATCTTGGGGCACCATGAGAGGATTATAGAGAGAGTAGGGCAGAGTTTGGACGAACTTCAAGGGCTTTGGGTGAGGAGGAAGTGGGAGCTTGGGTGGGTTTATATAGGAAAGGTGAGAGAATTCTTTATTATTTAGGTTTGGGACCCCTTATATTAAAATAATCCAAACCACAAACCATCCCATGGTATTTGCCCATGGTTTCTGGAAAAGGAAAGAGGAAAAAAATATTTTACAAGGCCAAGGTCCGAACTTATTAAAAAATTAGGGTTGCTTATGTGGAGGTGAGTCACACTCCCATAGAAATTAATTTAAAAAGGCAAAGTGTTGAATAAGTCTTGAGGGCTCCATTAATGCTTTGTAAAGTGAGTCAAACAAACCCAAAACCTCATTATTTTAATGATAAAACACATATTGGCCGAACATAAGGATTATGGTATTTTATTACATCACCATTGGGTCATTATGATGTCATAAAACACATTATATATTTAAATGGTATTTAATTTTTACCCAAAAATTTGACTGTCTCAGAAAATTATGAAAAATTCACCGTTGGATAATTTCGACGTTCTGATTCCAAAAATAATATTTATTTTATCTAAATAATTTTCTAAATATGTGAAATTTCACTTTTAAAATAAAAACTGAGATTTATAAAAAAATTCACGGGTTTTGACAGAAATGGCTTTCAAACCTTAATAAAAATTTTAATTGCATTCATAAAATTATAAGATCATTTAAATATAAAAAAAAATTAATTTAATATTAATAATAATATTTTATTAAAATATTATTTAATTCAAAAATCCTTTAATTTAATAAAATATAATTCTTAATTAAATAACAACTAAAAACATCATTTGTACTTTAAAAACTAATTACAATGCATCAAAAATGACTAGAAATTATATTCATTATTATATACAAAAATAATGTACATGAACATGGTGCTACTTATTTGTTACATAACCCCTTAAAATAGCCGCATAAGACCTAAGGGTAAGGTGTGCGATGGTGACAGACTCTTGGGGTTGCTCGGATAACATTGCTCGAGTGGTAATCTCTATCAACTTCCGTTTTTCCCGTAGACGATCACGTTCGAGCTTGACTTGATGAAGATCATCTTGGGCTTGGTCAAGGGCAAAGCCCAAAGACGCCACCTCCTTTCCGAGCTCCGACAAATGGGCTTCGTAAGGGGCAATTCTACTGGATGAGGCCATCGCTTCCTTTGTCTGAGTAGAAAATTGGTTCGTTAAAGCCTTATATTTAAACTACCCAGATGATCACTGTTCAACGACTATAAAAGTAACGGTCACAAATCTTAACGTAAAACTTAAAGAAGTTGACATCTTATAAAAACATTTTTCATAAAGAAACATTTAACTGGATCAAGAGGGATTTTCCATTAATGAAACTTTGGGTCGTTACAACATTCCCCCCTTAAGAAATTTCGCCCTCGAAATTTTCCTTTTCCCACAGTAAAACAAATGTGGGTAACTTAGCTTCATCATATCCTCCGACTCCCAAGTTGCTTCTTCAAACTTGTGGTTTCTCCACAACACCTTGACGAGGGGCATTGTCTTATTTCGTAGAACTTTTTCTCTACGATCTAAGATCTTCACTGGTTGCTCCTCATAAGAAAGATCGTCTTCTAATTGTACCACCTCAGAAGAGAGTACATGTGAAGGGTCTGGTATGTACTTCCTTAAGAGGGATACATGGAAGACATCATGCACCTTGGCCATAGTAGGTGGAAGTGCTAGTCGATAGGCCACAGCCCCAACACGATCAAGAATCTCGAAGGGGCCGATGTACCTTGGACTTAACTTCCCTTTCTTTCCAAACCTGATGACCTTCTTCCACGGAGATATGCGTAAAAACACCATGTCTCCGACTTTAAACTCAATGTCTCGTCGACGATTATCTGCATAACTCTTCTGTCGACTTTGGGCTGCCTTGATATGCTGCTGAATGGTTTTCACCTTCTCCACCATTTCTTCGACCATTTCTGGTCCAAGCAGCTTACGTTCACCGACCTCATCCCAACATGCCGGTGTTCTGCACATTTTCCCATATAGGGCTTCATATGGTGCCATTTGGATGCTCGAGTGGAAACTATTATTATAAGAGAACTCAACTAGAGGAAGATGTTGATCCCATCCTCCTTTAAAGTCCATTGAGCACGCTCTCAACATATCCTCAAGTGTTTGGATAGTCCGCTCGGATTGGCCATCAGTTTGAGGATGATAGGCCGTACTGAAATTCAGTTCAGTATTCAGAGCATGTTGAAGACTCTTCCAAAACATAGAGGTAAATCTTGGATCTCGGTCAGACACAATAGATAGTGGTACTCCATGCAACCGTACCACTTCCCTGATATATATCCGTGCCAGTTGATCCAAAGAGAAATCCTCACTAATAGCAATGAAGTGTGCAGTCTTTGTAAGACGATCCACAATAACCCAGATTTCATTATTGCTTTTGGATGTCCTTGGAAGTCCAGTGACGAAGTCCATGGTGATGTTCTCCCATTTCCATTCTGGTATGGGCAATGGTTGCATCATCCCCTTAGACTTCTGCCTCTCTGCCTTCACTTGCTGGCACACCAGGCACTTTGATGTATATTCGGCGATCTCCTTCTTCATATTATCCCACCAAAAGTTTTCTCGGAGATCTCGATACATCTTTGTGCTCCCTGGCTGAATAGAGAAATTTGAACTATGTGCATCATCCAAAAGTTCCTTCTTCAGCTCCGAACTTGATGGGACACATAGTCTTTTCCCAAACCGCACAATTCCTTCTTCATTAACATTAAACTCTGAGGATTTTCCCTTTTTGATAGCTTCCACTTTTTCTTGGATTCTCGCATCATCCTTTTGATCATCCTTTAACCTTTCCAAAAGAGATGGTTGAGCAATCATTTGTGAAAGGATTGATGATGTTCCCTTCTTTATGATTCCCACGTCCATCTTCATCAAGTCTAAGAAGATTGGATCCTTCTCAATTCTCATCATTGATAGAATTGTTGGATCCTTTCTACTTAGGGCATCCGCCACCTTGTTCGCCTTCCCAGGGTGGTAATGTATTGAACAGTCATAATCCTTTATGAGCTCTATCCATCTTCTCTGGCGCATATTAAGCGCTTTCTGTGTGAATATATATTTAAGACTCTTGTGGTCAGTATATATCTCACATTTCTCTCCATAGAGATAATGCTGCCAGATTTTCAAGGCAAAGATCACCACCGCCAACTCCATATCATGCGTTGGATAGTTTCGCTCATGGATTTTCAACTGTCTTGAGGCATAGGATATCACTTTATCATTCTGCATCAGCACACATCCTAAGCCCTTCTTCGAAGCATCACTGAATACCACAAAAAGTTCCCCACTTGTGGGTAAAGTGAGCACAGGTGCAGTGATAAGCCTCCTTTTCAACTCCTTGAAGCTTTCTTCGCATTCATCACTCCAAGCAAACTTTACTCCCTTTCGAGTTAGCTTGGTAAGAGGGTTGGAAAATCGTGAGAAGTTTCTCAAAAATCGTCGATAATATCCAGCTAACCCCAAGAAGCTACGGATATCAGTTACCGATGTTGGCCTCGGCCATCCCTCAATTGCATCTGTTTTGGAGGGGTCCACAGATATCCCATTGCTTGTGATGATATGGCCCAAGAATGAGACCTCCTTTAACCAGAACTCACACTTGCTGTACTTGGCATAGAGCTTCTCCTTGCGCAAAGTCTCCAGTACAGTTCTTAAATGCTCCTCATGGTCCTCCTTGGTTTTGGAGTATATTAGAATATCATCTATAAAGACTACCACAAATTTATCTAGGTAATCTCTAAAGACTCTATTCATCAAGTCCATGAATATTGCTGGAGCATTGGTGAGTCCAAAAGGCATTACTATGAATTCATAGTGCCCATACCTTGTACGAAAAGTAGTCTTGGGGATATCTTCCTTCTTCACCCTTACTTGATAATATCCCGACCGCAAGTCGACCTTGGAGAAGTATTGTGCTCCACGCAGCTGATCAAACAAGTCATCGATTCTTGGGAGAGGATACTTGTTCTTTATCGTGATTTTGTTAAGTTCGCGATAATCGATGCAAAGCCGCATTGACCCATCCTTCTTCTTGACGAAGAGGACTGGTGCACCCCATGGTGATGCACTTGGGCGTATAAACCCTTTATCCAGATTCTCCTGTAGTTGTTTCTTCAGTTCTCCAAGCTCAACCACAGCCATTCTATATGGAGTCTTGGATATTGGTAGCGCCCCAGGTATAAGTTCAATTGAGAACTCAACATCTCTTCTTGGAGGAAGACCAGGAAGTTCCTCGGGAAATACTTCAGCGAATTCTCTCACAATAGGCATTTCTTCAAGGGTGGTTTCTTCCTTGGACTCAATCATCTGAGCCAGATATGCGTGCTCATAAGGTAGTAATATCCATGCTTGAGATGATGGAGCTAAAGGAGATTCATCTTCCTCCTGACACTTGTAAAGAATCGGGGGTCGATTCTCCATATGGAGTGTGATTTCCCTCTCCCGTCAATTTATGTTGGCTCTATATAAGGAAAGCCAATCCATGCCAAGAATTGCATCAAATTCCACCAAAGGGAGTATGACGAGGTTCGCTGGGAAATTCAATCCACAGATTATAACAGGGGAGGACTTATACTCATGGGATGCAATGATTGCCCCATTTGCCGTACTCACTAACATCTTTACTTCCATGATTTGTGGTGGTGCAGGGATTATTCTACTAAACTTTTGAGATATAAAAGAATGCGTAGAACCTGAATCAAAAAGTAAGTTCGCTATTCTTGAATGAATAACTAGCGTACCTTTCACCACTTCGTTGTCGGGGTTCACTTCGGAAGAAGTGATGGCAAAAGCTCTTCCTTGCTGTCTTGGAGGTTGTTGATTGCCTCCGATAACCCTTGGATTAGGGCACTGATTCGCAAAATGACCCGGTTCTTTGCATTTGAAGCATTGAACAATGCATTGAGGTTCGAACGGAGCGTTCCTCCCCTCCGTCGCTGCCGCGGGTCCTTCTTGCTGACAGTTAACAGCTAGGTGCCCTTCTCTTCCACAGTTGAAGCATTTTCTTGTCCCCCTAAGGCAATTTCCAGGGTGCTTCTTTCCACACATTTGGCAAGTGGGGTGATGGAATTTCTTAGCGCCATTGGATTTATCCATCGGACCACCAGCATTGAAGTCCACCGTCCGCTTCTTGTCCCCATGATACCCCTGTGATTCTACGATCTCCATTTCAACCTTGAGGGCACATCGGACAATTTCCTCATAGCTGTCGAAGTCACGGATCGCTAATGCTTTCCGCAAGCTAGGCTTCAGCCCACCAAAGAAGCGGTCAACCTTGCATTCGGGGGTAACGACAAAGCCGGAAGCGTATCGTGCAAGCCTTGTGAAGTTTGCCTCGTACGCTCCCATAGATTCCTCATCTTTCTGCTTGAGGGAAAGGAAGTCCCTTTCCATCTTAAGACGAAGGGTTCGTGGAAAATATTTATCGAAAAACATATTCCAGAATACCTTCCATTCCAAAGCCTCGATCTACTCCTCAGGCTTCGTATTTTTGATCAACGTCCACCATTGATCTGCTTCACCCTCCATACGATAAGCCGCCAGGAGAACCTTCTCTTTTTCAGAGCATTGGAGGATGGAGAATATCTTTTCAATGGAGTTGATCCATTGTTCAGCAATCGTGGGATCGGATGATCCACTAATAGTAGGAGGCCTTTGTCTCATGAAGCTTTCAATAGCGACTTTTTCTTTCTTAGGGGGGGTTGAACGTTCCTCTTGACCAGTGTTTCTATTCAAAACTTGAGTTAGCTGAGAGAGAAGCATGACAAAGTTCGCGATTCCCGCTCCCATTGGATTGGGCATCTCATAAGTACAATCATCACACTGATCTTCACAACGGTTGTTATCCCGAGTTCTCCTATTACCGGCCATTGGCTGGAATAAAAGGAAAGTTAGGGGTAACACATAAAGGGTAATCCAAAGACAAAAGTTGATGACTTATAAATAAACTTTAATCTCTTCAACTCATGAGTCTATAGGATTCAATCCAGGCTTTTCATGATCTTCCTTCTAACATATATTCTTAGGGGCATTTTTCCCTTAATAAGGGTTCATACTAAGATTGTGAATTTATCAAAACATATCCCCCGGGAGTGTCGTAACCAAGAGTGCAGCAAGGCCCGTTGTCGTGCACCAGTTCCCGTTCGAGTCTAGCACAAAGCGGTGTTTTCGGGTTTTACCCCTAGGATACATCTGTGCCAGAGCCGCCTCTACCTGCTCGTATCCAGACAGGGATGTATTTGTTTGATAAAACACTTACTTAGTATTTACCAAAACTTAGGGATGTTTTTATTATGCTTAGTCTTGTATCTAAGTCTTTACTAGGGTTTCCTAATCCCAAAAATAACTAAACCTATCCTCTGATACCAACTATGACAACCCTGCTTTTATTACAACTTAAACATGCTTTATTACATAAAACATCACTTGATACAACAAAGAAGATCGAGAGGTTTAGTGTCTTTGGGGATTAGGATCATTACATAAAAACTTTAAACTTGAAATACAACATCCTTATTGAAAACTTCCTTTACATGACCACTACATTCCTTCGTACTTAGCATTGCATGGGATAACCTGAGGACATGCATAAGAAAAGGGTGAGCTATAAAGCCCAGTAAGGGAGTACATAATGAATAACATGAGGAGTACAACACATTTTAGGCAATAGGCATATCAATAGAGCATAAGAGAGACATGAACATAAAGGCATGATAAAGCATGATAATCATAACATGGAAATGTGGCAACAACACTTAACATTGAATTAGCATGAGCCAAGGCTCATTGCACATGGAGCATGAGTAAACCCTCATTGCACTTGAAGCACGAGTAAACCCTCGTTGCACTTGAATTAGCATGAGTAAACACTCATTGCACATGACGTATCATGATACTATACTTTACCCAATGCATTGGAGCGCTATCAGGGCGCACCCTTCTTAAACATTTCATTTCATGCATAAGTGTGCCACATGGATCATAAAACATGGATTCATAAAACATAATCATTTATTCCACGATAAAGGAATGTGGAATTCATACATGAAACTTTATAATCAAAATTTAAATGTGCATAAAGGTGAATACCCTTGATGGATAAATGGGCATGGTATTCACTACACAAAGACATTGGCTTAGAAAATCGGTGCGATTTCGGCAGCGTAACGGCGTGACATAAGAATTCATAAAAAAGGTTGATGAGAGAGAAAGGGGTTCCTCATCATATTTACATGTAATGGACAGTAAGGAGATCATGTATATACATGTCCCAACAATAGAAATGGAATTTAGATTCATGATACAAAAGTATTGCTTGAATGGAAAAGAAGAGAGAGAAGTTCCTTTCGGAATTTCGGCATAGTAACGGGTGTACATGGGAGGCATTTAATGAGAGAGAAAGGGGTCTCCCATCATTCAAACAATAAGAGGAAAGTATGGGAGAGGTGATAAACCATACCCCAACATTCATAAATGAAATTAAAAGGGCAATACAACTTAAAGAAAATTGACAAAAATGAGAAAGGAAGAAAAACCCTTACTTGGAAGTGTGCTTCCAAAGGCTAGAGAGAGGCTTGTGAGAGGCTTCTTGGGAGCTTGGGGCACCTTGAGAGGATTCTAGAGAGAGTAGGGCAGAGTTTGGACGAACTTCAAGGGCTTTGGGTGAGGAGGAAGTGGGAGCTTGGGTGGGTTTATATAGGAAAGGTGAGAGAATTCTTTATTATTTAGGTTTGGGACCCCTTATATTAAAATAATCCAAACCAAAAACCATCCCATGGTATTTTCCCATGGTTTCTGGAAAAGGAAAGAGGAAAACAATATTTTACAAGGACAAGGTCCGAACTTATTAAAAAATTAGGGTTGCTTATGTGGAGGTGAGTCACACTCCCATGGAAATTAATTTAAAAAGGCAAAGTGTTGAATAAGTCTTGAGGGCTCCATTAATGCTTTGAAAAGTGAGTCAAACAAACCCAAAACCTCATTATTTTAATGATAAAACACATATTGGCCGAACATAAGTATTATGGTATTTTATTACATCACCATTAGGTCATTATGATGTCATAAAACACATTATATATTTAAATGGTATTTAATTTTTACCCAAAAATTTGACTGTCTCAGAAAATTATGAAAAATTCACCGTTGGATAATTTCGACGTCCTGATTCCAAAAATAATATTTATTTTATCTAAATAATTTTCTAAATATGTGAAATTTCACTTTTAAAATAAAATCCGACATTTATAAAAAAATTCACGGGTTTTGACAGAAATGGCTTTCAAACCTTAATAAAAATTTTAATTGCATTCATAAAATTATAAGATCATTTATATTTAATAAAAATTAATTTAATATTAATAATAATATTTTATTAAAATATTATTTAATTCAAAAATCCTTTAATTTAATAAAATATAATTCTTAATTAAATAACAACTAAAAACATCATTTGTACTTTAAAAACTAATTACAATGCATCAAAAATGACTAGAAATTATATTCATTATTATATACAAAAATAATGTACATGAACATGGTGCTACTTATTTGTTACATAACCCCTTAAAATAGCCGCATAAGACCTAAGGGTAAGGTGTGCGATGGTGACAGACTCTTGGGGTTGCTCGGATAACATTGCTCGAGTGGTAATCTCTATCAACTTCCATTTTTTCCGTAGACGATCACGTTCGAGCTTGACTTGATGAAGCTCAGCTTGGGCTTGGTCAAGGGAAAAGCCCAAAGACGCCACCTCCTTTCCGAGCTCCGACAAATGGGCTTCGTAAGGGGCAATTCTACTGGATAAGGCCATCGCTTCCTTTGTCTGAGTAGAAAATTGGTTCGTTAAAGCCTTATATTTAAACTACCCAGATGATCACTGTTCAATGGCTATAAAAGTAACGGTCACAAATCTTAACGTAAAACATAAAGAATTTGACATCTTATAAAAACATTTTTCATAAAGAATCATTTAACTGGATCAAGAGGGATTTTCCATTAATGAAACTTTGGGTCGTTACAAATTTCATTCAAAACATAAATATATTCAAGACCCTTAAAATTATATTTCACTTTCCTCCCTTATTGGGAACATTTGATATATTCTAGAACTCACCATTCTCATGTCAGGTTAAATGCAAATATGATGAAACATCTACAGTAATTAACAGCCTGCCGGGGTCTGGGACTATTTTTTGGAACCATAATTGAAATTTATTTTGTTTTATTTTTGGACCCTGTGGTGTTTCCACAAATTTTTAAGCTGATATTCATAGTTGGATATATTCTATGAGAATGGATGATCAATAGAACTAGAACAATCTTCAGTTTAGATGTCATTCCACCACAATTGTGTAGGCTATTAGATCTATATACAGTCATTTCTCTGAGAAGATGACTGATAGATTGTTATGTTTATTAGAAAGATTTTCCACAACGAATAATATCATCACACATGTCATCTGTGAAGTAAAATCCTTAGCTGATGGTCTTCCATAGAATGTTGAGAATAGTTATTTTTTCATTTTTTTTCTAACACTCTACCTATTAACATGATGCCTATTTTTCAAAAAGAAAAAATTAAAAAAAAAATCCATTAGAATATTTTATTAATATTAAATTGCAATGTAGATGTTCATTGACATGGTCTCATCATTATTTAAAAAAAACAGCTGCACATCTATTTTTAGTAATTGTAAATATTATATTTCAGAATTATAGATCAAGGTAAGTAAATAATTACTTCCATACATAGTATTGAATGTTTTAAACTTTCATTTTCCAAATTTTACTATTTAATTTCCATAACAATTAAATTTTTTTGAAAGTATTTATATAGATATAAATTAATTATAAAGGAAATATCATTTATATTGTGAAATTATTTCAAGGGATTTATAATGTAATTTGTTTATTTATTCTATGTGGGTCAAAAGGGAAAAAGAAACCTCCTATTTTAACGTATAAAAAATCAATATCTTTTCCATCTACCCTAAATATTTTCTTCATTTTTTATCCAATTAAAAATTTACATTTTTCAACAATGAAAAACCCTTATTCCCTCGGTTCTTGGTATTTTCGTTTGGAAAATGTGTTTTAAATAATAAATTGTACTTAAATATATTGAAATGTTTTATATATGGTTCCAAAACATTTTCAAGGATTTTAGGATGAAAAATTGAATTATTAAAATGTTTTATTCATGATAGGGTTCATGATAGTTATAAATTAAAACTATATGAGTTTTATAAAACTTCTTGTCCCGACCCCCCCCCCCCCCACCCCGCCCCCCGTGTCACGTATCGTGACTACCCCATGCCTTCCATCCATAGGCCATGGATTGCGACTAACACCAAAGGAGAAAATACCTAAACATGGAAGAAATTTCCTTTATTATAGTAAACAAACACAATAGAGTTTGCAACTAGATGTAAAACAAAAAGTTAAACTGTATAGAAAAGAGTTTACTAAAAGAAAAGGGTGGAATAAATACAAGCCCAAAAGTATGTACAATAAAACTGAAATGATAGTACAAATAAATAAAGGAAGTAATGAAGCTACTGGGTCATCATCCGGAATTTCCACCTGAATGGTGGGTACAGATTGCCTCCTCCGCCCCCAAGTCTATATGTCCACTATGTGTACATCTCGTAGAGTGGTCCACATCTGATTACCGTCTAGTTCTACTACTCTCTTCCCTGATCAGCACTGTTCGTCGTCTGCAACCAACACAATGTGGTGAGGGCATAGCCCGTGCAGGGGTGAGTATAACAATACTTAGTAGGGACTCCAAGACACTCAAGGTCTCACAAAATCCAACAAAGATAACCAAAAAGTACAGAATAAAAGTACAACCCTTACTTAGGTATATGCCCATACATATACCAATGTTATTTAGTAACCCTTCTCAAACATGAGGAAAACATTAAAGTCAATGACTCAGCTCAAAACAAAATTTCACTGATGTATAGAAGAGAAGATGATTTTTCACCAAGCTAGAATATCTTATTCTATCAAGAGGCACTTCTTCTGACCATATAGAGTCTGACCCACACATGATCAATTAGAACTAACCCCCATAATAACCCATACAGGATCTAACCCACACAAGATTGGTATAGTCATACCCACACAAGATCACTGATCGGTGACCCACATAGGATTTGACCCACATAGGATCGGTATGCACTGACCCAGACATGATTGCTCAGTGTTGACCTTTGTATGATCTGTCTCCAACCTCCACTTCACTATCAACGATAGGATTCCTCGCAGTCGGTGCGCTCGAGCTCTATAGAATCTTCCCTCAAGATATCGGTCATACCTCGACCGCCACTAAACCCCAAAAAGTAGTAACCCAATTGACTGCCATGTCGTATGGGTTCCAATGCGACAGACAGTCTGGAAATCGGATTCCCGGTCTGTGAGTTATTGGAATTTCTGTTTCAGGGGACCGGTTGGTTTTTGGTTCAAACCAACCCGACTGTACTCCAACTATGTCCAAACCACAAGAGGGGTATTCCAAAAGAACCGCCTCGCCTGAAGCCTTCCATCTCCATAGGTGATTCGTCAATCGGACTCCCATAGCCAAAGATAAGGTCGAAAAGGTGTAAACTCGACCAAATGGGTCTAGGTCCAGCCCAACCCAGGCGGACCGACCCGGCCCGACCCAATCTGGACCGGGGTCCGACCCGAGGGGGCGGCCCGGCCCTAAGGCTACCCTGCAAGAGGGGGCGGCCCGACTTGATGGTGATCCAGACGTCCTGGCGACCGGGAGGCCTGGCGGGTGTCTGCTTAAGCCGTGGAAAGGGGGTAGCATGCACCCCTTCCTTCCGAACGGATCAGCCATTCGGGTGGTTCTCCAACCGGCATTAGGTGGTGTCTTTCCCACACACGCAGGACCCGAAGGGGTCCCAATCCTCCCAGCTAGTCGAGAGACCGGATGCTTTGGCTCCATGGCAGCCAGCCCAGCCGACCACCACTCCACATCCACCGTGGCACGATGACACCACGGTCCTGCTGCCCACTACGTGGTGTGACGGTGTCGCGCCACCACCGCCGCGGCCCGACCTAGCAGTGACCTTCATCTCCACCATGCCGCCTGCCTGGCCGACAGCCTCGTCTCCTCTACCGCGGTGCGACGATGGAACACTCTAGATTCAATGCGTGGCGAGACGGTGCCACGCCTCCTCTGCCACGGATCAGAATGGCTGCAGCTCTCCTTCCGCAGGGCACAACAGTTTCACGCCTTCTTGGGGACCCGGCGGGCTTGCACCCCCAGTTTCTTCGTGGTCCGCTTTGCCGTCAACAAATAAGAAAAACCAGAGGGGGAGGGTTGGGTCACATTCGTACGGTCTGAGCCCTCCTCATCTTGGTGATAACATTTTCGATTTTATAATCAATAATTTTTATTGAAGAAGAATTTAGGTTAAACCAAATATAAAAAAATAACTTAAATCCATATACCTCGAGTTCAGTGATTGTTGATGGAGTCGCGGTAGGGCGGACGTCGTTCAGTTGACGTCAAGAAGCGTCCATGGTAGGAGACTGAGAAAGAATCATTTTAGGCATTCATTTTAGTTAGGTACTTCTTTTTTTAATCGGTCAAATATCAAAGGATATGTTCATCATTCTTCAGTGGTTATTCATTGGAAGGATGAAGTATTACAAGGTTTCCCCAAGACCTCTCTCAAGCTCCACCAAATGATTATACCAGCACAAAAAATAATAGAATCGCTATTATTTTAATTGTTAGAAAGATTTCAAAATATTTCAAAAATAAATTAATTAAATCCATTAATTAAATTTTGGATGAATTGGCACCATTATGGGGAAGTTATAAAGATTCCCCCATTTATGGGGAGTTAAAGGGGTTATCGCCAATGTGGGCCCTAACTATTTGATTACAATTGGTGTTAAACATCGGGTGAGCCCCACCAAATAATATCTTCTCAAAGAAGGTTATGTGTGGGTGGGTCCCACCATTAACCTACACTTGGAGTTTTTAACTACCAACAAATAAAAATAAGCACACCTTTTTTTAATTTAATTGTATTTAAAAACTCCAAAAATTAACATCAAATCACATTAGAATGCAATAGCGGTGAAGGTATCACTAAGAAATCATCGACTCTGCGAGTTCAATGGTTCCCTCAAATTTCAATTCCGAGCACCGGTTCAACAGATACAAAATCCCGCTAATAAATTTATTGTACGTACCTAAAAATAAATTTTCAGAAAACATTTATCAGTCACCATCCACTCATTACAGTCAGGGTTAGGCTCTGCCAAGGTGAAACAGGCCAAAAAAAACCCACCAGTACTCTTGAATATTCAATTAGAGTTACCGTTTAGAAGTTATGAATTTTACAATAAAATAAGTGACACTTAATTATTTTATTTCTGACCAAAAACTAACTTTATCAGGTGGCCCTCACTGCCCAATGACTGTATCTGCTTAATGAAAGCATACACTCATGACTTCAGTTGTGGTCTTGGATTTGTAATCCATGTTACCGTTTGTCTGTTATAAAAATTTGAAAAATAAAATAATTTATTTAATTATTTTATTTATGATTATGTCATTTTTGGGTTTCCTCAAAAGAGGCCCATGCCGACTAATCATTAGTTACACCAAGGTTAAACATTCTGTCCTGAGCACAACGGTACACATAGATTTATTATCCGAGTTACCGTTTAAGTGTTATTCCAATTTTTCAGGAAAAATGCTTACACATGTTAACATATTCCAAACAACGATTTCAGAAATTGATTCTGGGCACACTGGGCCTCGGAATCATGTGCCATCATAAACTGTGGACTTGTAAAATTATCATGTATTTAATAAAAAAATTCCATGTAATTTTCAGTTCATTACATTATCCCCACATCTTGCTTTACGTCCCCATAAGCTATAACCCAAACTAAGTAAACAAATGGGGGTACTGAGCATGCATCTGAGCCTCCTGCTCCCATGTTCTCTCCTGGAAGTTCCCATACTACCAATGAATGTGCACCAGATGGATCATCCTTCCACGAAGGACCCACTCGTGTCGATCCTCAATATCCACTAGAACCTCCTTGAATGATTCCATGTCATTGATTTCCAGCTCTCTATGGTCAATGATGTGGGTCAGGTCATGCACGTATCTCCACAGCTGAGATACATGGAAGATTTCATGCAACCGATTCAACTGAGGTGGAAGATCTAAGCGGTATGCAACCTCTCCAACTCAGTTAGGACCTAAAAAGTTTCGTTGATTCTTTGAGATAACTTTCCTCCTCGACCAAATCTCTGTAGACCTCGTCGATGTGAGACCCATAGAAAGACGTTTTTGCCATCCTTGGACATCAGAGGTCTCCATATCCTATCATCATATGACTTCTGCCTGCACTGTGCATTCTTCATCCACTCCTAGATTATTTCTACATTATTTGTGGTAGCTTGTACCTTCTCTTCTCAGTAGGACGTTGGTAGATTGGTGAGTCGGTCGATGATCCCCCAAATAGAGCCATGTCCCTCTGGCCATGGGTGGAAGACCGATCACGAAGTCCATGTTCTCTCATCCCTCTTCCACATTGGGACCTCTAAAGGATGAACGAAACCTACTGGTACATGATGCTCCACCTCCACTTCCTGAAAAGTGAGGCATCGAGAGACAAAATCCACTACCACCATCTTCTTACATGGCCACCAGTGCTATTGTCGATGGTCTTAGTACATCTTCGCAACACCTGGATGTACCCCTAGAGGGGATGTGTGAAACTCCCTAACACTTCCTCCTAAGATGCTACTGGTACAATGGTAGGTCCTCTAAAGGGAATGACGTGCTCCCCACCTTCCAAAAATCTATTAGGTGCCTACCCTATGGATATCTGGGCATGTCGTGTCTCGCAGTCAGCATCTCCATGCTACGTCTCCCTGACTCTCTAAAGAAGTCGGTTAGTGAATATAAGAGACTGTAGAATGGTTTTTTTGTTTCTTTCCACAAAGTAAATCTATAAAGCAGCCAACTTCTCTGTCACCTATCCTAGAAGCTATATTCTAGACCTCCTGTTGAGTTCATCTGTAACAGCATTCCGCTTCCAAGGAGTATAGACTATCTCGATGTCATAGTCCTAGAGGAACTCATGCCATCGTTGTTGTCTCGAGTTCATGTCCTTATTAGTGAAGATATACCTGAGAATCTTGTGATCAGTGTACATGATAGAAGGTTCACCCATAAGATAGTGTTTCGACATCTTCAAGGGGAAGATCGCTTCTACTAACTCCAGGTCATGGGTAGTGTAGTTCAGCTCATGTTGTCTTAGATTTTGAGAACCATATGAGATCACTACTCACCCATGCATCAGGACACACCCGATTCTGGTCCCAGATGCATGGAAGAAGACTACGTACCCTACGCCTTCTTCTAGAAGCCTCTAGATGGGGGCACTAGTCATCCTCTACCTTAACTCCTGAAATCTCTGTTGGCATCACTCTGATCACAGGAAGGGTTTCACCTTCTTTGTCAAGGTTGATAGTGGTGATTCAACTATGGTTAAGTCTGGAACGAACCTCTAGTAGTATATAGCCAAATATGATGTCCCTCCCTCTTTGGGGGGGGGGGGGTATTCCTGGAAACATGATTTGAAAAGATGACTGCATGCTTTTTCACTCGTGTTTGGAACTAAAAACTCAATATTCCTACTACCATGAGGATGAGGAAAACCGAAATAAGAGTGACCAGCAGAACCCTTCTATTCATGAGTTTAATTTGTACTGACGGGGATCCCATTTTCACTAACTAAAAAAACATCCTCCCAACATTGTAGATAAACCACAGCCTATTTTCCTAATATAGTCAATTTGTGTATGAAATGTGGTTTCCCAGTCTATATCCAAGCTAACGTCGTATGACCTCGATGCTTCCACAAAGAGGTTACAACTGAAACTCTTGCCTCCATGGTCAGATCACACCATCGGCATATGGTTGATTATCGAGTCTCCTTCCAAAGGTATCTCCAGACACGAGGGTCAAGTCAACGGTTTAACTGGAAAATATTGGTATGGGACAAGATATGTGGAATGATGGAATGATTGGTTCTTATGTCTATTAATACAACAGCTAGCAGTAGACATAGTCCGTACCTCGAATCATTCCTAGATCCCATGGGTCACACTCCTTGACTATATGAAGATACTCTCTTCCCCTTCCCTCCAACTCCCTGAGGCTGGTGGGATCCTCAAAAAGGGGGCTGTTGTAACATGTCGAAATGTACTCCACCTCTTGCTGCTCTCCTAGATCTACTTCCATGTCAGCTACTCTGCAGATTCATCTTTCCTTAACACTTCCTCTCTCTGAAACAGTTTATGTGCCCAAGTCTCTAAGACTGGTGCTAGTGTCCTACTTTCCCACTACTAGCATTCACTAACTGCATTCGTTCATCCTAAGAAAATTCAATCACAAAGGTTCTCTTTAGAAACATAGAGTCAGTAGGAATTCTAGGGGAATAGTGATGGCTCAAATGTCCTTTAAACACATCTTGTTCAGAAGTTCAAGTCCTGAATCACTGATCGTACCATATACATAGACATCCATGAATTATCAGTATACCTTGATGAATACTCAGCTATTGACACGTCGCCCTACCGAAGCTGTAGAAGTTATAAGGAACACTCAACTACCTTATTAAGCCAGTTCTTAGACGCCCATTAGTCAGTCCTACCTTAGAACCTAAGGGGTATCAAATTCTGAAACACATGTAAGTCACTAAGCCTACATGTTTCATCCACCAGTACTACCAGTTGATACTCCTGACCAACAGGCAGTGATATAGCAGATAGACTACCTGAAGGTGCAGTCTCGGGCATCGGTCCACATATTGAAGCCTCATCACTATGCCATCCAACCTCATGGTCACTCACTGGGAAACAATATTATATATGGTCACGATTTTCTCTACTGGTGTCTCAACTAGGAGGAGAACTCTAGCAATCACCTCCAGTTAGTCCTCTACTACCTGGGAATCTGTCTCACCTCGTAACCTCGGAGGCCTTTTCCACTGGAACATGTGCAATGCGCTCAGTCTGCGTGCATCGAACACAGGTGAGGCTGGTGGAATATGCTACACAATGGGTGGTGGTGCTACTGGTGCACCACCCGAAGGTGCCAACATAGCAAGAGGGCCCTGCACCGGAGCCTCGTCACTCAGTGGTCATCATTGTGTACTCTCTTAGAACTCTTATTGATTGTCTGCATGGAGCCATCCTGAATAGATATGTACGGTCAAATTTTATACCTGATGAGCATTCCAGGTTGAGCTGACTTAATGAAAACATTTGGAAACACACACACAATCAGTGTTTTCATGCACTGAGTTGGAGATCAGTTATCAGGGTTAGAGTGTATGGATACATTGGTCGTCGCACCAACACTGGAATTCTTGAACTGAATACCGCACTCAGTACCATTAAAAATATTACTTCACATAAAAGAATGATCATAGTCCTATGTTCTATGGTATAACTGACACCTTTGATACCAATTTTTCACGACCCGTCCCCCAGGGCCCATATCGTGACTACCCCAAACTCTCCTTCCATAGGCCTGGGGATGGCGACTATAACCAAAGGAAAAAATCCCTAAACTAGGAAGGAATTTCCTTTATAACAGTAAACAAACACAACATAGTATGTAATTGGAAGTAAAACACTAAGTAAAACTATATACAAATGAGTGTGCTGAAGGTAAAGGGGGATGGAAATACAAATCTAATAGTAATGTAAAATACGACTGAAATGCTAGTACGACTTATAAAAGTATGTAATGCAACTTTTGGGTTGTCCTCTAGCATTTCCATCTGATGGATCTATACAGATGGCCCTCTCAGCACCCCAATTATGTCCATCTTCTCCGTGTATGTCTCACGAAGTGGTCCACATCCGGGTACCATCAAATTCAGCTACTCTCTGTACCGATCAGCGTTGTCCATCATCTGAAACAAACACAATAAGGTTCAGGCATAGCCCGTGTAGAGGTGAGTATAATGATACTCAGTAGGGACACAGATACCCTCAAGGTCTCACAAAATCAAACAAAGATAACCATTAATTACAGAGTCAACAGATAACCCTAACATAGATATATTCCCATACATATACTTAAGTTATTTAGTAACCCATATCAAACATGTAGAAAAAATGAAAGAAAAATAATCAGATAAAAACAGGATTTCAGTGAATTATAGAAGTACAGATTATTAGTCGCGAAGGTAGATAATCTTATTCTGTAAAGATGCTCTACTTATGATCATACGGAGTCTGAACCACACATGATCGATAATAACTAACCCCCACAATGACCCACACATGATCTGACCCACATAGGATCGATATGCATTGACCCACACAGGATCACTGAGCATTGACCCACACAGGATCTGACCCAGACAGGATCCGTTTGCACTGACCAACATAGGATCGTTGAGCGCTGACCCACACAATAGTTGACCCACATAGGATCGGTATGCTTTGACCCACAGAGGATCGATGAGCACTAACCCACACAGCATCTGACCCACATAGGATCGGTATATGCTAACCCACACAAGATCATTGAGCACTGACCCACACAGGATCTAACCCACACAGGATCTAACCAACACAGGATTAGAATGCACTAACCCACCAGATCATTGAGCGCTGAACTCCATATGATCTGTCTCTAAACTCCGCCTCACTATCATCCATTGGATTACTCGCACCTGGGGCCTCGAGTTCCATAGAATCTTCCCTCGAGAAATTGGTCATACCTCAAACTCCACTAAACTCCACAAAGTAGTATCCCAATGGATTGTCATGACATAAGGGTTCCAACGTGACAAACAGTGCGTCAATTGGATGCTTGGTCGGTGTGTTATTGGAATTTCCGTTTCAGGGGCCTGGTTGGTTTTTATGTTCAAACCAACCCAACCATAATCCAACTATGCCTGAACCTCATGTTGGGTATTCCAAAAAAGAACCTTCTCACTCCAATCCTTCCATCGCTGTAGGCGGTTCGTCAATCAGACTCTTGTAGCCCAAGATAGGGGTGAAAATGTATAAACTGAATAACGGATCCTTGTCTGGTCCGACCCTATCGGACCGAGCTGGCCCAACCCGGTCTGGACCGGGGTCCGACATGATCCATGGATCCAACCCGATCTGAGAGGGCGGCCCGACCAGAGTGGTCGGCCCAACCCGAGTGGGCGGCCCGGACCGAATGCCACCCAGTCCGTGGTGGCGGCCCCGCCTGAAGGCGGCCCAGATCGAGGGGGTGGCATGTCTCGAAGGCATCCTGGTGGCCCAGTTGGCCGAGCGGGCCTGATGGCCTGACGGCCCGTTCGGCCTGGCAGCCCGGTCAGCCTGGCGACCTAGCAGCCCGGCGGGGGTCCGCGTCGGCCGCGACCAGGGGTAGTGCATGCCCCATGTCTCCCGAATAGCTATATCATTCTGTTGGTGCTCCAACATGTGCCAGGTGGTGTTGATCCATCACACGAGGGACCCGAGGGGTTCCGCTCCTCCCAGATGGCTGAGCGGCGAGCCGCGCCGGCTCCACTGCGGTTGGCCAGACCAGTCACCACAGCACCTCCACCCCGGCATGACGGTGTTGTGGTTCTATGGATATCTGCACGGTTTAATAGAACTACACCACCACCTTCACGGACCAACCTAGCCACAACCTTCAGATCCTCCGTAAGGCCGTCCCAGCTGACCACCATGGCACCGCTGTGGCGCGACGGCGCCGCAGCCCGGCTTGGCCAGGGCTATACTTCTGCGGGGCACGATAGTGCCGTGCCTTCTTGGTGACCCAGCATCTCTACGCCACCATTATCTTCATGGTAGGCTCCGCCATCAACAAATAAGAAAAAACAAAGGGGGAGGGTTGGGTTGTTTGTGTGTAGTCTGAGCCGTCCTCTTCATGGCGATAACATTTGGCATTTCATAATGCATGAATTTGAATGATGAAGAACAGAGGTTAAACCTCATATATAAAAATAACTAAAATCCACCAAACTCAAGTTCAGTGATCGTTGACGGAGTTGCAGTAAGGAGGACGCCATTCCATTGACGTCGAGAAGTGTCTGTGGTAGGAGACCGAGGAAGAAGCGTCGTCAGTGTTCTTAATAGTCGGCTCCTTCTCTTTTGACTCGAGCATAGATCAAAGGAGATGTTCATCGTTCTTCGGTGTTTCTTCGTTGGACGGATGAAGTCTTCCACGGTTTCCCAAAGCCCTCTCTAAAGCATCACCAAATTATTATTCCAACACCCCAAATAATAGGCTCGCTATTATTTTATTTTCTTTCTTTAATTCAAAATATTTCAAAAATTAATTAATTGATGCAATTAATTATCTTTTGGGTGAATTGGCACCATTATGGGGATGTTCAAGAGTTTCCCCCATTTATGGGGTGTTTAAGAGGTTAAAACACATGTGGGACCCACCTATTTGATTACAAGAGGTGTTAAACATTGGGTGGTCCCCACCAAATAATATCCTCTCAAGGGGGGATATGTGTGGGTGGGTCCCACCTCTAACCTCCACTTGGTGTTTTTAGCTACAAACAAATAAAAATAAGCACACCTTATTTTTATTTAATTTTATATAAAAACCCAAAAAAACTAACTACCAATTACGTTAGAACACAACTGTCGTTAAGGTCTCACTAAGCAATCTCCAACTCTGTGAGTTCTACAGTGCCCTCAGATTTCAATTCTGAGTACCAGTTCAAAAGATATAAAATCCCGCTCGAATTTTTAATCAACATATCTGAAAAAAAAATGTTCAACAAATTATTATCAATCACCCTCGACTCACTGCGGTAATGGTTATGCTCTTCCTAGGTAAAACACACCCCAAATAACACAACAACACTCTCAGATTTTCAATTTGAGTTACCATTTATATGATAGGAATTTTACAATAAAATAATTGACACATACTTATTTTATTTGCAGACAAAAACCTCCCCCCGCTGGCCAAAGTTAGTATCTTCTTATGTAATGCATACAATCATGAGTTCAGCGGTTGTCTCCTATTTTATATCAGAGTTACTACTTGTGATTTTTAATCATTTGAAAAATAAAATAATTATTTTATTAATTTATTTATGATTATGTCATTTTTTGTTATCCTCACAGGAGGCCCGCACCGACTAATCTTAAGTAACACCTTGGGAAAACTCATCATCTTGAGCGTAACGGTGCACTCACATTTCTGATCTAACTTACCTTTTATGAGTTATTCTACTTTTTCTAGAAAACTACTTACGCGCATTAAATTAAGCATAAAAAAACTTCATAAATTGATTCTGGGCACACCGTGCCTCAGAATCACGCGCCGTTAGAAACTATAGACTCTTAATATTCCCGTGTATTTAAAAAAATATCCACAGAATTTTCAGGTCTTCACAATTACATGAATATCTGATCCCAATATTGATTATAAAAATTGATGAAAATGATACTTCAAAGATGAATTTGTTATCCCGATACAAAATATATGAATTGGTGAACCCTATATAGAAATCTAATTCACTGCGTAATGTTCCATTTATTTAAATTAAAATTAGAGGTAGTTAACCTGGGTTGGTTCTCTTATGTATTTATCAAGACTATTGTGGTTTCTAACATGACATATAATAAGTTATGATTATGATCCTATAACTTTTGTAAAAGGTTTACTAGTTTCATTATGTATGTTTTAAAGGACTTAATAAGGAAAGTTTTATTTTACATGTGGATATGATTTGTTTTATACACGGAAATATGAATTTGGAAAATATACACAATTTAAAGGATTCCATGAAATCCATTGAATTACATATTTCATACCTTTATGTTCATTTTTAGCATTATTTTCCTCAACCCATATTTTGAAATGATTTATCACTGGTTGTAAGGATTAATTGAAATTTTTAAATATTCCATTTTTTAGATAAGGAAGGTACCATGAATAAAGTAATCATACAGTAAAAATGAAATTCTTTTCTAGTAAAAAAATACATACTATGTGGTAGTTTACATAAAAGATATTCTTTCTTAAATCATTATAACTCAAATCATAAATATTACATGGGTATATAACTGATCCAATATTAATCTATTATGTTTTATGTTTTGTATGGATCAAATTGGCACATTTATATTTATCAAAACCAGAAATGTAATGATAATGTTATAGAAATGGATCCACGAGTGTGTGTAATGTGATAATATAGTCTTTATTAATTAAATATTTATGAAACTTTTGAGACTAATATATTTTCATGTTATGTAGTATGATGTGATATGTATAACATTATAGATTTATAATTTTATGGTTGATCATAAGTTAAATTTCTTGCACACCCCTTTTTCGTTTTATGTAATGGTATTTTTATGTGATTAATGATATTTTTGTGACATTTTATTTGTTTTAAGTATATGAGAAAATGTATTTAAATAGAAGGATTATTTAAATTTATGATGTTATATATTTTTTACTATAAACTAAATACAATGATATAATTCTTGACATAATTTTTTTTAATAATGTTGATATTAATAATAAAATTTCTAGGATGATCATCATATTTTAGTTAATTTTATTAGATGTATTTAAATAATGTTTTATTAAAAGTATTTTTTTAAGGGATGATATCATATCTATTTAGGCTATGAGACTTGAACCCATAATAGAAGGAAGATAAAGGTAAAACACAGAAAACTAGCCTATGTGATGTTGTAGTTTGTATGATTTTTTTTTATTTTAATGATTTGATATATAATATAATTATATTTTTTGGAGCATATTATATGTCATATAGATAAAAATGGAATTTAAAACCAATTTCGTGATTAAGAAATTAAGTGTATTAAGATGAAGCTAACAATGATTTTTGGGAAGATTATATGATTATGTCAAACCTAATATTATTTGAATTTTATTGATGAAAAATGGTTCAATTATATTATCGAACCAAATATGAATTTAAGGTGAAGTTATGTGGATTAAGGTTAATTATATAAAACTATATCATATCATAGTGATTTCATCATTAGGGAGTATATAGTGTTAGTATGCGACTACATCAGTGATTGATTTTATTTAGAGATAAACATAAAAATTATCTTGAGATAATATGTGATCAAGTATTTCTAATCATTGGTTTTCAATTATATAAAATAACATTTTGAATAATTATTTTGCATAGATATTTATTATATTTTTTAGTTTGATCATTGGGTATTACAGGTGAATTTGATAAATTACCCTATTATTTATTCAAATATTAGTTTATTACATTTTGAATTTATATTAGCATGTTCTAAAAGTTTCTATTTTAGTTAATTTGTAATGATATAAGAAATATCATGTTGTCCCTTTATATATTATTTGATTTTTTTTTGGTTTATTTTAGTGATTTAGTATTGAAACATTCTTCTTGAATAGTCACAGTTTGGTGAAAATGATGAGATTTTTTTGGAAACAATATTAATGGATGAAATTATACTACTCAACGAATTTTTTTATTGATATTATTAACCTATATGATTTATAAATTCCCCAACACTAGGAAAGGGATGATTATAAAAATAATCCAATTACTTTTTTTTCTAATGAATATTTGGACAATTTGACATCTCATTTGTTTACAGTTTTTCGGTCACTGACTTTCTTATTATCATTAAAATTATCATCACAAATATTTAATGTCACTAATTATTTTTGTTTTTATTTTTTCCTCTATTTGTATATTTCCTAATCCAAATATTATTACTCTATCTAATATCTTATTTATGTGTTATTTCATATGGCAATTTTATTATGTTTTCCTCTTTTTTAAGAGGACGTTTTATTAACTAATTTAATAATATGGGTTTACATCAATTGGTTTTTCAAAGGAAAAACCCATAATTATCTTTCTTGTGTTAACATTATTGTGAAATAATTTATCAAAATGGATATAAAATATCATCCTATGATTTTAAGAGATCTTAATTTTTGATAGTGTATACCAGATGAAATACCACCCTTAAATAAACCATTGTATATTAATATTAGTATGTTATCCTTATAAAAGACTATCAAATTGGTGGGTATGAATAGGATTAAACATATTGTAAAATTTTAATAATGGACCTACTAAATAAAATATATTTACAAATTATTTGTAAGTAAGTACTATTTCATTAGAAAAGTCATTTTGTTCTCCAAAAATAAGTTTTCTAGAAAAACAAATTTTTCATTGCAAATTTTGATATAATATTATAATAAATTTCTTAAATTTTTTTTTTTTTTTTTTATATAATTATTTAATTTTTTAAATCGTCATATCAAAATTAATATAGGGTGATATTTTGATAGTATTCTGAAATGGTTTATTGGTCAATGAATAATAAAAATACTCTTTTTTAATGACTATATTTTATATTCAATAAAAAATCACATTATAGTATTAATTATAAATTTATTTAATATAATCCTTATTTATTTATAAATTATATGATTTATTACATATGAATCTAATTTAAACATGATTTTTGGAATAAGTTTATTTTTTAGATTGTAAATTGTTTTTTTAAAAAATATTTTTCATTGCAATTTATGATTTATATTATTATTATTTTGGGTAACATATTGGAATATAATTTTATGAAATTTAATAAATTTATGGATTTGAGTGGTCAATTTTTACTTAGTATAGCTATTTAATATATTCATAATAAAGTTACTTTTCCATTGATGTTTAGAAAATATTTTTAGGAAATAAAGAATCATTGATTATATCTCTAGGAAGTAAATGTGACGTTGAATTTTATTAAAACTACGTAAAAAATAATATATTATAATAAAATTAAAATATAATAAAAAATTATACTATATCGAATAAATTTTAATTTATTCCATGATTAATATGAAAATCAATGTAATTGTGGAGATAATTCTTTCACAATATAAGAAAAGTAAAATTTGGTGTCCTAAAAGAAAAAATCTGAGATTGTATAAGTTTTTTGGAATCTTATAATAAATAACAATTATTATTATTCATACTCATTGATATATTCTATTTATGTAGTTATATAAGAGGTTACTTTTCTATATTCTAGTGCACTGCTTGTGGAAGAGAGAAAACGTATAATAACATATTAATGTTTTTTCATGACCTATATGTGAGAAATATATGCAACCATTGAATACTAATTTTTATATAGACCATTATTTTATTTTTTTCTAATGATAAATTATTTTTCTATTTTAGTGATGAATTCCTAACGATAAATGATTACACAATATCGGCATAGTTTAAGTTAATGTTGTAGAAAAACCTTATATATGAATTTAAAAACTCATAAAAATATTTGTATTGGGTGATATTAAATGTCCAATAAGTTTTTAAGATAAATAGACAATAATATCTAATTTTATAATGTTTAAATTCTATTTCCATTTCATTCATGTTGTTTTCAATATGAAATTATGTGAATAGTTCATAAAATGACATTAATAGTATATTATGATAAATATATTTTTATGTAATTTATAGATAATAATTATGTTAAAATATTAATTTTAAGATAATAAATTTTATTTAATTTCATATTTATGCCTTTTTTGATCCAATTTATACCATATAAGTAAAATTATATGCCTTTCATATATAATAATTATTTATCATTATTAAAAATAAAATTGGATAACAAACGTGTTAATCCAAATTATAAGGACTAAAATGATATATATGTAAATAAAATTTGGTTTGGATATTAATATTAAGACCATAAATTATTTATAATTAAATTTATGTCATATAAAAATAATTACCAGATTTTTAGACATATTATATTAAAATAATTAATGTATACCCAAAAATGATGTCATGATATTTTATAATAAACTATATTTTATTAAATTTTATAAAATTAATTAATATCATATATTTTTTCTATTGAATGGGTTATAATTGAACATATCTTCAATGGGAAACTGAAGGGAAAATTTTATTTTAATGACAACATTATGATCGCGTAATAGTAAAAAAATAGTAATATCACAGTAACTGTCCAATGTATTTAGAAATGGTTAAAACTAAGAGATAAGGATGAAAACATAATGGAAACATGTAAAATTGTTATTATATGTTTTGATTTAGAATTATTCACATATTCACATAAAATTTTATTGATATTGGATACATTTTGTTACAAAATTTAATTTAGATTAATAGAATAACTTAAGAGAATACGAGAAATCCAGACCCCTCACATATAAATTGGAACTACCTATACTCTCTTCACCATATATTTTAAGAACTATAGATATTATAATACTAGAGAAAAAATAATCTTAACGTACCAACCCATGCTATATTTTTATAATTTTTGTAATAATTCTAATCCTTGGGGGATTATGGTTTCCACAAAAAGATGTTGTTCAACAAACATGTATAATTTTTCACCTAATATACTTGTTTTATATTTACTTATTGTTCCATAAAATATTATTCAATCATGATTAAATAATAAAAATATAATATCAACTATATATATTTTTAGTTTAATTTAATAACAAATATCATATTCATTTTCCGAATAAATGTGAAATGAAACCAACATTAATGTGTATAGTGGACTATAGACTCACGATCTGATGTAACTCATTTTCAATAAATTTATTAATTGAAGGTTATATTGATATCATTGACTAATATTAATGATATTATTAAAAAAATATCATTCTAGGGTAGATATTTTTTTTCATTTGTTTTCATCCATCAAAAAAGGTTAAACTATTTTATTCCTACATGTGCACTACCACCTCAATAAAGTCATATGATTAATTTCTCCTCAACGGATGATATGGATAATATATAATAGATAATATCTTCTTTATTATATAATTATTAATTTAGAATTATAATATAATATGTATCTTATTTCTATCATGATTATTGAAAAATGGAAACGTTCCCCCATAGTATGAAAAACATACCATATCAATGATTGTAATATAATTCATTTTTTGTTACCCTCATACGTGGTTTTAGGAAAATAATAATTTATTATAAAAATGATAATTATATAATGAATTTTATTATGTATATATGGGAATAATTACCTATTTAACTATTATTAACATGCTGATGACATTTTTTCTCTATGATCCAAATGAAGTCAAATATTCCAATGTGAAATAATATAAATAATAAAATGATTATAAAATGTTAAAAAATATAAAATACGGAATAATAAATATGAAAATGATTTTTATAAATTAATTAAATAAAATATTTTTATTTTGAAGGAAGATAAATAATGTACATCATGATATGTAGTAAGGGTAAGGGACACATTACATTAAAATTCTCTTTTTAAATGATTTACTGATATTATTTAAATGTAATTTTATTCCACGTCGACATTCATATAATAATATAATAATTTTATTAATATAGATATAAATTACTAATAAATTACATTTTATATCTCTATTTACTTTTATATTATGATTTTTAAAAGGAATATATTTATGCATTTAATAAGGTACAAATGAAAAATGGAATGTCCTATTTTAAAATGTACATCATCAAAAAAATATCATAGTGATGAAAATTTTTATATATATTTCTTCTATAAAATTAATATATAGTTTATTAAAAGAAATCTAGTTTTCCCATTTTTATAGTTATTTTAGTTTTTAAATTATGTTATTAAAATGAAAGGGTATTTTGATTGTTAAAATAGTTATTCATCTATTTCAATATAATGTTCAATTATTTGAAAATTAAAATATTCATGAATATAATATATTATTCATCAATAGTTACTTTATAAATATATATAATTAACGGTATTTATTTATATAATAGAAAAAAATTGATGAGGAAGATACATCCAATAAGAATCGGTGAGCCTAATATAGTTTCAATGAATTGGTGAGTCTAATAAAACATATTTTTTAGGGGTGATCCTGATATAGCTCTCAGATTCATTAATTATTGATACTCATATTAAAATGAACTATGTTTGAAGCTAATAAGGTTTCTTTCACTAATTATGTAGATCAGATAAATTTTTTTCACATTAATGAACACATGTTATGAATATGATGTCCATGTTCTCTAATGGGGTTTAAAAATTAAAACTCTGGGTTTTAATGGGTTTCATTGATGAAAATTATTTTCATTACATGTGTACATGATTTATTTTACACACCCAATGAATAAAATTTAATATGAAATTTTTTGGGGGTTTTGTATTTCATTGGAGTAACCAATTTCTTATATTTGTGTCCATTACTATGATTTCTTATTCCAATATCATAATTTTGAATGATTTTAAATTGTATTAAATATGATTTTGAATGTTAATTAATTTTCTGCACTAGATATATATGTTACCTTGAATGATGAAGGAATTTCATTATAATTTACTCAAATTGTGGGGAAAATTGTTAGTTTTTTGATATGTAATCCTTAGAGAGTTTTATATGATTTCCTAAAAATATAAACCTAAAAGGGTGTGGGGTACAGAAGTGGTCCATTACTGTTATATGAAATTGTATGTTTTAAAAGTATAAAATTTGGTCATAGTTATTATTATCCTATTCTAAAATGAAAAGATGTTGTTTTAGAATCTGATTTTAGAGTGTAGGATCTGGGATGTTATATCAGGTATAAGGGTTATTTTCAAATAATTTCATAATAAAATCAATTTTACGTTATTATGGGTTTACATATCAGTTTTTAAATTTTTTTTGAATAAAATAATCTGAATATTGACATGTTAAATATGAAGGAATTGTTTTCTTGAATTTATATTCAAATCCAATAGAATGTATTGGAATATTAGAATCATTTTTTCCCTGTGGGATTAATATATTACATTCAGATTACTCATTTAAATCACTCCTCGATAAATTGTTTTTTTATAAATTGTTTTCACATATCGATTGAGAAAGAAAATAAGGCCTAATGGGCCATTTGACTATGTAATTTTAAATTTCATAGTGCAGATTCTTATGTTAATTTTAGGATTTCCGTGTTTGATGAAATAAAAGTGACTAATATGATAACTTTTGAATATATAAAAAACAATCTGGCCACCCATGATTTCATTTTCATTCATCTTCAAATCCACATTTGGTATAAGGTCATTTGTTATAATGTATGTATATACATTAACCGTGGTAATCATTGTTCTTACTATTTTAGCCCATTATATATCATAAATCCCATTTCTTTTGGGATAGTATAATCTATTTATAAATAAACTCAATGTACAATCACCACCAATGGGGAGTAGATTAATTTCATCCATGAAATCCTTCTGTTATCCCTAGTTCAGAAACCCCACCATTAAGAATCCATATCTCAATGATATTCACCAGGATATGTACCTCATCCTTGTATCCCAAATAACTTCAATTAGGATATGGGAATTTACAGGATTGAGGGATGGATAATTTCTAGAATTTAATTTGAAATTTTTAAACATTCTTCGTTTTCACTTTATTCATAATTTTAAATAATATTTAAATATATAATAAATTATATTCCTTTTATAGGAATTGTTATTTATAATACTCATATAAAATGTATATCTAATTGTAATATTTATAGAATCTTCCTATGAAGTTCACCTATGATATATTTTTTTATTATTGTAATATATTATATTTCAATGATTTAATCTATGTATTATTATTTATTTCATATTAAAAGGAAATTTTTAAGAAAATAAATTTTTTTAATTGGTTTCATATCCCTAAAACCATTAATATTTTGATACACTATTCATGATTTTTTATATGGATGCAATTTCATTTAATATCTTGTGAAATCATTGTGCACAACATGAAAATGAGATTACATTCAACATGATTTATGGTATATATTAAATAGTTGGTTAAAATTCATCTTTGTGAAATGGTTTTCGAATATATTAATTCTATATTTTATTTGTTTATTTATTACACCATAATGATCATTGGTTGAAATAAAATGTTATTTTTTAAAAAAATTACGAGGAATATAAAATTTACATAAAATAGTTATTAAAATAATAGACAAAAATGGTACGACCAAAAAGAATAAAAATACTAAAATTATTGTGTGTGTGGTTTTTGAAATTTCATTGGAATACTAATTGTCCTGTGTGGTGGAATGATCCAGATAATCCAAAAAAATAAAATTACATAAACACACAAAAAAATTGATATGATAATTATTTTGTAATTTTAAGAGACGTGCACGGAGATTAATTATCATTATTGAATCTTTAGATTCTATTAAAATATTAGTATCAATTATCTCCTTGAATATAATTATGAAATAATTTATGAGGTATGTAAGAACCCATAACTTTTTTTCAGGTATGGGTTTTCTATTTTTTCTAGAACAAGTGGAGAATCTGGATATTTAAGGAATACACATCTTGTATATTGGATCAAACACTGTGTATCAGGTTACCATGGGTGACTGTGTACATTCCCTGTAATAGTCGAGTACAAGTCCCTTTGGGGTAACCTAGAGACCACCTAAAGCCGGGGTAGGATAAGGCACATACCCACCATGTTCTTTTAATGAAAATTCAATGTACTTTTCTTTTTAATTGTTATATCAAACTGGGGTCATGTCTCGTTTACAGAAAATGCTTCTTCTTGACTCGTCTAATCCTGGAGCGATCGAGGCTGAAGAATCTTCTCTGATACCCTGAACCACCAACTGTTAACCGATTCAACAGTTGTTGATTTCGTTTGAATCACCCGGGTGAGTTCTTCATTCTTATAGAGTCTCATTTATTGTTTTGTCATCTTATGTAAGATATACTCGTTTGAGTGTTTTTGATTTTTTTGTAGATCTATCGTGTTATAGGTTGATTAATGGTCTGACACCAGGGTATATCAAACGTACAATACCAAGGTAGGTCGTTTGTGCCTTTCCATAGTCAGTATTTGAATATTATATGCAAAAATTTCCCAATACCCTAGAATGGGGAATTATGTGTTTATGTATTTTAGGCTATTAATTCCTGTTATACATTGTGTTCCTATGTAAATGTTGATTGATTGTGAATAGGGTTATTTTCCACTCTATGGATGTGTTTCCCAAGCTTGTTTTGATATTGATCATTTGGTCTAGACTTGCCAGACAGGCTGCATACTTTCTATCCCTAGTGTTGTTTGGATGGAGTGGTTTAATTGATGCTATTATATTATAGTACTTTTTTAGCCAATTATTTATTGAAATAAAATAGCCAAGTAATTCATAAGGTTTACATTGGTTGTTGAACATCACTATGCAGTATTCTTACACAGGGTTATGGGAAGCTGGTGTAGTTAGAACATAGGGAATACGGATACTGAAGGATTCTCCATAGTGTCTATTAAAATTTACATTGTGGGACCAGAGGGCGGATGGATGTATGTTCCCCCTTTGAGTGTCTATAGTTACATGTTTCGAGACCACATTGTGAATTAGATGTTGAGTGCTTCCTCGTAGTGTCTCTAATTTACGAATGAAAGACCGGAGGGGGGATTGATGATTAGGGCATCCTCATAGAGTCATTATTTTCTTGATACCAAAGGGGATAGACCATGTGATCTACCCATGAGATCATTATATACTTTTATAAGATGAACCATAGGGGTTAGGATGTGAGAACATATCTAGAGGGTTACTTGAGATTGTTTTGTTGAACCAGAAGGGATATGCTTTAAGTACTTATTATAGGGTTTCATGTTTTTTATTAGCTGCATAAATTGTATATGAAAATGTATCAAATTACAACTTTAGGATTTTTTACATTTGAGTATTCCTTGTTTACTATTTCATTTTTTTAATTTCATGGAATATCTATTGACTGATTGTTAGGCATAGATCATTTGGTGGTTTTCTACTAGGATTTTCCTCACATCCTATTTGTGTTTGGATTTTGGACCCAAATTGATTATACTATTATAGGTATAGATATGGTCAAGCACCCTTATACATCAAGTAATTAACAGCTGAGCAGTTAGGGAGAATGGGAACAATCTGAGCCTTGCGATGATGCTGTATTTTATTTTTTTCATTGTTCATTGGTTTAATATTATATTACAGCATTATTATTTGTTCGGATTCTTTCCTAGGCATATGTATCATGTGTCATCTATATATGTGCTCCAGTTGTTTATTACTTTATGTCATCTACTTTTTACTTATTACATGTTATTACTGCTTTCATTGTTATTATCTGTTTCATTCATCTGCATTAATCATCCAATGTGGACATAGTTTCCCCATTATCCCACCATTGTCCCTCACTTCTAGTCGTCTACCTATGGCATTTTGGGAAATTCACTTGAGGCCATGTGACCAACTGAGTACGAGATGCCTCTTGGTAGCACCCTAAACCAAGCCATTAAAAAGATGTATCAATGTTATTCTTATCATCTTTACATTATATTTCGAGCCTATAGTCAGGGATAGGAAGGAATATTTAGTTGGAAATAAATTGTGCCCATTAGTAGCGAACTCATGTATAGGGAAAATAAAATTTACATCATATGTTGTAATTGTTGTAGTTTTACAATTATTATTGTTGATTTGATTTCATTGTTGGGTCATTCACATGCTTTGTGATGTTATTGTAGATATTATTGATGTTTTATTTTTTGTCAAACCTGATGAGATAAGTATATTCCATCTCATGCATCATATCCACCCTTGTTATAGATTATGTATCATGAATTTTTCCCACACCATTTTGGGTTCATTACTGGTTACATGTTGTTGTGATAGATGATGTGCTTGATATGCATGTTATTGTGATAGATTCCTTGATAAAATACAATATCATTGATAGGGTATTAGAAATACGTAAAGTTTGGTTTGAATGAGTGCTAAACATTGGTTCGTGAAGTGTTATGGGCATCATGAATAGGAATTTGGTGGATCATTTCATTGGTATTCCTTGTATATGACATGAATATGATTCCATGATTTGATTCGCAGAGAGTATGGTCCCCCACGAATCAAAATTCGGCACATTAATGTTATTTTATGTGTTTTATGGGATTCTAGAGTAGTTTTTGAGGATTATATTCCATAAAAACACAGAATACATGGTTTGTCTATCTGAATTCATGCCATGGGTCTTCTGTTCGGGAAGGAACTGTTTTTCTTATGTACATGAATTTTATTTTACTTACAATCCATGTCGTTTCTAACTATGTCAATGGTTGTGTGAGTATGGACATTGGGTGAGAATTTTTTTGTGGGACACTCCATGTTACCTATGTTCACATTGTGTCATAGGATCCTGGTGTAAGTCTGTGTGATTAATGACATAAGTGGATTAATAGTAGTTATTACAGATTGTGTTTGAAAAAAATATGTCTTGTAGATTCAATTGTGTAACCGGCCATGTGACTAACAGCACAAGTCGGTGAAATGATTCTAGTACAAGATATGTCTGGCATATACACGTTGTGTTGTCTCGTTCTGGGAGAACAACTTGGGTTAGTCAGGTAAAAGAACTCTGGAAGTCGAACACAATTCATGTACTCATTGTGTCTTGGTATAAAATACCATGTGTACATGGTGTTACATGACTAGGGTTGGATGGAGTACATACACATTTGAAGGATTAATGGAACATTTCGTGTAGGAGACATACATGTTGTGTATCCATGTTTTAAAGAATATGAATGATTTATTTATCATGTTCCCTTCATTAACTTCTCTAGTTTAATCCTTGATAATAATGAGAAAATGTGTGTGTTTGACCTTTCGGAGTCATGCCACCGAGATGTTCTCCAATTGTAAGCCAGAATTACGGTAGTGACCAGACACCAGACATGGAAGATTGAGGACTACCAGTAGATCCTCCAGCGGTGTCTGTCTTGGAACCCGTCGTCATTCTAGACAAAGGTGTCGATGCATAGTTCCAAGAAGGCTTCATTATAATTATGAAGACCCTACTGGGAGCACTTCATACAACCTCGTATATGGAAGATTTAACGTGGGTAATTTAGCCGCAACATCCCCCCATAATTATAGAGGATGGAGGATCTCATGTTACATAATTAGGGTTATAGGCCATGCATTCGACCTTCTAGCATCTCGAGACACTTCCAGAGAGTAAGGTGAAGCTCACTACATGCATTCTACAAGATTCCACCATGAGGTAGTGGGATGGGATATCATAGGAAGGAAGCCAACATGTCATGGCTTAGGATGAGTTCCAAAGTTCCCACTATGATTACTTCTACAAAGAAAGTTTCTGTCTGATCGAGATTGAGAGTTCATGAGTGGGGAGTATGGTAATCTTTCGGTCAGGGAATATTCTTCTTTCTTAACAGAGATGTAATTTTTTACACCCATCCCAAGAGGTGATGCGTTATTCCTACAGATGATGTTTGAGGATGGTATTAGGAATAACATATGATCCAAGGTGAAGATATTTAGGTTGACTGCAATCACCTCTATTGTCATCCATCTCCTAATCACGGAGCAGAATCTATGCTATTCTAAAGCTATGAGCCAGACCGGCCCAACATCCGGAGTTGGTACCCCTCCTACTGACACCTGGAAGCGCCACAAGGATTCTATGCATAGGGACCAGAGGAAGTGGTATATTACTTATGGTACATAGGTGGTGTGCTACAAGTGCAAAAAGAATTGGAAAATGTGGCCAAATTTCCCGAGAGACCTAGTGGAGTGCCGATCTGGCAGCGAGATGGGTCATCTTCAGTGGTTCTATCAGTTTTTCTCACAAACAGCTCGTGATCTATGTTCTTCTATGACTCCACATTCAAGAGAATAACCAACGGTTTGTCATCATTCTGAGAACTGGTGTTCTTCCAGTTGTTCGTTTAAGAACCTAGATCTTATTTTTTTGCGGTACAGATTTCTTATTTTCTCTTTTCCTTAAGTATGTTTGAGAAAATAAAGAAAATGGGGGAAAATACCAAATTTTAGAAGTACACGCCATGTTCTTTTCCACACGTTGTGTACTTCTGGCCATGTGGAATGAGTACACGGGGCGTGTGGCCATGTCAGTGATGAATGGTGTAGTAAACGACTACACGCCGTGTAGTGGTCCTTTACACGTCGTGTAGTCAGTCGGGAGGCGAATATTAAGGCGGTGGCCAGCTGTGCGACAACACACACCGTGTACTCATGAAGACATGCTATATAGTCATGTCTGCAGGTGAACAGTGCCATGCTGGTGGGAAGCTGCCAAGTGAACAGTTTAAAAATGGGAAGTACACGATGTGTACTTGGAAATACACGCCATGTACATTGTTTTTTTCGCTTTAAATGGGTACTAGCCTCCCTTGTTCATAGGGAATTCTTATAATGGGAAGAGAACTCGGGAGAGGAAGGATGAAGCTTTGGAGATCCACCGAGCACACGTCTGGAATATGTTTCCTCCTCGGACGATCTCTTTAGAACCACACAGGTAAGCCCTCCACTCTTCTTTAATTGTTTTTTCCAATTCTTCCTCAATCGGGAGTTATTTGTGTTTAATAGATAATTATTTCACCTCAGATATACAACATTCTTGGAGGTTTCATAAGGCATCCTTCACATATATTGTTTGTGGGTGTTAAAGGTAGGTGGCTTGGTGTTTATTTTCCAACTGTCTTGCATTTTTGTGTGTTTTGAGATTAGAACCCATGTTTGGGGTGTCTTGTGGCTGAGGCCGTCGCTATTATAAATACTTATAATTGTATAGGTAATTTAATGTGATATTAAAATGTTGTTTGAGATCACTTCTTGGATCCAGTACCACCCTGGGGGTGCATTCCACTGTTTAGCCGTTTGGCCAGGATACCCGAGGGTATGCCTTGTTTATGTTATGACTTAAAAGTAATGATTGTAGAATTTCCTTGAAAGGAATTGTTTTTATATTGTTGGTTACATGTTGGGAATATCACGGTTACCGGTTTAGCCTAAGGGTAGTGTTTTTATTCTCATGTGGGCACTATCCTATTTAGCATGTGGGCGACTTCTTCCGTGCCTGTGGGCAGCTGATTCTTTGCCTATGGGAGACACTTCATATACCCGTAGGAAATATCTATATTCCTGTGGGAACATTATTGTGTTGGATACTCTCTACCTGAGGGTAGGAGATTACATTTCTGAGGACGTTAGCAGTTTATTTAGAATATCCATTGTGGTGATATTTTTAAATTAAATGATTAAATGGATATTAAAATGGAAATGTAATTGGATAAGTTAGTTACTTTTAGAACTACATACTTTATTGCAATTTACTACTGCACACTATTGTTGCATGTTTTACAAATAGTTGATTACGAGCCTTTGGTGGGTGACTACTAGAAATTTATTTCTCACACCCTATTTGGGTCATGATTTTCAGCCCAAACTGATTACGTTTCTGCAGGTTTGGATAGGTGAAAGAGTCCCTATACAAGTACATGACTGTTGCTGGGGTATGGGAGAGCATGGGACCTGGCTTAGGCTCGCGATGTAACCAGATATTTTTTTTATTTGGGCTTGTAGAACCCTATACTGTATTGTACTTCTATTTAACATGTTCTGGATATTTTCATAGAACTTCAGACATGTTTCATCATATCTATATAACTGGATGGTTATCTATACTGCAGTTGATTATTATAAAAGTGTATAGTTTATTGCTTCCGCTGTTGTTGTATGTTTTATTCTTTACACTAGACTACTCTTTGACAAATGAGGGCATTGTTTCCCCACTATCAGACCTGGGCCCTCACTGCTAGTCGGTAGCCTTTGGCGTTTCGGAAAATTCCCTTGCGGTCACATTGTGAACTGGTTTCGGGGCACCCATTGTGTGGCACCCAGAACCGGGATGTTACAAAGGGGTATCAAAGTAGTTCTTTTCTCTGAATTACTGTTTAGAGACTTAGTCAGGGATATGATGGAATGGTAGATGGTAATAATCTGTGCCAGGGCGTAGCTAACCCGCGTACAAGGAAAAGCCAAATTACCTCATGTTGCAATATGACTGATTTTGAAATTTACAGGTGATTTTATTTCACCATTGGGTGATGCACTTGGGTTTGTGCAGTTTATATTTTATCTATGGGTTCTATTTAGTTGCAAAATTATGAGATGAGGGTATTCCATATCTTTCATCTTTTAGGCACATGCTAGAAATCACATGCCATGTAGAGTTCCATGCCATGTAGGTGCATTAAAAATTTCATTTGTTGTGATAGTTGTTGTGCTCGATAAGCATGTTGTTGTGTTAGCTACTCTGATAAAATACATGTTTCATGATAGGGTAATTTTTTTGAGCCTGTTTATAGAATGGATGCCAAACATTGGTTTTCAGGGAGTATGGTCCCCCATTGATCGGAATTTGGTGGATCATTGACTGATTATTTTGTATAACACTGATAAGCTGTCAAATTTTGATTCGTCGGGGGTATGGGCCCTCATGGGTCAGAATTTGACACTTATGTGTAGTTTTTCAGTGTTTTTTGGGTTCTAGAGAAGTTTCTAAGGCATACTGTGTGGAAACCTAGAATACACGCCATGTAGTACTTTAAACACGTCGTGTACGTTCTTCTGTTCGGGAAGAAAAATGAACTTTTTGAGTACATGCCGTGTACCCTATGTACACGCTGTGTAGTCTCTTCCTGTGTCAAAAACCGTTATGGCAGCGACACAGGGAAGGGAAGAGCTTGGGGAAAACATGCTATGTAACTTTTGTACATGCCGTTTAGTCTCTTTTCGTGTCACAAACTGTGTGGGACGCGACACGGGTTAGGGAATGGCTTGGGTAAAACACACCGTGTAACCGATGTACACGTCGTGTAGTGTTGACCCGGAGTCTTCCATGTAACTAACAACATGAGACAGTGTAATCCTTTCAAGTACACACCTTGTGTATATGGAACATTCCGTGTAGTTGGATCCATGTATCCGGCCGTGTACTAACAACACGGGTCGACGAAGCTTGTGTAGTACATGCCGTGTACCTGTGGGACATGACGTGTAGTATTGACCAGTGAAAAACCATGGGGACATAGCAGTGTGGGCAGGCCTTTTTCTGGTGTAACACGCCATGTAGTGTCAATCCAAGCAGTCATCCATGTCACAAACGACACTGGCAGTTGGAAAATTACACCATACACACCATGTAGTCAGTATACACGCCTTTTAGTTTTGTTCAAATGGGATCTGTGTGGCTTAGCCATGTCGAAGGACCTAGAAAGGGGAAGGGATGTCATGTACACTCCATGTAGTAATTGTTCCCATAGTGTAGTCGTGCTTTTCAAATTTTGACATTCCTTCTTCATCTTGTTCCCTTTGTGGTTCCTTCATTTTCAGTATTGTTAATCATAAATCTACGAGTTGTTTTTTGTCATTGTAGATTCATGCTGCCTAGACGACCGTGCGTTGTTCGCCAGGAGAGTGGTGATGACTATACTCTTGAGATGGTGGGCCACAGGCTACTAGTGGATCCTCCAGCGGAGCCAGAGGCGACGCCAGCTATTATACCAGACACAAGAACAGAGGCGCAGTTCTATGAAGGCTTTATGCGGTTCATGAAGACCTTTCAGGGAGCACCGTAGGCTTCCACATCAATGGACGAGCTGACACGTATCTTTAAGTAGTAGCATCCACCTATGTTTTCAAGGGATGGCAGACCACAGGCTGCGGAGTCTTGGCTGGGGTCGATGCAGACTATTTTCGAGCATCTTGAGACGCCTCCAGGGCGGAGGGTCAATCTCGCGATGTATATGCTATGTGATTCTTCCAAGAGGTGGTGGGATGTTACAACCCAGTCAGAGCATCACAGTTACATGGCATGAGATGATTTTTAGGCAGACTTCAATGACTTCTTCTTCCCATAGACGCTGAGGGTAGATCGATCTCGAGAGTTCATAATTCTGCAGCTGGGCTCTATGTCGGTGATGGACTATTCTACTCGTTTGACCGAGCTTCAGCGTTTTTCAGCTGTACTGGTGGGTGATGAGACGTTAAGGGCCAGAAGCTTCGAGGATGGTCTTTGGTATGAAATCTGGGCACTTGTGAACATTTTCAGGTTGGCAACAGTACATTCTATTGTGAACCAGGCACTGATTACAGAAAGGAACCTACGAGAATCTAGTGGTGTGGGCCAGGGCGGTTCATCACCAGTTACTGGTACTATTTCTACTGGTAAAAGGAAGAGACAGATGGACTTCTCTCAGGGTGGAAGTACCAGTTAGAAGATTGTTTCAGGGGGACAGTTTATGTGCTACTAGTGTGGTAGAGAGGGTCACAAGAGGAAATAGTGTCCACGAGACCCAGTGGAGTGTCGAGCTTGCAGTAGGATGGGTCATCAGCAGCGCTTTTGGTGGGCGTTTCCACCAGTGGATAGTGAGAGGGGTTTTGTGCATACTCCACGTGCGGGAGAAGGACCAGCAGCTTCTTACTAGTCAGGGAAATGGAATACATCAGGGTGTGTAGGCAGTGATGGTGGTCATGGATGTGGTAGCCAGACACCAGGACCTCATAGGTAGTAGGGTGGGACAGCTCTGGGTAGCCAGGCTATGTCCCAGGGACACGACACTATGAAGGTATATGCAGTGCAACAGACCCAGCAAGAGCTGGATCCCGGACCTTCTACAGTATGAGTTACTATTCTAGTAGCTTCTGTCTTATCTTCAGTGCATTTTGATACGGGTGTTACACATATTTTCATATCTGTACCCATTGTGGAGAGCCTTGGGCCATGCGTTTCTACGTCTTCTGATTTCATGACACTCGACACTCCGTTGGGGTCTAGAACAGTTGGTGTGTGTCATTTCAGGGAGTTCCCCATTGAGGTTGGTGGGTGTCACTTTTTTTGGGACCTCTATGTCTTGGAGATGACGAGTTATGATTTCATTCTCAGGATGGACAGGTTTTTTCCCTTTGGATCCTTTGTAGACTGCTATCGTCATAGGGTGAGTTTCATGTCACCAGAGGGCGAAGAGTTTCTATGCAAGGGTGAATGGGATGTTCAGTCGAGTGGAGCTGGACCAGAGCATCATGGGCGAGGTGGTGTCGCTGCCCAGATTGCGAGTTTATATCTAGATGATCAGGGGACTTGTCAGATATATTTCCCTCCAGTGGTCGATTGTTTCTGGGATGTCTTCTCGATCGAATTTTCAGGTCTACCACCAGAGCGTGAGGTGGATTTATCTATTGAGCTTGTGCCAGTATCAGCACCAGTGTCTATTCATCCTTATAGGATGGCTACACCAGAGTTGCAGGAGCTCAAGAGGAAGTTAGAGGAGTTACATGTAAAGGGTTTTATCTGACCCAATACTTCTCCTTGGGGTTCTCCTATCCTTTTTTCAAAGAAGGTGGAATGTACCTTCAAACACTGTGTGGATTATCGAAAGCTGAACCAGTTGACGGTTAAGAACCAATATACCTTGCCGAGGATTGATGAAATTTTTGATCAACTTCGTGGGGCACAAGTGTTTTAGAAGATTGAATTGAGGTTAGGATATCATCATCAACACATTTGACCATCATATATACCTCTTACCGCTTTGTATAGTAGATATGGTCTGTACGAGTACTTGGTTATCTCGTTCGGACTCACGAACGCACTAGCAGTTCTGTATGGCTCTGATGAATCATGCGTTCCATCCGTATATTTATTCTTTTGTGGTAATATTCAGGGATGAAATCTTGGTGTACTATCACACTCAACATAACCATGCCACCCATCTTGAGATCGTATTGATTACGCTGAGAGAGAATCGTCTATATGCTAATCTCTAAAAGTGCCACTTTTGAATGGACCAGATTCACTTCCTGTGTCATATCATCTCAGAGGAAGGATTTTTAGTAAACCTAGAGAAGGTGAATGTAATAATTTCATGGGAGTAGCCTAATAATGTGTTTGAGATACGAAGTTTCTTAGGGCAGGCTGGTTACTACAGATGCTTCATCCAGGACATCTCCCGCTTAGCAGTGTCGCTGACAGGTTTGGCTATGGAGGGTGTGAAATTCATATGGTCGGAAGCTTGTGATATATCCTTTGAGGACCTGAAAGGAAGGTTGACATCAATACCGATCCTGATACTTCCAAAGCAGGGTAAGAGCTATAAAGTTTACTATGACGCATCATGGATTGGGCTGGGAGTAGTGCTGATGCAGGGCGATCGAGTTGTTGCGTACGGGTCTCCGCAGTTGAGGCCACATGAGAGGAATTACCCAACGCATGATCTTGAGTTGGCTGCAGTTGTTCATGCATTACACTATTGGAGACATTATCCTTTGGGAGAGTATTTTGTGGTTTTCACCGAGCACAAAAGCATCAAGTATATTTTTACTCAACGTGACTTGAATCTGAGGCAGAGAAGGTGGGTCGAGTACCTACAGTCCTTCGATTTTGTGCTTGCCAATACACCTGGAAAAGGTAATGCAGTAGCTCATGCACTGAGCAGGATGACTCAGATACAGGAAGTACTGGAGGCCAGTGATGAGTGACAACTCACGGATTTGTTCTCTAAGATGCATTTGGAGGTGCACGACAGTCAAGGTCAGACCAATCTTACCTCATTAGATGTGACTTGTACCCTCCTGGATAGAGTGAGGATGAGAAAACTATCTGATTCGGAAGGCCTAGTTCTACATGAGTCGGTGGAAAGTGGGGACCCTCCTCCTGGTTGGACTGTAGGTGATGATGAAGTTCTACATTTCCATGGATGATTATGGGTTCCAGGGGATATACACGAAGAGATGATGCAGGAGTTTCCTGCTTCCGCCTGGACAGTTAATCCTGGGGTTAACAAGATGTACCGTGACTTGAGAGGTCAGTACTGGTGGCTGGGAATGAAGAGAGATGTAGCTAGTTTTGTTACAAGGTGTTCCACCTATCAGCAGGTGACGTCGGGGCATCAGAGGCCAACCAGACTGTTACAATAGATACCCATTCCGTAGTGGAAATGTGATAATGTCAGGATGGATTTCGTGATAGGGTTGTCGAGGTCACCTAGAGGCAATGATGTTGTGTGGGTTGTTGTGGACAGACTCATGAAGGTATCTCACTTTTGGATGATCAAGGTGACCTTCGGAGATGACATGCTCGAGAATTTGTATATCTGAGAGGTCGTACGTCTTCATGGGGTCCCTTGTTTTATCACATTAGACAGGGATTCCCATTTTACATCTCATTTCTGGAAGAGTTTTCAGAGGGAATTGGGTACATAGGTGTTTTTGAGCACATCATACCACCCTCGGACTGATGTCCAGTCAGAGCATATGATTCTGGTGCTAGAATACATGCTACGTGCATGCGTCGTAGACTTTGGGGGCTCTTGGGAGAAGCATATAGCCCTAGTCAAGTTTTCCTAAAATAACAGTTTTCAGGAAACTATTGAGATGGAACCTTACAAGGCTTTATATGGTAGTCTATATTGACCACCATTCTGCTGGATAGAGGTAGGTGAGGCAGCTTTACTAGGACGACATCTCATGCAGGAGACTACTGAGCAGGTCAAGTTGATTCAGAAGCGGATGGCTACCGCGCAGTCTCATCAGAAGTCTCATGCTGAACACTGTAGATGAACTTTGGAGTTCGTGGTCGGGGATTAGGTTTTCTTGCGTGTTTCGCCGAGGATGGGACACAGGCGGATCAGGAGACAGGGTAAACATTCACTATGGTATGTGGCACCATTTGAGATTCTGGAGAGAGTCGGACTGGTTACCTACCGGTTACAGATACCACAGAGGTACCGTGTCATGAACGATGTCTTCCATGAATCTAAGTTGCACAACTATCATTCTGACCCATCTCACATCTTTCATCTCGAGGAGGTTGAGATTCAGATGGATGCGTCCTTTGAGGGTAATCTGATTTGTATCGTAGACAGGAGCATTAAGGTTCTCCAAGGCCAGTCCGTTCCTCTCGTACGGGTGCTATGGAGCATGTCCAAGTGCAGGACGAAACATGGGAGCGGGAGACCGATGTACGTGCTCAGTAGCTAGATCTCTTTTTAGATTTATCTTCGCCACCATTGGAAGGGCAATTTGGGGACGAATTTATTTAATGGGGGATGTTTGTAAGAACCCGGTTCTTATTTTTCTGAGGTACAGATCTCTTATTTTCTCTTTTCCTTATGTTTTTTTTAGACAATAAGGAAAATGGGGGGAAATCCCAATTTTTAGAAGTACACACCGTGTACTTTTCCACACGCCGTGTACTTCTGGTCACGTGGAATGATTACACGGGGCGTGTGGCCATGTCGGCGATGAAGTGTGTAGGAATCACCTACACGCCATGTAGTGGTTCTTTACACACTTTGTAGTCAGTCGGTAGTCGAATAGTAAGGTTGGGGAAAGCATTGTGACAACACACGTTGTGTACTCATGACGACACACCATGTAGTCATGTCGGCAGATGAATAGTGCCACGCTGGCGGGAAGCCGCCAAGTGAACAGTTTAAAAATGGGATGTACACGCCGTGCACTTGGAAATACACGTCGTGTACTTTTTTTTCACTTAAAATGGGCAGTAGCCTCCCTTGTTCACAACGAAGGCTTAGAACGGGAAGAGAGCTCAGGAAAGGAAGGTCAGAGCTTTGGAGATATGCTGAGCGCATGTCTGGAATCTGTTTCCGCCTCTGACGATCTCATTGGAACTGCACGGGTAAGCGCTCTACTCTTCATTAATCGTTCTTTCCAATTCTCCCTCTATCAAGAGTTATTTTCATTTAAGCATTAATTATTTTACCTCAGATCTACGTTGTTCTTGGATGTTTCAGAATTCATCGTTCGCGTATATCATTCGAGGGTGTTAAAGGTAGGTGGCTTTGTGTTTATTTTCCAGCTATCGTGAATTTTTGTGTGTTTTGAGCTACGAACCCTTGTTTGGGGTGTCGTGTGGCTGAGGTAGTGGATCTTTTAAATAACTATAATTGTATAGGTAATTTAATGTGATATTAAAATGTTTTCTGAGATTGCTACTTGGATCCCGGACCACCCCGGGGGTGCGTTCCTCTAGTTAGCCATTTGGCCAGGATACCCGAGGGTATGCCTCGTTTATGTTACGCATTAAAATTAATGATTGTTGAATTTCCTTAAGAGTAATTGTTGTATATTGATGGTTACATGTTGGGAATGGCCCGGTTACCTATTTAGCCAGAGGGCAGTGTTTTGATTAGCCTGTGGGCACTACATTATTTAGCTTGTGGGAGACTTATTTCGTGCCTATGGGAGGATGATTCTATGCCTGTGGGAGACACTTCTTATGCCCATGGGCAATATCCGTATGCCTGTGGGCAGATTCTTGTGTTGGATACTCACTACGTGAGGGTTGGAGTTTACATGTCTGAGGACGTTAGTAGTTTATATAGAATATACACTCTGGGGATATTTTTAAATTACATGATTAAATGGATATTAAAATGGAAATATAATTGGTTATGTTAGTTACTTTTAATATTGCATACTTTATTGAAATTTACTACTGCACACTATTGTTGCATGTTTTACACACAATTGAGCACTGGCCTTTGGTGGGTGCATACTGGGAATTTATTTCTCACACCATGTTTGGGTCATGCTTTTCGGCCCAAACAGATTACGTTTCTGTAGGTGTGGATAGGGGAAAGTGTCCCTATACAGGTACTTGACTACTGTTGGGGTGTTGGAGAGCATGGTACTGGGCTTAGTTTCGCGACGCTACTGGCTGTTTTTTTGGGCTTGTTGTACCATGTATTGTATTGTACTGATATGTAACATGTTCTAGTGGTTTTCATAGAACATGATACATGTTGCATCATATCTATGAAACTGGATGGTTATCTTTACTGTAGTCGATTATTATAAAAGTTTATGATTTATTTCTTCCACTATTGTTGTATGTTTTATTTTTTCCGTTGTTCTACACTTTGAAAAATGAGGGCATAATTTCCCCACTGTCAGACATGGGACCTCACTGCAAGTCGGTAGCCTTGGGCGTTTGGGTAAATGTGCATGAGGTTACATAACGAACTGGGTTCGGGGCACCAGTTGTGTGCCACCCAGAACTGGGACGTTATTGTTCATGGCTAGGTGGAGTTCAAGGTTGTGGTAGCCAGTCGACAGGATTTCAGCAACAACAGAGTAGATCTGCTTCAGTTGGTCAGGAAGGGTCACATGGTCATGGAATAATCAATACATCTTCACTAGAGCATACCTAGTAGGAGAAGGATCATGGAACCCGTATAGATTGAGGTGGGATCCTAGTTTCCATAATTATAGCATCTACGCTATTCGATACATGGGATTCCCATAGCTTCATATTTGATTCTATTGGGGAGAGACATGAGTCATGTATCATTACTTCGGCTGATTTCTATACACTAGACACTTAGTTGGGGACAAGAAAGACTATTTTACATCAGTGTAATGAGTTCCCTCTTGAGTTTGGTGTGTTTCACTTATCATGGGACCATTATGTCATAGAGATGATGTGCAATGAAACAATGCATAGAATGAAATAGATAGTTCCTTTATAGGATGTTATCAATTGCTATCATCATCGGGTGAGTTTCACATCACCAATTGGCATATCAGTTCTACAAAATGGGTAATGGGATGTTCAGGCGAGCAGAGCAGGACTCGAGCATCATGGGTTTGGAGGTGTTATTGCGTATATTTCATGTCTATATTTGGGTGACCAGGGGACTTTACAATTGGAATTTCCTCCAGTGGTCGATCGTTTCGGGGATGTATTTCTAGAGGAATTTTTAGGTTTTCCTCTAGGGTGAGATATAGAATTTTCTATTGATATTGTTCTAGGATCGACACTGTTGTCCATTCCTCCTTATAGGAGGGCTACACCAGGGTTACACGAGCTCAAGAAGAAGTTGGAGGAGTTTCATTAAAATGGTTTCATCCAACCAAGTACATCTCCTTGGGGTTCTTCTTCCATTTTGGCAAAGAAGGTAGAAAATACCCTTAGCCTTTTTGTGGATAATCAGAAGTTGAACCAGTTTATAGATAAGAAATGATATCAATTTCCATTGATTGATGATATCTTTTTTCATATTTGAGGAGCTTCGGAATTCTCAATGATTGAATTACGATCTGGTTATCATCATATTTTTTTATAAAAACAGATATACCACTTAATGCCTTTTGTAGCTGGTATGGTCTATACGAGTATGGGGTTATGTCTTTCGGCCTCACGAATGCATCAGACGATTTTATGGCACTGATAAAATGAGTGTTACATTCATAAATGGATTCCATTGTGGGGGTTTTTTAGGAAGATATCCGGGTGTACTTTCAAAAATCAAATAACCATAATACCCATCTTGAGATCTTCTTTAGTACACTGATGGAGCATTAGTTATATGTTATGCTCACCAAATGCCACTTTTGGATGGACCAAATTCACTTCATGGATCATGTTATCTCAGAGACAGGAGTATCAGTATACCCAAAGAATGTGAGGGAAATAATTTCCTTAGAGCACCCAAAAACAACTTTTACGTACGATGTTTTCTAAGACTGGATGGTTACTATAGTAACTTCATACAAGACTTTTCATGCTCATCCGCACAACTGAGAGTCCTGACAAAGACGGGTGTGAAGTACATGTGGTCAGATTTTTGTGAGTCAGCCATTCAAGAGCTAAATGGGAGGTTGGCTTCAGAACTGATACTAGTATATCTAGATCCATGAAAGAGATATAATGTATACTATGATGCATTAGGTATCAGGATGGGAGCAGTTCTTATGTAGGGTGAAGGAGTCGTTGTGTACGTGTCTCTACAATGGAGGTGACAAGGAAGAAATTACGTGACGCATGATCTCGAGTTGGTTTTAATTGTTAATTCCTTACGTTGATGGAGACATTATCTATTGGGTGATAATTTTGTGTTTGTCTGAGACCACACAATTATCAAATATATCATTACAATTATCAAGTAAATATTTACTCAGACAAGGACACCATCTTTACTTCTCAGGACTGGAAGGGACTATAGATGGCATTTGATACATAGGTACTTCTGAGTACAACTTACCACCACCATATAGATGTCTAGTATGAGCGTACGATACAGGTGCTAGAGTTCATGATTTGAGTATGAATTTTAAATTTTCTTTGTTCTTGGGAGAAGCACATACCTCTTATGGAGTATTCCTACAATAATTGTTTTCAAGTAACTATTCAGATGGAACTATATTAGGCTTTATAAGGTAGTCCATGAAGATCACATTTATGTTGGTTAGAGGTAGGAGAGGTAGCAATTAAGGGACATTGTCCGGTCATGCAGACCACAATGTAGGTGGAGTTGATTCGGAAGTGGATGGATAATTCACAGTCATTTCAGAATTCATATGATGTCCGACACAGATGATATCTAGAGTTTGAGACTAGATATCATGTTTTTCTTTGTTTCACACTGAGTTTGGGAAACAGATACATTTTGAGACATGGAAAGCTTCTGGAAAGATATGTTCGACCATTTGAGGTTATGGAGAGAGTTGGTTCAGTTTTCTATCTGTTTGAGTTACCTCATAGGTACCAGGCTATGAACAACTTCTTCCACATTTCACAGCTACGGTGTTACTTCTCATACTCGTATCATTTTTTGTAACTTGAGGGGGTTGAGTTGGAGCATGATTCCTTAGTTGAAGAGCATCCTATATGAATTGTTGATCAGAGTGAAAAGGTTCTCTATGGCTGGTCTTTTATTTTGGTATGAGTGATATGACAGCACATGCATGTACCGAATGAGGATTAGGAGAGGGAGGCCGATGTATAATCCTAGTGGCCAGATTTGTTTGAGGATTCATCTTCTACGATTCCTTATTAGAGAAATTTGGGGATGAATTTATTTATAGGGGGAGTTAGTAAGAATCTGGACATTCTTTTTAGGTGTGTGTTTTCTTTCCTCGTGTTTATGATTAAAGGATGGAAATTTAGAAATTTAATGAGTACATGTCATGCACATTGTGGTACACATCGTGTATCTAGTTTCCATAGGTGATGGTGTAATGGCTGGGTAACGGCTTAGTACCATCCGGTGTTGGGTGACATAGAGACCATCAAATGTGGTGGTAGATTATAGAATATACATGATCTGTACTTTTAAGTGACATTTTGTGTACATTTCTTTTTTAATTGTTATATCAGACCAGTTTCATGTCTCATTCATAGAAAATGCTTCTTCTCGACCTATCTCATCTAGGAGCGACTGAGGTCGACAGATCTTCTTCATTCCCCTGACTTGAAATCCGTTCATTTATTCTACATTTTGTTATTGCGTTGGAATCGTCATGGTGAGTTATTACTTCTTCTCGATCCTTGTTTCCATATTTCTCTTTTTTTGTGAGATATCCTCTATTGAGTGTTATTGATGTTTTTCTAGATCTACTGTTTTCTATGTTGATTCAAGGGTCGATGCAGGGGAATATCAATTATACAACACAAAGGTAGGTGGTTTGGGTCATTCCATAGTTAGTCTTCAAAATTAGGTGCAACATTTTCCAATACCAAAGAATAAGATATTTCTTGTTTGTGGATTTTAGTCATTTAATTCTTGGTGTGCCTTGTGTGACTAAGTAGAGGTTTTTTATTATGAATAATGTTATTTTCCATACTATGTATGTGTTTACCTTTATTTTTTTGAAACGGAACATTTGGTCTTGCCTTACCGGGTGGGATACTTACTTTCCATTCCTAATGTTTTTAGGATGGTGTGTTTTAATTGATACTATTATATGCATGTATCTGTTTAGCCAAGTAGTTCTTGTAAGTTGTTAGCTATGTAGTTATTTTGAATTTTATTGGCTTTTGAACATTGTTGTGTTATTGACATAGATAGGGCTGTGGGAAACTGGTGTAGTTAGACCATATGGTGAATTGATGATGAGGGCTTCTTTAGAGTGTCTATATATTTTTACGTTGTGAGACCATAGCATGCATGGATGTACGTTATCCCTCAGAGTGTCTTTATTTCCATGTTTCGAGACCACATGGAGAATTTTACATTGAACGATTCCTCATTGTGTCTGTAGTTTACCAATAACAGACCATGGGGGGAATTGATGGTGAGTTCTTCCTCAAAGATTTTTTGTTTTCTTTAGACCAAAGGGGTTAGACCGTGTGAGATACCTAGGAAGTCTATATATCCTTGTATAAGTTGATCCAGAGGGTTTGGTCTATGAGAACATACAAATTGGGTTACATGAGAATATTTGGTTGAACAAGTAGGGATAGGTTATGAGTACTTCCCAGAGGGTTATTTGTTTTTGATTAGCTGCTTACATGGTATATGAAAATGAATTCAATTGAAACTGTAGGATTGTTTACATCTGAGTACATCCTTTTTTACTGCATCATTTGGCGTATTACCTGCCATATATAATCACTGACTATTAGGAATAGATCTTTGGATGGTTTCCTATTGTGATTCATCACACTTCATTTTTGGGTATTAATTTTGAGCCCAAAACGATTACATTGCTTCAGGTATTTATCAGGGTAAGCACCCTTCTACATTAGTTACTTGACTATTGTGAAGCTGGAGAGCATGAGACCAAGCTAAGGCTTACAATGCCACATGAGTTTATTTTTTTTCCTTGTACATTGGTTTTGTACTATATTCCTACATTTTGACTTGTTCGGCTTCATTCCTAGAAATATGTATCATGCATCATCTATATATGTGCTTTATTTGTTTATTACATTCAGTTGTTTGTTGTATACATTTCATGTTATTACTACTTCCGCTATTGTTATCTATTTCTTTCCACTGCATTACTCTACCAATGTGGGAATAGATTCTCCAATATCACACCCAAGGTCCTCACTTCTAATTAGAATCTTCTATTATTTAGTGAAATACTCTTTAGTCCATCTGACCAACCGGGTATGGGGAATCTCTGGGTGGAACCCATTACTAGGACGTTAAAATGTAATTCTTCCCATGATTAAAGAGATTGAATATGTTGTTTTGTTATTCCATTGATCAAATTGATAATATAAATTAAATTTTAATTAAATTTTAAAATATCTTGAAATATTAAATATCAAATGATTTATTTTCTAAAATTTTACATATCTGCTAACTATAAAGTTTCTATTTTAATGGTGTGATCGTACTGTGATTCACTTTTCATTTATACCCATATACTGATGTATCAAAATTATTCTTTGTTATATTTTTTTTAATTTTTATAATCCATTTTAATCCACAAGTAATTTTTTTATTACCTATTTATTATATTAATGGAAAAAAATCAATGTATTATTTTTTGAGGTTATTAGGGGAGATGATAATGAACATTAAGGAAAATGGGCTAAAATTATAGGAAATGATTAGCACAAATGTGGACTAAATCATAAATTTAATCTAATATTTCATTAACACTGGGATCTTATTTTTTATAAAAATCTTCAAGTATATGTTGAAAAATATTATAGAGGATACAAAAGTTAAATATTTTCTTTTAGGGACAAAAATATTAATGCATTAGTGTAAATATTCCCTAAACACCAAATCATGGATACCTTAGTAGTTTAGACTTGTATTAGGTCATAGAACTATAATTTATACAGGAACCAAAAATCAGATATTAATAATGGGTTCAATAAGAATTTATGTTTTTAGTATATATACAATTTTTTTATTTCTAGTTTATAATTTGTATTATGAAAATTAATAGAAAAAATAATTCAGATTTCTCGAAATAATCACCTTGTAAGACTCATATGTATGTATTTTTTTGAATGTTTTTTTATTAAATTTAATATATTCATATGGTTATTATTATAGGTGATGTTCCATGGATTCTTGATTCTCCACAAAATTATTAGTTGCCTGTTGGTGAACATTGAGATGGAGATAAACAAATGTAGCAGGAGTTTTGACACACAAATTGATACGAGAATAAAAAAATATATAGTTAAATATAGTTATTTGAAATTTATATTATATAATTTGTAATTTTAATTCAATGTAATTATTTATTTCAAAGAACATTTTTCTATTTGAGATATGTGGAGAGATCCATGCCAATAATCTATGAAACATGGGGAGTAAACCCTAGAGCTTCTATACGCTACACCACAACACCCATGATATTGGAAGGGACAACACCACAACATATCCCAATGTAATAACCTCTATTAAAAAGTAAAAATTAATATATGATAACTTAACAGGAACAACTCCCTACGATGAAACATATACATAATTATAAGGGATAAAAATCTATAGGAAATAGTAGGATCATACTACAATGTAGGAACAAACCACCAAAAAAGTGTTATGTCACATCTGCGTCACCGATGACACATCCATTCCCACTCCATGTCGTAGCCCTGATCCCCAGTCATGCTTCTTCCTAACATCTAGTAATGGGATATTTAATTAGATAATAAACAAATAAAATCCCATGTACACTATATGAAAAATAATATTGGTGATGTATGACAAAATCCCAACACTCCATATCCCTATGAATCACTCGTATTATTATGGTTAGGTAACAAATATTTTTTCCTGATACTAAATCTAAGTAAATTTAATTATATCTGTAAAAATATCTATATAATAACATCATAATAAAATATTTAATTTTCTCCTATATAATTACAGGAGTAAAATCTTATTATATGATCAAAAACTTATAACCCCACTTAATAATATTATCCAAAAATTTCACCATACACAGATCATTAGATTATTATAATCTTCTATACAGTATGAAATCACCCATCTTACAACCCTAAATCATATTCCGTGTCATTTTTAAACTACATTCCATACTAATCACACTAGAGTAGCCACCCTACAGGTCTCAAGAACCTTCATGGATTTCAACATACATCATTACCCCAATGATACTTTTTGGTGATTATAGGGATATAATACCACATTCTGACAATATATTATGCATTAATAGTGTAGAAGAATCGATGTTCTAACCAATACTATATTCATCCATTGGGTAATAGACAATATTATTCTAAAAAATCTTATAAAAAAAATAAGGATATTTTCCTTAAATACCACAATCACTTACCAAAAGAGATCTCAAAGAAAAATATAATCTCTAGTTTTCTCATACATAATGAGGGATCCATAAAATATTACAAAATTCAGTGAATAACCATTTAAAAACCCCTAAAAATATTACCAAAATATTTATTTAATCAAAATGGATAAATCACATGTCAAATTCCATAAAATATGTTAATCAAACCCATCAAAAAATGTTCCAAAATCCTCAGAATATAACTCATCTTAGAAAAACATTTCTATAATATATTTATTGATAAAAACCTAATCCAATTTATATAGTTAAAGTGGTAACCTTTATAAAATCGTGGGTAATCAAATCCATATCGACCTATGAAAAACCCAAAATAGTATACATTGTATGAGGGTAATTTGGCTATGATGTGCCCAACATGGGTCGGAATTGAGTGTATAACAATATATTTTTAATTATTTATTAGAATTATATTTAATATAATTAGTTGATTTTATTTTATTATAAGGTGTGGATTGAATGAGTTTATTTTAATGGTTTTAAAGTCATTAATTTAATAGTGTTTCATTAATTTAATTATGAAATTCCAAAATAACTCATGGATTTTGTGTTTCAAAAGTACTAAGTCTAATCACCTATAAAAATGTAGGATCATATTCTTTGGAACTCCATGGTAGAGGATCATTCTGGCACTTTGGATGTGTAACATTAAAATTAGTGAGATCAATGGAGAAAGAACATCATTTATCGAAAAAATAAATGATAAAATTGGAAAACTACAATTAAAATGATAAATAACATCAAATCATTACCTTTGATACTTCATTGGATCCACCCATAATTGATTTCGTCCTATATTTATTGTATTTTATCAATAGAATGAGGTTGTACACTCATGAGGGTAGAATTGGAGAATATAATAGAGAAAAAAATAACAATGTGTCGTTGTATGACGAAATTAGAAAGATATAGTTTAAATAAGGTCACATAGTTATTCAAAAAAATAAACAATATATTGAAAAATATAAAATATGATAATAAGAAGAATAAATTTTATTATATATCTGATGTTAATCAAACAATTTACACTAGAAAAATAACTTTTGATTAGAAAATGATGGTATAACAATATAATTTAATAAAAATAAAACAACTCCCCCAATTCCTTCACTACCAGCTCATTAAATATTCAATTATAGGGCCTTGTATTGATAAATAACATTAAATTTCATTAAATTTAATTAGAATTGTAATAGGTGTTTGAGATATAAAATGGAAGTGGATTATTCGATGTTGACAAGAATACCAGATCATGATTATTTCCCCTTGTTGATCTACATTTATAAATTTGAAGATGCCTAATATTTTGTGTTTCATAGAATATAAAATTCTCTTCCATTTTTACTCTAATTTAGTTTGATATTTCAGTCTAATTGGATTATCCATTCGGGTGTTGTGGTTAAATTGGTTGGTTGGCATTATATGCCTTGAAATCTAGCCAATATTTTATTCTTCATCATTAACCAGCTATATCACAAAGAAACATTAATACGTAGAACCATCTGAAGATGTATTAAATCATTCCTATAATATTATATATGTTTTGTAAAAATTTGTGTTTCTTAGGGATTGAAATGTGGTATCCACATTTATTTGATGGGCTTAAGGCCCATTTTTCCTTGTCTAGAAATTTCAATATAATGTGGACACAAATTTATATCATTACATATGATTCACCATTTAATCATAAATGATAAAATTTTCCACACAATGTCATCAATTATATATGAATATATAAATTCAATTAATTAAATTGATGAAATCCACAAGCTCATGAAAAATGGGACCAAAATTAACACTTTAAACATAAATTTCACATGGGATGGGAAATGGAGTTCAACTTACAATATTAAATAAATAATTTTATATATACATTAGAGTACATGAATATTACATTATAATCATGAATATTATCATATTTCAGTGGATAATAAAATACCACTACATGAGTTTTTTATGGTCTTGAGGAAAAAGCATCTTAAAAAATATGAGATTGATTTCCCTTGTTCGAATTTTGTTAACATAAAATTCCCATAGAATTACATCATTATAAGAAATTTGGAAACATATCAAAATAAGTTAACAAAATATAGTTTCAAAAACAAATCCCATGACAAATCATATGTATTTTTTCAAATTAATCACCATATTTCATCGAATTTAATTTAATCATGATGATGGGTTCTATGCCTAAAATAATGCGGGACCATTTTAAACTTCAAGTGGAAACAAGTGGGACTGATGAGTGGGAATCAATTTAAACATTTAATGTATTAACCTCTTATCTATTTTCTTAACTATAATAATTTTTTTAACGATAATAGAGATTGAATAACAAATTCATAGAAAGAACACAATTGATTCAAAATCCCAAGGTGTCAAACATCACACATATATATAATTAAATGCACTACAATAGAGATGTTACACTTATTATTGTGTAAGTAATATATGGAGTCATGATCCCTATGTGTCAAATGTCATACCTTTTTAAAAAAACATTTCTCTACATGGTTATTATTTTTATTTTTTTGATGGATATTCAAATTAAACTAATAGTGGCCCCAAAAACCATCTTATGATGAATTGGGACCAAGAACTCAAACATACACCCAAAATTTAATTGATTTGTATTGTGTCATAATGATTAAAACAATGAATAATTTGTAAGGTAATGATCACATACAACAACCACACATTAAAACACTATTCCCATCAACAGAACATTCATTAAAATCACAATAAAAGTATTAATAATAATTTTAGATTCAGATTTCAGGTCTCTTGATGAACCTTAATCCATACATGGATAATCAATTCCTTTAAAATATCATATTTTTACTACCCCAAAATTATAATTACATTTCCTAGTGGAATACAATAGAAGAGAATATAGTGTATATAATACGGAAGAAATAGGGGGATAATTAGATTAGAAAAGAATGTATGGAACATAATCACCGAGTTTGATATTTATGACCCAATAATTAGAAATTGATGAATTTGTATTCAGGTAAAAATTGGATTCCATGGAGATGGTTGAAGGAAGGATTGAAATCATGATGTCTTGTGTTTCATATGGACTTACTAAAATTATTTTCCTCCTAAATCACACTAAACAACATTTGATCAAATTGGAAAATACAAGGTTGTTATCATGAAAAAGAAATCCAAATAAACCAAAATAATGTAATATAATCACAAAAAATGAGTTTCCTTTTGGGAAGCACTTTAGTTTATATTTTTTATCTCGACATAGACCCACCATCTCTCCTAATAACATATTTCAACATCATAAGGATTAAATTTTTCAACACACCCATTAAATAATGATTTATAATACATTGGGGAGGGATGGAGGTTTTTGAAATTGATTTGATTAAAATACTATCATTCCCTATGAATAGGCTAATAACATGAATAACAAAAATATCTCATCCAATTCATTTTCAATAGTGCTTAATTCATAAAGGACAATTTATTTATCAATAGTTTTGAGAGAGGATGAAATGATAATGAGGTACTTTTTTGTTATACCCAATAATGGAATCCCTAGAAGTTTGTCTGGACTCAATTTTTAGGTATTATCCAAATGTTCCAATGGTAATTGATTTTTAAAAATCACTAATGGATCCATCTATATGGGAATAAATCCATGGACACGGGTTCCTTCATGTGAATACCAAAAAATTTAATCCTCTATCCATATAAATACATTACCAATTCCATGATCATCTTGAGGTTCATTTTCAATATTATTTATCAATATTTCCCCCAGAACATCCTCAGAATCATGAACATGAGAACTCAGATTATAGATGTTGAGATTATGGCTCTTGTTTCCAAAATTTATTCTCATTTTCACGATCCTAACTCAGAAGACTGAGTATATTTTTTCAAAGAATGTATGACAATGTTTGATGGTAGTTTTTCTTTATGATCCAATATATGGTCATTTTTAACGAAAAAATGTCAAAATTTTGAATAAAATTTTGAACTATCACAAAAATTTCCTTTTAGATACCCTTTGGAATCCAAACACTTCAATCAGTGAGTTGTAGAGTGATATGATTTTGTTAAAGATCTTTAATTCCTTACTAATAATAAATTGTATATTTAATGATGTTCCCATTATCTCCTAGATCACATTTTTCATTCATAAAATTTATATATCATGATAAATAATGATATAAGGACATCCTAGGTCTATTAACATAGGGGTATGTGTTCCTGGATAGTGGAACTCACATTTTCTACCAAATAGACTTTTTTTATGAATTTCTTTTTTGAATGTTTAGATATACTTCAGGTATATAGAGTACACTGGTATGGGTTTTATTTCAAGAATAATTGGTATTTTAAACTTCACATGGGATAATACATTAGTGAATATTTTATTCAATCTGGGTTTATATTTTCCTATCTTGCATAGAGATAATGGAACATGTATGAATATTTTTTTTAGAGGTGCTAGTTCAAAATCATTATTAGTAGACTTTTCAAATTCAATGATATTTTCAACATTATTTTCATGAAATATTGAACTATTTTAGTTATTATGTAATGTTATTTCATGTTTCTTATAGGTTTCATGCTCAATATTATAGTATTTTTATTGAGTAAATAATGAAAGTTTTTTTTGTAACCAGATTCTCCTGTCAATGATGGGGGAGAAAAATTTCAATAAAAATTGGTTCTATTAATTTTTTTATTATTAACAATTAATTATTAAGTGATGATAATTTTTATTTCATTTTCTCCATTTTCATACACAATTTTTCATGTATTCGTTGAATGATAGATTTTTATGGAACGTATGATGGTTTGTTTATCTAAATTAGGCAATTTTATGTAAAATTAAATATTTATTTGGTTGTAGGATTGGATATTGAATTGATCTGGTGGATATTGGTATTGGGAAGGTTGTGTTCAAAACTCTTTATGTGTTAGAATTTTTTTGAGGGTTGGGGTTTAGGAATTGTTGTTTTTCATTATTAATTTCCATTCCGATGTAAGCCTATATAGTCATTGTACCATTGATATAATGTGTTTTGGTAATGTGTATTTTTACTATTAAATGAATTAACTTCTATTACGAGTCCTCTTAAATGAACCTCATAAATTGAAGGAATGCCTGCGATGTTTTAGGTCTTATGGTTTTGTTTCTCACAAATTGTGTGAAGTGGATCAACAGTTTGGGTTGCATGTGCCTTCCAAAGATCAATCTCATCAACCTTCTAAGGGACTATAGTATGGGTTTATCTATGATTTTATTCTTCTCCAATATTTTTCATTCTATAATATTTGGATGTACTCACATATTAAGGTGGTGTTCCCAATTTTTGGTTTCATTAATTGGAATTTTCTAAATACCCGTAAACATTATTTAGGGTCTTGTTTTTGAATGTTCCATTAAAAATCATATAAATACACAATTTTTTATTCATCAATGCCCCTTAATTAATATTTTTCACTTGGTCATGGATTGTGTATCCATTATGCGGAACCATGTTTAATGTGTCTCTGAACATTTCCCATGATTCATAGAATGTTTCCTATGCTTTTTCATAATGAAAATGTGATGACCCCTTTGAGTGCAATTGTTTTATAATGGGGGATATATATTTTTTAGAATCCCCATTGTAATTAGTCTCAAGAGTTAATGTATTATGGTATCATGTAATTTAAGAAAATATTTTATTGATCAGGAAAATAAATAGGAATGAGTATCATTTTAACTAAATCAATTTTATTTGGAGCGAACATGGTTTTAAAAATGTCATTGAATTGTTTAAAAAAAGTTATGGAATATTAGTCTCCATCCCATGAAAGGTTGGAAGGTGTTTCAATAGATATTATTTGAAGAAATAATGTAAATATAATTTAGTATCATTCATAATTCCTATGTTTCCTTTGTTATAGGTAGGTGGGTGGTTTTAGGTAATGGTATGGTCTCCAATAATTTTCAAGATAGGGGCTCAGTCATTTTTGTTTCCATTTGAATTTCCACCCTAGATTATGACATGAGCCTGTTAATGATTCTCCATTTTATTGAAATAAATATTTGAATCCAGTGTTTTAGGAATACAATGATCTATGTTATGGATTCCCTTATATTTGAAGGTCTCCTCACCCCAAATGTTTTCAAACATAATTATATGGTTAGATTCATCATAATTTTAAGAGGACATGAACTGGAAAAAAGGGGAAACAATATGGGAAATTGGTGTGGGATATGATAAATGGGTGAGTAGAAAATTGGTTTCAAAAATTAATTACATGGGTCCCTAGAAAAGTTTACAAAAAAAAATTCACCCAAAATTGCCCATGGTATATGGTTTATGCAGTATCATATAAAATATCGTGGGTTATCAAATCCTCACAGACATAAAAAGAAACCTAATGAAATATAAATACTAAATTGGTGATTTGGATATAAAGGTACCATCCTGGGTATTAATTGTGTTGATAATTATAGAGTTTATAGACTTATGCTAATTCTATTTATGTTAATTTGTTTATACGATGTTATTAAAAGGATTGGATTGAATGAATTTATTTTAATGGTGTTTATGTCTTAAATTAGAGAGTGTTTATTTTGATGAAATATAAAATTCCAAAATAAATCACGGACTTTTTTTCAATATACTATTTTTAACAAAATATAAACATGTAGGATCATATTCATGAGCCTTACAAGATATAGGATCGTTCTACCAATTAGTATGTGTATACTAAATTTTTTGAGATAAATGGAGATGACAGATCATTGATTGAAAATATCAATGATTGAATTGAATATGAAAAATTAAAATGTGAAATAAAATCCAATTCATATCCTTTATAATCCCATTCCACAACCCATTAACGTTTTATCCCATAAATTATGCTATTAGGTTAATGGATACTAGTAGTAGACTCATGTGGGTGAAATTGGAAATGAAAATTGTGAAATAATGATCACTCCACTATTCTATGATGAAATTCACATGTGTTTGTGTGAATAATTTCACACCATTAATAAATTTTATCAATGTCATAATAAGACAAATAAAATAAAATTATAAAATGAAGAATTGGTTTTAAATATCATGTGTGAATCAATAAACAGAAATGAAAAAAAATATGTAATTAAAAAAAATTGAGTAAGAAAACAATTAAAAGTAATAAAACAAATCCACTAATTCCATTACTAGTAGAACCATAAATTTAAATTTTGGGTGATACGTTATATCCCCCCATTCAATGTATTTCAATTTAATCAGGATATTAAAATATAGGACACAAATAAAAGATAATTGGATGTTTCAATGTTTACAAGGAAATATGATCAAGATTCCTTCCCCTTGTTGACGACAATATATAACTTTTATAATGGTTAAGATTTAGGATGTCATAGAATTGATATATTTTATTCTATTTTTCCTCTGATTTATTATTAAATACCATCCAAATTAGTTCATCTATTTTGGTGTTATCATTAAATTTGTTGTCTGTCATTATGGACCTTGAAATCTAGCACATATTTGAATCTTCTTATTTCACAACTAGATCACCATGAAAACATAAACATTATCACCACACACAGTTGTATTAAAATATTTTATTAATTGACACTATTTATTATTTAAATTTCTTTATTATTGGGCATCAAAGGTGGGATATGCTTTTATTTGATGGGAATAAGACCCATTCTCCTTTGTTGAGAAATTTCAGAATTCATGGAAAAAAATTTCTATCATAACATATCATTAATACATTGATCCTAAAAGAGAATATGTTCAATAAAAACCGATAAATCATATTATAAAATATTTTTTTTTAAATTATTAAAATGATTAATTCAACATGGTGATGGGAAATTTAGCCAAAATTTATACATTAAACATGAATAACACATGTGATAAGAAATGGAGTTCCAATTATAAAATTTAGTGATATAATTGCTTATGTACATTGATAAAAATGAATTTTAAAATATAGTCAATTAATAATATCCTCAATTTTTGTCAAATTAGATGACCATTTGAAGAAGAAAAATTATAGTCCCACTATCTATGGAAATATCTAATAAATATGTAAAGCCTAACCCAAGACTAGTGAAATCATATCCCATGACTCATGACGATATTTATATTTATTGAACATAATTAGTGTAGATTTTCATTTTTAAATGGTTTATATTATGATTTAAACCTATTAATACCCTTGTGGAATACTAATATTGATCCCATACATCAATACTTAATTATTAAACTCTCATAACCATAAATTATCTAATGCAAAAAGGTAACTCTTATGTTAATATTTTATGATTATTGTATTATTATTTTTCTTCTATTACATTGAACTAACTTGATCAATGACTACAAAACCTAGAAACCAAGATATATGTTTTGGGGAATGTAAGTAAATCATGCATGAAAAATACAATAATTATACATGTTTAACACAAATAGGTATAATCAAATTATTACTCAACATTAATATTATGATTTATCATAATACACATAATTAAATGTCTAATGGATATTTTGGGCATGGTCACACTAATCCAATTGTAAAAATGATTAAAACTATTTTTTGTATTGTTTATTTCTTCCATTCGGTCACTCATTTTTCCATCTCCCTATTTCTAATTCTCAAGAAAAAACATTGGAATTCATGCCAATACAAAAATCTCATCTAAACCAAGATGAACTCACTAATCTTACATTATAATAACTAAATGATATAGATAATTGAAAATTCCATTTACTAAATAAATGGAATGTTTTAAATTTTTTGTTGATCAAAATTATTAATATCACATTACCATATGAATGTAGAGATATTTTACCTTATTTTTTGGAAAACTAATAGTCTGCTAATTTAGATATCCAGTGTTTAAAAAAATAAATAGTTTTAGTTTTTATATTTTTATGATATTATACAAATCTTCTTGAATTTATTAATGTGAAAGTCATTTTTCATTCCTTCTATAATTTTATTATTCATGTAATTTTATGATATTTTATGTTAATTTTAATCTTCCTTAATTTCTCAAATTGTATGCACTCTATAGATACCTCCCAAAAGATCCAATATTTATTAAAAAATCCTAAACCATAATGTGTTTTAACATAATCTAAGTATGAATCACCAATTTATTGAAGCTTCATGTTGACAACACCACCAATACATGGTTCTTCTATTTCCAAAACCATAATTTATATTCAAAACTACAAATTTTCATAATCACGCTCATTCTTTAATATTCATATTCATCAATTTACTAAATGTTAAATGAAAAATTATAAAAAAACATGAAACAAATCCCAGAAATAAACATTAAATAAATTTTAGAATCATAATTGGTGTTACCAGTGTAAAAAAAACATTATTGTCAAGAATCCTAAAGAATTATTCGAATCATTATATTAAATTAAATAACCGTAAATTATATTTAATACACATAGATACACCTGAATATCATTTAAAAACATCAATAATTTTTCTTGTGGAATTACTATTATATAAATCCTTGAATCCAGATTCTATGCAATAAAATTCATTAAATAATACTTTTATTTCTATATTAATAAACTAAACAATTAAATTCCACTAAATCTATTCCATATGATCAATAATTATGAACTTAATTTTTTTTAATTTGAATTATAAAACCTCAATAATATAATACAATATAAAGAACTAATTCAATATATGAAACCTCACTATATTGAGTTTGAAAAAAAATCCAACATATAGTATCATTAATTCTTGTATTAGATTGTAACAATCTCCCCTTTTACAATTTTCACCAAAAAATTCATGAATTCATCGACTACAAACAAAATCACAATGAATATATTATGGTATATCATGGATTCATATATTTTCACCTATTGTAAGACAATTTTACCAACCAACCCCCCTCTTTTTATGGGTTTAATCATGGCATCTTGAAGATTCCTTCTCACAATAGAAAATAAAATCAAAATCAAAATCCCATCCAATATTTCAATATGTATTATCATTGAAAAAATAATTAATCATAGGCTATAGGGGTTTCATGTATAATTTGAACAACATTCTCCCCTTCTATAATTATATTAGAATTCTCATTTTCATTATATCATTGATTAAATAAAGGCCATGAATTATTGAATTGTTTACCATCTCTTTTCCCTATTATATACATATCGGTATACAAAATTGATTTTATCTATATTTATTATACATTCAATGAATCATATTAATAGGGACAGAAAATCCACAATATTATTCAACTAAATCACGTACCTAATCAGTATTAGTTAGATAGTACATTGAATCTACTATAATCATAATTTTTATCCTACCCTATTTTATTTGTAACTACAATTTAATATATAAATAATATCCCCATATTTATTTTTAATAATTTACTATTACCTTGAATTATTTTATGATTATTCTCCCTTACTTGACAAATTTCTCTCAAAATTTGTTAGTGAAATGGAATTCCACTAGATTACGGGACAAAAGAGGATAGAAAAACAGTAATTTCATATAAAATCAATGAATTCCAATGGCGAGTGGGGTCCAAAAATCCACAATAACATATATATGGGTATTCTAATTACCTCCAATCTATTTAATGATTGTAAAACCTCTCCATGTGTATGAAATATGTCAGGGTATAAACGTTATTAATTTTTGTAATCATACACTCAAACATCATTAACCCTCTCAAATGACATTCTATATAATTAAATATTTTTAGACAATGAAAACATTTACATTTAAAAACTATTCTCCATATCTATTTTTTTATTGATTAAACTAAAAAATTAACAATGATTAAGTAAAAAAATAATTACACCCCATATGTTAAAACCATGTGCGGTATGAAAAAGATTATGTTTACAAAAGAAAAACATTTTGTTGTGATAATTTATATCCATTAATTTCATAATGAATTAGTTCTTATCATCAACCAAGGAACTCCCCTATTAAAAAAATTACATGTCAATAAATTCATTAGTAAATAAAATGGAACTAATAATTTATTGAGTAATAGTAGTTTCCTCCTCAAATTAAAATATGTAGTCATTAATTTGGTGAAACCTATTTATTTTTTATTCTACAATGTGTATTTCTTTATTTATCAGGATTAAATATTTAGTATATTAAGATATTACCCTTTTGAAAGTCTCATCATTATCTCCAAATATAGAATAATAATTTATCTTCCTCAAAAATCATTTGATATGTCAAAAATATTAATATAAAAACACCTATTAGAAATATTAACATTTATGAATGTTATTTTTGTTACTGATTATTATTTTATTTTACTCTTATCTATGAAATTTCAAATTTGAAAAGATAATTTTTTTACATGTACAACAATATTACTAATTCAGGATTAGGCATTAATATATTTTTAATTTTCATATTCAATTTAAAATTTCATTAAAATATTTCTCTGACATAAACCACATCAATAAATATTATAAATTCTAAATTCATGTGCATAGGGTCCCTATAATTTTATATTATTAGAGAAGATTTTGAGTGACTATAGACCCCCACAATCCCAATATCAACATTTTTTAAATTTCACATGATATCTAATATGAGTTTTATATATTTTCATGAAACCCAAATATTTTTATGTTTTCCCATTACAGTGGTTTAATTCAAAAAAAAATTATTTGTATGGGTTTTTAGTCCATCAATGTTCTTGTCCATGGATAACTGATCAAAGGTTTCTTATCCAATTCATCGTGATTAGATATTTATCTATCATATAGTTCATTCAATTCATAATAGAATCCATGTTTAGGGATACTTCCACATCATCACTTGATCCTCAGTCCTTTTCCACATTATTCTATTTATTTCAAATAATGTTTTTATTCAAAATTATAATTTTAATAACTCATAAATTTAAATTAAGCACAGTTATCTTTATCAAACTCATCATTTCATATTTTTCTTATAATAATACACCTTCCATTCAATTGATACCAATGATCATGTACTATTCTTAGAGAATATTACTTCCAACCAAACCATATGAATTATTAATATGGTAAGAGTTATTGTAATATAATCAATCTATCATTTTTTGTGAATGAAAAAAACATTTACCAACAAATCCATAAAATGAAATCTATTAATTTATTCTGATTATATATATTTAAATATAATAAATTTATTCATTCAATTAAACAATATAATTGAATTCTTATATACATTCTCTTGAAACTCTTCCCATCATCCATATTATTGGATTAAAGCCTTTGAGCTAGAAAAATGTCACATTTGACATTATGGATATTCTAGGAGGAAAATATTTATTTAATGTCCTATTAAATGATGTTTCTTTACAATTTAATATAAATATGACAAATTTCATTATATTATATGATTCATTGAAAATTAATAGTAATTCCCCATAAGTATGCCAACTATGAAGTTATATGAAGATATTTAGAAACATATGTTATACCGTTATTAAAATATTCTATCATAAATCATGTAGATTTATTTTAGTTTGGTTTGAGTACATTGAAGATGATGACAAATTAACCCATGAAATTTTTACTTGGTAATATCTAAGAGATGATATTATATGAAAATATCCATTTATATTATTTTTTTATGTAATTTGTCATTTGATATTTCTATAAATAAAAAATGTTTAATGGTTATTAGATATAGGATTATTTCTAATTCAAATCCTGAGTCATGTACATGAATATATTTCCAAAAAAATTGAAATTATGTTTTGGGAATGGTTAAGTATATTTTGTGTTCGATGAGATATTTTTTCCTTAATGAACAATTCAATATAGTATTTTTCATTTCTTCATTGTGGACGTTGATGACTTAGCCCATTGTATTGGAATGAAACTCTAAATGAAAAATTCCATGGCTATGATGTATTCAAAATATCATATCATATAGTCTCTGAGTAAAATATTGAACATATAGGTTTATGAGATTTGCATTAATCCTTCTTGATTATATATCATGATAGATTGATTATATTACACAATTAGCATTCAAATTTATTTTTCATAATTTCCACATTGACTTCTTCCTCTATTATTTCTGTAACATATTGCTGGATACCGATTTTGGATATTAGGTGAGTCTCCTAATTCAATGGAAGAAAAGGCATAGACGGTCACAAACATAATGTTCACCTAATATTAGATAAAATTTAATTTAGTTACATACATGGGATAATTGAAATTGTTCTTTTTGAGGAATAATAAACAATTATTCTATTTTTGATCATAATTATTCAGCCACCATTTATATTTATATTATTACATAAATTTGAGGAAAATTATTATTGATAAGGTAATAAATTATAATTATTTTTTAAATATATATAAATTTTGTTACATAAATAATAAAGTAAATATTTATTCTATGATTAAATTATTTATCTCTACCTTGTATTTATTATAAATTTAATAAATAAATATTTATATTATTTTATTTATATGAATACATATCTATCAAACTAATAATATTAACATATAAATATTTATTATTCAATGTTTGATAAATGTAAACGATAATACATTTTCCATGAAGATGACGATAAAAATACTGATATAACATTTTAAAATATATTAAAATTTATTTATATATTTGTTTAAAAATAATGAAATTCTATGATTGTGAGGGTCAACTCATGAAATGAAATTTAATGAATATTATTATTTTAGGAATTTAAATTTTTCATATTAAATATTTTATTAATTGTATTTTTGAAATTATCTATATTATAAATTAGAACTATATATTTTAATTTTATATCATTCTGATAACTTGCGTAAATAGATTTATTATGTAAAAAAATTCCCTCTGTAGAGAATTATATGAATAAAAAACGTATCCTAGAGTTTACCTCAATATTTATCTAATATATTTCACCATAATCATCTATATGAATGATAAAATTATTTTCAATATTGAAAACATTGTGAATATTTTTTTTAATAATTATAACTTATGTTAGATGATTCATTCCACAACTCTGACACGCGGAGAACCATTGGGGACGCTCTATAGTCTATGGAGCTTGTGTGGATCTCTGTAAAATATAAATTAGATTCTATTAGAGATGCGATGGTACAAATGAATCAGGGTTTGATTGTTCAATCTATTCATCAAAAAAATACTCTCGATCAAGTAAATTTATTTTCATTATATTATTTTATAATTTACTATGAAAATATCATCACTAGAGTTATTAGATTTTTCCTTTATGATTCACTTGACAAAATCATGTGACATGATGTAATCAATCATTTTAATATGAATTATTTATTTTACTTGACAAATAAAAATCATTATAAATAGGCTATGTCATGTTCCACTAAACTTGGAAATAACATGTGGTATCAAATTGGTTGGGGTGAAATTTATAATTTTTTAATACATTGATTATTTATTATCCCAATTATTTTTTAATTTTTTCTTCAATTTTTAATCATAACATATATTTTTGAAAGAACTTGTGTATTAATGATAATATAACTATGAACATTTGAAAAATGAATTATAAGCATTCAATGAACCCTTCAAGAGATATAGAGATTCTAGATAGACAACATTATTATATGGGGATTTAATCATGGTGGTATAAATTGTGTAACATGTTTATCAGACTAGGAAAATACTAGATAATCATTTTACATTCATTCTAAATAGAACTTGTTGTCATTAAATTTCACAAGTTTATCGTGAAGAAAATGAAAAATGTCTTAGGGATTATTTGTCCTGTAAATCTCTTGCACATTATATAGTCACAAAAGGTTGTCTATATTAATTTATGGAATCCATTTTTTTAAATATTAAATAGGTATTAATTATATAGTGTGTGTGGGATATATTATAAGAAGCACATACCAACATTGATTACATGGATATTATCTAGTGTAAACACCATGTAACATGCTATTATCTAGTTTAGAATACACATAGTGTCCTAAAATATGTAAAATGGGATATGATGAATGTAGATACAAACTATATAATAAGCTTAAATTCCCAGTAACTCAATACTATTAATATAGAAAATACATCAAACCAATATATAAATGGTTCATATTAGTTTTATGAAAAAAAATTAAATTTCGACATTAAATAAAATGAATGGAATGTATATGATGTATAGTCCATGTGAATGGGATTAAAAGTTCAAAGTTTATAATTAATATAAGAATAAAATTTGTAAATACACATCATGTGGTAATTGAACTCCTCATGTTCCTTATAATGTTATTTAACACAGTACATGCCACAAAGGATAAATATGTGTTGTTTTTCATTTCATATCACTCTAAATAATAATCATGGAATGTGTAACAACATTTCCTATATTTTTGTGACATTCTTTCAATACATTATGCTTTAAAAATAAATTATAAACAACCAAATAAGATTATGGTTTATTAGGAATGGTATATTCCACAATTCCTTAATATACATTCTATGTACTTAATTTATTTATTATAAAATAGTAAAATTCTATATAATTACAAATTATAATTTTTGAGAAATAAATTTAATGAAATGACTATTTTGATTAATAATTATAGTAAAAATTATTTAAAACTGATATTTATTAGGTAAAGAGGAAAAAACTGAATAATAGAGTTGCATAAATTTGATGATCGATTTTATGAATGAGAAGTCTTTTCAAAAATGTTACTAATTTTGATATTAGACTCACTAATGTATGAAATGGTTTCTATTTAAATAAATATTTTTTTGGGTATTAATATGTGAATATTTTATCTAAAATTAAATATAAGAGCATATGTGTTATCCCTCCATTTATTATTATATAGTATATGTGTATGAATATTTTAATTTATGTATAAGAAACACCATTTTAATCACACCTATATGGATATTTAGTGTAACACCCCATCCCAAACATTTGGTTCTGAGATGAAGTTCCACATAACCTCATGTGTAACTCCATTTATGCAATAATATGTAGAAGAGTTTCAAGAGTCTTCATATTCATAGGGATTGTATATCCTTAGTAAATATTGTCATCAACTATTACTATAATATAAATATAAGCTAACCTTATAGCACATTTGAAGTATAATTTGATGAATAGTTATAATCAACGTGACACTAAGTCGTAAAAAAGTAAAAAATGTATCTACATTGTGGAATGTCAATAATCATATCAATTCAACTAAAATTTACAATAAATAAGGATTTAAATAAACTATGTCTATTTCATAACCCATCCCAAGAATACCCATATTATGACAAACGGATCCCCACATAGTGTTAAATTGAAATACAAATTACATCCATGAATGAATTTATAACCATTTCACTATTAGGGAAGGAAGAAATATAATGGAAATAAAAATAACCAAATAAATCCCTCCATAAACAAACAAAAAACAATTATAAACTATATTTTGTTTTAAGAATACTCTCTATGTAATTATTGGAACACCAATTGATTTGTCTCTCTCACTAAGCACCACCAAGTCTAAGTCCATATAAAACTTTGAAAAAAGGTTTATCATCAATATAATACACGAAATGTGTGGGAAAATTCCATGAAGGTATTTATTTAAAAATACCCAGTAGAACACCCCAAAATATCTATATATATAGAACCATGAATAATAGTTATCTCATTACCGGTACATGTCAAAATCATATAACAAGAACATCTAAATATACTCATAGTCTTGACATAGTCTCAAGAAATATCACAACTATATTGCTTTTCTAGGATTCTTGCTCGGACGATCCACATAGAACTCAAATAAGAGAACACACTACATGATTCAATTACCCCTAATGGAATCCATTCAAGATGTCATTTTCATCTAATCTCACCCTACGATATACATGTTTCATGTCTGAAGAGATCGATTAATAGATATGGATTACATGCTAGGCTATAGGGTTTACAAATAGACCAATCTAGATTAACTGACTATGTGGGGAGGGCACCTTCATATTATTGGACACGATGATACCATGGTCCCCACATAGAGGAATGATGATGATAGAGGATCTCATGTTGTGTGATCATGTCCTTTTTCGAGTATATGGAATGTCTATGAATGTACTATCCTAACTATGTCTAAATATGAATGGCCATGTATGTTCTCTATTTCATTTTTTGTTATGTACTCTGTACTCTTAGTCATGTATGTGTACCACCCTAGTTACACCATGGTTTTACGAGTAAGGGTCACATAAAATATGATATATTTCCCATTCTAGGTGATATTTATTTTATCCATGGAACTATATCATGTTACATGGGGTGCCACTTGTTATATTATTCTAGATTACATGTTGTGTAATCCTTGAATTCATTGAACCCAATTTAATTCATCTATATATTCCTTCAAAAACATCACCTTAGATTCTTCTCCCGTTGACACCCAGATCTCACAAATTTTGTTCGAATGAGCCTCTTAATAAATTAATCTTATTAACCCATACCATTATCTTCTCTAAAATGAACATTAAATTCCAAAATTAATTTCAAAGTAAACATTAAAAGAAATTTTACCCCCAAATCCATCCGTAATCGATTATTTTTTTGATCTACTCAATATAATCCCAAATTTGTGGTATCAATCTATTATGCCACAAAAAGGGTGAACAATGAATAATTTATCATGTATTTTTCAAATCACTATTAATATGAGACACATGTGATGAATTAAAAAATATCATATGGAATAAAAATAAAAAAAATAGAATTAACATCAACCATGTTTTGTTTGGCCTTGATCGATTTTCATTACCACTGCGAATGATGATACAATAAAATAAACAATTTCTCCTAAGAATATTCACTGAATAAGCATGCACCCACAATATGATCAATCCATGAATCAATTAGTTAGTTTATTTATTTTTATAAATAGTAGGTATAATAATATGGGGATAAATTCATATAAAACAAAAAAATACCTCAAGATGGTTTTATTTATTTATATTAATGAATACATGTTTTTGCATTGGAGATATCCATTAATTCTAGTGGTGGAATGATCCCTGATCCTAATATACTCTTATTACATCCATCAAGAATGCTCTCCTCCAATTATCTCCCTATATTTGAATGATTAGGTATATAAACCATAAAAGATATCCTGAAAGCATATTTAATAACCATATATGATTGGGAATAATAAATTAAATATAATAACTAATTTTTTGTTCATTTAATAATCCCCCCAAAATCATGCTCAACATGGACATCTAACATGCTACAAGGATAAGCCATTACTAGGGTAATCCCACACATTGAACATAGTTATGTCCTCAAAGTTATGAATTGAGAATAAATTTAAAATTTATTCCAATTTTTTAGGAGAACTACTCACACTGGATATTAACTATATTTAATATATATGAAAAATTACTTTTCGACTCATCGTGCATCATAACCCCATGATGTCATAGAACATAGCTCTGAAATTAATCCATAAAATATTATAATGTTTTATATTTTAAATAAATCCTATTCATTAGATTCATTCCACCATGAAGATTTATGCCCCAAAAATCAAAAAAAAGGGAATTAGGTATAGAGCATACATCTAGGTTTCCAGAAAACGAGGCACTCTATTGAATATTCTCATGTTAAAACCATACACTCACAAAATTAATCACTCAAATATGATAAATAGTCTAATTATGATCCTCAATCCATATTTAATACATATATACTTGTATCACAATCCAATATTTCTGGATCACCATAGTTTATAACATTAAAAGTTTATTGCATATACTCGATACATGAGGAAGGAATCCATTACTTGGTCTAACAGTGGTAGTATATCTATGTGGTAAAACACCTCATAAACTCAACATTATCTATGGAAATGTCCAATGAATCTTGTAGATATCTTTCAACCTTGTCCAAATCATCAAAATCCACCTCGAGCTGAGACCCTAATGAACGGATGGTCTTCCTCATCAAAATCCATAGGCATATATATTCAGTCAATATATGATTTATGATGGATCTGTGTAGTCCTAACCAAATCTCGTATTACCTTCATCTTCTATTTATTGGCACGAACTATCACTAAGGTAATAAGTGACAACTATCCGTGGTCTATCTACTATTGTGTTTTAACTTATGGTCAATCATAAAGGACTCGAATGGTTTCATAACGATGGAGTAATTGTAGGTGTTTTTATATGAAAACCCTACAATTTATTGGTGATCCTTCTATCTACTAAAAATTTCTAATATGCACGCTGCAACATATCCTCAAAAACTAGATGTTATTCTTATTTTTTCCTTCAATGTGTGGGTGAAGTGAAGTTATAAATTGGAACTATGTCCCAAAAACCTCATGCAATCCATTCAGTAAACCATATATAATTTTAGAAACAAATTCTGAAATGGCCATTGATATAACTCAATGGATTTGGACTATCTACTACATGTATAGGCATCCAAATATATCAACTAATCTCATATTTCCAATTTTTATGAAGTAGGATGTCATGGAAATTCTAACAATGATCACCCACATGGGATCATGTGTCCTATATTTATGTGGTAACCACATCATGATGTCAATGGATATCTCATCCCACTTCCATAATGGAACCTCTAGGGGTTGACATAAACACACGGGAACTATGTGATTATACATCATTTTCTAATATGTATGGCATCAAGAGACAAACTATAAAAATCCTTTATTCATCCCCATCCACCAAAATTAATATAAAAAATCTTGGTAAAACCTTACCACCAATAGATTTATCACCAAGGGAGATTAATGAATCAATCTCGTAACCTCTTTCCATAGTGTCACTTGTAATATCATGTGTTCAATGAAAAGAACATTATTCTCCCTATGTTTAGAAAATTCATCAAATGTAGGTTCAGCGGATACCTTATTATGTAGGGTCTAACTGTCAGAATCCTCAAGATGCACGTCCTTAACTCACTATAAAATTTGAGGGTTAATAACAATATTAAGTTGGTAATCAATTCCATCACCATAAAAAAATAACTATAATGAGTGAAACATACATGAGACCTCCATTATTAGATGTAAACATGATCTCCTACTTAGATCTTCTTCTGAATTGTTGCACTTCCTAAGAGAATAGAAAAAAATAGAATTCCTAATCATGGAAGAAATATTTACATCACCTCTATCTCTCATTAATATCCTACTGAGAGAAGACATACTTGAGTCATTTTTAGTCAGAATTGATGATTAACCCCTCGCCCATCTTGTAGGGTCTCCATATCATCATTGTGTTGAATACCACTACTAACTCATGATTGTGGGTAACATGTCTTTTCACATGTCATATAAACTAACATGAACCATATGAAATCACAACTTATCACTACATCCAAGACAACCATGGTTGGCTCATCATGCATTGTGTAAAAATATACACTTGACACCCTCAATTATCAGACTCAGGATGGGAGGGCTCTTCAATCTCCACATATACTCATAGAAATACTACTCCAACCACTATATCAACAAGACATTATCCTCCATTCACATTTCTAAATTCATGGTATATAATATCTCGGATTAATTATATATTAATATGCTATAGTATCCTACCAATGAATGGATGCTCGACACCTCCATTATGCTCTTGGGTGGCATCTCATAAAATATTTACATGCCCTTTTGTAGGTACAATATTAAACTATTTTTTAAATAACATGTACCATAATGTTTACATCAAGAATAACGATGTGACACTTTGACAGACTCTCATAAAGCTGGTGCTCTTAGAGTATGTCTACAACCATCCAAATGTTTCTCACATTACCATCCATGAATGTTGAGTATTTTAGGATATCATTGATTAAGACTACCATAGAAATACCTAAAACATGATTAAGGATCCATTTCATTAGTCCCATAAACACTACTTGGGAGTTTTTAAATCCAAATTAAATCACCATGTACTTTGGGAGAACATCATACCCCTCCTCATCTAATGAAGGAGGTCATTATTCATCAATCGTGTATACTTGTAGTTTATATTCACATGTATTATATGATGGTAATCAACACAAAACATTATGATCTCATCCAATTGCTTGGGGAATAATACTAGGCATACCCAAGGAGAGACATTGGGTCTAAAAACGTCCTTCCACTTCATGTCATACAACTACACCCATAGCATGAAAACCTCTACATGTTCTATCGTATATTAATGTTTAAAAATTGGGATTATCCTAGGTTTATATAAATGTATAATTATATAAATTTATGGGGATGTAATTCTATAGAATCCTTAGAAAATTCATCCTCATGCCTCCCACTACTACAAGAATTTAACAACTCAACAAATACTATAAAATAAGTGTAATTCTATAAAAATGTTGAATAACCATTCATACCCCCTGATGCATGAGTCTATCATACCGTGATTGGGTTTCCTTACCACCCACAATGAAAAACCTCATCCCACCACCATAAAGACACGACATCCTCTACTATAAACACTATATCGTTGAAAGAAACATAGATAACCGGTCTATACATACAATTACATCATAGGTCCTAATCAATGATCCAAAGTGATCCCAAAATAATATCTCCCCTCTATGGGCCATGGAACAAAATCTATAGAAGTGTGCGATCAATGAGTCACCCCAAGTATCATTCTATAAGAACAATTGTCTACTTACAGGCTCAAATAGTGTCTCTATGTCTCGATCCGGAGAAATATAAGAGAATGACACACACTTGTGTCTATCATTACTAATTATATTGTATAAAAGACTCAAATCAAACATTGTATAAACCCTATTTAATTTTGTACATAAGACACAACTTTTTATATCTACCATCACGATTTCCATATAGCTCCCTAAGCCTAGCACACACCATATATGGTTGGTGGTGGTAACAATTAACAAAATATTTCACCACGATAAAATTTCTTAGATCATATACAATATCTACAACCCTAGGTACATTTATTCTTTTTTTCATTTCCTCTACCTGGGTAGTCCATATTCTGACTCTCTTTCATCCAGGTAGCAGGTTGGACAATCTCATTCAATATATAATCGACCGCCACTGGAGTAGAACTGCCTCACTTTATAATTCCTATATCCATCTTGTGTTTCATAAACCATGCAAACTATGTCCTAATATTAGCTCTTGAAATGTCTCACATGTCAAGGTCCCTACCTATGACATCTATTATATTCCCTAAAAAAGATGATCTTGTGTTCACTCTACAGAAACCAATTATCTATGTTTACTGACCTAAAAAATAATCAACCACCAAAACACAATCCACCACCATAGAATAAGTAGGAATTTATATAGGTATAATGTTTGATATGGTTTCCCCACATAGTCCACCCTTTAAGGTACCATCCACAAATATCTGATCACACACTATACAAATAGATTACCTTGTGAGGTTGGTGAACCAAGATAAACAATCACCCACATTGATTCTACTCATACAAATCTTGTAGTGATACTAAATTTTTAAATTTTTCAATATAATCAGAGAGAAATTATTATATGAAATGAAACTCAAACCATAACTATGCAAGAGTGTACACATCATACAATTGAGTAACTAGTATTTTTCATTATCGTAGACACCCATGGAGAATGCTCACATATGAGACCACCATATTGCCTATATGTTTCAGGGATTGATATACAACCCACATCATTTCCTCAAGATAGTCCTCATTATCTAAGGTGATGTTCGTGACTCGAGACATTAGGGGTAACTATTGCTGAGATATATGAAGAAACCACATCTTTCACACCATATTTTTTCATAATATAATTTCTATATAATTTTTTTTGGGTGGTGAAAAGACTATGTTAGAACCCAATTTTCCACATTTGAATGCATCCATTATGTTTAAGTATAACTATTCTTTTTACCTAATATGTATTCATAATTAGTTTAAAATGGTCTCATGGGTGTCTATGGATTACTAATAGACTAGAAATCATATTTTTGGGACAACTATCCATGTCGCATGATTAGTGTAAACCGTGCAGTTAGGGTGTACTGTTAGATATAACCATGCATATGCTTTGAATTTTTGGGAAGATCTATCTCATATAGTTGGTTCATGGATTCCCTAGTCAGTAACCTAACCATGTTAGTTCACCTTTTTTCCAAGAACCCCATTAGGTTTTTTTTCTGTTTGGAAAACCGTAATGGAAAACCGTTCACATCCAAAATTCAAGGATGTTTTACATTTTCCCTATAATTTTATAATTAAGAATAATCCTATATCCTAATATTTTTTCCAGAAGGATTTGCCTCAATTAGTATACTTTTTTATTTTATTTTAATGCCCAATCTAGGGATCAATATATCTCATAATAATGGGATATATTCAATCTTATTTTCATCGCATTGGATGCACAATAATATGTACTCTTGTACATTTTTGTCATTCCTCATCTATTTTTCTATTGACATAGTTATATAAGTGTTATAATTTTTCTTATTTTCATATATCAAATATGATCTGAGAAAAATAAACATATTATACCATAAAAGGAGAGTTGTACAAGAATAAGGTTGGTGTTTTATAACTACACCCTCAAGTTAGTTGATTTTGATATTTTCATTTAGTGCCCACCGATTTCATTGGGTGCCATTTATTTATTTTATATTCCATGAATATAATCATTAGAACTATATGGTTATTCTTTTAAAAAATATGTAATTACTTGTCGGTGGTTACACCCACAATTCCCAATATCCCACGTAGTGTGATATGCCATGTTGAGTTTTTATTGTTGGTTCAGTTTTGATATATTAATCGGGTGTGATCGTGATTGGCCACAATAACAGTAACCCTCCTAATAATAAATTATGATTGAATCATGAAAAAGTGAATGGCATATACCATGTCAATTTTACTTGACCCACCAATGTAAAATTCTACAAATTGACAATTAAATGTGAAAGTGGAATGGGAATAGTAACAATGTATATGACTTGACTGGATTAAATGTAATGGAATAATGGATTTCTTGTTCATAGCCACCCATTCCACAAGAATCATAGGTACCGAAATGAACCTTGGTTATTTAATATACATTAATGGATTAAATTAACATTTTTATTTTACATGGCCTTCTCACATTAATGAAATTCATGTCTTGATCCAAAGAGACTTATTGATTAATTATGACTTGATTAAAGTGTTTCATGATACATTGCCTATCCACAATAATGAAGCATAACGATTTAACCAATTGAAAATATATAATATTTCATTATCAATTAGTATTTTCCTATTTTTATTTTTCCTTGAATTCTTATCAAGGAATTCTTTGAGAACCCAGGAACCCCAATCTGATTCAAGGATGAGGCTTTCATTGGATGATACGTACCGAGATCCCAATCCGTGAAAATTTATGGAGCCACAGTATGACACCGTAGGATCCCTCACATAGTATTAATGAATTCCTTTGATGAACTCCTTGGATCCATCATTGACAAGTAGGTTCCATGGTTATTGACCTTAGGGAAAAGTCACACCCTAGCCACATTTTACCTTGAATGATCACCATGGATTCAATTGGAATATCATTGTTGAATTATTTGTAATATAATAATGGATTAGACACATAAAAGTTTATAGGCTATCGTTATTTTTATGTCAGTGACCCTTGAGGTCTATGTTTCCTTCCTTACTACCTAGGGACATCATTATTAAATACCACAACAGGTTGCCTCGTTACAGCTTGGGACCATCACTATTGCTTACAGGTGGTGTGTTTATAAACTATAAATAATCAAATAATTAATTGGATATATGTTCTGACACCAGTCAGGGGATGATGTAGGTACTTGGGTATTTAGTTACATTGTACTATGTTAATTTATATATGTATTCCTGCACACATAAACATTTACATTACACATGATGAAGGTTATAGAGGCCACTGGTGGTGGCCCAATGAGATTTATCTTACACCATATCCATGAACTGTCTGGTATCCGTGGAGGATTATATGAATACATGTTTATCTAAAGGGAAGTATATATCTTGGAACACTTGTTTTCTTGTTTATTAAGAAGGATATTGATAGCAGATAATCGAGCTGGAGATTAGGATGCACGGGATAGTCTTTTGATTTTCATTATACATTTTTGGAACAAGTTATTCATGATATATTGTATCCATGATTTCTAGTTTTCTAGTGATGTGACATATGATATAAAATTGTTAGATTACTATAAGTTATTGTAGTTGTTTGATTTATTATGATGTACATATTTTTTTATCTTCCTTCTATTTACTTTTTTTTTCTATTTACCCATGCTCATACTTATCTATTATGATTATATTTGGTAATGAGGGAATAGTCTCTACACATCCACAACCCAGACCCTCACTCAAATTTTCTAGCCAATGGCATTGTGGGAGATGCACTTGAGGCCTTGTGGAACACCAAGCTCAGGAAAACCATTCAATGAAATATGGGCCCACGATATCATAATGTGGTGTGCGAGATGTTTCGTTTAATTCTATTCTATTTGGAGATAGTATATTGGAGACATGGAAGGCTATGGGGCGTGGTAATAAGCCATTCTTGGGCATCCCGAACCCATGTTCGGGGTAAAATCCATGATACCGAAAATATAATCATTGTCCGACATTTTATATAATAGTATATATTATTTCACCAATGGATTATGCATATTTTGTGTGGTGTGGTTGATTATTACTCTGATTGAGGATTTATTTATCCTTCGCCTATAGATATGAGGGATAGGATCATTGTTCCTTGAATCATTATATGCACCTATAATTAACATGTCATGCTTAATTCCATACCATAAAGGTGCATTTATGTTCATTTCATTTCTTGACATGTATATGATTATTTAGTTATATTGTTTTTGATATATTATTCTTGTATTACTATTGGTAGTGATTAATTGATTTCCTCTCTCAATTCATGTGGTTAATGGGCCCTCATGGGTTATGATGATTAATTTACTAAGCAAATCCATTATTCTATAAATAAATGTGTTTAGTATATAGTGATAAGGTGTATGGGTGCCAATTAAATGGGAATGCATTACCATTAAAAAGTGAATCATGGAATAAAAAATAAAATATATTCACATTGTTATCCCACCATATAATGTTGATGAATGGACCAGAAGTGAACCCAGTAATTCAATGTAAAATTAATTAAAACATATACTTGAGAACATATTGATACCTAGATATATAATAAGGTAGTTGTGTCAGTATTCCATGGATAGTTTTTTTCATACATTTATCATCCGATAGTGATGTTATACTTCATCTTAATCATGTTTTTATGTATTTGATTGTAATTTGTAGACCAATTCCACCATGATGTCCGCATATCACATGCTAGGAGGGTGGAGATGATAATGCATCATACATGGTTTTCCCTCAGACCCTAGTCATTACTCTAAGAGTGCCACCAGAGGAACCTCCTACAATACCTAATATTCGAACTGATTCCCATGTTCAGGATAGTTTCCTTCGTCTGACTCATCACAAGAATTTTTCTACTTGAGTGTAACCTATGATGGCTGATTTTACTCATGAGTTCAGGCAGTATAAGCCTCCTACATTCTCAAGGGATGGTAGAAAATTGGGTGCTGATTTTTGGCTAGATTCCACCCTTTCTATCATTATGAATCTAGAGACAAATCTAGAGCATGGGGTAAGAAATTAAATATAAAATTTGTGGGATTGGAAAATAATTATTGTTATTTGATAATCGTGTAAGGGATTCATAAAGGCATGTTATGGGTTTATTTTAAGACTACCTTCTATAATCGGTTCTTTCCTCAGATGCGGGGAGCTGATAGGGAAAGATAGTTCATTCATATCAAGCAATTTTCTATGAAAATTTTGAAATAATCATAATGTTTAATATAATTAAAATTATTTTCATCGATTTTATCCAGTTTTGAGATTTCACGTGTTTGACATTTCGAGGATGGGATCTAGTACGCCATCTGTACAATTGTGAATGTCTTTCTCCTTCTTAAATTTTCTACAATATTAGAATAAGATCCTATAAATGAGCATAACCTAAGGGTGGTAAATAGAAATGGGTATAGAGGATCAATGTCATCGAAGGACAATAGTTCACCCAGTTGAAGAAAAATTTCCCTCAACGATTCTCATCAAGGATGTGATAGCCTGAGAACCTGATTCAATATCTCTAAGTAAATTAATGTCTGATAGCTCTATATTGTGTCATAAATGTTGATGATGTGGAAATATATAGCTTCATTGTGATAAAGACCCAATGGAGTGTCGGTATTGTGTCTATATGAGGCATATTTAGAGGTTATTCAAGACCATTACACTATCTTTGAGAGGAAATGGATCATCTGCAGTTCCACCTTTGGGAGAAGGTTTTTATTGTCTGCGTTAGGCAGGGACTTGTAATAGTACCATCAGGACTAGCCGTGGAGGAGGTCATGGTTGTTGTAGCCAGATCCCTGATCATCAGTAGCACAAATAGTGTAATTCCAATCATAGTAATCCATCAATATCACAAGGCCATGGGTCAGGTTAGTTTCATGCACTATAGAAGTTACCTATGGATAATGTTGTGGGACCATCTACAGTACAAGGTAATGTTCCAGTGGGATCCAATATTATATCTTATTTATTTGATATAGGTTGTTTGATTTCTTTTGTATATAAATCTATCATTGAATGTTTCAGACTACAAATAAAATTTTACATTGTTCTAATAAACCTAGATTCTCCATTGGAGAAATTTTTTGAGAGCATACTCTAGTGTTATTGTTGTCCCCTTGAGGTAGGAAGTCACCCTTTCTTATGGAACCTCATTATTCTAGAGATGACATGATTCAATGTCATTATCAATATGGATTGTTTGGTTCATTAAGATGCTTATGTAGACTGATATCAGAGAATGGTTTCAATTACATCACCAATGGTCATCTGTTATCTACATATGGTCTAGTGGTATATCTATGCTGGTAGAGTGGGACCAGTGCATCATGTGATAGGTGGAGTGACCACCTAGATTGAAAATGTATTCTTGGAGGAATAGGCTTTATGAAATTATAATTTCCCCCATTAGTGGATCGTTTCGGGTACATCATTCCAAATGTTTTTTTTTGGAAAACCTCCTGAGAGTGAGGTGGTGTTTATGATCAAGCTTATTATCAGATCACCTCATGTTTCCATTCCTCCTCAAAGGATGGAACATACATAGCTTCAGTATATGAAGTGGTAGTTATAGGATATAGATGAAAAATTATTTAAACAGACTATTAAATCTTCAGGGGGTTCTCCAATATATTCCACCAAGAGGTCATGGTAACCTACATTTATGTGTGGATTACTGAAGGTTGAACCAGCTTACAATCAATAACTAGTATCCACTACATCAAATAAATGAACTCTTTGACTAGAGCCTTGTAGTTAGAGTATTATCTAGGATCGACCTATGGTTGGGATATCAACAAATAAAGGTAAGTCCATTAGACATACCTCATAAATGTTTTTGTAATAAGTATGGTCTCTATGAGTACATAGTTATCCCATTCAGTATTATTAAAATGCCCACTTTTTTATGTCTCTGATGAATAAGTCCTTTAGCCATTAAATTTTTTCTTTTTTTTCAATTTGGGGAAGAAATATTGGTGTTTTTTGACACTAATTATAACAATGCTAAACACCTTAAGATAACTCTGAGTATAGTGATAGAGTATCATCATTTTTCAAGGATATATAGGTGAAACTTTTGGATCGACAATGATACCATCTTATTTCATTTATCCTAGAATTTGGTTTACCTATTAACCCAGAAAAGGACTTTTATGTAGTTCATTGGAGGCATACCAAGAATGTATTTGATATATGAAGATTATTTGGGTTGTCCATATGTTACTAGAATATTATAAAGGAATCATAAAACATTTACTCACTTCTCACTAGTCTTATAAAGAAGGTGGTCATGTTTGTTTGGATAGAATCTTACGACAAATCCTTTACGCAACTGAAAGGTTTGATTGTATCTTTATATATTATAACACTTCTAGAGCCAAGAATATGTCTTAACATATTCTGTGATGCATCAAGAATCATCCTACATGTATTGATGATGTATGAGGATGGCATCACTGTGTATAAATCTCAATAGTTGAGGCCTCATGAGAAAAACTACCTGATGTATGACCTTGATCATGCATAACATGTCTATGAATAACTTTGCTGGATACATTATCTATTTGGTGAGAAATTTTTGAAGAAAATGAAATAATAGATCCTCAAATATATCATTACTCAGTCTGACATGAACCTCATATAGAGAATATGGGTCAATTATCCACAATCATTTGATTTTGAGCTTACCTATATGCATGTGACTGGAAATGTGGTTACATATGCACAAGGTTGTAAAACTAAAAAACATTCTATATGGGAGTCCATTGATGAATGGATGTTAATGGAACTTTTTTCAGAGATAAATCTATAGTTCCATGAAATTCAAGAGTAGTCTTACCTCTTATCTATGATAGTTATCTCATCTCTCCTTGAAAAGGTAAAGGGTATAAAATTTTCTGAACATGAAGGCTTGGTAATTCATGAAATTATATCAGAAGATATTCCAACTTTTGGTTTGTCTATTAATAAGTTATACATCATTTGTATTCATTGAAGTTTCTAGTTTCCTACTCTTATGGAAGATATGTTAATCAAATAGTCTCATCCTTCTCATTGGGTAGATCATCCAGGAATCTCTAAAATGTATCGAGATATGTGATGCCAGTATTGGTGTCTTGGTGGGAAACATCAAATATTAGGTTTTATGACTTGTTTTTCAAACTATCATAAAGTGAAGGAAATTTAGATGATATTTTAGGCTTCTTACAGCCACTTCAAATCTAGGAATGGAAACAGGAAGATGTTGGCATGGAATTATTAGTTAGGTTAACTATTTTCTAAAAGTTTGTGATATTATAAGGGTAATTTTTTACCGACAATGAAATGATGACCTTTGTATTCCGATTCGTTATAATTTTTTATTTTATAAGTTGGGAAGACTATATGTCCATGAGAAAATATGGATTCATAGAGTCCATAGTACTATCAATTTAGATTGGGATGCTAGTTTCACATCATGATTTTGGTAGGTATTGTACAAGGATCTAAAAACACAACTTCTTGTCAAAAACATATATTGATTCTCATACCGATGGAAACCCAGAACAAAAAATAAATGTTCTAGATGATATTATTTGAGTCTGTGTTCTTGATTTTGGTGGTTGTTGGGTGAAACATATCCCTTTTATTGAGTTCAACAATAACAATACTTTCCAAATGGAAATTCAAATGGATTCTATTGGGGAATTGTATCGATTACCATTCCCTTAAACCTTATGATAAATATTGGAAGAATAGGTAACACTACTAGGTTCTACTCTAGTTCAGGAGAATTTTGAGAAGGTTCGGCTGATCCAAAAGCGTATAAATACTGCGCAATATTGATAGAAATATGTTATTGATCCCCATCGATGACATATAGAGTTCTAGGATATGGATCATGGTTTCATTGGGTATCCCTTAGGATAGGTAATAGACAGATATGGAAGCAAGAGAAGTTGTCACCTCATTATATAATTCCATTTCATATTTTAGAGAGAATCATGATGGTATCTTCTTTGTTGCTGCAACCACATAGGAATAATTCTATGAATGTTGACTTCTATTTTTAACAGCTTCACCAATATTTGGCAGACATGTCACATACATTTGATCTCAAGGAATACGAGTAAGATTTTTTATGCTACCATTGAGGTGTATCCAGTATGCATCATTGAATAAAGAACACAATCTCTCTAAGGCTTTTATATCCCACTAGTATGGGTGCCATGGAAGGATGAGAACATTTAGGAAGTGACTTGGTAACAGGAGGATGACATACATTCCTAGTGACTAAAGTAGTTCATAGATAATGTTTCACCAACCATTGAAAGTAAACTTGTGGATGATTCATTTTAAGGGGGGAGATTATAAGAACACAAATTTTCACTCATGTATGAATCCTTTATATTCCGGTATAATTATTTATTTTGGACTCAATGTAGATGCATAATGTGTTAGTAAATGTCTCAAGGGTGTCCATGGATTCTGTGGAACTTGAAACCCATCTTTTTGGAAAAACTATTCGTGTCACATCGTTAGAGTAAATCATGATGGCAGGGCTCAGAGTTAGATCTAACCATATCGTTAGTATTTATTTTCAGGAATATCTATCTCACACACTTGGTACATGATTTTTCTAATAGTGCGACCAAACCATGAGAGTACCAAATTTTACTAGGTACACATTCATGGATTAAGAACATTTTTTTAAAATCATATAGATAGACTATGCACGAGAAAATTTCTGGGTAATTTTACCTTTTTCCCTTAATTATCTAATTAAGAATATTCTTTCCTCCAAATCTGATTTCCAATGGGACTAGCCTCCATTTCTCTCATTTTGGATATTTTTGAAGGCTTATGGTAGTGATCAAGATATCACCGTCATCATAGATCCCATAAAATCATATGTTCATCAGGTTGGATGTCCGACGGTAAGTACATGAGTTATATTTTGTCATTCCCCTTCTTTCTTCCTCTATACCTAGATAGTGTGGTGTGAGAAATTTTCCTCTTTACATACATATTCTTTGATTCAATAAAAATCATGGGATTATAGAAGAGTAAGGTAGTTGTACAAGCATAATGTTGTTGGTCTATAACTCATCCCTCATTTTTTTTGAATTTGGAATTTTTGTGTGGGCACCACCAATTTCATCGAGTGTCATTTATTTATTTTATAAACCATGCTTATAACCATTTACAATGTATGGATATTATATCTCCAAATATGTTATTACTTTTTGGTGGTTATTCAATTATTTCCTAACATCCTATGTAGGGTTATATTTCATTGTTGACTTTTTAGTGTTTTGACACATTTGAACCATAGTTCTAGTGTGTCAAGATTGACCAAAATAATGGTACGAATCATTATAAAAAATGTGTATTGTATTATTTAATGGTGAATGGAAAGTACCATGTCACTTCCCATTGACCTGCATAAGGTAAGTGCTTAAAAAGTTTAATTAAATGTGTAAGGTTAAATGGAATGTATAATAAGTATATGACTTGACGAGATTAAATGTAAATGAATATTGGGGTTCATGTTTGTATCATCCCATTCGAAATTAATCTAAGGTATCTGAATGAGCCTTGTTTATTGATTATTATGAAATGTTTTAAATTAATGGATTCATGATATGTGGACTTATTATTTTAATGAAATAAATGGATTTAACAAAATTGACTTATTTATTAATTTTGACATCATTAAAGGGTTGCCTGATATATTTCATATTCACACTAATGATATTCATGTCATGAACCAATTGAATATATAACAGAATTCATTAGCAAATATGAGTGTTCTGACAAGATCTTTCCTTGTATTTTTATTGGGGAATTCCATGAGGACTCGATAACCTCATTCTTATTCATGGATGTAGATTTATTAGGTTAAGACCCACCTAGATCCAGATCCTTGTCTATTATTGGATTCCTGGTATGACAATGTATGACCCCTCACATTGTATTAAATCATTACATGGATACACTCCTTGGATCCAGCATTGACAAGTAGATTCCATGGTTAAATCCCATTGGGAACAATTACTATTTAGAACCATTTTTCCTTGAATTATACTCATGAATTCAATATTAATGTTATTATGGAATTTCCTATAATTTTATTGTGTGTTACAATTTTAACATTTCCCAGGGTACAATTATTATTGATTGGGTGACCCTTGTGGTCAACATTGCCTTGGTTATTACCTTCTCAATTCATTGTTATATATAATCATAGGTCTTTCCATTATATCTTGTAACATTCACTATTGTTTACATGTGGTTATTTATAATCTAGTAAAAATAAAATAATGAATTTGTTATATGTCTAAACACAAGCTAAGGGCCTAAGCAGGTACTTGGTAATTTAGTTACATTGAAATGACTTAATCAATATATACATCCTTTCACGCTGTTACGTTTCTTTTTATCAATATAATGTCTATGGAAACCATTGGTGTGTCCCAATAGGATGCATCTCACACCCTTTGCAGACACCGTTTGGTACCTAAGGAATATTAAATGAATTCCAGTGTTGAAAATAGTAATCATACATATTTGACCGCAAGATTTCTTTCTATTTATGATGCTTATTGATAAAAAATGACCGATAAGAAGCATGAGATTATTGGAATAGAATTTTGATATTGTTTATACATTTATGGAACATGTTATTTTTGTTGTATTGTATCCTAGTTTTCTAGTATCCTAGATAAATGACATATAATCATCAGGTATTATATACTTCCAATTTATATAAAAAAATTTGTCATTGTTATTTCTCTATTTTATGATGTTCCTTCTATTTACTTATATTTCTTATAATATTTAGCTTCGATAATACTTATACATTACACTAAATATTAATAATGAGGGAATAATATCCCCATGGATACGCCCTAGGAAATCACTACTAGACAACAACATCTGGAATTTGGGGAGATGCACATAATACCATGTGGCCCACCGGGCATAGGGCACCCATTAACTAAAATTTGGGTCTGATATTTCATATACTAGTCCACCACCAATAGGTAATACCTCATGTATAGGACCTGTAATTGAGGACTCAACACTATGGGGATTTTCCCCATGATCCTGATGTTGAATACTAACTAGAAAACATGGAGTAGGCATCCTAAAATATAATATATGTTCCACTATCAATGAGTATATCTAGAAAACTAAAAAAATGTACATGGAACCCACAAACAATTATTATATTATACATGTACCATTATATTCCATTAAACCAATGACTTCATGTACCAAGATGAAAGGAAGTTGATTAGAGTCATGTTTTATATTTAATCCACTCACTTCACAAACACCAGAGTCCTTATCCTGAAATCGAAACTCAAAACACATAAAATGGTTTCCAGAAAACCCAAACTAATCTCATATTATATAACTCTAACATATAATAAATACCATTAATACCAATCTATCACAATCTACCATAAAAGGTCCCTTATAGAAACATCTTAAATCCCATAAAATGATAAAATGTAAAATAACTAATAACCGTGCTTTATTAAATTTAAAATCGCACCTTCATAGTATGATAATAATTACATGAATGTAAAATGTCCTAATATAAGCCCACAAAAAAATAAAATAAAAACAATTCTTATATGAAATGTGCTTGGGGACTGTAATCTTTGTTACCATAGGAACACTCCTCGATATTCCCTGCATAATAAGCTTTAATCGGTACCAATCCCCATAGGGATACATAAAAAAGAAGATCTTCTTCAAAACACATGATGCATGTGGGAATATTCCCTAAATGGGTGATTATAAAAGTACCTGATATGATCAACTAAATTCACTACACATGTGGAATTAGTAATCTTAGTCCACTCATCATTTGTATTAGTCAACATCAGATAAGAAGAACTTCCATATAAACTCATAATATACAGAAAGTCTCATCTTAGAACATAAACTTATTATTATCCACAAAATCATACAAAATGGTACCATATAGTAGTTATCTAGGAGGACACACATTATGAGTCAAATAGGACTAATGTCATCATTTCGAGATGACATGATCATTATTTAATTCCATAACAACTAAATGTAAGTTATTTGAAGTGTTAGATAAATATATGGGGATTCCACCCAAGTCCATAGGGTGTACAAAAAAACCAATATTAATTAACCCACTATGTAAGGTATCCACACCATTGTATTTTTGGTCATAGTGATGCAATGAATTCCATCTTGAAAATTGAAAATGATATAGGTTCTCATTTAGGGAATTGATGGTTTCCCACAAATCTATCAATTAAAACTTTCCTCAAAGGGTATCACTATTATATGCATAAGACATGACTCTGTAATAAAACATTAAGGAAATTTGATCAAGGGAACATACCCAAATCAATAATTTACATAATAATGAGGTAAAAGGTTTAATGTCATCTATAATGGAGTACAAGGTGTGTATTGGAAGTACATGACATGTCTCTTAGGCAATGAGTCCTACCGGTGTATCACAACCCATGACCATGTCTATTATTGAGTACATGAAATTTCCAAGATCATGCACTGAAAAACTTTTCCATGTCAAGATGGTTGTGTCCAGGTCTGATTGTAGGGCATGTAAGATCATGTGTACTTGTAGTAGTTTATTTTTACCTTCCTATATAAAAAACCGTCGAACATGTAATTGGAAGACACCATGTGTTTTATCTCACATGTCATGTGATCTTAATATTTTTTATTCTATAATATAACCACAAGGGGGTCCTACATGGAATGTGATTTGGATTACACATTGTGTAACTCAGGATATCACAAAACCCGACAATCTTCCTCCATGTACAGTTGATGTATTGTTTCCTCCAATTCCAATATAGATCTTAGCTAGTGATCGTGAATGTGGCATTACCAATCCTCATCTATTCTATATAATCAGATACCATGACCTATGAAGAGAACCCAAACATGACATAAATGGGAAATACATTACTTTTTTGTAATACATAATATATAACAAAAACATACACCAAAGGACCGTCATAGTTTGGTGTCTTTAGAAACTCGAAATATTATCTTTTAATCTTGGTGAAATATCTTCAGCATCTCCCATAAAGATCTTCCCTTTTTTTCTTACCTAAAACCGTTCTTTATATCTAGGGGAAAAGAAAACATATAAAGGGTGAACACAAATGGTAAGTAAGGGTAAACAAGGAGAAAATGAAACAAACCATTTACATTTGAACGTCAAATCATGAACATAAATTTTACACATCAAAATCATGAGTTGTGAAATAAATCGTTGCAGTACATAAGGCATAGGTCATAAAGGAAGAGCATTCATGATAAAGTATCATTGGAATAAAACATTTAATTGTGGGAAACCATTAAGCACATGATATGATATCCAAAGTATCCAAGGAATTGCTGCCAAAACCATCTTAGTGGACAAATTCCCATTCTGAATCGAGTTCACTCCTCTTTCCAGTCCTGTATCACTGAACCGGATTAACTTACCGTTCAAGCCATGTCTATCACATGAGATATAAATCTTTACCCAGTGCATTAGAGGGAGATATAGGTCAAACCCATATCATAATTAAATCATTCTTACTTGTACCACAACATAAATATAAATCATTCATCATAACCCAAAGAATAAAAATGGGTTTCATAAACATAATTCCATCATAACATAATCCATATAAAACAAATGGATATCATTTCATCAAAAAAAAAAGAGAAACCATTTAATTCATAGATATATTATACTTGAAAAATACTCATATGAAATAATTTTTTCATTGATGGAAAATGGTTTTGATAAAATAATTGAAAAAAATTCTTGAGGATAATATCCTTTCTTCTTAAAAACCATTTTCTTTTAACAAATTGCCACGCAATTTTAAAAGCAACGGATTTTATTGAAAATAACCCTAAAATATTATATAGGAAGCTTCATGAAAATTAGGTGGTATAAAACAGTAAAAATCCATTCATATCGTATAAGTTAAAAAAACATTCTCCTAAAACATTTAATGGAAAAGTCAAATAGTACTTCATATGGTAAACAAAAGAAAGATTCCTTCAATACAATGTGGTAAAAGTCAACAAAGGGTAAAAATTACATTAAATATACATGGAAGAATAGTAAATACTTTATGATTTTTTTATAAAACATGGACTATGATGAAAAATATTAAAAAATTAAATACTTACGTTGTAACGCCCCGACCCTAGTTACCTAGAGTCGGTGCATTATTACATTACATTGGCATGATCACGAGAAAGATCAAGTCTCGAAAGATCGATTATTTTAGTAGCTTTGGAATAACTAGATACATCCATAATTTTTTACATTACATCATAAAAAAACATCTTGTCTTCATATCCCCTCATACTATCCCTGCAGGTCATTCATAAATTACTTCTTCATAATCCTGGGAAAAATAAAACATTGAAAGGGGTGAGCTCAGATGCTCAGTAAGGATAACATTATAGCATGAGATTTCATAAATAAGCCTAAACACTTAAGGCAATTTATAACTAAAACAAAAGCCTTTTAAACTTGAACTTCAGCATAAAATGGCAAAGGTAAAATGAAATAATGCCATTTACATACTCACATGGATATTCTACTAGTCGAATGATCACATGCAATATCAATATCCACTTTCATAATGTTGGAATGCATAATGCCAGACTATCATAACCACTTAGCCAAGGCCTCGTGCCAAGACTACAAATAAGATTTTGTCAAGGCCTTGTGCCAAGACACTAGTTTGTCTCATGAGACCTACCGATGCATCGAGGAGCTATAGCGGGCTCCACCCGTCACTTATTAAGTCCAATGCATTCCTCATATGAATAGGTTTAAACATAAAATAAACATTCGTATTAAAACTAGCATACGAAATGTCAATACTTTAACCACAAACCATGAATGGTATAAAAATAGAACATCCACAGTCAAACATAACTCATTTGATACAATATGGAAGATTGTATTGTATCACATTAACCTCAATCATGAATAATGAAGGATGTTGACATAGATGAAAATAATCATCAAAACTATTTGAGAGAAATATCCCCCTTTTCTTGAAAACATTTAAAAGTCACACTATTTGTCAAGAAGCCATTTAAAAGTAGACTTTTGAATCAAAGTGTCCCATACCACTTTGAAACTTTTAAAAGGAGTTTTAATTTTAAAACTTTAATGTCCATATAAATAAATCCTTAAAACCATTTTTAAAACATGGACATTAATGAGCAAGATATAGAAGAATAAGTCTTTAAAACATTTTAAAATTTTATTTTGGTTAGAGGTTCTAACCAAAAGAGAGACACTTGAATACAAATAATTGAGGTAATAAAAACTTTGTAATATCATGAGAATAAAGGGATTCATGATATACTATGTCAAGTACATTATATACACCGCATAAAAGTGATTTGGTGTATATCAACAAAGAAGTCTCAGTTCAATGTAAATTGAGATGAAATCTCTCATAAAGGCCGTATCCTTAGGTTAAGGATAAATCAACGACATAATTATGTGTGAAAAATATAAATACACTAAATATGATTGAATATTCAGTGTAAAACAATCAAAGGATATTCACACATATTCTTGTAGAAACAACACCAACGAATTGGATATTTAACTCAACAAATGGAGATTGAGTTAAAATTACTCTTATCAAGTTCATACCGATCACTTGAGAATTTATCAATGGAGTGATTATGTGTATCAAAAGTATATCCACAGAAATGGGAGTGGAAATTAAGGCATAATCAAATGAATAGCGATTCCACACATAATCTTGGAGTAATATAATCAATGAAATATGTGTAAAGCCAAATGAGTGGAAATTGAAATCTCAAATTCCCTTATCGATTAGGTAACTTACGAAACATACACCCATGAAAGAAGTATCATAACATGATGATGTAAATACCCATAAATTAAAGTATATTACACAATGAATACAATCATGGGCAGTACACCACATGCAATAATTAAGTGGTGAACAATGGAAATCTCACGGAATTGAAAGTGAGATAAGAAAATCCCTTACTTTGTAATTTTTCCTTGGTCGATGGTAGGTTTACCTCCTGTATAATGGTGAAATAATTGTTATTGAATAATACAAGAATAATTTACTTTAATATGATATCATATATGATCTTTTAACATTGATTTGTTAATAATATCTAAGAATTATCGTCATTTCGGGTGTTAACGGGTTCATTTTACTTTATATTCTTTGTTATGTGAGCCATATTCGTTATTAATGGGATTTATATTATTAATATCCAGAATGATATAAAGTCCATAGATACTATTTTTAAATCATCAAATTATAATTATACTTGAATGGATATGATGGACAATGAATCTCATCGCGTTCGTGGAGACGGTAGTCCGCACGTACGCACGAACGCTACTTCCATTTAATTTTTCATTTTAAAAGAATTGAATCCAAATGATACATAGGTATATTATTATTCCAGTATAATATAATATTTTATATATGTTACTTAAGTTCATTAACACCATCCTTTATACATTCCATGTGTGGTATGAACGAGTCATATCATTTTAAGGGGGCGGTAGTCCGCACTTCCTCAAATGAAATTATCGTATGTATATACAACATGAAACGAATAAGGATATGAAATAAAATGGAATTACAGAAGCTTATATATAAAATATATATCATTAATATCATATTTAATTACAGTGCCATCATAATGGCCACCATGAGAGGCGGTAAGATGTATTTGAACAATCATCGTTTCGTGAGGCGTTAGTTTGCCATCCACAGAAACATTATGTTCATCATCCATTAGATGGAGTTGTGTGTATGTGTAGTTTGAATCATTCTTATAACAACATCCTAGTATATTGGGGATACTGTTGTTGTTACAAAAGAAAGGAAATAAAAAGAGTTTGGGGGTTGGAGAAGCAAAATAAATGAAACTAATTTAAGAGAAATCGTTACCTTTAATTTAGTTAACTCACTTTGGTTGGAACCAAAGGACTTCTTGAAATGATTTTTGCCTAAGGGGAAGCTTCAAGGATGAGGATAGGGATGTGGGGAGCTTAGTTAGGCAGAGTTGGGACGAGCCAAGTGGATTGAGAGGTGTGAGGAATGAGTAGAAGTGGTCTCCTTTTATAAGGGAGAAGAGGGGCTCTTTAAGAAAGAGTGAAAGTATTACTTTATAATATAATTATATTCGGTTTATAATGATCCAAAAATCATTGAGGTCGAAGATAAGATGACTCATATTCTAAATAACATCAACCAATAAGAATTGGACAGGTTTTAGATAATATTTTAATCATTATAATCTTATTTATTTAAATGATTTATTAATGAGGTAAACATTGCATCATTATTGTGTCATTAATAATTTAAATTATATGATGTCTAAAAATTATAAATAAAATATCATTATGTAGAAAATCTTTTTATCTTTCTAATGAATATTTATAATCTAAAATCCAACATGTATAACCCTATGTAAAAATTGTTCTTCTAAAAGATGTAAGCTTATGCCATTTTTTTTATTTTAACTTTATTAATATAAAGTGTCCCTACCACATAAAAGTGGCTCCAAGGGGTCCCCAAATTGACCCAAGGATGCTCATGGTCGGGTATGTGTCCACAAATAAGTTTAGGACACGTTTTAGGGTAATTTTTTATTATTATAATATTATTTCTTAACCCTTATTTACCGGATTTACCCTTAACCATGGTAAATAAAATTTTTACCAAAGTAATTATTCAAAATGTCTAAAAATTAAAGTTAACTATTTAAACAATTTGGACATCCTGATTCCAAATATGGAATCCATTTTTCTAAATTCAAAACACATAAGTGGCAGAAATTAATTTAAAATTAATTCCCGCTGTCTAAACAAAAAGCGTGTTTTTAAGAGGTAATAACTATCAAAAGATTGACACTTGTTTATGTTTGGTTTAATTGTAAAATTATGCCCAATGATCAACATTATATTAAATGGTAAAAAGATATTCTAAATATACTTTAAAACCACTCAAATTCACAATTTATCACTATTAATTATTTTGATTAAAAAAGTTGTTTTTAATTAAAATTTATTAATTTTCACTATTCATCAAAATATAAAAGTTATCCGAAAAGTACCAAAATTTCAGCCTAGGCTAATTTCAATATTCAAAATCCAAAAATGAAGTCTATTTTGAAATATAAAATATATATGATTTCAAAAAGTAGGTATTACTATCCACAACGGCTAGTTTAATTAGTTGTGGTGTGTGTTAGAACTCGAGGTAGCGTACAACACACGCTATCGCGTTATTCGAAGGGAAACGTACCGTGGAAGCTTGGGGTGTTACATTCTCCCCTCCTTTAATAAATTGCGTCCTCGCAATTTTTAAAATTTTTCTTGGGAATATAATGGAAAGTCCCACATCGGAAAAAGAGTCAATAAAACTATCACTTTAAAAGAAAGAAAGAGAGGTATAAGGGTCATCCAAGATAACCCATACTAGGATTCCATGTAAGAAAACATGGATATGGATGATAAACTAAGTGTCAAGTTATGAAGGAGAGGGATAGAAATCATTATCAGGACAAAGTTAACAATGAGAAAACCACAAAATTGTGTTGGGACAAACGACCATTAGTCTCCTAGTAGGAAAGTAAACAGACACCATTTTTTTTAAAGTTACATTACATAAGGAAGAGGAATTCATTTATGATATTGACTAAGAACATTATGAGATATACTTACATTTTAAGTAAATTTTCACTCTTTAATAAATTTCCACCACTAACTCAATTTTTTTTTAAACGATGAGTATTCAAGAAGACTTGGTCACACTGGAAGAGCTAGAATAAACTTCTATAGAATCACATGATCCTTGCAGGATAAACCATATATTTACATTGTCTTTGAAGATTAATCAAAACCAAAATGGTAAGTGAATGATCTAATGATCCCCCAAAAGAATATTCATTGAGATAAATATGCACTAATCTTAATTTCTAAAATTAAACCAACAATACCCCAAAGTTAAATAGATACCATTCAATAACCAATTGTCCTTAAAATCCTTTAATATAATCGAAACTAATATTGAAACCCAAATCATAGAAGAATTTGATTATGTAGTCTCCCATGTTACATTGTATCTCCAAATGACATCAAATACTCTTAAAGTCACATACTTAAAAGTAATTAACATCATCACAGATTCTCTATTATAGGTTAATCATTTCCATAAATAACCCAAATCACTATAAATCAACAATAAAAACGTAGATAAAAATCCACCATTACTCTACAAATGAAACCCCATTGTATTGTCTTTTCCTTGGGCATATAGTGTTCCCAACAAAGCGAACATCTTCCAAAATAAAAATTATCACTTAATCACCAAATCATTTTCCTATACCAAGGGTATTCATTTGATAAGACATAAGAACCCAAATCATCTTATTATTGATCAATAAAATCATTTTACAAAAAAAAATAGTCACACTAACCAGGGACTTCACGTAGTCCAGTGGTAGGCGATAAATCCCAATCGCACTTTGGTTGTGGGTTCGATTCCCACAACTTTGTCCGACGCGACGGGTTGTCACACGGTCTACGTGTTGTCCTTTTTCAAAAAATATATTTTATAATATTACCAAAATGAGATAAATTCCTCAAAATAACATAATTTAACCACAAATATTATATCATACCTTGCATTTTCATCCCAAATTATAATAACTTATAATTTCCTCAACCCCAATGATCATATAAGACCAAATGGTTATTTATAACTATATCCGCAACAGAAAAGATAATTCTTCCTCAGATATCATTTTCACATGATAAATTGCAGGTTTACACATACAAGAGAAAATTATTCCAAAGTAATCCCATCAATAAAGAGCACTAACACTTTTAAACATTTCACCATCCATTTATTTCCACATAGGTTCTTTATCATATGTTCCTCGGGTTCCCACATTGCCTCTTCCATCTCATGATTTCTCCATAGATCTTTTACCAGACAAGTCATCCGGTTTCTCAACACTTGATCTTTGGTATGAAGAATTCTGATAGGCTCTTCACAATAAGATAGATCGAGTTCCAGTTATAATTCTTCATAGGTGAGTACATGCATTGGGTGAGGCATGTATTTTGTCACTAGAGGTATGTGGATCACAACATGAACTCTGGAGAGACTAGGCGGATTTGACTTTTGGTAGAATGTGTTCATGTGTCATAATGGTACCTCAGGAATTTTTCAAAATCATCTACTTCCTTTACCCAAAAACTCCTCATCCATTTTGGATTATATCGATGGAAGCATCGATGCATCATAAAAAAATAGGTATTTCTTATATATAATTTTGAGACATCGTCTTTAACATGTTTTTTTAGAAAAATTCTCACTGATTCATCTTCATATATTTCAAAATAAGGTTTTGGTAAATCAGTTTTCGTATATCCCAAAAGACATAAATATATAATTTGATACATATAGGCTGCTCAAAGGTCTCCCTCTTCTGCAGCATCTAGAAAATCATTTAGTGCATCGTAATTATGAGATAAAGTGAATAATTTGAAAAGACCCTGATGGTACTTCCCACGCTTAGCGTGGTAAGAAGGTTGAGAGCGCAACATTATCCCATAGTCGGTACTTGATCCTTGAAAGAATCGTGCAATGCTAGAGGTATTGGATGTCTCATAAAGTTGTTTGGATGTAACGTGGACATTTGAAAAAGTTTCAACATCGTCTGCGCATGACTTCTGGATAATAATTGTAAGTAGTTCTTCAGGAAGAGAGAGAAGAGTTGTTCGTGATCTTGCTCCCTCCATGTTTCAACTAACAAAAGAAAATACAATTAGGGTTTTTTGAATACTTATCTAATAACAATGTAATAAAAATAGACATAATAGGATAATCTTGTAATTGAACAATATATCCTAACTTGGGGTACCCTATGTTAAAATCTAGGTTATCCACTATCTATTTGCCGACATATATTCTTAGGGGCATTTTTTTTGTATTCCCTTAATAATGGTTTATACTAATCTTGTGAATTTACCAAAGCATATCCCCCGGGAGTGTCGTAACCAAGAGTGCAGCAAGGCTCGTTGTCGTGCACCAGTTCCCGTTCGAGTCTAGCTCAAAGCGGTGTTTTCGGGTTTTACCCCTAGGTACATCTGTGCCAGAGCCGCCTCTACCTGCTCATATCCAGACAGGGATGTATTGCTCGGAAAACTCACAAAATATCTACAATACCAAAATTCTAGGAAGTTCTTCTATACTAATCCTCAAAGTTCATCTTAGGTTTATGTGCTCTAATCAGAGTTTATCTAAATCTAGCTTCCAAGGTTTGTACTAAAATTCCTCTGATACCAACTGTAACGCCCCGACCCTAGTTACCTAGAGTCGGTGCATTATTACATTACATTGGCATGATCACGAGAATGATCAAGTCTCGAAAGATCGATTAGTTTAGTAGCCTTGGAATAACTATATACATCCATAATTTTTTACATTACATCATAAAAAAAACATCTTGTCTTCATATCCCCTCATACTATCCCTGCAGGTCATTCATAAATTACTTCTTCATAATCCTGGGAAAAATAAATCTTTGAAAGGGGTGAGCTCAGATGCTCAGTAAGGATAACATTATAGCATGAGATTTCATAAATAATCATAAACACTTAAGGCAATTTATAACTAAAACAAAATCCTTATAAACTTGAACTTCAGCATAAAATGGCAAAGGTAAAATGAAATAATGCCATTTACATACTCACATGGATATTCTACTAGTCGAATGATCACATGCAATATCAATATCCACTTTCATAATGTTGGAATGCATAATGCCAGACTATCATAACCACTTAGCCAAGGCCTCGTGCAAAGACTACAAATAAGATTTTGTCAAGGCCTTGTGACAAGACACTAGTTTGTCTCATGAGACCTACCGATGCATCGAGGAGATATAGCGGGCTCCACCCGTCACTTATTAAGTCCAATGCATTCCTCATATGAATAGGTTTAAACATAAAATAAACATTCGTATTAAAACTAGCATACGAAATGTCAATACTTTAACCACAAACCATGAATGGTATAAAAATAGAACATCCACAGTCAAACATAACTCATTTGATACAATATGGAAGATTGTATTGTATCACATTAACCTCAATCATGAATAATGAAGGATGTTGACATAGATGAAAATAATCATCAAAACTATTTGAGAGAAATATCCCCCTTTTCTTGAAAACATTTAAAAGTCACACTATTTGTCAAGAAGCCATTTAAAAGTAGACTTTTGAATCAAAGTGTCCCATACCACTTTGTAACTTTTAAAAGGAGTTTTAATTTTAAAAATTTAATGTCCATATAAATAAATCCTTAAAACCATTTTTAAAACATGGACATTAATGAGCAAGATATATAAGAATAAGTCTTTAAAACATTTTAAAATGGTATTTTGGTTAGAGGTTCTAACCAAAAGAGAGACACTTGAATACAAATAATTGAGGTAATAAAAACATTGTAATATCATGAGAATAAAGGGATTCATGATATACTATGTCAAGTACATTATATACACCGCATAAAAGTGATTTGGTGTATATCAACAAAGAAGTCTCAGTTCAATGTAAATTGAGATGAAATCTCTCATAAAGGCCGTATCCTTAGGTTAAGGATAAATCAACGACATAATTATGTGTGAAAAATATAAATACACTAAATATGATTGAATATTCAGTGTAAAAAAATCAGAGGATATTCACACATATTCTTGTAGAAACAACACCAACGAATTGGATATTTAACTCAACAAATGGAGATTGAGTTAAAATTACTCTTATCAAGTTCATACCGATCACTTGAGAATTTATCAATGGAGTGATTATGTGTATCAAAAGTATATCCACAGAAATGGGAGTGGAAATTAAGGCATAATCAAATGAATAGCGATTCCACACATAATCTTGGAGTAATATAATCAATGAAATATGTGTAAAGCCAAATGAGTGGAAATTGAAATCTCAAATTCCCTTATCGATTAGGTAACTTACGAAACATACACCCATGAAAGAAGTATCATAACATGATGATGTAAATACCCATAAATTAAAGTATATTACACAATGAATACAATCATGGGCAGTACACCACATGCAATAATTAAGTGGTGAACAATGGAAATCTCACGGAATTGAAAGTGAGATAAGAAAATCCCATACTTTGTAATTTTTCCTTGGTCGATGGTAGGTTTACCTCCTGTATAATGGTGAAATAATTGTTATTGAATAATACAAGAATCATTTACTTTAATATGATATCATATATGATCTTTTAACATTGATTTGTTAATAATATCTTAGAATTATCGTCATTTCGGGTGTTAACGGGTTCATTTTACTTTATATTCTTTGTTATATGAGCCATATTCGTTATTAATGGGATGTATATTATTCATATCCAGAATGATATAAAGTCCATAGATACTATTTTTAAATCATCAAATTATAATTATACTTGAATGGATATGATGGACAATGAATCTCATCGCGTTCGTGGAGACGGTAGTCCGCACGTACGCACGAACGCTACTTCCATTTAATTTTTCATTTTAAACGAATTGAATCCAAATGATACATAGGTATATTATTATTCCAGTATAATATAATATTTTATATATTTTACTTAAGTTCATTAACACCATCCTTTATACGTTCCATGTGTGGTATGAACGAGTCATATCATTTTAAGGGGGCGGTAGTCCGCACTTCCTCAAATGAAATTATCGTATGTATAAACAACATGAAACGAATAAGGATATGAAATAAAATGGAATTACAGAAGCTTATATATAAAATATATATCATTAATATAATATTTAATTACAGTGCCATCATAATGGCCACCATGAGAGGCGGTAAGATGTATTTGAACAATCATCGTTTCGTGAGGCGTTAGTTTGCCATCCACAGAAACATTATGTTCATCATCCATTAGATGGATTTGTGTGTATTTGTAGTTTTAATCTTTCTTATAACAACATCCTAGTATATTGGGGATACTGGTGTTGTTACAAAAGAAAGGAAATAAAAAGAGTTTGGGGGTTGGAGAAGCAAAATAAATGAAAATAATTTAAGAGAAATCGTTACCTTTAATTTAGGTAACTCACTTTGGTTGGAACCAAAGGACTTCTTGAAATGATTTCTTCATAAGGGGAAGCTTTAAGGATGAGAATAGGGATGTGGGGAGCTTAGTTTGGCAGAGTTTGGACGAGCCAAGTGGCTTTAGAGGTGTGAGGAATGAGTAGAAGTGGTCTCCTTTTATAAGGGAGAAGAGGGGCTCTTTAGGAAAGAGTGAAAGTATTACTTTATAATATAGTTATATTCGGTTTATAATGGTCCAAAAATCATTGAGGTCGAATATAAGATGACTCATATTCTAAATAACATCAACCAATAAGAATTGGACAGGTTTTAGATAATATTTTTATCATTATAATCTTATTTATTTAAATGATTTATTAATGAGGTAAACATTGCATCATTATTGTGTCATTAATAATTTAAATTATTTAATGTCTAAAAATTATAAATAAAATATCATTATGTAGGAAATCTCTTTATCTTTCTAATGAATATTTATAATCGAAAATCCAACATGTATAACCCTATGTAAAAATTATTCTTCTAAAAGATGTAAGCTTATGCCATTTTTATTTTTATTTTAACTTTATTAATATAAAGTGTCCCTACCACATACAAGTGGCTCCAAGGGGTCCCCAAATTGACCCAAGGATGCTCATGGTCGGGTATGTGTCCACCAATAAGTTTAGGACACGTTTTAGGGTAATTTTGTATTGTTATAATATTATTTTTTAACCCTTATTTACCGGATTTACCCTTAACCATGGTAAATAAAATATTTACCACAGTAATTATTCAAAATGTCTAAAAATAAAAGTTACCTATTTACACAATTTGGACATCCTGATTCCAAATATGGAATCCATTTTTCTAAATTCAAAACACAGAACTGGCAGAAATTAATTTAAAATTAATTCCCGCTGTCAAAACAAAAAGCGTGTTTTTAAGAGGTAATAACTATCAAAAGATTGACACTTGTTTATGTTCGGTTTAATTGTAAAATTATTCCCAATGATAAACATTATATTAAATGGTAAAAATATATTCTAAATATACTTTAAAAATACTCAAATTCACAATTTATCACTATTAATTATTTTGATTAAAAAGTTGTTTTTAATTAAAATTTAGTAATTTTCACTATTCATCAAAATATAAAAGTTATCCGAAAAGTACCAAAATTTCAGCATAGGCTAATTTCAATATTCCGAATCCAAAAATGAAGTCCATTTTGAAATATAAAATATATATGATTTCAAAAAGTAGGTATTACTATCCACAACGGCTAGTTTAATTAGTTGTGGTGTGTGTTAGAACTCGAGGTTGCGTACAACACACGCTATCGCATTATTCGAAGGGAAACGTACCGTGGAAGCTTGGGGTGTTACATATGTATAAGCAATCTCGGATAACAATTAGATTGCAAAATAATCCCTTACCATAGGTTTGATATGCTTCGTATGTATCTGAACCTCCTCTTCTTCGACACACCACTTTTAAGCTTCCTGTTAAGGCACTAGAGTTGGTCTTTTGAGGTGACTAAAACCTCTATAAGCTTTCTTGGGAATTTTAAAAGGAAAATTGGTAGGGTTTGGATGAGCTTGAAAGCACAAAATTGTGTATTGATAAGAGGGAAGAGGTGCCGTTTTATAATGGAGGAGAGAGGAGCCTTAGAAAAAACATAAAATATTATTTTATTATATAGTCATATTCAGTTTATAATATCTCCAAATTGATTTATTTCGAAGATAAAGTGGTGATGGGTAGAAATCATCTCAACTAATAGGTTTTAGACAAGTTTAGGTTACTATTTTAACCTTATCATTTAGATTTATCTCTAAGTTAAATAATTTAACTTTTATCATGTCATCTTGCTTTCTTACACTATATGGTTAATAAACATACAATAAAAATCCAAAAGAACCCCAAGAGGTTAATTATTAATATATATAACCTTATCTAAGACATTTGGTTGAACCATATATTTTTAGGAATAGAATAACAATTACTAATATAATATTTGTTTTATAAACTACTTTATTCCAATTTTGACACTATTTGGTAATTGTTTTTTGTGAAAATCATAACAGCATGATTAGTTAGAAAACAATTAATTTCATCATTACTAATATGTCATATTAAGCTATAAAATTAGTTTAATTCATATAAAGTATCAAATTACATTTATTTTGGTATTTATAACATCAATTATGTTAATATTTAATTAATAAGGTAATTATAGCATCATCATTGTGTCATAAATAAATTAAATTATTTACAATCTAAAAATTATATATAAAATACAATTATTTATAAAATATTTTTATCATTCTAATTTACATTTATAGTCGAATCTAACTTTTGTATAACCCTATATTAAATATGATTTAGTTATTAAACATTGATTTTAACTCTTTTTATCCATCATTTTAAATAATAATAATAAGTGTCCTAATCTAATCCATGTGAAACTAAAGGGTAATATGTTATTATTAAGGGTTTTTTGGTCGAATTACACTTATCCAATAGAATTATGACATGTTTTAGGGTAATAATAATACCATTTTTACCCTTAATTACCCAATTTACTTTTAACAATGGTAAAAAAAAGTAAAAAGTTATTATTCACCAAAAATTATTTTTATCTTATTAAACCAAATTTTACTCCTTGATATTAACAGTGTCTCTCGAATTTTTGAAATTCAACTCACAGAAGACGAAAAATTAAGTTATATGTGCAATTGCAAATGCTCCATGGAGGTGGGTAAAAGACGGTGAAAAGTTCATTAAAATTATAATATATCTAAAATTATTAGAAAATGACTCGAATGAATTACATTGAACTTAAATAAGTATTATGTATCTATTTTTACCTAAAATAAATTTAAAGAAAATAATTTATTATTTAAATAAATAGTCGGTTTTAACTAATAACTCAGTGCTTTCACTATTCATCAAAAAGTTAAAGTTTTCAGAAAAATACCACAATTTCACCCTAGGCTAATTTCAATATTCAGAATCCAAAAATGAATTCCATTATGAAAGATATAATATAAACAAATTTAAAAAGTGGTTATTACTATTCATAAAGGCTAGTTTATATAATATTTTAAAAACATATTGTTGTTTAGTGAAACTCGGTATTGTGTACAACACACGCTATCGTGGAAGGTATCGATTGACTGTAAAGCAAGCCAAGTTAGGGTTGCGTGTAGTGCAAGATTTCTTTGTTGTTCTATATAATATAATCCAACCATATTTTATATATACATTGAATATATATATATACACACTCAATGTTTCATAGAATAACTTCTATCAAACGAACTTGAAATTTTGTGTAACACAATCCAAGAATAGTGTTGTGTATACTACAAGCCAATACAGTGTTGTATAGAGCGCAATATAATCATGGTGTAGCATACAAAACAAAACATCAAATTAATTAAAAAGAATACTTCACATAAAATCTCGAGGTGTTACATTCTAACCCCCATAAAATGAATTTCGCCATCGAAATTCGTCGGGGTTATAAATGGTTTACTAATTGAATGTGTCTTTAATAGAAATACACATCGTAAAAAGGACTACCAAAACATAACATTGAAATCTAAATTATGAAACATAATGGTTACCCAAATTAACTAATCACTAGGTTTCCACATAGGAAAACATTGGTGAAGAAATTTACATGGAAGAGAAATCTAACCATCATGTTCTGATAGAGAGTGGTAGAAAACATGGCTATGAAAAATCCAACAATCACAAAGCCAAAAATTAGTTGTAATCTAAAGTACCATTACATTCACCAGATATGAGGTCAATAAGATAACATTTTTTGTTATCAGGATTATTTCCCTAAAGTTGAAAAAAATTTGAATTAGAAGAAATACTTTCTTGATTTTGGTACAATCTCACCGTTGGTCGTTCATTGAAAAATTTCCACTTCATCTATTAAAGAAATGAGGTTTAATTTTTCATTATTGAAGTGCTAGCAGATCATGCGATAGAATTATATGTCATTACATCAATTTCAAACAAAAGGATAAAAAAATTTATTAAATATATAAGTCCATATATAGTGAGATTAATCATAAATGGTTCCTAAAATGGACTTATACTTCATATATCATACAAATTAATAAATAAAAACTAATTTATACTAACCAGGGACTTTCTGTAGGCCAGTGGTATGCGATAAAGGCCTGCCGCAGTTCAGTTGTGAGTTCGATTCCCATAGCCTTGTCTGACGCGACAGGTTGTTTCCTGTCCTGCAGGTTGCCATTTTTCAAAAACTACATAATTATAACATTCCTTCAATAATATCGAAAAAAATATAGCCTTAAAAAATACTATCTGATGTCCAACATAATCCATTCAAATCTTTATACTTATCCAAAATACATATGTCCAATCACATAGTATAATGAAACTGATTCATGGAAATGTCATCTACCGAGCATATGAATAACATCATTTAACAAACGATATGTGTTGTTGGTCACATTCCGAACATGTGAATACATTAATCATGTATTTTCTTGAAAAATGAATACCCATTTAACCTTAGTGATAACATGAATGCTTTAAAAAGTTAACTCTTTCCACATACCAAAATCCAAAAATTCCTATATACACAATCCATGATATCACATTGTCCTTATATCAGTCATGAGCTCGTGAATACTATCAAACATTTCATTTTACCTTTATCCATTCATTATGCACATATCATCTACTTTAAAAAAAATATTTCAATCACTTTTTATGGTTACCAGTACCATATAATTTTTTTAAACCAAATGGACGAATACATAGATATTCCAATATACCATAAAAGTACCTCACCAACATTATTCTTGAATACCAATACATAAACACTTCAATACATTCTCTTCAATGATTGTCATGGAATAATTAATTCCTTGATTTATAAGTAACCTCTTAGGTCAGGTCATTGAGTTGGGTAATGCTCATGTTCTCCACAGACAAGACATTGAACTTCATAACAGTATGTCACTCTATGACCCTTCTCTGCACACAGATAACATATTCCCCTCTATTTGATGTATTCATCAAGGTTCTTCTTACCTTCTTTAGAAATATCAATCTTCCTTTCTCTATGCTCCTCACCGTGCTAATATGCATAAAATTCCATCTTCCTCTTATTTTATGAATTATGAAAACCACTAAAGTTCACCTTGTTAATCATATATCGCGATGACTAATTCAACGCAATCACTAAATCATTCTTTCTAGGAATTAGGCAATTTTCTTTCTTATAGTCACCAATTTTTCCATTGGATTCAATGTTAACCCAATTCCTTCTGGTTCCCCACATTGAGAAAAACTAAAAACCATGGTGTAAGAAATAGTTAAAATAAACAGGAACCACATAATCATAAAAATTCAACTATGGGATGTATAACCTATCACACATTCTTTGATCCATGACACCCTATGTTTTACGTAGGTTAATCAGGATCTTCAACATAATTATAGGAATGTAACATTTAGTTATACTATACCTTAGGGACATCCCTAGACATACCTTAGAAATATCTCTAGGCATCTCACAAAAGTTATCACATATTAGTTTCTAAAGGTTGACTAATCCATTCCTCTGATACCAACTGTAGAGACCCCAAACATGTCGTACAGGGGGATTACATTAATTTTGTCAAATACTTAATACATAAAAAATAGACACCAAAGGACCATAATAGTTTAGTGTCTTTGTAAATACCTAATATAGTCCTCTAATCTAGGTGACAGATCTTCAACATCTCCCATAAAGATCTTCCCTTTTTTCTTACCTAAAACCTTTCTTTATATCCTGGGGAAAAGAAAACATATTAAGGGTGAGCTCAAATTCTCAGTAAGGTTATGGATGGAGAAAATAAAACAATCTATATTCATTTGATCTTCAAATTATGAAAATAATGTTTATACATCAAAATATAGAGTTTTGAAATAAATCATGGAAGTACGTAAGGCATAGGTCATAAAGGACCATAAATCATGATAAAATATCATTGGAATAAAATATTTAATTGTGGAAAACCATTGATAACATGATATGATTTCTATAGTATCCAAGGAATTGCTGCCCAGACCATCTTAGTGGAAAAAGTCCCTTTCTGAATCGAGTTCACTCCTCGTTCCAGTCCTATATCACTGAACCAGATTAACTTACCATTCCACATATGTCTATCTCATTAGATATAAATCTTTCACAAATGCATTGGAGAGAGATATAGGTCCCACCCTTCTCATAATTAAATCATTATTACTTGTGCCACACCATAAACATAAATCATTCATCATAACCCAGAGAATAAAAATGGGTTTCATAAATATCATCCCATCATAACATAATCCATATAAAACAAATGGATATCATTTAATCATAAGAAAAGTGAAACCATGTAATCAAAATGATATTATACATGAAAAATACACATATGAAATAATTTCATCTTTTATGGAAATGGTTTTGATAAAACAATTGAAAATAATTCTAGAGGAAAATATCCTTTCTTATTATAAATCATTTTATTTTCAGAAAATTCTACACAATTTTAAAAGCAAATGATTTTATTGAAAATAACACTGAACCCTTACATAGGAAGCTTCATGAAAATTAGGTGTTATAAAACCATAAAACTACGTTCATTCTGTATAAGTTAAAAAAAACATTCTCCTCTAACTTTTAACGGAAAAGTCAAAAAGTTTTCGTATGGTAAACAAAAGAAAGATTCCTTCCATACAATGTGGTAAAAGTCAACAAAGGGTAAAAATTAATTGAAACATATATAAAACAATAATAAATACTATATGAAAAAAATTTATAAAACACATAAATGGATGATAAATACAACCAAAATCAATACTTACGTATAAGAAATCACAAATAAAAATGAGATTGAAAAATTATCCCTTACCTTAGGTCTGATATGCTTCTTACATATCCGAACCTCCTCTTCTTCGACACAACTCTTTTAAGATTCCTATTTTTTTACTAGATTTTGTCGTTTGAGGTGACCACAACCCCTATAATTTTTATAGGGACGTTTAGAATGTAAATGTGAAGGGGTTGGCTGAGCATGAAAGCTCCAAATTGTGTAAAGAGAAGAGGGAGGATGTGCCCATTTATAAGGGAGGAGAGGGGCACCTTAGGAAAAAAATTTATTTATTTTTTATAATAAAGTCATATTCGGTTAATAATAGCTCCAAATTGATTTATTTCTAAGATACAGTAAGGATGGGTCGAAATAATCTGAACCAATAGGTTTTAGGAAAGTTTAGGTTACTATTTTAACCTTATCATTTAGATTTAACTCTAAGTTAAATAATTTAACTTTTACCGTGTATTCTTGTTTTCTAACACTATATGGTTACTAAACATTCTATAACAATCCAAACGAACCCCAATTGGTTCATTATTAATATATATAACATTATCTAATTAATTTGGCCGAACCTTAGATTTTTATGAATTGAATAACAATTAATAATATAATATTTGTTTTAAAAATTATTTTAGTCCAATTTTGAAATGATTTGGTAATTTTTTTTGTGAAAATAATAACAGCATGATTAGTTCGAAAAAAATTAATAAAATCAATACTAACATATCATATTAACATAGAAAATAAGTTTACTTTATAAAAAGTGTCAAATTACATTTATTTAGGTATTTATAAAATCAATTATGTTAATATTTCTTTAATAAGGTAATTATTGCATCCTCATTGTGTCATAATTAAATTAAATTATTTAGTGTCTAAAAATTATAAATAAACTACCATTATATAGGAAATATTTTTAGATTTATAATGAATATTTGTAGTCGAATTTATCTTTTGTATAACCTTATATTATATATGTTTTAGTTATTAATCATTCATTTTAACTCTTTTAAGTTTTCTTTAAATAAAATAATAGTAAGTGTCCAAATCTAATCCAAGTTGACCTAAAGTGTAATATTTTATTCCTAAGGTTGTTTTTGGTCGAATTACACATATCCAATATAATTTTGACATGTTTTAGGGTAATAAGAATACAATTTTTATCCAAAATTACCATATTTACTTTTAACCATGGTAAATAAAAACAAAAAGTAACTATTCACCAAAAATTATATTTATCCTATTGAACCACATTTTACTCAATTTTATTAACTGTGTATCTCACATTTTTTAAATGAAACTCACAAAAGAGGTAAAATTAATTTTAATGTACAATTATAAATGCTCCTAGGATGTGGTTAAAAACGGTAAAAAGTTCAATAAAAATTTTATATATCTAATATTATTATAAAATTACTCCAATGAATTACATTGAACATATATATGTATTATGTATGTATTTTGATCTAAAATAAATTTAAATAAAATAAATTATTATTTAAAAAAAATCAGTTTTAACCAATAACTCAGTGTTTTATCTATTCATCAAAAATGTAATGTTCTCAGAAAAATAAAAATATTATACCATAGGCTAATTTCTATATTTCGAATCCAAAAATGATGTCCATTTTGAAACATCAAATTTATAAAATTTTAAAAAGTGGGTACTACTATTCATAACTGCTAGTTTATATAATATTTTAATAACATATTGTTGTTTAGGGAAACTCGGTATTGCGTACAACACACGCTATCATGGATGGTCGCGATTGCGTGTAAAGCAAGTCATGTCAGGGTTACATGTACTGTAGGATTCCTTTGTTGTTGGGCATAATATAATCCAACCATATTTTATTTATACATTTAATATAAATATATATACACTCAATGTTGCGTAGAATAACTTCTATCAAACGAACTTGAAATTTTGTGTAACACGGTCCAGAAATAGTGTTGCGTATACTGCAAGCTAATACGGTGTTACGTATAGTGCAATATAATTTTGGTGTAGCGTACAACAGAAGACATCAAATAAATTAAAAAGAATACTTCTCATATAATCTTGTAGTGTTACGCCCTAATATATAGGGAAATCAACGATCATGATAAAAAATCATCCCACACACAAAATATGTAGAAAATGAATAACTAAATCTATCCATGATTGATCATTTGTCCTAAAAGATTGAATATATTGTCGATATGAACCCAAATTTTCTGAATCAATCCATTTTTTCAGGAAATAAATGTGAAATGACTGCTTTCCAATATATATTTTCAATCCAATTCTCAAATGAGACACTTATTATGAACATACATTAGAATTTTAGATAAAACGTAGAAAAAAGTGGAATGATCCTTGGCCATGTTTGGGTTAGCATCAATCCTTTGTCCTTATATGATATATAATGTTCAAAACAAATAAAAAAATACTCAAAAAATAACCCAACATAATTATCTTGCTCCCATAATTCGATGGATCTGTGAATCAATTAACTAGATTATTGAATCTCATTAACCTTAGGAATGATAAAATAGAGATAAATCCATATAAAAAAGATCAAAACTCAAGATGGATCGATCTATAATGATAAAGGAATTTTTATAGTTTTCAATGGGAATATACTATTGATGGAGAAATGATTGCTGATCATGATCTGATCTGATGCCATCCACTATGAACAATCTCTTCTAATGATCTCTCTCAATTTTTATGGATATACCTATATGATTTAAATTTCTTTCATAATAACATATTTATATAATAGGTATATATTTGGAGATTTAATTAAATAAAATAAATAATTTGTTTTATTCATTTGATAACACGACATCCAATGCACTCAACCTTAATGCATGACGTGCTAAAAGGTTATGTCACACCTTGGCTAAAACGCATGCTTTTAACATAAAAGGTCAACAGATTTATGTTATGGGGCCCTATTTCAGTGCAATTTCACTTTTTATCAAAAAATGTGTAGATGTGATATTAAATATATTTAATGTATATTCTAAAAATTAATTGTAGGCTCACTAAACTATTGAGTGTCATGCACTCTCATCCTCAATATCCATAAATAATACAACAAATATTCCAAATTATTACTTGTAAAAAATCATAGTTATCACATGATACTATCTAGTGTATATCTCCATACAAAATCTCCCTCCCTGAGCCAAGAGCTTCAGTATCTTATTGTAATGAAGATTCTATTTGTTATATCCCAATTTGTGAAGTAATCATGTTAATTAAAATTCCTATGAAGGGATTGAGTATAAACATTGTTTTATATTACCAAATAATATTTAGAAAAATGGTAAATGAATAAAAAATTTATGGCCTGACAAAATAATATATGTGAAAATATTCATAAAAGAAACCATATATCAAGTGAATGTGCCTTGAAGAATATACTATGCAACATTATTATGCTTAGATAAGTTCCATATAGTATGAGATTCATGGTAGTGCCACATGACTTAGATCATGATGTGTAACTATATTTACATTTTGATACCAACCAAATTACAGCCCTTAAGGGGAAATCCATCCCCCCACTATGGACTACAATTATTATTGTTCAAATGGAATCATAAGCCTACCAAATTTAATGATCATGGGAAATATATTTGTCATAGGTAAACCTAGTCTCAATGATCTAGGAAAATACCTCATAGTATCCACACATCCCATGTATGGGAATGAATAAATCTATCAGGGAAACCTATTAATGTAAGAAATAAAAACAATTTTTCTTCTAGATATGTACTAAACCATAAATAATTAAAACAATAACTAAAAAATAATATCTCAATACATAATCGGTAAGGTATTAGATATGGATATAGTTGGGTGATTATAATTCCACCAATAAAAAATATAACACACATAGGTCGGATGTTAGGGAGACTCGAAATCAAGACCTCTCCATCACCCCATATGGATACTACCCTTGAGCTATGCTTGGGGATTCCACACTCTATTAAATATAATTTATGGAATAAAAAACATTGGATTAAACGATATATATTAAAAATAATTTGTATGAATAACAATATAAGTATACATACAATCAAACATCAATCATGGTCTCATAAACTACAATGCACGGACATCTGATCAAAAATTAATCATGGTCTCATGGGTATGAGAGATCATATTCATCTAACAGAAATATACATGACCACTACTTGGAAATGAACTTACTACCTCAATGATATCAATGTAACTTTCAATGTTTTTCTACATGGTTTTCACTGAAACATTATCAACCCAAAGCCAAATATATGATTCGACAGTAGAAACTCTACTGAGAATTAAGAAAACAATAATGATCCACAACATAGCTTATTGTTACACCAATGATGGGAATCACCTAACTAAACTACATGATGAAATTATAGAAGTATATCATCCTCATTTCATCAAATACCAATAAAATAGAAGAAATATTTTGGATGAAATACTTGTCACTAGATGGAACCAAACATTAAATCACAACACATAACCACTATCAGTGAGGTATGAACTATGTCAATAGGTTTATCAATGTAAATGAATGATTAATCAAAACAATGAAAAAAAATCTCTCATATTTTGGTTATAACAACAAATGATAGTCTTTAATGAATTTTCCCAAAAATATCATATCATAAAGCGGGGGATGATATTCCTGTGGTTTAAATGGTGGAAAAAATGTGAGAAAATGAAGTTATCACTTCTTATTATGATCAAACACGGTTTGATGATAAATAATTGATCAGTAATCAATATTTTAGGAAGAAAGATCTAATTTTCCATTTCAAAAATAGTATTACCAGCACCTAATCCACAACCATGTCTCATCCATGACTAAAGAGTTCTTAAGATACCAGAAAATAAGCATCTGATGAGGATAATGGGAATTTGGTTTGATTACTTCCCTCACAACACCCTTTTAAAGTATAATGATTAGGATTCCCAGGATGTGGCTGATAGAAAAAAACATTACCTTCGTGTCTTTGATTGGGAATTTTACCCCCTTTATAGTATGCAATAAGGAAAAGGGAACTGATAATTTCATGTATATTTTATGGATATTCTAAATACATCACAACCCCTTCCTTGGACAGGTCAACTAAAATCATTTCCTCATAAATTACATGTCTTTGGAAATGATCCTCTTGAATCTAGAAGTTGATATATGAAATATGGGAATAAAAATGACTCACATGAATTTTAATCAATACTATAACAACGTGATTAGAAAACATGTTGGATATTTGGAATATATTAGGATATCATTCACTAACACAATGGTTAATGTGTCTTGTTCTGGATTGATAATCCAATTCAGGAGATCCATGGAAACCACATGATATTTTATCGACCCAAATGGATAAAAATGTACTGAAAGATTCAATATCTAACTTTAAACATTATTTTCAGAATATTTTATTCGCTAACCAACAAAAGATGGTAGCCTGAATGAACCACCATGATACCTATAATTGATAAAACATATAATCAATCCATTGTAAAATATAATTTTTCTTCACCATTACTGGATTAACCCTCCTATAGTGTACATATAAAAATTGAAAACCATATACCATCATGAGAATCAATATTGGAAAACCCCAGGGTGGTATGTTTAGTACGATAATGTGTTTATCATAAAAATAATTTATCTACATCTTCATATCCCTTAACACGGTTACTATAATATGTTAATGAGAAAATATTTCTATTATAACACATGAAAAATCACATTCTAAAACAAAATTCTTATATTATTTGGAATGAAATGGGATTTAATATGGGAAAAAATCCTGATAATTTCCACCATGAAAAGGAAAATACAAGGATTCACTAACTATTCCATTACAAGCACCAAACTCTTTACTAGTGTCATAATTACTCAGATCTGAATCAAATTATATCCAATAAGGCTTACATAGAGATCCCACTACCCAATGGAAATGTACATATATTATCTAGGTGTGACGAAAGACCCATTCCATTGATAATAGTAAATATGACCACGGTAGTTGATTAACCGACGTACTCTTAATATTTTAATGAAACTATTCATCTATATTATCATTAAATTCAAATTATGTTTTTTTTCTAGTAACAACCACAAGAAACTCCATACATCACTAGAAACAATCAATTTTTTTTCCTAACATCATGTTAATAAAATGTAACTCTTAATAAATAGTTGAAAAAGTTATGATCAGTTATATCATAGGAATACATAAAATGGATGGAAGTACCAATAGTAAACATAGTAAATGTTAGGATTGAGGTAATCATGACATAACTATAAACATATAATTTACCACTCCACTGGAAACTAGAACGTTATGTTTCACATAAATTTGATCTATCATGGGAGAATTAATTCCACAAGACACTGATATATATAGTTCTTAGATAAACTATTGAGGACCCACACATGCAGTGTTACATGTTATTATTGAGTCCATTCATGGATTCTTGAAAATTATGGTCTAATGTTTTCCCATATTACTAAAATGGTCACATCTCTTAAGTTAACATTTGATCGATGTGCTAATATGTCCCTTTTATCCAAAGGTGCAAAGCATTATGAAGCCTCCACCCTTATAGAGAGTACAAATATCTACCCTACACTTCAAACCTTCTACTTATTGTACCTCCTCATACTTACTCTTCTTACCATCATAAGCTTAATCAACGATAGAATTAAAAAATATGGTCATAAGTGCACTATAATATTAGAGTAAACCCACTTTTTTCCCATTTACATCCAATTTATGAATTATTTTTCCTTGAAAATAATTAGTGTATACAATTTCAGGTTGCTATCTTGTCCAATATTATGTTCTCTATATGATAGACTATCTGAATCTAATTAACTTGTTGTTCCTCATTCACATCCAACAGTGGATGAACATGTAGGAACTCCTTGATATGTGTTAGGTAAGTATCAACCTCCTTCATCCCATACTAACAATCCATAAACTATTAAGATCAATCCAAATTTAGTGTATTGAGAATGAACCACGGGAATAATGGACCCTAAAGGCCTCTAAAGAATCACCCTCACAACTGTCTTTATTTCCCATGATACCCTACAAGATCACATCATGTCACTAAAGCATAAATTATGAAATTTTATCCCATATATTTTAAATATTATCAACTATATGAAATATTACCTCTATGATTTTATTCAAAACCTTATATTTCAGTGTTCTAGTAGTTCCCAAAAATACTTTGGAATACTGGAGATAAATTTATTAATCATTATTGTCCATCAATCATTGTAACATTATAATCTGGTGAATTTTAACCTTCTAAACCACTAGTATAAATGTGGGTACATTCATATGTGCATCATCTTGTATAGAATATTGTGGGACGATTTCATCATATTTAATAAGAGAATTCATATTTATTAGGGAATACTTTTTCTAAAATTTCAAATAATCATTTAGAATACATATGATAACAAACGTAAAATAACTTATATAGTTTATAAGAACACAATGGAAACTAATATCGGAAGGTAAATACTAGGACATACATATTTATAGGGTATCATCCTCCTCGTTATACACATGGATCAATGTTAATCATCCATACCGGTATGTTATTCAAAATCATATATTTTTAAAATATGGAACTGTTACTAAATTTAATGATCTAATTACGAATAAATATCTCACAAAATAAAATAAAATAGACATATCACTCATAATATAATATCAGTCGATATTTAATAGATTTTGTTATCATGTTATTAAATTAATGGACTAATATATGGAATAAAAAGGTTATATATGTGGAATATTATCCAATGGTCCTGCTCATGATACAAAAATACCACAAAATAAAATTAGATTATAAATCAAAATCAGTCACTGGTAACCTAGAGGCCTATCAATTAATATTGGATAATAACAAGGAATCCCTCATAACTGATTCCCACATAATTTATCTTATTTCTACCCTAAACCAAAAAATAATTGATGGAACCACGAGCCTTTAATACTACTTTGTAACAAATAAACGCAATCCTCTTGGCCTGTGATGATGTATCATTGAACCTCATATATGCTTACCTATATGAAAGAGTCTTAAAACATTTGGTGAGGGTCTACATTATCATAGAGAGACTGTAAACTTGGTAAACACAGTCATCATTGTATAGTAACTGTTAAATATATGTAAGCCAGCTTTCACAATAGAAGAATGAAATAATGATATTTCATAACGAATGTCATTACACTTCATAAACAGGTATAAATTAAACCCCTAGTATTCTATGTTAATAGTCATATTAACAAAACAAGAAATAAAAATAGAGTAAGATAAAAAAAATAAATACAAAAAATGAAATTATTGTCCCTGTAGAAAATACATCTTTATTATCTATGCTCCTCCATAATATATTGTTGGTCCTATTACCTCATTTGGATCCTTATTCATGAAATTTAGACACACACCAAGATGAATATTAATGATTTTATTATAAAAATTGTAGGAAAAAAGAAAATCATTGTTAATAGAGTACATGTATATAGAAGTGTAAGACATGATGTACTGATATGGGCACACACAATCATACATAAAATAAAAAACTATGTGAACATTACCATACAGATACACCAAAAACCTCAACTTGTACATATTACTGATCAATGTTCGAAGGGTATATTTGTAATTCCACAAAACACATATCATTCTAATTAACATGATCATACATTAAGGACTAACCACTTGTCTAACTATAAGGAAAGATTCATCCACCTTTATGTTTATGAGACATATACATTTAATTATGTTCAAAAATGACACAATTCCCAGATATAGTGTAAAACATATACTAAATTTCAACACAATTTCAATAATCTAGGTAAATCCATCGAATCTTTGACACTCTTCCTCATTGGGAGTGACTAAGTCCATCAGGGCCACCTATTAACATGAAAACATGAAACTATGATTCTATAGGATAGGCAGAAAACCACCTATAAGTAACAACATGGAATCGAACAAAAATAACTAACAAAATATTTCATATTATATAACATATAGCTTATTTACTAAAGAAAATAGGAATTTACTATACAGCATTACAAGCTTGAGTATCAATATCTATACACACATTGATGTCATTAAACTCCAAACATGATATTGTGGTCTACATAAAGAATAATTTATGATCGACCATCAAACATGGTCTCACGGGCTAGAAAAACCAAAATAATAACATATATTCAAGAAATATAAATGTAATGGAACAATTTACCTCATATTATTTGGACATAAATGTAAATATTCATCGAGAAGGATGTTTTTGAAAAAATATACCACCAAATGACCCAAAGAAGATTCCCTAAGAGAATATCCATCGATATGTCATAGAATATTGATGGTCCTAAGGAAATATTTTTGTTACATTAAATATGTGATTCACCAAATAGGAAAACACAATTAACTAAAACTTAATCGATAAAAAACTCATTTTTATATGGTTCTTGAATAGATAAAAACATATTCTAATGAATGATAACTTACCCCAGGTGTCTAACAAGACATCCCAAAGGAGAAACCCCAAAAATGATGGTTGAAAAAGGACATTATTTTATTAATGGAATGATATTATTGAAATAGAAAAGGCAGAATATAGGAATTGAATGATGATCACCACAAAAATGACACTATATCATGAACACTCTTAGAAAATAAATATTCTCTTAGGGGTGAAGAGATTATTACTATAAAAACAGTAGAAAATATGTTATAATGGTCATTATTCACTCCCTCATTATACAAGAACATGTTTTATAGACCAAAATATATATCATTAATATATATTCAAGGAATAATTATTTGTTTCAGCTATTTCAGTTACATGACAATAGTTACTACATTCACCACCATGAACAGTATATAGTCTTGTGGTTCTTGATATAAAACAATATCACAATAAAATAATTTTTATGTGATTAGTGAATTTTAATTTGACACCACCATGACATATGAAACACATATGGTGTGTATTATTAAGTCATGGCCAATTGTAGCCATCCCCAGGCACCTAGGTTTGGCTATAGATTTTCAATTATGATTTCACCCCTTTCTTGTTTCATACTAATGCTAATCAGGGACAAAACAACTTCTTCCATGGCAATTTTTGTGGCCATTTAATGATTGAAAAAACTGAAACCCCATTTTAATTCTCTAATATATAATCATTACCAACCAAGATTAAATAATGCATGGCTCAATCAGTTTGATTACATGTAATGCTTATGTACAATGTTTTTAAATACATTAATAAATTATTATAGGACATTACATAAATTTTGGAGCACAAACAACTAGAATATGTTCTTAACAGAATATGTTGTGAAACAAACAAATAAGATACATTATTAAACTATTTAATTTCACAGATTTCTCTATGGAAGAATCATTAATTTTTCCATATGGTCATAATTAAATTTTTTATATAAAAAAAATATAATATTTAGAATATCGTCATCAAGACATTGCATTTATCTTATTTTTTCAGATTCATAGTTATAAATTTGTTTTTTTTATAGTTTGATGCGATCACATTAAAATGATAATATATATTGGAATGCATGGTAATGTAAAATAAATAGACTCTGAACAAATATTTCATCCACACATGGTTTATTATTGAAATTAAATGTAAATTATAATATACATAATTTTACACATTAATAACAAAAATTCCTCACGAAAGTAAGTAGATAATCATTCCGTCGATTATATTAGTTTTTAACGGACATATTTTAAAATTTAGTTATCTATATTAATTCATGGTGATTTTAATTATCCAAGATTTATAACTTCAATTTTCGATGTCTAAAATAAGTTAAAATTCGGGATTAACTACCATACCAGGACTTTGTACAACATGAAATATTGTGTTAGGGAATTACATGTCATGATTACTTCATTTTCGTGTCTAATTAATGAATCAAGGAGTTGTGATCAACTAGATGAGAATTCCTCCAACACAAATAACTTTGTCAAAATCTAATTGAATCCTTATATTTAAAAAATTGAAGGATGAATCATTTCCAAAATAAATTTACACATGAAAAAATATTCTAGGTGAATTATTTAGGAAAATTAAGAAATGATAATTTATTGGGATAAGATATGATAAATAAATTTACCTCATCTCACATATTCTATTAAAAATTAAATTTTAATAATATTCACATTTTTTTATTGTTAATGTGAAAATGAAACGATAATGATCATGGATAACCCTATGATAATTTGAAGAAAAATTTCATTTCCTATACATCCTAAATGTCATTTAGTGGTACATTAATCAATACAATACACTTCTAATTCATGGATTATATTATATGCTAAAATCCCTAATTTTTATTTCACCACCATTATAGTGTGAAAGTGGAAATAAAAATATTCCAGTGATTCATTCATGAAGAATTTTAAATTAAATTAAATATTTTATAAACTATTATAAGATATATAATTATATAAATGAAACAAATAGATTCATAAAATAAAATTAATAACCTCATATCAAAATATAAGGCGAGAAAATACAATATATAATTGAGATTTTTACTGCATTATGTATGCTTAAACTAAAAGTTGGATGTTGTGTATTTATCATTGAATAAATATTATAGAAAACATTTCATATTTAGAAAAATTAGGTTTCCATGTGGATATTTAATTTTTAATTATCTCATGTTATAATATATAATACTAAGGTGATTATTTTTTATAAAAGATCAGTTGAAAATTATAGATTATCGTATTATGATTTCTTTTCATATAAAATAAAAGAAGGATATGTATTGGTGTAAATAGTGTTCTCCAATAAATTTGATAAATAAAATAAATAACCATGTTTAAAATACCATTGATAACATAAATTACTTGGTTTCTTTATGACATATTTCAATAGATAAATGATGTAATGGAATAATAATGAACAGGTGGTTTTTTTAACGTGGGTGTTGATTTTATTGTAAGAAGGGAAGAAATGACAAAAAAGAAATTAGATTATTTATTGAAATAATATTTATAATTTTTGATTAATTTATTGTTATTAAAATAAAATATTACAATCCATTTAAATGATTTATGATAAAAATCATAAATGTTCTAAAAATGGGTCAATTTATTGTTATTACTGAAGTTTGATTTCTATATCAGTGTAATTAGTAACAAGGGTTTAGTATATCCTGATGATTTATTTTAAAAATAATGTTTTTATTTTATTATTATTATAAAATTTCTCTCATTTTGAATTTTGATATCATGATAAATTTGTTATATATTTCAAATTTGTTTTTAATTGTATTTTAACCATAACAAATAGGTCAATAATTATTGTATCAGACATTTCCATAGATAGTAATTAAATATGAATAAAATTAATACTAAGTGTACATACTTGAGTAAATATTATTTTTTTTTAAACTTATCAGATATTGATAATTTTATATATTGAATGGTGTTTTTGTGTCTTTTTAGATACTACTCTATGTATAATGATAAAAATATAGTCATGTATTTGAAAGAGAAAAAATTTGATTTAATGGTTTAGAAAATGCATCATGAGTAATTTCCAAAATTCCCAGTAATTCATTATAAGGATAATATAGACGAAAACTCAATTATTCATGATATTCCAATTATAAAATATTATCAATTTATATTCATTATACAATATGATGTTAAAATATCATAAGATACTTATGGATGTGCCTTATGGGGCACATGACTATCTTTTATTCCTCAATGACCTGTATTAGGAGTAGATGTATTCTTATATTAACATTGGAATGTATTTTAGAGTATTAATAGAGTGATGATTAATTGATAAATATTCCTATATGTATTTAAATTCATCTATATTTTTATCCATGGCAGGATTTCTGAAATAAAATCACAACACCAAAGAAATATTATCACAAATATGGGAAATGGAATTTTATATGAAATTCACTATGTAAATAAGTGTGTGTTCCCATATATACATGTGTGGGGTCTTGAATAAATTATTTTGGATATCATTGGAAACAAAAAATCACTATGTCACTTCATAATTCACTATAGGATACCTTATAGAAACAAATGGGTATAACCTTTATGAACCCCCATATAATAATGTCATGGATACTATATGACATGACCTAACATGCTAGAAAATTACTCAAACATAGATAAAATTTATTATGTGGGCTGAAATAACACATCTATAGCTCAAATTTCTTATATGGGAAATAATGTGTTAAGGCATTCTTCAACATCACAAAAATTTCATATTACATTAAATGATACTAATAGAATCCAAAAATTATATAAGATGCATACCAATTCCATAAAATCGACTAAAAATTATCACACCATATATCTCATATATGTATGAATGTAATGATAAATTTGAAATCAATTAAATGGGAGAATCAATTTTGATTAATTTTCAAACATATTAATTTTCTCAAAATTGAAAACATAATTCCGTTAGACTCTAGTCCCATAAAAAATTCAAATTAATTCATATTAAAATATTCCTAATGAATAAATAAAAAACAAATTAAATCAAAATTTATATCAAATTATGATAGTTTATAAATAATAATAATTATAAATTATAGACTATTTCATTATTTAATATAAATATGAATAAATAATTAAATAAATTTTCAACTACATTAGGCTTCTTTCTAAAACAACCCTCAATAATAATTAATATTTTAAAATAAATACATTTACCAAAATCCATTAGTTATTTAACATTTAAAAATATGATTAATCTTATTCTATATGAGGATGGATTTACAAGAATATATATAATGGTTGAATCTAATAAAATATTTTCCAATTAATTTAAAATAATAATTTAGTAATATCAATCATTAGGTTATTTCAATAATCTCATCCAATACTGTCATCACATATGCTGAGGAACATCCAACATTTGTAATATTATCTTCTTGGCACGTGTTGATTTCATTTCATACTCTTAACTAATAAAACATATCCAAATGGAATAAATAATTTAACGAGTTTTATTTCTTATCAATATAACTAAATAAATTTTATATAGATGTATTATCATTCATTTAGTTATCTCTCCTATAGTGAAAATAAATATTAATGATGATAACATAATTATTTCATCAACTAAACAACTTTGTCTTCTTGATCATTTCTCAATGTAGAAAAAAATAGTAACTAATCAACTTACCAACACATAATATCCAAAATCAAAAATTTCTAAAAATCTAATATATTTTCAAATCATTGACGAAAAATGATTTCACCATAAAATAGGAGTTGATTCCTTCAACATAGGGATGAAACATTCACATTCCTGGGAAATTTCAAAACAATATAGATGTTCAAAAAAATAATATATTTGTATAGCATCCTATCCTCCCCATATATCATTAGTCTTCACATATCTACATCATGTATAATACCTTTCTTCATCTTATTAATTTTAAATATATGAATTGAAAAAATTAATACCACGATGGACACATTTTATAATAATAATACATTCATAGTGTTACCATTATTCTATATCATAATCACACATCGCCATTAAAATATATTTTGGAAAACAAAAAGAACATCGAGTAATAAAGAGGATATCATGATATTTTTAGAGATTGGAATAATATTGATAATTTATTCACAAACAATATATTGAAATAAATTAGTTCACATTGGTTTACATGTTTGATGATTTATTATGTATCATGTTTTAATTACTTTTTAAAATCTAATTATATTTAATTATATGTTTTATTTTATCATGGAAAAATCATAATCTTTTTGGTTGATGCTTATTCCACATAAATATTTCATGATGAACTAGTAGGATGATCAAAAAATCCATTGATATATTTCCATTATTATTTATTCAACCACACCAATCCTCTTGAAATAGTGGTATATAATTTTTGGATAATTTCATATGAAATTAAATTTATTTATCATCAGATACATCATTTTTAAATATATTGGATTTATTTTAATGGTATTATTTAACCCTTATTGGAATTTACAACTCATCATGACAAAAAATAACACATTTATTTAGAACATGGCCAATTTTCTTTGATCTTCAACATGTTTTTTAAAATTATTTGGTTACTATTTTCAGAAATTGATTCTGATATTAATATTCATCTTCATTGATGTCTTCCACTAAATATATCATCTTGTTTCATTCTTGTATTTGTTCTAAAACATTAACCTATATCATAACACTATAAAAATATTATTGATTTTACTCAAAATTATATTTATTTTCCATTTCTCCAATATGATAACAATCACCTTCTCATTTTTTATGTATCATCCTTAATCACCATATTATAAGGTTATCATTTATAAATTTCCATTTTATTCATGTCTATGGTAACTCAATTTATATTATAATTTCCTTATGACCCATAATTTTTGGTCTCTTATATTCAATTTATCTTGACAAATTATTAGTTTATTTGGAGATACATGAATCCTGATGAAGAGTTTTTATTTAATATTCCAAATAATTTTAAAATCCGTTCAAATATTTTATATGGTAATATATTTTTTCTGATTTTTATGTTTATAACAATTATCACCCATGATGTCTTCTATCATTGAATTATAGTGGTTATCATATTTTCATACATTAATGTGTTTTGTGCTTAAACATTCCAAAACACATACAGTATTACACAAATCATTTTTTCATATTTCTATAAAAATTCCACACATATTTTGATTCATTATGTTTTTTCACCTTTTTATATCATGTATAATAATTATAATATTTAAGTGATCTTAATCATTATTTCATCCTTATTTATTTAGAAATAGTATGTATATTTTCTCCCCATTTAAAATTTTTGATAATATGAATAAAATATTAATGGTACGTGTATAGACATTTAAAATAAAAAAATTTTATCATGAAATGGTATTCCTTTTTGAGATTATAATATTTATTTCCCTATATTTGTTCATGAGTCACATCTAATAAGTTATTTTTTTAACATGTATAATCATTATGAAATTGAATTGCATAAATATTTAACTCAACAAATTGTGTGGACTCAACTCAAGTCACCTTCAAAGTGTTCAGTTTGAACACCTATATATGAAACATAATGTTTACAATGTTTATATAGGATCTTCAATTGAATGAACTATATATTAAGATTATATTAAAATAACATAGATTTTCATATCATGTTCATCATTAGTTTTATTCCTATCTTGTAAAATTGTACCAACATTAATAAATTTGTTTCTATTCCTTTAATGTTGACCATTCCTTGAATCAATGATATCTTTTTTTCAATTTATTGGAAAAATATACAGACCACTAAAGGGATATTCTATTTTTTGAGTTCTTTTGATAATATAATTCATATTAATGTTGAAGTTTTTTTCATCCACCGCATTAAATGCAAATTTATCATAAGAATGTGTTGTAGGTTTTATATTTTATAATATCAATTGATGTAATGATTGTCCAAATATTTATATTCCACTTCATTGTGAGTGATCTCTTACTACATTATAAAAGAATAATAAGTAAAAGTAACCTAATATTTGAGTAATATATATAATTTCATCATCAAATACGTAAATTTATCATTATATTTTAATCATATTATTCATTAGTGATGTGATGTTCCTTTCATGCACGATTTTTTTAAAGGGGGAATCCTGACATGTAATTAATGTTAGATAACATATATGTGAATGGATTTAGTATTATGAGTTAGAATTATTTTCTATCTGAACATCAGTTTATTTCACTAATAAATGTTATTAATTCATCTTATATCTTAAAATTAGGGATTTCAACAATGGTACAAATGGTTCTTTTCTACATTTCATCTAACAGATGTAATTTTTAACATTCTCATCACCATAATCATTCATTTGGTTAGTCTTTGAAGATATTAATTTATAATCTATAGTTTATACATATTATCTATGTCTTCGAATCACGAATCATCTTTGAGAGAACTAAAAACCTCAAAATATTTAAATCATCAACTTGTTCAGAATCATCATCTCATTCAAAGACAATTGTTATTCCAAAATGTTCAACGAAACCAAACACATACGGGGTTCAATTTGTGAGAGTGAAATTTAAAATATAAAATTTTTATTATTTTATTCACCTCCTTTAGTGGAAAGACGGATCTCACTCACTTATTTTATCTCATTTTTTATACATAAAATTATAAATTTTAAATTTAGAAAAAAAGTATAAAAAATTATTCAAATGGTATTTTCGTATAATATGGATGATTACACCCTTATTGTGTGAAGGGTTTTATCCCACTCATAAATATATTCACTTTTATTATCATGTTGAATCATAGTAAATGGTATATCCTATAACTAGTTTCCGAGGAACCATTTGTGATATATATATGAGACATATATTTTTATTTTAATACTCTAGTAAAATCAAATGATATCTTAATTATATTATATATATAGAAGGATCCAATGAAATTTGATTAATACTATATTATAAAGAATTATTTATGAATGTAATTATGATCACATTCATTAATGATGAAGAAATAAAAAAAGCTACAACTTCATCATATCATCAAAAATATTTTTCTAACTGACATAATTACTCAATAATAGTCAATAATAACACAATTTCTTCTTCTTCATTGGAATGTGTGATCTTCAAAAAAAATTGATTTTTATTATCAAACTTCTGGTTTTATTGTCATTTAATAAAAATGTATAATCTTACAAAATATAATTGGATATATCCATATCAATAACTCCAATTGTATTAATAATATAATTAGTTCTAGCCTCTCTATTCTCTCATACCATATTTATTCTCATTTATAATCCATGAATTTATCATTATGATTTTTTGAATATTTGGTATATGAAATTTTCGTGAAATCTACTAACACTATATCATATATAATGACTTTTAAAATTAAAACATGATAAATTTTCAATCTAATTATCATATTATAAGAATTAAAATACTCTATTTCAAATTATTGTGTTATATAATGGAATAAAAAATAAATAATTTTAAATTAAATATCCAAAATACATTATATAAAGTTTTTATCTAAGATTTATTCTCCATTGTTGTTACTACATCTTCACTTAATTCCTTTAATTAAACTCTCCATGAAAACCAGAGTATTATTTTTTACATAGGCATAAATGGAAGCATGAACCCTTTTAATGAAAATCTAATGTCATGATGCATAATAGATTTCTTTCTTAATATTCAACCCCAATACCCATTTATTAAATCATTAAATAATAATGAAAATCATTATCATTGTATATGAAAAATTTTTTGTAATCACATATAATTAATTTTTTCTACATAGAAGATATCATTATTCATCCGGATGAATCATATGAATCCTCAATATATATCTGAAATATTATCTAAAAATTTATATATAATAATATGTATGTTGTAAAAAATATTCAAATAATTTCGAAGATCTTATGTGTTGTTTAAATTATGTTATAAATACTTATAAAATTCATATATAAACTTTTATACAAAATAATATTTACTATATATAATTTTTATAATCATATTTAATTATTAATAATGAGAAGCTAATTTAGTGTATCCTTGATTTAATTAAATTCATTTATACATTACCAATTATGAAGCAAATTTAATAATATATTTCCTAGCATCTATTGCATGTATTCTTATGTAAAAGAATTCTATTTTTCCTCTTCTCCTTTACTGTAGATTTGATATGACCCGAAAAATGATTTATTTATCACAATCATATATTGATAAATATTTTTAACGGTAATCCCACATAAATATATCTCTAATCTAATATAGATCATTCTTTCAATGATTTAATATATTATATAACTAATAAAACACTGTTATTTCTTATAAAACCCATGTTCAATGGATTTATAAATAAGCTGCACTATAATTAAGGGCATCATCATACATACAAAGTAAGAAAAGTTTACTATTCAAAAATAAGAATAATTTGTTACATTTTTGACAATTTGTATAAGAAAATATCTAAAAGGATCCTACAAACATAAAAAAATCTAATATTTCTTTCTTCATTTAATTGATCCCATAATGCATTAAAAGATTCTATAAACTTCCATCCACATCCAAAACACATAAATATAATTAAAATGGATCTTTTAAAAAATATATTAAAAAATCACAATATATATTTACCATAAATAAAATATATATTAATTTTTTAGACATAAATATTTAATTAAATAAATATAAATTTTAACAGGAAAATAAATGCATCATTAATTTTTATACTACCCCATTTTCATTTTCAACGAAGCTTAATTTCATCATCATTGACATAAATCTAAGAAATAATAAAATAAATTTATTATTGTATCTTCAAATGATCTAAATCAAACATTTAAATAACTTAATAGACACTAAATAACATTAATAATCAAAACATATAATATATTTTCTCCACCATTAATTAAAGTCATCCAATATCATAATCGAAGCTGAGGGTACTTCTCATATCTAGACCATTTCTATATTAATATACGCTAGGGGTACGTCAAAAACAATACAATATTTTCTTATCTGGGTATATTAATATCATTTATAATTGATATCAAATACTACATTTGTCAAAAGTGCTTGTAAATTAAATTTCTATTTTTTTGTTCTTATATCATTTGTTATGACTGTATGAAACAAAACATAAATTTTAACACATGTCCTTGACTTATATTGTGTTGTATTAAAAACTAATAGTTGAGTTAATATTTTATAGATGTATAATGTCTCTAACAAATTAAAATCAACTCTTACTGATGATTTATGTGACTATGAGAAATAAAATTTTGTAGCTCATTTCATAAACCTATAATATATATAAATTCCAAGACAACTGATGATTTAAAAATTTCTTATATATCATAAAACGGGATAGATTCTAAAAAATTAAAAAGTCATTTTTTCTAAATGATTTTTTATTATATTTTATTTAAAAATATATATTAATAATTATAAATGAAATTTTTTAAAATCCAAAATTATATATGAAGTGTTTATGTAGAAATATCATTATTTTAGTATTAAAATTTTATTTATATGTATATTTATTAATTATTAGGTAAATATTATTTTATATAAATTATTAATATATTTAGAATATTATATATGAATTAATTTTTACAAAAAAATCATTATTAATAATTTTTATACATTTCATACTCATTGAAATAAATTATTAGATGGTTTTGATTTCCTATCTAGGAATATTTAATGAGTTAATATGCATGTGATGTGTATGAAATTTATTGGACTATGAAAATCCCCCAAATAATAAATGTAACATTCCATTCATTGAAAAAAAACGTTCAATACCTTAATCATTCATCATTATAGGTATATACAATGATGGGTTCCCATGGATGCTCATTTATAAGGAATAGTGGTCATTGATAACTGTATGTGTTAGTTGCCAACATCCTAATTTTTTATAAGGTTAATGGTTGGTTGGTAAAATATATGTTTTTGGATATAATGTAAATATAAGTGATTAGTATTTTTATTTTATATATGGGAATAGGGATGTTCACTAAATGAAATCTGTTTTATTTGTAACATAATTTGATGAAAATTATAAACAGATAATTTGATGAGTTTTGAAAAAAGTGGGATCATTATTTGGTACAATATGAATCATGAAACACTAAATAGATATGATGATTTTAGTCATCATTATTTGGGGGGGTTTTTTCATTAAAACTTCTTCATTAAAATATTATAAACATTTTTACTCACACATAGTTATGTCATTGTAGTATATTATGACTTACATCATAACGATCATTTTGAGGTAACATATAGATATGATTTATAAAATAACTATAAATTTTATCGTAGGTTGTGATATTTTAACAATGTATATTAATCTAAGAATTTATTGGTGAATGTTATATATAAAAATATCTTCAATATAAGTCATATTTATTAGATATTTTGTTTTCCTCAAGTTAGTGCTCGTAATAAAAGGATTTGAAATATTTCATCATTGGTAAATGGTGGATTATTTCCATATGGTGTAAATTAGGATGAAATTACTACATAGGATGGAAAAGGTTATGATCTACAATCACCAAGTGCATTAAATTTTCTATCTGAAAACTGTTAATATATTTTGAGCATTAAAAGAAATTTTGTATCTATATTTATTTGAATAAATATAAATTTCTATAATTATTAAGATAAATATTAGTTTTAAATTTTTTAATTAAATTATTTATAGAAGTGGTGATATGTTGAATTATTTTTCAATTATATACATTGATAATCCAATGTATAACATATAAAATAATATTATCATTATTTGTACACTAATATATAAACATGAAACTCTTCCAAAGACCCGATAAATAAGTATGATTATATTTATTTGATTATATATCATTTGATACTCTTGATTATTATTTATTTTGAAAAATATACAAATATCATTTTTGGTGTATGAGTTTTGAGGCCTATTTGACAGTTGGATATGGTACATTATAACATATATGAACAAATGAGTAATGAGTAATGTTTTGATTTTATGTAGTTGATAACTCTTATTAGTTATATTAGTTTGTGTGGTTATGTTTTTCTAATTAAACAAATGGTTGAGACCATTAAAATCTTCATAGAATTGAAATGATAAATATGGAATTAACATCAACAATGTATTATGTTTATTCTTCTCAGAGAAGTGTAGTGTAACATATTCCATAAATTTAAAAATATTATTAGATATTTTGGAATTATTATATTTCTCACACATCAAGGTGCACCACTATAGAATGGTGTATCTCAAAGGATGATTCATATCTTATTATACATAGTTTGTTATATTATGAGTCATTGTGACTTTACAATTTTATTTATTATATGTACTTTTTAAATTCATATATTCTTAATTAAAATCATTTCAAAAAATGTTGAAATAATGTCCAAATCTGTGATATGTATATACAATTATACCATTTTTCATTTATGAATATTTAAAATTTTGAAGCATAGATACAATTTTTGGCTTCTAACATACATATACATAAATTAGAAAATTCAATATTTATTGGTTATTACTGAGATAAAATGTGATGTTTCTCATAAAATCCTTCAAAAAACTATGCATGTGGATTATATTAATGTTTTACTAGAGTGTATATCATTAATCAATGTATTTATTATGTTAATGTGAAACAAAAATAAATACATAAATAGTAATTAGGTTTTTTCCTAAGATATATGTTGAGCTGATTCCACCAACAGACAAAGATGAAAATTCAAATCATGTTACCCAAGAACCACTAAATTCTTATAGGATGAACCATGAATATCAACATATGGATATATTATGTAAAATTAAAATAAATAATAAATACTTATGGATAAACCAAATAACTATCAAGGGGATATTAAGAGTTATAATTCTAATAAATTGTTAAATTCCATGAAATATTATAAATACCCCATGTACGTTAAATGTGTTTATAACATGGTGAATATAAATAAAGGATTTTGAAATATTAGGTTATGTTGATTATTATGTAATTAAACATATATATATAAAAAATTTTCCAAATAAAAGGATCATATCATTGATAAAGGTTATATGATGATTCATGTTGTTGATTAAGAATATTTATATAGTTTTATGATAAAATAAGATAACACTTGGTTTCCTGAGTACATAAATATGACTATATTATATGTGAATTAGATGTTAAATCCACATTTCATAATAAGAATTATAATCAAGAAATGTATTTTACAAAACCCTATGTTTCTGATGTGATTATTCTTTCCTATATTTTATAAAGTTGAAATTGTAAATTTCTATATTGATGTAAAGCTATAAATGATTGAACACATTGTTTGATGACACAATCAAAAATTTTGGGTTCATATAAATTATGTATGATGATTTTTCATTCTAATAGGTTGGTGGGAGGATCTTATATTTATTATATTGATTTTGGATATTATACCTCTTATCAGTAATGATATCATAACATTTCATTAATTAATATGTTTGTTAGTAATGTTTTTATAAATGAATTAAATTGATAAATAAAACATTAAAATATGTAAGAATAAGTAGAGTGTTATAGATAATCGGTTTCTTAAAATGAGTTAAATAAAAAATATTAGTATAATGATATGGAGGTTTAGTATGTAAATGCCACGAATGTGTGTTTAATGGTTCCACAAAGCCGGAATAATAAAAAATCTATAACTCCTTTAAATTATATAAAATGTGAAAAATTGATTTATAATATTTCATAAATAGGATAAATCATTTATTCTATATTATATAACACAACATTTATAAATTATTCTTTGAGTATCATATGTAAATATGAATATAGTTATAATGAGATTGGGTGGACTTATATCTTTAACATCCCCATGTAAATGACCAGACGTGAATTATATGGTATTTATAAGATATTATTATCTAAATTTAAAGGATCAAATTTATTTTTCATTATATTATTAAAATTTTAAATTAAATTTCTATCTGGTTTAGTTTTTTTCATTAACGGTTGAGCTATTAGGGGGTTGTGTTCTAAAAACCCACAGTTATAGACTCTGTAATAGTATTAGAGTACATTGAAACATATTATTCATTAAAGTAACTAATTTAGGTAAAAATATTTTTTATTAAACATTGAGTTGTTTCTAGTGTAATGTCTCATCGACTATGGGTCATTTTTATTATTAATGATGTTTGAATTGTCATATGGTTGGTGGTTATTTTTATGAACTAGGTAATGGGAATGAATTATGATAGTTTTAATATATCATAATTATATTTTCAGATGGTTTTGGAGTATTGGGTGATGATTTTAGGGAGAGGAGGTTGGAGAGTATTATTGAAAGGAAGGACATTCATGATTCATCATATTTGTACTATTATCCCATTCACAGTGTGACTATATGGGTTATCTCATGAATTTATGAGAATAAGTTTAATCCCATTGATAAGGTGTGACATATAATTATCCATGTATATATACTTTTACAATGTTTTTATGGTATTTTTAAAATAAATATATTGTGATTTAACCAAATTATTTTCATCAGTGAATGTATATGAGAGGGGTTCAACAACTACCACCCTCTTTTGCCTCCAAAATTTTTGGTTCATATTAATGATGTTTTGAAAATATTATTTTTATTAATATCCCTCATCCCATTATTTTAAAATTCACTATAAATATAAATAATTTGTCTAGTATTTTTGTTCTAAACCCATCAGTTCATTGTGGAATGTGTTGATGTAGATGAAGATTATTACCAACTTTAAAAAATGAGAATATAATATACTTTCCTCTCATCTTACATCTTAATTTTAGTGGAAATACATCACCCAATGATTTTATGTCTTTTTTTAATTATATTCCATGGTGAATAATCATGTGTTGTGTGATAAGGAATTTATCTAAGATGGTTTCATTGTGCTAAGGACCCTTTAAGTGTCATTAGTTGAAGTTTAAGTGATGTGGAAATTATTGGTAGGTTTTTCATTTATTAATTCATGTTTTTATAATGGGAATCAATAATTATAAATATATAATTATGTTTTTTTGATATGAATCAAAATATTGGGATGGAGTGATGCCTAAAACAAGGCATAAAGAGGCTAGCTCAAGGATCAGTGGAGCAATATGAGGATGATATCTTTATTTTTGAGGATGTTAAAACCATTAATAGAATTATTTATTTACATTATTATTGATTTCTTAATTTCATTATTGTTCATGTGATTGTATATATGTGAACGGGTTTTGGATTATTCAGGACGAATGAATTTGGTGACATTCGACATCTTATAGAGATCATAAGTTCTATTTTTCACTTGGGATAATTTGGATCACATAATCATGGTTTCTACAAGGGGATAGTGTAAATTTTAGTATGAGAAGATACATTATCTAGACTTGAAATGTTATGTAAGACATGTTTATTCATGTATGTGTCCTCATAGGGATTCATGGACATGTGTGATGGGATTATTCCTTTTGATGAAGGGTGAGACACATATTATTCTTATCACTAAGAAGTGACATAAACATGCAAGTAGAATTGGTCATAGAAAATAATTTGTAATGGAAGAGTAATTTGGGGTGGTCTATGTTATTAGAGATAGTGTTTTCCTCTATCTAGTTTGTTTAAGTGTCTCTCTTATATGTAGTTGTATATGGACCATGTGTTTTTTCGGGAATGGTTTGGATAAGGCATTGAGATTTCAAAGGGGCTTGGTTTGCATTGATGGGGGTTCTCCCTTGACAAAATGATGACGAGTTTTGATGGTATCAAAGTGGATGGACCATGAAAAGAGGTTTGGGATGATGGAGGATTTGTACATTTATGTCCTTGATGGCTGATGAGTGGGGGTCGGATTAGGTGATGTGATAAAAACATTGGTGTAGAAGACCTAGTTTACTTCATGATGGGTGATACATATCTTGGTATACATAATGGTACTAGTATCTATTTAATAGGTTTCTAATATCGTATGTTTGTTTTTATTGATAAATTAATCATTTTGGGATTGTTTTTATTGGACCTTTCCTTTTGGAGGCCAGGTTGGTTTTCTGGTGATGTCACCACTTGAGTTTGTACGGACAGATCAGTTCCCACATAGACCAAACCTACTCTGAGATCTATTGTACAGTTTGTAGAAGGATTTATGTCCAATACTGAGTGGCCCAAGAATACCATTATCTAAAATAGAGAGTGTGGTTTAATGATTGATGATGAACCATGAAAAGAGTGTGTACAGTCATAATTTAGGATATGGGGAACTAACCTGAGTAATATGGCTATGGTTGGAGAATAAGCATTTCCCATATGTCATAGGGAATTAATGTTGTAATTTTAAATGATATATAATTGTTTAATTATTTATTATGGATCATCCTACATTCCATGGGTTGGTGTGAAAATAGTCCTATCCTACAATGAGTGATAGGGTAATGGTAGTTAAAGGGTATATTTTCTGTTTTGTTAAGACCTATATGACCCCATTTGAGTTATATGGTGTGGGTTTATGATGGGAATTGACAATTCTAGAGAGGTTTCAGTCAGAGACCACCCTATAGGTTTGGTTATGGACTGTTGTAATGCAAAAAAATGGACTTTTTCCTAATTAATATTTATTTGGATGAGATATTGACATATTCCCTTGCTAATTATTTATGACTAATGGGTTTAGGTAATAAAAGAGTCAATACACTAATTATTCACTTGTGGTAAATGAATCTGTGTGATGAAAAAAATGAGGTTATGTGGGGGATTTTAACGTGGTAGTGAAGAATTTGTGATCTAGTTCCATTGTGGCCTTGTTAACACATGATAACAAATTTTTCCGCTAGTTGATGTGTCATGTTTAGCACAATATGAACTACTGGATTTTGTGGCCATTTATTTTTCTATTTTTTCATTTATATAGAAGAAAATAATATGAAAATAGGAGAGACCATACTATGATGTATTTCTAACACACTATATGTGAACCTGGGCATGCGTGCACACTTAATAATATATTTTGGATTTATAACTAGATGTAAATTGGATCACACTAGTATATATTGAGTAATTGTGAAACTAGATTATTTTAGTCCCAGGTGTGGTAGTAGGTCTAGTGTGTGTATAGTTTATTTTTGGATTATTATGTATTTTTGATAAACCCAATATTATGTTATTGATATATTCTTTTATGAACCCTGGATTTAATTTAGTATAGAGTTATATTTATATATTAAAGTGTAATTTGGTGTAATTTTTTTTACTATTTTTATGAATTTAATTCTAGGCAATAGTCTTCCCAATATATGAATTTTTCTATTAACGATAGTCAAAGTCCTCTCGTGTTTTGGAATCTACACATGTGGCCATATAAGGACCTTGGTGTAGGAATGTATGTGGGGCACAAATGTAGGGAATTATAAATGGATATCAAAAAATTAATTATTTAATTATTTATATAAATAGTAGATTTTTGGACATATAATGTGTCGACAATCTGATAGAAATTTTACTGGTCTATCATAAACCCAATTCTGATTGGAAATCCTCAATACCATGGATATGTGTATGATATTATTGGTTTTTTCTTTTAAGGGAATTTTGATTAATGAAAATGAATTTTTTTCAAGATAATTTATTTATAGTTCTACATCATAGAAAATAGTATAGAGCCCTCATACATTTATCAGGGTTAGGTATGTATGACTCGCATGATATATTCCTACCTATTAGTAATTTTATTTTATGGAAATAAGGGGATGTTATTTAAATTTTCAGAAACTTATATTGTGTTTAATACTATAATTAATTAATGGAATTATAATAAGATTAAATGCACCAATTTATCTAAGGGACTGTAAGGTGGATCCTACTTTAGATGTTTCTCCAATTAGATAGTATCATCAATAATGTTTTTGCATGTACTGTTGGTTGGTTTAGGTATGAATTTGAAGTATCCATACATGTCGTTCAATTTGCGTGGGATGCAGACAAATTATAATTTTTTTTCTTTCCCTAACATCACATTCTACTAGTAAATAGTATAGAGAAAAGTAATGGTAGATCCCATGTGGAAATAGCTGAAGATAGTAACATATGGATTGGAACCCATTGGTCTAAGATACCTCACAAGTATACTTGGTTTGGGAAATCTATTGCAATGGAATTTGGGATTGAATTTATGAATGTAGAATGGATCTAGATCATTTTCTGGGATCTATTGAAAAGATTATCTAAATTATAACAAGGTATGATCATAAGTTATAGATTGTTATTAATGCAGAGGATGATAATTGAATATATATAAAAATATAGTTCGATCTGATAGGAAACTATTCGATAATCAAAATTCAATGACAATATAGATTCATAAAGATAATATTCACATGAAGAACGTTTTTTAGGCAATTGTTCATAAACTAATATACTCCAACCAGGATCGGGTCTTTCATTAAAAGGTCCCATGGGCCGGGATTTTCAAATTAATTTCATGGATTAAGATTTTGTATCTTGATTACTAACCCTTAAGGATAATAAATTAATAATGGATTTTTTTTTTGAGATCAAACACCCCTAATCTAGATCCCTACACTAGATGATTTAGCCGCTTGGGGTAGGATTCCATGATGATAGTTAAGGGATTGAAATCATACTTATCATGCGGAAAAAAATGAGATTAAATGATTGAAAAACATGTAATGATTATGATCAACCAAATTTGATGAACATGTAACCCTGATCAAGAAATATAGAACATAAATCCCCCAATTTAACTAACAAGATACATGAAATAGGAATGGAAATTACTGAAATAATGGTTCATCAATGATCGTTTCATGGAACAAGGACAAACACAAGAGATGATGAATAAAGCATTAAGACGACTTCAAAAACAACTCATGATGCTTATATTAAATTAAAATAATTATAAGAGACAAAGCCATTTTGAGATTAGGTTTTGAAAAGTAGAATGGGAAGAAATAGTAATGAAATTCACACAAATCATCTACCTTGGTACCTCTGTGAATCTCTAAATCCATTTCACATCTACTATATATATATTTTGATAAATATTACATGATGTGTACTGTGGAATCACTTTAAGTACTATCTTTATATGCTTTCCTTCACAGATTTAAAATCTACACGTATCTCACAAATATCTTGTCTGATGATTTAAGATTTGCTCCTTTCACAATGTGTATCTGGGAGTCTTCCCTTGTATCTTCCTTCTAGCTTTATCTTAATTGAGGAAATTGAATTCAAAGGGTTCACCACGTGTATATTCATCTTAATCAACATAATTCCATATCCACATAAAGATTTTCCTAACCTATATAATGTCTTTCTTCATTCCTTTCATCCATTAATTATTCTCTAATATAAATCATGTAATTTGGTAACACAATATGTAGTGGGAAATATTTCTCCTTTTCCACATTTTTTCTTTTTAAGCATTAAAAGCTTAATTCTGGAAAATATTAACCAATACTAAGTACATAATCAAATAAAACATTGAAAATAGTTAATCAAATGACATTGAAATATATATATGATTCATATATAAATAATTTCCCCACAGTTGAACAATTTCTTGTCCATACAAAAAAAAATCCCAATAGGGTTGTCAATAAGGTTAGAAATATTTAAAACATGAAAAATTCATTATATTTAGAAAAATAAAACTAAGTTTAAGAAAAAAAGTGTATGTCTCGATGATTATCCATGTATATTAAATCAATAATTCTTCATAGTTATGTTCTTTTGACAAAATAATTATCTTTTGATTACAATCACTTTAATATTTCTCAAACACTATACTCATTTTCTATTTAACTCCCATTGAATTTTTTCTCACTTATACTATAAATAAAAAAATCAATCATGAGGGATTCTAAAATTAGGTTCTAATGGATGTGAGGATATAGACACGTAGGTATATAGTGAAAATAAGAAAGAATATAAGGGTAGGATTTGATGTATAATGTATGATTTTCATGAAAAGTGTACTAAAATGACTCCTCTATATACAAATAAAATCCATTCTCCTGACACATCAAGTTAAATCCTCATTTATTTAAAGTAAGTGTAGTTAGGGTATCTAATTCCTTCCTTTTACTTTTTCATTTTTATTTTTTGATTGTGACATCTTATAGAGATCTCAAATCCATACCGTAAGCACATACGATCGACTAGGGGATTTAATGGTCTAGAAGAAATGATTCTTAACCTTCCTAATACAAAAACCTTGACAATTTTTCATTTTCTATTGTAGTTTTAAATTAATAGGAAAAGTATGATGGGATAAAAATACATAAATTGATAACTAAAAACTAGACTGATCAGCAACACAATAAAGTATCATAGTATAATCTCCCCATGATGTCAAAAAAACTCCCCCACATTTGTTCCATGTAAATTCACGCATTATACAAATAATAGGGTGGTAAGGGATAATTGGAATGGAATAATTACATACAATTATCATATTCAGTAAAATTATAATCTTAATGAGAGAATGATGTATGATTGCTTCATGAAAAATAATGTCAAAAATAATTTTCTCAATTATTTTAATATTTCATTTATTGGGTTATAGCCTAAATAAGAACTAAAATGATGGTCTGAAATTTTTACATGACCCAAGTAATACTGAAGAAATATTCTCAGGAAACAATTATAAATAATACTCTATGAATACTCTAGGGAATGAAAATTAATATATAAACTAATAATCACAATGGGTATAAAACCAAATAATAATTTAATTAACTATAATTTCAAAAAAAATGAATTTTAATTAAATAACTAATCTTATTAATCATTGTAATAATGTAAATAGAGATAAATCAGGGTTTACAAACAATAACTAAATTAATTTTACCTTTTATTTAATTGGGGATGATGATATTCAAGATTAAATCATACTCCCAATTACAAAATTGCGTATGTGACAGATGATAACTAGAAAAAGATCAAGTGCTTTGAATATGAAACATACAAGAAACTCCCCCACACATAGAAAGAGAAAATGTATGAACTATTCATAGAATTGTTGTGGGTGTGTTATTGAAAAATTAAAGACTAGATAAATGAAATGGAAGTTAAATGAATGAATACCAAGGGAATTGAGAGATTTCTATAAGATGTTTCATGTTAAGATAAAACATGGGTGTCTTGAGTTGAACTTGGGATACCAATGATATGGGATAGAACTTTAGTCCATGCACTAGATAAAACAGTAGTACACAAGTAGAAAATACTAATAAATGTAACTATAGGCTATTTCACATTATTATTTAAAATGGATACTATTTTCATTAATTTTTAGGATGGTTTATATAACAAATATAAAGGAACCCGTGAATGAAAATAAAAAACGCATGAACTATAATAAGGACTCAAACATGAAAAATTGATAAACATTGGGTTGCCTCCCATAAATCACTAAAGAATAGAATTTTCATAATGAATGATGTATCAATGTATCAGGTAGGGATGCAAATTTACTTAGTGACTTCTTTGGAATCTACAACTTCTTGTTACAGTGTCCTACAACCTTCAGGTCCTTTTGAAAATATTTTTGAATTCAGTATCTTCGTGAGAGTGGATAAGATGTGTAAGGGAAAGTATTTATTCTCGTAGCAGTTTCTTGGTTTTCATGAATTTATATTGATATATATTGATGTAGAAATTATATTTCAACAATGCACTGAGTCATTGTTCAAAATAAAATAGATTTTTTACTGGTCCATTTACAACAATAGAAGAAATAGAGTAACTAGACATGGATACTCAAAATTTGAAATTGATGAAAATTAATCCGATTTAAATTGATGAAAAAATATTTTCTATATATATATATATATAAATGAGTGTATTAGTATGAAATCCCATAATAAGGATAGTACAAAAGAAAAAATAGAAATCCCTCCCATTAAACATACAAAAATGGTAAAAGTGGAAAATTAAGATAATTTGGAAGAAACAAAATTATTTCCTAATATCCATTATTGATTTAATGGTGGTGGTACCTGTCTGGATAGATTAGTGGTAGTGGCAGTAGTAGGGTTCAGTGGATCAACAGCGATGGGTGGAGTCATGGAGCTGGACAGATAGACTGGGGTAGGCAGTGCGGCAGTTCTGATCCTAATTTGGTTCATCACACTAGAAGATATATCGACATGGTGCACCTCGGTGGATGTGGTAGCGTCTGAAACCTTTCTATATCTATCCTTTTTTTCAAGGTACTCTTGATGGGCAGTAAGGTTAGAGATCTATGAAGGCTGGTTAATGTGGTCTATGGGTGGTGATGGTGTGGTATAAGAGGAGGGGATGGTAGGAGATAGTGATGGTCATGATTCTATGGAAGACGGGTGGTGGAGGGGTGGTGAATTCTGAAATCTAGCTGAAGGGGAATTGTATATGCCTAGAGATTCATCACAGGTTTTCTAGAATGCATAGCTGCATTGTCAATATATTTGGAGGGGTGGGTGGGGGAGAGGTAGTGGATGCGGGACTAATTGAGGACGGGACATGGGTGGGAGGTGTAGGAAGTGTAGTAATGGGTGGAGAATGTGCAAGATCAGCGAGAGGTGGTGGTTTTATGGTTATTGCTGCCTCATATACTCTTAGTTTCCAATGATAGGTGTCATCATACCATACAAACATCTTCATATAATGTATGATAATGAATTCAATGGCCTCAATTGGTCCATGGGATGTGAGGGGAATTGTTGAATTAGAAAAAATCAGAAGTTTGGTGATGTGAACGATGAATTAACGACCCATAAATTTACCTATAGTCTGCTATGTGTGGGCATGGTAGTAGAAAGAAATCATATAAGGCATGTTGATGATTGGGATTCCCTTGGGTGCTACCAAAAACAAATATTTTCACATATATCACACTCCGAATGGACCCCTCATAGGATCACCTTGTAAGGGTTAGACCTCTATGGAGTATCTATATGGTTTTGCAGTGAAATGGTGTGGTTTTGGTGATATGAGGGTCATGTAATCTTTGAACATCTCATGCAATCATTTGAAATTGTTCCCTCAAATCAGACTGGGTAATCTAATGATGTAGTGTTAAAAATATCATAGAAATATAAAAATTAAATGTTAAAATGACCAGATTGATGTTGTATTCGGAAAATTAGAACTCATGGGTTTGGCCACCCAGATTAAATACACTCTATAAACGGTGACCATAAATATAGAAAGATACTACATACAAATATATCTATATGTTTACTCACATTATAATATAATTAATATTAAATTTAGTATATTTAGGAGCTCTAGTATGTCATCGATGATGTTTAATTGTGCAGGAATGGTCATTGTAAAATGTCTGGACTGATCTCGGGATCTTCGCTTCTAGTAGTTTTAGGATGACATGACGCTTCGGGTTTGAGAAGAAAAGAAAGGGATTCATATTGAAGTTTTCATTACATGATGATTCATCGATTAGTGACTGGGATTTATCTTGAGTAGTGGGTTTATCATGATCTTTTAATGGGAGTAGTTGGGGGTTTGGTAGGTGAGGGGACTCATGGACATTTTTCTTTTGGCTTCTCATCGTGGTCTGAAGAAAACTCAGAGGGAAATGTGAACAAAATTATCATCTTATCTACACTTGGAGGTAATTGGTGGGGTGTAGATGAGGGGAAGGATTATGGGGTGGTGTTCAGTCTTGGAGGGAGAGGAATGTGATTATGTTTTTGGTGGCACAGATGAGGGAGGAGGTGGTTGTGGTGGTTGCTGTGTGACCAAGAGAGGGGAAGGGGAGGTAGGGATATGGTGAGTGATCTAGAGGTGAGGCGGCGGGTCTTGTAATTGAGAAGGATAGGGGGGGTAGGTTGGCCACACGGTAGGTACGTAGAGTGATGGGGGTTTTGTGATAGCATGGGTATAAGGTGGATTTTTTTAGGGGATGAGAGAGTTTTAGCATGTTATGAACCTAGGTTTTGGGATATATGTTTTCTTTAAAAAATATTTCCTAAGGGGCTACACAATCTGCAACCACATTTCATAATGTGTAATCTTGGTTATGATAAATTCTTTACATAAATGATACACATCCAGTAGTAGGGTTACTTGACATGTAATTGATATTTTTAGCTCAACATTTGTTTAAACCATGTCATTCCCTTATTCTATTCTATCCTAGACTTAGATGGCATGCCCTGTGTTTCCTCCTAGTCAGTGCTTATTTATTAATAAGAGCTTAACTCCATTATGGCTCAGATGAACAAAAGGTTGATGAAATAGCCTTCACTCTAGGGTTTTTGAAATATTTTCACCCTTTTTCCATTAAGAATTGAAAGGCGGTCAACCATCCCACTGAATGTCAATGGTCCCATAAGGGAAGTATTTAATGGATTTGAATATTATAGACCATGTATAATTTTGGTTCCCAAGGAATAATTTTAATATGGAATTGATTAAAAGAACGATATTTCCATGAGAAATATTCACTTTACAATGGTTTGATCATTCCATTTCATTGTTCTATCATTATATATTTTTACTTTCTTATAATAATTCATTATATTTTCTCCCAATTCATCCAAATATAGATACAAATCCCCATAATCTTTCTAAAAATCCAAATTTAACTTCATAATTACTAAAAATGATCGATGCTCTAGTTCTACTGTAATTTGAAAAAAAAATTAACAAAAACTAATCTAAATGTTGTGTTATTGATGGTTGTTTTTTTCATAGTGTGTTACACCCCTAGTGAATCATTTGGTTTCAAAATCAAGTCACTTTCACTTGTGTTCAATATAAATTCTATGTTTTTTGATCTCCCGACATGACTATTGATCTTGACTATTTTTTGTGGTTAGAAGGGACTTCTTATGTTATAGAATATTCCATAAGTTTCTAGTAATCTTTTAATAGCATGATTGGTAAATCGTTTTCCATGATCACTGATGAGTAATCATTGAAATCAAAATATTTAGAACACATTCATAATTATGAAATTCAAGGACACTATTTGTATATCATGTGATTTGACATCAACTTCTACGCATTTTGATATTTACTCAACGCCATCATGAATGTAGGAATTTCCATGTGAATTGGTAAATAGTCCCATGAAAAGTATTCCCCATAAATTGAAAAATCGATCTTCCATAAAAGGGTTTTTAAGTCATTTTATTTCATTTACCAATGATCCTAGATAACTAGAACCTATCACATCATTGAAAAAATTCATTTGCATCTTTGTGTAGCATGGGCTAGAGAATTACACCTTGTATAATGATTACTTCATTGTCCTTGGATACCTAATTTCACCTAGTTGGTTATATATGATATATTTTAATTATATTTGGTATTTCATTATTATGAATTCAATGTCACTATAAACCATCAGTAAAATGCTTGAACAGGAGTGGATCATCCCATTAGAAATGTTTTTCTTCAACTAAAAATAATCTTCTTTTTTGGTAGAGGAGGCCTCAAAGTAATAAAATCATGGTGATATAATCATAAATATTATAAAACCATGGTTTTACAATAATTTTGAAAATCATTACATCAAGAAAATCATTTTCTGTGTTAGTATCAGTGTTATACTTGATGAGCGTAGTGGATGTCGGGATATACGATCTGTGATCACATTTTTTTTAATTTTTATTTTTGATGTCAATATCAAATTAATATAATAGTAAGATCCACATTATTATTATTGACTTAGAATGCTTCTTTTTCATTATATACCTGGGAGAATCATGATCAGTGTGAACAATCACCTTGGATAAGAAAAAATCGGAACATAATTTTCCAAAATGATATACAACAATAATGAGTACATTATATGTAGTTATGTATTTGAATTGAGTATAGTTTAATATGTTGTTGGCATAGTGGATATGTTTGAAGAAGTGGAAAACTCATTTTTTAATAAAATGGATCCAATAGACAATGATACTAGCATCATACATTAATTCAAATTCCTTGTCCCAATTAGGTGAAATGCCTATAGTAGATTCTATTTGGATTTACATCCATTAATATAATTATTTTCGACATTATTTAATGAATTCTAATTGAACAAACCTTGAAAAAAATTTCATCGGTGGTTGGGAAACTTTTCCACTTTCCCTTAAAAATCACATATATAATCCATCATGGCATAGAAATATTCCTCTCAACATTAATTTTGAAGCTTAATGTAAATTTCTGATGAAAATTAATTTTTCAAGAATGTCTTCTATTCTCTATTTGAAAATTTTATGTATGAAGGATTTTCCTCCTTGAACCAAAAAATTAAATTTTTTTCCAATTCAAAATTATGAATTTTTATTCATAGTATTGTAGGACTACCAAAAAATTTCTTACGAAGAATTTGAAAGATCATCAATAAACTAAGAAATCACACATAATGATTTCCTAGAATTCCATTGTAGTGTCATGGAAAATTTGAGACAAGCATCATTGGAATGTTTCTAATTTAATATACATACTGAATGATAGAATAATGTAATCCAAGGTTCCAAATGGACATGTAAGTGATGATTTGCAGTTTTCAAAACTGGTTAACTACAAAATGAGTGTATCATGAATTTCCATATAAGAGACAAAAGAATTCATGTCCTTCTATTCATTCTATAATTTTTTCCACAAATAGTAATTGAATAAGATATTTATATTTTTCATCATTTAGGTTTATTTAATCCATGTAAACTCTCCATCCAATATTGTTTCACTTGAGATCAAATCATTTTCATTAGTTTTTTCCAATATGATCCCACCATTCATAAGAACCACTTATAATGATGTCACCCAATAACTATTAATCGTTCGAAATATTAATCTAGAATCTAAATGTTTTAATGAATCCTTTTTAGAAACATCCATCATTGGTGGTGTGAGCCATCATTGAGGTTGTAATTTGGTTTTTCCATCTTCCTCAAGTAGAATTTTGTGGGTGCATAATGTTAGACTAATTCCATTGATTTCTACCAGTCACCTGGAAATTCACCGCTTCTATCTTTTCAGGACTACAAACTAGTTTTTTCTCTAGTGATTATGGTAGTTAATAGATAATGATTAAAGAAATATAGATTGAAGCTAGTAATAATGAATATATAAGTGTATTGGGTAATGGTTTCAAATCATGTTTCACTATTTCAATGATTGAGGGTCTTGATAGTAGGAATATATCCCATGTGAGAGTTTTATTTAAGAATTTTTCATAAAAATCAAATTCTTCCACAACATCTGAGAGTGATTCCTCTCTTTCTTCATCAATAGAAACCTATTTATTTCATTTTTGTGTAAGATATTCAGAATTGCAGTCAGTGTAATTATGTTGTTATTTAACAAAATTTATAATTTTGAATACTATCTATTTATCTTCGACTTAAAATATTAGACACCCTTAGTTCATGTCTATTTCAACCTTGATGTGGACATGATTATATTATGAAAATAATGATGATTTGACCTTTTTATTAAAGGAATAAAATGAGGAAGCCCTCAAAAAAAACATACAGACCATGACCAACAAATCCTTAAGAATTACTATTGTGGACTTGACTGGTCAATATACTAGTTTTTCTTCTAAATGAGTTGGTTTGATTTCTTAATGTACAAATATTTAAAATAAAATCATTTTCATGAAGTTGATACCTTATCGGATTTTACATACATATCATCCAAATTTACACTCTCTAATTCCACATGGAATTTCAAAACATCTACAGAATCTCATATTTGGTTTGATTTTCTATTGAATAATATACAAGAATTATTTTTTCCACAATATGACACCAATATAAGTTTTTTTTCTTTTATTCTTTAAATTTTATTTAAATAATTTTGATGAAACAAAAATAAATTAAATATTCTTTTCAAATTGTATGTCGATACGAAATGGTTTGATCATTTAAAATAACTTCTTTTATTTTTCCTCATATCTAATTTTTCTTTTTCATTCTAGAAAATGACGTGGTGGCTTGTCTGATATGATCTTTATGGTGGATATTAATTTGACCTGCACTAATTTAACTGCTTCAACATTTTTAATATTTAATTTTTGTTATTCTAATTGAAGAAATTATAATATGGAGGTTTTTATCAAACTCATTATTTGATTTCAAGGTATTATTTAGGGCCACCGAAATTTCACATGACTATATATCCATTACTAGTGTAGGGTGGTGTGGAGTATCAGGAACCTGGAATGATTAATGCTTCATTATGAGTGTGTTGACTTGTGCTAGTAGTATAGTGTTCTCATCCACTTTGTTGATTCCATTTTATGTTGGTCCCTGATCACTCTTCCACAAGCTGGGATTCTGTGAAAATTCATCCAAAAATGGCTCTTTAGTCTTTAGGTGTCTTCAACAGCAGTCCTCCACCAACTGAAGCATCGAAAACAATTTGTTCTACTGGTTGGATACCTTGGTATACTTTTTGGAGTCAGATCCACATTTCTAGTCTATGTTTCATTCACTGCCTCAGTATTTTTGTAAATCTACCCCTAGTGTTCCCTAAAGACACTCTATCAATTTGAGAAATGTTATTAATTAGTTATGTAGTATCCATTTCTGAATTGGTGGTATGTATGTTTCTACAAACATCATGGCTAGATCATCCCAAATCATGATTGACTCTAGGGCATTAATTTTGAGCCAATCATTGTCATTGTATTTCAAATAGAAGGGGAAGACGTTTTTTCTAATTTCATCGGATGATACACCCATGTTGTGAAAGGTATCACATACATCCATGAAGATTGAGATGTGCTCAAGAAGATCATCACTCTATAGTCCATTGTATTTCCCCAGGTTATAGTTCATGTGAATTAGTCCAAATATTATTTAAAAATAATTGTTTTCTATATGAGGGTGTATGATTCTTAGTGTAGCACAATGGATTAATTGAAATCCATAATCCTGGATTGGTTTTTCTTGTTGTGTTGGGTGCTCTCATGGGATTATATGTTACATTTTAGGGTGTTTGGTGCATTTGGTTCTGATGGATTTTATTGGTATTCTATATTTGACCAGCGTCATGTAGAAAGATTGAATTTTATTTTGAGATTGAAGGTTAATTGTTATTATGATTCAAGGCTTGATAAATGACTTGTGGGGCTCTGTTATATACACACATCCATAAGAGTATGGATTCCTTAGTGTCCTTAATCAAATATGTGAGATATATTGTGAGGTAGTGGTAATCCCATATCATTTTCCAAAGGCATCCTATGTATATAAAAATAAAAAATGGAAACATAACAAAACATTTATGTTCCAACATGGTTTATTCCATTCGCATGGGCTTAGATCATATTATTTCTAGTTTGCTTCCAAAACATCACATACAACTAGGATGTATTATTGAAAATTTATAGGGTCTGTCCTATAAGTAAATGGATAATATTGTTATCTTATATCTTGGAACCATTTGATATAAGATTCTTTACAAGTGTATTTTTTTTGGAAAAACTATTTCAATAAATTATGGGTTTTAATTTATAAATAATGAAGGTATTATGATCAATGTTATGGATATATAAAAAATATTATCTGAATTCTAACATGGTAGGATCCTAAGGATTAGTCTACAAAGCAAGAAGAAGTTTCTTGTTGACTATGGTCTAATCAAGTAGTTATATCTAAGTGTTATATATTCTGTCATCTCGAGATAGTGAAAACCTATATGAATTGATATTAACTTATATGGAAGAATATATTTCATGATATTTTGTATAACTTAATCTAATCCAAACATGATAGGGTCCTCCATTCAAATGTATCATGGTCATGGATTTTTGATTGAATTGGATAGAACAATATTTTATATCTTTATTAATAACCCTTAAGTTTAACAAGTTATGAATTGATGATATATTATGTTTAGATTCCCGAACTCATGACCCCAATACTATGTGGTTTATCCACTCATGGTAAGATTGATGGAAGATAAATTATGGATTGAGAAAATAATTAACTTACTGAAAAAAATTGAGATTAAATGATTGATGAACAAGAACTGATCTAGATTATCCTTATTTAATGAACATGAAATGCATCACAAAAAATATAGCTCATAAATCACATAATTAAATACATAATTACTTGATATAAGAATTTAGATGAGTGAAATAGTGGTTCTTTGAGGATCAATAATCGAACAATGATGGAAAAAATGAGATGGTGAAAAAATAAATGTAGAGAATATCAAGAAAAACTCACAATTATGGTATTATATTGAAATATTGAGAAGAGACATTGAAATTTGGAGTTTTGGGTCAATTAAGTATTAGGAAATTATAAAGGAATTAAAATCATCGAAATTATCTACATTTGAACCTCTAGGACACTCTAAATCAACTTCCTAGTTACTCTATATATAATTAACAAATTAATCGACATGTAATGAGAATTCACATCAGGTAATTATGATCCAATATTTCCTCCATGAATTTTTAATCGACATGCATCTTGTTTATATCTACTTCAATAATTTAATATTTGAGTCATCTCATGATTTGTATATGGAACATAAATCTCATGTCTTACTTCATGATTTATCTTCAGAGTGGGAACTGAATTCAAAGTGTTCACGATGTTTTTCTTCAACTAATGTAATGTAATGGAAAATCAACATCTAGTTTCTCAATAAATATCTCACAATGTGATTCAGAACATGAATCATACTATTAAAAACTTCTACACGTCATGTAATTATCCTTAATAGCATGTAATGGGATGCGTTTTTCCTTTTTAACATATTTATCCTTTTAATATTTTGAATAATAAAAAAATTAACACATACCACGTTATTTATCTAATAATTCGTTGAAAATCCTTAACCAAATGATAGAAAAAATTATATATGATTCCAAATTATCATAATTGGATTCATTGGTGAGGGATTCTTGATGTGTTTTGGAAAATGGAACGTTATATTTTGTCATCATTCAAAATGTTATGTGAATTGATGGTTTCTAATATAATTGATGAGGCTTCATGTCTACGATCAGTCAGGTTCCTAGCCCAGTGTTTCACTAGGTACATAGTTGGGTGGAATGGTGTGAGCATGCATAGATGCTGAAGGTATTGGATTGATTCTAATGTCTTGGATGGTATAGTTATTATCCTTGGCATGGTTTATATTCCATAAGATATTTTCTGTTACTGATATGCAAGGGGGTATGGTCAGTAGGTTAGGTTTTTTCACTTTGATTGATGTGACATGACTCAGGCGAGTGTGATTCTATGGCTGCATTGAGGTTACATTGAATCATGTGGTTGTTGGGTTCTGATGAGACCACATTATAATATGGGCATGATCCTCTAATAGAGTGTTGTGTAGTTCACTATGCTAGTGGATGAGGGTACTGATCACTGGGGAGGATTTCCTAGAAAAGGATCAGTCTGTAGGGGTAGGTGTTTGGTAGGTACATGTTGTTACCATTGGGTTGATAATTGGTTTGATATCCATGTGTGGGTTTGATAAGAATCATTTGGATTCTAGAAAATCCTAAGTTGGTCTACATTTGTACTATGTTATAAATTCTTATGAGTATGAAATCTTGAGGATTAATGCATAGGAGATTTCTTATAAGTGAGAGGTGACATCAATGATGGATCATGGAATTAAAGTATAGTTGATCAAATTTGTATCCATAATAATTAATGATAGTTTGGGTGTAACACTATAACACCATGAGATTTTTTAAATTATGTTTCTCAAATTATTTTATTTTTTATTATATTTTTCAATTCATGATACAGTGAAAATATGTTTTTATTATTATATAAAATCAAAATGATTGTAATGAATTATACGCAACATCATGTTAAGCATGCACATTAAAGCTCATCCACTTGTCTTACAATACAAAATCACAAAGATACTATGAAAAATGAAATTACTATTATATCTATTAAAATTAGATATTTATAACCTAGCCATTAATAAATTTATTTTTATAATAAAAAATAATATAAAAAATTACATAAATAATCCACAAATATGAAATGACAATTTTTTGTAAAATATTTCATATTATGAAATACTAATTTTTTAACACAATTTATTTTTAAGCCCTTTTGTGAAAAAATAATAAAATTAGTTTTAGACAGTCATAAAGAATAAATTTGATAAAATCTAAAGAATTATTGAATTCATAATTTCAAAATTATGTTAGTTTGAGTTTTTTATTTCACTGAGATGTTTCTTTTTTTTAATGTACTACATTGAAGTTGAAATTTTCTTTTTTCATATAATGAATTATTAATATTTAAATTAATTTATAAATTAAATCCATATCTATTATCCATATATTAATAAAATTTAACTCATCTAAATCATTATTTTGATAATTTATATATAAAACCATATTGATCTTTTGAACATTCTTTTTATCACCTTTTCTCTACATATGTGGAATTAATGTTAAACATAATTTTTCCACTTTTCTGAATTAAATTTTAAAAAATAGACATACATGGTTGAAATAATTAAGAATTTAATATTATTATAGGACCAAAGTAATTTTTTTATAAAAGTAATTGTGTTATTTTATACCATAGCTATGGGTAAATTGTTTAATTAAAGGAATGATTAATATTATATTATTATAAAATTACACTAAACCATGTCCTAATTTAATTGAATAAATAGTATTCGACAAAAAAATACCTTATATAAAAATTATAACCAATTTATTCCACTTGGGTAATAATATAGAATTTATAATATTTTATTTAAAGACAAGCTGAAAATGATGTACTCATATTTTTAATAATATATTTATTTTTAAAAGTTGGTTATGTAGATGTTAAATTATACAATAAATATATATTAGATATCTAAAATTTTTATATACATAATTATATTTTATATATTCTTATTAGTAAAAAAATAATTAACTTAAAATTTTACACAATGATGATAAAGTAATAGATTAAATTAAAAACGATTAGTGAAATTATATAAAAAATTAATAAAATAAATTTATTTTAACATAATTAATGTCTGAGAAAATTTATTGGATGAAATTGATATTTTATTGATAAATAATATGATTTGTTTCAATTTAATTATGTATTTAGGGAAATATTTATTAATAAATATAACTAATATTATCAAAATGGACACAAGTGATTCTTTAAAATAAATAATACATTATTAACTGTGATAAAATTACGAAAAATATAATATATTTCCAAATAGATATAAAATGATTATCCATGTCATAATTGATCCACTTAGGGTTCTTTTGGAATATTATTTTTACTATATTAACCCAAAAGGTTTAAAAGACACATTTTCATGGTAAACATTGCAGGGTTTAAATAAGGTTTAGGCCAAAACATAAGGTCAATATTGTGAACTATACAATTTTTAAAATATTTTTATGTGATTATTTCAAACCATAATAATCATATATTACAAATAAATCACATTAGATCTATTTTAAATCTAAAATCAATTTATAATTATTTAATATTTTTGGTGATTCCAAGACTAACCCTCTAATATCTTATAAAAGAGCACATCCTCCCTAAATTACTCACACCAAATTGAGCCATCTAGCTCAACCAGACCCTGATAATTTCCTCTAATAAACTTCATGAGTAATGTTATATAGGTTATGTTACTCTTAAGAGATCAACATCAGTGTCCCTAAGAGGATATAATAATCGAGTTCGTCGAAGAAGAGGTAATCACCTTACAAACTCTTTCAAAATTGATTCATCTTCTACATCGACATCATGTGTTGTTTACATTATAAATTTATAAATATATAAAAACCAATATAATTTCATTTTATTAATATTATTTGGGAACAATATTCTATATTTTATTCATCATGTGAATAAAGAAATGTACCACATGTGTGTCTGTAAAACTTATTGTCTACATGTCGTGGTGTAATCGGTTTTTCATCACTACATTTTTTGGATTGGTATAATGATTGATATAACGGATATAAATAATAAATATGACATGATATTTATTATTTATAATTAATACACCATCTAATTACTCATTATGTTACCATAATGATATTAATATTGCCACTCATGTGGAAGTATGACCTACCATCTCCACGATGCGATGAGATTTATCATCCACACTAAACATTTCATGAATTATTATAAAAATGTATATATTTTATAAACATAAAATATATGAAATAATATTTATAATTTAGTAATATATAGATATATATATATGACACTAAACTTCTTCAATTATGTATGATTAGATAATAGATACAACGTTCATGTGTTTGTAGGGCTTATCATCTCCATGAATGGTGTATTCTCTTTCATATATCCATAACATATATATACTTAAAATATATATAAAAAGAATATTTCACACTCAGGAAGAAATAAAATAATTATCTATGTAATATGATAAAAAATGACCTGTTAAAAAACATACGATTAACACAGCGTTTGTCACCCAAAACATTTCACTAACATGGAATTGTTAATAAAAGAGTAATATAAAGTCATAAATGAATCATATATAACATCATAAATATTATTATGACTCTAGAATAAGTTAATAATATATTTATAACCAATATAAAATAGTTTGAGACACATATGAAGGGAATAAAACCTATGTTTAGGAGTTTTTGTCTCACCTTTACTTCTGTGAGACACACGCCTAATGAACTATATGTTTCTTCTACATTTTGTATATACTACCCATGAAATTGTTTTATGATTATTAACCATATGATTATGATATATTAATATCCATATAATATTTTTCATTCTTGTGGTATATGATTCAACTAATTATATTCTTTTAATGGTTAATTCTACAATCTCATTATTATTAGGATTGTTTATACATATATATTTTGAAATCTTTTTCTTCCTTATACATATTTCATAAAAATAAATTTGAAAAAAATTATTAATATTATTCTAAAAAATATTAATTTAATTTTTCCAATGTCTCAATCTTTATTAATCATTTTTAAATAGCTCTTTTTTTATTTTCCTAATGAGGTAAATTTTTAATTTTATAGAAAATGTATGAGATTACTGTTACTTAAATGTATATTGAATAAATAAATTTTTTATCAATCTTGATGCCTTATTACATTGAATCGACACTTATTTGATTACAAGGTTATTTAGAAATGAAATTTTTCTTTTTAAATTTATTCATTTAAAGAAAAGAAAATTATTTCAATGAATGTATGATATTTTCATCAATAAATGTTTAAAATGATTTTTTATTATTCATTTTTATTTATTAAAATTGGTTATAAAGAAAAGTGTTTTGGGAATGTTTTCTATTTTTAAATGTAACTTTTTTTATAAAATTCATGTTCCATGTGACATTTCAAAATCCATTCCCACATAGATGACATACATTGTTATCGTTCAAGAATAAAAATCTTTTTATTTCTCTGAATGGATTGTGGTTTTATGGAAGGTTCATTAGTAAACCCACTTTTTTAAGGTTATGGTTATGAAGAAGTGAAAATAAATCTTGTATCTTTTCCACAGTTTATTATATGATTACATGTTTATGATTCCTATTTAATTTCATGGATTATTTTATGATTTTTAATGATCTTGAGGCACATGTATGTATGATTGATAATGAGATTTGGTGGACTTAATTCTCATTCCAATGTATTGATTACAGATATATATCTCATGAGATTGACTAATATGGTCTTCTAAGTGATTCTAAATTACGGAGATGGCCATTGGTGTAATCCATTACAACAATGATAGTACAAGGAGTGAACTAATACTAGTAATTTGGTTGTGGGAGTGAACAATGACTATCAATAAGGTATGATATGTGACCCCCCACAACCAATATAGCCTTTTCAGGGATGCGTAGACTGCTATAGAAATCATTATTATATGGGTTTGTGTCTTCCAAATATCCATGTTTTATTCATATATTATGTTTTCCTAGATTATGTTCTTTTCATCCATATGATTCATGTTTTATTTACTATTATTATTTATTCCAAGATTTTTATTTATAATCATTGATATGTGTGGTATGATTGTCGATTTTAAAGGTCATGTTCTCATACCCTTATACACATGATTATGTTTACATATATCCATTTATTATTCTTACTAGGAATCAGACTATGACCCATTTTTTCATTCCTTTCACCATGGTTATAAATATGTGTAATAACTTTTATGTGTCTAAAAGGGTTCTTGTCATGAAAAAACCATGTGGGAGATAATTTAGCACAATTATGTAACATTCTTTATGTTTCCATGCTTTCAAAGGCACTAGACTAATATATTATTTGGGTATTCTTTATGTAATGTATTTTGATTTCTATAGAGTATTCTAATTTCCATGTATGAAATGAAAGGGTCTTTATAGTTTCTATCCATAAGAAATATTAGTTATCCTTTGGAATGTCAGATTAGAGAAACTAAGTGAGGACTTTAAGGACAAGTCAAAGGATAAGTATAATATTAAAGAACAATACAGGAAAAATTCATAGAATATTTTCAAAGGATACAGTGATTAGTTTCCTAGAAATTCTTCCATGACTGGATACTTAATATAGAGTGGATTAGTCACATATATACCTAGGGTTCCAAAATATTAAAAGGTGCATCGGTCTTGTCTCATTGAAAACCTAGTACATGTCAACAAGACTTATTTCACATCAGGTTTGAAACTTATGGGAATTTCCTATGGAAATTTAAAAACTATTTATGATCCATCATGATGTATTTAAATTTATTTTTTATATTAATATAATAGGATAGACCTAAGGTGCCATAGAATATTGAAGGTGTCAGTATTTATACATTATATATATATGGTTTTTCAGGATAATGTGGTTCATCACTATTATAATAGATTCATAATCATTTATTTATGGTCATATTGAATGGCACAAACTAGAAGGAACTATATTAACGGTAAATATGATGGTGATTTTTTTATAATTAGTCATATGTGATGACCACTAGAGTGATAGATACTTTGATCATTCCTATTTATTTTTCATAGAACATGATTAAAAATGTATACCTAAGAAAACTAGTGGGATCAAATAATAAGATAAATGAAGGAGTTCACTGTGATTATTGTTATTGGAGAATATAAATGAAAGAAGAATTAGTTTCCTTTGTGTTATGAATGTGGATAGATTCACCTTTGTGAATGTCATATAGGCATATGATGTTGTTTTTACTATTCTAAAGATAGATACAAAGAAACTGAAATGGAAAAATGAAGGGTTCAGATAACAAAATTGATGGTAATATTTTCCTCTATAAGGCATTATCGATGGATAATTTCTTTATTTGTGGAATGAGTGGTAACTAAGAAAATCAATTTCATAATTGGAAATCTACTGACAATAATTAGAAAGGTGGAATCTGTAATTTTTATATTGGTGTTGATGAATAGACTATAGATAAAATGCTAAAATAAATATGTATTATGTAATAAGATGAGGTATCCATATTATTTCATTAGGACTAAGTAGAAAAATTGACGTTTAAATGTATTTTGATTTAAAAATTATTTTATTTCAATGGTGAAATATACATGGATTGTTCAGTTTTGGTATTTTGTATGAAATTTATAAGTTTATGTATCATGTTTCTGATTGACTAGTTAAGTTATATATTAGAATGGTGAAATTTTCACTATGAAAATATAACCTTTAATATGTTACTTATCATAATAAAAAGTTATTTTGTTTATGAATAAGTATATTTGACGGTACTGATTTCCATGGACATGATTAAAGATCTATTGAAAAGTGGTTTTTGCTAAAATGGTTAAAGATTACAACTTTTTGTACAAAAGGAATATATACAATAATAATTAGAATGATGAAAAATGAATATCTTCAACAATGATATATGGTAAATTAGGTTATTACCATGCTGAACGAAAATACATTGTTAATGAAATCACATTATTGGAATGTTATAACCCAGAACTGCCTTATGAGATTTGGGACACAAATGATAATCCCATTTAGTTCACCTCTTTCTCAGGTTTTGTATTTTCAAAATTCAAAAGGATAGTATGGATTTCCATTATATAATGTCTATTTTAAACTTCATATGATGTTTTTACGATTAATGCATTATCTCAATATAGGTAGAAATTATGAATACCTTATTAATTATGCTAACCTTTTGTTATAAAATATATAGATAGAATGACATATCCTTCTATTTACGAATCTAATGATCTACTAAAACAACATGAGTATTAAATTAAACATCATCTCATAAAATTTGAGATGATGAGTAAATCAATCAAGGCCCCAAAAAATGTTGAAATTGTGTTGAAATCAAGTATTTATACCTTCTCATGGAGATTCTTTTGAATTTAGAAAATGAATCGTGATTTAAAATGACTTCATGTTATTATAATTTTTTGATGATATAAATGGCCTATTATATGATTCGTTACTTTATGTTTTTCATTGTTATCTTTCTCAAGATAACTCACTTTCATTATATCGGTTACCTATATCAATCTCCTTGAATTTTTATGCTTTTCCTCTATGACGAAATCATAACCAATATAGTCTTACATAGAGACCATGTTATGATTTACAATGGGTAAACGTTATTTTTAAACATTACCATTTTAAAATGAGGTTTTAGAATTTTATTTATGAAGTGGGTTTATATGAATGAATTATTCAAATATAAAACTTTTGATAAGCAAGAAAATTCTTGAGGGTTGAAATTCATTTTATGGGGGGTAAAATGTAGCACACTGATATTATATGAATTATTATTTTTTCTAATAAGTTTTTTTAATATTTTAAACTTAATTAAACACTGAATATAGATTTCTAATATTTTATAAAGTAACTATGTTTTTATTAAGATATACACAACACCAAATCAATCTTTCATACACGTGACATGAACATCGATTACGTCACACATAACAATGTTTTTTTACGAAACAAAACATTACTATCATGACTATTTAGATGAAATTATTATATCCTAGACATTAAAAATAGTATTATTAATAGTAATAAATATTTATAAATATAATTAACTTAACTAAAATGAATTTTAAAATTTTACATTTTTATAGAAATTTTAAATGTTTAAAAATGAAATTTTCATAAAAGAGATACTTTTTATGTCATTTTGTGAAAAATATGAAAAATAATTTTATATAGCCTTAAAAATTGAATTCTATAAAATATATTTCATTTTTTTAATTTGGAATGTCAAAATTTACTTGGAGTGAATTTTTATTATTTTTCAAAAAATATTCATTTTTCTGAGGAATAGTGAAAAATACTACATTGTAGTTAAACATTAACTTATTTATATGAAATATTTTTATATTTCACAATACATCGCTTGGGGATCATTCTGTGACTTCCTCAATCCAACCTCTCCAAGGGCAAGTGCTGTCGAATAATGTCGAAGGTGTCAACCTGCTAGTGGGGGGCATTTTCCTAAGTACATGTACACACAAAACACCCAACCATGTCCCAACACATTGATAGGTGAAAAACAATTATACTAAATCAAGACTAAATAAAAATTACAAATGTAAGAAATTGATCCAGAATACCAACCAATCAAAATGAACTATAACTGCAATGTACAAAAAAGGGCATGGATGGCCATTTGTGGAAAACCCCACCCGATTGTAAGTGTAGTAAAGCTATTGAAAGAAAAAGTTTTAGGTCATATCAACATTGTTCTATTTGGCCCAACTAGGTCCTAGGACACCAATTACCACAACGAAGAACCGATCATTCATGTCTCATTGGGCTCCATCATGTCCATGTTCACTAAGGACTCTATCAATGCATCAATCATCTGCACGGGACATGACCTAAATGGGAGAATCCTATGACGGGGAAAGTAACACAAAACATAGTAGGTAACCCAAAAAAATTAAATACCACCCATCAATTTTCATCGTAAAACTAGACTCACAATACAACTCACATTATATATATTCAATGGTAGTGATAGTAGCGTCATAAATTAGATCATTGAACTTCTTGGATGCTCGTGTACTCCTCCTCGAATGAGTACAGAGGGACAGTCGGGTCACACGAAGATGTTTCCCACAATCCATGTAATTTTATGGTACCCTTCCATGATAAGTACCTTGGGTACGCTGGGTCACATAGAGTCGCTCCCCACCATGGGCCAGCCGAGTCACACATAGTCGCTTCTCACCATGGCTGAATTGAGTTACTTATCTTGTCAAGAACTGTGGGGCTATCAAGTCCCACAGAGCCTCTCCACACCATGGTAATGTTGATTCACACAAAGCCACCTCCCATTGGGCCATCATTGAGGAGTCATCAGGTCTCAGCCAACCACAACATTACTTATGTACCGCCCTTGGGAGAACCATTCCTCAAGCCATTATTCGCATATCAAAACCCAATAAAATCACCAAAATAGAATATAATGAGATCATCATCATCATGAGTGCCCCAACTCCGCAAACTAATCATCAATAGGTTGTGCGATTTGCATGATACAGTTGTTTTTTGTAAACAGGGGACCAGTTGTGACGGGGCTCAGTCTGTCCTGGTCAGAATGAACCAACCAACCTGACCCTAGGGTCCCACATGCCCCGATTTAATTAGAATGAATTGACATGAATTGGTTTGGGTTAGGGTAGGTATGGTTCTTCATAACTATTGGGTCGGTAACAAAAATTATTGCAAGGATATGCCCGGATTAGCCGTTTGTCCATCCCGCCAGGTTGCTCGGTGATCCTGTCTACTTTAGCTCAGCCCGAAGTGCACGACTCCAGCCTGCCAGCATGTTTTTGGACTGCAGTGTCTAGGTTCATCTTGTAGTGATGCGGGAGAGTCCTGTAGTGATGCATGAGAGTCCTGACCCGCTTGGTTGGGGTCGCAGATAGCTTGGCCAGGGCACTGATCACCAGGCATAACTCAGTCCCATTGGAGGGCAGACCGATAGTGCGACGCTCGACCGGGATGCGGCAGCCGAGCCATGTTTGGCTCCAGCTGGCCCTGATGATGTGGGGCCCATCCAGTCTCTGTCGATGGACCACAATACCTCACCTCCCATGTTTTAATGACCTAACACTACTGGTCTTGATCCGCAACTACCACAAGCATGTCTCCCTAGGACAAGGGCTGGTGACCAGCGCCGAAGGTGTAACAATTTCTGGGAGGCCTTTGCCTAAGTACCTATACACACACACAACCCACTCAATGCAGTAGTACAAAGTAACACGAAAACCAAAGTACAAAAAACTATAACTCAACCACATTCAAGCATCAACTTCTAAATAAAACAAGTAAAGTGCTAAAAAGTACTGACATGATAAAATAATAGAAAATGGAAAGAACACGTGCCCAACCCAAAAGGTGCCACACCCTGGTAACAGGTAAACAATAGTAAACAACTCGTGAGTCTCACACCTAAAAGTCCTACATTGGCAACTGAATACAGCCCAAGCTCTTGTGTCTTCTACGCTCCTCTGTAGTCTCGATCAACCTATCCGGCCCTAGAAAGGGCACACCAAGTGCAGGGAAAGCCCATAAAGGTGTGAGTATAAAGATACTGAGTAGGATGCCCCTGAAAGCTCGAGGGAGAATCAATGGAGTTAATAAAATGGTGAGTAGTATGAAGAACAAAGAACAATGTAAGAGTACGATATAGAGAGTGCAGTTCAACCCAACAGAAGAATGGAATTAGACTCATCCAACAAAGAATAGCTAGACACAGAAAGCACGTGGAATACCCCGCACGTCTTCACCGCTACTAGAAGGTAATTAACTAAACCCAAGGAGTGTGAAAAAATGTAGGGCGTATAAATATATATATTCTCATGATGAAATCTGAATGAGTGTGTATGGGTATCTCCATCTCCAAGATCATCCCAGGAAAAGTCGCCAATAGTTATAAGGATATCCAGCACTAATGCCCAAAAAATCCCGCACGTCAAAGATGTCTCATCCCTAAACCGTACAACCAAGGGTCCCTCTCCATAAATCATGGAGAAATGTCACTGAATAGCCTCATAGAAAGGGAAGAGTCTAAAATTAGTCATCGGGTAACCCACTGTCTAGCCCAGTTGGAGGGTTATCCCAAATAGGTCTTCAGGTAACCCACTACCCAGTCTCGCTGGAGGGTAAACCCTAAGGTCAACCGGTAACCCACTATCCTGCCTCACTGGAGGGAAAACCCTAAGTACAATGAGTAACTCAATGCCTAGCCTTGATGTAGGGTAAACATTTATGTCAATGGGTGACCCATTGCGCTACCCCGCTGGAGGGTAATCCCGGGACTGTTCTGATAACTCTGTACTGCATGTGCCATCACTAGGTATCAAAAACATCGCTATTGTGTGTTGGTTTAGAGTGCGTCAAAGGAACCTCAGACTAATTGCCTTTCATGTTTCCACATTTACTGTGATCTCGAGAGAGGCTCTGCATTCCCAAACATATTACACCATTGTAATTCTCGTGAAAAAACATGCGAAATAGACAATTTATTCACTAGAAACAGACTCTCGATGAAAAATTTATTCAACACCATTTTATGCCCATACGACATCTCGTGGGGCCCACGCATTGGTCTCGAAAAAGGTCGGGCAAACTGCACCATCACAATGCTCTCTGAAAATCACATTATATCGACTATTCATACGCACCGAACATATTCCTAGTGAAAAGTCACAAAAACACTGCACACAACATGAATGACGGCCTATGGGCCCATGCCTCAACTCTGGCTTAAATGCATGAAACCACCCTAGACTACTTCTTCATGATTCCATGGTGACAATTCCAATAACGACACCGATAATTGACTTTGGATGTCCTCACGCCATCTGAAAGTATAATATCATTGTGGAGCTAAGAAACACATAATGGGCATGTTGAGCCACAGAGCCCCAACCCCGGGAATTAAAAATCCCTTAGACCATCCCAAAACCTCCGCCTCAATCCGGGGATCTCATCTTCATAGATGGAACGTGAATCTGACACTCTCTTTTCATGTTAGGGGAATTCTAATGCCAATGGATAGAGATGGGGTGGGCTGGACCACTTCGGCTGGTCCACCAATTTAGATCGGCAGTCAGCGTCTTGACCGCCTGGACTGCCCGGTCCACCATAGTACACGGTTCACCATATAGGCCACACAGCTTTACCCAGAACATCACACGCTAGTCTCTATTTTCCCCCATAGGACCCACATTTTTCGGGTCTCGGTTCACTCGCGTGGTCGCGTCGACCCAGGTCTCCCGTTGCACGCCGACCGGTGAAGATGGCCGACCTGTCTGCCTGTGCCGATTTCTGCCGCCTAGGGATCCCACCGTGCCTTCACCTGGGAGGGCCACCATGCCACCACCTGGGGTACCCACCACTCTGCATCTTGGGGAGCCTGCGCCACCTCTGTTGCATGTCGGACCGCCCTGGAACTGCCTGAAAACAAGAAGTCTTGAGAGAAAACATCCGGGGGCTCCCCTGGACTCCTCGGGACTCATATTTCTGATCCAAAAAGAGATTTGGAAAGCTTGGATCGAAACCTACTCATCTATTGAATTTTATAAACAATTAAAAATCACTTCGTTGCTATATTTTGAGTTTGAAGAATAAGTGTAAATTAAAAAAATCCAAATGCAATGATCCTACCTCACATGGCATAGCCCATCGCTTCACAACGATCTTCTAGAGCCGCAACCACCTTGGAGAGGTGGAGATAGAATCATGAAGAGAGGGATCTTCTATTGCGAGAGAATCCTCAAGGGAGATTCTATGGGGGGAGAAGGGAGGGGTTGTTGTGTTTAAGTAGGTAAAACAATTAATTATAATTAATTAATTCTTAAACACCCACCAGTAGGCTCGTACCCGAACTCTCGATGAGGTCATGGTTATGCCGCCCCTAGAGTAAAATCCACATTATGAGTGCAACGGTGGTCTCTGAATTTTAATCCAAGCCTCCATTCTGATGTTATAATGTTTATTCCTGAGGACGCTAAAATACAGAAACACCTCTGGTGGCTTTTTTCACAGAATGGTCTGCCCTCGAATGTTACACCCCTCCTAGGGTAAATGTCACGCTCCAGACTCAATAGTGCCATTAGTTTTCCCATACAATAAACTGTTAAGAGTTATTATATTAATTTGGAATTTCTAGTGTGAATGCACATATAAATTAATTCAAACCACAGCAGGGCTCGGAATCACATGCCCTCTGAATGCCCTACTCTAGAATAACATGAAGAAAAATTTCAAAGTCTTACAGGCTCAAAACCCTGGTTCATACATCATTCCATCCTTCATGTTTTTCACCCCCAAAAATCAAAATTAGATATAAAAAATTGGATATTGAGCCCGCATATGGATCTTCCATTCCTAGATACTGTACTACACCCTCTAGTGCTGCCACAAAACTCCCAACAAAGGAACGGTTCGTCCATGCAGAATTCGCTCCTGCCGGTCCTCAATCACCACTAGGTGCTCTGCACAGGTGGATCCATCCTCAATGTTCATCTCTCCCTAGCCGATGATGTGTGTGGGGTCATGCATGACTTTCTTCTGCTGCGACAGGTAAAAGATGTCATCCACCCTCTCCAGTTGTGGGGGTTGAGCAAGACGGTAGGAAACCTCACCAACCTCGCGCGCGATCTCAAAGGGCCCAATGAACCTCGGAGATAGCATGCCTTCCCGACCAAACCTATGTGTTCCACACCACGGGGAGACTCTAAAAAATACATGGTCCCTCTGATCGATCTCCATAGGCCTATGATGATGGTCTTCATGGGACATTTGGCATCTCTAATCCATCTTCACCCACTCACAAATGACCTGCTCCTTCTCTGTCGTCGCCCGAACCAACATTGGGACAACAAGGGACGTCTCCCCAACATCTGTCCAGCACAACGGTGACCTATAGGGTCTCCCATAGAGGGCCTCAAAAGGTTTCATGCCGATAGTAGAGTGGTAACTGTTTTTCTATGCGAACTCCACCAAGGGAAGGCGATCCTCCCAGCTTTGGCCAAAGTCTAACATGCATGCCCTGAGCATGTCCTCCAACACCTAGATAGTGAACTCTGTCTGCCCATCGGTTTGTGGGTGAAAAGTTGTAATCATCCATATTCGAGTCCCAAATTCCTCCTGTTGGACTTTCCAAAATCGCGACGTAAACCGCGCGTCACGGTCGAAGACGATCGTCGAGGGTACTACAAGAAAGAATATGTTCTCCTAAATGTATAGCTGCCTAGAATCTCCACCAAACTCTGCTTCATGATGGAAAGGAAGTGTGCTGACTTCAAGAGTCAGTCCACTATCACCCAAATTGAATCATGGCACTTCGTTGTGCCCAGAATCCCTATGATGAAGTCCATATATATGCCATCCCACTTACACTCTTGGATATCAAGGGGATGCAACAACCCGGCTGGAACCTGATACTCTATCCTCACCTGCGGACTGATAAGACACTGAGAAACATACTCAACTACGCTCTACTTCATGCCAGAGCACCAGAATAGCTGTTGATGGTCTCTGTACATCTTTACCACATTGGGATATATAGCCAAGGGAGAAGTGTGGAATTCCCGCATCACCTCCTCTCACATCTCTGCTGGAACCACTACTCACCCCTAGAACAAGATCGCATTATTCCCCCCATTGGAATACCCATCGGGTGCATCACCCATGGATATCTTATCACGCAGCACCTCTCGATCGATATCACCTAGGCGGGACTCTCTCACATGCTCATAGAGAAAATGAGTCAGCATCATTGACTATAGAAAATCCATACCCTCCTTCTCCACCAAGGTCAGATGTAGGGAAGGCAACTGCTCTAAAGCTTCCCACACTAGACGAGCCTGGGAGTTCCTACTAAGAGAATCTGCTACTACATTTTTCTTTCCCTAGTGTGTAGACTATCTTGAAATCATATTCTTGCAAAAACTTCATCCATCGTCTCATACTCAAATTCAGAGCCCTCTGAGTGAAGATGTAGTTGAGGCTCTGGTGGTCTGAGTAGACCAAAAATTTCTCACCTAGAAGGTAGTGTCTCTATAACCTGAAACAGAAGACTATCGCTACCAACTCAAAGTCATGAGTCGAATAATTCTATTCATGGGGCCTCAACTCCCTCGACCCATATGCTATCACTACCCATTGTTGCGTCAGTATTCACCTGATCCTAGCTCCTCAAGTGTCATAGTATACCACAAACTCAATACCCACCTCTGTAAGCTTCAACACTGGAGTACTAGTCAGTCTCTACCTCAACTCCTTGAAGGCCCTCTGGCACTAATCAGTTGTAACACCCCGACCCCAGCTACCCGAAGTAAGTGCATTACTTCGTAACATTGTCATGATCACGAAAGATCAAGTCTCGAAAGACCGATTATTTTAGTAGCCTTGGAAACACTAGATACATTCGTAAACGTTACATTACATAATAAAGTGAAAACCTACAATAAAAAAGTCTCCATAGTCCACACTCATATGCTCTTCTGACAATCCCTGCAGGTCATTCATAAAATACTTGTTCACATCCTGGAAAATATTAAAACATTGAAAGGGGTGAGCTCAGATGCTCAGTAAGGATAACAATATTGAGGAAGCTTTCATAAATAAAAATAAAAATTTAAGGCAATGTATAACTAAAAAAAGCCTTTTAAACTTGAACATCAACATAATATGGAAAAAGTAAAATGAGATAATTCCATTCACTTATTCACATGAATATTCTACTGGTCGAATAATCACATGCAATATCAATAACCACTTTCATAATGAGGGAATGTATAATGCCAGACATTCTGAAACATTTTGTCAAGGCCTTGGCCAAGACGTCTAAAATGATTAAGGCCTCGGCCAAAACCATAAATCAAATTGGGAAAGAGCCTCAGCCAATTCCACATCTAGTTCTCTCATGAGACCTACCGATGCATCGAGGAGCTATAGCGGGCTCCACCCGTCACTTATTAATTCCAATACATTCCTCATATGAATAGGTTTAAACATATCATAAACCATAACATAATCGTATCACATAAAACATGCATAATGGAAACATAACATTTCCACATTTCAATCACAAGATATCAATACAACACATTGATATAATAAAAGCGCTTTCAAAACCATTTTCAATACCAAAATAAAAGAAAGTTAAAACTTTGTATTTATTCTTCATCAAAAAAAATGATGGCTTGTAGAGGAAGCCGAAACTCAAATAATGGTCACGGCGGCGGAGAAGTTGTTTTCACCACATATGTATGGAATGAAAAGAATTCCCTTTTTGTCATTTAGTAAAACGCTTCGTATAAAAAGATTCCTTTTGAATAAACGTAAAAGTCAAAGGGTTTTATACACCGTATAAAAGAAAGTTGTGTATAAAATAAAATATGCCTCAATGAAAGGAGATTGAGACGAAGTCCATAAAAAGATCATTTTTAAAATAAAATAGATCTATTATGTGTATTCACTATAGGTACACATAGAGAATACAAAATAAGAAACAATAATTTCATGACATAATTTGAAAGTAGGAGATTAACCCAAAGAATGGAAGTTGGGTTAAGAAGTTCCCTTACAAAGATCATTTATAAATAAAATAGATCTATTATGTGTATTAACTATAAGTACACATAAATAAAGAACAAATACAATATAATATATAACAATATCATGACATAATTTGAAAGTATGAGATTAACCCAAAGAATGGAAGTTGGGTTAAGAAGTTCCCTTACCTCATGTCTGACTTGACTCAACCGTTCTTTAACCTCCTGAATAATACACTAGAGTTAATATATACCTTATTAAGAACCAGTTTCAATTTAATTATCCTTATTATATCACTTATTACAATGATATGAACATTATGTAATTATTTAAGTTAATGACGGTCGTTTTGTCGATCTTTGGTACTTGAGTCAAAAATAAACATCTTAAAATTACAAGTTGTTCATGTGGTGAAATATCCATTATATAAAAAATTATATTAATGATGTAGATATCATATATATCATATATATACAGTATATATATTCATTCATAATGTCACATAACATTTAGAGGTAAGAAATGAAATGCACCGTTCATGGAGACGGTAAGCCGTACGTACGCATGAACGCTACTTCATTTCTATTTCGTATTTAATGGAATGAATTCATAATGATATAAATTTATAATATAATTACAGTATAATATATTGTATAATACCATTTAATCCATTCTTTATAAATCCCACATATGGCATTAACGATTCAAATCACTTTGAGAGGGCGGTAGTCCGCATTTCCTAAAATGAAATTATCGCGTTTTACCCATAATGGAAATCATAAAGTATGCCATAAATGAGAAATACAAAATCATAAGTAAAACATAAACATATTATATATCATATATAAAAATATTGACATCTTAATTTCCTCCTTTGAAGGTGTTATATGAATGTTGAACAATCATCATTTCGTGAGGCAGAAATTCTCCATCCACAGAAACCGCATGTTCTTTAACCATTATATGTAGGTGTGTGTAAGTGTAGATCGAATCCTTCTTATAAAAACATCCTAGTATATTGATGATACTGGTGTTGTTACAAAAGAAATGAATAAAAAGAGTTTAGGGGGTTGGAGAAGAAAAATAAAACAAAACAACATTAGAGAAGACATTACCTCAAAATCGGGTAACTCTTTTTGATTTGAGCCAAAGGCTTCCTTGGGAAGAGTTCTGCCCATAATGAGGCTTCTAGGAGTAAGAGGGGAAATTTGGGAGAGTATTCAGGTAGAGTTTGGCCGAGCCAAATGGCTTGAAATTGTAAATGAGGTGGGAGAGGTGGGGGCCTTTTATAAGTGGAGAGGAGGGGCACTCTTGGAAAGTAAAGAAAAGTCACTTTATTATAAAATGAGTTTCGGATTTTAGAGGTCCCACACTTATATAATTCGAGGATAAGGTGATAATGGTTCTAAAGCTACCCATACAATAGTCTTTGGACAAGTGTAAGCCTTGGATGTTACATTATCTTCTGCATCAAATCACAGAAGTGGTAATATTTCATTTAAACGAAAAATCAGTTATTCAACTACCACTTAGTGGTTTCACTATTCATCAAAAATTGAAGTTTTTCAGAACAATGCCAAAATTTCACCCTAAGCTATAATTGATATTCCAAAATAAAAAATGACGTCTGTTTTACAAAATTCCAAACATATAAGTTGCATTAATTAATTTTATAATTAATTCCTGCTGTCACAACAAATAGCGTGTTTTTAAGAAACAATTTATATCAAAATATTGGCAATTGTTTATGTCAAATTTCAATGTTAAATTAATTCTAATGACCACCATTGGATAAAATGGTAAAAATATATTATAATTATACTTTAAAACCACTAAATAATATAATTTATCACTATAAATTATTTTTATTTAAAAATTTGTTTTTAAGTATTTTTCACTATTCATAAAAAATTAGAAGTTCTCAGAAAAATACCAAAAATTCAACATAGGCTAATTCCGATATTCCGAATCCAAAAATGAAGTCCATTTTGATAAATAAAATTTCTATAATTTTAAAAATTGGTTATTATTATTCATAACGGCTACTTTGATTAGTCGCGGTGTTTTAGAACTCGAAGTTGTGTACCATGCAAGCTATTGCATTATTGAATGAGAAGCGTATCATGGAAGCTCGGGGTGTTACATTCTCCCCTCCTTCAATAAATTGCGTCCTCGCAGTTTGAAAATTTTCTTTGAAAATAAAAGGTTGAAAATAGAAAATACCTTTGTGGAAAACCCACATCGGAAATAAGGTTAATAAATATATAACATTAAAAGAAAGAAAGATAAGTACAAAGGTCACCCGATATAGCCCATTCTAGGATTCTATAAAAATATGGATATGGAGGAGAAACAAACCATCAAGGTCTGATGGAGAGTTATAGAAAACAGGATTAGGAGAAAGTTTAACTATAAGAAAATCACAAACTTGTGATTGGTTAAACGGTCATTGAATCCCCAGTTGGAAAAGTTAACCGACAACATTTTTGTTTTAAGTTACCTTTTATAATGTTGAGGAATTTATTTAGGAGATTTACTAAGAACGTAAGGGAATATACATACTTGTTATTTATACTTTCATTCGTTAATAAATTTTTACCACAAACCCATCTTTTACTCTAAATGGTAACGGAACTCAAAAATATTCTTTTTATCCTAATTGTATAAGGTTCCAAATATTAAAACATACAATTTAGATTAGTAAAACTATTTTTTAATAACCAGGGACTTCCTGTAGGCTAGTGGTAGGAAATAAAGGCCTGTCGCACTTTGATTGTGGGTTTGATTCCTGCATCTTTGTCCGACGCGATGGGTTATGCCCCACCCTGCAGGTTGTCATTTTACTAAAACTATAGTATCATAATATTCCAAAAATAATCTTCATAAATTTTTTAACCGTAAACAATACTATCCAAAGATCAACTTAATCCACTCAAACCTTAATATTTATCCAAAATACCTCCGTCCAGACTTTCTCTAAAAGGACTCTAAATTCCAAAATCAATTGTAACATCAGATTCCCCAAACAAAGAAAAGTTTCTCTTATTGTCACATACTAAAAATATGATTACCTTAATCATATTAAAACCTTACTGAAATCAACAAGTACTGCAGTACAATCCTTATATATATATCACATTATTCAAATAACCAATAATATAGTCCATGAGTCCAAAAGCATCAATACATTAATTATTCCGCTTCAACTGTAGTCACATCATAAGATTGTCCTTGATCCCTTGGCCTTTTCTGAGGTAAGTTTCCCTGACGCTTAGGACACTCATTTGCATAATGAACCATTTCTCTACAATTGTAGCATTCAACTTTGATATCTTCTTTTTTTCCCTTGCAATCACGAGCCTGTTGACCCTTTTCTCCACATTTATAACAAACTCCCATTCCTTTTAGGCAAGTACCAGGGTGATTCTTCCCACAATTATCACATAATAGAAAATCCTTCTTTCCCTTTTTCCCTTTATCTGTCTCTTATTCCACCGTTCTCTTCTTCTCTTGCTTTACTTTGTTGTCATAAGACGTAGAGAATTCCTTTTCTGTCTTGATAGCACACGAGACAATATATTCGTATGATGAGAAGGATTGTGATACTAAAGCTCGAAGGAGAAATGGTTTTAACCCATCAAAGAAACGATCAATCTTACTCCTTGGGTTTCGTATATAATCGGCAGCATGCCTCGCTAACCTTGTAATGTTAGACTCATACTTTGCGACATTCTCATACTCCTTCTGCCTGAGACTCAGAAATTGTCTTTCCATATCTGCTCGATGGTCACGAGGAATGTATTTTTCTAAGAAAATCTCTTTGAACTCCCTCCATTCCATATTCGATATGTCATCATCTTCCATTGTGTTTTGAATCAGTGACCGCCACTGATCGACATCTCCAGTGAGGCGGTAAACTTCCATGACAACCTTCTCCCTTTCGCTACTCCCCAAGGCATGGAATATTTTCTCTAAGGAGTTTATCCATTTCTCAGCCCATTAAATGTTGGTGGTTGTTGCCTCATGAAGCGGTCGAACATTGATCCTCCATGTTGTGGATCAGGGTGATCCATACGAGTAAGGTTATTATTCATAACATGAGTGAGTTGTCCCAGTATGGTAATAAGTTGATCAGCACCAGTTGTATCTCCAGATCCACAATAATTATCTTGAGCAGGAGGGAAATCCCTACACGGAGTGCGTGAATTGATACGGTTTCCATTCCTTCCACTAGGCGCCATTTCTAAACAATGGCATAAACTAGATTAGTTTATGAATCAAAATACATAATTCCATACTTGTAAAATACTTAACATAAATTGAACTATTTATGGATATAATCCATAATCATAATAAGGTTTTATTTGAGGAAGTATATACTCATAACCATTCATAGTGGTTTGTAAAGAAAATGAGAATTATCCTAAGCATATCCCCCGGGAGTGTCGTAACCAAAAGTGCAGCAAGGCCCATTATCGTGCACCAGTTCCCGTTAGAGTCTAGCTCAAAGAGGTGTTTTCGGGTTTTACCCCTAGGTACATCTGTGCCAGAGCCGCCTCTACCTGCTCGTATCCAGACATGGATGTATTGCTCGGAAGACTCATAACATCTCTATAATACCAAAATTCTAGGAAGTTCTTCTATACTAATCCTCAAAGTCTATCTTTGGGCTATGTGCTCTAATCAGAGTTTATCTAAATCTAGCTTCCAAGGTTAGTACTAAACTGCCTCTGATACCAACTGTAACACCCCGACCCCAGCTACCCGGAGTTGTTGCATTACTTCGTAACATTGGCATGATAACGAAAGATCAAGTCTCAGAAGACCGATTAGTTTAGTAGCCTTGGAAACACTAGATACATTCGTAAACGTTACATTACATCATAAAGGAAAAACTACAATAACAAAGTCTCCATAGTCCACACTCATATCCTCTTCTGACAATCCCTGCAGGTCATTCATAAAATACTTCTTCACATCCTGGAAAATATTAAAACATTGAAAGGGGTGAGCTCAGATGCTTAGTAAGGATAACAATATTGCGGAAGCTTTCATAAATAAATATAAAAATTTAAGGCAATGTATAACTAAAACAAAAGCCTTTTAAACTTGAACATCAACATAATATGGAAAAAGTAAAATGAGATAATGCCATTCACTTATTCACATGGATATTCTACTGGTCGAATAATCACATGCAATGTCAATAACCACTTTCATAATGAGGGAATGTATAATGCCAGACATTCTGAAACATTTTCTTGAAGCCTCGGCCAAGACGTCTAAAATGATTAAGGCCTCGGCCCAAACCATAAATCAAATTGGGAAAGGGCCTCGACCAATTCCACGTCTAGTTGTCTCATGAGACCTACCGATGCATCGAGGAGCTATAGAAGGCTCCACCCGTCACTTATTAAGTCCAATACATTCCTCATATGAATAGGTTTAAACATATCATAAACCATAACATAATCGTATCACATAAAACATGCATAAAGGAAACATAACATTTCCACATTTCAATCACAAGATATCAATACAACACATTGATATAATAAAAACGCTTTCAAAACCATTTTCAATACCAAAATAAAAGAAAGTTAAAACTTTGTATTTATTCTTCATCAAAAAAATGATGGCTTGTAGAGGAAGCCAAAACTCAAATAATGGTCACGGCGGCAGAGAAGTTGTTGTCGCCGCATATGTATGGAAAGAAAAGAATTCCCTTTTTGTCGTTTAGTAAAACTCTTCGTATAAAAAGATTCCTTTTTGAATAAACGTAAAAGTCAAAGGGTTTTATACACCGTATAAAAGAAAGTTGTGTATAAAATAAAATTTGCCTCATTGAAAGGAGATTGAGGTTAAGTTCTTAAAAAGATCATTTTTAAACTAAAATAGATCTATTATTTGTATTCACTATAGGTACACATAAAGAATACAAAATAAGAAATAATAATTTCATGACATAATTTGAAAGTAGGAGATTAACCCAAAGAATGGAAGTTGGGTTAAGAAGTTCCCTTACAAAGATCATTTATAAATAAAATAGATATATTATGTGTATTAACTAGAAGTAAAAATAAAGAAAGTACAAATACAAGATAATACATAACAATATCATCACATAATTTGAAAGTAGGAGATTAACCCAAATAATGGAAGTTGGGTTAAGAAGTTCCCTTACCTCATGTCTGACTTGACTCAACCATTCTTTAACCTCCTGAATAATAAACTAGAGTTAATATATACCTTATTAAGAACCATTTTCAATTTCATTATCCTTATTATATCACTTATTACAATGATATGAACATTATGTAATTATTTAAGTTAATAACGGTCATTTTGTCGATCTTTGGTACTTGAGTCAAAAATAAACTTCTTAAAATTACAAGTTGTTCATGTGGTGAAATATCCATTATATCCAGAATTATATTCATGATGTAGATATCATATATATCATATATATATACAGTATATATATATTCATTCATAATTTCACATAACATTTAGAGGTAAGAAATGAATTGCACCGTTCATGGAGACGGTATGCCGTACGTACACATGAACGGTACTTTCATTTCTATTTCGTATTTAATGGAATGAAATCATAATGATATAAATTTATAATATAATTACAGTATAATATAGTGAATAATACCATTTAATCCATCCTTTATACATCCCAAATATGGCATTAACGATTCAAATCACTTTGAGGGGGCGGTAGTCCGCACTTCCTAAAATGAAATTATCGCGTTTTACCCATAATGGAAATCATAAAGTATGCCATAAATGAGAAATACAGAATCATAAGTAAAAAATAAACATATTATATATCATATATAAAAATAGTGACATCTTAATGGCCACCTTTGAAGTTGTTATATGAGTGTTGAACAATCATCGTTTCGTGAGGCAGAAATTCGCCATCCTCAGAAACCGTATGTTCTTTAACCATTAGATATAGGTGTGTAAGTGTATCTCAAATCCTTCTTATAACAACATCCTAGTATATTGAGGATACTGTTGTTGTTACAAAATAAATTAATAAAAAGAGTTTACGGGGTTGGAGAAGAAAAATAAAACAAAACAACATTAGAGAAGACATTACCTCAAAATCGGGTAACTCTTTTTGATTTGAGCCAAAGGCTTCCTTGGGAAGAGTTATGCCCAAATTGAGGCTTCTAGGAGTAAGAGGGGGAATTTGGGAGAGTATTTGGTCAGAGTTTGGCCGAGCCAAATGGCTCGAAATTGTAAATGAGGTGGGAGAGGTGGGGGCCTTTTATAAGTGGAGAGGAGGGGCACTCTTGGAAAGTAAAGAAAAGTCACTTTATTATAAAATGAGTTTCGGATTTTAGAGGTCCCAAACTTATATAATTAGAGTCTAAGGTGATAAGGGTTCGAAAGCTACCCATCCAATAGTCTTTGGACAGGTGTAAGCCTTGGATTTTACATTATCTTCTCATTTTATTTAAATCGTTAAATAATGAGGTCATCGCTGCATCATAATGATGTCATAAATAATTTAATTTATATAATGTCTAAAAATTATAAAAAAATTACTATGATGTAGGAAATCTTTTTAGATTTCTAATGAATATTTATAGTCACAATTTCGACTTTTGTATCCCCATTTAAAAACTGTTTTAGTAAAAAACCTCATGTTTGTGTCAATTTAATTTTAACATTTAATAAATATATATTAATGTCATTTTCCAACTAAAGTGGCTCCATGGGGTCCCCAAGTTGACCCATGAGTTTTCTTGGTCGTCCATGACTCATCTAATAGGAGTAGAACAAGTTTCAATCCCATCTCATATTATTAAAACATTATTTTTACCTTAAACTACACTAATTACCTCTAATCGCGATTAAGAACTTAAAAGTTACTGTTCACCAAAAAATTATTTTGATCTCATTGAACCACATTTTACTTCTTAATGACAACCATGTATGTCGGATTTTTGAAAATCAAATCACAGAAGTGGTAATATTTCATTTAAACGAAAAATCAGTTATTTAACTACCACTTAGTGGTTTCACTATTCATCAAAAATTGAAGTTTTTCACAAGAATGCCAAAATTTCACCATAAGCTATAATTGATATTCCAAAATAAAAAATTATTTCTATTTTACAAAATTCCAAACATATAAGTTGCATTAATTAATTTTATAATTAATTCCCGCTTTCACAACAAATAGCGTGTTTTTAAAAAACAATTTATATCAAATGATTGGCAATTGTTTATGTCCAATTTAAATGTTAAATTAATTATAATGACCACCATTGGATAAAATGGTAAAAATATATTATAATTATACATTAAAACAACTAAATATTATAATTTATCACTATAAATTATTTTTATTTAAGAAGTTGTTTTTAAGTATTTTTTACTATTCATAAAAAATTAGAAGTTCTCAGAAAAATACCAAAAATTCAACATAGGCTAATTACGATATTCCGAATCCAAAAATGAAGTCCATTTTGATAAATAAAATTTCTATAATTTTAAAAAGTGGTTATTATTATTCATAACGGCTACTTTGATTAGTCGCGGTGTTTTAGAACTCGAAGTTGCGTACCATGCAAGCTATTGCATTATTGAATGAGAAGTATATCATGGAAGCTCAGGGTGTTACATCAGTCCAGGTGAACGGTCATCCCTTCCACATCAATGTGCTCAAAGGGGCAGCAATCCTATAGAAGACTTCCACGAACCTCCTGTAGTAACTAACCAAACCAAGGAAGATCTACACCTCAGATGTATTTTTGGGTGGATCCCATGAAAGAACTGCCTCTATCTTTTCCAGATCAATGGCTATACCCTTTTCCAAAATTACATTCCCCAGAATGTGAACCTCATGAATCCGGAACCGATAGTTAGAGAGCATCCTATATAGCTGGGGCTCCTAAAGAAAGTCTAGGACCATCCTCAAATGCCAGGCGTGCTCATCCTCTATCACAGAGTGGATGAGTATGTTATCAATAAAGACAACCACAAACTGGTCCATGTATAGTTGTATGATCTGGTTCATCAAAGACATAAAACGTCGGGGGCATTCGTCATGCCAAAGGGCATAACCAAAAACTCGTAATGCCCATAACGACAATGGAATGCCATCTTCGGGATGTCAGTCTCATGAACCCACAACCAGTGGTATCCGAATCGAAGATCATTCCTGGAGAACCACTTCAAACCTCTCAATTGGTTGAAGAGGACATCAATCATCCGCAAAGGGTAATTTTTCTTTGTCGTGGCCTGATTCAGGTGATGATAATCCACACAATTTCGTAGGATCCCATCTGCCTTCATCGCAAACAAAACTAGAGCTATTCGGGGGGACAAACTAGGCCCGATGGATCCCTTCTCACGAAGGTCGTCCAACTAATTTCATAGCTCCCGAAGCTCAGTGTGTGTCATCCGATAATCGTCACATGATATCGGGGCAATCCCCTGCAACAAGTCAATTCAGAACTCCACCTCTCTCTTTAGAGGTAGTCCTGGGACATACTCAGGAAAGACGCCCATGTAGTCCTCTACAACTGTTGGGTTCCAGGTGCCTGAAGAATCTTCTAATTCGAGAGACATGCTCACTAACTGGTGAGAAAAAAGTTGTGTTCTCCTACTTAGAGTACCCATATGCTCTGCCATGAGGTCTCGTTCACCTAGAATTGTGAACCTCGTCCCATCAGAATAATCACATATAACTTGTCTGTGATTTGATTCAATCGGGGCGTGATCCATAGAAAACCAATCCGTTCCCATGATGACGTCATAAGGTATCATCATGATGAATAGTAGGTCTCATGTGATACTCTCTCCTCTGAACAAAAATTTTCACTGTCTGCAAACAAAGGTCACTAATGAGGCACTTCCAATAGCCACCCTGAGGCTAAGCGTAGGTGTTGGTGCCTCTACTAGGAGCTGCAACTCCCATACCAAATGCAGCGATATATAAGAGTGGCTGACCCATGTGTCTACTAGTACCAAAGCAAGCATAGAGTAAACACAAATTTCACCTCAGAACATCTCATGTGTTGGGGGGTCACGAGCACCCATAGCCTGAAGCTACCCACGACCCCTACTGCAAGCTCCCTGATCTTGGCGTGGTTCGTCCGGTGGTGGCGGTTGATGGAACATGAAACGCCTTCCCCCACCTCTAGATCCTGCCACTCTTCTTGTGCCGTCTCCCTGAGGACTACACTGTCCTCACCAGGGAGATCCCTGGTCACAGTGCTGCCTCTGCCTCTGCATTGCGCACATTGCCTACCATGACTGCTCGGTACGCCTGGTCAGGCAGTCCCATTCTAGGTGACCCCATCTGTCACGAGCATAGAATCAGATCTCTCATGACTACCCAGATTCTCTACGGCACCACTACGGTGTACGACCCTACCCTAGAGTCTGCTCATGGAAGGGTCTCCTCATGTGAGGCTCTGCTCTCTGGCTCCTGCCTACTACCGAGGACTCTGCCTTGAAGAAGGCACTACAAGGCCCTACCAGCTGGCGTCCCTCATCCAAGAAGTTCTCTGTCAACAATGCCCACTATAGCACCCGAAAATGAGTGGGGATACATATGGGCACTACAATAGCATGGATCTCCCTTTGAAGACCATGGTTAGACTTCTGCGCCAGAATGTTACTATCGCAGACCATATCATGCGAGTAGCATAACAGATCAGTAAACTGGGATGAGTACTACACCATGGTCATACCCCCTTGCTTCCGCTCCAGAAGCTCTTGAATCTGAATGGAGAGTAAACAATAGGGGGAGTACTCTTATCGGAAGAGATGCTGGAAGCTATCCCACGTGGGAGACAACTCATCGTGGGTCTGCATAATCAACTCCCATCAACGCATGACCATCCTGAGGAAAAGGCTGGAAACTAGATCTACCATGTAGTTTGATGCTATCTGTACTAGCCTGAATAGTTAGTCCACAGACTCTATCTAGTCTTCTGCTACCTGAGGATCTAGGTCCCCATGAAACATCTGTGGTAACTGATGCTGGAAGTCTCAGAGTGCACTCAGCCTGCGCTCATCCTCAGCATGTGCTGCTGGTACTATCCACTACTCCCTAGATGGACGAGCTACCATTGACCCACTGGGTGGAATGGGATCATGTGAGGGTCCCTGAAATAAAAACTCATCTACCACCAGGTCATCATCACGAACTAGAGAGGGTAACCTGGCATGCTGCTATCGTGGGGGCGTCTTGAAAATTATCATGGAATACCGCGATCTGCAAGAAATTTATCAGCATGCCGAGTCGACAAGCAGGTTATCAAGGTCATAGGTAATGGATATATCAGCCGCCCGTACCATCACTGGGCTCCCTAGCATCAAAGCCACTCTCAAGACACATCTACACTATTACCCTAAATCCCAACCAATTCTTTTTTTATCGACATCTGGATAACTTCCCATATAATGAACCACCTCTGATACCACTTGTCACGACCGAACCTACTAGTCTCTAGTCGCAACTACCACAATCCCACCTCCATAGGCCAAGAGCTGGCGACAAGCGCCGAAGGCATATCAATCTCGGGGAGGCCTTTTCCTTAGTACCTTTATACACACAAACAGCCCACTCAATGCAGAAGTGCAGTGTAACAAGGAAAACATAGTACAGAAAAGTATAACTCAACCACAATCATTCATCAACTTCTAAATATATCAAGTGTAGTGCTAAAAATTACAAACAATATGATTGAAAAGAAAAAGGGATAAACACGTGCCCAACCAGAATGGTGCCACAACCCTGAAAAAGGTAAGCAAAGGTAAATAATTAGAGAGTCTCAGACATGGAAGTCCTACTATGACCACCAGACGAAGCCCAGGCTCATGTGTCCTCTGTGCTCCTCCGTAGTCTCGATCGACCTGTATATCCCCTTTAAAGTCACACCATGTGTGGAAAAATCCCATGCAGGGTTGAGTATAAAAATACTCAACAGGATGCCACAAAATCTCAAGGGAGCAACAAAGGATTTACTAAAAGGGTAAGAAGTAGGGAGAACAAAGAACAGTATAAGAGTACGATATAGAGAGTGAAGATCAACCCAAAAAAATAAATGAATAAGAATTGTCAAACCAGGAAGATCTAGACACAGAACGCACATGGCATACCCTGCACGTCTTCGCCACTCCTAGAAGGTAATTATGTAAACCCGGGGAGTGGGAAAAAGTAGGGTGTATAAATATATACATATGCTCAACAAGAAACCCTAACGAGTGTGTATGGGGATCTATATATTCATCCTCAGCCCAGGAAAATTTTCCAATAGTTCTATGGATATCCATCACTAATTCCCCAACAGTCCTGCATATTAAAACAGCCTCATCGCTAAACCAAACAACCAAGGGTCCCGCTCCAGAAATCATGTAGAAAGGTCACTAACTAGCCTTATAGAAATGGTTGAGTCTGAAAGATGTCATCGGTTAACCCACTTCACAGCCAAGATGGAGGATCATCCCTAAGCGGTCATCGGGTAACCCACTACCCCACCCTATTGGAGGGTAATCCCCTTGGTTAATGGGTAACCCACTGCCCAGCCCCGTTGGAGTGTAAAACCTAAGGTCAAAGGGTAACCCACTGCCCAGCCTCACTGAACGGTAAACCCTAAGGTCAACACGAAACTGATAGACTAGCCCCGCTGGTGGGTAAACCCTTATATGACAGTGGGTAACCCACTGCCCAGCCCCACTGGAGTTTAAACTCGAGAGAAGTCTGATAACTCCACGCTGCTTGTGCCATCACTCGGTGTCACTAACATTGCTACCATGCATTAGTTCAGTGTGAATAAAAGGAACCTATGACTAATGACCTTTCATGTTTACACACTTAATGATATCTCTAAAGAGACTATGCATGCCCAAACATATTACACCGTAGTAATACTCACGAAAAAACACGCGAGATAGACTATTTGCTCACTGGAAACGGACACCCAAAGAAAATGTTATTCAACACTACTTTATCCCCATATGAAGTCTCATTATTCCCACACCTCAGTCTTGAAAAAGGTCTTGTGAACTGCGCCACATCGATGCTCTTAGAAAAACATGCCAAATAGGCTATTCATACGCCCCGAACAGACATCTAGTGAAAAAGTCGCAAAAACTCTACACGCATCTTGAATGACAGCTTGTGGGCCCACACCTCAACTCCAACTACAATGCCTGAAAACACCCTGGACTACTACGCCATGATTCCAGGGTCACAATTTCGTAGACGGTGCCTAAAACAGACTCTAGATGTGCTCACTCCAGATGAAAGAATAATCCTGAAGAGGCACTTAGCAACATTTAACGGGTGTGTTGCGCCACCGATCCCCCGTCCCTAGAATTAAAAATCTCATAGAGAATCTCAAAACCACCATCTCGATCCGAGGATCGCGTCACCATTGATGGAACACGTATCTGACAGTCGGTTTGCATGTTAGGGGTGTTTTAACGCCAACAGACGGAGATAGGTTGTGCTGTATCTGTGTTAGTCATTTGTAGAAAAAACAGAAGAGCGGTGAAGAACATTGAAATAAAAAAACTAACTACTATGATTTTCATTGCATAAGTGTTCATCTATAAGAGTTCAAGGCATTGAATTTGTCACTTCTGTCCCCTTTCGTTGAGGTTTGTCGAAGTTTGTGATGTCTCATCGGTGTTCTTCGTCATTCTTCGTTGGAGAGGAATTCTCTTGAAGATTTGTCAGAGTGACACCAAAGTTTATATCTGTAGTCTCAAACATGATAGATAAATATAGTAATCAGGTCGCAATGTTTTAGTTATTATAATACATCACATCAATTCAGTTAGGTTGTGATGTCTCACCATCAAACTATTTTATTTATGAAAGAGTTTCGCCATTACGACTCCATTATTGTATTGTGATGCTTCATGATAAGGGCCACTATTGAGCCTCATTAATATTCTTTTTCACATCATCGTAGCCTCACCATAGAATTATTGTCCAATAATGAATGGATGAGAAATAATATAAAATACGTTTTACATTATTTTATTTTTCTCGAAAAGTTTGATTTTTTTTTCTATTCGGCCTTTGTTGGCCAACGTTTAGTCAATTCTAAGAGAATATCTGTGTTCATAATTCAACTGTGTTCTTATATTTTTGATCCAATCACTGGTTCAAAAGTTAAAATATTACCCTCACACATTTATGGAATGTAACTTTATAAATGTTTGAAATTACGTTTTGAGCTATTTAAGCCTCGGAATCACGTGCAGTCAGAGCGAGTGGTCTCTGAATAATTCAACATATTTAAAAAAATTAAAAAAAAATTCAGATACCTTACATTATAATTTAAAATAATATTTATAGTCATAATATATCAATTATACATATATTTATCCAATATATTTCGTTGGTGTCATTTTTCATATTAAAAATAGATATAAAAACATGTTGAACATTTGAACGTTTTTTATCGCCTTCTCACAACATATGTGAGATTTGAGTTAATAATATTTTTTCACTTATTTAAATCAAATTTTTTAAAACGTACATACCCATCTGTAATAATTATGATACTTATAGTCTAATACAATAAACTTATTTTTTGTGAATGGTAATTTTAGTATTTTGTACAATGAATAATGGTAAATCAGGTAATAAGTGTTAAAAATAATTAATAAAATTATTAAATTACCCTTAAATTTTCATAATATCATTAAATAAGTAAAATTACAATAAAAACATAGGTATTGATTATAAACTTCTTGTGCCCCTTGTGGAAGAATATGAAATTTATTATATTTTATTTTAAGATAAGTTAAAATTTTAAAAATCATATTTTTAATAAATATATTATTTTTAATATCAAGTTGAGGAGAATATAAATTAGATTTTAAATGGTCATTTTAAATATAATAGGATTATCTACAACATGATAATTTATTTATAAGTTTGGGTGATAAAAGTATTAACTTAAATAGTGACATAATGGTGATGCAGAAATTGTTTAATAAATAAAAGATTAAAATAAAGGATATTATAAGTGATAACATAAAGGATATTATAAGTGATAACATAAATAGAATGATACATAATTAATTGCATAAATAAAATTTTATTTATAAATTTTTTATCTTAGTGACATATTATTGGTTTTTATGATGTTATCATGTTATTAAGATATTTTTAAAAAGACAAATAATGAATAATATCAAATTTGATCAAAATGAGAGTTTAACATAAACAATATAATATAAAATGATTTAAAATTCCGAAAAAAAATTAGGGAAAGGATATAATAAGGAATAAAAATTAATCATTTATTCAACTGATGGTTCTTTAAGATTTTTTTAACTATATCAACCCTAATGAGTGAAATGATATATTATTCATGGAAGAGGTTAAATGGTCTAATATAGGGTTAAAAACAAAAGATAAGGTTAATATGGTATCCTAAACATGTCTAAAAGTAATATATTCAGATTATTTCAACCCATCGTCATCTTATATTAAGTAAAATCACTTTGGATATATTTGAAATTGAAATGAAATTTGTACTAATTTATTATTTGTAGAGTTTTCTAGAGTACCCCCCTCACATCGTCACACTACATTGAGAATTCTATAATAACAAAATCACAAAAATATACCTTCTATCATTCCATATTAAAATTATATATGCTTTCTATTCTAAAAAGAACATCTCTAGTTTCCCAAAGATGAGTTCTAGATAGAGATCATTAGATAAGGGGTAATCTCATTACCTACTCTTTCAAAATTATCTCTTCTTATACATACACTTAACTTGTTGATTCTGTTATAAGGTAATAAATAAATAATAAACTATATTATGAGATAATATTCTGATTATGTGAAAACTATATTCCACATTTTATTAATCCTATGAAAAATAAAAGTACCTTGTCTTTGTACGTAATGCTTATCATCACCACATCGTGGTGTAATCTGTTTTCATCATTATATTATTTTTATGTATATAAGTATGGATATAATGGATATGAATAATATGTATTACATTATATTGATATTTTATAACTAACATACCATCTAATTCCTCATATTTTTACCATAAATAGAATGTTAGTGTTGCTATTGTGTACATATGACCCACTGTTTCCACAACTCAATTAGATTCATCTTCCACATTAACCATTTCAAGAATTATTATAGAACTATATATAATGAATAAATTTTATATGTACAAAATTATAATCCTAATTTAAAAATATACATAAACTTATTTGTCATTTTCCTTCTCCATGAACAGAGTTTTCCATTTCATGCATACATACGGTTTACCATCTACATGAACAGAGTATTCCATTTCATATATCTATCAATTTAATATATTTATATACATAATATTTTAGATTTTGATATCATGTTTTAAATTTTTGAAATAAATCTTGATCTATTTAATATTACCATTAATTACAATTCAAAACATATATGATAAACAAAATGGTTATTACACGAAACGTTTCTTTAACATTGAATTATTAAAAAAAATGTTTTATAAAGTTATAAATGAATCATATATGATATATGATAAACTATTATGATTATATTAGAAGTTAATAATATACATAAATACAATATAAAATTGTTTTGGACATCTATACATGTAATCATGCCTAATGTGTGGGATTTTTGCCTCACCTTTACTCTTGTGAGACGCATGCCTCATATGTTACTTGTTACTTCTATGTGGTGCATTTAATACCCATGAAAATATTTTTTGAGTCTTAGCCATAATATTTTTTTTATTTTCATATCCATATAATTTTATTTCTTTCTTGAGTCATATTATTCAAATAATAATAAATTTTTAATGGTTAATTCACCAATATAGTTATTATCGGGACTGATTATATGTAAGTATATGCTCAGTAATATTTTTCATATAGGTCCATCTCTCTCAAACAAGTATTACAAAATATAATTATGATTATTATAGAAATTTTTAAATTAATTATTAAGTATGTAGAAATGTTTATTAAATTGTTTGAAATAAATATTTTTTCAATTTTCTACGATGTGCTTCTTGGATTTTTTGGAAATAGTATAAGAATGTTGTTTTTCTAACATATATTGAATAAAAATATTTTTATGCTTTCATGAAACCTTATTACATGGAATCATTCATTATATGCTTATAATTTTATTTCAAAATAAAGTTTTTTATTTTAAAAGTATATGACATTTTAAAAAGGAAAAAGAATTTAACGAATAAACAATATATTTCCCCAGAACTATTTAAATGGTTTATTTCAAGATTACATTTTACGGTTTCAATGTGGATTCAGAGAATAGGGTTTTGAGAGTTTTTATATTTTCAAAATGGATTTTTATGAATAATTCATGTTCCAAGTGACCATTCAAAATCCTTCCCCTTATCAGATGACATTCTTTTTGATAGTTCAATAATAGCATTAAAAATATTTCTCTGAATGTTTTATGTTTTGATTCAAATATTTTTCATAAAACTGCATCTTTTCAAAGTTTATTATCTTTTTAAATGATTAGAAAACACATATCTTATTCACATGTAATTATATGAATACATTTTTATGATACACATTTCATTTCTTTGGTTATGATATTATTTATTATGATTTAGTGGCACATGTGTGTATGATTTCATTACATGATAGTTGGGACTTATATGACCATCCAATGCATTGGGTAAGGATTAATATCTCTTGAGATAGACTCATATTTTCTTGGTAGTGATCCTAGACTTCTTAAATATCCATGGGTGTAAACCGTGACTAGAAGTATGGTATGTAGAGTGAACTCACACTAGTAAGATAGACATCATAGTGAACCCTAACTACATAGATTATATGTGAAGTGAACCCATACTACCATGATGGCCATGGAAGAAATGCCTAGTATACTATGATATTAATTATTATATGATCAGGTTTCTACAATGGATTTATGTTTTATTACATTTTTATACATTTTTGGATCTATTTATTTATTTTATTTTGATTTATATCTTATTAACTATCAATAATTATTTCATGATACCTATTTATGATAATTGAAATGTATGGTATGATCATTGATTTTCATGATCATGTACTCATAACTTAATTCTCATGATTATGTTTACAAATCTATCATTTTTACCCTTTCTGAGAAAATATGATAAACCCTTTTTATGTTTCTATTAACCCATTTTATGATGATATATGATATTTTTGATGTGTCTAAGAATGATTATTGTCAATAAGAACCTAGTGGTAGATAATATAGCTTAATTAGGTAATATTGTTTATGTTTCTATGTTTTAAAAGGCACTAGACTAATACAGTTTTGGGAATTTTTTGTGTAATTTTTTAAGTATTTCGTAAAAGTAATTTTATTTCCATTTATAAAAACATAGTGTCGTTATATACACCCCATGATATTTTTTTTTCAGAGAAATTTTTTATTTTGATAGCGTGTGTTATACAAAAAAAATATATATAATGAACTGATATACTATTAAAAATAATATTATCTAGTATAATATTAATATCCTTTACATTATATTTCATTGTATGAATTGGACATAATTAATAATGAAAAATATATGGCTTACACTTGTATAAAATAAATTCTTTTGTTATCAATTGAATAAAATTAAAATAATAAACATTTGTATGTGAAATAGATGTTTTTTATAAATTTAATTTTATGAAGGAATATTTATTTTATTTTAATAAACAAAATTCATATATATTGGTGAATGATTTTAATGAAATTTATATACAATATATAAAATAATTTTATAACATTCATATATTGTTTTGGTTGCGCATTGGATAAGAATAATCTCTGTTATATGCATAAAATTTTATTTTCTAAAGAGTTAATTTTCAACTCATTTTGTAATATTATTTTAAAATAAATATATTCTAATTATAGAAATTAAATCAACCAAAATTTATTCATTTTTTTGAATTAGTATGATAATTTTTTTAAACAGATCCCTTTTATTTTTTTCAATATAAATTGTATCCATAATATATTTTTGACTCCTCAATTGGGCGATAAAAGTAAAATAGTCTTAAGACTATGATATAAGGATTTAAAATTTTCATAACATTCCTTTTATACAATAATATGTAGTGATTTCAGCCATTTAAATCTATTTTATGTATATATAAAAACATTCATCCATTTTTATTTGAATATTTACTTTATAGTAGTGTTAGGAAAAAAATTCATAATTTTCAACTATTTATTTACGTATATAAAAAATTTTAATTTTCTATTCCATTATTTTAGTTCTAAATATATTGAGTGAATATTTTTAATGAAAATCAATTTTATTTTTCTCTTCCGTCGAGAATCATTTTTCATTCTCATTCAAGTTTTCACTGAAATATTTTCAATAATATTTTTCTATTATTATATGAATTTTTAAATCTCTTTTAACCAAATATTTAATTTTTACAAAAACTATAAATGTTATCTTCTCACGAGATTATAAAAAGGTTTATTTTCGACATTTTTTACTAAGTTATGAAATTAATGTTTTCATTTACTTTCTATGACAAGAATAGAATTTACCCCATCATGAAAACTAAATGATTTCATATTTATATTAATATTTTATAAATAAATTTTCAAATAAAATGTTCTCCATAATATTTTGTGAATTTTTTGATTTTAAATAATTGATTTCTATGTGAAAAGAGTATTTTCATCATGATATATTCCATGTGAACTATTAAATTTATTAATCCTATAAGATGAAAAGATTTTATGTTAATTCAAAATTACATGAGATGTGATCTATTAATAAGATAATTTTCCATTTCTTGGATGGTTTGTGATTATGATGAAAATATATTTATGAAATGAATATAATATTCAATTATTATGATATGATGATAGTTTTATTATATTTTTTCACACATATATATGATTTTTATTATGTAAAATATTTTCTTTGTATTATATATCCTTCTATTTCATTTTGTGAATATGGATATCTCATGTAATTTATTGGAGTATAATGGGAAGTTAACATAGATTAGTAATAGACATTATCATTTATAATTGTATTGGGATAGACCATTGACTAATTAAATGGTTTTTTCCACAAAGATAGTCTTCGAAATAATCTTTTAATACTAAGGAAATGAATTTAGGTATATATGTGTATTCCATAACAAAATTCCTCCTACCAATTTCATGCTTTTTTGGATCATTTCCATTGATTCCATTATGATTCATATTTTTTTGAAATTCGATACATTTTACTATGTTTCTATATTATAATCTATGCTAGTCATGATATGTTTTTCAAATTATTTATTAATAATCTCATATAGTTATTTCGATGTTAGGTTTAACTATAATTGACATATATCTTATAATTATCAAGCATCTAATATCGCAATTTGTTATGTTTTTTCCTAGGTTTTGAAGAATTTTATTATATTTGACATATTTAAGAAGGAAAAAAGTTATTAAAAACATAGAAAGATATTATTTGGTTCACTTATGATAAGTTTAGTAATGAATCCTTTTTTTAAAAAGTAAAGTTGCCAATATGATTCTTATTTGGATCCCAATGTAATGTAATGAATATTTATCTATTAATATTTTATATCTAGGTATGAAATTAATGGGTTGTTTTGTTTGGATAAGGGAAATGGTTAGGTAACCTTGGGATAATAGAGTGAGAAACTACAGTAATAACCCTTAGGACAATCTGATATATAAGAGAACGTCATAATTCATGGTAATGAAATGAGTGTAAATTACTTATAAAAAAATTTCTATCTGGATACTGTCGTTGTACACAGTTTTGGAATAGATTAATCATTGGTTAATAAATCTGAAGAGAGCTTGTATAGTTTATCATGAGCATAATTTTCAGAAACTATGACCGTGACATCACATCACATGTAATTTGACACTCCTAGGTGATATTATTTTTTTAATTCATAATTACATTACATACCACCATTATGTATTTGAATATATAATTATCCAGAATGACTAAGGTAAAATATATGTTTTCATACATTAAGAAGATTGTGTCATTATTTAGACAACCTATAAGTTATTTTTCATGATTAAATGGTATTCCACTGGGATTATTTTTTCTCACATGATGCATTTTGGTTTTACCAATGGGGGGAACCTGAAGAGAAAATGTTAATGATGAATGGGATAGACAATGTAATGATTTTCCTCATGAGAAGAAAAATTCTAGTATCTTGAATGAAAATTAATTTTTCTATGTTTATGATACATTCTAAATAAACGAATCATATAGAACATCCAAATGAGAAAAACAAGGAACAAAATTTTATTCATTCCATTATTAAAAAATATCCACCTTCTTCTATTGGATCTTCTGATATAATTATTTTTTATGAGTAGATTGTTATAATTGAAAACATATGTTCCACTCATTACTGTTCTGATCATGAAATTGATTTTTTATATATATTATTTATAAGGAAAAGTATATCAAGGGTGAAATATTTTATGGAATAAAAATAAATAGGAATAAATTTACTCCATGGATTTTCATGAGTATAATTTCTTATATTTTATAAATTATATTCCTTTTACTCTTATTAATAAAATGGTGGAGGAATTTTTGGGCCTATATATTATGGATAATGAACTCCATGGTGTGTATAATAAAAATATTACAGTACATGCATGGTATGAATCTAGTATTATAATCCATGTAGAATATAATATTGGTTGATTATTCAGTGGAATAAGACTTAGAATTCAATGCGAGTTATCCAAATTGAAAATCAATATAAATGAATAAATAATTAATTTTTCAATTTTGGCAGTTAAGTAGATTCGAGTTACCCAACAATATCATGATTTTGAAACTTAAAAAATTTAAAACAAACTCTAAAAACCATGGAGATATGTAGATAAATCTACATTTATGTTCAATTTGTGGAAGGGTACATGGAAAATTTTTCTTAAGGGGACTAAAAATTTATTTAGGTTTTTAAAAGATGGTAATCAGGAAACCAAATGCTAATGTGATGGGAAGAACATAATAAATGATTTGAAAAGTGATAATAATCAACAGAATCCACCACCAACACTATAGTTTCCCAAATTAATTACACGTATATTAACGTGAACTCTAGTACTAATAATGTCTTATTTCACTTTTGATATACCAATATATACTATATGAATATGTAGACAAGTATATTAATATTCAAAAAAATTATTAGATGTTTAGTCTATATTAAATCTCACAATGTTATGATGATCATATCTCATATTTATTATTCTTCCATGGATAATATTTTAGGGAATGCTTCTACAGAAAATGATGTTTCTCTCCCCCAATTTGAAATTGATGTTATCATAATAATGAAATCACATTCTCTACCAAATAAACGCTTAAAAGTTTATATATAGGGATTTCCATTAGTTATTATTAACCTACCACTGATCATCTATTTATGCATTTATAAATATTAACATCTATTGGAAATGAAAACTATTCATTGGGTACAGATTCATATTAAAAAATGTGTTTACATCAAATGGATAGGGACAAACTCAACATAAATGATTTTCCATTTATTGGAGATTTTATTTATGTCTTTCCTCATTAGTTTCATAGCCTTCTACTAAATCATGAATTTGAGTTCTTAATACAACTCAAACATACTTCAATTAATCTATATAGAATATCCATTATTGAGTTATAGTAATTGAAAAATAAAATCCATAAGAATAATTAAAATTGATTTATTCATCAAATTGAATCATATTTTTGTGTACCTATACATTTTGTTAATACATATTATGGATCAGTCCACAATTTCATTTATAAGTGTGAATAAAATAATATATCTCTTAAGAATAGTATCAAATTACTTGTATCAACGAATTATTTGATAAAATGTGTGAATTTCCCTACGTTTCAATGAATGTTATTTATTTATGATTTCTACCATTGTGGTTGATGAAGTAGGATATATCCAAGACAAAATTCTATATAAGGATTGGAAAAAAAGAATATATATTGAGGTCATTTGGTAGTACTAATACTCCCACTATCATCATTGATTTAATGAATATATTATTTAGATATTATGTTGATCATTTTTTCCTCTTTTTATAATATAATAATACTTAATAAATGATCAAGGGTGATTGTTTAGAACACATTATCATTTCATTAATGACACAATGTAATGAGAATTTGAATTAAAAATATAAAAATTATAAAGATTGGATACCAACTCATTTGTATTAGGGTAACATAATCTCAAGAGAAGGTATATATATATATATATCCATCAAATAAGGATGTTATTTTTAATTATCATGGATGAACCATTGATAATAAGAAATATATATTGGTTTGTGTAGGAATTATTGATTCTTTTTTCACAATAATATAATACACTAACCATGTTAATTCTGAATGGATCCACGTTCCAATGGATAAATGAATGTGTGTAAATATCAAGGGCCCAATAAGAAGGTTATTTTATAAACATGGGATTATATTAACATGTAGTATATAATATTTTTTATTATATATTAAATATTTTCGGAAGGGATTGGGATGAATTCTCTTGTAGGATGATAGGTTTATAGATTTAGAAATATGCTAGTTCAAGGTTCCTGAGAAAAAATACCCAACTCATGATTTGGAGTTAGTTGAAGTAATTTTTTGATTAATGATGTGGTGGAATTATATTCATAGATAAAGGTGTTATATTTATAAGAATAATTGATTTTTAAATTTTATATTCACTCGTGAAGAGAAAACTATATTGTAGATATGACAGTTGGGGATGATTATAGATTATGAATGCTCAATCCCCAACAACCATTGGAAGGTCAAAAAGGTGGAATATTATATAACTATATATGATAATTATAATATATGTTGGATATGGATAATAAATAATTAATTTTTTTTATAAATTTGATGGAGGTATCTCAGAATAATAATGGAATGGGAGAAATATTATATTCATCAAATGAGTTCCAAAACCACCCATCCATATGAGGATTAAAGTGGGAAAATGGAATATGTTGAAATTTAAGAGAAGGTAGAAGTTGATCGCAAGTTTAACCATGATTTTTAGGTATTGATAAGGTTTAGGGACCATATTTGTGTTCCATCCACAATGTATTTACATGAATAATTATTTTTTGAAGATCAAAGATCATCATTGTGTTTTTATATGAAATATAAAATGATGTATAGATATATGATAAAGTCTTTAGAGTGGGATATAATTAATAGATAAATTATAAAGTATGTATATTAACATACAATATTTCAGTAACTTATGTCAAAGAGATAAAATTCTATATTAATGTTTCAAATAACTACCCATTCCAGAATGGATATTGAAAAACATCACAATAGACGTTTTTATAGAACTCCAAAAAATTTTTGAAGTCCAAAATTATATTCTTGGTGTATTTGGTCACCTTATAATTTTAAAAAAAATAATATCTATTAGATATGATTTATCTCTTTAAAAAATTTCATGATTTTTATTTATAATATCAAAATATTTCATAGAGAAGTACATTCAATTTATTTTGACATGTTTCAAATAATTACTTCAAGGTTCTAAAGAAGTCTACATCATATTTTGGATAAATGTGTGATTTTTAGTAGTATTTATCATCTGTATAATTATTTTCACTATAATAAAACAATTAAAACCAGGATGACAGTAAGAGATCATGTTTTATTGGATTCAACGGTAGTTGGAAACATCACATTCATCAATACTAGTTATCATGTGACAATAAATTTCAGAGTAAAATTAATGACTCTTTATGAATACAACTATAAAAATAAATTAATAACACCATAATTTTGTGATTCAGTTAGATACATAAAGCTATTGGGAGATATGATATATGTGGAAATGATATATAAATTTATAGTAATTCAATTTGAAATCAAGATTGATCATAGTCGATTGAAAATATATTCTCATAATCATCATAGATATATGGAATATCAAGATGGTTAGAATTTATTTCTATGAATTTATAGACGGAATAAGGTATTGAGAAAAAAACAATGGATGTCAGTTCCTTATTTATATTCTCCTCTCTAAGATTCCATATTGGGGGTGGGGGTAGCTTATCTCTTGATACATCCTGTAAAACTCTCCCAATTTCATGATGTGTCCCATGTATCTCTCATGCTGATGTTCATACCTTATCCATCTCGTGTACTAATCTAATAGGTCCATACACTATAGAATGACCTTTATAAGGGGTAAAACAGTTTAAATATTGATCATAAAGATAAATTGAAATGGGAAAACACCACTCGCCTATATTATCACACCATAACTTTTAAAATTATATCATTTTATTATTTTCCAAGACTATGAAAAATTCTATCGAGATATGGGCCAAGCATTTTTGAATTTTTTTATTTTTATTGATAAATGAATGATTTTCATATGACAGTGTCTGGTGCATGGGCAGGGCATGTTCAAAGCTGTGCAGCTTTGCCCAGGACACTGCGCAGCCTGCCTCATGTCCAGGAAAAATAAAGAAAATGAGTTTTAATGAGTTATTTTAACAATTATAACTGAGTTGATTATTTTTGTTTTTATTACATTCATCAATTTTATTAAAATAGGTTTATTAATATTATTATAAATTTATTATTATAAAGTTATTATTGTTAACATTCGATTGGTTTTTTATGAATATTTATTTTATTAATATCATATTAAATTTATTATAATTTATATTATGATTATTATTAATAAAATTGATTCTTTTCTTATTAATCTCTTTAAAATTATTTTTATCTTATTATTATTATTATTATGGATAAAAATATTATTATTATCAATTTTATTAAAATTATTATTGAGTTATTGTGAATATGAATATTATCATTATTTATTAAATTTTTGTTTATTTTCATTTATTTTTTTTTATTCCATTATTTCTTTTCTCCTATTTTTTCTCCCCCTCTAGCTCTTCTCCACTAGGCTTCGTGTGACACATCCCTCCCCCTAAAACCATATTTGTGTGGTTTCACCTAAATTCAGCCCCTCTCCCTCCCGCGGCCTCCCTCCGGTGAGCCACTACCTGCGCCCCACTCTCCCTCTTCCTCTCGGAACTGCACACCCCCATCTGTCTGTGTCGTTTCTTCTTGTGTCACTGCCTCTTGAGCTCCCCTTCTGGTGCACCATGGTTTAACCCAACTCCCACTGTCCAGTGATTTTCCGACATGACACACCTCTGGTATCCCACCTTCTTGCTTGATTATCCTCCCTCACCCTAAATATAGATGTGTTCTACTTTGAATAATTTTTTATTCTATTAGATAGACTTTCTTATTACATTTTGGTGTTGTAATTGGTTCAATTTTGATGTTTTTGGTTTGTTTTATTGATTTTAGGGGTCGTCGGGTTCCATTGTGGTCGGTTCTAGCCACTATCGTCAAGGGAAGTGGGTTAACCATGGTTTCCGGTTAAGGAATTTCAAATTTCTTCATTATATATTAATTTTGATTTAGAGTTTTTATGATTTTTTGAGTATTCATCAACATATTTTGGGAGAAAATATGTTTTGGCAGTATATTAATAGGTGTTTGATTTTTATATGGTATTCTTGTGTGATACGGGGTGTGTTTTGGATATAAATCGATTTTATTTTGTATGGTTGTATTTTATAACATGTGCACTTGATTTAATATATCATGAAAGGGCCATAGATGATATTTTACTGTGGTGTCTGTGTGTTTCAATTCGCTGTCAATTTATTGGGGTAATTTTCTCCTTTAATTTTTTTGTTTTTCACCTCTATTATTAGGGTTTATGGATGTTGCTTACTTCATTTTAGTTAATTGGTAGGGTGTTGGGCGGTGCCGTGTGATTTTGAGGTGTCATTTCCATTCAAGGTGAGGTTTAAATCATATTGTTTGGATTCATAGCATCTTAATTTGGGTCATTATTTGTATTAAGGTTTATAATAATTGTGGTGTAGCATGTTGAACTATGCTTTATGGTTTCATGTTGCTGGTGTCAAGAACACCTACGTGTGCATGCATAAGGTATGGAATATATATGTATATAAATGACCCCTTTGTACATATTACCTCATGGTGCAGGGAATGTGTGCAATGCAGATAGGGGTATTTATATATATTTATATGTATAAATTCATGTGCATGGAAGTGAAAAGGGTTGATTTGAGTGGTCGTTGAAAAATAGTGACATGTATGAGGTAGGTCCCTACTACACATTCCTTAAAAATTATAATTTATTAACTTCTTGTTATTCCATTAAATATTAGATTAATGGTAAATAATATTAACTAATTGGTTTTAGAATAAAAGTTCTTTGTGAAGGATAGTGGTTCTCTCTTAATTTGAATTACCTAAAAGTGTTTTCTTTTAATGTGCATCATCAGTATTGATAAAATTCCTAGTTGGCCTTTATATGTAAATTGTGTTTATTTTAATGAACATCTTGGCTTGAAAATATGTTCATCTTTCTAAAATGGATTTCTTAAATGAGGTTTCAAATGGTTTAGAGATTGAAGGTGGTGTTCCTTTGATTCTTTGGAAATGTGTTGTCATGTTCTAGTTCTTCTGAAAATAGTTTGGTGTGGAGTGGTTCGTTAAGGATAGTTTGGCACTTTAGGAAAATGAGAAATTTTGAAAACTCTCTTTGGGGTGACTCAGGAGTGGTTTTATTGTGTACCTTGATTGTCTGAGTTTCGTGTGGTGTTTTTGCATCATGGCTGGTAACTTGATTTACATTTTTGACTCACCGCTTTTCATTTTATTATACGTGTTGACATGGGATCCTGACAAAGTGAGTGAATCCACTGAGAATGACTGTTGTACTATATTTGGTACCACACAAGCTAGTGGCCCATAGCAGATAGGTATTTTGTTATTTTGGTTATTTGATTGGGCCCCTCAACCATGGAATGTAGGGAAACGGCCGGTCGTTAGGGTGTTCTGACATCATCGAGAGTAAGAATCCCTTTAGGACGAGTCAAAAGTATAGTACATTATGTATTGTTCACGAGCTCTTAGGTTTGACTCATGTTGTCATTAGTGTTTATTTGTATGTGGCAGATTATGGAGAGTTCTAGTTTGGTTGATTCCCATTGTGTGCCACCTTTTCCATTTCCCTTAGTGTTTTTTCTATGTTGTGTTTGGTTTTCCTTTTGAGTAGCTACTAAAATTTGGATTTCTAAATTGTTCGCAAAAAATTTTTTAAAATGCCATGCACATGTTCCTTTCAAACATTAAACTTGTTTTTAAATTAAAAAGGCTAATGGACTGTAACATATTTTATATTTTAAAGTGTGTGTCTAGAAACACATATTTTATATATTTTATTTTATACTCGGAAATAGTAAATTATTTATCTAAGGGTAGTCCATTGGGAATAGTTTTCTGGGCACACCAACTGAGTTTTAATACTCATCCCAATAGTGTTTTCTGGTTTTTAGTGTCTATTGTAGGTTCGACTGGAGATTTCTCGCCATGGACGAGAGTTGGTTGTGGATTGTTGAGATAATCACAATGTCGCGAGGAGTTTTGGTTTTGGGAAGGCCAGTTGGTTGCTATTGGTCGTTCCTTCATTTTATGTTGTTTATTTACTTTCTGGTATTCATCATTTTCTGCTTCTTTATATATTTTCATTGGGCAGAATAATTTCAAATTGTCCTCTATTTTTACCTTGGAACTTGTCGCTAGCTTGGAAGGATCGGTAATGCCTCTCAGAACATATCGTGGATCGGCTCGGGTGACTAGTTCAGGGTCGACCCAGGTTGGTTCGTGACAAAATGGTTTCATAGGACACCCTTTTTATTTGGGGTGTCAGTTAGCTTGGTGATTAGGTGTGTCGGGACTCAAGAGGTGGGTGTGGGAATGATGTCCTCAAAACATTCCCATCCTGAGACTAGAGATTCTAGGGGTAGTCTCGGATTTGAGTTTTTCTTTTCCTTAGTCTCTGTGGATGAGGGATGAAAAAGGAAGTGATTTTGTGTTACACAAAGAGCATTCATGGAGTAGAGACCCATGTATGGCCTGAGGGCATGGTTCAAGATACCTCTTGTGGTGGATGCTCACTCAGAGCATGGTCTACTAAGCCATTTTATCGGGTTGGCATAGCTACAAGTCCTTTATTTTTAGGAGATTTGATGTGAGTTATGTTTGGGATTAATTTTAACTATCATGATTGTATTTCAAAGATGAAAGTGGTTCATAGAAAAAGGGGTTCTCAATAGTGAATGTGGTTTTGGAGTTGAAAAACTATTTTTGAAATTGAAATTTTTTTCTTTAAATGGAATGTGCGGTTTCAATGGAAAAAAATGGGTGGTGTTTTGGAAGTTGTTTTGGGATCTCATTAACACTTTTTTGGAATGTGAGTTGGAAAATGTGTTGGAATTTTGAAATGCATTACATTAATTATATGTGACATTTTCAAATTTGTTAGGAATTTGCGAATTATGATGAATGATATATTTTGATAATGAAATGTGTCTTGAATTGACCCTTGGTAATCTTACGAGGGATCACATATATAGAGGTGTGCATGTGGAACTGGGGTGATTGGTGGTATGTGCGGATGGGTCCATGAGCTCACACAATGTTATATATATTTGATACATCATGAGACACCAATGGTGAGTACTTAAGTTGTTTTTTTTTCTTCAGAAATATGGTTTCCAAAAAGGCAATTTAAATGTATTGAAAGGTAAAAAATAGTTTAGAGTTCTCTTTTCATGTTTGGCATTTTTATCTGGGCTCTTGGCATTGACATATTGAATTGGGGTTGGAATAGTGATTTGAGTTTGAGCATTAGATTGTGATTGAGGTGGGGAATGATTATTTATGATGTACTTTTATTTGAATTTTTGCCTCTTGTTTTTTAGTATACATCCAGAAAAGTCCTATAGGTTTCTAGAGAGTCTCTTCAAGTTTTTGGTTCTACCAAGACTCTTAATAGAGTGGTGGAATTGAATTATTTTCAGTTCTTGTCCATCTTCCTTGGTGATCGTGATCTATTAAAGGTAGTGGACTGGCTTGGTGAAATTATTTGTGTTTTCATGTTATTGGAAACTCCCAAACCTATGCGAGTATGTGCTGGTTTGAGTTCATTTGAGGGTTCAACTTTAAATTTGTGTGGGAGAAAATCACATTTTCTTTGCATGATAGGATTTCATTTAAGGTGTTTAAGAACACTTATATCTGATGGTTTATACATAATGAGGTGAAAGTGAGGAAAGTGGCAAGGCCAGTGAGTGTCAAATGAGGCCAACAGATAGTGAAGGCTTGCGTCAGGCATTTCAAAGGGTTTATTCCCTCCTCTATGGAGGTATCATCATGAAATCAGTTATTTTTTATCTAGTGTGGTGTATTTGTTTAGGGTATATGTACCGATTATTATTTTTGGTATGGTTCCCCATTTGATGAGAGAGAACTAGAAGATCCTTTATCAAACAAGGTTTATTGTAAATTTCATCTTCTATTAGTTGGGTCACTCTTCTTGTTTGCATCAGGTGTGGCTAGTTTGGGTACTTTATGTCTTCTTTTCTCTATCCTTAAAATAAATTCCATCAGTGTGGCCGTTTGGGAAAATTAGAGAGGTTCTGCAAGTGTCATTGTTAGAAGGAGCCACAACCGGAGGGTGTCATCTCTTGACTGCGGGGCATCAGATGCTTCAAGACATCAGATCTCCAACCATAGGTCACAGAGTGATGTTTTTTACACAGTCAGGGATCATTGGGTGTGGGGCCCCATAGTCTATATTTTTACATGAAACCTAAAATAGGGATGATTTGAATTTATTTTTTTGTAGCTTCCTCGTCTTTGAGAGATCTGTTTTGCTGTAAGAGGTGAATATGTCTCTTTTTCTCATAGTGGTCTTTGTTCTTTGAATACCCCACATCTGTTGTAAAAAGTTGTGGTGATCTTGTTTTATCATAATTCCATAATTTGTGCCTCTTCAAATATGAGATTCAAAGTTTGTCTCTTTATGGTTGTGAGTCTCATGATGATTGTCTCTCTTATGTGGCTAGCTCCATTGGTGATCCGTTCTTGTTTTAGGATGTGCTCGTTTTGGAGACACATGCATCATGGGAAATAATGAATAGGGGTCTGCTTAGATATTCAGTTTGGGTTTTTTCATCGAGGACCCCATGTGGTGGGGGTCTTCTTTATGTGGAGAGTTCATGGGTCAGTTTGTGTTGGGTTTCTCATTTCCGTCCATGCTATTTGGGTTATACTGGTCAATTCTTAAATGGTGGGGAGACCCACCATGAATCTTGTCGTTCCTACTTCTTGGCTTGGTCTGTGTGGTGGTTTCCTCTTGGATCAAGTTATCAATTCCATTGTTAACCCATGATGAGAGTCTCAATGTTGGTTGTTCTAGTAAGGTTCTTGTGGTGGGTAGAACCCTCCTCGTTTCATGATAGATATTCCATTTGCAGTTTCTATTAAAATTGATCGGGTGTTACTAATGGAGTGAAAAGTCTCACCAAGTTCGTGTTTTTGTTGGCCTCTTTTTGTTTTGAACTTGAGTTTGTTTCCTCATTTGGATGGGTGACTTTTTGGGGGAAAATTTTTTTTTGATAGGGAGAATTTTCACACCCGAACTTTTAAAATAATATTATTTTAATATTTAATCAATCATTGAAACATTATATAGAGCTACAAGACAATCCTTTTAGAATTTTTTTTATTGATAAATGAATTTTTTCCCCGTGATAGTGTCTGGTGCACGGGCAGGGCGAGTTAAAAGTCACGCGGCTTTTCCCAGGTCACTGTGCGGCCTACCTCATTTTCAAGACAAATAAATAAAATGAGTTTTAATGATTTATATTAATAATTATAATAATTTTAAATCTTATTATTTTTATTATGTTCACTAAGATTATTAATATAGGGATATTATTATTATGTTATTATTATTAAAAATCTATTTATTTTGTTAAGAATATTTGGTTTATTAATATCAAATTAATTCTATTTTAAATTATATTATGATTATTCTTGATAATATAAATATTTTTCTTATTAATCTATTTACAATTTTTTAATCTAATTAGTATTATTATTATTATTAGGGATAATAATATTATTATTATTGAGTTTATTAGTAATATTATTACATTATTATGAATATTAATATTATCATTATTCAAAAAAAATGTTTATTTTTTTATTTTATTCATTTATTTTTTTCACTTTTTTCTCCCCCTCTTTTTCTTCTTCCATGGGAGTCACGCGACACATCCCTCTCACTGAATCCCAATTTGTGCGGCGTCATATCTATATGGCCTCTCTCCCTCACGCGGCCTCCCTCAAGAGAGCCACCACCGGCACCCCACTACCCCCCTCTCTCTCAGACCCACGCACCCCTTCTCTGTCCAAGCCATTTCTTCTCAGGTCTCTACCTCCTGATCTCCCTTTCTGGTGTGCCTTGAGTGAACCTGAGTCCCCTTGTTCGGTAGTTTTCCGACATAACACACCTCTGTTAGCCCAAATTCTTTCTCTATTGGCCTCTCACACCCCTACTGAAGGTGTGTTCTACTTGGAATGATTTTTTCATCTATTTTATAAACATTCACATTACATTTTCGTGTTGTAATTGGTTTAGTGTTTATGTTTTAGGTTTTATGTATTGATTTTAGGGGTCATTGAGTTCTATTGAGGTCGGTTGTAGCCACTGTCGTCAAGGGGAAATGGGTTCTCCATGGTTTTCAGTTGAGGATTTTCTAATTTCTTCATTGTGTCTTAATATTGATTTAGGGGTTTTTTTATTTTAGAGTTCTCAACAAATATTTTGGGTGAAAAGGATTTTTTTTTGTAGTATATTAACTTGTGTTTGATTTTTACATGGTATTATTTTGTGAAATGGGGTGCGTTTTGGATACAAATCCATTTAGTATTGCATGATGGTATTTTATAACTACTGAACATGATTTAATAGATCATAAAAGGGTTGTAGATGATAATTTAGTATGGTGTTGGTGTTTTTTGATTCGCCCTCATTGTTTTGGGGTAATGTGTACTTTCATTTTGTTGTTTCACACCTCTATTATTATGGTTTATGGATGTTGTTTACTTATTTTTAATTAATATGTATGGTGTTGGGATGTTCTGTGTGATTTTGTGGTGTCATTTCCATTCAAGGTGAGATTTAAATCATATTTTTTTTGTTTCATAACAACTTAATTACAGTCTTTTTTTGTTTTAAGGTTTATAAAATTTATGGTGTGGCACGCTGAACTCTACTTTATTATTTCATGTTGTGGGTGTCAAGAATACCTACATGTACATGAATAATGTATGTAATATATATATATACATATATATTCCCTCATTTTATATATTCCCTCATGGAACAGGGAATGTGTGCAATGTAGCTTGGGGTATTTATATATATCTGTATAAATGCATATGCATGGAAGTGCGCGGGGTCGATTCGAGTGGTCGTTGAAAAATAGTGACATGTTTGAGGTAGGTCCCCACTACACTTGCCATTATATTTAGAATTTTTTAACTTCATGTTATTTCATAAATTAAATTTTAATGTAAATTAATATTAAATAATTAGTTTTAGAATAAAATCTCATTTTGATGGATAGTGGATCTCTCTTAATTTTAATTACCTACAAGTGTTTTCTATTAATGTGCATCATCGGTATTGTCAAAATGCATGGTTGGACCTTATATGTAAACTATGTTTCATTTACGAAACTTCATGGGTTGTAAATGTGTTCGGATTTGTAAAATGGATTTCCTAAATGAGGCTTTAAATGGTTTTTAGATTTAAGGAGTTGTTCCTTTGATTATATGGAAATGATTTTTCATGTGTAGGTTCTTCAGAAAATAGGTTGTTGTTGAGTGGTTAGATAATCCATGTTTGGCACTTTAATGATATGAGATATTTTGAAAACTCGCCTTGGGGTGACTTAGGGGTTTTCATATTGTGTACTTTGATTGTGTGTGTTGCATGTGATATTTTCGCATCGTAACTGGTTTCGTGATTTATATTGTTGACTCATCCCTTTCCTTCTTATTATATGTGTGGACATGGGAACCTAGCATTGTGAGTTAGTCTTTTGAGAACGATTTCTTCCCTACATTAGGTTACGCCCTGGCTAGTGGCCCAAAGCAGAGAGGTGTTTTATTATTATTGCTATGAGATTGTGTCCTTCAACCAGGCCAGGTAGGGAGACGGTCAGGCATTAGGGCGTTATGACGTCATCAATTGTAGGCATGCCTTCATGATGTGTCACATGTACAGTACATCATGAATTATTCCAGAGTTCCGGGGTTCAACCGATGATGTCATAAGTGTTTACTTGTATGTTGGGGATGATAGAGAGGTCTAGTTCACTTAGTGGCCCTTGTGTGCCACTTTTTCCTTTACCCTTATTGTGTGTTGTGTGTTTTGTGTGGTCTTCCTTCTAACTAACAACTAAAACTTGGATTTATAAATTGTTCACAACAAATGTTTTAAAATGAAATGCACCTATTCCTTTCAAACATTAAACTTGTTTTTAAATTAAAAAGGGCAATGGACTGCTACTTTTTTTTGAAATGAAAGTATGTTTGTATAAACCCATATTTTATATAATTTAGTTAAAACCTAGAATTAGTAATTTCATTATTTTCTTGTAGTGCATTGGGAATAGTTTCTTGGGGATGCCTACTGATTTTTAATACTCACGCCTAGACTGATTTCATGTTTTTAGTTTCTGTTGCAGGTTCTCCTTGAGCTTGCTCCCCATGGGAGACAGTTGGTTATGGATTGGTGAGAGACTCTCAATGTCGTGAGGAGTTTTGGTTGTGGTCGGTTTAGTTGGTTATTGTTGGCCATTCCTTCTTTTCGTGTAGTTTATTTACTTTATTTTTTTCTACTTTTTACACTCCTTTATTTATTTTTTTTGGGTAAAATAGTTCCCAATTATCATCTATTGATGCCCTGGTTCTTGTCTCCAGCCCGGGAAGATCGGGAACGCCTCTCGGGCCATGTCGCGGACCGGATCAGGTGACCAGTTCAGGGTCGACCCAGGTTGGTTCGTGACATAGATAATGTTCTTTATAGATATATAAACTCGAAAAATCATTTTTGGAATCCGAGGATGATTTGAAATAGACATATCCTGATTTTTTGAATTAGAGTGACATAAATCTAAGGGTGGAATTCATTTTCAAGGGATCAAAAATTAACACAATGATTATTTATGAATCATTTATTTTCAATGAAACCATATTTTTTGGATAACTTGTTTTACATGTAATACCAAGTTGAAATGAATAGTTATATACTATTAAAAATTTTAAAATATTATCTAATAGTTATAACCCAGAAACAGAGTTTAGTGGTATGAGTATATCTAACTATATATTGAAAATTTGTGGATTTACCATGTATATAATAAATTCAATAATGAAAAATTTGTTATAAATAGTAATAAAAATTATTTTTCTTGTAAAAGATAATTTTTTTTCTAAAAAAACTATTTTTATGTCCATAAATAGATTTTATTTCAATTTATTAAAATTATCACTGTTAATGAATGACTTTAATTGAGTTTAAATATTATAAATTCAATAAAAAAAATTAACATTCATATATTTTTTTTATTGGCATGGTTTAATAATATAGTCATTTTATGCATAAAATGAATTTTTTTTAAATGTGGTTTTCATCGTATTTTGTGTGAATATTTTAAAATTATTTTCTAAGATAATAGAATATTAATCACTATAACTGGATTCCATATCATTAATTTGGAGGATAAAATATGGTAAATAGATCCTGTTTTTTGGTAAATATTAATAGTAATCGTAGTAATTTTTCTTCCTTAGTATAAGATAGGTAAAATATCATAATATCATTTGGGTTACACTTTAAAAAGTACATAATACATTATTTTATATTTTTTTATTAGTTATTTCTTAAATACACGTCCATTTCCATTATATATGGCCATATTGTTTAATATTTCAATAAATATGACATTATATTAATTTTTCAAAGAAAATAATTACACAATGTCACTAAATCAGATTTAAAATCACTCAAAAAATATACATAAAGATAGAATGGTGAAATATTAAATTCTATATGTTTCACAAAAATATTAATTATATACTTATAAAATTATTATTTGTTTATATTTTTTTAGTTAATAAATATGTTCATTAATTACTTATGAAATGGTGGCACAATATTTATTCAATTAATATATAAACAAACTAAATGATTTTAAAAAGATTAAAAGAAATACCATATTCTTATATTTCAATGTTACATGAATTATTTTATATATATGGAATATTATGATCATTTTAAATGAATATATTACAATTCCATATTTTTCTTTGTGTCATTAAATTCATATTGAATGAATAGTTACAAAATTTACATTCATCATATTTTACAATTAATATAGTTTTATAAAATGATTTAAAATTCAAAAAAAACATTTCATCTATCATTTTAATGGAATATGGTTTAAAATATCTTCCATGGTCCATTTAGGATTCGATTTCATTTCATATTGAAATTACTAACCTATTTGGATAAAATAGTTGATACCATGTTTCAGGTAAGAAATTATTAATGAAGGAGTTAATCCAAATGATAATGTTTACAATAAAACCAATACCTATAAATTTGTTAATTTGCCTTCTTATTTTTACCTTATACATTTATTATTAACATTATATACCATTTGGAAGGATTTTTCTTATGAAATACTTCAATCCAATTTAATCTCATAATAATGTCCATCTATGTCCTATGTCGGTCATATAAATGGACACCCCTATATCTCTTCTTTAGAACACATTTAGGATTAAATATCAACCAAAACCAATCCAATTATATAATAAAAATCATTATACAGATTATATATCTGTCTTTATCTGCAAAATACCATCCCAATGGTCTATAAGTGGAGTTCTCTACAGGTTCATTAAAAGAATAGACAATTCCTATGAACGATCTCTAACAATTTAATTATTATTTTTGTTCTGTAAATATATTATATTTACAATATAATAAAATATTTATTTCCATAAACATTATTAAATATTATTATGATTATTAACCCACCATTATCCCTATTTTTCAATAAAATGTGAATTGAATGTATATCTCATACATATGTACAACTTTTCATCTCCATGTAGCCACACAATTTATGTTTCATAACTATCTTTTATAGATGGGTATTAGGATGGGTTTAATGTTTATATATGAATTTATTTGTTTATTTCTTCTCAACTAATATAATATCATACATACCTTCTTACTGTTCAATATATTATTAAATAATAGTTTCCCTCATGTATACTTTTTCACTACCACCTCTACTATGAGATGTGAATTATTTTCATTTTTGTTTTAATTGGATAAAAATAAGGATAAATTAAATTAATATATATGATATAATAATTATAATTGGTTTATATTGTTTCATTTAAATTACTTTTTTTCAATTCAATGAAATTTGAAAACAATATTCATGAGTATGTACAACGTACCATCTCCATGAACTATGTAATTAGTTTATATATATATGACTATTTTAGAAGACTCCAAATAAGTATAAAATAAATACATATGATATAAATATGTGGATTGAATTTTTATAGATGATATAACCATGATCAAATTACAGGGAATAAAACTACCACACCATGTCATACATGGAAAATAAGTAATCATCCCAAATAATGATTTTAATTAAGAATTTATAATAAATGGGTGATAAAAGGTTATTTTTAATAAATATATTGAATTATTTATATAATTAAATATCTTATATATATTCTTAAGAATTGAATAATTATTATATTGTATGTTCAAACACGTATGAAGGAATTTAGACCTAAGGTATGGGTTTTATTTTTCAATATAATTATACTAGGATCATCTATGAGGATTCAATCTTTATAGATGATATAACCATGATCAAATTACGAGGACCAAAACTACCACAACAATTAATGCATGGAAAAGGTAGTTATCAACCAAAATAATGATTCAAATAAATAATTGATAATAAATGGATGATAAACGGTTATTGGTAAAAAATATTTGGTATTATTTTTATGATTATATATCTTATATATATTTATAATAATTAAATAATTATTATATTGGATGTTCAAACACATATGAAGGAATTCATACCTAATGTATGTGTTTTATGTTACAATATCAATTTACTAGGATCGTCTATGATTAGTTTTTATAATGATATTTCATTATATAATTCTCAATAAACTAATTATTTTTCTAATCCTATGGTAATTCATAATGATCAAATGATTTATATTCCATTTCCAGTCTTATAACATAATGAAACATAATGAAATTTGTTAAGTAAAATCATATTTATTTCTTTCTTCAATGGAAAATTATTTTCATTACATTTCCATGTTTTCAATAAAATTTTTTGAAGATGTTTTTATTGTTCTTCATTTATTTCTTTATCCGTGGTTATTTTTTTACAAATATTTTAAACAAATCTTCTCATCATTTTCCAAAAGTAATGTACTTTGAGATACTTCTTACAATATTATTAATGAAATTTTTTTTATTACACAACATAAACCAATTTTAATTCCATCATAACCACTCAAAAAATTTATTCTAACATTACAAGTTTTTATTTCTGAAAAAAATTCCGAATAATATTTTTGAAATTATTATATTTTAAAAAATTTATTTTAAAGTTAAAATGGTGTTTTTCTCATGAAATGTTTCAAGTGTTATTTTAAATCCAAAATTCATTATATATGACTTCCTTTTATGTTTATTAATGATTTCTTGAGATATGATAAAGTGGTTCCCTTTTTATCCCTTCAATGGATTGTTTTTATTCATGATGACATGATTTATATAAATATCTATTCTTTTTTTACATATAATGATATGATGAATGTTTTATAACCTTATAGAAAACATCTATTCGACTCTAATTTTGTGGTAGGAATCCAAATATATATATACCCCTCAAATTAATTAGGTATATATCAATATATAATGAGATGTATAGGATTGAAATGGGTAGTAAAACCATTCGGATAAGGGAATGTATCCACTATAAAAGTCATGGGAGTGAAACATGATTACTATAATGGTTTTAGATGTTAAACCAATCAAAAATAATTATATTGATAGTATGCCTTTACTACTAAGGAAATTATTTTTTATTTTAATGTGTGTTCAATTGAATTGTTTCTTATGAGAATTTTATGTTCTCAATACTCATGTTATTTGATTCTTTTAGGATTCATGTCTTATGAACTACAACGATTTATTCCCTAATTCAGCATTATGATATATGATATATAGTTTATGGTTTTCTAATTCAATAATAATTTTCTCATACCCTTATTTTCATGTTATTTATAATTGATTATTGATCTATCTCTTTTTTACTCATAATGAGAATTTGAGTTCACCCATCCTTAAAATTCAATACATATTTTATGAAGAAATTAATTGTTTATAATATTTCCTAAATTGGTTCTTGTTATGTGGAACATAATAAGAGATGATGTGGTTCAGTTTAGAATGTGTTGTTATTTATCATGGTATCAAAAGTCAATAGAAATATAAGATTCATGCATGTATTGTTACGTCCTGTAATTAATATTTTCCAACTGAGATGTGATATGTTTATATGAAATTTATGAGTTAGTATAATGAGTGGGAATGGATAAAGAGAAGAAACAAATTTTTGGTGTTGGAACCCATTTGGTTTCATCACTCATGTAGTAGTGAAAGGGTTTCCATAAAGTGGGAGAACACTAATGGATATCGACAATAGTCATGGATGATGATATGATAATCTAGGAGCATGTAGAAGTGGATTATATATTATTCGTCTTGGATCAACCAATGAATAATCCTTAAATCACACCAAACCAACCAATAATTGATGTCTACACACTAACATTAATGACCACTATGGAAACATACCAAATATATTTTCTTAACATAAACTTGATATCAAAGGATATTAAAATGAAATGGTATCTTGGAATGATAAATAACATCCAATGACTCGTATCACCATAACCACCTCCCTATAACCCCCCAATCATTAACCCATGAACTGTAAAATGATACAAATTATAAGATTATCATTATAATCAAACTATGAACCCAAAAAGACATATTAATTCATTGCATAATTTAGTTGATGGATAATGATACATAGATAATGTGTGTTTGGGTTCATATTTTGATTATAATTATACTCTTATAATTTGTATCATTTTACCATTCATGGGTGAATGACTATTGGGTTTCAATGAGGTGGTTACAGTGAAACCAGTCATTGGATGTTTTTATCATTCCATGAAACCATTATGTTTTAGTATCTATTGATATATAGTTTTTGAAAGAAAAGTATATGGTATGTTTCCGTAGTGATCATTAATGTTAGTGTATATACAACAATCATCAGTTGTTCTGGGGTGATGTAAGGAATGTTCATGGGTTGATCCATGAATAATTATATATTTTATGGGTATAAATAATGATTCATCAGGTGATCTTGTCTTCATTCGTACATCTAGGGGTTAACTAGACATTTTTTACATTGTTCACGGAGTGCACTTGTTTCATTGTGTGGTTTTGTGGTGAACATGTGATTTGTGATAACGTTCAGTGAGGCGAACCCAACTCTCCCAATGCTATTGTTGGTGAATCATGTAAAGAAATGTTTTGAAAGTGTATATTAATATGAATATTCATGGAAATCATTGAAATATGGTTTTATGGATTATGGAATGAGATGGACCCTACATGTGGTGTTCAATAGTGGAAATGTTGAATTTACTGAATGTTTTTAAAATAATGACATATTATTGGTTGTGACCAAGAATTTTGGGGAAAATTTAGTCTGTGGAGGTTTGATAAGTGTTTTTTAAATATATAATCTGTGATAGGGGAATGTTTCCTGTATCATCATGTGGGATGTGATTAATGGTTTGGTGTACATCTTGAAATGATATGTCATAAGATATTCGTAAGGTTGAGGGAAGCAAGGTTTGAAAACAATATTTATAAGTGCAGTCTTGCGGTGGATAGAACCATGGTCCTCAGGAAGAACTTGTTGATGAAACCATGTATTTCTATGTGTTATGGGTTAAGTTTACATTATTTAGGTGTTCTTGTTGATCACAATAATGGTTCTTGGATTCCTGTGAATTGTGTGTTTGGTGGTAATTGTTGTGCAGTGGAATCAAATTTAGTATTCAGAGTGAGATGAAAACGAATTTTCAATAAACTAATCACCATTGGTATTTAGAAAACATTTAATGATATTTTCTATGAATTCTCAATCATTATAAGTGTGGTGGTAAGGAATAAATAATTCCCCATGGATTTTGGGAAATTACAATTAAAGAATAAATTTAAAAATTAATATTGTTGATGGATTGTTTTCAAAACTAAGGCACTCAATATTGTTTTTGAAACATGATAATTTAGAAATTATTCAAAAAGATATGGTTCAATGATTTTTTGTTACTCATATTTTTGTGAGATTAATTGAGGATGGATGGATTGGCAGGCTGTAACAAAATTGTTATAGTAGACCATTCCTGTTGTGACCAAAGGACTTACTTCGTGACATTCCATGGATTGGGGGATGATCCCTACTAATATGGGTCATGTAATTAATGATAATTTCATGACCTGAATCTAATTTTTTCATTTTTAATGAAATAAGAAATGTTGGGGTTCCACCTCCATTTTTTTTCTAACTAACGTTAACAAAACGGGTCGAACAACTTCCCATATAATCCTTATTCATTACATTTATTTGGGGTTGTATTGAAGGTGTTTTGTAGAAAATAAATTCAATATCCTACAACTATAGTTATTTAAATACACATCACACTAATTATTATTATTTAATTTATGTATTCGATATCGAATCAAATAGTTCATGGTGGAATTTTTTTGATGGGGATTTTTTTCGGATTTTAAAGAGGAAATGAGATATTATCTACCCACAATAAAATATCATTTGAATTTATCTATGTCTCCAGATTTTTTTATTATAATTTTCCAAAAATAGACTATTTGTACCATAAATAGACAGCGTGTGGTACGTTTTTTGGTTAGTTTAGTGTCGAATGTGTCTTATGGATCCTATTAGTGTTGTTGGTTGAGGTTCTTATGTCATGTTGGGGATAAATGAATTTTTTTTTTATTATTACATGTTAGTATTATTTAAATAATTCATTATAATTTTTCATTATTAATTGTATACATATTCTTAAATGGGTATGTAGTTCGGGTTATAGTGTTAGCGGTAGGAGTCCAATGGGATGGACGATATCCATGCAGTCCATGTAGATCACTCTATGTGTTCATCTTCAATGTTCCTCTAGGGTATCATGGTTCATCCTCTACTTCTATCCTATCCACTGCTTCTTGCTTGTATGAGATTTATACAATGATTATATTGTTTCTTTAATAAAAGTTATGTGATTTGAATTCCCTCATTTTCCTTAACTTGCTATGGCCTCAATTTCTGTTGTGCCAATCCGGGATAGGGGTAGTGAGGAGTTATCCTACAGTGTAATTCCCTGACACTAGTTACCCAGTGTCAGTGCATTATTAAATAACATTTTTATGATCAAAAGTGATCAAATATGAAAATATTGATTAGTTTAGTAGCCTTGAAAGTACTATATACATTCCTTAGTTTTACATTACTTCATGAAATAAAAACAACAACAAAATTTTGTTCCCTTTTGAACACAATTATATCCTTAACATATCCCTACAGGTCAACCATAAAATACTTCATCACATCCTAGTGAAAATAAAACATAGAAAGGGGTGAACTATGATGCTCATTAAGGATAACAATATAGCGGAAACATTCATAAATAAGCATGAACATTTTTGGTCAATGTATATGACTAAAATAGAATCCTTTTAAATAGAAACATTATCCTAATATGGAAATGATAAAATAAAAAAATCATTTACATATTCACATGGATATTCTACTAGTCAAATAATCACATGCAATATCAATATCCACTTTCATAATGACAGAATGCATAATGTCAGACATCATAACCACGTATTCACGGCCTGGTTCCAAGACTAAAAATAAGATTTTGTCTAGGAATTGTGCCAAGACACTAGTTTTTCTCATGAGACCTAATGATGCATCAAAGATATATAGCAGGCTCCACCCTTCACTTACAATGTCCAATTCAATCACCATATGAAAAGTCTTAAAAATTACATAAACATTCATATTAAAACTAGCATATTAAATGTCAATACTTTATCCATAAACCATAAATGGTGTAAAAATAATACATCCACATTCAATCATATCACAAAACCTTCAATACAATATGGATGATTTTTATCATAATAAATCAACATCAAACAAGTTTAAAATCCATCAAAGGATGTTGACATAGATGAAATAAAAACTTTTTTAGTGATATATATCTTTCTATTTTTAAATCATTTAGAAGTAATTTAATTATAAAAGAAAACATTTATTTTTAAAATATTTTTACAATATTGTAAGGGAATCTTCTACGCTGTAATAATGCTGGAAAATAGCCGCACCCACCGTATAAGTTAAAAAACATTCTTTCCTTAACTTGGTCGAAAAGGACCTATATGACTTTGTTTGGAAAATGAAAGAAAGGTTACTCTATAAAAATTTTATAATAATTCAAACAAGGGAATAAAGGAATTTTACCTATAGTCTTGGAAATAGTTTAAAACTTTTTGAAATATATTTTTGAGAAACACAGATGTCGATGATAAAAAGGTCCCAAAAGATACTTACGTAAAAACAACCTCAGATAATAAAGATATTATGAAATTAACCCTTAATATGTACTTTTCCTTGGTCAAGGATACATTAACCTCCTGTATAATAGTTAAATATTTGTTATTAAATTATACAATAACTATATACATAAATATGATATCATATATGATCCTATAACATTTCATTTTTTGTAATATTTTAGTAATATCATCTTTTCTGGTGTTAACTAATTTGTTTCCCTTTATATGCTTGGTTATTTAAGCCATGTTTGTTATGGATAGTAAGTATACATAATGATATTATGATCATAAACATTATTTTAAATCGTAAAATGAAAATTATTCTTAAATGATTGTGAGGGCGAATGATTCTCATCATGTTCTTGGAGATGATAATTTGTACGTATGCACAAGCGAAAATATCATTATATTAATGATGAAATCGTATGTAATTGGATGGTATATAATATATTCACAATCATTAACATGTTTTAATTATTATTTACATCAGTTATACTAATAATTATACCCATCAAAATAATTAAGTGTTTTAATAACAAACTACCCCACGACGTGGAGACAGTAAGTCGTACATACGCACGTATGGTGACTTTGTCATTTATAGGATGGATAGAATAATGAATATGGTTGTAACATTTTTATAATAAAATCACAGTATATAGAAGTTACAAGAGTTATTATTCTAAAATTGGAACAACAATGAAAGAGGGAGTGGAAGCAAAAAATAATTTGAATGAGGTGAGGAAATATTTACCTCTTCTCGCGGTTTTTCATTTAGATTTGATCCAAAGGGATCCTTAGGATGGATTTCAGACCAATGGAAGGCCTCTAGGATTAAGGGAGTAAAATTGGGAGGATATTTGGGCAGGGTTTGACTGAGACAAATGGCTTTAGAAGAGTGAAATTAAGAGAAGGGAATGTACCCTTTTATAAGAAAGGTGAGGGTCACTTTAGAAAAAGCTTGAAATATTATTTTTTAATAAAATAATTTTCTATTTATCATGGTACAAAAATGATTTATATAGAGGATAAGGTGAGTATGGGTCGAAAACCATTCAACCAAATGTTTTTAGATAGTTTATGTCACAATATTACCCTTACCTTTTAGATTTAACGTTAAATTAAATAGTTTGTCATTTACCATGTCTCTTTGTATTTTTATATTATATGGTTAATAAATGTACTATAACAAGACAAGAGAGCACCAAGTGGTTCATTATTAATATATATAAGTTTATCTAATTTATTTTCTTATACAATAAATTTTTATGAATATTATATAATTTAATAATATAGTATTTGTTTTTAAAAATCATTTCTGTCAATTTTGACCCTATTTAGTATTTTGTTTTGGTGAAAATCATAATAGCATGATTACATTGAAAAAATTATTTCATAAACTCTAACATGTCATATTAACATATAAAATTAGTGGAATTAATCAAAATTCTATAATTACATTTATTTGGATATTTATGATGTCAATTATATTAATCTTTTATAAATAAGGTAATTATTACATCATCATTATGTCTTAAATAAATATAATTATTTATTGTCTAAAAATTAAAAATAAAATTCTATAATATAGGAAATATTTTTGGATTAATAATTAATATTTATAATCTAATTTATCTTATGTATAACCCTATATTTAAAATGGTTTAGTTATTAAACATTGAATATAACACTTTCAACTCTTCTTTAAATAAAATAATAATAAATGTCCTAATCAAATACATGTAGAAAAAATGAGGTCATATTCTATTCCTAATGTTGTTTTTGGACGAATTTCACTAATCCAATAGAATTAGGATATGTGTTAGGGTAATTATGATATCATTTTCGCCCTTAATTACCCTATTTACTTTTAACCGTGGTAAATAAAAGTCAAAAGATACTATTCACACAAAATTATTTTCATCTTTTTGAACCACATTTTATTTAATGATATCAACCATGTCTCTCATATTTTTAAAATTTAACTCATAGATGTAGTAAAATTAAGTTTCATTCAAATTTTTAAATGCTGCTACAAGGTGGGTAAAAGATGGTAAAAAGTTCAATAATGTTTTTATATATCTAATTATATTATAGAATGATACCAATGAATTAAGTTGAACATATATAGGATTTACGTATCTATTTTTACCTAAAATACATTTAAATAAATAAATTTCTTTTTAACCAATAATATATTGTTTATCACTATTCATCAAAAATTGAATGTTATCATAAAAATAACAAAACTTCACCCTAGGCTAATTATGATATTCCAAATTATAAAATGAAGTCCATTTAGAAAATTAAAATTTATACATTTTCAAAATGATGAAATTACTATTCATAATAGCTATTGAGATTGGTCGTGGTGTGTTAGAATCTCGAAGTTGTGTACAATAAAAGCTATTGCATTATTCAAAGGGAAACAAACCTTGGATTCTTGGGGTGTTACTTTCTCTACTCCTTAAAAAAAATGCATCCTAGAAATTTATTGAATATTACTGAATAAAAAGATTCAGGTGGTTTTTTATCATATGTTCCTCAGGTTCCCATGTTGTCTCCTCTATCTTAAAATTTCTCTATAGATCTTTTACTAGATGAGCCGTCTGATATCTCATCAATTGATCTCCAGTATCATGAATTTTGAGAGGATCTTTATAATAAGTCATGTCATGTTCCTGTTTAGTATCCTCATAGGTTATTCCATGCATTGGGTCAGGCATGTGTTTTCTCAATAGTGATACGTGTAACACATCATGAACTATGGAGAGACTTGTAGGGATTTCCAAATGAAAAGCTACAACTCCAATTAAATCTATAATTTCGAAAGGTTTGATGTACCTAGAACTCAATTTTCCCTTCTTACCAAAACGTTTAACACCCTTCCATGGGGATACCTTCATGATAACATGGTCTCCTTCTTGAAATTCCAAATCATTCCATCGGTTATCTTCATAGCACTTTTGCCTACTTTGGGCTGCTTTGATGTGGGTTTGGATAACTTTCACCTTTTCCATTGTTTCCTAAATATGTTCTTGGCCCATGAAATTTCTTTCACTGACATCATCCTAACAAGTTTCTTTGAGACATCTCTTTCCATATAACGCTTTATATGGTACCATAAGAATACTTGAATTGAACCTATTGTTATAGGAAAATTCTACAGGTGGAAAATATTGATCCCAAATACATTGAAATTCATGTGATCAAGATCTCAACATGTCTTCTAAGGTTTGAATAGTCCGTTATGATTGTCCATCAGTTTGAGGGTGGTAGGCAGTGCTCAAACGAGGTTCAGTATCCCCATATTTCGGAAGACTTTCCGAGAATAATGATGTAAAATGGGGATCATGATTAGAAACAATCGATGGGGTTACTCCATAAAGTCTTAAAACATCATTATTATACAATATTTCTAAATGTTCAACTGGTAAATCATATCTTGTAGCAATAAAATGTGCTGACTTGGTAAGATGATCAACAATGACCCATATTGTGTCACTCCTTCTAGGAGTCATTGGTATCACCATGAAAAATCCCATCGTAATATTATCCCATTTCCAATCAGGTACGGGAAGAGGGTTCATAACTCCTCCAGGATGATGTCTTCCAGATTTACCATGTTATCAAACCTTACATCCCGACACAAAATCAGAAATCTCTCTTTTTATATTGTCCCACCAAAAATTTTCATTCAAATCTCTATAGATCATGGTACTCCCTTGGTGTATAATGAAATTGGAGATATGAGCATCATCCAACAATTCCCTTTTTAGATCCAGTATATCGAGAACACAAAATCTCTTCCCAAATTTCAAAATTCCATCTTCATATATGAAGTCACTCAATCTCCCATCATTCACAGATTTAATCATTTTTTGGACTCCTTATCATCTGTCTGAGAACTATGTATCCTTTCTACTAAAAATTATTTGGAAACCATTTGAAAATGTATTAATGTTTCACCTTCCATGTTTATTACCTTATCCATATGTACTAGATCCATGAATATAAGATCCATTTAGACTCTCATCTTTTTCAAAACTCCATAATCATTTCTAATCAAAGAATCTAAAACCACATTTTCCATTCCCAAGTGGTAGTGTATAGTGTAATCATAATCCTCGATTAGTTAAAGTCATCGCCTTCTCCTCAGGTGGAGTTCATTTTGAGAGAAACTATACTTCAAACTCTTTTGATCAGTATTAATAACACATTTTTCACCATAGATATAGTCTATCCATATTATTAGAGAAAATATTATAGCTTCTAACTCAAGATCATGAGTAAGATAGTTTTTCTTATGAATTTTTAGTTGTCATGATGCATATTTAATAACACTATAATTCTGTGTAAGGACACAACAAAGCCATTTTTTGAAGCATCACTATAAATAACAAACTCATTATTCCGTAATTGTAGAGTGAGGATAGTATAATTGACTAATATTCTCTTCATTTTATCAAAGAATTTTTCACTATCTTTTGTCCAAAAAAATTTAACCCATTTACGTGTGATCTTGGTTAGTGGGTTAGCGAATAGGGAAAAATTCTGGATGAAATGTCGATAATAACCTGCTAAAACAATAAAATTTTGTACCACAGTTATACTCATCGGTGCATGCCATTTATAGATTGCTATGGACATTAAAGGATCAACAGATATTCAATCTGTAGAGACAATATGGGCAATAAAATAAATCTCCTAAAGCCATAATTCAAACTTTTTAATCATCCCATATAATTCATTTCTTCTAAGAGACATTAGAATACAACACAAGTAATTTTCATGATCTTCATAGCTTTTGGAGTATACCAAGATGCCTCAAAAATACCTCTACAAATTTATCAAGATATTCCTTGAAAACACTTTTCATTAGATCCAAGAAAGCAAAGGGTACATTAGTCAATCGAAAAGGCATTATTGTAAACTCGTAATGCCCATACCTGGTTTGAAATGCTGTTTTCAGAATGTTTTCCTTTATCACACACAAAAGATGATATCCAGATCAAAGGTCAATCATTGAAAAATATTTATCTCCATCAATTTGGTCGAATAAATCATCAATGCAATGTAGGGAATACAAGTCCATTATTGTAATAGCATTGTTCTCCCTACAGTCAATCCACAACCTCATAGATTCATCTTTCTTATTATGAAAAAGAACTGGGGAACCCAAGGGAGAAACACTATGGAAAATAAATCTATTTTTACTAAATTCCTCTTGTTGGTTCATTAGTTCCACTAATTCCACAGTTTCCATTCTATAAGGGGTCTTTGATATAGGCCTTGAACAAGGAATTAAATCAATGGAAAACTCAATTTCTCATTTCAGAGGATATCCAAGTAAATATTCTAGAAACATGTCATCATATTCTAATATAATAGGTATGCCCTATACTTGGACATTCTTTTACTCACCAATAGTTATTTCCTTATTTTTTCCCCAATAATAGAATTTAGTAGTGCTACTAGGGGTGGATTTAGATAAGACTTAGGTGGTGACATTTCTGCTCAAAAGATAAGGTACTCCTTATCATCATCAAAAATTGTAACCTCCTTCTTCTTACAATAAATTTTTGCATCATGGTATGAAAGACAATCCATTCCAAGGATTATTTCAATTTTAATCATGGGTATGATGATGAGATCTGTAGATAAAGAATATTTATATGCCCTAATGGGAACTAGTTTACAAAACATTATTGCAATGATTCTTCACTTTGGTGTTTTGACTGAAAACTCCATTTATAAGTCAAAGTAAAAATATCTAATTTTCATAGAAAACTCGGAATATACAAAACAATGAGATGATCCATAAAAAAAATAATTTGATAAACTTGTGGAAACCATTAAATTATCTACCACCATGTCTTTCAAAGCTTCAACAACAGTAGTAGTGATCACATAAGCATGGCCTTCCTCCGTTGGCCTTTTCTGAGGTAAGTTCCCTTTCCAATGATGAAATTCATTTTCATAATGCCTATTTTATCTATAATTGTAGAATTCTTCTTTGACAACCACATTCTTCCTCTTTCGATCATGAGCATGGTGGCCTTTTCACCACACTTGTAATAGACTCCCATTCCCTTCAATAATGTACCGGGGTGTTGCTTCCCATAATTACTACAGGATGGATATTCAACCTTTCCCTTCTTACCCTTGTTTAAATTTACAAGGTGTCTAGAAAAACTCTTTTTCTCTTTCTTTTCATTAAATTCATAAGGCTTAGATAATTAACTTTATTTCTTGATAGTGCAAGAGAAGATATCATCGTACGATGAGATATGTTGTGTGACTAATGCTCGATGGAGAAAAGGTTTTAACCCATCAAATAATCGATTAATATTACTCATTGGGTGAACTATATAATCTACTACGTAACTTTCTAAACTTGTAAAGTTAGCCTCATACTTAATGACATTCTAATCCACCATTTTCCTCAAAATCAGAAATTGTCTTTCCATATTTGCTCGATGGTCACGATTAAAATATTTATCAATGAAAATATATTTAAACATCTTCCATTCCATGTTCGATACTTATTCATATTCCTTTGTGTTTTGGATTATTTATAACCATTTATATGCATCTCCCGTGAGGAGATAAACTACAATGAAAACATTTTCCCTTTCACTACTCCCCAAAGAATGAAATATTTTCTTCTAAGGAATTATACATTTCTTAGATACTAATGGATTTTTACCCCCATTGAATTTTGGTTTTTGTTGCCTCATGAAGTGGTCTAACATTGATCCTCTACATTGTGGATCAGGGTTTTTCATACGGGTAATGTTATTATTCATAGTCTGAGTGAGTAGTACAAATAAGGTGATAAGATGATCAGCACCAGTTGCTTCACCATCACCACAATAATTATCTTGATTAGGAGGAAAATACCTACATGGAATACGTGCATTGATACAATTTTCATTCCTTCCACAAGGATCCATTTATAAACAATGGCATACACTAGATTTGTATATGAATCAAAATAAATAATTCCAGACATGTAAAACACATAACCTAAATTGAACAGTTTATAGATATAATCCATTATCATAAAAGTGTTTTCTTTGAGTAAGTGTATTCTGATAGTCCTTTCATAATATTTTTTAAAGAAAATGAGAATTATCCTAAGCACATCCCCTGGGAGTTTTGTAACCAAGAGTGTAGTAATGCCTGTTGTCGTGAACCAGTTCCCGTTTGATTCTAACTCAAAGCGGTGTTTTTGGGTTTTACCCCTACGAACATCTATGATAGAGCATCCTCTATATGTTCGTATCCATCAGAGATCTATTGTTTGGAAAACTCTCAAAATATCTATAGTACGAAAATTTCAGCATGTTTTTATATACTAATCCTCAAAGTTATCTTAGAGTTATGTTCTCTAATCAGAGCTTTTCAAAATCTAGCATCCAAGGTTTGTACTAAAATTGTTATAATAAAAACTGTAACACCCCGACCCTAGTTACCCATAGTCGTTGTATTATTAAATAACATTTCCATGATCACAAGGGATAAAATCTTAAATGATCGATTAGTTTAGTATCTATTGAAATACGATATAAATTAATAGTTTTAAATTACATCATGATATAAAAAAATCAATAACTTTTTGTCCCCTTTTGAAAAAACTTATATACTTTTACTATCCCTGTAGGATAACTATAAAATACTTCTTCACATCCGGGGAAAAACAAAAGATAGAAAAAGGTGAGCTCAGATGCTCAGTAAGGATAAAAATATAGTAGAAACAATCATAAATGTGCACAAATATTTAAGGCAGTTTATTAGACTAAAACAAAAGCCTTTAAAACATAACCATCATCATAATATGGAAATTATTAAATAAAATAATTCCATTTAATTATTATCATGGATATTCTAATAGTCATATAATCACATGTAATATCAATATCCACTTTCATAATGATGGAATGCATAATGCCAGATTTCATAACCACATAATCCTGGCCTTTTCCTAGGACTACAAATACAATTTGGTCAAGGCCATGGCCAAGAGACTAGTTTGTCTAATGAGACCTAGCGATTCGTCAAGTAGCTATAGTGGGCTCCGCCCGTCACTTATTAAGTCCAAATCATTCTTCATATGAAAAGGTTTAAACATCAAATAATCATTTCTATTAAAACTAGCATAAGAAATTTTAATAAATTATCCATAAACCATGAATGGTGTAAAAATAACACATCCACAATCAAACATATCAGAAAAACTTCAATAATATATGGAATATTTGTATCATAATAAATAAACTTCAAATAAGTTTAAAATATATCAGAGGATGTTTACAATGATGAAATCAATACTTTTTGAGTGAAATATCTCTTTCTATTTTGAAATAATTTAGAAGTCATGTAATTATAAAAGAAAACCCTTATTTTTAAAATATTAATATAATCACGTAATGGAATATTTGAAGGTTTTTTAATGGTGGAAAATTTCGGCACCCACCATTTAGGTTAAAAAAACATTATTTCCTTAATTTTCTCGAAAAGGTGGTAAAATACCATGTTTGGAAAATGAAGGAAAGATTCCATTATAAAAATTTTATAAAAATTCAAAGAAGGGTATAAATAACATTAACCTATATTCTATGAAATATTAAAAAAAATTGAAATATATTTTTAAGAAATAGAGATGTGGATGGTAATGATGTCCCAATATATACTTACGTAAAAACAACCTCAGATAATAAAGATATTATGAAATTAAACCTTACAATGTGCATTTCCTTGGTCAAGGGTATTTTAACCACTTGGTTAATAATTATATCATTTTTATTAAATTATAGAATAAATATATAAATAAATATTATACAATATATGATCCTCTAATATTTATTTGTTAAAAATATTTTAGTAATATCATCGTTTCAGGTGTTAACTGATTCCTTTTCATTTATATACTTGGTTATGTAAGACATGTTTTTATGGATAGGATGTATAATTAATGATATAATGTTCATAAAAATGATTTTTTATCATAAAATGAAAATTAATCTTGAATGATTATGATGAGAAATGAGTCTCATCGTATTCGTGGAAACAACAATCCATATGTACGTATGACTGACAATATCATTATATTGATGGTGAAATAATATGTAATTGGATGTTATATCCTATACACAGAATAATTAACATGTTTTAGTGATTATTTACATCAATTATTCTCATTATTATGCACATCCAAATAATAATGTGTTTGAATAACAGACTACACCACGACGTGGAGGCTGTAAGTCGTACTTACGCACATATGGTGACTTTGGGATTTATATGATGGATAGAATAACGAATATGGTTGTACAATTTTAATAATAGCATCAAAAAATATAGAAGATAATGTATTTAGTATTTTATAAATGTAACAACAAATAATGTGGAAGTGGAAGAAGAAATGAACTTGAAAGAGGTGATGAAATATTACCTCTTCTTCGGGATCTTCCTTTGGATTTCATCAAAAGGGCCCCTGAGGATCACATTCTGACCAAAGGAATTCCTATATGATGAAGGGAGGAAATATGGAAGGATGTTTGGGTATGGTTTGTCCAATAAAAATTTCTTGTGAGGATTGAAGTTAAGAGAAGGTGAAAAACCCTTTTATATGAGAGGAGAGTGTCACTTTAGGAAAAGCTTGAAATATTATTTTATAATAAAATAATTTTCGGTTTATAATGGCTCAAAAATAATTTATTTAGAGGATTAGGTGGTGATGGGTCGAAAATCACTCATCCAATAGGTTTTAGATAGGTTTAGCTCAACATATTAACCTTATCATTTACATATAACTCATAGTTAAATAGTTTGTCGTTTACCATGTCTCTGTGTATTTATATATTTTATGGTTAAAAAACTTACTAAAACATGGAAAGGGAACCCCAAGTGGTTAATTATTAATATATATAACCTTATCTAAGTATTTTTTCCAATCCATAGATTTTTTAATATATTATATAAATTAATAATATAGTATTTGTTATAAAAACACAATTATGTCAATTTCGACACTATTTAGTACTCGGTTTTTTTGAAAATCATAAAATCATGATTAATTCAAGAAAACATTATTTAATCAACCCTAACATGTCATATTAACCTAGAAAAGTAGTGGAATTAATCAAAAGTCTCAAATTACATTTTTCAGATTTTTAAAATATCAATTATTTTAATCATTCATTAATAAGGTAATTACTGCATCATCATTGTGTCATAAATAAATCTAATTATTTAATATATAAAACTTATAAATAAAATACCATTATATAGGAAATATTCTTAGATTTATAATTAATATTTATAATCTAATTTATCTTTTGTATAACACTATATTAAAAATGGTTTTGTTATTAAACGTTGAATTTATCACTTTTAACTCTTCTTTAAATAAAATAATAATAAACGCCCCAATCTAATTCATGTGGACCAATAGAGGTAATATTTATTTCTAATGCCATTTTTTGTCGAATTACACTTATATAATATAATTAGGACATGTGTTACGGTAATTATGATATCATTATTACCCTTAATTACCCTTTTACTTTTAACCGTAGTAAATCAAAGTCAAAGTTACTATTCACCAAAAATTATTTTCATCTTTCTGAACAACATTTTACTTATTGATATCAACCTCTTCTCTTGGAGTTTTAAAATTCAAATTCTAGTAGTGGTAAAATTATGTTTTAAGCAAATTTGAAAATTCTCTTAGGAGGTGGGTAAAAGTCGGTAATAAGATCAATAAAATTATTATATATCAAAAAATCTTATAATATGACTAAAATGAATTAAATTGAACTTATTTAGGTATTATGTATCTATTTTTATCTAATAGAAATTTAAATAAGAGAATTATTTAAATAAAAATCAGTTTTAACCAATAAAGATGTGTTTTTTACTGTTAATAAAAAATTGATATTTTTCAGAAAAATACCAAAAATTCACCCTAAGTTAAATTCGATATTCTGAATTCAGAAATTATTTCCATTTTCAAAAATTAAATTTGTAAAATTTCAAAAAGTGGTTATTACTAATCATAATATCTATTTTAATTGGTCGTAGTGTGATAAAATCTCAAAGTTGAGTACAATGAATGCTATTGTGTTATTCAAAGGGACCCTAGCTACAGAATCAAGGCGTGTTACATAGAGACATTGATATTGTGGTTCGATGGAAATTGGGCATCCATATTCTACTTGTGTCTTCCTTTTATCTATGTCCACCCAAACCCACTCTGACATAGGGTTCCACAGACCCTCTATAGGTCTATGTTGGAGCGATGGGTACAAATGTTTTTGGGATATTCGGTTTGTGTTCATAGAGAATTATTTTTGGGTATCATCCCCACAATTATATAGGGTTTCATTCACAGTCCTGTTTCGGGTTTTCACCATTTTATTGTCTTCTTTCTCATTGGAGTTTTTTATTTTCATGATTTCTAACTTTTTTGGTGTTGGTGTTTACGGAGAGAAGTCATGATTGTGTCTTATTTTGATGGGTGTCTTCGTTCTTGTCAGATTATTGAGTAGTGACAATGGTGGTGATAGTGGATTGGAGATTGTGATTTTTTTCTAACGCATGTGTTGTTCAACAATGTTGTGGCTGATGACGATAAATATGTCACAATGATTCTCATGTAGATGTGACTATGGTGATGATGACACGAAAATGTTAAGATGGGGTCTCACCAATGATTATTCTTGACTATGTTTTCTTTGTTCCCTAATATGGTTCTAGGATACAATCATTATCTATGAGTTTGAGAAGTGATGTGGTATTCATGGTCCTTTGGGTTGTGATTTTCTACATCCACGTAAGGGAGATTGAAGGTGATGATGTCTTGTTTTAGCATCAATGTTGTTTCATTTAGAGTGTATGGTGATGATGAGGCATGATGGATGAAGATCTCAGGGGTGTGTCGGTATGAAGATGGTGATGGTGATTGGCAGATGATATGATGATGGTGGTGTATTGAGTGGTCTTTTATTGTTGGTGTCTCGGATAGATCATGAAATGTTTCTCAATATTGGTTTGATGGATTTTTTGTGATTTTTTTTATTTGAAATTTTGAAATTTTTCAGCTGTGGTTTTTGAAATCATAAATTGGTGGGATATGAAGTAGTACATGGAATTTGATTATATTTTTAAGTTTTATTTTGAAAGAAACATTCACAATACAAGGATCATCACTAAATGTGGATACAATGAAGGAAACATTCACCAGAGCATTGCCATTTAAATTTGTATGAATGAGAGGATATGGATTTTCCATTGGTACCAGGACCATGAAATGAAAGAAACTTCTAAATGATAGTCCATTTGAATTTGGAGGACTTAAATAATGATGTAGTCATTGGGGTGGTGTAGTTCAAAATAGACATGATCTGGTGTAACTTCTTTTGATGATTTTAATTGGACGAAATTGTTTTGGTTCACACTTATCCATTAATAGTTTCATTTTAAAATTCAAAATTTAGAATGGTTGTAGTGTTTTTTCAAATTTTGTATTAGTGGTATAAGTTAAGGCTCGATGGAACTGGGAATGAATGGTAACACATTTTTTAATGTAGCTGGTCCCTTTAATAGAAAAACATATAAGTTTATATTAATGATTCCATTCATTCATGAGTTTATGTAACGCCCCGACCCCAGCTACCCAGAGTCGGTGCATTAATTACATAACATTGGCATGATCACAAGAAGATCAAATCTCGAAATACCGATTGGTTTAGTAGCCTTGGAAACACTAGATATATTCATAAGTTTTACATTACATCATAAAATGAAAAACTACTACAATAACATAATGTCTCCATAATCCACACTCATATCCCCACATAATATCCCTGCAGGTCATTCATAATTTACTTCTTCACTTCCTGGGAAAAATAAAACATAGAAAAGGGGTGAGCTCAAATGCCCAGTAAGGATAACAATATAGCGGAAACTTTCATAAATAAGAATAAACATTTAAGGCAATGTATAACTAAAACAAAAGCCTTTTAAATATGAACTTTCAACATGGTATGGCATAAATAAAATGAAATAATGACATTTACTTATTCACATGGATATTCTACTAATCGAATAATCACATGCAAAAATCAATAACCACTTTCATAATGTTGGAATGCATAATTCCAGACTATCATAACCACATAGCCAAGGCCTCGTGCCAAGACTACAAATAATATTTTGTCAAGGCCTTGTGCCAAGACACTAGTTTGTCTCATGAGACCTACCGATGCATCGAGGAGCTATAGCGGGCTCCACCCATCACTTAATAAGTCCAATGCATTCCCATATGAAAAGGTTTAAACATAACATAAACATTCGTATTAAAACTAGCATACGAAATGTCAATAATTTCACCATAAACTATGAATGGTATAACAATAGCACATCCACAGTCAAACATATCACAAAACCTTCAATACAATATAGAAGTTTTGTATCACAATAAATCAAATTCAAATAAGCGTAAAATCCATCAAAGGATGTTGACATAGATGAAATCAAAATTCTTTTTAAAGAAATATATCTTTTTATTTTGAAATCATTTAAGATTCATATAAAATAAAACATTTTCTTTGAAAATATTCTTATAAGCTTGTAAGGGAAGTTTTTAAGATTTCATAACGGCGGAAATTAGCCGCACCCGCCGTATAAGTTAAAAAACATTCTTACCTTAATTCTGTCGAAAAGGTTAAAAATGACCTTGTTTTGAAAACGACGGAAAGATTCCTTTATAAACCTCTTATAAAAAGTAAAACAAGGGTATAAATGACTGTAACCCATATTCTTGTAAATAATAAATATGTTTTGAAATACATTTCGAAGAAACATGGATGTGGATGATAAAGAAATCCCAGTAGATTATTACGTATAAACAACCTCGGATAATGAAGAGATTGTGAAATAACCCTTACCTTGTACTTTTCATTGGTTGGGGTAGGTTATCCTCCTGTATAATGGTGAAATAGTTGTTATTAAATTATACAAGAATCATATATATTAATATGATATCATATATGATCTTTTAACATTGATTTGTTAATAATATCTTAGAATTATCGTCGTTTCGGGAGTTAACTTACTCATTTTCTTTTATATGTTTTGTTACATAAGCCATGGTTGTTGTATCTTATTCATATCCAGAATGATATCCAGTCCTTAAACATCATTTTTAAATCATCAAATGATAATTATACTTGAATGGATACGATGGAGAATGAATCTCATCGCGTTCGTGGAGACGGTAGTCCGTACGTACGCACGAGCGACAATATCATTCTTTTGATATTAAAATAATATATAAATGGATGGTATATCATATATACAGAATCATTAACATGTTATATTTATTATTTACATGAGTTACACATCATTATTATACCCATCCAAATAATAATATATTGAATAACAATTACACCACGACGTGGAGACGGTAAGCCGTTCGTACGCACGTATGGTGACATGTTATTCAAAGGGTGGATAGAATACTGAATATGGTTGTACCATATTTATAATAACATCACAGTATATGTAAGATAATGGAGTTATTATTTTATAATGGTAAGAACAAAGAAAGAGGAAGTGGAAGAAGAAAGGAACTTAGAAAAGGGTGGTGAAATCATTACCTCTTCTTCGGGTTCTTCCTTTTGATTTGATCAAAAGGGCTCCTTGGGTTGGCTTTCTGATCAAACTAAGGCCTCTAGGTTGTAGTGAGGGATGTTGGGAGAGTATTTGGGCAGATTTTGGCCGAACCAAAAGGCTTTGATGGTGTGAAGAAATGAGAAGGAGGAGTGCCCTTTTATAAGAGGGGTGAGGGGCACCTTTGGAAAAGCTAGAAATATTAATTTATAATAAATTCATATTCGGTTTCCAATGGCTCCAAAGTTGACTATTCAAAGTCTAAGGTGGGGATAGGTCGAAAACCACTCTACCAATAGAATTTAGACAGGTTTGGGTGCTTACAATAACCTTATCTTTAAGTATTAACTCTAAGTTAATTAGTTTCACTTTTACAATGTCTCTTTGTATTTTTATATAATATGGTTAATAAACTTACTATATACATCCAAGAGACCCCCAAGTGGTCCATTAATGAAGCACCTATCCTGATATAAGTCTCTTGGCCGAACCTTAGATTTTTAGGAATTTAATATCAATTAATAATATAATATTTGTTTTAAGAACTCTTTTATGTCAATTTTGACACTATTCAATAGTTGATTTTTGTGAAACTCATAACAGATTGATTACTTCGAACAAAGTCAATTAAATCAATCCTAATATATCATATTATCCTATAAAATTAGTTTAATTCATTAAAAGTTTCATATTATATTTATTTGGGTATTTATAATATCAATTATTTTAATTTTTCACTATTATAGTAATTACTACATCATCATTGTGTCATAAATAAAATAAAATATTTTATGTCTAAAAATTATAAATAAAATATCATTATGTAGGAAATATCTTTTTCTTTCTAATGAATATTTATAATCTAAAATCCAACTTATATAACCCTATGTAACAATTGTTTTTCTAAAAGATATATGCTTGTGTCATTTTTGTATTCATTTTGACTTAATTAAAATAAAGTGTCATTATCACTTACAAGTGGATCCATGGGGTCCCAAAATTGACACAAAGAATCCCATGGTCGACCATGTATCAACCAATAGGGTTAAGACACGTTTTAGGGTAATTTAGTATTATTATAATATTATTTTTTAACCCTTATTTACCGGATTTACCCTTAACCATGGTAAATAAAATATTTACCGCAGTAATTATTCAAAATGTCTAAAAATAAAAGTTACCTATTTACACAATTTGAACATCCTGATTCCAAATATGGAATCCATTTTCCTAAATTCAAAACACAGAAGTGGCAGAAATTAATTTAAAATTAATTCCCGCTGTCAAAACAAAAAGCGTGTTTTTAAGAGATAATAACTATCAAAAGATTGACACTTGTTTATGTTCGGTTTAATTGTAAAATTATGTCCAATGACCAAAATTATATTAAAATGTAAAAATATATTCTAAATATACTTTAAAACCACTCCAATTCATAATTTATCACTATTAATTATTTTGATTAAAAAAGTTGTTTTTAATTAAAATTTAGTAATTTTCACTATTCATCAAAATATTAAAGTTATCCGAAATGTACCAAAATTTCACCTTAGGCTAAATTCTATATTCCTAATCAAAAAATGAAGTCCATTTTGAAATATAAAATATATATAATTTCAAAATTTAGGTATTACTATCCATAACGGTTAGTTTGATCGGTTGTGGTGTGTGTTAAAACTCGAAGTTGCGTACAACACACGCTACTGTTTTATTCAAAGGAAAGCGTACCATGTAAGCTGGGGATGTTTCATTTTAATTTTTTTGATGTCCCCATTTAGTAAAAAAGTTTAAAATATTGTATTTAAAAAAAGTTTCACTATTAAAAGTTGATAAAAGTGCAATACTGAAAATAAATTTGTTCTTGCATTATGACTAAGAAACTCATAATAGGGATTCTAAAATTATAAGGATTATATAATGGTCAAAATGTAGTTAATACTATTCATGACCTCTTTTAATGGTGTGATTGAACTCGGTGTTGCGTGTAGTGCAATTTATTGAATTATTTTTAAGAAATAACACACTCTGAAATCCTGGGGTGTTACATTCTCCCCTCCTTCAATAAATTCCGTCCTCGCAATTTGAAATTGTTCTCCGAAAATAAAAGGTTGAAAGTAGAAAATATATTTGTGGGAAAACCCACATTGGAAATTGGGTTACTAAAATTTAGTCTTAATATGAGGAAAAGAGAAATTAAAGGGTCACCACCAAATTATGATCTCGATTAGGAGAACATTGGTGGCAATTAGAGACATATAATTGGAGGAAAAACGTAAATATTTATAGGTAGTGATTGAGGTCATCAATCACAAACAAGTATAAGATTGAGGTCCTTAAACTCATCAATCTATGATGATTTGAAATACCATCGGTTCAACAAAACATAGGGTATTGGGATAACACATTTTTGACGTTTCAAATATCTTAGTTGAAATCCCACATCGAAAAATGAATTAATGAGGCCTCTATTTAAAATAAAGAGTGGAATGTATGAAGATTACCGAAAATAACACATACTAGGGTTCCATGTAGGAAAATATGGATATGGAGGAGAAATCTAACCATCAATTATCTGATGGAGAGTGGTAGAGAACATGGCTATGGAAAGGTCAACAATCCCAAAGCCATAAATTAGTGATGATTTAAGGTACCATCTAGGACAACATTTTTGTTCTATGTTCCTTTTATTAATGTTGAGGAATTTATTTATGAGATTGGCTAAGATCATAAGGAGACATACTTACTTTATAATTAGAGTTTTATCCATTAATAAATTTCTACCAAAAACTCATCATTCACTCGTAAAAAAAATTCTATTTATACTACTCATAGAGGGTTCCAAAATAAACGAATTTATAATTCATCTACCAGATCTTTTAAAAAAACTGATTTATTTAATACAGGACATCTCGTGGGATAGTGGTAGGTGATACACCCTTGTCGCCCTTCGGTTGCGGGTTCAAGTCTTGCGGCCTTGCCAGTCGCGACGGGTTGCCGCCCGACCTCTGGGTTGTCCTTTTATGGTAATCAAAAATTAATCTCAAACTAGAATTTATCCAAAATATTTCTATCCTAACTCACAGTCCAATATTTATAAGGAAGGTAAACTTAATGTAGATCCTTTTTACCCCGTAATAGCATATGAATACCTTCATCATGTATTCTTTTAAAACACTGAAACATCCTAAATTATCATAATACTTATTGGTTACATTCATGCTCCCTTATTCCATATAGAATTCTGGATATGCTTCTTCAATCCAAAAATGTTTTAAACCCCAATAATTATGGAATATACAAATCATTAATCAGTTCCATGGTAGTCAAGAATATCCAATATAATTTGTCCAAAACAATCATGTATTATTCCAAAATCACTACCTCGGTATCAGAACTATATTATGATTTATCTTTCTCTCAACCATATATTTTCCAAAAATTTATCCTGCTATTGAGTCACTTTTCTTTGTTCCACACAATCTCAAGTCCTTAATGAAATAGTACTGCAGTACAATCATTATATACTCCATAATTATTATAACATGTACATTGTTGATACAACACTCAATTGACATAATCAACATAAGAACTCTAATCATTACTCTTCATCTGTGGTAGTATCATAACTTGATTATTATCCAATAGCATCATTTGTGGCATAGTCTGATGACTGGGACATAGGTTCGCGTAGTGTCCAAACTCCATGCAAATGAAGCATTGTATATTTGAAACCATTTTCTTACCCTTGCAGTCACGTACTTTGTGCCCTTTTCCTCCACACTTATAACAAACTCCCATTCCTTTCAGGCAAGTTCCAGGGTGTTTCTTTCCACAGTTACCACATATGGGAAAATTCTTCTTTTCCCTCTTCCCTTTATCCATCTTTCTCTCTTCTATCCTTTTCTTCTCTTGCTTCCCTTCAAAGCCATAGGACTCAGTAAACTCTTTACTTATCTTATCAACACATGATATTATTTCTTCATATGATGATAATAAATGGGAGACTATTTCTCTTATCAATTCTAGATTAAGACCATGAAAGATATGATCCTTCTTTCTCTTTGGATCATGTGCTTTGCTGGAGTTCTCATTCCTTCTACTGGGCGCCATTTCTAAACAATGGCATACACTAGATCAGTTTATGAATTAAAATACATAATCCCATACTTATAAAACACTTAACATAAATTGAACTATTTATGGATATAATCCATAATCATAAAAATGTTTTCTTTGAGGAAGTATATACTCATAAACCCTTCATAATGATTTGTAAAGAAAATGAGAGTTATCCTAAGCATATCCCCCGGGAGTGTCGTATCCAAGAGTGCAGCAATGCCCGTTGTCGTGCACCAGTTCCCGTTCGAGTATAGCTCAAAGCGGTGTTTTCGGGTTTTACCCCTAGGTAAATCTGTGCCAAAGCCGCCTCTACCTGCTCGTATCCAGACAGGGATGTATTGCTAGAAAAACTCACAAAATCTCTACAATACCAAAATTCTAGGAAGTTCTTCTATACTAATCCTCAAAGTTCATCTTAGGTCTACGTGCTCTAATCAGAGTTTATCTAAATCTAGTTTCCAAGGTTTGTACTAAACTTCCTATGATACCAACTGTAACGCCCCGACCCCAGCTACCCAGAGTCGGTGCATTAATTACATAACATTGGCATGATCACAAGAAGATCAAATCTCGAAAGACCGATTGGTTTAGTAGCCTTGGAAACACTAGATATATTCATAAGTTTTACATTACATCCTAAAATGAAAAACTACTACAATAACATAATGTCTCCATAATCCACACTCATATCCCCACATAATATCCCTGCAGGTCATTCATAATTTACTTCTTCATTTCCTGGGAAAAATAAAACATAGAAAAGGGGTGAGCTCAAATGCCCAGTAAGGATAACAATATAGCGGAAACATTCATAAATAAGAATAAACATTTAAGGCAATGTATAACTAAAACAAAAGCCTTTTAAATATGAACTTTCAACATGGTATGGCATAAATAAAATGAAATAATGCCATTTACTTATTCACATGGATATTCTACTAATTGAATAATCACATGAAAAAATCAATAACCACTTTCATAATGTTGGAATGCATAATGCCAGACTATCATAACCACATAGCCAAGGCCTCGTGCCAAGACTACAAATAAGATTTTGTCAAGGCCTTGTTCCAAGACACTAGTTTGTCTCATGAGACCAACCGATGCATCGAGGAGCTATAGCGGGCTCCACCCATCACTTACTAAGTCCAATGCATTCCCATATGAAAAGGTTTAAACATAACATAAACATTCGTATTAAAACTAGCATACTAAATGTCAATAATTTCACCATAAACTATGAATGGTATAAAAATAGCACATCCATAGTCAAACATATCACAAAACCTTCAATACAATATAGAAGTTTTGTATCACAATAGATCAAATTCAAATAAGCGTAAAATCCATCAAAGGATGTTGACATAGATGAAATCAAAATTCTTTTTAAAGAAATATCTCTTTTTATTTTGAAATCATTTAAGATCCATATAAAATAAAACATTTTCTTTGAAAATATTCTTATAAGCTTGTAAGGGAAGTTTTGAAGATTTTATAACGGCGGAAATTAGCCGCACCCGCCGTATAAGTTAAAAAAACATTCTTACCTTAATTCTGTCGAAAAGGTTAAAAATGACCTTGTTTTGAAAACGACGGAAAGATTCCTTTATAAACCTTTTATAAAAAGTAAAACAAGGGTATAAATGACTGTAACCCATATTCTTGTAAATAATAAATATGTTTTGAAATACATTTCGAAGAAACATGGATGTGGATGATAAAGAAATCCCAGTAGATTATTACGTATAAACAACCTCGGATAATGAAGAGATTGTGAAATAACCCTTACCTTGTACTTTTCATTGGTTGGGGTAGGTTAACCTCCTGTATAATGGTGAAATAGTTGTTATTAAATTATACAAGAATCATATATATTAATATGATATCATATATGATCTTTTAACATTGATTTGTTAATAATATCTTAGAATTATCGTCGTTTCGGGAGTTAACTTACTCATTTTCTTTTATATGTTTTGTTACATAAGCCATAGGTGTTGTATCTTATTCATATCCAGAATGATATTCAGTCCTTAAACATAATTTTTAAATCATCAAATGATAATTATACTTGAATGGATACGATGGAGAAAGAATCTCATCGCGTTCGTGGAGACGGTAGTCCGTACGTACGCACGAGCGACAATATCATTCTTTTGATATTAAAATAATATATAAATGGATGGTATATCATATATACAGAATAATTAACATGTTATATTTATTATTTACATGAGTTACACATCATTATTATACCCATCCAAATAATAATATATTGAATAACAATTACACCACGACGTGGAGACGGTAAGTCGTTCGTACGCACGTATGGTGACATGTTATTCAAAGGGTGGATAGAATACTGAATATGGTTGTACCATATTTATAATAACATCACAGTATATGTAAGATACTGGAGTTATTATTTTAGAATGGTAAGAACAAAGAAAGAGGAAGTGGAAGAAGAAAGGAACTTAGAAAAGGGTGGTGAAATCATTACCTCTTCTTCGGGTTCTTCCTTTTGATTTGATCAAAAGGGCTCCTTAGGTTGGCTTTCGGATCAAACTAATGCCTCTAGGTTGTAGTGAGGGATGTTGGGAGAGTATTTGGGCAGATTTTGGCCGAACCAAAAGGCTTTGATGGTGTGAAGAAATGAGAAGGAGGAGTGACCTTTTATAAGAGGGGTGAGGGGCACCTTTGGAAAAGCTAGAAATATTAATTTATAATAAATTCATATTCGGTTTCCAATGGCTCCAAAGTTTACTATTCAAAGGATAAGGTGGGGATAGGTCGAAAACCACTCAACCATTAGAATTTAGACAGGTTTGGGTACTTACATTAACCTTATCTTTAAGTATTAACTCTAAGTTAATTAGTTTCACTTTTACAATGTCTCTTTGTATTTTTATATAATATGGTTAATAAACTTACTATATACATCCAAGAGACCCCCAAGTGGTCCATTAATGATGAACCTATCCTGATATAAGTAGCTTGGCCGAACCTTAGATTTTTAGGAATTTAATATCAATTAATAATATAATATTTTTTTAAGAACTCTTTTATGTCAATTTTGACACTATTCAATAGTTGATTTTTGTGAAACTCATAACAGATTGATTACTTCGAACAAAGTCAATTAAATCAATCCTAATATATCATATTATCCTATAAAATTAGTTTAATTCATTAAAAGTTTAATATTATATTTATTTGGGTATTTATAATATCAATTATTTTAATTTTTCACTATTATAGTAATTACTGCATCATCATTGTGTCATAAATAAAATAAAATATTTTATGTCTAAAAATTATAAATAAAATATCATTATGTAGGACATCTCTTTAGATTTCTAATGAATATTTATAATCTAAAATCCAACTTATATAACCCTATGTAACAATTGTTTTTCTAAAAGATATATGCTTCTGTCATTTTTGTATTCATTTTGACTTAATTAAAATAAAGTGTCATTATCACTTACAAGTGGATCCATGGGGTCCCAAAATTGACACAAAGAATCCCATGGTCGACCATGTATCAACCAATAGGGTTAAGACACGTTTTAGGGTAATTTAGTATTATTATAATATTATTTTTTAACCCTTATTTACCGGATTTACCCTTAACCATGGTAAATAAAATATTTACCGTAGTAATTATTCAAAATGTCTAAAAATAAAAGTTACCTATTTACACAATTTGAACATCCTGATTCCAAATATGGAATCCATTTTCCTAAATTCAAAACACAGAAGTGGCAGAAATTAATTAAAAATTAATTCCCGCTGTCAAAACAAAAAGCGTGTTTTTAAGAGATAATAACTATCAAAAGATTGACACTTGTTTATGTTCGGTTTAATTGTAAAATTATGTCCAATGAACAAAATTATATTAAAATGTAAAAATATATTCTAAATATACTTTAAAACAACTCCAATTCATAATTTATCACTATTAATTATTTTGATTAAAAAAGTTGTTTTTAATTAAAATTTAGTAATTTTCACTATTCATCAAAATATTAAAGTTATCCGAAATGTACCAAAATTTCACCTTAGGCTAAATTCGATATTCTGAATCCATAAATGAAGTCCATTTTAAAATATAAAATATATATAATTTCGAAATTTAGGTATTACTATCCATAACGGTTAGTTTGATCGGTTGTGGTGTGTGTTAAAACTCGAAGTTGCGTACAACACACGCTATTGTTTTATTCAGAGGAAAGCGTACCGTGTAAGCTGGGGATGTTTCATTTTAATTTTTTTGATGTCCCCATTTAGTAAAAAAGTTTAAAATATTGTATTTAAATAAAGTTTCACTATTAAAAGTTGATAAAAGTGCAATACTGAAAATGAATTTGTTCTTGCATTATGACTAAGAAACTCATAATAGGGATTCTAAAATTATAAGGATTATATAAAGGTCAAAATGTAGTTAATACTTTTCATGACCTCTTTTAATGGTGTGATTGAACTCAGTGTTGCGTGTAGTGCAAGTTATTGAATTATTTTTAAGAAATAACACACTCTGAAATCCTGGGGTGTTACAGTTTATATAGGACTGGGTAGACTTTTAGGGACTAGGTATTCATTAAGATAAAGATATTTGGTGGAAGTCAGTATCATATTTTTAGAATAAGGTTCTCTTCACATCAAATAGTATTATCATCCTACGACTCTACCACCAAGGTGGGATAATGAGTTATTCACTAACAAGAGACCTTGAGCTTGTATTGGGATGTGATATTTTATCTAAGTAGTCTATTATAGGTTCCCTTATGGAAATATTGATGTGGTCTAGAGGCACAGGACAATGAATATGAGTAAAGGGAAAATATATATCATTTCTAAAGAGTGTAAGATTCATGAGAATCATCTAGGTATTCTTCAACAATGTTGTCGGGGAGAGAACATTTAGATCAGATTAGATTTTATAATTAGAGGTTTACATTGTTTAAAATTTACAGGTATTACCATATGGATATTTGAGATAGGGACTATGTTTTTTCTAGGGTAACATTAGAGTCATGTTATTTGGATGACAATTTGACTAGAGAATATTTTCTAAGGCATGTCCTAGGGTAGCCGGACAAATAGTGATTATGGTATTTATGAGGATAGAGAAGGATAATTTTTATGGTTCATAAAAGATATTGGTAAATGATATCACCTATCGATGATGAGGGGGTTTTTTTCTATAAAATGATATCATTATGGGTCATGATTCAGTACTGTATGAACTAACATTTGATATGTGACTTTCTCTAGGGGAGTGGAATTTTATCGAGTGACTTTCACCATGTGATTAATTATAGAGTACTGATATGTGTATAAGCCCTATGTTATTGTGGTAGTGGGACCATTACATGAGGTAAAATGGTTCGGTATTTTATATGGGACATTTGGACTATTGAATATGATTGTTAAGTGTCAATATTATTGGTCCCTAACCTATGTGATATGGTAATTCTTACTATAGGTGCTTTTTACATTTGTATCAAGGCTTGATCACCACACCCTATTTGAGAGAATTTGCGTAGATGATTGATTAATGACCTTAAAAAACATGGGTTGGGACTAGGATCATGTAGTTGATCCCTGCCCAGATTAATATATAAATGTTTTTAGAAGGGGCCTTGTCCTCTTACAAGAGGGCACAAATGACCATATCTTAAGTGAGAGGGAAGAGGTTGATGATTTATGATATAATTATACAAAAACATATTTGGTCAAATAGAATTTATTCAATACCTAAACTACGTGTTTAGGAATTGGTTTTGGAAGGGGACATCTTCATGAGTGAGAGGGTTGGGATAACCACATTTTTAGTGAGATTGTGAGAGTTAAACGTATTTTTATCCCTTTATAGAGAGTCTTGGGTAAAACATCGCCTTGGGGGATGAGTCCTCGGTGATGTTACAGATTTCCAATGGACCCTTCCAAGAGTTTTTAGGAATTGATAACTTTGCCCTGTGTATATGGGTAGTGGGATGATGCATTGAACACCTCCCTACCCTAATTCTTCATGTATGGTTTTGGAATTAGTACGATGGAATTGAATTCATGTATATTTGATAGATTATTCCATGGAAATGATACATGTATGATTGAGTTTTACAGTGGTATGGTTAGTAAATGGTGACTGTTGTGTAGGGACCCAAGACACCCTAGTTAGCACTCGACATATATGGATCATGTGTGAACTATTATTTTCTATCATGTATAAATATTTATGATATTTTGTACTAGGGTCGCATGTTGATAACCAAATGATATAAATTTAACACACCCTACATGGAATCTTTATTTCACTTGAAAAACTTATGTCTATATTCTTGATGAGTATAAGATATACATTTTGTTAAGCTATCGTAACACAATTATTTTTGAAACTGGGTTATGAGAGTTCATAGGATGGCAGTAGGGCCAGTTTATGTGATTTATTGTTTTTAATGATTTATTATTTAAAATATTTTTAGTGGGTGGACAGGTATTTATGCATGGATGGATTCTATATGATATTTATTATAAGTTGTCGTTTATTTATTTTTGTTTACATTGATGTGTGGTAATTATTGTAAATTTCCTCTATTTTTATGACTTTGTTTGGAGGGAATATTCTTCCATTTTATGGATTAGCACCTTTCCATTAGTTAGAATACTCTTGATTAGGTGGAGGTCCACTTGAGGTTATTTTGTTAAACTAGGCCATCCAATGATGAGTGACCAAGGGTTGGGGTGATATGTCTTGAAAAGAGGGCGTATTTGATACTTTCTATGACCAAAATAGAGATAAAGATCAATCCATGGTACATAGTCTTACTGAATACGATAATACATTAATTAATATTGACTTATTTTATATATTGTGAGAGGAATAATGTAAAGATCTATTTGGTGGTATTGATTAAAATGTAACATATCATTATTAAAATAAGCTAACATACCCAAATTAAGAGGGTCATGTAGATATATAACTATTATATTCATGGTAAATTATAGATTATTATTTAAATTTTTTTATACTACATATATAATGGAAATATCACACTCTAATTCTCTTATGTACTGAATATATTACATGAATAGTGACATGATAACATCCTATTCTTGTAAAACATTGTGATTATCCTAAACAATGGTCATTATAATGTGTTATGTTTTGATATGATATGTATAACTATCCTTAATATAATATTCTATTCAATAGATTTTTCAATAATGAGATAGTGAGTAGAGAATTATTATTTACAATTACGCACCAAATTATATCTGTGGAAATGTCACAAATTCATCGATATAAAAACGGTTTAATTCTCATAATGAATCCCATTAACTAAGGGAATTAAGACACTAGATATTTGAAAATTCATACTTTTATATTTTTTAATCCATCCTAGAGTTGGATAAAATCATAGACTTGTTAGTGGTTCAGGATGTAATAACTAACTACATGTCATTTAATCAGTCGGTAGTTGAACAGGGTGGCGGTGAAAAGTAGCCGCCTGCGGAATAGTAAACATAATGTACACACTGTGTGCATAAAATTAAAGGCCATGTAGTTATGTTTTTTCATTAAAAACAGGTAGTAGCCTCCTCATTCTGCAGAGGAGGAAGAAAACTATCTTGGAGCGCGAGAGAGAAGGCCAAATCTTGGAGGAGCTCCCAATCACACGCTGGAACTCCGATTCATCCACCATCGGTCTCATTTGAACCACACGGGTTAGGTATTCCATTTTCTTGAATGTTTCCTTCCAATTATTTCCCTATGGGATGTTATTTAGGTTTTAATGGTAAATTTTTTATCTCAGATATATGTCATTCTTAGTTATTTTTTGAGAAACCTTTCACATATATCGATCAGAGGAGATCAAGGTAGGTGGTCTTGTGTTTAATTACATCTATCAAGTTGAATTTGTGTATTATTGTTCCATGTGCCCATATTATGGGTGTTGTGAGGTTTTGACCTTGGTTGTTGAGATACATATAATTTCATTGGTGATCTAATTAATAAATATAAACTACTATTTGGGATCGTTGTTTTGATCCAAGGCCACCCCATGGGTTTGTTTCCCTTGTTTAGCCGTTTGGCTAGGATACCCATGGGTGTGCCATGGGTATAACATGTTTTCAGTTTTCTAGAGAGGAAAAGTATATGGATTTCTTGTGTGTACATTGGCCTCGACCCTGTTAATTGGTTTTCCTATTTTCTGTTATGCCTGAAGGCAGGGTTTTGTTGGCCTGAGGGAAACATTTCTTTTGTGTGAGGGCAGTAACTTCCGTGCCTACAGACAATATTTCATATTATTGGGGGAAATATTCATTATACCTGTGGGTAGTCACCTACAGGTTTCGATTCTGCTTTCCTGAGGGTAAGGATATTCATGTCTGGGGATAATGTTTTCACTGAATATTCAATATGGTAATTTCTTATGTTGTAACAGCCAAGACAAAGAACAAGATTGGAATTGATAAATAATTATTGCAATGGAAATGTAACTAGTATAGATAGTTACTTTTTTGTACTTCCTAGTTTACATCATTTTATTATTGTACACTATTGTTGCACATTTTCACTGATAGTTGGACATGGGACTTTAGTCGTCGCCTACTAGGTTTTATTTCTCACATCTTGTTTGGGTCATGTCTTGGGCCCAAATATAATATATTACTGCATGTGTTGATAAGGTCAAGGGACCCTACACAGCTACATGATTGTTGTAGAGGAGTAGGAGAGCATGGGACCGAGCCTAGGATTGCGATGATGATGTGTTCTTGTAGCACTATTTTGGTCATGTTTGTTATAATTTTGTACCGTGGGTTGTATTATACTTGATTTCAGTGTATCCTATTTTGGATGATTTCATAGAATTAGTAACATGTTGCATAATTATATATTTGACTGTTAGTCTTATTTTACATCTGTTGTGTGTTTCATGTGTATATTGGTTACTTCTTCCACTTTTGAATTTATTATATTTTGTTCCGTTGCGCTACACTTTGAAAAATGAGAGAATAGTTTGCCTACTATCATTCATTGGCCCTCACTGCTAGTCGATCGCCACTAGAGATTGGGGAAATGTGCTTGAGGTCTTGTAACCATCCGGGTTCGGGGAACCAGTTGTTTGGCTTCCAGAACCGAGACATTACAAAGTGGTATTAGAGGGGTTTCTTTTCATTTACATACTTTTTGGAGCTTATAGTTTGGGATAGGACATAATTGGTATTTGATAATAATTTGTTCCTGGGAGTAGCTTACATGTGTACAATGAAATATAATCTTCCTCATTTAATTGTAATTTTTATGGTTTTTCAATTATACTGTTGTTTTGATTTTCACCATTCAGTGATGCAGTTGTGATGTGTTGTTTATATTTTATACTTGGGTTCTCTTTAGTTGCAACCCGTTGAGACAAGGGTATGCCATTTCATGCATAATTTAGGAAAATTTTAGAATCACATGTCATTCATAGTTTCCATTCCATGTAGGTGTATTAGAAATTGGATGTTGTTTTGATAGATGTAGTGTTAGAAAATGTGTGCTATTGTTATAGGTGCCTTGATAGATACACCTACTATTGATAGGCTATTTGTACATGTTACGGTTGGGTTTATGAATGCAAAAATTTGGTTCCTGAGAAGAATGGGCTCTCTTGGACCAGAATTTGGCGGATCATGATCCAACTTTTTGTTGCATTTCATACTATAATGTGAAAGGTTGGGTTCAAAAATTTGGTTCTCGGAGAGTATGGGACTTGAAAAATTAGATTTTGGCACTTTGGTGCTTGTTATAGTGTTCTTCTGGGCTTCAGAACATTTTTTGAGACTTACTGTTGTAAAAAACCCAGAATACATGTCGTGTAGTTTTGACTACATTCCATGTATTCTTCTGTTCGAGAAGAAATGAAAAAAATTTAATTACATGTTGTGTAGACCATATACACAAGGTGTAGTCTCTAACTGTCTCATAGGCTGTGTGGGAATAGATACGGGACAGGGAATTTATTGTAGGAACGTGATGTGTACCAGTTGAACACACCATGTAGGGTTGAAACCGTGTCCACCCATGTGACTAACAACACGGACTGAGGAACCTTAAGTTATACACGCCGTGTCTACCTTGAACATGTCGTGTAGTCTGACCCATGTACCCGACTATGTCACTAACAACACGGGTCGATGTTATCCTTTCTCATACATGACGTGCCCATCTGGAACACACCGTGTTTTGTCAACCGTGTGGCCAGCCGTGTAGAAAACAAAACGGGTCTGTTGGGGGTTCTTAGTACAAGATGTGTCCATCTGGAACATGTCGTGTAGTGTAACCTGGGTATGCATGTTGTGTCACTAACAAAACGGGTCAATGTTACCTTTTCTAGTACACGCCTTGTACCTATGGGACACACTATGTAGTCTAGACTAGTGATAGACCATGTGGATTTGGTCGTGTGGTTGGGAAAACAAAGTGGTGTACTCTCCGTGTACGCGTGTAACACATTGTGTATCTAGGGTTGAGACACGCCCAGATCGTCATCAGAACACGACCATATATGGTCATAATATTACATGTCATGTATACTTTATACACTCCATGTAGTATATTTATTCCAATTATTGTGTTTTTATTTCCCTTTTTCTGTGGGCACTATTTAATGGACAAAATAACCTCGATAGTAAATCAAACTAAGGCGTGTGTTTGACCATCTAGTGTCATGATGCCGAGAAGACCATGAGTTGTTCACCAAGAGAGTGGCAACAATTATAATCCAGATATAGTAGTCCATGGGCTACTAGTGGATCCTCCAACTGTGCCATATGTGGCGTCAGCTATTATACCGAATGAAGGCATGGATGTGCAGTTCTGTGAAGGCTTCATGCAGATCATTCAGACCATTGAGGGAGCACCGCCATTTGCCACATCTATGGTAGAACTAACACGTATATTCCAGCAACAACATCCATCTACATTTTTAGGGGATGATGGACCACATGCTACAAATTCATGGATAGGTTCTATGTAGATGATCTTCAAGAATCTAGAGATGCCTTCTGGGAGGAGGGTCAAGATTTCTACTTACATGAAGTGTGACCCCATGAAGAGATTTCTGGATGATACCACCCAGTCTGAGCATCACTGAGACATGGTGTGAGAATAATTTCCGGATTTCTTAAATGAATTCTTCTTTTCGAAGATGCTAAGGTCATATCAAGCTAGAGAGTTCATGAATCTGTTGCAGGGCGCTATGTCAGTCATAGACTATTCCTATCGCTTCACCGATCTACAGCGTTTTCCACCTGTTCTAGTGGGTGATGAGTTTTTGGGGGACAAAAACATTGCGAATGGTATATGATATGACATCCTATCACTATTTAATGTTTTATGGTTACCTACAGTGAATGCTTTTGTCAACCAACTGTTGATTACTGAACAGAACTTGTCGGAAGCTAGTGGTGCGGAAAAAGGTGGTTCATCACCGATCTCTGGTACTATTTCATCCAGTAATAGGAAGCGGAAAATGTATTTCTCACACAATGGCTGTAATATCTAGTCTAATTCTTTAGGTGGCCAATTCATTTGCTAACGATGTGGTAAAGAGTGGCATAAGAGACCTCAGTGTCCATGTGACCCAGTGGAGTGTTGAACATGTGGCAAGACGGGTCATTTGTAGCTTTATTTCCAGGAATTTCTACCAGTGACTAGTGATAAGGGTTATGTACAAACTCTAGGTGCAGGAGCAGGGATAAGAGCTTCTTACCCACAAGGGAATTGGTATACTTTAGTACATTCAGTCCAAGGTGGTGGTTGTGTCCATGGATGCCAGACACCAGGATCTCAGAGATAGTAGGGATGGTTATATTAGGGTAGCAAGGTTGTGTTGTAGGTTCGTGACACTAGGAAAGCATATGCAGTGCAACAGACCCAACATGAGAATGATCCTAGACCTTCCACTATGAGAGGTACTATTCTAGATTCTTCTGTTTTATCTTCAACAATTTTCGATACTGGTTCTACACATAGCATTATATCTGTGCACATTGTAAAGAGACTTGGGGTTTGTGTTTCTTATTCTTCAGATATAATGATGCTTGAAACTCTGTTGGAAATTAGAAGGGTAGGTGTTCGTCAGTGCCAAGAGTTCCCCGTTGAGTTTGGCGAGTGTCACTTTTTATGGGACCTTAATGTCTTAGAGATGACAGCCTTTAATTTCATTCTCGGGATGGACTGGTTGCAACCCTTTCGATCCTTTGTTGATTTCTATCGTTGCAGGGTGAGTTTAACGTCACCAGAGGGCGGATAGTTCCTATACAAGGGTTAATTAGATGTCCATGCAAGCTGAGTTGGACCTGAGCATCGTGGGAAAGTTGGAGTGACATCCCAGATTGCGAGTTTCTACCTAGATTACCCGGAATCATATAAGATGTATTTCCACTAGTGGTTGATGGTTTCAGGGATGTCTTCCTAGATGACTTTTTTTTCTACCTCCGGAGAGAGTGTTGGACATCTTTAATGAAATTGTTCCAGTTGTGGAACCAGTGTTTATTCCTCCTTATATTATGGATTCACTAGAATTGCAGGAGATGAAGAGGTATTTAGAGGAGTTACCAGCCAAGGGTTTTATGCAAACTAGTACATCTCCTTGGGGTTCTCATGTCTTGTTTGTGAATAAGTCAGATGGTACCCTCAGTCTCTATGTGGATTATCAGAAACTGAACCAGTTAACGGTGAAGAACCGATATCCCTTACCAAGGATTGATGATATTTTTATCAACTTCAAGGAGCAGCTGTGTTCTCAAAGATTGACATGATATCTGGATATCATTAGTTGCATTTTAGACCATCGGACATACATTTTAGAACGTTTCAAAGTAGATATGGTCTATTTGAGTACATGGTTGTGCCATTCAGACTCAATAACAAGCCAGAAGTTTTTATGGCGTTGATGAATCGTGTGTCCCACCCTTATCAGTATTCTTTTTTTGAAGTATTCATGGATGATATCATTGTGTACTCTTACACTCGACATGATCATGCCACCCATCATGAGATCATACAGAGTACACTGATAGAGCATGAGTAATATTCTACGCTCTCAAAGTAAAACTTTTGGATAGACCAGATTCACTTCTTGGGTCATGTTATCTCAAAAGTATGAGTTTTGATAGACCTAGAGAAAGTGAGGGCAGTAGTTTCCTGGGAGGATCCTAATAACGTGATTGAAAAATTGAGTTTCTTGGGGATTTCTGGTTATTATAGGTGCTTCATACTGTAATTCTCCCGCTTAGCAGGTCCTTTGACTGTTTTGACTAACAAGGGTATGAAGTTTGTTTGGTCGGAAACATTCGAGATATCCTTTCATGAAATGAAGGGGTGGTTGACATCAGAACCACTCCTGATACATCTAGAGCAAGGTAAGAGATATAAAATTTATTGTGACACATTAGGTATTGTGCTGGGATCGATGTTGATGCAGGGCGATCAAGTAGTTGTGTAAGGGTCTCATTAGTTGGGGCCACATGAGAGGAATTACCTGATGCATGATCTATAGTTGGCTACAGTTGTTCATGCGTTATGTTGCTGGAGACATTATCACTTGGAAGAACATTTTATGGTGTTTATGGACCAAAAAAATCGTAAATAGCTATTTACCCAGCATGACATGAATTTGAGACAGTGAAGGTAGGTTGAATACTTTAATTACTTAAACATTAAGCTTTCTTATACACTTGGTAAGGGTAATGCAGTAGCTGATGCACTGAGTAAGAAGTCTCAAATAGAGGAAGTGCTCTAGGCCAGTGGTGAGTGGAAGCTTATGGTTCTGTTCTATGAGATGCATTTTGGAGGTGCATGATGGTCAGGGGAAAACTATATTTCATCCTTAGTGGTGATTCTATCATCCTAGATTGAGGGAGGATGTGACATCTATCATATTTAGAAGGACTAGTTCTATGGGAGTCCGTGGAAAGTGAGGAACCTCATGCAAGTTGGATGATACGTTATGACGAGGTAATGCATATCCAGTGTCAAGTTTGGGTTCTAGGGGATATACGTGAGGAGTTGATGTGGGAATTTCATGCTTTAGCTTGTGCAGTGCATCCTGAAGAAAACAAAATGTATCGTGACTTGAGACGTCAGTATTTGTGGCTAGGAATGAAGGGAGAAGTTACTGGTTTTCTTACGAGATGTTCCACCTATCTTAAGGTGAAGGAAGAGCATCAGAGTCCAGCCATACTATTACAATAGTTACCCTTTCCGGAGTGGAAATGGGATTATGCCACGATGGACTTGGTAACTGGGTTGTCGAGGTCACCTCGAGGAAATGATGCTATATGGGTTTTTGTGGATAGACTCATTAAGGTAGCTCACTTATTGTAGATCAAGGAGACCTTCAATTATGATGCGCTCAGGAAGTTGTATATCTAATTAGTAGTATGTTTTCATGGGGTCCCTCGTTCTATCGTTTCAAATAGAGATACCCATTTTATGACTCGTTTCTGGTAGAGTTTTTAGAGGGCACTAGATACATAGGTTCTACTGAGCACAGCTTACCACCTTCAGACTAATAACCTATCAGATCATACTATACAGGTGTTGGAGGACATGTTACGTGCATGTGTCCTAGAGATTTTGGGATCTTGGGGGAATCACATACCCCTGGTCGAGATTTCATATAAAAATAGTTTTCTGGAAACTATTGAAATGGCACCTTACGAGGCTTATATGTTAGGCCATGTCGATCACCCTTGTACTGGTTGGAGGCAGGTGAGGCAGCTTTACTTGGACCACCTATCGTGCAAGAGACGTCAGAGAAGGCCCAGATGATTCATAAGTGGATGGCTACTATACAGTCTTGTCAGAAATCTTATGATGATCGTCACAGACAACCCTTAGATTTCATGGTTGGGGATAAGGTGTTCTTGCATGTTTCACGGAGGTTAGGAAATAGGAAGATCTAGAGATAGGTTTAACAGTCACATAGGTATGTTAGGCCATTTGGGATTCTGGAGAGAGTCAGACATGTTTCCTATAAGTTTCCATTACCATAGAGGTATCGATCCATGCATGACGTATTCCACATATCTCAGGTACGCCGTTATCACTAAAACCCATATCGTGTTTTTCATCCTGAGGAGGTTTAACTTCAAGAAGATGAATCCCTTGAGGAGAATCAGATTCATATTATTTAAAGGAGAATGAATGTTCTTCGAGGCCAGTCAGTTCCTCTCGTATGGATGCTATGGCAGCATGGCTGAGTGTATGACGTAACCTTGGAGCCGAAGAGCATGGTATGTGATCAGTCATCAGAATTGTTCATAGCTTTATCTTCACCACCCTTGGAAGTGAAATTCTAGGGCGAATTAATTAAACAGAGGAATTTTGTAAGAACCTAGTTGTTATTCTTGAGGTATGAGTTTCTTCTTTTCCTTTTCCATTTAGTGTTTTTGAGAAAAAAGGGGAAATGTCAGAAAAATCCCAAATTTATTAGTACACTCCATGTACGTTAGGTACACATACCCTGTATTTTGGCTATGAGGGATGAGAATATAGGGCACATAGGTTTGTCAGTAAAAACACAATACACACCGTGTACATTCATATACACGCCGTGTACTTTGGCTGTGTGGGATGAGAACACTAGGTGTGTAGACTTGTTGGGGGTTCAGGATGTAATAACTAATGACACGATGTGTACATAGTAATACACACAATCTAATCAGTCAGCATATGACCAGGGTGGCAAAGACAATTAGCTGCCAGAGGAACAGTTAAAAAGTAAAGTACACGCAGTGTAGTTATATTTTTTTCATTAAAAATAGGCAGTATCCTCCTCCTTTGGAAGAGGAGGTAGAATACTCCCCATGAGTGTGGGAGAAAAGTCAGAAGCTTTGTGGAACTTCTGATCACATGTCAGAACTATGATTCTTCTTCTGTCGATCTCGTTTGAACTGTGCGGGTAAGGTCTTCACTCTTTTTGAACATTCGTTTCCAATTATTTCCCTAAGAAAAGTTATTTAGGTTTGAACGGATAATTGTTTATCTCAACTCTACGTCTTTCTTGGTTGTTTTGGGAGGTGCCTTTCACGTATATCAATCAAATGAGATCGAGGTAGGTGGTATTGTGTTTAATTACAACAGTTAATTTGATTTTGTGTACTATTGTTCCACGTGCCCATGTTCGGTGTGCCATGTGGTTGAGACCTTGTCTGTTAAGATACCTATAATTGCCTAGGTGATCTAATGAATAAATATAAACTAATGTTGGGGATCATTGTTTTGATCTAGGGCCCCATTGTGGGTGTGTTTCCCATGATTATAAGTTTGTCCAGGATACATGTGGGTATGCCATCGGTATAACATGTTTTGAGTTTTCTAGAGAGGAAAAATATATTGATTTCCTATTTGTGCATTGGGATCCACCCAGTTACATGTTTTTCCAATATTATGGTATGCATGATTGCAAGGTTTTTTTTGCCTGAGGGAAATGTTTCTTATGTCTGAGGGAAATAACTTCCATGCCGGTGGGAAATATCTTGTATTACAGTGGGAAATATTCGTTATGCCTATGGGCAGTCACCTGTGGGTTTCGATTTTTATTGCCTGAGGGTGAGGATTTTAATGACTGAGGACAATGTTTACATTGAATATTCACTGTTGTGAATTCTTATGTTGTATCTTCCAAGGTAATGCACAATCTTGGAATTTGTAAAAAATTATTAAAATTAAAACTTACATTGTATAGATAGTTACTTTTGAGTACTTCCTAGATTACGAAATTTTATTTTTTACACTATTGTTACACATTTTTACTGACAGTTGGGCATGGGACTCTGGTGTTTGCCTACTGGGATTTATTTCTCACAACCTGTTTGTGTCATGTCATGGTTCCAAACAGATTATATTGCTATAGGTGTTGATAAGGGAAAGGGTCCCTACATTGGTATAAGATTATTGCAGACGATTAAGAGACCATGGGACCGAGCCTAGGCTTGCGATGCTGCTGCATTTCTGTTGTAATATTTTGGTTTTGTTTTCTATACATTTGTACCTTGTGCTGTATTGTATTTGATTTCAGTGTATCCTATATTGTCTTCTTTATTATAATTAGAGACATGTTTCATCATTATATATTTGATTATAAGTCTTCTTTTACTTCTGTTGTGCGTTTCACGTTTATATAGTTTTTTGCTTAAACTTTTTTATTTATTATATTTTGTTTTGATGTGCTACACTTTTACAATTGAAGGGATAGATTCCCCACTATCATTCCCTAGCCCTCGCTGCTAGCCAGAAGCCTCTGGCATTTGGAGAAATTCACTTGTGGTCATGTGACCAACTAGGTTCGGGGCTCCCATTGTGTGGATTCCGAAACCGGGACATTACAGGATCAACTCAATTCGGAATATCTTTTCTATCCATCAATGTTTATAACAATACAGAATTCATCATGAAGCTTATATTATGGTGGTTGAATCTTATCAATGGTGGAAAATTATTAAAAATACAAATCATGAAGAAGATATTGAGGAATTGGAAATAAAGGATTTCTAGAAAATGTTTTCCGATAAATATATCACACAGACCCTCTGTCTTAAGATAAAAAAGTACTTAATTTCCCTTATGAAAAAAGTTGATATGTTCATCAGAGTGTAAGAGAAAAACATTACAAGTCTTGAATGATATGCCACTGGCTTTTTGATTACCCTCGAATGCAAGTTTGACCACTTCTTGGGTGAAAAAAAACATATCATATGGAAAGACCTAGCAATATGTGACTTTGATATCTATAAGGAAACAATATAATGTGTTTTCAAAGTCGAAATAGTGATCGGTGAATCTCCGAAATATCATGATGATATGAAATTAAATGTGGACATTAATTCTAGAGGTCAGATGGATAAATCCAATGATTCAATGAAATTTTAGAACCCCACATGCAAATGTTGAGGAACGAAATTCCTAGAATATTCCACAAAGGGGGTGAGGAACTGCTTTAGGTTTAGAAGATAAGGGAACATAGACAATAATTTCCAATAAGAAAAACCCAATGTTTTGAATGGGGAGAGGAATGTTTATTCGAATATCAATTCACAGTTCATTTCTTCAACTATTAGATCCAACGAACTTTTCAATCCAATTCCCAAATAGAAGGTAATTCTAAGGCAACCAAAAACGTCCAAGGAAGCAAGGCTATGCTTTTTCCATCAATACCACTAATGAATATCCCGAAAATGATGTGGTGATAGGTATTCTGGTAATTCAATAAAGAATAGATAATGTAGTTTTTTTTATTTTGTTTTTACACATTCTTTTATAACTTGAAATTTCAGTAGAAAAATATGAACACCACAACAAATCATGGAAGTAGATATGTCATTGAGAATGGAAAATGGGTCAATTATTTCATTCTATGAATATAAATCTTACCCTATAACAATTTATAGATTGAACATCCTAGTGAACTTCATCATAATCCCTCTATAAGAATTTCATTAAATTATTTTCATTTATTTGAATTCCCTATATAAATCCATAATAAGTTGTCATGAGAGGGAAATCACACTCCATATGGTGAATCGACCCCCGATTATGTAAATGTTCTTGGAGGAAGATGAATTTTATTTAGCACCATCATTATAATTGTGGACAATACGTCCCTATGAGCATGTGTATGTAGCTTAGATGATTGAATCTATGGTTGGAACCATCCTTGATTACATACATATTTTGAGGGAATTAGTTGAACCGTTTCTCAAGTAATTTCCTAGTCTTCCTCCTATAAGATATTTTAAATTATAAACTGATATTATGCCTTGAGAATTTACATTATCCAAGACTCCATATAGAATTGTTTTTGTGGTCCTTTAAGAGCTAATGAAATAGCTATAGGAGAATCTGGATAAAGGGTTTGTACGCCCAAGTGCTTCATAATGGGGGGCACTAGTCCTCATTGTTAATAAGAATGAAGGGTGGATGCAGCTTTTCATTGATTATCATGAGCTAAATAAATCAAAATAAAGAAAAAGTATCATATTCCTTGAATTGATGACTTGTTCGATCATCTATGTGATGAACAATACTTCTCCAAGGAGGATCTATGGTCTGGATATTACCATGTATGATTGATGAAGGAGGATATCCCCAAGACTACTTTTTATACAAAGTACGAGCACTATGTATTCATAATAATGCCTTTTGGACATGCTAATTCTCTAACAATATTCATGGTCGTTATTAATAGTGTATTTATAGATTAAAAATACAAATGTTTGGTAGTCTTTATAGATGATATTCTAATATACACCAAAACCAAGGAGTAGCATTAGGAGCATCTAAGAATTGTACTAGAGACCTAACAAAATGAGAAGCTCTATGGATAGTACAACAAGTATTAGTTCTAGTTGAATTAAGTCTGATTCTTGGGTCATATCATCACAATTAATGGGATAGCTATGCATCCCACGAAGTCAAATTCAATGGAGGTATGGATGAGGCAAATTTATTTGACAGACATTAGTTGCTTCCATTTGGTAGCAAGATATTATTTCTGATTTGTGAGAAATTTCTCATAATTGTAAAACCCTCTTACCAAGCTAAATCAAAATGTAGTCAACCATGTGTGGAGTTTTGAATGTGATGATACCTTTAAAAAGTTGAAAAGGAAGTTATCATTGTGCCTATAACCACACTACCCACAAGTGGATAACTATTTTTGTTATTCAGTGATGTTTTAAAGAAGGGATTGGGATGTGTGTTGATGAAAAATGACAAAGTCGTTTCCTATGATTAATGGATATTGAATGTTCATGAGAAGAACTATCCAAAACATGATTTGGGGTTGGCTATAGTAACCTTCACTTTGACAATTTGGCAGTGCTACCTCTTATAGGATAATTATGAAATATGTATTTATAACAAAATCCTCAAGTATATATTCACAAAAAAGAGTTGAATATGAGCCAATGAATATGGTTAGATATAATAAAAAACTATGACTGTTCAATCCATGAAAACCCTATTGAAGTGAACTAGGTGGATGATTCTCTATGTAGAAAGGATCAAAAGGTTCTATAATTGATGTTAATGGAAAAGGATCAAATATTCATAGATTTGATAAACATGGACATGAGAATTAAAAAGAATGGAACATCATTAATCCTTTAACAAATTATTTCTCAACCATGTCTTTTCGAAAGGATAAATAATTCTCTAAATAATGATGTGGGAATTCAGAAGAACGTGTAAGCTATCAGAAAAGATAAATCCTCAGAGTTCAATGTTAATGAAGAAGGATCATTGAGATTTGGGACAATATATGTGTTCCATAAAATATATAGTTAATGAATGAACTTTTGGATGGTGAACAAAGTTTGAATTTCACCATTCACCACTGAAACAAAAATATTTATCGAGATCTCCGAAATCATTATTGGTGGGATAACATGAAGAATTAGATAGTTGAGTATACATCAATGTGCATGTTATGTAAGCATGTGAATGGTGAGAGGCGGAATTCTAAGGGGATTATGCAACCATTACCAATACCAATGTGTAAATCGGAGAATGTCACAATAGAATTTTTCACCAAATATCTAGAGACATCCAAATGAAATAATAGTATTTGGGTTCTTGTGGACTGTCATACAAAAATTGTACACTTCATTACAATTCTAGAGGATTTCTCATTGGATCAACTGGCACAAATATATACAATCAGAGAAGTGGTAATGATGCATGGAGTTCCACTATCGATTGTATCAAGTTAAGATCCACGATTCAACTCTATGTTCTAGAAGAGTTTTTAGCACGCACTATATACTGATCTGAACATCAGTATGGATTATCATCCTCAAACTGAATTTCGATGTAAGGGGACTATCCAAACACCTAAGGAAATGTTGAGGGCATGCTCAATGGTGTTCAATGGAGGATGGGATAAACACATTCCTCTGGTTTATTTCTCTTACAACAATAGTTTCCACTCAATCATATATATGGATCCTTGTGAATCCATTTATGGGAAGAGTTGAAGAACACCGACATGTTGGGATGATGTTGGGGAGAAAAACCACCATAGACCAGAAATGGTTAATGAAATGGTGGAGAAGGTTAAGGTAATCTAGAAGCACAATACAACTGCTCAGAGTAATCAAAAGATCGTTACCAATAATTGTCGGCGAGAACTAGATTTTTATGTTGGAGACATTGTATTACTCCACATATAACCAAGGAAGAGAGTTTGGATATTTTGGATGAAGGGAAATCTTATTCCATGTTACATCAGCCCTTTTGAGATCCTTGATCGCATAAGATAAGTGGAATATCAAATAACACTCCCATCGAAAATATCTCAAATACATGATGTATTCCATGTATTAATCTTGAGGATGTAAATACCTAACCCATTGCATTTACTGAATCCAGAGGAAGTACCATTGGATAATGAATTCTTAAATGAAAATAGGTTGGTTAAGATCATAGATTTTAGATAAAATATTCTATAAAATAATACTTTTCCACTCATCAATTTGTTGTGGATATACCACATGTTTGAAGAAGAAACTTGGGAGCCAAAAGTTGTGACAAGGTATGGTTACTCAAATATGATTTTGTGTGGGAAAAAGAAATTTTGTGGGTAGCGTTTCTGAAGGGGGAAAGGTTGTAACAACCTGAACATTCAGGAATAAAATTATAATTCTTTTTTTCAACTAAATTTCTTATAGATATAAAAATCCCATGAAATTTTTATCTAGTTGGGTTTAAATGACCGATAGTTATCATTACCATTTTAATATAGCCATTAAATAGTTATCACACAACTGATATAAAATTAATATTTTTAAAAAGAATCATTTAGACATAGCCAATGAATAGAATGTCCTCATCCAGTATACTCCGGTCGTATGAAGCACATTTTTCAGAGCTTTGAAAGGAGGTAGCATCACTTGGATTCTCACAAGACCATTCCCAATCCAAGATTCAACACATTAAGCTTGAATAGAATTTCCTATTGGAGAAGTTGAAGTTAATAGATATTACCACCTGAGAAATGTTATTTGAGTCACCCCAAGAGTTTGTCACCATCAGACACCATACCCTTAGGTATTATGTGGGTGTTATATGGGGTTATATAATGAGGAATTAGTTCTTTTTGTTGTAATCCATTTATAAATAAAATTCGTATTCGATCAATTCTTTATGAGAATTGTTTTTATATTAAAAATAATGAATTAGATAAATTGATTTTTTGGATAAAATTGTAATTATTAGAAATATATAAATTATTGTATCAAAACTAAGGTTTTATTATTTTTTTTATAAAATTGTTATAAGAACACACCTTTTAATGATAAGTTGTTAGTTTATTCCCTATTGTTTTTTCTCTATAAATTATTTTGTATAAAATTTGTTAAGAATTATATTTTCTCACGAGAAAACTAAAATTGTATTTTTTATTAAAGAATTTATTTTTTTGAATTATTTAATTTTTTGGAATAAATAATATTATAATAAAATAATAATATTATTTATTTATTATTAAATATAAAATATCATATAGTATTTATGAAGTGAAATTTAATTTTTATTATCGTTGAGAATCTATTTTAGTCACAACCATTCAATTTTCAATAAATGAGGGGATTTTATTTTAGAAGTGAAAATTCAAATATTTGTAAAATTATTTAGATAAATGATTATTATTTTTGGATTCTGGATGTGAAAATTTTCTAACATGGAATTTTCCATATTTTTAAGGAATAGTCGATTTTTGGGGTAAAAAGTAAATACCATTTAAATATATAATTGGTATTGTGACAACATAATGATGACATACTGATGAAATAAAATACTATAAAATGTGTATTCATCCAATATATGTTTTATCTTTAAAATAATTTAATTTTAGATTTTTTATCAATTTTATAACACCTTATTGGACCATCCAATAATTATAATATATTTTAGTGGTTTTAAATGATTTCCTTGAGAGTGTGATTCACGTCCACATAAAAAAGCCTAATATTTTAATATGTTTGTAAATTTTACTTTTAAAATATTGTATTCCACTCCCGGTGTCTGGAATACATGGTCAAATACCATGGGATGATTTTTTGTTATAAATATTGTAATGTGTAGTGTCCAAAACATAAATACTAATAAATTCACTCACATTTCCTATATAAACACACTAATGCTCCCAGTTTGCTTCACTTAACCCATTTTGAGATTGAAAAAACACTTCCCCATACACTCTAGAGTCCTAAAAAGGTTTCCTAAGCTCCCAATAATCCCCTTTCAAGCCTCTACCAAGCATTTGGGATCACACATCCAAGTAAGGGATTTCACTCTTCTCATGTCTATTTATGAAATTCTATTATGTTATGCTTCTTAAGATTCATATTTATATTTTATTTTTGATTTTTTCACGAACCCAATACTTTCCATTTTATGTATATATTATGACATCTTCATTTCCCACTCATCAATCCACAATATGATCCTTTAAGAACACTCGTTACCATACCGAAATTTCATATGGGTTATTCCATTTATCCTTTTTCTTCGAGTATCTTTATCATGTTATTCGTTCTATTTAAAAATTTTATGCATTGGTAAATGTAAATATATGACCCAAATAATATCCATTTCTAGTAAATATTATTAGATACCCCTTTATCTCTCATAAACCTTGTTTATGAATTATTATGTCATGTTGTTATACTGGTGAAATTCACCACATTGTTCAATGCCAAGATCATTGTTTAGTAAATATCATTCCCATTTCTCTATCAAGGTTATTCACAATTATGAACATATAATTATTGATTATATAATTTCATGTATGAATTCCACATTACTTTATCTTGGAATAAACCATTATGTTGAATGATTCCATGTTATATGATCCATGTAAAACACTTATGCATAAAATGAAATGTTTATAAATGGTGTCCCCTAATAGTGCTCCAATGAATTGGGTAATGTTTATTATCATGATACACCATGTGAAATGATGGTTTACTCATGATAATTCAAATACAACGAGGGTTCACTCATGCTAATTCAAGTTAAATGAGGGGTTACTCATGCTAACAGAAGTGCAATGTGGGTTTACTCATGCTAATCCATGTGTAATGAGCCTTGGATCATGCTAATATCTTGTTATATGTTATTTTTACATTTCAATGTTACGATAATCATTCTAAATCATTCATTTATGTTCTAGTATCCATTGTGATCCATTGATATTCCAACTGCCTAACATGTACTATATTCTTCATGTTATGCCTTATTTACTCCCTTACTGAGATTTATTGCACATCCTTTTCTTATTAATGTCCTCAGGTTATCCCATTAAATTATACATATGAAGAAATGTTAAGGTCATGTAAAATAATTTTCCAATAATAATGGTGTATTTTATGTCATAAGTTGTCATGTAATGTTCATAATTCCCTAAAACACTAGACCTATCGATCCTAAGAGCTGTATTGAGTGCAAGTTTATACAATAAAGCATGATTAAATGTGAAATAAATGGTATGGTTCTTATAGAAATAATATCTATATTATTTAACCACACCCTATTATAGTAGGATACTTCCACAACTTAGTTAGGTAGAAGACTCATGTTCTGCCCTATCAGGAGTGTGCCACTATGATGTTCGAGGACCAATTAATTATCTATGTATGAGTGTGCCACTCAATATTCGATAGAAAAAGCATGGCTAGCCCACCTAGAGGATTCCACTCTCATAGTAGATAGTGGGCCCATGCCCATACCAGCTAGATGGTTCCACTTTTTTTTTTCATGAAACCATACACAGATATTAAAAGAATGTACTAGTCATATAGAAGATAAAGGACCCCGGGCCAATCAAGCTGGAGGGTGCCACTCTCATAGTTGAGGACCCATACACTAATTGAACAGGAGGTTTCAGCAATGGGGATTGAGAGAGTACATATTCCTTATCCTAGTAGTAGGTTTCCTCTCTGAATATATATAGAGGACCCATGCCCTATCTTCTATGAGGGTTACACTTAAGAATTAGGTAAATAATGCAAGCCCAACCTAACTAGAGGGCCATAATCAATGGGTCATAGTGATCCTATGTGATCACTTTTATATTCAGTCATTTCTTGAATAAGAATCACACACTAGAACATCTAGAATAATATCTCAAAAGCCACTATAGATTCAACCATTTTATTCTACATGGGAAAACATTGTATTTTATACTTGTTGGCCCAAATCAAAATCCATATATAGTTGATAAGAGAGTATGAATTTACCAGAAACAATTAAAGGTCAAAAAATATTTTAGGGGACCCACATGACATGTAGTCCCCCTAATACACGTGGATTTGTCATTTTTTAAAACAAAAAATGCTACCATATATGAAAAAACTACCATTGGAGGGTCTATATGAACTCTCTGAGATGCTTAAGGACTTGTCTTTTCTCTCTAGCTGTGTATTTGTTTCCACCCCATGTTTATGTACTTCGGTGCATGGTGTGTTTCTAGCCATTCTAGAGTTGATGTAATCTTGGAGTACACTGCGGGCCACTAGTACAAGATCACAAAACATGTGGGTGTCCCCCATGTTATATGATACTAATAATTTCATGAAATCCTAGATTATGTATCCATGGACCGACATGTTTTGAGATATTTAGACTACATGTTATATAGTCTATTTATTTATGGAAATCATAGATATTTTCCATTATTCTATTTCTTACCTCGTTTACCCTTATATCACTTCCATTCCTTCTATAATAAAACGATATTTTCATTGTTCATCATTTCTGGCCATCCGGTTTCTAGAAATAATATTTTCATTACTTTTCCACTTTCTTGACCAACTGCATTTGTAACTCATGAATCAACTCCTCCAGTTCGAAGCCAGAACAACCAATAATCCTAATAAATATAGGTATCATCATTTTTTTCATAAAACATGAATCTTTCTTGAGTCTATGTGTTTGATTATTCTCATTCCCTCGCGATAATGTCGAATCATGACCTAATGGTCTATCTAAGAAAAATGTGAACAATAAAGATATAGATAAATAACAAATAGGTTTTAAAAAAAATTGGTTGAGAATTACTGGCCAATGAACACAAGCAGGTATATCCAGTGTGAGAAACAAAACAATAATCATTTAAACATGTACTCTTGTGCATGAAAAGTGTTCAAAATTAATAGATATTAGTAAATAAATAAAGATTAATCTAAATAGTTTAATAAAATAATGTATAATCCAATAATTGATTAGTCGTACAAGGATGTAGGATCATTAATTACTGAACAACACAATAACTAATGAACATGAGGGTCATTATGAACTCTGCATCTTGATTTTCCTCGATATGGAGTCTCAGCATCATCAGATTTTGATTCACCAATAGAGGAGAGGAAGAATGTCTTTAGGCGATCATAGAGTTATGAAAATATCCTTGTGGAAATTTCCATCATATCTTATACATATATAATTATGATGTAGGTTGATTTAAATAAATAAATAATAATATTTATTTATTTATGTAAATTGACCTACCCATGGAAGGATTTATCTGAACACCTGGTGATGACATTTATTAGATTGGTCCTATGGTAAAAATCATGTTAAAGACTCAATTGTGGTCTTGTATTTCAGAACCAATATTCTATTTTATATTTTACCCATTTTTTGTTATGACACTTCTTTCGTGTAAAATAATATATATTTAATTTTTTTCATTAAATTAATTATTAGAATGTCAAGCCTCGATGTCGTACACCGTATCCGTGCCTGGATATAAATATATATATATATATATCAATTTTATAAAAGGAAAAAATATGGTCTCTAAATTATTCCCTCTATTAAGACACTCTTCCCCAAGAAACAAAAACTATGAAAGAATTATTGGATACATATCCTACATCTAGATGTCCCGATTTCAAGAGATTTCCTAAACTCTCTCTTACTACCACAAAACAAAAATCAAGGAAAATGTCCATCCCCATAGGGTCCTCTCCTTCTAATCCATGATCTCCACCATGTTCTCCACAGAAGTGGATCCATCCTCGATGTCAAGGTCAACCGAGGCAAAAACATGTGTGGGTTCATGTTCATATCTCCTCTTTTACGAGATATGGACGACGTTTTTCACCCACTCCAACTATTTCGGTGGGCTTGGGCATTGTGTAACCATTACAACCCACTAAAATATCTCAAATGACCGTATGAACCTCATGGATAGATTTTCTCTTTGGTCAAATCTCTACAATCTTCATTGTGGGTATAATTTAAAGAGAACATTGCCTCCTTGCTCTATAAACAAATCCCTAAAATATAGATCTAATTTATATTTTATGTTTACTATAGGTTTTCAACATCTATTCAATATGTCTCAAACCTTCTCTTTCATATCCTCCACAATTTCTACACATACAAGGCATTCCTCACTTATCATTGTATCTAATAAGGGCGAGAAACATGGTCTCCTATATTGGCTTAAAATTTCCATTTCTGATAGTAATGTTGTAGATATTTTTATTTGAAAACATTACCAAGGGAAAGTTATCTTGCCAGATCTGGATGAGGCCTAACACACAAGATCTCATCATATCCTCCAACACTTGGATAGTGAACTGGGTATTCCCATCATTCTAGAGGTGGAAGAATACACTCATCCTCATTTGGGAACTAGATTCCTCTTATGGGCATCTTCATGACCATGATATGATTTATGTATCATGGTCAGAGAAAATATTTTAGTGTTCTGCATAATGGTGAATGATCTCCAATAAGAACATATTCCTAGAAATCACTTCCAAACTCTACTCCATGATAGTAATGATGTGCATTAACTTTGTGAGTTGGTCAACTATCACTGAGGTGTAATGGGGACCTCTACTATCTATGTAGTCCATGTAATAATGTCCATGGATATGTGATATATTTTCCACTCTAGTATCGTAAGATACAAAATCAAAACTGCTGAAATACAGTACTCACTCATCATATTCTGATTGGTAGGGAAACATAAAACAAACTTTTCTACGATCCGTCTCATGATGAACCATGAAAACACTCACTGAAGGTATATACATATCTCCCACAATTTCATGTACCACTAAAGGAGAGGTGTGAATCTCCCTCATCACCTTATCCCACATATTATAATTGGAATCATTATCCATTCCTAGAAAATGATAACAAGATTACATTCTTCAAATCATTAATTGAGTGAATCACCTATAGATATCTAGTCATTAAATACCTCAGAGTTGATTTTTACCTGATTGGACTTTCTCAAAAAAATTGAGAAGCAGAGGAGTAAACAATATTGAAAAAATAAATGATTCACCATCTTGTTCATCCATGGTCGGGAGAAAGGAAACCATCTTCTATGAAGCCTCCTAAACTGGAAAAGCCTACAACTTCCTGCTAAGGTCATTTGATAAAATCATTCCCTTCTTTGGCATGTATACTATATTTATGTCATAGTACTATAAGAAATAGTACCATCACCACTATCTGATGTTAAATTTCCATTTTTTTGAATACACAACTCAGACATTGATTATCTGAGTAAACCATGAAGTGCTCTCCCAGAAGATTTTTCATCCACATCCTCAAAGCGCAGACTATTGTCGCCAATAATAGTTCATGGGTAGTGTAGCTATGATCATGGGATCTCAAATTACTTGACCCACATGAGTTAGTTTTATTTAGATTCATTAATAATAGACGAGCTCATCTCCTTATGTATATTTACACACTACATACTCCACTCCCTCCTCTAATAGTATCAAAATTGGAGTGCTTTTTATCCTCTTCAGAAGCTCCACGAAGGCCCTCCAACACTGCTTTGTCCATGTAAACACATACTCTTTCGGCATTAGGGTGGTCAAAGGGGCTTCAATACTGGATATTTCTTCCACAAACATGTTTTATTACACCGCCAAGACAAGAAAACTCTACGCCACTGACATGATTTTGGGTAGACCACATGTAAGCACTATATTGACATTCACAACGTCCATAGATTATACATTCAAAAATATGATACTCCCCAATATGTGAACCTCATGTATCAATAAATTATTGTTTTAGTGAAAACCATATGGTTGAAACTGCCAAATTAAAATGTGTACCAACCTAAATTTATCTTCAATATCATCATCTAATGCATAGTATATAAGTATTTCATCAATTAATATAATCAAAAAATGATCAATGTACAAATAAATAATTCATCAAATCAAGTATATACAACTTTTAGGGGGATTCCTTACACCAAATTACATCACCAGGAACTCATAAGGTTCATAAAGACATCTGAACTCCAGCTTCATAATATCATCCTTCCATCCTCTCAACCGGTAGTATCCAGACAATATATCATTCTTCAAGGACGATCTAATTCCTCAAAAAAATTAAATTTTTCATCAATATTTGGAATGGGGTAATTTTTCATTACTGTGGAATTGTTTTGGTGATTACAATTCATGAAAATTTGCAATATTCCATCCACCAATTTAATGAACAACACATGATATTCCCATGGGGACACACATGGCCTCATAAAAACATTCTCTTAAAGGAACTCAAACTACAACTATACCTCTCAAGAGCTCTATATGGGTTATCTAATATATAATACACGATATTGCTACAGTCTTGGGAAGAATGTCGATTCTAAACTCCATCTTCCACCTCACAGGTAGTCCAATATTTTCTAGGGTAAATACTTCTATAAAATCCCCTAAATTTGAAGGAATAATGATTCATGGGAATCATTACATACAAAGGGATACACTTTTTAACTCATTGGTGATGGGATACACCCTTGTTTTATGAAACCCACTCATACCTCTAGGATATCTATCGACCCCATAAAAGAGAATCACATCCTAGTAGTGCACATGCATCAAAATAATTTTCAATGAAATTTAATTTTGTAAAAGACCATTCACAAATAATCCATAACAATTATTATGTTATAGGGTTCAATTATAATCTCCAGATATTCTCACATGAATCTATCTCTACAATGTGATAGCTCGCACTGTTGAAAGATAAAAGATAATGAAGAATTGTAACCCATAGGAGCCTCTAGATGAATTTGATGGGATAAGGTTCCTAATATGAGTTACATATACCACACCATGAGTATAGGGTTGATGGAATGATTTAAATAATAAATTTAAAATAAAAAGAAAGAATATAATAAATAGATATTTTAATCATCTTGTGTTCCACTGGTTCTTATAACACCATAGTCAACAATAGTTTGTCACCCCAACCGGTACCTCCCTAAGCCTGACATGTGAAGCTTGTTGGTGGTGGTGGAAGGGCATAAAAGAGTCATCTATCATAAACCTATCCCCCACTATAGATTTTATTAATTCTCTGACATCTCCACCTCGCTGTGGACCATTGTTACCTATCTTGTGAGATCATGGATCATCATGCTGCCTCTGTAGTGATAGTATTTCCTCTATCTTCATACTCTCCATAATATGTTTGGTCGGTCATTCACATGCTTGTGACCTCACACATCACAAGGAAATCTCATCCCCTCTTTGGGATTCCCTATTCCTTTACGCTATCCCAAACCATGTGCTTGAGACTGATCCATGGTAGATATCATCCACAAGGATCCTATCAATTGATGCTTTCCAGCTACTGTAGAAAACCCAACTCTATAATTCCTAGTTCTAGCTCTAGTTTCATGTAGTCCCCTTGATTTAAAACTATAAATCACAAGTACCATCTCCAAAACCCCATCATATGTGAGTATTTATACGGGTATCCCACTGTTAAAGATATATCTGTGGATTCCCTTCTCAAAATATCATGCTCTGAAATAGCCATAATGAATCATGTCATTTAAGTAACACATAAGGTATATGAACCAAAAAGTGTAATCATACACTATCGTCCCTCCATATTACAACATTAGGCAATCCCGAATTTGAATCGATCACACATGGGTGGGGTAGAAATCCTCAATAAATAACTTATTGATATCATGACATGAGAGTATCGCGTCCTTATGCATCTAGGTATCAAAGATCAACCAGCTATTATATAATCTTTTAAAAAGTGTATCTTCTAGAGAAATGACATGATCATTTTGTGTTAATATAATTCTGATAACATACACAATAAAATCTATCCAATCCTCGGTTACTGGGGATCTAGGTCATAGTTGTACCTCAATAGCCTTTGGGATGAAACTCACAGAGAGCACTAAGCTTGCACAAATCTATATCCTACCATACTGGTTTGATCTTCTTCTAAATAAGTGGGGGTAATGAAAAATTTCCACCTATAGGAAGGCACTTATTAGCTAAACCTTTAAATGAGGCCTCATAACTCATCAGATCGTCATCATGATACAGAACTAGTAATCCGGTTGGATATCTTTGTTGAGGGAGCTTCAAATTAATATGACGATGTAACATGGTAAGGTGATAATATTTTTAAACAATGGGTATCAAAATATAGAAATAATTTCAAGGACTCAGTCCTATATAATGCATGTAACATTGATCCCTCAAACATATGACTCAAAATTCTTACTTGAAAAGATGTTACTCATGGTACAAGGGAATGGATATGTTGTTCGTTGTACCAACACAAAGTTCTATACGATGTGATCCATTCATCAGAAACATTGATACATGTGCCCTAAATCCCCATCAAATCCTCATAAGGTGAATACTCTGAACACCATAACAAGGATTGAACCACTGATGATACCAATTTTTTCCAATCCGAACTAATGAGGCTTGAGATGCAACTACCCATGCCATTCTAAAAAATATAGTTGTTAGATACCATTATAGAAAGTCATATTTATCATTGGAAGTCCATTAACGAAAATAATTGAACACACAACCCCATCCATACAAATTCATTAGAGGAGATTAATAATAATAAAAACATACCATATCTAAAAGACAACTATTCTTTTTATAAACCTCTAGGGTGTAAAAGAGGTTGATTGTGAAAAATAAAAATAATGGGGAATGATACTCATCTAACCATTAATATGTCCCAACATAAAAAAATGTTATGTAAAAATGCTCAGTGAGCCTAGATCCCAAAATTAAATCTTCAACGATAATATATAGTCTAATGCACAATGTATCCTTATTCACCTCTATAGTCATTAATATCTATTTTTTGACTTAATAAGGTATAACATGTATGGAAAAAATCACATTCATGGGTAACTATATACATACCTAGTGACAAACCCTAAGCTTAAGGGGGATCTATAAGAGAAGCTATAGGGAATAGAGAGATAATAGATATGTCAAACCATATAAAGAGAGTAAATGGAATCCAAAAACATAGAATTATATTATATATATATATATATATGTGTTCTAAAATAAATGAAACAAAAATAAGGTTGATGGGGATCTCTATCTCCCAACATATCCTAGTGAAAATTGTCATCAGTTCCATAAGTACGTCAATGATTCCCAAAATCATGCACGTCATCCTAGAATAAATCATAAATGTCACACCACACATTTCCATTATGATTCACAGTGAAGGGGAAATAATCTCTAGATTGAGGACTCATGAAGAGGCACAAGAGGAAAGTCACACATAGTAGATATATAGATAACCCATTCAACTCCTTTGTAGATGGGTTCCACTCTAATGGTCGAGAACCCATGGAACATCTCAACTGAAGGGTGCCCACCAATAATCAATAGTGAAAAAATGGACAGCCTAATTGGAGGGTGCCACTATCGCAGTCGATAGTGCACCATGCCTAGCCTAGATAGAGGGTGTCACACTAGTATTTAAAGAACCATAACCAAATATCAAAGGAGGGTTCTACTCAGTTAAATGATTGAGGACTCTTCCCTATTCCTACTAGGGGATACACTCTCCTAGATGTAGACCCATTCCCTAACATTGTAGGAGGGTTCCATTCGGTTGATATGTGTTGAAACCATTCCATATATTTGAAGTATGATGCCTCTATAAATTTTGATAAATGATCCATTCCATATCCCATATGATTTTACCCCTTTGTAGATAGGATGAGGACATATGCCCAGCAAAGGTGGAGGGTTCCACTCTAAATCCCTTGGTGATCCTATATTATCACCATCATTATTGAGTGGCTCGTAAATAATATTCACTTGCAGAATATCTCATATCATATCACAAAATCTACAATAGATGAATCCATCACGTTTGGTGTTGAAAAACACCCAAGATATTCTACTTGTGGGAAAACATTTGAGTCCAAATAATAGATATACGAGTGGCTGATGTTCTTCCAAAAGGATATAAGGGGTATAGAACAGGTGAGGTGAACCACATGGCTTTTGTTCCCACTCCATTACCTAGATCATTCGTTTTTTGTACACATATCTCTTCCCATGTAAAGACCCATTTCATATAGAGGGTATACACGGATTGTTTGAGTCACTTAGGGTCCTTCATATTCTCTCTGACTATGTCCATATATCTATTTTGTGTCTCTATACATCATCACATAGCTTGTGTCTGGCTGTGGTCAAGCATGTATGCTCCTGATGTACACTCTAAGTATCCATAATGAGGTCACATGGTATGTGAGGTTTCCACACAGTGTGTGATACCTATACTTTTATGAAACCCTACCCGTCACAAGCAAGGACCCATATGTCATGTGCTCTACAGACTATGCGACATGTAGTTGAGTTTTCAGAAGAATTTCTATAACTTATCTTGTGATTTATATCCACCCTCTCCACCATGGATCTCACCCTAAACCCAACAGATATCAAAGGATCTTTCCTCCATTCAATATTTCTTGCATTCATGTGTCCATAAATTGGAATTCCATTGCTTCAACTCTTCCCGCCCGCAGCACAAATTTCACCTATGTCGCACCTCCTATGGTCTGTATATAAAATTTTTTATCAACAGTTGTGTACCAACAATCCCAATCCATATTTTATTATTTCTTACATTCATCACCTGAAAAACTATCATGAATATCAGGGTCTAATCAGGCTGAGTCCTACCATTCTGTGTAAAAATGGGACACCACTTTTCAATGATGGGTAAAATGATTAATGAATGGATATATTCATAAGAAATAGAGGATCAAGGATCATTGGACAAGAGTTCTTTGAAAATGAACGCATTTGGAGATATACAAGGTGAAATATAATGATAATCAATTAAATTGGTACTTTTATGTATGCACATGGTTCCAAACTGACGTAAATTGATGAATCAAGAATTATCATTCTCAATTATTTAATCAAAATGGGAATAAAATATAATTTGACAAGTCCTACTATAAGAATGGATTTTTCTTCACTATATACTCTATATTCCAAGGATTGAGAGGGATCATTTTGTTCAATGCGTCTTGATTTGTGTCATTATTTATTTACATCATTGTCCGATTTGAATTCAATAATAGTGGATCAGAATAATTACTTTTGGTGATATCGAGATTATGAGGATAACTATGTGAATGTATCCATAATATTTTTTATAGAGAAATCATAATTTGGTTAATTTAATTAAAGAAATTTAATTATATACTTATCTAACAGAAACCTCTCATGGGGACCATAATGTGAATACCCCATTCTAACTTATTTAAGGTCCTAACCGAGCTTAACATCATCATACAGTCTCATCTATGGTCTCTTATTTATGATACATGTTTCTATTCATGTTTTATCCCATTTTCCTTAGTTTTATTCTCATCAATAATATTTAATAAATTTAATATTTCAATAAAATTAGTTTCAAGGATATTCGGCCTTTGAATCTCATTTTGTCTTAGATCCTACCTAAAAAATATACATGTAAATATTTAAATGTCATACATGAAATAAGGGATACTCTATGACAGATATAAGTATGAGAAACATTATTATAGATTGTGTCAAATGAATTTATATATTGAGTAAAAATTATTTTTTTCTGGAGGCCACAGTTTACATGAATTTAGAAATTAGTGAAATCATACTTATTATTTGTGATAAATATTATCATATGTTTCTATAGTTACTCCTTATATTACATGATACAATTTTCCCAATTTAATTTTCTCTAAAATTTTGTGATTTTGAGAAACTATATGAAACCATGTGTGGGAAAATTTAAAAATAGTTTGCAATGTTTTTTCTTAATATCATTATAGTAATTCAATGCAAGTGAAATTTTTTTGCATGTATAATTAATTAAAATGAATAATATTTTAGGATTCGACCATATTATAATCCATGATATGAATATGATTTATAATGTTGGAAATTATATGTTTATATCATTAAATACATATACTGCATATATTATCTAATATGATTTTGATTTTGATATAGTATATCATATACATCACAAATGTTATACATTTTATATTTTTTTTATTGTTAATGAATCAATTTGATAATTAATTTATGTAATAAAAAATATATGAATATTATTGAAATTTTCAATTGTCTTTTAACAAAAATTAGCACATATTATAGATAATGTATTTATAATCCAAACATCAATAGGAAAATAATAACATTAGTAATTATATAAGGAGTTCAAATATAAGGAATCTGATTTTATGGTCAGGGTTTTTATCTATTCTCCATACCTTTTTGAATATCACAGGTCTACTATTCTCTACATTCTGTCCACTATAAGGTGTTATCACTCTTTTTAATGATGTGTCCTCCCCTTACATCTGAGATCTATGATGGTGTGTTTAAACCCTATAGTGGTAAGTGGTATTTGAATATCACAAAGATACCAGCATTAAAATATATAGATCATGATTTTGCAGAAAATAATGTAGGTATATCTATTTATTTTTAATTCTTAAATTTCATATTTTTTATTACGATATATTAGACTACATATTGGGTTCGTTAATAGCTATAAAAATAATTTTTTCCAAAAAACAAAATAATATCGCATATCTTTTCAAGAACAATTATCACCACTACTCATCCCTATATCTTTTATTTATAATGATTTTATTGATATGGTGTTGTTTTGAATACAAGTATAGTGGATTAGATATTTCCTTCCCAATATGAAACATAAAAATACAATGGCTCTGTATAACCAATAAAATATTGTGTTTGAATATTTCAAGGTAGGTATATCAATTTTTTATTCTAATTTATTTCATTTCATTGAATAAAATTTGGGAAGAACCTTACCCTATAGAAAAATAGTAGATTCTACTCAAGAATGGATGTCTCTAGATGACAAGGATAATAAACATTATAAGGAATGATTAGATAACCATGAATATTTTAGATATTTATAAATTGGAAAAATGTGAATGAGACTAAGGGATCTCATAATTTGATATCACCCTCGCTATAAAACTAATATTTTTAGGGTAATGATTAATAGGTGGATTATAAATTATTATTTGTAAATATTGTCTCAATATTATATTGGGGAATATTTTTTTAGTGGAATTATATAATTATTAAATATATATAATATGATGGAAGGGCATGAGGTAGTTTTTACTAAATAATCAAACTCTTCTGTTAATATGATGGTATTCACAACAACCTTCTTGTTATATATAATGAAATATAGCACCACTAAGTTGATAAATCAAGTAACATTCCCCTTGTATTTTATATTCCCTCAATCATATAAGTTTAATTTTATTATTTATCTCATTTGTTACCCAGTTCCATTACCGTTTGATATTACAAATGATCTTTACTAAATAAACTACATAAAAATTCTTCATTTGTGTTTATATTTACGATTTGTTTTTTTCTACCCCATATTACATATACTTTTAATAACATTCATAAAAATTATTGGTATTTAATGGGGATACAAAATGGTTTTAGAGGGAGTGAAATAAGATAATTGTGTATGGTTTTCATCATTTATATTATTTATTTCATTTGTTTTTGTGTTTCATTGAGCTAAAATGAATACATAAAATCTATTTTGACATATATTACCATTTATATTTAGTATTTTATTTTTTTCATCGAAGGATTATATAATTTCATATATGTTATAGTTTTCATTAGATTGTTTTCACCAATTTGAATAATATTTGGAGTATATATATATATGTTTAAACCAATGAGTGACCAGAAGGAATTAAATTTCGTATCGTGGGTGGTTTCTCACCAATTAATTATAAAATATTTTTTCTAAATTTTTTTCTTAAAATATTTAATTGGATTAACCATTGATAAATACTTCATATTATTCAAATTCTATACTTTTTGAGCACATGGTGTGTTTTTCTATTGAATAATGGACTTCTATTGATAACCCAAAATTTTCTTTGAGTATTACCATAACATCATAATTTATTAGAATCAAAGATAACCAATAATGGATTGGTAGGTTTAATGAATATTAAAAAATAAATTTTCCCTCTCTACCCATATCGTTGAATATTTTTTTCATGATTATTTAATGTTTTATTGTGTGGGAGAAACTTCATGAGAACTAATTAGAGTCATTTTATCTTTTACATGTGATGTGAGGCCGAGTTTATCATTTTATAAATTTGAAAAACAATTTTATAGAGAAAAATAATTACATAGATTTTATCATCCTGTTATAAAAGTATATATATATATATATGTATATAAAATAATAATTAAAACATAAAAAATTTCATTTATTTATAAATTATAAAAAAAATGAATGAGGAATGAATTACTAATTTAGATAATTTTAATTTTTTATATCAAATATGTAGAATAAAAGGGTAGTTTTGTGATTTATTTTTAAAGTGAATTCAGCATGATAATATTCATTTTATATTAATCAATTTAATATTTAAGGATATTTGTGATTCAAAACCCTCTATGTTATAGACTTTCTATTTTAATGTCATACACACTAACCCTAATCCATAGAAGAAACCTTTTAAAACCCTCAATTTGAATTCATTTTTTATTTCTTTACTTTATTGATATTTATAATTTTTACATATTTAAGTTGTACATGAATTTACCAATGTATGAGCATCGTTAAACATATATACACCCTTTTATGAATAGTTAAATTTTATTTTTAGGTGGGCTAGATTATAAAGTAGGAAATAATAGATATATATGGATAATTTTCTTTGTGATATGAAAAATTATTTCTTATTGAAAGGTTTTTATATATAATGGATGATTAATATTTTTTCAAATATTTAGAAATATCTCAAATATTTTTTTTGATATATTAGAGTTGGATAATGATTATTTCCTGTGTATCAAAAGGTAAGTCTGGGGTTATAAAAATCTCATGATTTATAAAAATTGACAATTGTAATCAGTGATATATCTCTACAAATATCAAAAAAAATTCGTAAAAATAATATTTACATAATATGATTATATTTTCTAGTATATATTAAATTTGAAAAGAAGTATAATTTTCATTTTGAAATTTTCATTAGAAACTAAATTTAAAATTAAATAAATTTTTTATATACATTTGAAATTAAATAATTTTTTATATATATGTCATATAATTTTTATACATGAAAAATGGTAAAAATTGAGAATTTGGACTCAAGATGAAATATATTTCTTATAGCCACATAATTTATGAGCTGAGATGTATAATAGTTATGATAGATTTTTATATGCCACATAATAAAAAATTATACTTAGATGGGACTATTATAAATATAAATATTGTTGAATAAAAATAAAAAATAGATTTATAATAATAATTTTGAAATGAGTAATGGAAAATCTTTGTTTTTTTTGAGATTAACCATGTTCACAGATGGGTTATGTATGATTAAATACTAGCTCATATAGAAAAATAAGGTTCCATCTATATAAAATAATATGTATATGTTTGAAATTTATATGAAAGTAAACACAACCTATGTTATTGTCACAAGGATATATGTCTTGTTTTTCATAGTTTTTAAAATACATACGTAATTAGTATTACCAAATTCAGGATTGAATATGATTTTAGAAAATAAATAAAAGGATTGTGATTCTAGATATATTAAGGATAATTGAGGTCGTCCAATGAATAAAAAACTAAATATGCCACAAATTCCGTCTTTGGGGACCATCTTGTGAATGAACATAAAATTTTTCGAACTGAATCTTAAAACCAAAAAGAACATTTATATATGGTAAATGATATTGGGGATAGAGTAAGGATGATTAAATGTATTTATTTTCATGTATGATAGAGTTCAATGAATATATAACCATAACAAAGAATTATACATAAAAATCTTGTACCATATTGGCTAATCCATAATACAATATAACAACGATTTTTTTATTTACTGGAGAATAATATGAAGACTAACGAATTTCAAAAAACCTAAATGATTAGTTTTATACGTAATTATTATTATTTTATTCATTTTCTATTCCACAATTAATTTTGAGAAACATATAGACCTAACATATACATGTTGTTAATCTGGAATGAAATGTGTTTTTTTAATTCTAGTTCCTTGTTCGTAATCAATAATTTCAATTTATTTTCATTTAATTTAGATTTAATATTTTTTTTAGTTGGATAAAGGGTTTTATATTGTTATATATTTTTTAATTTATACTAAAATTGTACTATTTTTATTTCTAAAAATTAATTACACTTATCTTACACATTTCATATATTTTGTATTATCATGGGTTTGTTGGTGACATGTTCTCTGATTGTGGGAATATAGATGGGAATCATGGTAGGGGTTTCTGATACCTATAGTAAAATTCCATTTATTGCGGGATTCCTATATAGTGATTTTCAAGGTTTTCTAAGGCTCCAGGTGATTTCTAGGTTACATCTACATTCACAAGGAAAATTTGTACCAATTCAATATTATCGTGTTTTATTATTTCTCAATTATCAACTCAATTAATGTGAAAGGGATTCATAGTATTTGATTCATACACTATTTATGGATGATAATTTATGTAACCATTTAAGGAAAATTATATAATTACACTACAGTCCACCCATGGAAAACTACCATCATAGAATAATACATGAGTATTTTCTTTTATCATTACTATTTCATTTAACACCACCTCTGTTATCCCTAATTAAAATATAAATATAATACATAAAATAAATTGTAAAAAAATTTCGTTTTGAGGGATATTATTAACTCCTTCAGAGAATAATAAATTCATCCACAATGCTAAATTTTTGTAGAAATATATATACAATATTACTAATATAATGAAATTCAAGTGTTAATCATGGAGATATAACACAAAAAATTATATATGTTTATATGTACCCATTATACAAGAAAAAAATGTATATAAAAACAATCAAAAATTTATTTTACTATAGAAAGAAACATCCATTATTAATTCCTTATGTTAGAGTTTTCATAATATTAAAATAAATAACATTGTATTTGTCATAGGATATGAAAACCAGAATTTCAGTCAACTTGGAATTTCCATAAATGTTCATAGTAAATTTCTATTATATCCTTAAATTTTCTTAGAGTATTACATTTAAATAATTCAAATGTGTTTTACAGCTTTTTTCCACGTAATGTATCAAACATAGAAGATACAATAATATATCTATATAAAATTATATAAACTATGCTTGTTTAATTAAAACTACAAAATAAATTATGAGAAATAAATAGAAATATATATTTTTCAAAATATTTCTTCAATTAATATAATGGTAATTTTTAAAACCTATAATTTTCAATTTATACCCATATAACAACTACTATACACATTTTATACATAGAAATGTATTTTATTAAAATTAAAATTTAATGAAAGTTCAATTTTAATTCCATTCATGTTTTTACTCATTATAAAGAAATACAGTTTAGAAAATTAATTTATGAACTATAATTAAAATTTTTAAATGATTTTAAATTTGAACTATAATGGATAATATTTAAAATACAATTATTTTTCAATAAAATATTTTTGAATTATATCTCATCTTTTTTGTTTCATAGTTAAGTAAAAAATATATCAAAATTTTAATTTATTAAAATTAACTTCATTTTCTGAATTATAAATCCATTAATAGATTAAGATAAATTTTACTTATTTTTCATTAATGAATGTATTAAAGGTTAATTGTAAAATATAATATTTTTTGAAAGAATCTTTATTTTATAAAATTATTTATATATTCAAATTTTAAAAAAAATTAATTAAAAAATTTGTATTTTGTAAGTATAATTATAAATCAACAAATATTTATTCTAGTTTACACACCAATATCATAGATTTTAGAACATAATATATATTTTCCTAAAGAAATTTATTTAAAATACTAAACATTTCATAACAAAAATAAATATTTACAATTTTTTAAATTTAATAAAATCAAATTAATTTAAAATTTGGATTTATTTTTTCATTATTATGTAAAATTCTAAATTTTATTCATGACAATAATAGATAAAATACAAAATAAATTTAAATTATATTTTGAAAAGGAGAAAAAGGTATTAGTAGAATATTTAATGGCAAATAGTTGAAAACATATTTAAAACATGGGTCAAATTGAATGGTTGTGTCGTGTAAGACATTTCAAATTCATAAAACTATATTTCTATTTTTTCACATTCCAGGGGAGTGAATTATAATTATAGAAATGTTAATCTTATTTACAAAAAAAAAGATTCATTTTAACTTATTAATGGTCTATGTCACCACCTCTTCAATAGTACTCTCAATATTATATTTTATAATGAAACACTACCCCTTATATATCCCCTTCAATCCTAAATTCATTCCACTGTATTTTTTGTTAAAATATATTATCATTACCCAAATTTCTAAGGGATCCTCTAAGGAAATCTCAAAGTGCTCAACATGATTAATACATTTTACATAACTTCATTCCCTTCAAACATAAAATTTTAAATTCAAATTGTATCTTTATAATATAGTAAATTTAGTATTGCAAAAATATTAAATATTATAATGTTAGGGCCAAAAAACTAAACCACATTTTTTCTTTTCCCTCAAGGAATACAAAAACAATATTCATGTGTTTGTACCGACTATATCCTCCACAAATCATCGTGATTTATTTTCTACAAACACCTTACATAAATTGAAATAATGTAAAATACTAGAATGATGGGTTAAACTAATATCATATATTATATTTTTTAAGGATAATCTATATTATATATTTATAATGTTCTATATAAAATTAAATCATCAAACATGAGTACGTGCAGACTACCACCTCAGAAAAAACTAATCTTTTTTATTTGAGTCTCTAGTTAGTTGTATAGTAATGAATATGATTTTAATCTATAAATATTATATTTATTATATAATTATGGTTATTCTATTTAAAATTAGGGAACATATTAACGATATTACCTATAAACTATAATCATTAGTTTAATCTTATGAAACCCCAGTACTAAGAAGAAAATTTAATATTCATATAAAGTAATATTTTCATATACATTACATATTATGCTAATTCAATAAAATTTGGACATAAAAAAAAAATAAAATATAAATAATATCTTTATTCTTATAAAATTTTGATATTAAACCTATTCCTCCGCACAATCATCTATTTATGATGGTATGTTCATGTTTGGGTTAGTTTAACCACCAACAAAAAAATATATATTAATTTATATCATGTATAACATTGAGAATATAATTAATAATATTATATGACATATAACTATAAATATATATATATATATATATTTTTTTTTTCTAGAATGGTAATATTTCTATTGAATTAATGAATTATGGAATCATATACCATTCATCTAGAATAACTTTAACGTGATCATTATTTACTTCATCTTCATGGACTACAACCAAAATACCCTTTACTGAAATTTAACCTTTATAAAAATAATTAATAAACAATTATTGATCAACTTATTGTCATTTAATAATAATATTTTTCGAATGAATGAAATTCAACATAATTATTACAAAGAAAGTTATAAAGGTCAATATTAATTTTAGACAGTATTAAAAGTAGTTAATAACTAAATAAATTTGGTAAATATAAGAATTAAAATTTAATAAAAAAAATAATAATATTTTAGTAAGCTTACGAACTAAATTTTTTATATAGATATTATGTTTATATATCATTATAGTGCTTATTGGTTAATGCTATGATAAAATACAAGTGTCTCTTTTCTCAATTTTCAATTCCATCACACATTCATCTTATTATACACCAGGATTTTCATGGAATGGTGTATCTATGTACCATTAAATATATAGTATAATAATCCTCTAATTTGTTATTATATATAATTTTTTATTCAAATTCAAAACCTTCGATGGGGTTATGACTCGAATTTTTTTATTACAATAATGTTTTCCTTGGTCCGAATTCATATAAATAGAGACATGTTATTTGTTTTGTAACATGTTTACATTGTATGGGGTTATAAGGATTTAATATCTTTTTAATGTTAAATAAATTATTTTCATGTAATTCATGTGATATAATAATCCAAAAAATTAATTTTCATCAAATGTCTTTGGACGTAAATGTTACATTCATTGTAATACATTATCGATAACTCATTTTTCAACCCCTATGTTATAATAATTCCCTTGTACATATTACACATAATATGGGAATATTATTATTATTGAGTTTATTATTTTCTATTCTATCAATTTTATTTTAATTTTTAACAGACAAAACCCCTTTTCAAATAATTAATTCTTTGGGGATTATGTTATCTGAAATTTATATTGGGAACTAAAATATCATTTCTATAAGTTATAACTATTTACATGAATCTATGTTACTCAATTATTTGTCTCACCCAACCTAAAATTTTATTTTATATAATTTTATAATGCAGTAATATACAAAAATATGTTAATAGAAATACAGTTTTGTTTCTCATTTTATAATATGGGTTTTCATAAAATGTTATTTCAATGTATAAGAATTTTTTATTTCACAATCAAATGTTTTATATCAATATCAAAATTTAATACCAGCATCATCTTTCCTTTTTAAAGGATCCATTATTTTAGAATCATTTAAAAAATAATATTCATCAAGATTATTCAAATCACCATTAAATATATGACATTTTTAATTATATTGTAAATTTGAATATTATGCCAATATAAAAAATTATTTTTAAATGATATTTTCATCATTCAGCATAATTTATTATTTAATAATTATCGGGATTTACCAAAATTGTATTTATTTTAAATTATTAATTCTAATATATATATATATATATATAAATTCCTGTATTTAACTCACAATATCAAAAAATTATATTGTTGATCCCTTCATGTGTGACAGCGTTGGATGAATTATTTTGGAAGGATGTAATTTATTAATCTCAAATTCATTCTCAGTGACCTTTTCACACTAGGGGAATTTTTTAAAACCATCAACCATATTTCAGTGTTTTTTTATTTAATTATATGTTTAATAAAATATGTGATACATTATATTTTTTAAATTTTTTAATTACCCTACATGAATAGGAAAAATTATTCTTACAATGAATTTTCATTATCAATACCCTATTTTAAATTAGTTTTATTGAAATATTTTCACATATGTCTGACACATAGATTGTTTTAGTTAATGATTAACTTTTTCATATATCATGAATCTATACAATATTATCATGAGGGGATATCACATAGATTGATATGGTATTAATTGTTTTTTTAACTACTAAAACTATGCACATTAATTATACCAATACTTATATTTTTTTCATTACTTGGTTATATTGACTATTTATTGTTAATCCATCCACTATATTTCTCCATATGATTTATGATCATGTTATCAATTTTATTAGAATGGGTAATAGAATCATAATTCTATTTTTTTATAATAGAAAAGATTATTCAAAATTCATATTATTTATTTTTCACTAATTATGAAATATATAGAATAAAAGTTTCATAAACAAGAGGTGGTTAGTTCCTAAAAATTATATATCCCCATGATTCATAAGTTGGTCTCATTATATTTAATAGGATATTTAGTGTATGAAAAATATATTATATAAGATTTATCGACAATGGAATTGAAAAAAATAATAATTTCATCGTTATCTACATTATATAAATAAGTATTTCTTGGTTGTGCCCTTGGATTTTAAGGTCTAGATGTTTTTAATTATGTATACAGTTACTATATATTCATTTTCTATTAAATATGTTATCAATTTTTTTTTTGAATTTTTATCCTTACATATAATGTCAACTCAGTTTTAATTAATTCTTGAATTATGATGATCACTTATTCCCACTATAAAATGTATTACCTATCTATTATGTGGTTTCCTCTATTTTCTAATTTCTCTTAATATGTGTCTGATACCAAAAAATTTAATTATTATATTTAAAAGAATTATTAGGATAACTGTACACATGGTGTTTATAATGAGATATATTATGTGAATAATTTATAATAGATTTTAAATAATTTTTAGGGATTAATAAAATTCATAAAGAAAACAAATTGTCCATTGGTTGTGAAATTCATTGCCTTTAAGAGATGGTGATTTTTCCTAATTACATATATGATTATTCCTAAATTTTCATGGGATAATATATGATGTAGAATAATATTTAAGTATTATAACTTTTGGGTAGTTAGGTCTGGGAATCTATAGTTGGTATCAAAGCCATATTGTAATGTATATGATTATGGAACTTGATCTAAGAGTTGAAGTATGGGGATTCATAGCTAATATTATTATACTGTTTATATAAATTGTGAAATTTTTGGTGTATCGATTGAGGATAATTAAATAGTAGGAAATTTCATCATAGTTTTACCTGTTATGTTTGATTATACTATGAATGTTTTAAATAACCATTTTGGTTAGTTGAGGTAATATTGGAAATTATTAGTATTTTAATAACATAGAAGTAGTGAAAAATCTATGGGTATGTATACAGGATAATTCTATGATAAAGATAACACACCAATGTCACTGTAACAAAACAATTGTGTGGTTCATTTTGAAATTACATCCTTGTATTGATAGAAAAAGTGGATTACTAATCACAATAGATTTAAATTAAGTAATAACCCTAAAATGGAATATTGGATACAAATTTCACTATCACTTATTTCAGGACAAATATCCCTAACTCAAAAACTGGTTTGACACTACTGAGGTTTCTGATTTGATAGGTCAAATTATATTTGTGAACCATTATGATGAATTTCAATATGTTTTTATATAATTAGTTTATATAAATAATATAAAATTGAAATTGGATAAACAATTATTGAGAAAAGTTGTAACTTGTTTGATATGATAGAATAATATGAAAAAATGAAGGATTCATTAGGGAATGAAACTCATTTGGATTTTTTCATATTATTTTTAATTATATTTCCATAAATTATTTTTTTTTGTGAAATAATATCAATAAGATGAAGTAGATAAATGTGTGTTTCTAGAAACCACTAAGTTGTATAATAGAATAAGGCCACATGCATAAAAACTTCTAAATTTTAGAATATTCTTGTTATAATTAAAAATGTGTGCTTCCATGGGTTACCTATTCTTGTGAGAGGGATATTGTTATCAAAATTAAATCTTGAATTTAATGTATATTGTCTGTAGTATGTTATTTTTAATGTTATTTTGGTATACTCTAAATGTTATGGGGATTATGCGAAGCATCAATGGTTTTTCTTCAGTACCTATTAATTAATGGGTTGGAAACATATTTTAAATGGTATCAATAGAAATTAAAATAAAAGGTTTGGTGAGGCTATATTTTTAGGATTAATATTATAATAAAAAATGAGGGATGTATAACTAGTAGTGTAACACCCCAAGCTTCCACAGTATGCTTCTCTTTGAATAATACAGTAGCATGTGTTTTACGCAACTTCGAGTTCTAATGTACACCACAACCAATCAAACTAGCCATTATGAATATTAATAACCACATTTCGAAATTATATACATTTTATCATTAAAAATTTATTTCATTTTTGGATTCGGAATATCGAAATTATCCTAGGATTAATTTTTGGTATTTTTCTGAAAACATTCAATTTTTTTTAATAGTGAAAAACTCTGAGTAATAGTTTAAAACAGAATTTTTATTTAAATAATTATTAATTTTATTTAAATTTAATTAAGGTAAAAATTGATACATAATAAAAATATAAGTTAAATTTAATTAATTTGTGTCAGGTTAGAATAGTATTAGATATATAAAAATTTTATTGAAATTGTCACCGTCTTTTACCCACCTTCTAGGAGAAATTGGAAATTCATATAAAACATAATTATACCGCTTCTGTGAGTGGAATTTCCAAAAACAAAGAGACATGATTAATATCAAGGAGTAAAATTTGGTTCAATAAGATAAAAATAAATTTTGGTGAATAGTAACTTTTTACTTTTATTTATCATGGTTAAAGGTAAATAGGGTAATTAAGGGTAAAAATGATATTAATATTACCCTAACATATGTCCTAATTCTATTTGGAAAGTGTATCTCAGCCAAAAACAACCTTAGGAATAAAATATTATCATTTAGGTCCACTGGGATTAGATTAGGTCATTTATTATTATTTAATTCAAAGAAGAGATAAAAGAGTTAAAATCAATGTTTATTAACTAAAATATTTTTAATATAGGGTTATACATAAGATAAATTTGATTATAAATATTTCCTAGAAATTTAAAACGATTTATTATATAATTTTATTTTATTTATAATTTTTAGTCATTAAATAATTTAATTTATTTATGACACAATGTTGATGCAGTAATTAACTAATTAATGAAATATTAATAATAATTGATAATATAAATACCCAAATAAATGTAATTTGATACTTTTTATGAATTACACTAATTTTATAGGTTAATATGAAATGTTAGTATTGATTTAATTATGTTTTTTCGAAGTAATCATTCTGTTATAATTTTCCCAAAAATCAAATCCCAAATAGTGTCAAAATTCACATATTAGAGTTTGTAAAACAAATATTATATTATTAATTGATATTCAATTCCTAAAAATCTAATGATCTTCCAAGAGACTTATATAATGACAGGTGTATAATTAATTAACCAGTTGGGGTTCTCTTGGATGTATATGGTTTTTTTATTAACCATATAATATAAAAATACAAAGAGACATGGTAAATGTCAAACTATTTAACTAAGAGTTAAATATAAATGATAAGGTTAATTTAGTGACACAAACATAACTAAAATATATTGGTTTAAAGGATTTAGACCCATATCCACCTTAAACGTTGAATAATCTACTTTGGAGTCATTATAAACAGAATATTAATTTATTATAAATTAAAACTTTATGTTTTTCCTAAAGAGCCCCTCCTCCCCCTTATAAAAGGACACCACTTCTAACCAATTATTCAAACCCTCAAAGCCTTTTTGATTGTCCAACCACTACAAAAATACCCTATAAAATATCTTCCATTAAACGTACAGGCCTTCCTTTAGTCAGAAAGCCATCCTACGGATCCCTTTTGATCAAATCAAAAGGAAGAACCCAAAGAAGAGGTAATGTTTTCACCACCCTTTTTCAAGTTCCTTTCTTCTTCAACTTCTTTTTTTGTTTTTTCAATTATAAAGTAAAAACTCCAATATATTCTATATAATGTGATTTTATTATAAATATGGTACATCCATATTCATTATTATATCAATCCCTTGATTGACATGTCACCATACGTGCGTACGTATGGCCTACCGTCTCCACATCGTGGTGTAATTGTTATTCAATGCATTATTATTTGGATTGGTATAATAATGACGTGTAATTCATGTAAATAATAAATATAACATGATAATAATTCTGTATATATGATATAAAATCCAATTATATATTATTTTAATATCAAAAGAATGATATTGTCGCCCGTGTATACGTATGGACTACAGTGTCCACGAACGCGATGAGATTCATTCCCCATCGTATCCATTCAAGTCTAATTCTCCTTTGATGATTACAAATAATGTTTAAGGACATGATATAATTCTGGATATGAATAAGATAAATCCTATCCAAAACAAACATGACTTATGTAACAAAACATATAAAATAAAATGAGTAAGTTAACACCCAAAACAACGATAATACTAAGATATTATAAAAAAAGCAATGTTAAAAGATCATATATGATATCATATTAATGTATATGATTATTGTATAATTTTATAAAGATTATTTCACCACTATAAAGGTTGTTAAACTACCCTCAACCAAGAAAAATTACAAGGTAAGGGTTTATTTCACAATCTCTTCATTATCCGAAGTTGTTTATACATAATTATCTACCGGGACCTCTTTATCATCCACATCCATGTTCCTTAAAAATTTATTTCAAATCATTCTTACTATTTTACACAATATGGGTTAATGTCATTTATAACATTTTTTTACTTTTTATAATATGTTTATAAAGTAATCTTTCAGTCTTTTTCCAAACAAGTTCCTCTTCAACCTTTTCGAAAAAATTAAGGTAAGAATGTCTCTTTTTAACTTATACGGTGGGTGCGGCTATTTTCTACCATTATAAACTCATCGAAGCTTCCCTTACAAGATATAAGAATATTTTCATAGTAAATGTTTTACATTATAATTATGTGACTCCTAACTGATTTCAAAATAGAATTAGATATTTCTCTAAAAAGATTTTGTATTTCATCTATGTCAACATCCTTTGATGGATTTTAAGTTTATTTTCTGTTGATTTATTATGATAGAAAACATCCTTATTGTATTGATGTTTTTGTGACATGTTTGACTGTGGATGTGATATTTTTAAACCATTCATGGTTTATGGTTAAAGTTTTGACATTTCATATGCTAGTTTTAATACGAATGTTTATAATATGTTTAAAAATTTTCATATGAGGAATGTATTGGACATAGTAAGTGACGGGTGGATCCCACTCTAGCTCCTCGATGAATCGGTTGGTCTCATGATACAACTAGACGTGGAATTGGACAAGGCCCTTCCCAAATTAGATTTATGGTTTTGGCCGAGGCCTTGACAAAATGTTTCAGAATGTCCAGCATTATACATTCCCTCATTATGGAAATAATATTGATGGTTCATGTGGTCATTCGACAAGTAGAATACCCATGATTATGTTTTATTATGGAATTAATTACTCATATCATATTCTCTCCATAAAATTATTCATTTTTATTATTGGTAAAGGCATGTTGTTTTAATTACTCACCATTATTATTATTTATGTCATTTTCCGTTGTATTACTTACCCTTACAGAGAGTTTCAACTCACCCCTTTCTTATGTTTCATTTTCCCAGGATATGATGAAGTTAGTTATGAGTGACCTATAGGAATAATCTTGGAGTATTGGATGTTCTTAATGAAATATATTTGTCTTTTATTTCTCTTCAAGCTGTAAAGTTGAACATATGTATGAATATTGTTTCAAACAATACTAAACTGATCGGTCTTTCAAGAAATCATTTCATTGTGATCATTCCTATGTTATGTAATAATGCACTGACTCAGGGTAACTAGGGACGGGGCGTTAAGAGTAGGTTATCAATATTCATGATATTGATGTATTCAAGGACTAATCAATTTTAGGAAAATTTAGGTAGACAATATGTATATACTTGTAAATGATAATGTATTTAACAAAATTTTGATTGAAGATATTTTTAGTGAATTATAACTAATTTTTGGGACTGTGATTAATATAGACTTTTTTTACCATATGAACTAGTGGATGATATCTATTTAAGGTTTAGAATAATGTTAATTTATAAAAAAAATATACGGTTTCGATGTGGTTTAATGTCATATAAATTCATATAGTTTTATGAAATTTATATTTTTGGGATTTTATTGTTATTGTATATATAAACTTAATTATATGATTTTATAAAAAACAAATGTATTTAGATCAATGATATGTATCATAATATAGCCTAAAATTGTATGGCTTATGTTATGTTATATGTTTTATCCATTTGATAAATATTTAAAGAACACACTAAAATACATTAACCATTTAGTAATACTGAAATTCTTTAGGATGTAATTCATTTATGGGGGACAATATTTAACACCCTAGGATATAAATATATGATTAAATATTAATAATTCGAATGTGTTCATTAGATTACATTTCTCCCAACACTAAACTAGAATGAAAACACTATAATTTTAGATAAAAAAATATTACACGTAACTAAGAAAACCAAGCCAATGAATTAGTAAAAAATATGATTATCCTATTTTTTTTAAAAATTTGTAGAATATATTATAATTTTTACTTTAAGAAAATATTAAAATTCAATTAGTGTAGCTAAAATATCTAATAGGATAATTTTATACATATAATGGTATGATTTTAAATATTTTCATTTTATATATGATGCATTAAATGTTCAATAAAGATGTGATTAATGATTGTAAAATATGTGGTTTACAAATTTGAATTACAATAAACATTTCATCGAGTTGGTGGGTTACATGGCCTCTACTGTTCCTCTCAAACACCTGTGTTTATCCTTTATTATAGAGGGTGTCAAGGTGGTATGGTGGGGTGACAATAATTTCCTAATCAAAGTGACATTTTAGTATAAAATATAACCAATAGTTGAATAAAAATTAATATATATATATATATATATATTATAACATAAGAAAAACAAAATATTAATCATAAATTAATGAGTTATCATGCATGGGAAAGCTGCAATTGACTAATGTTATTCCTCCTATTGGAATGTCAATAATTAGGGGATACTAAAAACACAGATATAAAAAAAAAATCAAAAAATGATATCCTAATCAGCATACAAAGAAACAACTCAGTCATCTTCTCATATGCTATCACTTACATAACATAAAAACAACCAATATTTTCAATGTTCCCGAACCTACGACAAGATGATATCTATTTGGGTACCAAATGGTAGAAGAAATTTGCTGTGAGATATTCTCACTAGGTCACCACCTTCAGTGTCTAGTTCATGGATTTAAAATTTAATTGTGTCCTCAAATAATAGTAAACATGTTTAAGGAAATTATTATCTATAAACATGTCAGGATCAAGTTCCTCAGGGTTACATATCCATATGATAAAAACATTAGACTATGATGGGAGATCATAAAATATGTGACTATATATATATATATATGATTGTGTGTATAAATATTCTCCAAATACATAGTGACATATGTATCCATATATATATATATAATATGAATATCTAGGACCTAAGTCTTAATATAGGTGTCTTTGTACAATTGTATGGGTCTTGTTGGTAAAAAATAACATTGTTCCCAAATATTATAAACTATAAGGGATTCCTTGCGTGAGTATCTTTAGCCAATAGGGATTCCATTCTCGAGAATCACAATGAGAGAAACCATTACCATAATAATAATTTTCACCATTATCATAATAATAAGGGAGATCACCCCAATAATATTATGGGATTCTTTTCCCATAATAATACGGGTTTTCATTCCCATAATCATAATGGATTCGATTCCCGTAATAATAAGGGACACACTTCCCATAATAATAAGGGAATCCATGAAAAATATAATAAGGGAATACATATCTACAATAAAAGGGATTCCCAGCCTCTAATATATATAATGATAATATTAAGGGATTTTATATCTATTTAATATTCACAAAAACACTTCATAATATTACATTCCTATGTTCAATGAAGTAGTATTTGAGATGGTCACACCATTCAATCTTCCTCTATTCCAAAAAAAATAAATTTTTTCAAAAATTATTAATGGAATGAGAAGCATTCATGTTCATTACATAATATAAAACAAGGAAAAGGTGTATAATTCCCTCCTAAATAAGGATGTCATCGGCTGAAACCATTCCATAATACAACAAGAATCAGTAATTTAACCATTCCTTTTCCTTCAATATAGTGTTAATAAAATATTGTTTTATTATAAAATGAATCAAGATTGAAATAAAACATCATACATTTATTTTTAATTATCCCCTTGATTATGGATAATTCATCATACTTCAATTGTTGTATTAAGGGAAATAGAGATATTATAATCATATGTGAGTAACAATTTTCTATAACAATTAATTGAACTTCATAATAGGGTGGTTTAGATTGGGGTCATTGACCTACAACCATAATAAGTATCTATGTATCATCAAAATCATCATTTAAGAAATTAATTTTATATAATTTTATATAATATGTATAATTTTGAAATCTATTCATGTAGCATAATGGTAATATTATATAATCGAATGATACTTTAGGAAAAAGAAACTAGAATGCCTATCTCATACATAGATTCCTCTATTCATCTAATACAAACCCCAATTTGAACTAAAATGGGGTAAATCATGTGATTATTCATACTCCCAGAATTATAGGGTGAATCAACTCATTTGAAGATAATGTTTAGGAAGGTGAGATAAATAAATATATAGTGAAGGATGATTTATAGACTTACTGATATTATTCAAATGCATCAAAAAATATTCAACTCAGATCTCAGGATAGAGTGTTTCTACAAAGGGATAGAAGGAGGTTGTGTGGAGGATAAAGGAGACCTCATATGACAATGGGAGAAGAAATCAAGATAAAACCCATCTATGGGAAATAGTAAAAATGAAAACTTCCGCAATTAATAAGGTTTGTAGTTAGGCTGCATGGTTTAGATAACAGTGTTCCAACCAAGTAGCTTCCACTATCCAATAGCTGAACCCAACATAATTTTGTCTCATAGTTTTGGATAACCATATTCTAATAATGAGGTGTTACTAGTTATATTGAACTAACCATACGGGATATGCACAAAGTTTGGAGAAATCATTTGTGGCCCCTTCTCCCACCTCAAAAATTTAATATATTCATTCCACACAACCAGTAACCCCACATCGCATGGTTTAAAAAAAGATGATACCCCCCTTATAGTGTACATGTTTTTTTTTGTAGGGAAAACATACTTTAAATGATTGTTATCACTATCTTTTTCTCATATAAATTGAGTATTTGGGAACAGATTCTCTCAAAACTCACCCAGAAATTCGACAATCTTATCAATTAGTCTAACTTATCGAAATACAAATATGTATTCAAATTCATAACATTATATTCTGAGATTTAATTTATGAATTTTTTCACTCCACTAAATGGAATGTTAAAATAATTATATATTTCCTAAACTATCCAAAATACAAGGCCTAAAAACTTCCACAGCTAAAATCATTGCATCCCTATGACGACTTTCCTAAAAATCATCTCTTATCTCACATTGGTAGTTATATTTCGTTCAAATGGCCCTATTAATTTTACATATCCAATTCACTTACAATGGTTATGTTAAATATATGATATCTAAGAAAATAAAATATGAGACAATAATCATCATAAAAATGGAATATCAAGTAAACCATTACCTGATCCCATCCACCATAAGATATGGCCACCTCATCGACTAACCTATCATCTTCTATTCGGTTACCCCTCATATATGTTGTATCCTATAAAGGATAATTCAAATTCTAATTATTTTTAGCATTATAATTACCCATTGATACATTCTCCTATTTTTCTAGTGACTATAATATCCCATTTGTCATTTTAAAGGAGACGGAAAACCCCGATTGACCCAACCAAGTATGGTCACACTGGATTTTCCTTGTAAATCATCAACAGACCATTAAGATACATCATCATCATCTCAATTGAACACCAAATGTGATTACTCCCCAACCTAATATAAATATTTTATGGAACACATGTGGTACCGCCTATGGTCAATAAATTTTATGAATGCTCGACCTTAACTATGAATATGTCATCTAAAACCTAGATCCAAAGCCTTTATCCCAAGGAATACATATATTGTTATGATCACACTCAATAATTATTAAAATATGCTCAAAGTTATGTCTTCCATATGAATAATGTTTCATTCAAACCATCCCTCTGATAAAACACTATCACCAACACAATCCAGATCTATCAACCGTGGATCGTCATATGTACTCTTTGTTTATGGGTCCCATCTAGAATTCACCAAAATCCAAAATCAAATATGTACATGGAATTTAATAAATATTACATAACATTATTGTTTCATTTATTAAATATTAAAGGATACGGAAAATGATATTCTGATAAAAAGTATCAAAATTCAGATTTCCTTATCAAATGATGGTCCTTCAATCAAATTAGAAGTTACTCAATTTTAAACATTAATTGTGGCATATATCTACCTGCATCCCATTATACTCATGGTGATATCTCAATGGGTGTCATGATCATCTATGAATATAAAGTATGTAAAGAAATCTACTTGGATTACCATTGATAAGATTGTATATCTCTCTAAGGCCACACTCAATCAATAGGGCGTATTTTCATTGAATCAACCTATGAGGCCATGTATCCTGAAAATGTCTGACCAGGTCAAACTATTGGTCTACTGACCCAATCACATTGATGTTATCAAAAAAGAGTTAATAAATATCTCTATAGTAGAATTTTTAAAAAGAGTCTTGATTAATATATGATGGTGCATTTAAATGCTCTACCACATGACAACAAATACATAGTTACCACTTATTAGTCAATGAAACAACTAATGTACAACCTTATCTCTCACCATTCATAAATGGTTAGTTACTCAACTAATCACCACTCCATAATATTTCCTTGCATGCATGAATTCACTACTAGCCCATCAAAATCATAGATAGGCCATTAATCCTATTTCTAAATTAATCATTCAGACTCTGTATAAACTCAAATTGTGTTATATATCGAGAATACTCTCTTGGACTATAAAACCCATAGTTACTAGCCTCACAAAATTCATAATTATTTCTGAGAATTCATAAATATCCATCTTCGATCATGTTCCATATTATTAGAAAAAATTAATATTTATAATTGATGTGAGTCTCGACACCATACGACTGTCCTATAAACCATTTAACTAAAAATTGAAACTTATATCCTCGTATACACTCCCTCACCACCAAATGTGGATCTTAGACATTACTAATGAGATTATTCCATGAAATAAATCATTAATTGTAGGACCAAATATTGATAAGTTCACAAGAATAGTTTCTTCTTAGATGCACAAGTGACGTTCATCTATAGTCACCATCAAACACATCAACATCATCTAGCATAAAATCCAAAAATAAAACCAATCAATAGATTTATTTTACCAAATAAATTTTAAAAGTTATCCTCAATTACTATGATAAGTTACATTATAATTCTCATGTTGTCACAATAACCCCTTTAACAAGATCCTAACACCCAGGTCACTTTACTCAAGATATGACCAAATAATAGTGAATTCATCTACTTATGATATTTCCAATATATTATGAAACCACATCGTATATAGTATTTCATTACCTTTTCAATAAAACTATATTAAATCTATTGCATAGATTTTTATCTTGATGACAACCATCTATAAAAATAGAAGATACATTGATATAAATAAAGCATAATATGTGATACATTTTCCTGGAATGTTATAGTATAAAAATTGATCATCACATATACATGTTATCTATAAGATTATTAGCAATTTTCTGACTCATGATTCATGCATCATCAGAAAATAAAAAAGTTCTATATGAGCACAAAAATCACTAACTATGCCTTAGTAATGTCTAAACCTCTAAATATGTGTATTAATAGACTATCAATATTCCAATAAACAAAAATTCTTACATGTGGACCTACATTAACTTGTTATTTTTCTATAAATTTAGTGTCATAAAAAACTCAAAATTCCATAAAATGTTTTCCTTAATATAAAATATCATAAATAAATTAGTAATTCCTTAATGATCTGAGGGGGATACTTCTATTAGGATTTCCCTATACCAAAACATAATGAATTTAAATTTTTACTAGATTCACTCTAATGTTGGTCCCTATGGACTACCTCCAAAAATATTGGTTCAATGAAACCTATGAAGAAGTCCCATAGTCTTGTTGGTAAAAAAAGTTCCCGTTCAAGGGAAGAACCTAGGGAATGATTTAAACTACCATTTCATGAAGGAAAAAAACTAAGAACACATCATTAATAATTCTTCTCAGACATTATGTAGAATAAAATTTTATCTTAAAAATTTTAAAGTCTTAGTTTTTTGAAATTTAAGTAATTGTTATAACAAAAATTTTCCTTTTAATTTATTTGAATATTACTAACAGGAATCATAAGAATGTTATATAAAAGTTCATTTTATAGTTTATTTATTCCGGAGACATTCTATTAAAAGTTATTAAATTTATCTTAAAAATATATTCTATTTATTTTTCTATCAATATTGTTCTCACATCTACTCCCAGTTATTGAAAATTTACATTTCTAATATATAGTGGGAAACACAATTTAGGTTGTAATTAAAATATTAATTAATTTAAAACACAAACTAATAGTTCATAAAATAATATTAATGAAATTATATCATTTTTATGGAAACATGTTTAATAAAATACATCCTTAAATTTATATGTTAACTATATATGTGGTTGAAACTCTCTAAAAAACCATCTCATATAGCATGAATATACCCACATGGGGTTAAGTATTAAGGAATATATTGAGTTAAAGTTGCATACATGTGTCTCACAATGCTCATTTAAATCAGTTATGTGAATCCCATGAAAATTAATTATTAAAATTGTTAACACCCATAATGGGTTTATATCAAAATTAACATGCCCCCACTAACCTTAATGGGTCCGATTATGAATTTATGAATTTATCCATATGGGTCATTGGGCCAATGTAATAGTTGTACTGGACTCATATGTCATATTTTATCATTTATTTAAAGTTATTAATTTTATATAAGGAATAAAATACATCATTTATTCACAAACACACACACACACAAATATATATATATATATATATATATATATATATCATGGTTAAGATAGATGAACCACTACTCAAAAATTATAACTATACATTCCTTTAGAAGTCATAATAGGAATTCATGTAACTAAAATCATGTTTATACCTTCAATGTATGAATATATCAAGCATACATATATAATGGTTTTATTATATGGGTTACCATTCAAATATTTTAAATACCTAACGTTATTTAAAAAAATGGATCCTATTTAGTCATAGACACAAATGTTTTATCCCATAAAAACAATGGATTGTGGATCATAATTGGTTAATTATGTTTCCACCAACATTATGTATGGAATAAACCATTTAATTCCATGGAAATAGGCAAGAATAAATTAATTTGTCAAAATATAACAAATAATAAAATCAAATTGGTGAGGAATTACATGAATGTAAGCATATGATTTTATATTATTACCAGACAAGAAATAATGATGAATAATCATAGAAACATAGTATACAGTAAATAATGATTATTAATAATCAAAACATGGTATAAAGATATTATGACACATTATTTAATAGTAAATAAATATTTCCATTATTTGATAGAATATTTATGAAAGTTGAATCTATATGTGCCTAAAATTATGCATATATTTGTACTTACTTTATATAATAGGCCAAGGATATAATAAAATCAACCAATAAATCAATAACATGCCAATGTATGATAATCATCAAAGGTAAAATAATAATCAACTATAATAGAAAATGAAAAAGTAATATCATCCAAGTAAACATGATACTTCCCTCATTCATGGGTTATATAGAACTAGATATGAGATATTTACCAAGTGTCTACATGTACCCAATTCATGGTCTTTATTCTCAATATAATTGTAAAATGTATGAAAATGAATATTTGATGCCACTATATATCATCTATAGCTTGAATAAACTATAAGGTACCCCGATATAGTCTATCACATATCTCCAATTTCAAGATGATGTATACCCAAGGAAACTATCTAGAGGTGATGGTCAATATTTTGTATAGTTTGAAAACATTACCCTCGTGATAAATGAAGTGAAATCATATAAAATATAATCAATAAAACAAAACATATTAACAAATAAGAATCTGAATATAATAATATATGTTGAATAATTTTAATTGAATGAGTAATCATTAATTGACATGGCATAATGCACAAGTGGAAGACATATAAATGGCATCACAATAATAAATGGTCATAGAAACAACTGAATCTTAAACAAAAACAATCCAATTAATATTCACATATTAATCCTAAAAATATATCATTATTGTTAACCTAAAATCATTTCATCATGTATAACAACATGCATCATCATCTAGGGATGAGAACCTAGAACCAAATGACTTATATTCTGGTGGGAGATGGTGGTAAGATTAAAGTGTGAGATAATCTAAATAGGACACCACTAATGGTGTTTTTTGTAATCCAGTCCCTGAATATCAAATTAAATAGATTGATGATATTATAATAAGATTTTTTATTGAAATAAATAAATCTATACAAGTTGGGCTCAGGTTCCCCAATGACACCTGGCATGACAATAATTGATTTATCCTAAGATGGTAAATGACTAAACAGGTGACTATATGTGTATATATATGTATATATATGTGATCTTGGTACATAGTTAGTCATACAGACATATATATTGATACTATGACAAGATAGGACCAAAGCCATAACTTATGAATCAATACATTTTCATAGGAGTCTTATAGAGTGACAATGGCCACCAATCTCGAATATTAAAAAGCATGTGGGACACCATGACTGAGTATCATAACTCAAGAGGGATTATATGCTCATGTATCACAATAGGGGATAGAATTCCTATAATAATGTGGCCTGTAAAGACCATAATAATAATGGATTACATGACCATTATAATAATGGATCCCATGACCATAACTATAAGGGGATCAATCCAATAATAATAAGTTATACCCTGACCGTATTTACAATGGCTGAAATTCCTGTAATAATAAGGAACTCCATGATAATAATAATAAGGTATTCCATTACAATAATAATAAGGGATTTCATTCCTAAAAAAAGTGACTTTTATCCCATAATAATGATAATGATTTTATTAATTGATCCCATGGATTTAAAATTTCAAGAAAATACAGCAGTACATTTCATTCATAAGTGTCAAGGATGTGAAGGAAAGTTATATAGTCTTACTATTCACAATTCATTTAATCCAAATAACACATTTTGGTAAAAACATTTTAATCATAGTCCCATTGGAATTATCATTCGATTATATAAAACATGAATAAGGGGTATAATAAATTTATAAGCAATGAGACCATGGGAAGAACTCTTTCCATAATATTATAATGGTCAATTATTTAATAGTTCATTTTCAACTTAGTCATCTTAATCATTAGGTATTGAATAATGACTTCCATACCACATCATCAATTTTTGTGTAATTATCTCTTTGATGGGGGATATTTAAAGACATCCCCATGGTGGTTTTAAGTTTAAGTGTATCACTATAATCATAAGTGAATAGATATTTCTAATAGCCTTTAATTGAACTCTAAAAATTTAGTTGTTAATATGGGTTCAATGACGAAAAACCTTACTGATGGTTTAAATATCATCACAGTCATGGTCAAAACATTTAACTAAATACATTTAATGTTTCATAATAAATTTATCTAAATCTCTATGTGAGGAAAATTTGTATTAGGATATATATGATATTGAATTTAGGGGAACGAAACTATATCACCTACCTCCAACTTATGAGGCTCCACTATAAAATATGGGGCCTTGATTAATTTTAGATTAAATTCAAATATTTGGAAAACATCCTACAAAAACGGGGAATTATCACACTTGATTATAATATAAAAGAATGAGAAAAAGTGAATAAAGGAAGAATGTAGAGTCTTATAGTTACTGATACACTTCCAACTAATTATATGGTGTTTGATTCGGAGATCAAATGAGTGAGAAACACTAAATAGAGTGGTGGATAAAAGTTTTTACACGTTGGAGGCCTCCTAGGAAAAATGTAGAAGAAAATAGGGTAAACCCCAATTCATAGAGGAGGGGAAATGGTAAATATTTCCCATTTAATGAGTCTCATAGTTAGGTAGCACAATTTTTGCAACACTGTGTCGGTCTTGCATCTCACACTACCCAAGATCCACACCACATGATGTTTTGACATAATGTTAGGGCTCTCTAAGAATAAATACTTCTTTGCTACTAGTAAAATAGAACTAGTCATGTGGTCTAGGAGAATGGTTTAGCAGACAACATGTATCCAATTTACCCAACTCTACAATTTACTATAGTAATTAGAAATCGTCATTCCCCCCACATTGTATGGTTCATCAAATCCTTCAACTACATTTATAGGGATGAAATGTTTCTCCTAAGATGCCTTATATTTTAAACAAACCATGATCCCCATATATTTCTTATGGAAAGTGAGTCTTTGGAGCCTTAGGATACCAAAGCCCACTACAGCTTCTGGAAGTCCTCTCTTTCCATAACCCATAAAAAACGCTTAGGTGTTTATATTTTTATAATTACATTCTATGACTCAATGTAAACTTTCTGATCAGTCTAATGGAATGATAACTCTAATGGAACATTCCAACTCATCTAAAATATTGTTCCTTTAAAAATATATTTTATATGAATATTTGGTTAAAATATATTTAAATCATAGAAGTTAAGAAACATGGAAGATAATGGTTAATATTTTAAAACATTATTTTGTTATAAAATCTATTTTTTATTGTTTTTGTTGGGTCCAAATTGTGTAGAGGAGATATTGTTTTTTGGAATAAAATATAAATTACTATAGGAAATGTTGTTTTCTCAATAATGGGAAAAATGATAAATGTTGAAAATATAATGGAAATTATTGTAAAACATGTTCAATAAATTTTCAAAATATAATTTTAGAGGTTTTTTTGCCTGATCTATGACTTCAAGACGAGGGTGTCACATGGTGGTGCCCTGAGATATTTGGCCACATAACATTAAGCACGCCTTGCCATGTGCCAGAGGTAGCTGACTAGAAACAATTTTCTATATTATAGAATTAGGATATTATAACCACTTTGTCAAGAATAAAAAAATTGTAATAAATACACAATATCCAATTGATATAAAAGATAAAAATGATAATACCATAATATATAAATACCAGAGTCACATAATGATCCAAAACATGAAAACAATATCCTAAACTAATGTAATATATATTTCAACCTATTATAGGTGTCAGTTGTGTAATAAAAAACCAAAATAATGAAATTGAATACTCTAAATCAGGTCCCAACATAATGCAAGGTTCCATCATTGGTGCTCTATTCCTACTTAGAAATCTAGCATATGAAACCTGTAACTTCTACCATCCTGAAAACATAATTTTTTTAAGTACTAATCAGACAGCTTGAGTAGGGTTTGATAACAACTTTGTATGGAACAAAAAATGGTTTCTAATATAATATCCTTTCAAGGAAAATTATGTCATTTTATAAATAATAACATATAAAAGATAAAAAAAGAAATTAATATATTAAAATATTCTTCATTTAACAACAGTATTCCATGGGTTCGTGGGGAAAATCAAACTATCAATACCTATTTTTCCCAAGTGGGAATCTATATCATCAACAAGGTGTTTCATATATCATATAAGTCAATTGTTTTTTATACCATTTACCTTAAATATCTTATCGAAATTACCTGTAACCTTAGTCCAATCCCAAAATTTTTATCTTTGTATATAATTTCTATCACCCAGTGGGGTTTTTATAGATTAGTCATGATCCAACATCCTATATTTTAATCAATCACAAAAGGTATTTCAAGAATCCATCTATTTAGAATACTAAAATATTATCCAGTAACAGATGATATTTTGAAGCATTAGTCCATTTTCCACACTTGAATATCAGTTAATCAGATATGGGAATTTGATAAAACAATCATTTTCCCAAAGATGTATATCAATCAATCACACATATATCACATATATATCATTATTATCATGGTTAATAATCATTATCCCCTTATCAATTACTCCCAACGAAGTTCAACTTTTCAATTTATCAAAACATTCATGGTTCTTCATGTTCATCACATAGACATAATATAAACAATTAATCATTAAAAAAATTATAATAATTTAATCATTGAATCCATTAACCCTTCAAGGTTAATCCAAAATCACATAATTATACTTATCAATGAATTCATAATTACATTAGTTAACAAATTTGACACTCACATTAACTAGAAAATTGCATAATCACATTCATTAATCAATGAATTAATTAATTTAAATAAAAATTCAATTTCTAAATATACCAATTGAAATTAAAATATTATTTACACACAATTACCAGAAATTATTGTTGTAATTGAATAATATACCATGTAACTCAAGATTATTGATCAGTGTCCATCAATAATAAAATCCCCAATTGAAGTAGATTGTTCATGATCCCAACAAAGATTGAGATCTAGAACCAAAACCTATATCGATGATAAAATAGAATAACAACCTTAAAAAACTAGATATATCAAAACTCTTATAGAGAATATAAATAATCATATTCATCTAGAACTATATTGGGAGATAGAGGAATCTAAATGGTAAGAGATTACATACTAGGTTAGGTAGAGATTCGCCAATAGGTTATTTGATTCATGAACAATGGTGTCCATAAATCATTGGTACCATTTCTGAGACCACAAAAAAATGAGAGATAACTTCTTATTTTTACTTTGGGTTAATGAAGGTAAAAATTGGGGTTATAGGAATTAAAAAAAAAGAGAAATAAATTTTTAGTGCATGGTTTCTTGGGAAGGGGAATAATATTTTCTAAAACATGTATCCTAAATGTGTGGCTCATTACATATATACTTGGTTTCTTCAATGAGGGAAGATAGTTTTACATACAGTGTTCCAACATTGGGATTATAATGTGTTTATTAATGAATGATTTCTTAGATTAAGGTGTATAGTTTGGAAAATACATGTGCCAACCATGTACTTCCACTTTTTCTTCCAAATTTTCCTATTTTCACCTTAAAAAACTTAAACAAAAGCCCAGCAAAGATATAGAAAAATAAGGGAAAAATAGTACATTTAAATGGAGAGAAGACACCTTTAAGATTGTACATGATATTAAAATATTCCCACATTATAAAATCTCATTGAAATATTATACAACCAATGATCACTAAGATTCTATGGTAGAATGATCAGGACATTGAGTCAGCATATCAACTTTACTCTCCTATATTTCCTCATTATTACATCGATGCTTCGAAAATACTCAATATATCAACACATTGATTCTTACCAATACATTCTCACTGATATCAAAATCATTTCTCATATTGTCCCAAAAGTATGTATCAATCTCAATCACAACAACATCTGTGTCATTAATGTGAGATTTTTTGGGGTGATATCGTGGAAGGTATGACACATAAAAGTCAAAATGCATTGAATTTTACCTCTGTGGAAGATCTTATAGTCATTTCACTAGAAAAATTCTCTTAGTAACCCCAAAAGGTATAATAATACTTGGTTCTATCTTTTCCTAACTCCAAATCCTATGGTGACCTAATCTACGCAACACCTGAAGGAACACATAACAACCCACTATAAACTCAAGGGGTAATAGACACCTATAAACATATTTCTTATTAGTACTATGAGACATAGAAACACATTTCCAAGAAAACCATACCTTATTTAATGTCTCATTAATGATACTTGGTCCCAATAGATGTAAATAAATTCACGCCATCCATCACAGAGGTAATCCTTATGACATGCGATAATGTCCCTCAAACGGTGTCATCTCTATAGTTTATAAATAATGGTTTTCGTATTAAAAAACAATGGGTGGTAATTTATTTTTCCATGACCCCCCAATGTAAAGAAAACATTGTCATAAAATATATTCCAGTACCTGGATAGTACGCTCTGACTTCCTGGTTTTCTATACGTGGAATGTTTTATTCAAAAATAATTAGGTACCCAACACATTTTTTGAGCCATACCATAAGTGGGATGAAACTTGTGAGTCATTTTATGAAATAATAATTTGTACCACACCTTGTAGACAAACTCTGTACCAAATTTATAGGTCTCCTTATTGATCCACTGAGAAAGTCACTAGTATAGGAAATAAATGCGCCACATTCATCAATGGATCCAAAATCTCCCAAATAGTGTCATTCATCCAAATAATCCTCAAGAGACCCCAAAAAATACTTGGTATTGTCATCCCACATTCATTATAAAATGGGAAACGACTGTAATAAACCACTAGGTCATTGATTCGATGCATTTGCCTCTTGGAAGCTATAATATCATGTGATGAACCTCATAATCTACTTCTTCATGCCCTGCAACCTATACTATTGACATAGTTAATGATACATTTTGGTGAAACATTTATGAACCTCCCACTTCAATGAGAAAAATTCACATTAACTCCAACTACATACACATAGGCCCAATATGAAATCCTGACTTTTAAGGACATAACATTTCATTACATTATGAAAACAAAGGATCTTTTCATGTTTAGTTTCCTGGAAATAAGGTACATATTACAAGAAAACATAAAGGCTTATTCTAATCCAATTGTAATGAAATATTCAGGAGTTCAATCTAGGATAATTTTATTAGATCTCATATCCTAGGTATAAATATCAAATAAAAGGGATGACGTTGAGGCCCAATAATGAAATAATCAAGGGAAACATTTATCATGCGATCTTGAAACATATCAGTAAGAGCATGAAACGTAAGGATAAGTCATGAGAAATAAAAATATAATAATAAAAATTACATGAATCATTACTTGACAATTTGGTTAAAAATTTTAATTGAGACATTCATAACTATATCACCATGGTGTCATTAATAAAAATTACCATAGTTGTTTACCAAGTTATCGTAAAATATATTAGCTATAATGACTAAATTATTTTTCCAATCTATTGTAGTAATATAATGTTAAACCATTCATATGTATTAAATTCATATTATCCACACATATGATAGTAAATAAATTCATTAATAACATGTGGAAGATTAATAATAGGGTTGTTATTAAAATCATGGAAGACAAATGATCTTGAAGTCATGATCATTAAAACATTTTTTCACCCTTGAAATGAAATGAGATTTAAATATTTGTAAATCCCCAAATCATTAATAAAATATAAAATCTAGATTAATACTAAATGAAAGGAAAAGTGACTTTGGAATTGATCTTAGATGTAAAATTGAATTTCTCATGTAATGGAGGGAAATTTGATAAGTAAATTTTGCAGTATGATGGGTAAAAACATGGATTTAGAAAAAGGTAAAATGAGATTGAAAAAGGGTATACCATTCATAAAATATTATTATTATTTTAATGAAATAATAGAACGTGAAAAAATAAATATTCTTTAAAATCTCAACAGTTACAATAACTATGAATCTTGAATGGAAAACAGAAGTGCAAATTTCCCTCACCTTGAAGATTTCTTCATAAAACATGGGAATCACCTTGGAGCCATGAATACAACATGGGTGGATACGTGGGAGAAAAAATTACTAAATCTTCTTGTAGGATGGATTTTGTGTGAATTTAAATATTGAAATGGGTGGTTATATTTTAAAGAAATGAATGATTTATGAAATAATTTCCAAATATAGGGCTTGGAAAACAATATTCTTTGAAAAAATACTGATCATTGGATTATCCATGGATTTTTGTCTTGGATTGTAACATTTGGATAAAATTTCATGTTATTTGATTCCTCTATTTTTTAAATTCCCTTTTAAATACTTATTTTGGCTTGTAAAAGTGAATATTCCACAATTTATTGTTTTTAAAAATAAAAAAATTCTTTTTAGTCTTAGGAAATTCACTTGTAGTATTAAAAATTAATTGGATCTGTTAAAATACACATTATTAATAGAATATAAAATTTTTTATTTTTTATTATTTTAATTAATTAATACATCATCACTACTTATATATGTTGTCATTATATATAATGAAACCTTAAAATTTTATTCTTTGTAATTCATGAAAAATTGAAATATCTTAGAAAATTATCAAAAATTCCCCCAATCCTAATTTGGACGTTACAATTTCATAAATGATGTTTATTTAATATAAAAATTTCTATCTATATTGGAATATTAACTTTAAAAAATAAAATTTCCAATTTTTTAAACATACTAGTTTTTAAAGAGGAATCATTTTTTTCACAAATAAATGTTTCATAGGCCTTTATAAAATTATTTTATAATTTACTACTTAAATAAAAGCGTTTCAAAATTTTATTTAATTTACAAAATTATATTCAATATAAATTATTTCATTATAAATATTTTGTATAATTTCGAGAAATATAAAATTACGGTTTATTTTCATTCCAATATCTAAATATCTAATTCTTTTCAATTAAATGTATATTTTGTTAAAAAATAGTATTCATAATAGGAATCTATAGAATAAAATGTTTTCTTATAAATATAACTTCACACATAATGTTTCTATGAGATGGATAAGTGACCCTTTATTACACCATTATAATTCCTAAAGGTAAGGTGTGAAAAGGTATTGGTTTTGTCGGTTTCCACGGCTTCAATCAATTGAGTGGTAATCTCCACTAACATGAACTTCATCAAGAAGTTATTACATTCATGATTAACACCCTAACTCTTGGATTGGGATTTTTAATTGGAAAACATCACTGAAAATACCTTTTTCTCATGTTTGGATGAGTCAGTTTTGAAAGACACAACTCTACTAGTGGAGGCCGTCAGATATATGTTCTATATAAATTATTCATTGCCATTACTAATTATAAACACTAATTATAATTATAATATTATGATATAAGGGTATAGTTTCCAATGGTGAAATTGAAAAATATTCACATTGACCACTTGTCATATTGACCAACAGTCATATTAACCGTTGGTCATATTGACCAATAGTCATATTGACCAACTGTAGTATTACTATTGAAAAATATTGGTAACATTTACCTTTATTCCTTATAAATAAAACATCATTATTTGAATCAATATTCAATACAAATACTCTTGAGGTTATATTTTCATTTCCATAAGATATGGGCTGGTTTACTTATATTTCATTTCATTTCATTTCATTTTCTTTGGGGGTGATGATTCTAGTATGTTTTGGTGATATATATTTTCCCATTTAAGTTATAATATTTTATATTTCCATGTACATTTGTATTGTTTTTTCATTTTATCTTTTATCATAGCTAACTAATATAATGACCATTGTTAAAGATATAAATTTATTTAACTCCAATTTATTTTTTAAATGTGTGATATTATATAATTTGTTACAGAACAATTTTCAGGAAATAAATATCATTTAAAAATATATATGTTTTTATCCACCACAACCCGATTCCTCACATGGATTATCTTATACTCATCTATAGTCCAATATAATAGTGAATCCCCACATTCATGTTGTTGCCTCGATGCCAAACAATCTAGATACTAATTATTTATTCACCTGATAATGCTCCAAAATTATAACCCCACTAATTCTAATTTTAGGGTAATCTACACAAGGTACTGTTAAACCAAATTATGAATTTCATCTAGAATTTTCATCATCTTCCACTCAGAGAAAGACTCCTTAATGGGATCAGTTTGGGTTCCCTATTTAAAATCATCTACAAAACTGTTTTCCTTTCCAAAACTATATTATAGCTCAAAATTAAATGACTATATATACTCAACACATCAATTCATTTAGAGACACTAATATCACTGAAAAAATTTGTACTTTAAGATATTCTAATCTTTATACTATGTAAACATTTTTTCCAAAGAAAATGCCACCATCACATCGAGTAATAAACCAGTACTGCAAACTCAAGATCATGTATAAGGTATGTTCATTCACGTTCCCTAAAATTTTGTAACCCATACACCACAACAAGATATCCCTACATCAATGATCCTCCATGATCGATCCCATATGCATCATAAAAAATCAATACACTTCCCTTGTCTCAGGTAGGATTTATATTAGTGTCAATGTAAATATATTCTTGATCCCCTAGAAGTAATTTTAAAATACCTCAAACCATTCATACATTATCCCTATTTTGGTCAAGATGAAATACCGATCTACCAAGCCGAAAAAGAATAGGATGAACTTTGGTGGTATCCTTCTAATCCTAAAATGTTGTGGATATCAAAGTCATTTTATGGATTTTTCTAATAAAACAACTATGTACACTATCTTTGGCTCCTCTAAAATAGCTTCCTCTAATACGATGTTCCATTAATGTGTACCCAGTTGATACAGAATTGGAACTTTGATAGAATTGAATTTTTCCAATGATCCCTCAGTGTACTCAATTCAATATTATGATGTTGGGAATGAATTTAATGAGTCTATGAGTACACCATGATTTAATATAAAAAATAACCAAAACTGGTCTACGTATTATTTGATGTTTCAATCCATCAGTGCCATAAACATTGTTGGGGAATTCTTTATCCTGGTCAGCATCAAGAAAAACTCAAAAGGCCATACCTACTTCTAAAAGTAGTTAGTGTTATATTAGAAGGTAAAACCATCAACTGATGATGACATGATCTCATTTAAATCTTGTATAGTGTATAAGTCCCCTCAACTGATCAATTTAATCGTCGATATTAGTACGAGAGTACAAGTTCATTAATATCATCCGACTCATCTTCCAGTAATTAACACACGACGTAATGTCCCATCAGCCTTATTAGTGAGTACGGTAGGGAAACCCCAGTGAAATGTACTCATATCGATAAATACCTTATCCATAATCTCATCCAGTTGGGTCTTAATATCTTGATACTTCTCTGGTTCTATTCTTTTTGGTGAAATATGAATTTGAATTGAGCCTGACATGGACTCAATTTTATGTTCCACGTATTTATCTAATGGCATCCTAGTTGTGTCATCCAGAAACACATCATGGAATAGGTCTACTATGGGTGGAATGAAATTACCTTCCACACCAACATTATCCAACAAAATAATAGTAAATAGGGCAGTGATCTCCCCATGTTTTTTGAGATAATTTCCCTACGTGGCTCACATTGAAATCCCACTCTCCATGATGCACATAATTTTCTTCCATAAGAGAGGTAGAAATCACTCTCATGTGATAACAATCAAATTATTCTTGGTATGATACCAACTAGCAACTCCAAAAATTAATCCAACACCAACCATGTCATGTATATAGTGATTCAAATGAATATTATACTCCCCAAATTTGAGAGACATCCCTTGAACAAACTAATTTCTCTCGGCCATATTCCCCAAGGTGCATAAATTGTCATAATTAAAATCAAAAACACAACTATTAGACTCCACTGATTCACAAGATGTGTTGATATAAAAAAAATAGAGTCTCATGTATCAAATACGTGAATATCAAGTGTATAGGTTACAATAATAGTACCTATAACTATCAATGGTCCATCCTCACTATCCAAAAGTTTTGGATAAAATTCATGAAACTATCATTTCCATCATACCTATGCTACACCACTTTGCTAGTACAGACGATCTTGGACAGAAGTAACACATCCACTACCTCAACCACCACGTCTAGTAGAAATCCAACGACCATACTTATATAAGTAATAATTCTTCATTACAAAACTCTGATTCATACTAACACCTCTATCATTAACCATAAATTGTGTGTTCTTCCAAAAACATTATAGATTTCCAATAATTTTTCAAGACTGACCCTCTACCAGTGTGCAGTGGTAGTTTCTATAAATTGTTACCATCCTACCGTTGTGGTGGTAGATCACTCAGGTAATTTCATGTCTGACAGAACCTTTCCCTTATACACTCATCTTGCTATATATAGAGTTGAAATTTTCAAAATTATTCTTCCTACTCAGGGAATATGTACCTCATGTTTGACAAATAAAAACACCTAAAATTTACAATAATTATCTTTTAGTTTGTTCTCTGGTATGTGTTCTTGATTTAAAACTTTATAATACCTCTTCAATTGAATGATATTAACCAGGGATATAATTTCAGACATTATATCATCCTAAAACCACTCCTCCATAGTCCCCTTAACTGTATTCAACACTAGAAAAAAGCGCTAAAATCTATAAAGAGACTAGTATAATACATCATGGACAAGATCCGTTAAGTCAATATCATAAACTATGATACCCTATATTACCAAAACGTCTCATGGTAAAACTGATCCATTAACATCTCCCAAAATTCCTAACAATTCATGACCTTCAGGTGTCCATACCATGTATTGATGTCCCATTAATTCTTATTTAGTTCAAAAACATATATAAAACTTGTTGGAATCTATTATCAACTTGATTTCATAAATGTTTAGGGAACCTATGGATAGATGTAATCTAGAACTATGATTCCTCATGTCCACCCTCACTTTTGATAGTCCTAGAGTGTTGCAATTGGACCGCCCATGTTATGTATGTCATATTATTACCATGCTTCCTTAGTTATCATTCCATAAACATTGTAAATAAATAAAATATATAATGGAATTTCTATCTCTCCTCCTAACCTATAACTATTGAAGACATAGGTACCACTACTAGGTAAATAAAATTCGTTATGAAATTTTCTCATTAGACACACCTTTCCCATTTTATAATTTTTCTATTATTATTAATAATTTATAATTTCAAATGAATAATCATATTATATTCAATTTTATATGAAAATAAATTGATTTCAATTTCAATAAATTACCAAGAATCTAAAATTGATTATGTTCCCTAAAATTATACGTGGCATAATAAATACTGGGTGTCCTGAATAATCCATGTATAAAAAACTATCTATATTTACTAGGTCATGAGTGAAACCTCATAATATCTAAAAAACTATAACATCACACAACAAGTACATAACTCAATGTGAAATAACATTTGACTATAACAGCTCACATCAAAAAAAAATCCCACCGTAGTTACACGGTTTCTCCCATGTACACGTGTTAGCTACTCCCATGAAAGAGATCTTCACCAAGGCCTGAATCATCATAAAACCATGTCTTCATTTCCCAAATACTATCAAAAATGAATAGAAAAAAAATCTTTTGTTACTACTATGTGACGTCCTTACTCGGGTTTCACATGATGGTTCCCTGACATGATTGGCCACTTGACCTCTGGGGAACCTCACCATATGCAAGATGATTCCAAATAGTAGTGATAGACTAATATATTTCATGGGGAGACTATACCATCTTTATAGATGCATCAAAATAGTAGAAAAAAATACACAATTGCCAAATGATATAGAAAATAACACTGATACATACCAGTATCACCTGATGAACCAAAATAAAAAATTAATATATAAATAAAAAATAGTAGATATATAATATCGTAATAAGTTTCATGTGTATATTCATAAATCCAATATAAAAAAAATTAAAACTCCCATGTTGGTTCAAAAACTGATTCATGTTCCCTCATCCATGCTCTATCCCAAGTCATCCATCTAAAATAATGCTCTTTCTCTTATCTTATCACGCAAACATATTGTCTATTTGGGAATCGATCGGGCATCCTATGTAGGGAGTTTGTAAAACTCTGTAGGCCACTTCCAATGATGTCTAAAACAATATAGAGTCAATATAATTGTATATAATTCTATAATTAATTAAATATAGAATACAAAATAAGTATTTATCACATTTCATTTTTCATTATTTAACCCAATTTTTTCCTTTGTTCACCAGGACACCCAAACCATCAATGCCAGCATTGTCTATCAATAGTGTTTGAATAGTACCCAATTTATTTCACATATCACATAACACATAGGTTTTCATAAAAAATTTCATTTAAATTTCATACCATGGTTAATTGGGACCATAGTAGAATGCCAAATTTATTATCATAGAACATCATGTATAGCACCATAAGGGATTTTCAAGATTCATTCTTTATCACAAAATAAATTTTTTAATCACTAAAATTTGTGATTTTGAAGTATTAGTATGTGTTTCATACTCCAATATTAGTCAATTATATAAGGACTTTTGAAAAATCAGTCTATGTCCCACACTGAAATAATAGTTAATCACATATGTGATTCTGAATCATGGGTCTTATCCCACATTTTTATATTTATCAATCAAAACCAACATAACATATATCACATATATATTATTTTTTCATGATTAATCATCATTAAACCCTTCATCAATTATTCACAACATGATTCACCATTTAAAATTATCTAAAGAATCATGGTTCAAAACATTAATCACCTGGAACTAATATGAATAATTTACCATTAAACCAATTATAATCATTTAATAATATAATCCATTAACACTTATAGGATAATGAAAAATCAATTGGGTTCCATTATCAATGAATTAATAATCACATTAGTCATAAAATTTCATTATCCCATTAATTTTCCATTTATAAAATCCCCTAATTAAATAACTAATTAATTAAATCAACACGAGATTCAATTGTGGAAATGCTAATTGAAGTTCCACATTTAGATACATGAAATTATAATTCATGATTATTGGAAATATAAAATATACCCCTTACCTCATGGTAATTTATGATAATTCACCAACATGTAAATCCTCTACTGATACAGAACAATCAAGATAACTGTAATGAATAAGATCCAGAACAGAAACTTGAATACAATATCAAATGGAAAAAACCTTCAAAAAACTAGATCGAATACCTAAAAAATTGATAATAAAAAATTCATATTCATCCAATAATATATACGGGAGAAAGAGGAATCCAAATAGTAAGAGATTACATTCCAATAGAGGCCCAAATCTATCAATCTGATCTTCGATTCATCATGAATTTTTTTCAAAATGACTTCGAATGCTCTAAGGGTCCCCCAAAAATAATAGTTAACATATTTGGTCAAGTGGGGGTGAATGAGTATGAATTATTATGGGGTTAAAAAATCTTAAAATACATTTTAAGATAAAATAATTCTAGGAACACAATTTTGTATGCAAGGGAAAACAGTTTACCAAACATTGGGTGCAAACCATGTTCCTCATCCTAGGTTCACATGATTTCTACTAGGATAGAAGATGTTTTCAGAAACACGGACCCAACCTTTCAATTAACCCCACTTTTTTAATTCACATTTTACAAGGGGTAGAAACATTGTTTATGAAAATCATTCACCAACCATGCATTAATACTTTTACTTCCAAATTTCACAATTTTTGCTTAGAACACCCTAGAACAAATTCCATCTATAGATATAAGATAATATGGATAAACAAATAAATATAAATGATCAGGTTAAATATTTCAAAATTTTTGGGATCTTACACTATCTCTTCCTCACTCAATTATTTCTCAATTTTTGATTTCATGGAATTGACTTCCATTAATTAAAAATTAATGGATATTTGTAAAAAATATACTCCTTTTAACTTATAAAATGGGCATCTATCAACCTATGAAATACCAATAATAATTTTTATATCATAATAAAAAACAATAATTTATTTTCACCATATTGAAACTATAATTTTTAAATTTTCATTTTGTCACAACATTTTTAACTAAGTCCTCTATTTCAATGGGATTATCCATGGAAATATTAATGTGATCAACATCATTATTACATTTATATTCAAATTACATACTTTCTATCACATATTTATAATTAGAATTTTCAAATACCAATATAGTAACATCATTATTGGTTATATACTGAATTTTAATATGTTAAGGTAATCATGATTTACCAACATTCAAATGTTCGCATATGGAAAAAACTAACAACATTGGTCTTTTGTGAACTAACACCTCCATAAAAATTCATGCATATTTTCTCTTCAACACCATAAAAATAGTGATAATAAACAATTTAAGTAAATAATTATTAAATTTTTTTATATTTTAGATTTTAAAATGGTAAATCATATTATACACTTCCTTAATTGTACGAAAAAATTCATCATCCTTGTAGACATGTTTACTACTATCATCAAAGAATTATTTATTTAGGTTTTTGTTTTCATCATTGACATAAATATATGTCAATTTTAATTTTTATAATGAATATATATGATTTTTTATATCATTATTGTAATAGTATGATAAATAATATATCCTATTATGTATATGACTTAATAATGATCACCATTAATTCAGTTCTTTAAAACATGCAGACTAAGGTGAAAATACTTTTATTTATTTTATAAAATATTTTCATATATATTAATTATTGTTATTATAAAACCATTAAACCATATATATCACAATAATAAACAATAAATATGAATATTATTTATATTGATTTTACAAATCCACCACCACTTAATCATCCATTAATCATTATATCAGCATATTGGGATCAGTTTAATGACCTACTAGAATAACGAGATGATTTAATATTACGGATGACTATGGTAAACAAATTAAAATTTTAATAATATATAAATTTGTATTCTATGTTTTTGTCTTATTTTTGTAATGTTGATATTATTATTATACTAAATAAATATGAAAACAACTATTATTCTTTAGGAATCATTGAAACATGATCATTATTGACATTTTCTTCATGGATTATAACCAATACTAATATGTAATGAAATCAAACCATTAATAATTTCATTGTATATTTATTCCAATAACTAAATGATCAGTTTGGTATGAACTTTGTATAGATAATTAATACTAGAATATTTTTACATTACTAGATTAGAATGATCAGGATTTACTAAATGTGATTTTGAAAATAATTTACTACTTGATTTCATATAGTGATGGATTATAAGTGAACAGATTAAATGGAGATAATTTAGGTCATTTTATAAAGTATATTATTAATATATTTATGTTTTTTATGCACGATGATAATGTTAATTCTTAGATTTCAGGAAAAAAATATAAGGGCTTAACACCTCCGTTTTCAATTTTGGGATACAAATTTCTTACTATATAAACAATTTTTTAGTGGTTTATCTACAACTCCTTTTATAGTTTTTCACCATATTTTTATTTTTTATGATACTTTGTGACTAATATGATATCATATCCTATAATGTGTTTTGGAAATTAATGTTTCCAATATATTATGTGTTTTATTAGACTCAATTATGATTCTTGGTGACATGATAGATGTTATGAAACATGTATCATTTCTATTGATTTAAATTTTGTTTAAATACTAACAATTTTCTATATAAACTTTTAATTAATTCATTGTTTATACTACTCAAAATCATGTTCATTTCATTAAATATCATTTAAATCTAATGTTATTATTATCATAATTGTTTTCATTAACTCATTTTTCATTAATTTAGTAATGACTACTTTCTTGATATTATTTATAAATGTTGGATACATTATTAAATTTTATTGAATAATATTCAATTCTCTCACTATTTACATTTTTACAGTAAAATGACCCTTTCAAATACTCATTACGTTTGGAGTATGTTTCTCAAAAGGGATATTTACAAATAAAATATACTTGCATTGGGTTATAAATATTTAACAAGAAATTTTGTCTTCCATGAATGGATTCCACCATAATAATATTTAATTATATAGAATTTTATAATTCAATTTGGGAAAAATACTATTTAATAGTAAGACTATTTTTTTTATTCTTCATGATTTGAATTTTAAATAACGATGATTTTAATTTATTAAAAAATTTCCTTTAGTAATCAAAATATATTTTCTATAATTCACATAGAATAATCTATAACATTTTAAACTATCAATTATTAGAGAATTATTTTAAAAGAAAAAGTATTGATAATATTTCAGTGAACCGTTTCAAAAGATTAAATGTTTGTTTTTATTCTCTTCTAATGATAAAAATTATATATAACATATATTTGAATTTCTCACCAGTAATTCCCAATATCGTTATGAATGTGAAAACTATTGTGACAATTTGAAATTTTTATTTATTTTTTGTTTATTTTTTGAACTGAGTTTCATAGAATGAGAAAAAAAAATTAGTGTCATGAAATATTTTCATGGAATGGGGTTCAAGGGCCCTTATATGTTTTGGTTTCTAAGGATGATAGAAGAGGACTAGTTTTGGGACAATGTTTCTAAAAAGTACAGATTTTCCTTATTCATGTTGTGGATAAGTGATTCGTGCCATGAATATTTTTCATGGATTATTTCAAAGTGTTTTAGTACATGAAAGAGGAATAACTAAGGAATTTTGGTGTAAATCCTATTATTCATATTGTGGTAATATTTACCACAATATGAAACATTTCCAACTGTTTTATATTTAAATATGGTGCTCTACACATCTTTATCTGTTAGATTGAGAAGTATCTTACTTGAATGATGATGGTTAACAACACCTACATACTTATTCCTACACTCATGAATGTTTTATGTAATATTTGATGATATTAGTTGGTTTGTTCTTTCTACTCTTCTACTATTTTTTATTAATCATTGATACATCTTGATGTTGGACTTTTTTTATTTAGGGTTTTTTGATACCCTCTATTTAATTGTTTAAATCAGATTAATTGATGTGGATTTCATATATCCTACATAGATGAAATCTTAAGGTGAAATCTACCCATTGTTGCATGATTTTTATGGGGTATGCCATCATAATATAAAATAAAATTAAATAGACAAAATGAAATTAGTTTATTAATGAACCGACTTCTAGTTGTTATGAAATTTATTCATATTGTTTTTGGAATTTTGTTTTATACACTCTATGTGTGGTTGGTCAAGCTTCTACTGATTTGGGGGTTCATGATTATTGGATTAGAAATTATTCATCATGGTTTCAGATTTAATAATAAATTATAATTTTTCAAAATCAATTATTATTTGTGTGGGATGTGAAGATAGATATCACGTGGTGGTGTAACATCTGATTAGGTGAGATCAAACATGGAAATAGGTCTATGTCCTTTGGTAGTAATGTTAATCTAACTAAAATTCGAGTAAAAACATCCATTGAGGTTGGTTTTTAATGATCTGGACTTATAAATTTATGAATTCTTGATATGATAGATGAATATGTCGACACAATACTGATTCATTGATCATTATAAAATGAATGATTAAATTTTATATTTTATCTAAAAGTTTATTGTAAAATTAATTTTTCTTGTTGAAAAAAAACAATTAGTACAGACAATGTTGCAAGTCCATGATGGAATTTGTAACATCCTTGTTTTCCTCAGCCACTGTTGTTTATTTTCAATCCTATCATGATGTGTAATGTGATATACACAACCTGATGGGAATATACATTATGTTACATAGGGAATGTGACATAATGTCTTGAGGTTTGGATGTCTTCTGTGTCCTCTAGTGATAGGTTAGAGATAGATAGGAATTAATTACCTAGGGATTGGACTTCTGAGCCAAAATGCATTCCCATACAACATTGGAAAAGTTAAATAACAATGGAGACTTATTTTAACACTGAGGAATAGAGGCATTTATGGGTAGACACAAATGAAGCCAACCGATTTTGTTGGTTTTCAGGCCTACCAAATGTGTTTTCATATGGAGTAGACATTATTATAACACACTGGTTACGGGTATTGACTCAAGAGTTGAGATGGGATTGAGGGAACCTTATGATCTCTATGAGATTTTCCGAGACCCCATAATCCTCATTTGGATCTCTAGTGATATTTTACCATGGTGAGGTGGTTTGATATGTCATTATACAGTAACATAGGGTATGGAATTTATCGTATTCTTAATCGATATTTAAATTATGATTATCATTACATTACATCATCAAGGTGTATTTTGTTTTTAAATAGAAAATTACCATAGTGTAAGTCTTCTATTTTTAAAATAGAAAATTACCATAGGGGTAGTTTGTTATTTTTAAAATAGAAAATTTAATATATGGTGTTATTTTATTCTGACTGGAAAAAAACCATTGATTGATCATTTATTCAATTATATTAGCTAATAAAAATCCAATTAGGTATGTCATTATCACTTATAAGAAGACTCTTATATGATATGTATATTTTTCATATTTCTATGGATACTATCATAGGTATTTTCTTGGATAGATGATGAGAAAACACCCATTGGTGGTGGTTATTATTCCATTATGATTAAACACCCAACATTTTCTTATATAATACTTCCTTATGAAAACACTTATATGGGTTCGTTGTGATTCATGGAAGAGAAAATGCTACTAAGCGAGTTCATTGTTATTTATAAAAAACATTCATATGGTGTTTTCGGTTACCTATTGATGGGGAAACCCCTATAGGGGAGGTCCACATCTGTTTTGGTCATTGGACCTAAATGGTAAAACACCCATAATTGTGTTTTGTGATACATTATATATACACGTTAAAGACTTCAGAATTTTATTCCTATTCCCAATGTCATTGTAGTATTCTTAGAGACACCTAAGAACTATCTGATGTATGTATGGTCAACTAAGGTCTAACAATTGAGGATTTATAGTGGTATAATATAATTATTTTTATATTTATCTATTTATCAATTCTATTCATTTTATGATAAAATATAACTCAAATTTCTAAAAATAAATTACCATGTTGGAATGCATGTACTCACAACCTTCTCATGAAATCATTTGACTAGGGTTCCTCAGAAGTCGTCATGTGTCTTAGTATATGTTTGGAATAAATATAAATTTTATGAGTTATATATAGAGTGGATAGAGAGGGATCAAAAAATTAGGGATGAGGATTGGAGTCTGAGTTAGGACCTCTTTTTAGTTTTCTTTATATTGTGCATATAATATGTTTTTTGTATTGGATGAGAGGGTGAATGGTGTTTCATAGTGGTAATATCAATATTCAAACTTTATAAAAAGTTTATAGTATTTATAATTTTTTAAGGATCTAATATATAAATAATGATTTTATATGTTATTTTGAATGTAGACTCTAATGTGTGGGTATATTCCTCCAATTGAACCATCTTAGACCCCAAATTCTACTCATTATCCTTAACATATGGAGATATGTGAATGATTCCACAATCATGCCATTATAATTACTACTCCATGTGAGTTTTTTTAGAGAATTTCAATATGGTATTGGAGTAGTTTTGGTGGTGGTGAGGATTACTAATTTTAATTAGATATTATGAGATAATATCTATGATATGGAAATCTAAAAGTTAAATGAATAACATGACAATGAAATGTGATTTTCATGGGCTATATGGGCTTGGATAAGAATTTTCTAAATATTATAATAGTATTTTCAGTAGTGAATTTTGTTTCATTGGTTTTATCAACAATAAAATCAAATTTTTATTTATAAGAACATTTGGTTATTGGTGATGGGATGTGTCTGATTGAATAGGAATTTGATTCGGTGTTTGTTCAGGTGATTTGATTAGTTTCCAAATTAGACTTATTGAGTATTAGATGTGTTTTAGTGTGGTGTTTTTAAATACTAGTGTCCATAAGAGAATAAGAATTCCGTAGATAATTTGCATTTTTTATTTTTTGGAAGTGTAGTTTTTAATAATATATGATTTAACAAATTTAATTAGGTTGTTATATTCCCAAAGTTGTGTATTGAGATGGATTTTATGGGCCCATAATTGTTAAGAGTGCTGAATAGGACTAAAAAGGATTTTTCATGGGATTGGGTTACTAAAACATGATTTCTTCTCCCATTTAGGGAGAGAATATGTCCACAACACCATGACAATGTTTCATGTGTTGATTTTGATTTTTTTATGAAGTAATAGAGGTATGGTCAAGGGATATAGTTTTGTAACACACATGATTATTTTATGACCATATATGACACATAATAAAAAACATAGATTGAATTATTTTTATTCAATGAATATTATAAATCCCTTTATCCTCTAGATCAAACAAAATCCTAATAGAGGTCCAATGGATGATGAATATCTACTTATAATTTCTTGGTTCATAGAAAATTTTGGTGTGATTCTATAACTTATGTTGATTTTTTCATCCTCTTATCTTCCAATGATTTAGATTAATTTCATTCAACCTTTTTTTATCATTTAGGTTTTTTGGTTGTTTAAACTAAATCATTTTTAGATATCACCACTTTCAATCTGGATCTTCGGATTCCTAGATAGAGGATCACTTAAGAATTGTTTCCCACCATCAAGCATTGTTTTTACCAGTTATGTGATCATGGTAGTTTTTATATTATTTCAGATTAAATTATATATGTTTTGATATTAACTAAGTATCTGTGACTAACTAGTAAAGTCCTTTTCCCAGGTTGGTGATGGGTATGTTTTTTGATCTCTCTAAGGGAAGTTGTCTTAGGCCTTCATGACATGATAGTGTATATTAAGTTATTCAACAATTATTCTTCTTGGTTTTAAATTTAATAAATTATTTTTAATTTTTAATCAATAATTGTTGTGTGTGATATAAATATTGAGTTTTTGTGGTGGTTTTAGCATGTATGAGAAATTAGTAGACCTGGATGCGATTGGGTGAGCATGGGTAATAATTATGATCCTAGAAAAATAGAATAAAAAATCATTTTTTTTGTTTTTCATGTACTAAACCTATTTTTTAATGCATTCTTGTCCAAATACATGTATGTTTTTTTGCATCATTGTAGTTTTGACTTATTGAAAAGGTTGGCAGTTTTTTAAAATTTAACTAAAATGTAAAAATATCATATGAATTTATATTTTTTTGATAAAATAATAAGATTATTATGCACTATGGACGGGAAGGAAATTATAACTTGCTACTTTTCCTCATTTCCTGATGGCTACAGCCTTGTGTAGCATCAAATGTATTTGGATTTATGAAACATATAAGGTTAAAACATGATTTTACTTTTTGAATATAATATAATGTCCCTTTATGTGGGAGACAATTGGGGTCACCATGTATAAGATTGAGATGGGATGTGATGAATGGCCTTGGGATTTCCATTTGATACCCAAGAGATACACTAACTAATTAATGATAGGGTTATGTTAATGTTTAAACCATTTCCACCCAAGGCGTGGAGAACTGATAATAGTAGACTATATATTAGAAAATGTATAGTTTGGGTACAAAGTCCTACCTAGAGTTTTTTATAAGTTATAACCATGAGTTCATCTCCATTGTGATGGGTTTTCACCAAATATAATAATTGGGGTTTGGGGACGTATTTCATTTATCTAGGTCATTTGAGACCTGGGGGACCACAATGGGTGCCCGGATGACGTTTTGACTCATGTGAGAACTAGTACTCAGGATATGAACTATTATTTTGGGTTATGGTTTTTATTTGGCCTTTATTATATATTTTAATTATGATGTATTATGGTTAATACCCTTTTATAATTTTTTTCCTGAAATTTACAATACCATTTGAGATTGCCTATTATTTTTTAGTAGAAAACTCCCTCGGTGAATTTTTTATTTTATCTAATAAATTTCCATGGGTAGGTGATTCCTTATATGAAATTGGATGAGAATACTATTATGAGGGAGGATATTATTACATATGAGAAAACTGCCATAGGGGATGTCTATGTTAAATATATTAAGGGAAACCATATTAAGGGTTTTCTCAGATAATTATTTTGAAAATCATATAAGAGTTTATTTCTGATACTTGATATGAAAAAACCTTAAGTGGTGGAATAAAAAAAAATGAAAAAATAACACTTGTATATGGTGTTCTATTATAATTATAAGATAAAAAATATGATATAAGAGGTTTGTGTTTCTTATATTAGAATTCTTGTAGAGGAGATATATGCTACTTATTGGTAGGGAATTCCATTTACGTGAGATATATATATATATATATCAGGTTTTCTAATTCCACAATTAGAAAAACTACTATAGAGGTTATATAAGATACTTGATTTGTATACCATGAAGAATTTAGTTTTTTATAATTGGAGGCTTGATCATCGTGACATGCTCATAGACACCCCAAAAGCTGTCTTACCCAATATAGTCTATTAGGGATGTGGACCCAATGATAAACGAATGTCTATGATTTTATTTATTTTCAGATTGTTATATTATGGTCTCTAATGAAAATGTAATGTGGTCAAATATTTTCACCACAAAAATGTATATATCTTTTTTGGTGGTGTCATGGTATGTTTTTTACTGAGAATATTCTGGAGCCACCATTGTGTTAGGGTATCAAACCAAAAAAGACCTTTTGTAAGACCTGGTTTGGTTGAGGCATGATGTTATTATTTCATTCTATAGAATCTCAAGTATGGTTTTTATATTCGTGTTTAGGCCTAATTTTTGGTGAAATACCTCTTTTCTATTCTATAATTTTATGGTTATTTACTCCGTGTAGGTGATCTTCGTAGTGAGTGATAGGTATTGCATGCTTGTTATATCATAATTTATGTCTATTATAACATTTCTTAATTTAATTGTAACATTTTTTTCTATAGTGTGTAGGATTCATTAATATTTTATTTTTACTTTTCACATTGGTATAGGGGTATAGACTCCCTGAGGAATCGTCTTAGAAACTCAGTCTATGTCACTAGACTTTGTAATATTCAAATAGTTGCCTTTGGAAATGTAGTGTTTTTGTCTGGATACAATTCATTGTGAGCTAAAATGCGATACAAAATCTCCTCCATTTTTCGTTTCAAATTTTTTTTAAAAAAATACACTCATTATATTTATGATACATATATTTTTATCCAACTAATACATAAATTTGTAAATTAGGGGACTCTGTTAGTGGTTTCAAACAATTCGATTCTTGTTCTATTCATATGAGTTATGGATCTATAAATTATATTCCAAAAATGTTTTTCATATATGAGAGAATCAATTTTTTGTATCCTTTAGTGAATTTAGGATATGTTTTTTAGCCATACATGTACATTAACTAGATGAATTATGAAATGATAATTTATATAAAATATATGATCCATCAATATCTATGTTTTTCTTAACTATTCAATGTGAATAGGAATAAGATCTCATCCAATGAATTGCATTAGGAATAACTAGTTTTATATTCCATCGATGGAATTGTGTTCTCAATGATTCCAAAAATCCGTTGATTGTAAACTCATTAACATAACCATATATCGTGAACTCATATAGTTTAATCTTAAGGTATCATTGTATAGAAATATATTAAATTAATTTATTATGGAACAATTAAAATTATATAATATTTTATTTTTATATGGATGTTTATTTATTACTCTAGAATGTTATGTGTATATAGTTTAAATATTCACCTTATTTATCAGGATGGGTCATGATCACACCATCCCTTTTATTGACATATGAAAAAGTATTGTAATTTTAAATAATTTTATTCCAATATGTGTTATTATTTTAAAATTTTATTAGGTATTTTTTACTAATTATATCATATAATGAATTCATAGAAATTCAACAGGTGATGGATGTGTCCTGACATTATATTACCCCACGAATCCTTAGTAGGATACATGAGACAAACTTTTCTAGGTATTTGGTGTATGTATTCAAAATTCAACATGATACCTTGACTATAGTGTTGATAATAGGTACTATAACTTGAATACAGACTTGATATCATGAATGATGTGTTTATTAAGGCCATGATAGTAAGAAAAAGAATTTTTCCATTCATAATTCCATCACATGGAATTCAAATATTGTTATCCATGTGATATATATATTTTTATTGTTTTCCATTCATATATAATGATCAATATTTCACTTTACCAAGGAATTATAATCACTTCATACTCCTTCTATAATATTTTCACCATATTTATTCAATGATTTCATCTGTTGTATGTCTTCCCTTAATAAATTTTTCACCTCACCCAGTCATATGTTTCCATTTAAATTTTTTTTGATGAAAATCACTACACATGATATGTATAAATAGATTTTATCTCCAGTTAATTGATGGTAAATATTGAAGACATGTTCTTTATTATTCAACTTAATAGTTTGGAAATCATTTTAGTTTAGTTAAGAAATCCCCATGATTTGTTATTTTTTGATTTAATCCAATTCACTTAATCTATAATGATGGAATGTATTTGAATATATATTATTTTATATTTTCATTAATCATTGTAATTATTCGATAGTTTTGTCATGGAATATATATTTATTATCAAAAATAGACTGTAACTTATGTGTTCATGGAACCAGATCTGGGGGAGTTGGTCCATCACTCAATATACTGAAGAAATGTGTGATATATTGAACCAAATGTATAGATTTAGAATACATTTTTATTTGAGAAAAATCTTGTTATAACTATAAATGCATCCATCCAACCCATCATTTGTCACGAATCGACCCGGGTCGACCCTGAACCGGTCACCCGAGCCGGTCCGCGGCATGGCCCGAGAGGCGTTCCCGATCCTCCCAGGCTGGCGACAAGCGCAAGGGCATCATTAGAGATTGTGGGAACGATTTCTCCAAATATAAATAAATAAGACAGCGAAAATAATATAGAGCAGCGCAGAAAATATAAACCAGATAAAGTGACTAAACAGGAACAAACAAGAAACAAACTAACCAAACACGACGTGCGAACAAACTCCATGCGACCTCGCGGGTCTCTCTCCAACTCAACGATCAAGCGTCGCCCTAGGCGAGCGCACTCAAGCTATAGCCTGCACAAACACTAAAAACAGAAAGCAACTATAGGTGTGAGTATTAAAACTCAGTAGGCTAGCCCGAGATCTATTCCCAATACACTACCTTTAAAATAAAAGAAACATCATTTCAAGTTTGAACTACAATCTATAAAAGTATGTTTTTTAATAATATTCTACTTAAAAACAACGTACGAACCATTTCCCTTAGCCATTTTCCAAAATTCGTGTTCATTTAATTAGTGCCAATGACATTTCAGGAAAAGGGGAAAGTGATGTTTAAATTTTCAAATTTGTACAAAAGGGATTAAACACTTCCATTTGAAAACAATTTTTAGAAACCCATTATAAAGCAATTTATCAGTTTCCAAGGAAAACAATATGCCAGAATGCACAAAGTAAAACATACAGCAAGGGCAATGTAAGTATACACGTGAGCATCATAATCATTACTGCAAGCTACAAAAGCTGAATAGACATGGGTGAACCTAGGAGATCGAGAATAAACCAGAAGACACCAATACATGAGAAATCATCCTTATTGACATGTCACGATGAAATCAAAACGCACAAAACGCTCGACCATCCACTCACAGGCAGGTCGAGGGCAAATCCCATAGTAATAAACCCAATATATCCACCTACTATGGGCCACTGGTCAGTACCATAACCTACCAGTGCAGCAATCGTTCTTAGAATATTCTCTCAATATGCCAGATTCCCATGTCTCAAGTGTTTAAGAAAAAGGGGTGAGCCAACCCATGCCAACCGAGCATCCAATCAGATATATCTATATATAAAGAACAACAGGCATTCCCCGAGCCACTCCATGGGAGAACCTCTTGCCTTTAACTACTCAAGTACCCGGGAGCCTCTAAGCACGGCCTCCCAAACAATCCATTGCAACCAAGGCATGAGAGTCGCCCTAAGAGGGTTTTTATCAAAACATTTTTATCGCTTTCCATAAAGTGCCAAACGGGCATTTAATACATTTCACAAACACTACACAAAGACAGGTACAACTTCTTTATGAGACAAAATCCAGTTTAAAACCGTTTAAAGAACCCCAAAACACTACTTCACAGGTTGCCAGTATTTTTATAAACCAAACCAAACCATTTTTTTTTCCAAATAAACTTTAAGAGCCAACCGAGCAATTTCTCAAACGAACCAAAGTATTTGTTCACGCTTTAAAAGAAATCATTTCTCATTAAACCAGAACTCTGTTTTACATTCCGTGAATTATGTTTAAAAGCCAAACGGGCATTCTTTCATTATTGGGTGTCCGCTCTTCAAAAGGATGTTTCATGTGTCGTGTATAAAATAAACGGCTCCTTTTGACATTAAATAACCGTTTAAAAATTAACCATCTTATATTAAAAATTTATTAACGTATATTATCTCATATTTATTAAAATTAATAAAATGTTGATTTTAAACAATTAGGGTGTGCAAACAGCATGAAATAATATAACTTAAATTTTAAAAGCAGTGCAAAGGGAACCTACCTCAAAACCAAGCGCGTCGACACAACAACTTCAGATCCAAGTCGCGATGACACGACGTGTGTCCGAAACCACGTGACAAAGTCTAACACTCTGCATATTCAAAACCAAGGACTCAAACACATCCAAAAACTCACCAGAGCATGCCAAACCAAGCGTCGGAAAGAAATGCTCACCTCGGAACTGAAGCGCGACAACAACGGAACCTCAGAGACAAGGCGCGGCGATGGCGCTCACTCGGAAACGCCCTGCGCGGGTCCTAAAAATCCTAGACCAATAAATAAAAACCCATCATCAATTAAAACTCATGATCCAACAAAAGTACAGTGATGAAGATAATAATAATAATGGTAATAATAATAATAATAATAACAACAATGATAATATGAATAACAATAATAATATTAATATAAAAATAACAACAAGAATAATAATAATAGTAATAATAATAAGAATAATAAGAATAATAATAATAATAATAATAATAGCAACAATAATAATAATCAATAGTGATAAAAAAATAATCATAATAATAATAGTAATAATAATAATAATAACAACAACAAAACTATTAATAATAATAATAATATTAATAACAAAAATAATAAAAATAATATTAATAATAGTAACAACAATAATAAGAATAATAATAATAATAATAATAAAATTAATAATAATAATAATAATAATAATAATAATAATAATAATAATAATAATAGAATTAATAATAATAATAAGAATAGTAATAATACAAATAATACAAATAACAAAGATAATAATAATAAAAAAAAAAAATTAGAAATACTAACATTAATAATAATAATGATCACATAAATCATTATTTTATAATAAAAAGGTTATTAACATATTAAATAAAATGAAATAGCAAATTAAATTAAAATAAATAAAGAAAACGGACCTGTGCGGTGGAGCAGAAGAAGGAGAAAGAAAAGAAGAAGAAGAAGAGGAAGAAGGAGGGAAGAAGAAGAAGAAGAAGGAGAGAAGAAGATGATGAAGGAAAGGAGAAGAAGAGAAGGAGAAGAGGAGGAAGAAGAAAAGAAGAAGAAGAAGGAGAGAGCAGGGGCGCCGGCTATGCGCGCTGGACAGGGGAGGAGAGGAGGAAGAAAAAGAAGAAGAAGAAGAAGAGGAAGAAGAGGAAGAAGGAGAGGAAGAGAAGAAGAAGGAGAGGAAGGAGAGGAAGAGAAGAAGAAGGGGGGGGGGGGGGGGCTTCGTCGGATGATGGAGGTGGAGGGCAGGCCGAGGCAGAGGGAGGCGGTTGGGTTGGAACGAAGGTAGAGGGAGGAGCCGGCTGGGGGTGCAGGCTGCAGGAGGGTAGGGCGAAGGTGCGGCGGAAGGATGCCGGGTGCCGAAAGAAGGCCGGCAGGGGGGCCTGGTCCGCTACGGGGCAACAGGGGAGCGGCAGGTGTGGCTGGGCAGCGGGGGAAGGTGCGGCGGTCGGGCGCTGCTGTTGGGAGCGGAACAAGGGGCGGCGCACAAGCTGCGGGAAGAAGAAGGAAGAAAAGAAGAAGAAAAAAAAAGAAAACCAGGGAGGGAGAGAGACCAGGGGGAGAGGAGCGGCCGGGGCGGCGTCGGACGAGGCCGGAGCAGGGCTGCTGTGGGGAAAGGGAAGCAGGAAGGCGGGCTGGCCGGGGGAGCCGGGACGGCATGCGGGCGCGGCCGCAGCGTGGTGAAGGGGCGGGGGTGCGCGGTGGCGGACAAGGAGCGAGGCAGCGGGGCGAGGCGCTGCTGCTACATGCGGGAGAAGGAGAGGAGAGTTGCGGCCTCTGGATGTAGCAGGGAGAAGAAGAAGGGGGGCGTCTCCCATGGGGGAGAAGAAAAAAAATATAAATGGTGGGCCGCTAGGGTTAGAGAGGAGAAGAAAATAAAAAATATAAATAAATAAATAAAAGAAACATAAATGAAATTAAAAGAACAAAAATAATGAATAGATAAATAAATAAATAAAAATAATGACCAAAATTATATTGTCGTAATAATAATAATAATAATAATAATAACAACAACAAATAACAAACCTCATAGTGATAAAACAATAAAATAAAATAAAATAAAAACAATAACGGTGTTGATATCATTTTAATGATAATTAATTCTTAACGCACTAAAAATTTTAACGACGCAACAATTAACGCGCGATTTAAATATAAAGACTCTATTTAAAAAATTTTCCAAAGACAACGGGATGCAAAAATACACCGGGCAGGGATGAGCGGGGTTTCCAGGACAGGCTCCGCTCACGCGCCCGACGATGTCGCGTCAAAAAGCGCACTTTTTAACAAAAACTCAAAAACCTAGTCCGATACTGAACACGAACCACAACAAAAATAATTTAAGCCAAATAAATCATAAAATAAAATAAACGCACGGTATTGGGGTGAGACAATTCTCCCCACCATAACGCTTTCCGCCCCCGGAAAGCCACAACACCAACCAGTTGATCGATCAACACCTAAGGATTTCACAGAACACGATCCAACCTCTTATCTCAAGGACATCACAACGACTACCAGCGGGACTGAACCTCATTACCCAAAGTAAATCACCAACATAGGGAAGGCCCGAACGGGCTCCCCACCATAAGAACTCGACTAGCATTTGATAACGACTTAAGAGAAAACCCAAAAGGCTCATGGTGGGTCTCCCCACCATAAAGGACTGACCTCTTAGCGGTCAACCAGAAAACTAATTTGGACCTGCATCAAGCCTTACCCGAGCTAGAAAGAGTATAATACGAACATTTCAAACACTTACTCTCATCCGAAAGGGGTAGAAGCTTAAATGGATACTTTGCGCAACTAAAACCCTAACCCCATGGGCGGGGAGGGTGGGCCGAAGGATCAAATCACTGAAACTACGACGTACGACTACTCACGACCCATCACTTCAGGATGGACCCAAGTCAGGGCCGCAACTGATTTACATCAGTGGCCCAGGAAAAGTCACTGATCAGCAACTTACATCCAAAAGGCACAATTCCCGGCATTACACGAGGGATAAGTCCATTGCGCACTTTGTGACAAGAGGGAACTACAACGACATAGAAACCAGAGCAACAACACCAAAACTCTCTCACCACGACGATAGAGGCACGACTTTCACCAGACTCTTTAAAATTTCCCCGGGGGGTTCCTGACTACGCGCCGGCTTCACTCCGAGACCTTTTGGCTGGAGCTCTGATGGATGAAGCATCTCCTGCCTCGCAGTCAGGTTCTGATAATCCCAACGATATACATACATCTTTTGATCTGACAGATTGAAGGACATGATTTTAAAATTAAAACATACCAACATTGAAAGACGAGGTTCGTCAAAAGGCCCATGAAGTTCCCATACATTTTAAACCCAAAACAACACCCATACATAGGCCACGATAATAGATCACTTACACTGAAAGGAAAGTAACACTAGAAACTTTGTACAAAGACCCTACAACACATTACTTCTGAGAACTTCCTCTGCGACGCTTCCTTGCAACACCCCGACAAAATCGTCGCAAGTGACCCAGGCGTCCACATGCCTGGCATGGCTTCGGAGTTCTTGGTCATGACGACTTCTTGTGACCCCGCTTGCCACACTGATAACAGACAATAATCTCTCGTTCCGAAGAGGTTGATGAAAGATCCCGAGGCCTCTTGATTCCATGACCTGATCCATCCACTTCCATTTTATTACTCATCTCCTTTCCAGAACCTTCACCAGTGCTCATAGGGATCGAAGGAGGGAGAACTACTTCGAGCACTCCTACCATCGCAGCTTCGACATGAAAAGCTTGTCTCGCCACATCAACAAATGAAGTCAGGTTGGACTCTGACACCTTCGACTGTAGATCAGGGCGGAGACCCGCCTCGAAGCGTCGAGCCTTCACAGGGTCATTTGTGGCATACTCTGAATCATAAGGTACTAGCTCCACAATGCGATGGAAATATTCTAACACGGATCCGTCGCCCTCCTGCAGACAACACATTTCCATCCCCTTCCTCACCCTATCTTCCTCAAAGAAATACTGGCAAATGAACGAGGCCTTGAAAAACTCCCAAGTAACCTCTTGACGGGGCTTGTCCCGAGACACTGACTTCCACCACATCCACGGTGAACCTTCAAGCATGAAGGTCGCAACCTTGACCTTCAACGACTCGGGAAACTCAATGAGGCTAAAGTCCCTTTCAATCTTCCGCATCCACTCCTCTGCCACAGAAGTTTCTGCTTGACCATAAAAGAGAGGTGGATCCAACTTCCGAAACTCAAGCATAAAATCCTTAGGTTGATCAACCGCACTACGATCACCCATCGAAGCTTCAAAGGGATAACCGCTGGACAAGGAAAAGTCAAAACCCCAATCAAGGCCAACTCAACGAATGAATAACAACCTCAAAATCAAACACTGCATAGGTGACAAGCTCAAAATCCGAGAAAACAAGTTATCATAACAACAAAAGAATTTCTCTTTGAAAACATCTTTAATTTAGAACAAGCTTAGTGGGTTAAACCTTCGCCATTGGTATTCTTTAGAGCCTCACTCATATGCATGTATCCGTGCCACCCAGGGCATCCATCCACCATACCAAAAATCCATCCACATTTCCAACATACCAAAATGCATGTGAGTACTCATCGGAACACCAAGGCCAAAACAGAGCATCTTCATTTTCCAAAAACAATTTATTCATACCACTTCTTTTAAAACAATCCACAAATTAAACATGTCATTTCAAACAACACTTTTTTTTTCAAAACCAACTTTTCTGATTCAAACCACTTTCAAAAATCACGGGAAACACAAAACAACTCAAACAGGGGACTAGTGTCAGTGGGTGACTTGACCATATGGTTGGCGGCCACATGCCAAACACGTCACTGACACAGAGAGCATTCTTGGACCATGCCCCCAGCTCTACATGGCTTGCCAGGCCATGCGGCTTAGGACTATTATCCCAACTCCATTTGCCGTACCCCAATCGCAACACATTACCATAAAAACACAAACAAACAAATTAAACTGGACTTCCCATGGAAACCTGAGGATCGGTACGGGCAAGAGTTTGCGACGCTCTTCTCGCACCTACCCCTCAGGTCCCGACAATCCTACTCCATCTACCTTGACATCCCAAAAAACAAAGGGCGCTCTGAAAAGTGAGGTCTGCTAAGAGCAAACCTGGCTCTGATACCATTTTGTCACGAACCGACCCGGGTCGACCCTGAACCGGTCACCCGAGCCGGTCCGCGGCATGGCCCGAGAGGCGTTCCCGATCCTCCCGGGCTGGCGACAAGCGCCAGGGAATTATTAGAGATTGTGGGAACGATTTCGCCCAATATAAATAAATAAGACAGCGAAAATAATACAGAGCAGCGCAGAAAATATAAACCAGATAAAGTGACTAAACAGGAACAAACAAGAAACAAACTAACCAAACACGACGTGCGAACAAACTCTGTGCGACCTCGCGGGTCGCTCTCCAACTCAACGATCAAGCGTCGCCCTAGGCGAGCGCACTCAAGCTATAGCCTGCACAAACACTAAAAACAGAAAGCAACTATAGGCGTGAGTATTAAAACTCAGTAGGCTAGCCCGATATCTATTCCCAATACACTAACTTTAAAATAAAAGAAACATCATTTCAAGTTTGAACTACAATCTATAAAAGTATGTTTTTTAATAATATTCTACTTAAAAACAAAGTACGAACCATTGCCCTTAGCCATTTTCCAAAATTCGTGTTCATTTCATTAGTGCCAATGACATTTCAGGAAAAGGGGAAAGTGATGTTTAAATTTTCAAATTTGTACAAAAGGGATTAAACACTTCCATTTGAAAACAATTTTTAGAAACCCATTATAAAGCAATTTATCAGTTTCCAAGGAAAACAATATGCCAGAATGCACAAAGTAAAACATACAGCAAGGGCAATGTAAGTATACACGTGAGCATCATAATCATTAATGCAAGCTACAAAAGGTGAATAGACATGGGTGAACCTAGGAGATCGAGAATAAACCAGAACACACAAATCCATGAGAAATCATCTTTATTGACATGTCACGATGAAATCAAAACGCACAAAACGCTCGACCATCCACTCACAGGCAGGTCGAGGGCAAATCCCATAGTAATAAACCCAATATATCCACCTACTATGGGCCACTGGTCAGTACCATAACCTACCAGTGCAGCAATCATTCTTAGAATATTCTCTCAATATGCCAGATTCCCATGTCTCAAGTGTTTATGAAAAAGGGGTGAGCCAACCGATGCCAACCGAGCATCCAATCAGATATATCTATATATAAAGAACAACAGGCATTCCCCGAGCCACTCCATGGGACAACCTCTTGCCTTTAACTACTCAAGTACCCGGTAGCCTCTAAGCGCGGCCTCCCAAACAATCCATTGCAACCAAGGCATGAGAGTCGCCCTAAGAGGGTTTTTATCAAAACATTTTTATCGCATTCCATAAAGTGCCAAACGGGCATTTAATACATTTCACAAACACTACTCAAAGACAGGTACAACTTCTTTATGAGACAAAATCCAATTTAAAACCGTTTAAAGAACCCCAAAACACTACTTCATAGGTTGCCAGTATTTTTATAAACCAAACCAATCCATTTTCTTTTCCAAATAATCTTTAAGAGACAACCGGGCAATTTCTCAAACGAACCAAAGTATTTGTTCACGCTTCAAAAGAAATCATTTCTCATTAAACCAGAACTCTGTTTTACATTCCGTGAATTATGTTTAAAATCCAAACGGGCATTCTTTCATTATTGGGTGTCCGCTCGTCAAAAGGATGTTTCATGTGTCGTGTATAAAATAAACGGCTCCTTTTGACATTAAATAACCGTTTAAAAATTAACCATCTTATATTAAAAATTTATTAACGTATATTATCTCATATTTATTAAAATTAATAAAATGTTGATTTTAAACAATTAGGGTGCGCAAACAGCATGAAATAATATAACTTAAATTTTAAAAGCAGTGCAAAGGGAACCTACCTCAAAACCAAGCGCGTCGACACAACAACTTCAGATCCAAGTCGCGATGACACGACGTGTGTCCGAAACCACGTGACAAAGTCTAACACTCTGCATAATCAAAACCAAGGACTCAGACACATCCAAAAACTCACCAGAGCATGCCAAACCAAGCGTCGGAAAGAAATGCTCACCTCGGAACTGAAGCGCGACAACAACGGAACCTCGGAGACAAGGCGCGGCGATGGCGCTCACTCGGAAACGCCCTGCGCGGGTCCTAAAAATCCTAAACCAATAAATAAAAACCCACCATCAATTAAAACTCATGATCCAACAAAAGTGATGAAGATAATAATAATAATGGTAATAATAATAATAATAATAATAACAACAATGATAATATGAATAACAATAATAATATTAATATAAAAATAACAACAAGAATAATAATAATAGTAATAATAATAAGAATAATAATAATAATAATAATAATAATAGCAACAATAATAATAATCAATATTGATAAAAAAATAATCATAATAATAATAGTAATAATAATAATAATAACAACAACAAAACTATTAATAATAATAATAATATTAATAACAAAAATAATAAAAATAATATTAATAATAGTAACAACAATAATAAGAATAAGAATAATAATAATAATAAAATTAATAATAATAATAATAATAATAATAATAATGATAATAATAATAATAATAGAATTAATAATAATAATAAGAATAGTAATAATACAAATAATAAAAATAACAAAGATAATAATAATAATAATAATAATAATAATAATAATAATAAAATTTGAAATACTAACATTAATAATAATAATGATCACATAAATCATTATTTTATAATAAAAAGGTTATTAACATATTAAATAAAATGAAATAGCAAATTAAATTAAAATAAATAAAGAAAACGGACCTGTGCGGCGGAGCAGAAGAAGGAGAAAGAAAAGAAGAAGAAGAAGAGAAGAAGAAGAGGAAGAAGGAGGGAAGAAGAAGAAGAAGAAGGAGGGAAGAAGAAGAAGAAGGAAAGGAGAAGAAGAGAAGGAGAAGAGGAGGAATAAGAAAAGAAGAAGAAGAAGGAGAGAGCAGGGGCGCCGGCTATGCGCGCTGGACAGGGGAGGAGAGGAGGAAGAAAAAGATGAAGAAGAAGAAGAGGAAGAAGAGGAAGAAGGAGAGGAAGAGAAGAAGAAGGAGAGGAAGGAGAGGAAGAGAAGAAGAAGGGGGGGGGGGCTTCGTCGGATGATGGAGGTGGAGGGCAGGCCGAGGTAGAGGGAGGCGGTTGGGTTGGAACGAAGGTAGAGGGAGGAGCCGGCTGGGGGTGCAGGCTGCAGGAGGGTAGGGCGGAGGTGCGGCGGAAGGATGCCAGGCGCCGGAAGAAGGCCGGCAGGGGGGCCTGGTCCGCTACGGGGCAACAGGGGAGCGGCGGGTGTGGCTGGGCAGCGGGGGAAGGTGCGGCGGTCGGGCGCTTCTGTTGGGAGCGGAACAAGGGGGGCGCACAAGCTGCGGGAAGAAGAAGGAAGAAAAGAAGAAAAAAAAAAGAAAACCAGGGAGGGAGAGAGACCAGGGGGAGAGGAGCGGCCGGGGCGGCGTCGGACGAGGCCGGAGCAGGGCTGCTGTGGGGAAAGGGAAGCAGGAAGGCGGGCTGGCCGGGGGAGCCGGGACGGCTTGCGGGCGCGGCCGCAGTGTGGTGAAGTGGCGGGGGTGCGCGGTGGCGGACAAGGAGCGAGGCAGCGGGGCGAGGCGCTGCTGCTACATGCGGGAGAAGGAGAGGAGAGTTGCGGCCTCTGGATGTAGCAGGGAGAAGAAGAAGGGGGGGGCGGCTCCCGTGGGGGAGAAGAAAAAAAAATATAAATGGTGGGCCGCTAGGGTTAGAGAGGAGAAGAAAATAAAAAAAAATAAATAAATAAAAGAAACATAAATGAAATTAAAAGAACAAAAATAATGAATAGATAAATAAATAAATCAAAATAATGACCAAAATTATATTGTCGTAATAATAATAATAATAATAATAACAACAACAAATAACAAACCTCATAGTGATAAAATAATAAAATAAAATAAAATAAAAACAATAACGGTGTTCATATCATTTTAATGATAATTAATTCTTAACACACTAAAAATTTTAACGACGCAACAATTAACGCGCGATTTAAATATAAAGACTCTATTTAAAAAATTTTCCAAAGACAGCGGGATGCGAAAATACACCGGGCAGGGACGAGCGGGGTTTCCAGGACAGGCTCTGCTTACGCGCCCGACGACGTCGCGTCAAAAAGCGCACTTTTTAACAAAAACTCAAAAACCTAGTCCGATACTGAACACGAACCACAGCAAAAATAATTTAAGCCAAAGAAATCATAAAATAAAATAAACGCACAGTATTGGGGTGCGACATCATTAGTTCATTCATTGTTACTTCATTTTGTAATGAACCAATGTATAATGGTTTATCAATATGCATTCACTAGAACCAATATACACATATTAGAGTCGATTTAATTTTGAAAAAGGTAATCAATAGGAGGAGCCCACTCATACCTCAGGAATACAAACCCACCACTCCACAACCTTCAAGGAACCATCCAGTATAAAAAGATCACAACTCCGATCTAGATATGAATCAAGAAAAAACAACTCATATCAATATATCTAATAATAAAACACAATAGTGTTATAGATATAATGTTAAAGAATAATTAGAAAGGATTCTATTACCTATATTGTTGAATTATGACCAAGATAGATACCGATTTCTAAATAAAGTGATTTTTAATGAAAATAGTCTCTAATGTCATTGAAGGATATAACAATGTTGAATGGGGAGAGGCGTCACATCAAATGAATAACCATATTAGTCACTTTATTCCCTAAAACCACTATCCATAAAATTACAAGGCATTTCATTCCATTTAAATCATTTAATAAATGGGGTCATATACACCAAAAAATCCATCGCATACTTATTGAAAACATGACTTTTATCAATACACGACATCTAAAATTTTCATGGTTTAAACTCCCTTCATTTCATTTACCATTTTCAAAACATACACCCTTTATGTAATAAACATCATATATTTTCATTACACAAAATTTATTTCTCAAAGAAACTACAAAATACCAATTTTATTGCACATAAACCCAACCCACCTCAGGTGTTCCCCAAGCATGGGGAGAACCTTACAAAACCAATAAAAAATTATATTAAAACTCCATTAATTAAAAAAATAATCTCTAAAAATTATATAATTTTTCCATGATATATTATACATCCATTAGAGTCCAATGTCACACCAAATTAAAGAATAAAATAAGAAATAATAATGGAAAAACATAGAGGGACACTATGGGATGATACAAACTCCCCACCATAAGGATTTCTATCCCTAGGAGTTTATGATAATTATTGAAGTTTAGAAAAGTGGTGGGGGAACTTAATTGACATCATTGAATAACAATCCATAGTATAATGAGAATTTAATTTTGGCCTCTATAATAATATGAACAATGGAATCAATTTCTCACACAGTAATTTTACATTATACTCATCGATCTATAATGAATTATCCTTAACAAAAATATCTTCCTCTAACTCAATATCTTCTCATCTAAGAACATGAGAGGTTTCTATATGGAATTTCCAAATCCGTTACATGTTGTATACATCATTAATTCATATCATTTTAACTGAAAATTAAAACTGATAACAGACCATCCCAAGATGCTCGGTGACCTCAAATGGTCTATTATAACTCAGAGCCAACAATCAATGTTATCTGGGTTGATGGTGACCCAACCAATGTTTAAATTCATGAAAACCTGATCACCTAAAAAAATTATAAAGGATGACACTGTTGATTTGTATAATATTTAGGATGAATATTGTTTATAAATAGACACCAATGGATATCATGAATCCTCAAATATGTCACCTAAATCAAAATCGGTACCACTAATGAACCTTCACACACCTCTTCCCATCAAATAGTTTATCTAAATTGGATTTTATACAAAGCCTCGTAAGGATCTATTATAACTGATGAATGATAACTATAAATAAAAAATTGAATAGTCTTATATGGAAATCGTATGATCAGCCAAAGTCCAAAGCAGTTTCATGTAGCATGTCCTTTAAAAACTAAATAATATGCTTCATCTAACATTCTGTCTATAGATAATATGATGCAATCAACTCTACCCGATTCCCCATTACATCTTGGGTACTCCTCCAAAACCACTAAGTAAAAATTTGATACTTGTTTATAAAATTGGTGTGAGGAACCCTATGTGACCTCATGATCTCTTGCATATAATTATTACCCATATCATCACATGTTTTCAGGCTTTTAAACAAAATAAAATTAGTTAAATTTATCAACTGATCATTCACCACCTCTATAAAATTACTACATAGGATATTCCATGGTAATAGAAAAATATAATTCAAACATACAACATTCTATTTTGAAACCATCACCATAAGATATCATAAAATTTCTAATGGTTTCAATTGATCTACCTTTATCTGATGGAAAGTGTAACAATGTAACACCTAATAATGACAGTAACTCTTTATACCCAACCACCAAAATCACTACCTCGTATAATGATACATCATCATAGTGCCCATATGAAGGGCCCACAAATAATAATAACAAACAACAAACAATCTACTCTATGACTATGGGAGATAAATCATTCCCCAAAACCAAGAATACTATCTCAAGAGATAGTCCAATAAAAATAGACTTCGTACTATAAAGGGATTGAAACATTAATGTAGAAAGAGATTAGGGAGGGATGATGAATACTAAAAACTGGTCATATCTGTAACAAAACTATTCTCTTGATAATCTAAATGAAAATGAGAAATAATCCCAAAAAGCTTTCAATCTGTGTTTTATTATAAAACAACTAAATATGGAAAATTCATTATAAGAACACCCTTAATTGAATATCCCTTCCCTAGGGTATAAATGATGTCATAGCCAAATTTATATAGATATTCCACCCACCACCTCTCTCTGGGATTCAATTCATTATGAGAAAAGATATAGATCCAACTGTTATTGTTAGAGAAGCCTATAAACATCTCACCATAAAATATATTTCTAGAAATAGTTTAGTTCATTCATAATTATAGTAATCTCATAATCATGTGTGGGGTAACACTTCTTCTGTGTTCTCTATTTATGAGAGCCTTATACTACCCTAGGATCATCCTATATGTGGAATCAACCAATAATAGTGATATAATTATAATAGAAAACTACATAACCCTTACCATCATCATGTAATATCAGAACACCATATGATGTTAGAAGAAGTTTCAACTTGTTGAATATAGACTAACACATTACATCCCATTTGAATTTCCCCTGTTCATGGTATGTTCTGTAAATATTGATGTCTATATTGAGAAATATTTGATGAACCATTAGTATTATCCCATTATACCAAGGAAGGTATGAATCTCAGAGACATTCTTTTATTCTTCCTAATAAAAAAATAGCATTTTTCTTATCAGGATCAACTAATAAGACCAACATAGAATTCATGTTCCCCAAGAACATCACCACTTGAATCAAGAAATTATGTTTCGAAATCATTCAATACAAACACTTCCTCCTCATGATTCCCAAAAACAATATCAAGTAGTTCTCATTCTAATGATTAGTTGCTGAATAAAAAAATATTATCCACAAACACTAAAATATAAAATGTAGAGATATAGATTGAATATCTTATTCATAAAGACCATAGAAATTACAGTAGTTTTATTCCGGTCAAATGGAATCACAATATATTCATAATGACCATACCTTCTCCCCAAATCCATTTTCATTCTACCACACTCCTGAAATCTAACAAAATGATATTCCGAACAAATTTCATACTCAAAAACCCACTCTCCACCTTTAATTTGTAAAAAAATCATCCACACATGTATAATGATACATTTTATTTACCATTACCAAGATAAACATCAAATATTCCACAAAAAATAGAGTGAACTGTCCGTCTTCTTGGTAATGTGTACTAGGGTAGCCCGAGTCAAAACACTAGTGATAATAAAACCCTTCTCCACATAATTTCCCAACTAAATACTTATCACTTTTATCAAAATATGTGTTGTACAAATAGAAGGGATTAAAATCCAATATATATCTAGAAATATGTCATTTGTAAAATATACATCCCTATTAAGAGGATTCCTTGAGAAATTCAATAGGAAAACATCTAAAAAATCATGAACAATAGATGTAAGATTTATAATAGATAAAATATTATTAGAAAATACTATTATAGAAAACAATATACTCTTTATCTATGCGAGGGAAGGTCCTGTATGACTATACCTCAGTTCGTACTCTACCTAACTATCCCATTATATACCATTATACCTAAGAAATGAGACAATATGATGATAAAAATAATCTTCAACATGGTGAATAATAATCCAATCCATCATAATGATGATGTTAAACATAACTAGATAGGGAAAAATTCAATTCTAGACCAAACCCAAATGACATATCAATAGCTCATAAGGAGGAAAATGAAATACCTGTTATTTCCTCATTGCTTGAGGCGTCTCTAACTCCATAATAAATTAAATGAAATCCATTAGAGGAATAATAATATTTATAAAATGACCATACCTAAAAGTGTGTTAAGTAACAATATCATATAATTCAATCACTACAGAGGATAAACTAATGATTATATATATCACTACCACTAGACTCACATCTTCCTATGCCAAAAAATCATATAAAATATGAGGTTACCCCACAAAGGTTGTCTATTATTAGATCCCTATAGTCTTTGATATATACCAGAACCCCACAATATCCATTGGAGCTGATAATCCATAACCATATTGAGGTGTAGACGTGGTCTGACATAAATGCTAATGATAACCAAAACATTAACAATTGTAACACATTTTAGAAGGTTATGTAAAAGTTTTCCATGTGTTTTCAACCTTTCCACACAAATAGAAACTTATATGGTCAATTCTAGTTGTAACTGATATTAACGAAGATTCTTGGAACTAAGAACCACCTCCACCAATCCAATAATGATCTTGTCAATTCATCTTTTTCCCTAACATGTCATTGAATCTTCCAAATTGTGGTAGAGGAGAGACATAATATACAAGAATTACATTGATATCCATCTCAGTTATAATGTACTTTCCTACCACATCCTCAATGTAGAAAGATTTAGCATAAATTAATGCTATTTGATATTGAATAACCACCCATAAATGTTCCTCTGATCATCCATCTTGTCATCCTTTATAAAATCTAGAGAAAAATGAACCAACTCAGCGAACAGATTAGTGTACTCCATCACCGAATTATACCCCTACTACATATAGGGATGCTCTAGATAATTATACTTAATCAATAACTCCATAAAAAAATTTGGATGAATACAGTCTTAAAGACCTTCTAGTACAAGCCCGTTTATAAATATTCATATACCATAGAATCCAACCCATAATTTTTCAAACAGTAAAGAATGAATTCCACACACCTCAACTTTCTACTCTCAGGTGTACCTAGTAAAACAAAGATTGATCATTCTTTTTAGGCTATTCCCCATCCTCTTGAGGATAATTTTTACCTTTAATGTACAATGGATTCTTGTGAATGTCCTTATGTACTTAATACTTTCCTTCTACATCTCTTAATATACATCCATGATTGTGTTTTTAACTTGTGGAACCATTTAATCAACATAAAATACTTTTCTAATGGTAGATTAGATAAAATTATGGTCATGGGAATGATTCCCATTAAGGGATTCAGCTACACCCTCCCAAGGAACTCTTAGAATTGATTTCCTAGGAATAATAGTATACACCTAAACAAAATAAATGATAAGAAATTAGAAAAATCTAAATTTAAATTTATTAACAGGATTATAAAACTAATATTATCATCACAACTAAAAATAAGATACACACATCCTAACATCCCATGGTATGTTGAGTCGCATCACAAAATGAGATGGATCAGAATTCATCGAACCATACATCTAATGTTATGAAAATAGCATAACCATTATATAAAAAATGACATTATAGGAACTATAATGTAAAAACCCCAAACTATGGGCTCTGATACCAGCCACTAATGATCCAACTATAAGACCCTCTGAATATTCGCACCCGACCCGATCATCCACATACCCAAAGAATGTTCTTGATCCCCATGAGATGGAATCTAGAACATGAGAATCAAGGACATGGATAAGAAATGGTTTTTTCCAGAATGATGAAATAACATATCATATATTCATATAGTAAAGAAAAACATAATAAGATAAAAATATATTCCATAATAGAAAGAAAAAATTTTAAATGACACAATTCAGAAATGTAAAAAACAATATATAAAGGATATGTCCAATACTAAATGAATAATAAATTAAAATAAATACGCATATGGATCCATGTGGTACTATGGACAAACACCCAACATCTCAACACCTGCAACCCAAATCCCAGCTAAAAGAAAACCCCACAACCTCACAATGGATCCTTTCTTTTCCCTAAATTGAAGAACATAAAAAGGTCTATGTACCTCAAAAGGGGTGTATAGGGTGTGATATAATACGATATACATGGTCTCACATAGTTATTATATAACAAACCTATACTCAATAATATATTAATTATCAACATTAAATAAAATTAGTCATCATAAAAATTTAACAGTTTATATACCAAAATAATGGAAGAACTATTTTATATATCTTTTTTCAAAATTTCCAAATAAAAACGTTAAACTGGATTAAATGTATTTCATATAAATACTTCACAATAGATATATCAAATCGAATCAAATAAGGTTTTATATGTGATATTAAATCCAATGAAGTAAAATAAAAAAAGTACAAACTAAATAGAAGAAATCATCTAAAATAATTTGTAACATCACGCTGAGGGTCACACATGTATATGATACATATGACACTTAATCCTAAAATATATAATCATGTATTCACCATGATACTAGACATATGAATTATGTATAGAGAGAAGAGAAAACCCCCAAAAATTTAATAACCTAATAGGGAAAATTAGTCCATATAACAAACATACCCAAGGAGAAGATGAAATCCCAATGTGAAATATTCAAAAAAGTAGACGAGGCATATTATTATACCTTCCATCTAGTTAACCTGTGCTTCCATTATTCTTATCTATCAAAATAATTTCATCAATTCATTTCATCAATCAATTATTTAAAAAAATTAAAAAAACATCTAAGAATCCTTTGAAAAAATAAATTTTCATACACCAAAACTAAGGGAAACCCATATGGTATAAAATCCTATCTCTACACAGACAAATCCAGTTCACTATTCATTTCATATCATTTTGAATAAAATTATAAAATAACCTTATAAATACATTCAAAAAACATATATTAGAGATATAACAACCTACATGAAAACTCAATTTTCATGTGCCCGCATCATGACCCACCATCGTGGATAAAAAAACATCAATGGAGGCCCTATATCCAGTCTATTAATCATATAAATAATTCAGTTTAACAAAATTATTATCATACAAGGGTAAAAAAAAACATTCCTCATGAATTCACACTAATTCACCCCAACCAATAAGGAATCAACCCCTATAATAATATCACATGATTAGTCAATAAAATAATCAGTAAAAATCAACACCATAGATCAACATGTTCGACAAAAAAATGAAATATCAATACCTTGATTATTGTAATGAAGTATCTAAAAGGATTATATTTCCCAATGAGTCAAAATCTAAGTAAAAAAATTAATCAATGAACGAAGTAATTTAAAATGAATTGAGGCTCATAAAAACACAATAGGGGTTCTCTTGGTCAAATGGGAATATGCTTCACGTTGAATAAACAAACATAACACTCTTCCAAAATGCAAAATGAATTATCTATGACCATTACATGATGTTTAATCCCTTTACACATTGTGTAATCTTTGGGGATAATATATGTAGCCAAAACTATGATATTTTTTTTAAAACCCTATTTTTAAAATTTCACCGCATTAACCATTTACATTGAATTTACTCTCTTAATGCTTTGTACCATGTTCATAGCATCATCATTGTTGGAATTAAGGTTTGTTTATTCCAATTAAATGATTTTAATTTCAACTATAGACAAAAAAAAGACTAGTTTTCTTACATGAATTCCTAAACCACATCATCAATTTTTAGAATGCAGGTATAACCCTATAAATATATCACACTTTTATACCCATACTCTATTATTTCAAAAATATATACATTACTGAACATTTTTTTCTATATACAAATGTTACCCATCTTCAAGAGTCCCAATATACCCCCAAATAAGGTGGAAAACTATAAAATAGAATATAAATGCCAAAAATATTATAATAGGATATTACACATACCAACATGATTCTATATATAGTTTTGAACAATATAAACACATTAATTATTTCAAACATGTGAATTCTACATTCTCATGTTTTCGTTAAACATATATATTAATATAATTTATTTTCAACAACATAATTCTTGCTTTTACATTTTTAGTAATAGAATATAAATTCATCTTTCTAATTAAAATGATTTATATATATTTATTGATTCATAATAACAACTTAATTAAATCTCTAATCATGGAAAAATTACATACATATCTTATTTACATGACAAAATATTATTATTTTAAGAATTAACTACCTTAACATTCTTATTCTTTATATTATGATATATTTTATCTAAAACAAAAATGTATAATGTTTTAATCCTATAACCAATTCCATAAATTATTTCATCAATGTATATTAAATATATTTTTCTCACATGAATAAAACATAACTGATTATTCTTTAAATAAAAAAAACATTTTATTCTTATTATTAACATATAATTACATCCATAACTAATATATTATATCTATAGGGTATATATGGATTGAATTTCCCATCCTCATATAAGGAGAACCTCAAATCATTGTAAAAATTAAAATTATTATAACATTAATTAAATTTTGACTTTTATATGACCCTCCACATGAATATATATGTGTTTAATGAGTATAAATATCTTATAAACATGAATAAAAATTTGATATAATGAGTCATAAAATATATAACACATTATAATAAAATTATTTTTATACACGATTGAGATGATTTATCAAGATATAAGGCCAATATAGAAATTATTTTCCAATCAACCAATCCTTGATAAGGATATATATCAATATAAATGATTTATTTTAATAATATATAGTAAATTATTATTCTGATTGATAATCATTAATTAAAGATATTAACTTGGTAAATTTAATGATGATTATGAAACAAAATTGATACCTATCTGAAGTCATATATATCAATAGAACAAGATCTATATACCAGTCTTATTGGTGATTGATTTTTCTTTTATATAATGACATTGATATTTATATATACCATCATAATTATTATAATTTATATATCACTTGAAGATGCTATGTGGAACAAAAAACCCTTCTAGTTTATTATAATGAATTACAATAATAAAATTACTCCATTTACGTGTTTTTTAGGTTCACCTAATCAGCTGTAACATGAATTTCAAAATTATATATTTAGCTACACATTGAGGCCACAGTATTATTCATCTCATGGGATGTATATTTTTCCATATAGTATATACTCATGAAAAGAAATTGGAATACATTTCATTTATTTCATTTTTAGAATGATGTTATCTAAGAGGAGTGTAAATTAATGATCACAAAATATAACTATAAAAATAAAACTCATATTCAATTTTGTGTATTAGATTAAAAAATAATATTAATAGATATGATACCTATAAATTGATAAATTAGTCACAGGAACAATATATATTTTTACAAGGCTTAATAAATATTTATGAGTGTCTAGTACTTAGTGATCAATGGTTGGTATACAATATTACCCTACTATTGTCTTACGATCAACACAAAGTCTGTGATGTTTGATTATAGTGTAAAACTATATAAATAAATAAAAATAATACACAATTAGTGTAAATATTATAAATATTTATATTATTTTATTTATAAGAAGTTTATTTTAACCATGGTTGATTTTTGGAATTTGTTATTCTCTATTAAACTATAAATATATTCCAAATAAATATTTGTTGATTTTTTAAGACTATTTCACTTGAAACTAATTAATTATAAATATTTATTTATGTATTATATTGAAATATTATTTTTTTTCATGATTCACAATATGGTTTTCATGGTCATAGAATAATATAAAATGAAATTATTATATCATTACACTTCTAAAAAATTAATTTTATTTTCTAATTCCTATATATATACTTTTGAAACCATGATGTGATTTCCTCTAAATCACAACATGGAATTATACTCAAGAACTGTTAAAAAAAATCTAAAGGATCATTTCTTAAAGAGTAAAACATATCGACCACATATTGGATAGGGTTTAGATGATCATGGAAGAAAGAGCAGTCTGTATTTTTATATAGTGTCCATCAAATACCATGTTTATTAACAACACTATTTTTTAAAAAAAATATTGTGTTGTTAAAATATTTATAATTTTGTTTTTTATTTTTTAGAAAATATAATGTGCAATGGTTAAAACCTTGGAAACATGGTTAGTTACATAAATAATGCCCTCAAATTTTCCTCAAGTGATTGTTCAAAAAAATATACTAATAAGGATTTTTGACCTAGTATGTCATGGTTTCAATATAATGTATAATTAATCATTACCTCAACCGTAACCAAATGTTTTATTTTCATTTATTTTTATGTGGTTTATTTAATTTTTAGTATTTATGATTCAATTTATATATATTTTAGTATATTCACACATAAACAAAAAATTGTTCTTATTGAAAATAATTATAAAATAAGAATAAATTCAAATATCATGAATCAAAAATTCAAGAAACTAATTTATATAATACTCCAAATATAATAGTTATTAATCACCAAATTACATTATATATCATTTTTATATGTTAAACCAAAATAATGGTGTAAAGATAAAGACTAAAATGATGAAATCACATAAATGGATAGAATGTATATTCAATTTAAACTCCTTAAAAACCATTGATGTATCTTTATTCTTTAATATTTATATTTTATGAAATTGTGAATTGGTCACCAAAAATCAAAAACATGTAAAAATATCATTAGTAATATCCCTCAAATAAAAATACATGTAAAAATACTCTCCTCATTTGTTGTGTCCTCCAATAAAATAAAATTATAATCTTTTTTAATAATAACATCAAATATATTCTCGAATTATATTTGAAAATAAATAACAATGAATAAGCGAAATTGAAACCCATGTGTTAATGTTTATTATGGGAAAAATCACTATAGAAAAAATTATTAAATGATTAAATGATTTCTTTAATTGGATTTATTGTGATATATATTTATATCTCTAATATTATTACATATAACAAGTTAAACATGTAATAGTGTACCATATCATTGATGTGTTGATATTTTATATCAAAATAATTATCCTCAAATATTTCACAATATTCTTTGATAAATTATTTTTAATTTTATTTTATCATTCTATGATTAATTTATATGTTTTCTCTATGTTCTTATCATAAACATGTGATTTTAATAACTTATTTTCTATTGAAACTTATGATGTCATAATATATTGCACTTCTATTAAGAAGACAATATCCAAATATTTCTAATTAGATTCAAAAAAATCACGTAATCCACCAAAATTAAACACTCAACTAGATGTGACATTCCCATCTATAATATCAATTGTATTATTATGATATATAAAATATTGAATAATAATATATTTTTCTTTAGTATACATTAATACAAACTCAGGTGTTACTTAGACATATCATAATATCCACTTCAATTTAATAATTATGATCCTATTATATTTATTTTTAATTAAGAATTTAAACTCTGTATTATCTCATTGATGTAATGAAAACTAAATAACAAATATTTTAACACTTTTTACCAAAAACATTTCCATCGTGATCAATTTACACTTTTTTAAACAGTTATAACTATATGGCCATTTATTGATTATTCAATTTTAAAATTTTTTATTTACACATGTGAATATTTTTTATGAATGAACGTCATAATAAGTTAGGTTGAAAACTTGTAAAAAATATAAAAATTTCATGTCACCAATCATTAGAATTTAATTATTATTTATAATATTTGTTGTAATATAATTATAAAATATTATTGAACATATGTAAAAATAATTTCACCACTCTAAACTATTGTAATGAGATAAATTGTTTTATTATGATTACATAGAGACTATTTTCCACCATGACCTATTGAATATTATGATAATGTAATAACTATCTAGTTTGGGATAATATATTCTTTCTTTTTTTAGACGTGTAAGGAAATTTTGTTATATTTCATGATTTAAAATCATTATTGTGATGAATAAATCATTCATGTTATTCAATGTACACATCAAAAATAATTTTATTGAACGTAAACTTCAACTTTTTTGTTTCCATATATAATTAAATTTTCTGAATTTATTTTAAAAATATTATACTTACATTGATAATAATTATTTTATTTAATTTTATATTTTCACACATTGAAACTGGAGTAAGATTTAATATAAATAATGACACCTAATTCGAGATTATTTGTTCCATTTTGAAATTCAGGCTTGTGTTTTTTTCGTAAAGACCCACATTACAATGTAGGATAGTCATTAGGATGAAAATAATTATATTAAAATTATACATATATGTAAATATGGTCATAAATAATCTCATCCAATTAATATTATTAATACATAGCCCGTGACTCTCTTGAGATCCTAGAAATATTCAAAATATTCCTCCTTTAAAAATGCCTATTACACATTTTTGAGTAAATATATAAACTCCAGTTATTGGTGACAATATATTTATATTTCAATTTTTTTTTAATTTTTTTCTATGATTGGTTCCAAAACATTAACATCATTAGTTATTAAATCTCTATAATTTAGCAATTCAACTAGTCACTCTAAAAATAACACCATTCCAGAATGTGATAGGAGTCGGGGTGTTTTGATTTCACATTTGAGAAGTGATACTAAATCTATCCTGGGATGAGAATAATAAATATATTATGGGGACATTTAATGGGAAATTTATTACATTTTAATATCAATTTTCATTTCCAATTGTGTTTCTATTTATGGTTTTTCACCCATGACCACCAAATTTACTTTTTAGGTCATGCATCAAGAAACATTATGGTTCCATTTAATTAATATTTCATATAAATTATAATCATTTAGTTTATTTTTATAGAACCAAGTGGTATTTTCATCAGCTTAATGTCTTGGAGAATAGACTACTAAGTGAAATATACCTACTAATATTTTTGTGGGATTTACCTTTGATTGAAATATTCAAGTTTGAGCTATTATATGTATTATGTTATGTATCATTGGAAACAAAACATATTATAGGTAGATAAATGATCATGGTTCATTTATTGTACTAGGGATGATTATTGATTAATTTATTGAAAGTAAGATGCTCTAAAAATCTATTTTACGTGATTCAGGAAGGGTATAAAAATGAACCATAATATGGTTCATTAAAAGGTAATTTCCTCGTTACCAATGGTTGAAAATATATATTATATCCTAAAGAATTTGATAGTTACTGAGGAAAAATAGAATAGATGACTTATAGGATTCATGTTCCATTTTATTAATGGAACAAATGATTTACTAAAAGAAAAATAACAAGTATGACATAATAATGTTAGTTTGGTGGTCACGGAATAAACATTTGTCGGTGATACCATGATGGATATGAAATGTTCTTGATAACCATGGTTGATAATTATAAATAGTGTGTCCTTAATAATATATTTCATATGCAACAGAGTTCCAAATTTGGTAAAAATGGAAAATGGGCTAGTGTTTTAGTTATTTTGGTATGTTGTCACTATGATAGATATTATTAAATCATCTATAATTAAAATTATCTTTTCCCATGATTGGGAGGGACATTGGGATATAAATTACCTCATATAAGACACCAATGTGAATAGTCGTTAATAAAAAATATCTAAGGGTTTCGTTTGAATCGACTGAATTGTAGATCATCGATTATGTGAATATAAATTATTATAGATGTTAACCCACTAAAGAAATTCCATTTTCCATTGGTCTGATCATGATGTGGTTAAATAAATCTCCTATGACAAAATAACAAGGATTTATTCAATATATTATATTTTTACATTACATTCCCATTGAGTTATATCTAATAATAATATATGTTACCCCATTTATGAATTAGTAATATAGATAATGTATATTCTATTCTCATACATAGAAAGTGGCTCTCCAGTTTTGTATAGAGTCCAAAATTAGAGGTTGGTGGTATTTATATTTTAAAAGAGATATGGGAATCCAAATAAATTCTTGTAACCATTTCAAGAATCATAATATATTTAATAGTGACTATGATGTGGGAATGAGGTAAAATTTGAATGAAACATGAAACTATTGAACTTTTCATTTGATTAAAATCCATCCCATAAGGTGAAAAAAGTTTTTCCTAAATATTTTTCATTATTTTGATATTATTTGACCACCTTGATCTATTTTTTGTAGTTCTTACTAATATATAATATGATTGAAAATATATTTCCATATAATAATATATCTAATTGAAATGAAGAGGAAAAAATTATAATGTAAATATTACATTTTATGACTTCATTTCTATATAAAAAGTATATAAATGAAGTGAGGAATGAGTATGTTGAAATATTGGCACCCATACATGTTTCGATGAGACTTTTTTCAATGTTTACTGAACTGAGCTCTGATATAGGATATCGAGAAAATATGGGATTTATTATTAAATAATATAATCCAAAATTATAAATGAAAACTTCTAACTATGGAGTCCAATGAAGACAATTCACACGCTCTAGAAAAATCTAACACTTAGAAATCATATTTTTTGGTGCATAGTTTATATAATAGTTTTTATAAATTATTGGGTGGAAATGTTGGGGAAGAAGAGATAGAGTGATCGTTAAATGTGATTGGGCTAATTAGAATAAGTTATACATCATGGTTGAAAGGGTGTATTATTCTGGGAGTGGGTTGATTGGGTTGGAAATATATTTTTAAGAAAACATTTCCCATTTAATCATGTGTATCATTCCATGTATCCTCTCACAAATTCCTTTTCCTTTTCATTAAATTTCAATCCACTAGAAAAAACATCACTAATTATTTTCTAAATATATGTGTGTTAAACAATCTAATAATGTCCCTAAAAATGTAGTATATTCACACATTAAATAAATAATCAATGGACTTGATGTCAATTATTTTAATTCATTTGATACATATTTTCAATTATGCTTAATCCTTAATGGAAAAAATATACCATATTATCGATTATCAAATAGTGTTATTTTATAATTATTAATCTACTTTTTTGGTGACTCAATTAACTGATAAAACCCCTATCTTCATTTCATGTAGATTTTATTATCTTGAGTTTTCATATAAATTAATCTATCTGTTGAAATAAATATTATTTCTACAAATGGTGTTGAGGAATCATAATTCTTCTTTCCCTTTACCTATGTGATAATATATAAAATTAAAAAAAAAATAATTAACAATCTATAATTTTATAAAATAAAATATTTTGATATAATGTGCCCATAGAAAAGGAGGAGTGTAAAGTGGGGTCATCTCAATGATGGATATTCCTTTAGTCATTGATAATTTACATCACTATCGAATTAATATTTCATTGATTTCGGAGATAATATAAGCATTATGAAATTATATGAATCCATTAAGACATCAAAATTATGATTATTCTATAATTATCTCCCTTTAAATTAGTTTCTTAGTCAATGGTGTTTAAAAAATAATACCTTTAACCAAAAAAATAGTGAATATTGAATAATTATATGACACTTCCCAAAAATTTGGTTAATAATTTACCTTAATGAACATAATGATGAGTTCCTCTATGTATACTGTGTATAAGATAACTTTGAAAAAAATAATGTTATAATTAATAGTTTATTGGATCTAGTGAAACGAAATATGATGAAAAAATACATCAACTTATCACTATGAAATACATATTTAGAATCACTATATTTCTATACTCTAAAGAGCCAACCCCCAAAAGAATGATACTAAAGACATTCCAACCCATGAATAAAGTGCGATATAGAATCCCTAATAACTAATTTTATATAATGGTGACCATATAATGTAGGTTCGTTATATGTAAAATGAGTTAAATCTAGGACAACAATTAGTTAGCCTTCAGGGGACGTTTTTTAGTAGACTACTATTACATGATTTTATTGTCAAATTAGGTTCATTTCTACCACCTTTATGATGGATGGATATATAATTTTGATTAATGTGGTGAAAATTATTATAATGTAATTAGGTAGTCTCTACCATGTTCTATGTAATGTTTATTGAAATGTAACATTGAATTTAACATGTAACCAAATGTAATCTTTGAGTATTTAGAATTTATTGTATAAAAAAAGCTACGTTACTATGAGAATGATTTAATATCTTAAATTTTCATCCTGTGAAATATTATTTGACATGTGGGTGTATGAAAAATGACCATGGATTCCCAAGACAAATACCAATCAAAAGAAAATAGGTCAAAGATTACATTCACCAATTATGAAAAATTTATAAAATGATGATGGATGACACTACTGTGACAAGGGATGACCACTTATATATAATATCACAACATCATAGAGTTCTTATTTCAAATTCTAATGAACACTCAATTTATGAGACATTTTTCACATACAAATTAAAATATTAATTGAAATGATTATATAATGTGATCCCATATCCTCATTATGAGGATGAAAATGAGGAATATATTATGGTTTCATTAAATCTTTAGTCAATGTTGACAGATCATGATAAGTGTACTCAAACCAGTCAAGTACCATCTAAGTCCTTGATTGTGTGATCTATATAATATGTCAGTCCAATAACTTAATTCTAGTAAGGTAAAACACATAGGATAATTACCAAAAAGTCATGAATACCACCAATCAAAAAAATTGATTTCAATTATCAGTTTTAGATGTGATTTGATTCTATTAAGTTGTATTCAACATCTAATGAGACTCACACCCCAGTTGCTTACATTTACTAATTATTTGAAGATGTATATTCAGTGTGAAAATTGTTCCCTTCTACGTTCACATAACAATATAGTATTAATATCACATTATTTGACTATGGTAATCTATACATGGTATGTCTGTAATAAGAATCATACCAAGTCCCCAATGATCAATGCTCTAAATTATGTTAATGGACTTCGTGTCAATAAAACACATTAAAAATATTCCCCTTTTAATTAATATATTTTCAATTTAGCTATAATTATTTCATAATAAACCATAATAACATATAAAATGTGAACCCTCACCCAATATTAAATTCCATTATTTGATGAATAATAATTTTTAAGTGGAGAAACCATTTATATGAATTAAAAAATAAATTAATTTGGTTTGCCAAAATTAATATCCATAAAAATTCAAACTATTATAACTAAATTGGTGAGTGAGGAAAATTAACATCTTCAGATCATTTCACATCTAGAAATAATTGTTTTGGAATCAGTCTTTTAATGTTGGATTATTATTTAACGATATTAAATATTTTATGTTATGCTTTTAATTTTTCATCCATATAGAAATGATACTAAACGTTAATATATGTAATTTTATTATTTATGTTACATAAAAAATTTAAATTCATAAAAAACAATTCAATATCAGTTTTCAATAAGAAAACATTTAATGTGTTTTAAAAATATTACCAACCACCAGAAATCCTTATTTTATTCCTAAAAACCATATTATCTGGACCACAAATAGAACTGAATGGCCTCAATGATCCTTTCATTCCTTCGATCATCTCTTACTACCAATTTTCATCATTTTTTCTGATTTTTTCTCATCATTCTTCCATCCTTCATCCTCATTTCTTATTAATCATGATATTATTGTTGACAAAAAACCAAGAATTTTTTATTTATTTATTTTGTTCTTTTTTACAACATTTTTTCACTCATCTTTCTTCAATATCTTAGTGATATCATTTTTTATAATGAATTTTATTGATTCCAATGTAAATATAAATATATTTTTCATCATTGAAAATAAATATTTTTATTTTTGATGATAAATTAATTATCTATTATTTATTTATTTGATTCATCCATTTAATTTTATATTAACATTTTTATAAATAATATCATTTCTATACAATTTTTTTAATTTTTTTAATTTTATATAATTTTAATCTTCCCTAACTATAATTTAATAATTTTAAATATTTATATTTATTATTTATTATAGTTAATTTTTTTATCATAAAGATTTTCTAACTGAAATGATTTTTCACTATTTTTTTTCATTTGGAAATTGTATTTTTTTATATAAGGTCTTTGATTAATTTTTTTTAATAAATTCTTTTGAATATTATTTTTTTAATAAATGAAGTATTTTATTAAAATTAATCAATTTATAAATTATCTATTAGTATATAAACATAATCACTTATTTTTAAAATTTTCAATGATTTTTTTTGATAATTATGTATAATTGTTTGATTTGATAAAATATTTATCAACAATTACTTATATTAATTTATGTTTAAAATATATATTTTTATATATATCTTTCATTTTTTATATATTTTTATACATTAAAATTTCATCTTGTTTTCATTGGTAACTAATTGAACATAACTAAATAAATTTATAAATAACTACTGGGGAATATGATAAAAGAGATGTCAATTTCTGGAATTTTTTATAAAAAATATTCAATGAAAAGAGTTTATTTTCTATCTATGCATGATGTGATTGAATATAATGATGTTAAATATCATATATATCGAGAATCGTCTAATTTTCCATGTATTTATAGACAATTATACACCTTGGATCTAGGATGGTGAAATTACATAAAATGAGACATCCTATGTTGATGTCAATTTTTAAAATCAGATAAGGTGTAGTATTAAATAATTTATTAGTGATTTCTGAAATTAAACCAAAAAATATCAAACATTTAATAATTGTATAGATATATTTAGAAACCAATTTTCTTAATTTTCCTAAAATTTATAATGTTATCAGCAGTTGTGACATTAGTAAACCTAAATGAAATAAATTTATGGAGTTATAAAAGTTTATCTAATTTACATGAAATTTTAAAGTGTTACTTCTAAAATGAAATGAGCACCTAGATTCCCATTATTATTGAATGAAAATATTATGCCCAATATAACTATGGTATTTAAGGATACATGATTACCCACATTATTTTGTTTTTATAAGAAGGAATATCAATGTTAATCCATGTTTTATAATTGTGTGACATCATTATTTATTATAGATGAAAATTTCAACTCTTATTCATTTCCAAGTACCAGCATCAAACCTCCACAATATAAACATGGTAACATCAAATAATTCCTCATTTGAAGAATCTATTTACAAAATAAAATAATTATAAAAAGTTATGATGGTCTTTAAATGAGCATATATCTGATGGAATCATATTCCACCCTACTGACTCACCGTAGTTGAAGATATTTGATACAAATTATCACGATTTTAGAACTGAATCTCTGAATACTCAAGATTGGACTATGAATAGATGAAATGAATCTATATTAGATCATCAGTAACCAACATAGTAAATGTCATATTTTTCAGTAATTTAAATCTTTTCCCATTGATATGTATGGTAAAAATATATTTTATGATGAGATCTATTATTTCAAGACCAAAAAATCCTAGAAGAAATATTTATGAGTATGTTTTACCATTAATTGATTATTTGATAATTTTATAGATGATAGGTGTTTCAAATTTTTATGCATACAATAAAGTATATTTTCTTTTGTTTTTTATGATATCATTCACTATAAATGACTTTACTACATAGGGAATCATATCTTGAAATATTTTTATAGGAAAAATCATGTAAATAAGTAAAGATGAGATTCCATATTCTCAATTTCATAATGAATGAATGATAAATTGCATTTTAAATTCATTTTTTTTGAATTGATCAACAATATTATAGACTAACGAAAGAAATAAATGATTTAAATTAATATAATATCCACCAAAACCCATTATTAATTGTTTAATGTCTGATAATTTGAAAATATAGAATTCACATTTGGAATGAATGTAATTATTTTCATAAAGAATTATCATGAAGTAAGAGTATTTATTATCCAAACATTCATATAGGATATTTTTACAGATAAAAAATGAAATTGACGTTATTCATGTTGAGAAAAAAATATGTCTCCGATTCAATGGAATTTATTAGACATAAATGTAAAGATAAAAGATTAATTTCATTCTAGATTAGAATGGATAATCATGGGAACTTTTTTGGAGTTATATCCTACTATGAATATAAAGAGACTATATTTACCTTCAACTTTTCACACATTATGAAAGAGTGAGACTATTATTTTTCATTAGTGTTGAGATGATTTTCATGTACCCCAAGTATATTATTCAAATAAGAAATATTTTTTGCCATTGAATGATTTGAAATTAATATTTTTAAAATCTCATGACATTAATGTATGGTTTCAACAATAGTTAATGGTATCACAAAGGAGTATATTACAAGGACCTATCAAAAAGAGTATAATCATGTTAAGATATTTTATCAAATAAATTTTTAGAAAATAAATTTATCCAAATTATATAAAAATGTTGGCTAAAGAATTTGAAATTATATTTTTTTTCAATTAGAATTGTATTTCCCATAACATTTTTTGATATAATATTACCTCTAGTGATTCATTTAGTTCATGAGATAAGAATATTTGGGAATATTTATTTACATTGGGTGTATACTTATAAATGAAATATACATATTTCATATGGACATGTTAAAAAAAATCAATGATGAGAGGGCTCATGTTTTTTTGAGATATAATATATTATTTATAATTTTTATATGTTTTAATTATCTATTTTTATATGGCGTATATTTTAATCCTCAACCTTGTAGTGTTTTTGATGTTTCCACAGCCTTTGATTGAGTCCAATGACATTAATTATCTTTTTAAAACTAAATCTTGTAATTTATTTTTACAAATTCTTTATGATAATTTAATTACCTACCAGTTATAAGTTGAATTCATCGAATCATTCAGTATTAATAATTTTATCATCAACTGTACATTTTATTAATTTTTTTATCTTATAATATTTTTATGATTATAAATTATTTTTTTGAGTTTAATTTATTTTTTGATATAATGGTTTCTATATATATTATTTTCCTTATTGAAATATTTTTTCATTATCATATTTGATTCATCAAAATCAATTATTCATAATTTTTTTCATTTATAAATAGTTTTTATATTTATTATGAAAAACAATTGATATACATAATAAATTTTAATCAAATATATGTACCCAAACTTTTATATGGTTGAATACATATTTCAAAATACATAAACTATGGCACAAGAACCTATGTATGCATGAATTTTTAGTCAAACATATATATATATAGAGTAATATAATTATTTCATAAATTAGACATGTATTTCACAAATTTATTTTCATCACTTCTTCTATTCTAGAGATGATATTACATAAATATTATATGTGTGGGATTTTTTGTTTAATAAAATTCACACTCACACATGGATAAAAAATGGTGATAGTTGTCCTTTATAAAAATTACTTCCCAATATTCCCAAATGCTACACAGTTTAGGAATTTTCTTGTTGTACCAAGCCATTATAGTATTATAATTTAATTCATTAATTGTTGGGGTTTTGACCAGTTAGTGAAATATATTTTATTTGAGTTGATTATTTTAATTCCATGGGCCTCTCTTATCCATTCCATTGTGAATATCGAGTTTCTGAAGTGTTTTGTGAGGTCACAATGTCCCATATAAATGTAGTAAAATTTTAGTTTTTTAGAAGTGAGTCAGGACTGGTGACTCACAAATTATTAGTCATGATGGTAACTCACGATGGTGTCTCAACCATGTGATTTGTATCGGCAGCTCGTAGTGGTGATTAGTGAATAGTGAGTCTGGAGCAGTATGTCACAATGGTGACTGACTAAATGGTAACTGACCCAATGGTTTCTCGCTGAATGGTAGCTCACCAATTGTTACACACCAAAGGATAGCTCACCCAGTGGTGACTCATCTAATGGTAGCTCACCAATGGTGACTCACCAAATGGTATCTCACCCAAAGGTGACTCTCTATAAGGTAGTCACCCACTATTGACTCGTAAAGTGGCCTCCCACACTGGTGTCCTTCCAAGCAGTGCCCCACACCAGAGACTCACCAATGCTTACTTACACTATTGAATCGCTAGCGGTTCCTCACACCAGTGACTCGCCAATAGTTCCATGCACTAGTGACCCTCCAACAATGACTAACCTCATTGTGATTCATTACCAACAGCTTTTCAAATATCCATCTTTTTCTAGTTTGTCAACATTCCTAAATTTTTACAATTTTAATGTTTCCTTTGACATAAAACACATATAAAAACTTTTATTAAGTTATTTATGACAAATTCAAAGCTGTTAAATCATATACATACCATTTCAAAAATACTATATCCTTTAAATTAGTTAATGTGTGTATCTTAACTAGATCATCCATAAACAGAAAATCATAAAACATATCTAAAATGGAAAATCTGTTTATATTTTCTAAAGGTTGAGAAATATTTTTTCCTTATTTTTACTTTTTTTTCTTACTTGGTACATGATTCCCTAAACCCTTCTTCCATTCCAATTTGAATAAGATTATATTACTATTGGATCATATCCCCCATGTGTTTTTCCTTCTGCATGAGTACCTACTTCTGTGTATCCATGATGTATTGATCATCTTCTTTCTAAGTAGCTTTTTTTCCATCTCTCTCAGTTTTTTATCATGCATGGTGTGTTTATGATTTATTTCTATGTGTGTTTAGTTTAATCCCAATAAATCAATGAAAATCAAATCGTTTTAGGATCATTATATAGGGGTTGGGTAAAAGTGATGTATTATCGTCATGTTATTATTATTTTTTTTATAATTTTTATGTAATATATTCCTACTAAAAATCATTGTAGTTGTGGGTCCATGGTTGTGCACATAATGTTAATTGCTGCATTTTTTTTCTGCTTTTCATTATAAAAATTAATGAAATCGGTAAATCGAGTATATTCGGCGAAAATAAATGGATTCCCAAGGATTAAACTATTTTTCTGATAACACCTATAAATAAAGAAGTGAAGTTGAATAAATACCCCTAAATTGAAAATATGAAAAGGTGATGTGGTGTGATATATTCTATGGTGCATAGAATGGTAGTCGTTGGTATTTATAGGAAGGATGTAAAGAGTGATAATCATGTTATGATGTGTGTGTGTAAAGTGGATGATATGTTGTTGTGATGTTGGCCTATAATTTTTATAATGGTACAATATGGATTTAATGTTTATTTAGGTGTGGATGTGCAATATAGATGAGAAAAGGGGAAGTGGCTATAAATTAGTAATTATGTGGTGTAATATGTAAAATGAAATAGTCTCTTGGGTGGTGCTACATTTATTTTAATGGGTTTTTTATTATGTAAATTAATTATTTTTCTTTAGGATGTGTGAAACAAAAATAGAATATATATTCCTAGGAAGAATATAGAAAAATGTTTTATTGGAATGGGATGTGGAATGTAAACCACTTATGAATGAATGATAATATAATAGAGTATTAATGAATAATTGTGTTGTTAATATGGGATAATTCCATATTTTTTTATTATTTTATGTAGCTAAATTTAGATTAAAGGTTTATTGATAATTAGGGCATGTGTTCTTATTGTATGTTTTTATGCTAATGTTATGATTTTGGTTCATTTACAACCCTCAAACTAACAATGGAATTAATTTTTTATGTTTTCAATTTGCAACAGTCATGTTCAATGTGAAAATTGATGATGGGTTATGCTGATTAACTTCATGTTTATCAAAAAAAATCCATTTGAAAAATGAAATAAGTTGTTCTTATAAATGAATGGGTTTTTCTAATGAATGTTTTTTTTTTCAAAAACCATGTTTAAATTTTTGATGAAACATAAATTATCATATATTCCATGAATATTGAAAATAAATTGTGGGTTATGCCTTGTGTGTATGATACTATGAATTTAGCGGTAACCGCTGAGGGTGTATCATGATTTGGTTTTTGGTTGAAAACACATTGATTGGGATTCAGTGTTTTTTATTATATATATATACATGTATTCATGGTTATTCATATACACATCTCACCGTAGTTGATCACTATGTGTCGAACACCCCCATTTTATAAGGGTGTGATTCTTTCCAAAAAATCATGGTGGGGGAATGGTTTCCAAAACACCTTCTCTTCTATGGTCCCTCTTCTAGGTGGTGGTAGCCCCATAATTTTTGGGCATGTTCTAGTTCATGATTCTTAGGTGTGTGCAAAAATGTTGTGCTTATTATGTGTCTATTGTATGATATGATATGTTTTTTTTACCAGTTGACTTTGGGATAATATGTGAAGTGGTTTTTGGCCAAGGTGTATGTAGATAAGACGTAGTTGTGAAACCTAGGTGTATGTAGGTGGGATGTGATGTGAGTGTTTACTATATGTCTCTAATTAGGATTTAATTAGCCTCTTTTTCCAATGTTAAGGGACTAGCTACGAGTCCTAGGTCAGTGTAGGAAGGATGTGACATGGTGGACTAATAAGAGGTGGGAGCACCATGACGTTTTCTTTTATAGTGCAAGAGAATCTAATTAGTGGCTATGTGATTCGGGGTGACAAAACTATCACTGTGACGACTATATTATTTTGCATGACATCAATTACTGGGTCAGCATGCATTAGTGAGGGGTGAATGGCTACTATACAATTTTAGGTTTTTTTTGTTCTTACATTAATTATTTCTATAGATTTTTTTTATAAAATTTGGTTTTTTAATTGAATATTTGAACATAACAAGTAAAATATTTCTATATATGATAAAACTGTATTTCTTTAATAATTATATGAACCCAAAAATACTTTTCTATCCATATTAAATTGGATTTGTTATATTAAATGCATCCAACGTTATCATTAACATGGTTGTATATTGGAGATATTTAAATGTAAGTTATTATGTGTCACTATTTTTGTTTCTGGTTTCATTATTATCATATCATTGATGTGTTATTATGCCTTGGTGAAAATAGTAGTTGTTAGAAACATTTTTTATATTGAGATTATTGTATATTATGAGATCCTTAATATGACAGATTGATTAATCTCACCATTTCATAAAAGTGTAACAACTTATAATGGCTAATGAACACATTTATCATCAAAAATTTAAAATTTTATTGATGTTCCCATGTGAAATAATAAGAGGAAATAATGTAATCCCCTGAATAGTTCTTAAATATGTTATGTGTTTATGCTATATGTGGTTTTTCTTATTATATTCTCTTGTGTGGTGTATGATTAAAATTCAACATTCACATGATGATGAGAAGACATGATCAATAATTCAGACATGTTATATATTTACATGATTGGAATCATGCGGGCGAGTCAGTGCCACCCAAAGTGTATAATATCTCGACATTGGAGAGGGAATTTCTTGATTTATATGCTTCTAGCATTGTTTGTGATGAGAATTGTGAATATTGGTTTCAAAAGTGGGGAGGATAATATGGAGTCAGTTCTTATAAGAAATTTGTAGTTTCTAGTAGATGGTAATGTGGTACGGTGATGTTGTTTCAAGAAATTGCACGTGTATGTTTATTAGTTGGTGAGTTTGGGGTAGTGGTTTTTTGGTGCTATACTATTATATATGGAGGATGAGTTATATGGTTATAATGAATTTTAAACTTGTTTTTTTAGATGTGTTATGATCATGTTGATGAAATTCCCCACCACTAATAAAAATTATTTATCTCTTAAAACAAGTAATAAAATAAAATGGTTGTTTTAGGAATCTTGAATAAAATTAAGTTGGGATTGCCTACTATGTCGTATCTATTTTTATAAAGGAAGTGATGATATGGTTTGAATATTATCTTGTTTTTTGGGTTTCTTTTGATTGATTTTATGTTTATGACATGTGTTATTACCTAAATCATATGATTAAAGGGGAAATTATTTGTCACATCATGATGCATTTCATTATGAAACGTTTTAAAAATGTGTAGGTTGGCCAGTTCTACTCAAGTCAATCTATATAATGGTCTAGTGGATGATTTATATTGACTAGTATTCTTGTAGTAGCTATGTATTCGTTAATGTTAGTTTTGATATTGGTAGAGGAAAACAATTAGGGACACTTTCATGTAATGACACGGACTAATGAAAAATTGAAATTGGATTATTTAACCCTATACTATTTCTACATAACCATGTTCCTGAAAATAAATGTCCTGATAAAAACCACTGATGAATTTTGAACATAGATTTTCTTGTACATTTAAAATGGGTGACATATTTCTGATTCATTCTATATGTTACTTAGATTTTTCTAAATCTGATATTAATTTCTTCTAATATTTACATTATGAAGAGCATAAATGAGTTCTATTAGAAAAAAAATAAATATTGTGGGAACATGAATCCTTTGAATTTAGATATGTTTTATTAAGAATCATATTGTAGAAGAAATTAGTTTAATTAAATTTTTTGAATGTGTTTTCTGAAAGATAAATTTGATAAATACCAAGAACAAAAAGGATTCAGAATTTCAGTTTTGAATCAAAGTTTTTTTCATTTCCTAATGAGTTTGTTTCAAGAAATTTTTTGATAGGAATGATTTAATATGAACTGTATTTTTCAAAAAATTTTGAATTTAAAATTTATAAATATTAGAATATGAAGATAATTCATGTATTTATATTCATTCAATGGTACTTCTATGTTAAATCATTGAAGTAAAGGTGTTAAAATAATGTGAAGGAATTTTTTTAGATGTTTTTCCTTCTGTGGAAATATAATGGTTGTTTGATTGATATGCATTCCATACCTGACATATTATACCTATCTATGTAAATTTTTTTGTTAGATAGTGATCTCTCCTAGGATATTATTTCAAGGTATTATGTATGTTTACACTTCTTTTCTCTTTTGATATTTGTGTTCAAAATATATCTATAATCATGAGAGGTATCTTCTGGGTTTGTCAGACAACCATTTTATTTCCTTATATTTTTATTTTAGTTCTTGAGAACAAACCATTCATTTAGTTCATGTGATGGGGGGAATGGTGCCCTATAGAGTGGTATTCCCTTCTTCTTATGTTCATGTATGTCTATTTGGATTTTTTGGGTGTTTGGGTAATATTTTCTAAAAATTTATAGTATATCATGTGTAACATTATTCTTGAGGGGTTCCTCATGGGATGGTTTTTCATACACCTTTTCTCCTTATGGGTATGGTTTTAAATCCACAGGGGTGAGAATAGATTGAGAGGAATCTGGTGTAGTGGCATGGACCTATTTGGTTTATAAATTTGTGAAAATCATATGTTTGAATTGTTTTGGGAGGTCATGGAGACTCATTTCAAGAGTGAAAAAATTCTAGTTTTTTTAATGATGAGTCAGGATTGGTTACTCACCAATGGAAGTTCACAACGTTAACTCCCAACTTGGAGTCACACTGGTGAAATTAATCAGTAGATCGTAGTGGTGAGTTAGGAAATGTGAGTCTGGAATGGTGAGTCACAATTATTACTCACCGAATGGTAGCCCACCGAATAGTGACTCACTGAATTATATATCACCAATGGTGGCTCGCTAAATGGTAGTACACAAATGGTGTCTCACCAAACGATGGCACACCCAACCGTTACTCACTGAATGGTAGCTCACCAATAGTGCCTCACAAAATTGTAGCTCACCCAACAGTGACTCACCAAATGGTAGCACAAATAGTAGTGACTTTTCGAGCAGTTCCCCCACATTACTGACTCGAAAATGGTTCCTTGCACCATGGAATCACCAATACTTACACACACATGGGATTTTCTAATGGAAACTCAACTAATAGTGAGTCATTTCCTACAATTTTTAAAATCTCATTCTTTTTCATGATTTTCAATCTTCATACAGTTTCTAACTTTTAATGTTTCCTTTTATGTAAAATTATTTTATATAAATTTTTTTAATATATCATAAGACAATGGATTCCCCTTAAATAATATCATTATCATTGAAAAAAAACTCAAGTATTTTCGTTATATGATATGTGTATCTTAACTAGATCTTCCATCAATGAATAATCAGAGACATATATATAATGGTTGTTATGTTTATATCATCTGAAGAATGATATGTCATATGTCGTTGTTTATCCTTCATATTCTCTCTTGGTACTGGACCCCATGAACCCTTCATTCCTACATAATTGAGTATGTTACTCTAACTTTTGGATCATTTCCTTTGTATTTTTTCTGTTGTATGTGCGCCTCCTTCTTTGCAACAAGGATGTGTCGATAAACTTCCTTCCAAGTAGGTTTCCCTTCATCACTCTCAATTGTGTATCATGAAGGGTGGCTATACAAATGCTTCCCTATTGAGGATAGTTTAATCCTAATCGTAAAAATATAATCAAATCATCTTAAGATAATTATATATGTGCTGGGTAAAAGGTGATGTATAATCTTTTTTTTATTGAATCATGTTGTTATTTTGATTTGTATGGGCTATATTCCTAATAAAATTCATGGCTTATGGGGATCCTTGGTTTCCAAGATAATTTTTATGGTTGGATGTTTCACTGCTACTTGTTAAAAAAATTAATTAGAATGGTTAATTACGTATATGTGGAAAAAATAAATGGATTCCCTAAGATTACACTATTTCTCTAATAACACCTTTAAAAATTGATTTGAAATTTTATAAGTTCCCCATATTTCTTAATATGAAATAGTTCTATGATCTGATATAAGTTTTGATGTGTTGAATGGTTGTGGTTGCATTGTATGGAATTGATATAAGGTTTGATATCTCTATTGTGGGGTGTATGCGGAAGGTGGATGAGATGTGGTTATGAATTGGGGTTGTGATTTTTGTAAGGGTACAATGGGGATGAAATGATGGTTATGGTTTGGATGTGAATAAATGCTGTGAAATGGGATGTGGATGTAATTTTTTGATTATTTGGCATTGACGGTGAAGTGTAATGGGTTGTTGGGTGGTTATACATTCTGTGTGTTGGGTTTTTTATTTTATAAAATAATTGTCGATCCTTGTGATGTGTTAAAAAATAGAATATCTTTTAATGGAATTATTTTAGAAAAAAAAATTATTTGAATGGAATGTGGAATGTGAATAGGTATAGAGTTAATGATTACAACTTGAGTGGTAATGAACTAATGTGTTGTTAATGTGGGATAATTCAACATTTATGAAATTTGTTAAGCAGCATAATGTGGATTTAAAGTATAATGACACAATAACTTCTGTTCTTCTTATATGTTGTTATGCTAATGTTATGTGGTTGGTTTTACTAAAACCACCCAAGTGTCAATGGAAATAATGAAACATGTGGGTAATTTTCCAAGGGAAATTTCAAGGAGTAAAATGATTATGGGTTGTATTGATTAACTTGATGACGTTTATGTGTAAAAATATTGTTTGGAAATATGAAATTGGATGTCCTTCAGGATGAAATGGGTTTTCTTATCAATGTTGTTTTTTCAAATCAAGTAGAAATTTTTTATAAAAGGGAAACTCTGGAATATGGATTAATGATTGTAAATGAATTGGGACTTGTTCATTTTTAATGTTCTTCTATATATTTAGAGGTAGCATAGGTGTTGGTATCGTGAGTTTTTTTTATTGAAACCCCATAGGTTTTTCTTGAGTGTTTGGTATTATAAATATATATATACACACATTTATTTATTTGTGATTTATATACATACACTAACCCTGTTTAGCACTATGTGCTGAATACATCCAATTTTATAGGAGGGTGTCTTTCCCAAACATCTTGGTGGAAGGATGGATGGATGGCCACCCTCTCTTCCATACTTCCTCTTCCAAGCAGTGGTATCCCAAGATTCATCAGGATTGTTGTGGTTTATGTGGCCAAGGTGTGCTCATGCAATTTTTGTTTCCCAGGGGTTTATGGAATGAGATGAGACGTTTGGTCCCTCCCAAGTATCATTATTATATGATATGATGTGGTATGTGGCCCATGTGTCTACGGTAAGGCATTGTTTTGATGCATAGGTGTGCGTGGGCGGGCTGTGATGTTGTTGTGTCCCAAGTGTCTATGTAGGGGATGTAATGAGTTTTGAGGTCCATGTGTCTGCGGGCAGGTTGTGATGTGGAGGATTCAAAAGTGGGGGGGTGCATTAATATGTTTTCTGTTAGGGTGTGAGAGTAGCTAATCAGTGGTAAAATTGTGTGGGGTACCCAAAATATCCATGTTTATTCAATATTACTTTACATGACTTTCATTACTTGGTGAGTATGCATTGGTGAATTGGGGATGGATATTATATCATGTTACGTGTTGTTTGGATCTTATGTTTTCGCATACGATAATTAGGATCATTCTCCCACTTATGGATGAGGGAATTTTTTTTTTCTAACAGAGTACACATGTATTATCACCCTACATAGATAAAAACAGTTTTCAGGTTTCTAGGATGACGTTTTGGGCCATGATGTACATTTGTAGTTTGATCATTGTATTTGTTATTTTTTTGATTCCTTAGCTTTTACTCTTTTTTTCCTTTCTTTTGGATACATTTATATGTGTAATTTTTTATTTATAGATTCATTGGGGGATGATTCAGAATAATTTTATATATGCCATGGATATGTTTATGGGTGATTCATCAGATTTCTAGATATTATTTTCATGTAAAGGATTATTCCTCTCGTATTGTGATATCTATACACCCTTGGTACTAGTCACAACCCCAGTGCCTACTAGAGGTGGTATATGGGGTCATTATCTCCCTTTTTTCACTACTATCCAAGGTGGGGTATCTTTGGAAGGAGGGGGTTGTGACACTACTATTAAAAATTCTATAAATTTATAAATCATTAAATCCTTATTAATAAAAGGAATATATTTTTCTTCAAAACTCATTATAATGTTTAGTGAAATGTTTTCTGTGTTAGGTGCTAAGTTAACATGAGAGTCTTGAGCTTCTCCAGCCTCAATAATAATATTAAATATTGTTATATATATTTTATCATTAATTTTTTTTCACTTAAATAATAAAATATCACTCAAACGGTGCCTTTGATTAAAAATTTGAGACATACATTAAATCAATAATTGGTTTTTAGCATAGGATTAATACAAAAAAAATTTACATCATGTGTTAGTTTTAATCAAAAACATGTGTCGTTATTTTTAAATTTTCTATTTAATTTATTTTATTCAAAATAAAAACATATCTTTTTTAATAAATTTATCAAATTATTTTTGATTTATTGAATTAAAAAAAATCATATGGTATGAAAATATTATTTTGGATACTTAAAAATAATTATAATAATAATAATATTTTTTATTATTATATTAAAGGAAAAAGTACCTAATTTTAAAGGCATAATTATGAATTGTTTTTCATTGGAAATATTTTTTTTGGAGAATATATGTTAGTGGTTAATATATTAATGTTGATATTATTGCTTTTTTATATTATTTCATTTCTGTATTATTATTGGAAATGTATTTTTTGTTATCTATATATATTGAATTTAAATGACTAAATATTTATGGTTTTAATAATGGGGTAGAATTATATTAAAAAACTTATTGTTAATGTAGTGATTAATAAATCGAAAAACAATATTTTTGGTGATAAATTTATATGTCTGTGTTTGCGGGGTTAAATATATATATATGTGTGTGTATAAGTATATGAAGTTGTATATATATAATGTGTATATATATGTGTGGTTTTATTGAAGTTGGGGACTTACCTGAGTTGTAAATGGCTCCACATAATTCTACATTAGAAAAAGGTTCAAATCCAAGAGGGCACATTTACTATTATAGTACAATGTAGGGTTGACAGATATGATGATGTAGGAAGGTGGTGATGCAGGCTTGACACATGCTTGGAGATGTTGGTAGGATGATGCAGACATGATGTTGTATTAGGCTTTATCACCATTTTATAAGCTTCATTCCCACACTTCCTATGGTCCATATACTAAATAAATCATCTTTGTTGGGTGGTATATCCCCTAGGTGGTCTATTTCATGCCATTTGGACCCATGTGTGTGGTGTGTGTGGGTTTTTGTGTGTGTTTGAATGTAATTGTAGCACTAATAATTTAATATATGTGTGTGTGTGTGTGTTGGGTGATATATATGTATATACAGGTGTGTTTGTGTGTGCGTCTAATGTGTAAATACAAGAGTCAAATATGTGTGTGTCTACTTATCTATGTGTGCAAGTGAATATAAATGTGTCATAGTTTTTGGGGGTGTATATATGTATATGAGTTTTTAATATATACACATATATAATGTATATATATATATATATGTGGATGACATCTGAAATACATTTAGCGACTGAATAAATATATTTTATTTAGGATTAAAATTAAAGAAACATGTGCTGTAATTTTCGTGGCACCTTTTTTTTGTCTGAGAACTGAAAAAATAAATAATATAATGACTTACTGAATCAATATAATAGAAAAAAATAAATATTGTATTAAAAATGATAATTTTAGGTGGTTCTTGGTGTATTGCATTTCCCCCCTCCCTCACACTAATCTCTATGTCAAATATATATTTATTCTAATATAGTTTATTAACAAAATTCACTTGTAGAAGTATTGGTGTATACTGTCAGATTTATGTATTGTTGGGGCTATTGTGTTTGTTTCAAAATGTCCAAATTAAATACTATTCTTTTAAAGAAACAATTCTATTTTATTATGATTTAATTTAATATTCATTTACATTTTAATTATCAAAGATGGATATAATTATAATGAAATATTTGATCATTATACAACATATCATAGTGGTGAAATTAGTTTTGTTTAAATGCAGTAATAGTTTAAACATTGTTTCACATAAGGTAAGAAATTTCATACCTCTTATGGCTCTTGTTACTCAGGATTACTTATTATAATTTATTTTCTATAGTAATTGTCAATCATTCGGGACAAGTGATTGTATGTGTGTGTGTGTGTATACCACGAGATCAATTCAGATACTATTTAAATGAAAATTACATGAATATGTTTTAGATTTTGGATTCCATAATTATAATTTTTAGAATGATATAATGAGTTGTGTTGATGTTCTTAGGTTTTTAAAACATTGATCACTTTTGTGTATTTGGATTTGTCTTCACTCGTCATAAAATACGTGTTCTTTGATATTATACCTATGTATCCTTGTAATATATTTGGTATATTATATGTTTTTATTAATTTTAAAATATAACAAAGTTATATTTGGTCACATAGTTTCTCAATAAAACTTGTGGGAGAGAGTATTCAGACACTGCATATGATATGGTGAATGTACCATGATATTAAATCGGTAATGATGGGATAGTGTGGCCAATCTCTAGATCATGATAACTATTTGGGATTTTAACCATCTAGAAGTAGTGCTACATGATGGTATTGGTATATTGACCTTGGGTCATGACAATATTTTCACATTGGACCCATGTGGTAGGAGCAAGGGCTGATGGTCTATGTGGTCGGACCTGAGAGATATCTACATTGTATGAAATCCTAGTTTCGTCTAACCATGGGGATGAGGGCATGTCAATGTGTTGAGAACATGGAGGTTGGATCATATGTTTATGGTGTACCCATGATCGTTCAAATATTTATTACATGAGGCCAAAATATGTACGTTAATTTCTTTATTGTGGCTTGGTTAGTTCTAGACCACTTAATTTTGTATTGTATAATGTTATTCTTATTATGAATATATTATATTCATGGAGTACACAACCTATTCCTAATTACACTTGGTTATAGAAACTATGGTTTTATCAAAAAAATTATTGTACATTGACACATCTAAAAAATTTTGGTGACAAAATATATTAAATTATTAGAGATCCTAATATGGGAAAGGGTATTGCGGTGGATGATAGAGAAGTGGAGCATTTAGATTATCATTGATCTATAAGGTTAAGGGATGACCAACAACAAACTTATTTTTTAGAATATTTATACACTAGATCGACTTTCCACTTTTTTATTGGTTTAATATTTTATGAAATATTTGTTATCATTAGATTCCACATGTTCTAAATACGAATTTATTATATTTTTTATGATTTAATGTTGATCATGTTAAGTGATACAAAATGTATAGTCTCTCCACTAAGGAACCAATACCCTCACTACATTTCTGAATCCTCTTGTATATGGGGTGGTGCCCATATGGTTATGTTTCATTCCAGACAAGACCTCATGGATCTGGTCGGGGTGTTAACCGAGGTATTAAAAGGAATATTCTGTTTAAAAATATTCATTTACAAATAAATAAAAAGGAACTGTTATATTTTTTCCATGATAGAAAGTAACATTTCCATTGTAATTTTGATAAAAAAAAAGTGGTTGGTATAATTTAATGTATATAATTTCTCATTCATAATATGTATTAAATGATAATTAAAATGATAAAAAATAATATATGTTTTATAAATAATATCATCGAAAACAAAAAATATTTGTGAACTATTAAAATAATTAAAAAATAAATATTTTATAATAATGGAAGAAATATAAGAGCATTAGAAACCATGAAAACATAGATGGAATGATTTATGTATAATAATAAAGAAATTATAATGATATGTTCACATATAAATGTTAGGATGACAATATTTTCATAATTTGATAAAATAAACTAGTTCATAAAAATTAAAATTTATTTGATACATTTAAAATAAGTTCCAATAGAAGATAATTAATTTAATAATTCTTTTATGTATAAATATGAAAAAAATCTAAATAATCCAATGAATAGGGATATTTGGAAATTGATTTTCCTAACTAATTATACGGGATGGGTAAAATATAATCCATATGGAAATAAATTATTGCGGGGTCACATAAATCCCCATTAATATCATCTAAAAATCTCAATGATTCTAATAAATAAAAACAATTACTTAAAAATAATATATTTTGGAATCAATATTCATTTTAGAATAATATTTTCAATCAAAACCCTTACAGGTTATGTAAAATTATAATCCAAACCCATTTCAGACTTTGTACCATTTCAAGTGAAGGGAATTTAAGTAATTTAAATAATGTGGATCCAAAAAAATATTCATGTAAAAATGAAATCATTATGAAATATTAACAGCATATTATTGGTATCATGGTATACAATACGAATTATTCCCCACGAAATTTAATTTGATAAAATGAATGCCTCATATTATTTCTAGAGATTATTTAATTCAATCTATGATCATGTGTAACAAATATGAATTTCATGGTCACTATTTTGAAAACATTTTACATATTATTACCTATTATTGATGTTGGTTGTGACTACTACAGTTCATTTTTAACTAGTATAATAGATGAATATTTTGTTTTAGTATACTCTAAAATACCATCATTAAATTTTCATTGATTCTAGTATAATTGATGAATTATTATGAATTATAATTTTCAAATTTTATTTCATTAATAGATTAGTCTTTATCCAATAAGATGAAGGTGATAATGAACATTTTCCAGGGATATTTTACCATGGAAGATTTATAACTAAATGAATTAGTTAAATCTTCATGTAACATAACCAAAACCATAAATAAATATTTATTTTTATATTTATATCATAATATTATGTTAATTTTTTATTCATAGTTGATCGTGGTTTACTTTGATTGAATTTTTCATGTATGTGGTAAAACTGACCAAAATGTGGACATTAAATGAATAATATATGAATATGATGTGATTTAATTAAAAGATATTTATTAATGTATATGAATCTATTAATATTTTTCAGATATTGTTTTATATAAAAATTATAATGAATAATAAGAAGATTACTGAGATAATAAATTATTATATAATATGAATAAACTTTTTTCCTTTTAGTTCACTAGTCTTGGATAGTGAATTTAACAATGATTATTTACACATGAAATATTTATTTGGACATTTAATTTTTATTGAAATAATTTTTTCCATATCATAATCATTGTATATATCCACTTATCCTATTCACATTAACATCCTTCCCATGACGTGATGAAATGAAGAATGGAATTTGATCATTTTGTGGAAGTGGTATTCTATAAATACGCATGGATGATGATTTTTTTTATAAAATGTAGAGAAAGATTAATACAGGTTATCATTAAATAATATAAAAAATTAATTAGAATAATTTTTTAATATTTAAAATTATTTTAATACCATTCATTTATGTCGTTTAATGAAAACGAATCATGTTTTATCATAGAGGTTGCATTACACATACTGCACGATTCATGTTTTTATTATACATAATGGATAATTAGAGGTTGGATAATTCATGAAATATAATAATAAGTGAATAAAATTGTAATTACTATAGGTATGCTATCTATATAATTTTGTTATAGGGTATTTGAGGATAAATAAAATCACATATAAAATTTGGAATGAGGGATGAGGGGCTGGAAATATAAACCATGCTACTAAAAATATATAATTTCAGAAGGGTATAAAAAATTTTATGGTTCATCATTCGAGAAGCTAGAAACCCCATTAAAGTGGATAATTTTTCTTATAATAGGTTTTGGTATATTCTTGTGTGATCATAGTGGGGTTTGGTTTCAAGTGAATTGAGGAGAATAGAGAAACTTTTTTAAATGAAATAGACTATGAATTTTTCAAATACCCAAAACATCTTAATAGTGTGAAATCGATATCTACGAAAATGGTTTAAAATTAAAGAAATATTATAGAGGATAAGATATAGGGATTATGAACACCTCAATCACTTTATTAAAAAAATACATGGTTTTCCCTATTCCCCTTAGGTTACACCTTACAATAATATTGGTTTTCCCCATATTAACATTTTTTCCCTATATAATTTAGATTCCTAAAACTAAAATTGTACTATTTATATAATTTGGATATATTTATTACAAACATAAAATATTTACCATTTAATTAATGAATTTATGTGATTTAAATTAACCATAAAATTATAATTGTAAAAAATATTAAAAATAATTATTTAAAAAATAATACTTTTGTTCTAAAATATCAAATATGGGTTTAAAATTTAAAATCATCATTTTTAAATTTATAGAATCGATTACAAATACATGATTATTCATTGAATTTAATTCCATGAATTTACAATTTAGACTTATATACCAAAAATTTCATAAAATTAATGTCATTTCTAAAAATGGTATTTTAGACTATTCACCCAAAAAATCAGATTTTTTTTAAAATACGATGATTTATTAAGTAATTTCAATAATTAAAAAAAGTTATATTGTCTAATTAAACATCTAAAATTTATAAATGTCATTTTATATGAAAAAATATAATATATATAATATATATTAGGTTATTGGTTTATGATTACATTAAACACACTTACACCACACACAGGCTAGAAATGCAAGCCATAGCACCCCCCCCCCAAGGAGAGCCCATCGATAAAGCCTTATTTATACAGTAAATTTCCCAAAGGCTAGTGGTCATGAAGACCATTACATGGACCAAGGGCCCACAAACTGACATGAAGGCCCACTACATTGTCATGCGTGCATCATGTCTGCGTCACCACCTCCTACCTCATGGTTATAGCACCACATGCCTATGTCATTCCTATATCATTGCTTGTATCATAAATTCTCTCCCACCCAAATTTGAAATAAGGTATGATATAGTATTACCATGATCCTTTACCACTCTACCATTCCCCCAACTACATAAAAATATTATGTAACATTGTTTTATTGAAATAACGATATATTGAACCATTAATTATTCAAAATATTTTCTAAATATAATTTTATTATTTGAAATATGTAAATATATATAATTTCTTATAATTATATTTTAAATTTGGTAATGTAAATCTATTAGGATAATACAATCATTACCTAAAAAATTGCTTCTTACTCAATAACAAAAAAAATGATACAATAAATATATTTTAACAAAAATAAAAATTTTTATATATTATAATATTTAATATTATTAATCAAATTATATATATGTATTTATCTTAATTTTATATACATCCTATAATATTTTAATTATAATCATATAAATAGTTATATAAATAACATAATAATATATATAGATATTTTTATAATATTTTAATATAATATTTTCATATCATTATGATTCATATTATTTTGACATGACTACCTATCTATACAAAACATCAGTATGCCTTATCTATTATGGCCAATGAACAAATTTGAAATCATCTTTTATGAATGACTATATTCGAAAAACACATATCAATAATGTCCATATTTTATTTATATATATATATATTTACCAATTCATTTTTTGTTTACACTATCACATTTAATGTAACAGTTTATATTTAATTATATAGTTTTTATAAAATTACTTTTCCTTCAATAGTGAAATTCGACATTATATATGTTGTTCTGATATTGGTGATCCTCATATTTCAATATTATCGATCATTTATCCTGCTCATGAATATTAAATTATTTTCCCTCTATTTTCTCATACTGATTTATGTACATTTAATGGTTGAACCTCGTCTATGGAGAGTAAATTTTTATGTTGTATGGTAAATAGTTTTATATTATTTTATTGTAATGAATCACTTATGAATGAATGAACTGTCTTTAATTTTTTTTATATCTTCAAGGTAACACTTTCAAAACATGTTGTAGTTGTTTGGAAAGAATAGAATACAATATTTAAAATTATTGACATATATTGTGATAATAATATTAATAATAAAAAAACAATAATAATGATGGCTCTTAAAGCCTGTGGAATTAAATTAGTACACTATATATTACATATCATTGAAATATATTATTAAAGTATATATTTTATAATAGGATCGTGGGTATAAATGAAAGAATATAGATTTACAAAAGTTAATAACTAATTTATTATAATAGTAAATTTAATAATGTAATTATACATTACATACTTATTTTTTATATTATATGTTGATAAATATAATTGTTTTTAATCAAGAATGATAAAAATGATTTTGGTATACATATTATAAATAATCATTGTTTATTTAAAGATATATATGTTGTTACAATCATAATATTAGACATTGCAACGAAAATAAGTTATAATTTTTTTTGTAAGCATTGGATGTGATGATTATGAATGCCAAATCTCAAAATTTTTTAAAATAGTATTCATTATATATGTTATTCAATTAACATAGTTTATTGGTATCATTTTATCTGATGTTGCTATAATGTTTTTAAAGGTTTTACATAGTGATATAAATAATGACACATGGAGATGTAATAGTTCTAAAAGTCCAAGACTACATAGAAAACATAACATTTTTTTTGGATCTTATCATACTAGATTCCCTAGATATTATTGTATTGATTTTTACTCATATGAAAAGAGATTAGTAATATATAATATGTATCATATTTTACAAGAAGGAATATTTTAGTTATCTATTAATCTTTGGGTATAAATATTTTGAACAATAAAATTATAATTGACCGCTTAATGTATACCTCAAAGTTACCATGTACTAATGTTTTCTATAAAGTGTTTTCATTTTTAAAAGGATATTATCATAATTATGATTTGGGGACAATATAGTGGTACTAAATTTCTATAAGGATGCATACAACATTTTTTTGGTTCAAGATAAACTACTACATGAACTACATAAATTTTCATACATTAATTCAATTGTGTGCTAGGGATTCATTTTTATTATTAATACCCATCCCCTAGGGATAATTCGTAATTTTAGCCATCATATTATGATATGTTAATAATATTATCTATGTGGATGATACAATTAAGGTGTATTTGGGAATGTTATTGATTATTTAGTATGTTTTGATAAGTCAAAATTGTGTTTATCTTCGAAATAACATCATTCATATATGGGAACTAAATTTGAAATTACTACATGAATATAAATACCTAGAATAGTTTCATGTGATGTTATTATCTATTTATGCTAGTGATGTGGGATATATTCATATTATTGTATGAATTTAAAATGATTAAAACATTCAAATAGTTTTGTTTTAACATAGAGAATCAGTTATATATTAGTAGTTATATGAGATTGACATATTACATATCATATTTCTCTGAATATCTTGAACAAAAGGATTATATGACTATATAAAATGTATCTGATACAACTATAATACATATTTTTTAAAATATATATTTTTTTTGATAACACGTCCCATTATATATTTTGTACCACAGAATTCCTTTATAGATTATACAACATGATTATAGAAATATATTATATATTATATATTTTGTCGACACTAGAAAGGATCATTGGGTCACACTTAGTGGTTGTGTGAATTAGGATATGTTTCATAAATAATTATTTGAATTAAATATTTATTAATTAATTATAATTCTATTTAAAGAGTTTTAGGGGAGACCCAAAGGGAATTTTTGATATGGATTCACAAGTTATTTTAAATAATATAATATAAAATCATAATGTATTAAAACTATGAGTATTTTTTGACAATGGTAAATTTAGTGGAACATGTTCTGATGAAAAAACAAGACATGAGAAATGTCCCAATTTCATAGTTTGTGTTGAAAAAAGACTATATATTAGTAATGTTCATTACATCATATACAATTTTATGACAGTGAATGTGTTGTTGAATAACACCAAAATCCACTATTTATTCTATTTAAATATATAGTGATTAGTTTATCATTATTATAAAATGATATCACTTATTTATATTGTCTATATGATATTTTAATTCTTAAAAATAATGTTTAATTTTTAACCAAATAATTGAATTGATGTATCACTTATATTATTTTAAAATTTCTTGACTTAGATGAATATTTATGAAATAATTTGGAATTCATGGACTATCACAAAAAAACAATATAAAATTGATCAATACATTTGAATTATGTGAAAATGTACAAAATAAATGTGATTTGATCAATATGATACTCTATAACATAGCTATAACATAATATATTAAGTTGGAAAAAAAGTTACAAAATTTCATAAAAGAGAACATATTTATAAAATAGATTTGTGTTGTCCACACCACCCATGATGTAACACTATATAATTGAGTATATTTATTCTTTTTGAGGTATATATAACAATATCAATTAAAATAACATAGTAGATGTGACAAAAAATAAGGATATATGATCTTATTTTTATTTTGAAATCAATGGATTACATAGATCTAGTAAAAAGTAGATATTTAATTATTCTGTTTTTCTAAATTTAGACAATAATTGTTCCCCCTAGAATCCCACATTGATTAATAATGATTCCAAGAATTTAATTCATTTTATATTTTTCAATTGGTAACTTTATTATTCAGTATAATGATAATATAATTGAGATCTTAAATGTATTCATCGGTATAAATAATATAGGTTCCAAAAGAAAAATATTTTTAGGAAATGATACCGAAATAAATAATTTATCTTATCAGGTGTCCTATGGGTATTACTTTTTTTCATTAAAAATAATTTTCACTTGATATTAAAAAAATAATACTAATGTTGATCTGAAAACATGTCTGGCATAGTGTTCTTAAAACTAGTTATATTATTTGACCCTTTATAACTATATGTATTTATGTGTAGTTAACATAGTTAATTTTATTAAAAATATTTTTGGACTATAAATCCCTCTTATTAAAAAAATAATCTTTATTGAGAAAATAAATTATAACCATAATCATTTTATGGAAATAATATATTTTTTATGATATACCGATACAAAGTGTTTTTACATAAGGAAAGGGAAACAGAATAACATACATAGTTTCTCTAAACAATGTTGTTAATTTTAAAATGTAGGGGTTTATAAACAATTATTCATTAATTTAAATATTTTTTGATGGTTAAAGATTAAATTAGTCATCACTAGATGAAATAGAAACTATAAACATTTATACAAGGGTCATTAATACATAATGATAAAATAATAATAATTAAGAATAATGTGGATCATCCTGTCATGTCTTGACCACACTGAAGTTGTGCCTATATGGGTAATAGTATTGGTGGGTGAAATTGCCAATCCCTCCTATTATTTTCTAGGGTATATTGACTACATCCAAGATAAAGTAATTTTAATAGGAAATGTATTCTCGTATTAATCTTGACTAAAAGTAAAAAAATCCATAAAAAAGAAACATATCTAATGAAAATCCTTGAATAATATGAAACACAAAGAGAAATACATTAAAATTTTATCATAAGTTAATAAAACTCCACTATAAACAAAAAATTACAATAAATATTATACAAGATGAAAATACATTAATCATGACAGAACTATTTCTATAAATGAATGTTGTTAACTAAAACCTCAATTGATCGATGTAGATTCATCCATGAAGACAAATATGACAGTGATCACATTGTCTAACTATACACATTAACATCTCTATCAACACAACTTCTATATAATTTTATATAATATTGATATACTACATAACTAAATGTTTCTCAACGAAACAATACTCATGCATGATTGAGTAAAATGTCTATAGTTGAAACTCATATACTTGGAAGCATCAATTTTTAGGTATTTATATCATAATAATCGACACATAAAAATTAATATTATAATATCATGAATTGAAAATGTAACACAAAAAATGCTACAACCAAAACTAACAAACTATTATCTTTTAGATTTTTTATTTTATAACAGAAAACTCTCACTCATCACAAATCTACACTTTTTATCCCATATAAAATCAACCTCAGTTGATAATATGTTTTTCTAACTCACTAGCATCACTCCTGGTATAGAAAACATTTTATTTATATCACTCAATTTAAATAACTAACAAAATAGTAGTGGAAACGTGAAAAATTAACTCCTTGGAGTCTCTAGTACCTAATCTCTTGTCTTATTATTATACCCTTTTAGATCCCCATTTCAAGCGCCCGAATCTAGAGATTTGTTATAGGATTCCCCATAGCCCTATTCATGTACCCAAAATGTCAAAAGGTTGTAAACAATATATATGTTACCAATATAAAATTTATCGAGTGATGTTTCATTGAAAATAAAACATTAAAATCATTAATATCCATTTATGTTCTTTGAATTAAATAAAAATTAAAACCTTATAATAATGTAAAAAAAAGAAAGTTATAAATCCAAATTTAAAAAATTATATAATATGTAATCCAAGTGAAACTATCTGAGAAAAATAATGATTTTATCAAACCACAGGACACTGCATACACCTCTATAACTACAGTGAAAAAATAAACCACACCACTAATTTATAATGATGTAATATTATTACCTACATCATATACAATAAATTAAATCTTTCCACTCTATTTAGCATCACAAGGATGATTATAAAGATTCTATGAATTTTTCATGACACTAATGAATGTCTAGAATAATAGAATTTTCAATTATGATTCCCAAAGATAATGTTAAATGAAAATATAGTTTAAAAAATAAAAATAGTATCTACCCATTCATTTCAAAATGTAATAATAATATTATAAGGAAAATCATAGTGTATTAAATCATTTAATCAAAGAATAATTACCAACTAAAAATAAAATCCATATTTTCTCTATAAAAACATATGTTTTTAAAACAACCACACTATAAGAGTTTTTACTTGATTTTGGTAAATGGATATTTTCAATTGGATAATGAAAATATTGAGTTTTTTGGGAACATGTAAAAATTTATGTAAGTAGCTATTTTTTCATTTTGAAAATAATATGAAGAATTGGTGAATAATTATGATATATAATTTTAGGAAATGATTTCATAAAATATATAATTATTTATTAAATAATAATTTGGTCTTTCTAATATTTTTTAAATAAAAGGATAAGTTTTTTATATTTTTTATATTTAATATGATTTAATATATTTTAATTTAAAATATTCATTTTTATGTATTGATTTTATAATATTAGAATATTTCATTAAAATTTATAATCACCCCTATATGTATTTCTTAGTGGAAATATAGAAAGTATTAGAAAATATATAGGTTACGTGAAGAAATTATACCATTTTAGATGTGATACATATATTTTTATTCATTTTATGATGGTAGAGGTAGTATATTTTTGAATATTAAATTCAATAATATTTTTATTTAGTGTATCTTGTATTATAATTTGTAATTTGGTTCGGTGGGGGTATTTAATTCTGAAGGTTTCCATTTATTTAATGATGAAAATATGGTATTTAATTATATTGGAATATGTGATAAATCATGGTTTTAAAGTTGTATTTTTAGGTAAAATCCTTCATCATGGTTTAAATTTTCCTACCATTCATTGTCGATGACCTCTAAAGATGTATGAATTCTTTTGAGGATGTGGAGAATTTTGGATTATGTTGTAGAATTCAGGATCATGGGTTTTAGTAAAATTATATCAATGTGGGGAGTTTTATATTCGTTATAAAACATATAGTAAGTGAGGATACAAAGATGGGAAGAATTAATAATGTACCATTTTAAATAATTTACTGATGTTTTTATTTAGAAATTAGAGTTACTCTAAATTTTTTATAAAAGCAATATTGGTGGATATAACATCCCAATTCTTTATTAGAGACATTAAAATGATTTATTACATGAAAATTCACATAATACATCTATGAGGATAGAGTGGTCTTGTATCTTGAGAAATTAATGACATTACATGACAACAAAAGGCATAATAAACAACATCTTTATTGAAATCATCTTTTACATGAACACAACATTCCCTCATACAAAGCATTGCATGGGATAACCTAAGGACATTCATGATAAAGGGGTAAGCTATAATGCCTAGTAAGGTTGTAAAAAAGGCCTAAAATGAATAATACAATACATGTTAGGAAATAGGGATATTAATGGAGAATATGAGAAATAGGAACAGAAAGGCATGATATTGATCGATTATCATAACCTGGAAATATGAAAACAACACATAACAAGATATTAGCATGGGTTAAGGCTCATTGGACATGGGGCATGAGTTAACCCTCATTGCACTTGAATTATGGTTAAACCCTCATTTCACTTTAATTATCATGAAAAACCCTCATTTTACTTGATGTATCATGATACTAATATTTAGCCAATGCATTTGAGTGCTACAGGGGAACACCATTTATTAATATTTCATTTCATGCATAATTGTGCCACATGGATCATACAACATGGATTCATTAAGCATTATAATTTATTACATGAATATGAGATACAGAATACATAAATTTACATTCTCAATAAAAACTCTCATGTGCATAAAGGTGAAAACCATTGATATAGAAATTATTCTGGAATTCGCTTATAAGATGATTTTGGTATGGGAAATTTTGGGGTAACATTAGCAGCATAATGACATCAAATAGAAATCGTAAAATAGTTTGATGAGGGAGAAAGGGGTCTATAATCATTTAGAAATGAAATGGAAAGTAATGGGGTCATGGGACATAATATCCCAATAGTTTTAATTGAATTTACATGCATAATATATAATAATTTCTTGTTTGTAAATTAGAAGAATGGAATTCCTTACAAAATTTAAGCATGGTAATGGGTGTACATGGGTGGAATTAATGAGATATAAATAGTTATTTCATCATTAAATATATATGGATAGATTTATGGGGAGGTGAGAAATAATACCCCAACATTTTTATTTTAATATAATATGGTTTATCAATATAAATAAATTTAGACTAAAATAGGAAATGAATAAATCCCTTACATAGAAGTGTGATCGCAATGTCTTGTGAGGGGATTGAGAGAGGATTAATGGGAGAATGGGTAACCATGGGAGTATTTTATATAGGGGAGGGTATATTAGGGACATGATCCAAGGTTTTTTAGTAAGGTGAACTTGGTGCATTGGTGGGTTTATATCGGAAAAGAGAGGGCATTCGTAATTATTTCTATTTTTGACACTACAAATTATACTAATCAAAACCAAAAACCAGCACATGGTTTTTTCCCATTTTTTTTAAAGGGTATTGGAAAGTATTAATTTATATTTCCAATGGACGAACATATTAAAATATTAGGCTTGATTATGTGGAGGTGAGTCCCACTCACAAGGAAATATTTTAAAAAGATAACATGTTTTATAAGTCATGGAGGGTCCACTATGGAATCGTAAAATAAGTAAGATACATATAAAATAACATTCTATTAAAGGTAAAACATATTTTTTCTGAACATAAATTTTATATTATTTTATTACAACACCATTAGATCATTTTGTTGCCATAAAAAAAATTATATATTTAAACTGTATTTAATTTTCACTAAAAATTTTGATTGTGTTAGAAAATTTTGAAAAATTCATCATTTGTTAATTTATATGTATTGATTCCAAAAATATTATTCATTTTATCTAATTAATATTCAAAATATTTTATTTTCCAAATTTAAAATAAAAGCCGATATTTATTAAAAATTCATGGATTAGGATAAAAAGAATTTTCTAACTTTAATAAAAATCACCATTGTATTCATAAATATTATACAATAATTTATATTTAACCAATATTAATTTAGTAGTAATAAGAAAATTTTAAAATATTATTAAATTTATAAATACAATAATTCATCAATATAGATTTCTCAATTGAATTTGAATATTAAATAAAAATACAAATTGTGATTCAAAAATACCTTATGAAATAATAATGATAAATTGAATACATATGCTTCATAAAAAATAATTCACATAATCATATTTCTAGTTTCTTGCTGCATAACCCCTTATAACACCCATACAAGAAATCCGGGTTAGGTGTTCAATGGTGATAGGCTCTTGGTGTAGCTTGACTAACATCACTCAAGTGGTAATATCTATTAACATCTACTTCTCCAATAGGTGGTTTTTCTCAATATTAACATGTTGATTATTAGCTTGGATTGGTAAAGAGATAATACCAGTGACACTACCTCATTTCCAAGATCTAACAAATGGACTTTATAGGGATCAATTATACTACATGAGGTCATCACTTCCTTTTTCCGTGTGAAATGAATTTTTTAAGGATTTATATTTATAATAATCACGAGGTCTCTCTTCAATGGATATATTAGAAATAGAAACAATTAATAATGGTAATTTAAAAATAAAAAAAATACAAAACTACGGAAGCACATATGTTTTTTAACCATTTTACATAATAAGACATTTAATTAGATCAAGAGATATTTTAATTAATAAATGATTGTGTCATTATAATCTTCTTATCTTAAGAAATTTCACACAAAAAAATACATTCTTCACATAATAATACAAATGAGGGTAATTATGCTTCCTCACCTCTATTGAGTCCCACATTGCTTCTTCAAAATTTTTGTTTCACCACAACACCACGACGAGGGGAATTGTCTTATTTTGTATATCTTTTTCCCTAAGATCTAAGATACTCACCAGATTCACATTGTAGAAGAGGTCATTCTCAAATGGTAACAGCTCTGGATTGAGAAAATGTGATGTGTTTGGTATGTACTTCTTCAATAGTGATACATGGAATACATCATGTAATTGAGATAGGTTTGGTAGGATTACTAGTCGATAGACCACTTCCCTAATGTGATCAAGGATCCCAAAAGGACCAATATTCCTTGGACTAAGCTATACCTTCTTCAAAAATTTCATAACTCTCTTCAATAGTAATATGTGGTGGAATAACATTTCTCCCATATCAAACTATGGGTCTTGACAATGATTATCAGCATAGCTCTTTTGTTAATTCTGAGAATCTTAAATGTGTTGTTGTATAGTCTTAAACGTCTACCCCATTTCTTCGACTATTTCTAGATATAGGTGTTTTCTCTCCCCAACATCATCCCAACATACTGGTGTTCGGCACCTCTTACCATAAAGGGCTTCATAAGGATCCATTTTGATACTGGAGTAAAAACTATTATTGTAAGAGAACTCAACCAGGGGAAGATGTTGATCACATCCACCTTTGATGTCCATTGATAATTCTATCATCATGCCCTAAAGTGTTTGGATAGTATGCTGATATTAGTTATTTTTCTAGGATTATAAGGACTACTGATGTTTAGATCATTATTCAGAGAATGTTGGAGATTCTTCCAAAACATAGAGGTGAATATTAGATCTCAATCAGATACAATATATAGAGGAACTACATGGATCCTTACAACTTCTCTGATGTGTATCTATTATGGATGATCCAATGAGAAATACTCTCTAATTTCAATAAAGTGTGCAGTCTTTATTAGATGATCCACAACAACCCAGATAGAATTGTTTACTTTGGATGTCTTCAGAAGTCCGGTGACATAGTCCATGGTGATGTTATCCCTTTTCCATGTTGGAATGGTTAATGGTTGCATCATCCCCCTAGACTTTTACCGCTCAATATTCACTTGTTGACATATCAGGAAAATTGATGTATACGCAAATATCTTCTTCTTCATTTTATCCCACCAATAATACTATTAGATATCTTGATACATCTTTTTGTTTCATGAGTTAATGGAAAAATTCAAACTAGCTGCATCATCTAATAGTTCATTATTTAACTCCGGATTTGATGGAACACATAGTCTTGTAGAAAATCTCACAATTTATTCTTCATTAACATTTAACTCTAAGTATTTCCCTTTTTTGAGAGTTTCCACATTATTCAGAATCCCCACATCATCCTTTTGATAAAAATTTAACCTTTCCAAAATAGACGGTTGAAAAATCATTTGTGAAATGATTGATGATGCCCCCTTATTTATGATTCCCATGTCAATATTCATAAAATATATCAAGATTGGATCATATTCACTCCTCATCAATGATAGAATCTTTGGGTCCTTTCTACATAGATAATATGAATCCTTGATCACTTTACTAGGGTGGTAATGGATTGAGAAGACCTAGACTTTAATCAGGTCTAACCATCTTTAACAGTGCTTGTTCAACTATTTTTTTTTTGAATGTATTATTAAGGATTTTGTGATCTATATATATTTCACACTTCGCCCCAATGTGGTAATGTATCCAAATTATTAGAGAGAATATTACTATATCAAACTCTAGATCATGTTTTGTATAGTTTTTCTCATGAATATTCAATTTCATTAAAGCATTGGTAATGACATTGTAAATTTTCCTCAACACATAGCCCAAGACCTTCTTCAAAGCATCACTAAATAACACAAATCGTTCTGCACTTGTGGGTTGTGTGAGAATAGATGTAGTGATAAGACTCCTTTTCAACTCTTTGAACCTACCTTCTCATAAATCACTCCAAGAAAACATGAATCCATTATGAGTTAGCTGGGTTAGAGGGTTTGACAATTCTGAGAAATTTCTCACAAATCTGTGATAATATCCAGCTAACCCAAGGAAGTTACAGATATCTGTCACAGATGTTGGCCTCAAACACCCCTCAATTTCGTTTTTCTTGGATGGATCAAAAAATATAACTTTTCATGTGAGGATATGACCCGTGAATGAGACTTCCTTAACCCAGAATACATGTATGCTATACATTTCATATAACATCACCTTTCTCAAGGACTTTAGTATAGTTCATAGATGCTCATCGGGGTCCTCCTTGGTTTTGGATTATATTATATTATAATCTATAAAGACTACCACAAATCTATTGAGTTAATATATAAAGACTCCATTAATCATGTCTATGAAGATTACTAAATTATTATTGTGTCTGAAGAGAATTACTATGAATTTATAGTACCAATACCTTGTACAGAAATTAGTTTTGGAGATATCCATTGAATTCACCCTTACATGGTAATATACCGACTGCAAGTCTTCCATAGTGAAGTATTCTTCTCAATGTAGCTAATCAAATAGGTCATAAATTTGAGTTAGAGGATACTTTTTGTTTATGGTGCCTTTTTGAGTTCTTTATTATCAATGTGAAGGCTCATTGACCCATCCTTTTGTCTTGATGTAGAGGACTGATGTACCCCATGGTGAAGCACTTGGGCATATAGACCCTTTATCCAGATTCTTCAATAGTTGTTTATTTAACTCCTCATGCTCCATAATATCCATTCTATATGGATTCTTGGATATTGGTAATGCCCCAGGTATAAGATCAATTCCTAATTGCACATCTCTTCAAGTAGGAAGACCATAAAATTTCTCGGGATACACATCAGTGAATTCTATAACAATAGGCATGTCTTCAAGAGTGTTTTCTTCCTTATACTGAATTATTTGTTTAAGATATGCATTCTAATAGGGTATTGATATTCATTCCTGATATGATGGTTCTGATTAATATTCATCCTACTCTTTGCACTTGTAAAGAATTGGGGGTCGATTTTACATATGGAGAGTGATTTTACTCTCATGGAAATTTTTTATGGATCTATATAGGGAAATCCAATCCATGCCACGAATTGCATCAAATTAAACTAGTTGAAGTATGAAATGGTTATCCAGGATGTAAAATCAACAAATTTTTATAGGGTAAGAGTTATTTTCATGGGATAAAAAAATTTCTCCATTTTTTGTTCTCACTAACATCATTACTTCTATTATTTTTAGTCATGTTAGGATTATTCTACTAATGTTTTAGGATATAAATGAATACATAGAACTAGAATATAAAAGTGCATTCACTATTCTTGAATTAATAACTAGAGTACATTTCATGACTTTGTTTTCATGTTATTCTTCGGTGGTAGTGATGCAAAAGGATCACCCTTGCTACCTTGAAGGTTGTTAGTTGCCTATGAAAACCCTTAGTTAGGGCTCTGGTTTGCAACCTACCATGTTTCTTTGTAGTTGAAGCAATAAACAATTTGTTGAGGGATGAATTAAGCATTCATATCCTCTTTCAGAGCTACATGTTATTCTTAAAAGCAGTTAATGTCTATGTTTCCTTCTATTCCATAACTAAATTATTTCCTCATCCTCTTTAAAAAAATTCTTGGGTGCTTCTTTCTATACCGTTGGCAAGTTAGGTGCTGGAATTTTTTAGAAATGATGGAGTTATCCATTGTCCTACCAGAGTTAAAGTCAATATTATGCCTCATATCCCCATGATACCCCTTAGATTCTCTGATCTCCATTTCAGCATTAAGGGAACATTAGCCAATTTTCCAATAGATATCAAAGTCATTAATCACTAGCACATTCTTTGGATAGGTTTTAGCCCATGAAAGAAGTAGTCAACCTTGCATTTTGTGGTAACGAACAAGCTAGAGGCATATCATGCAAGACCTCTGATGTTCTCCTCATACGCACTGATATATTTTCATCTTTTTTCTTGAGGTCATGAATATATGTTTCCATTTTATGTCAGAGGGTGTGAAAAAAATATTTAATGAATATTTTATTCTAGAAATTCTATCATTCCAACCCCTCGATATATTCCTAAGGCTTTTTATTTTTGATCCATGTCTACCATTGATCATCTTCACCCTCCATATGATAATAATCCAAAAGAGCCTTCTCTTGTTCGGAACATTTAATGGTGGAGATGATATTTTCAATAGATTTTATCCATTGATTGATGACTGAGGGATTAGATGATCCATTAAATGTATGAGGCATCTCTCTCATGAAGCTCTTGATTATAGATTTTTCTTTCTTATGGGTGGTTGGATGTTCCTTTTAACCCATGTTTCTATTCAAAACATGTCTAAAATGAGAATGTATCATGACAAAGTTTGTGATTTCTGCTCCCATTAGATTGGGAATCTCATTAGAACAGCCATCACATTGATCTTCGTATCAGTTTTTTTCTCAAGTACTCATATTACCAACCATTGGATGGAATAAAAGGAATGTTATGGGTGTCACATAAAGTCTATTATAAAGACCAAAGGTATAACATATAAATTACATTTAATTCCATAAATTATGAATTTACAGGCTTTAATCTATGTTATCCATGATCTACTTCCCAACATATATTCCAAGGGCCATTTTTTATTCCCTTAACAATAGTTCATACTAAGATTATGAATTTACCAAAGAATATCCCCCAAGATTTTCATAACCAAGACTGTAGAATATCATGATGTCATGCACTAGTTCCAGTTTGATTCGATCTTAATGTGGTGTTTTTGGGTTTTACACATAAATAAATCTGTTCAAGATCTGTCTTAACTTGTTTGTATCTAGACATGGATGTATTTTATTGATAAACCACTTACACTATACTCACCAAAATTTAGGGATGTTTATATTATAATTAATGTCATCCCTAAGTCTTTCACTAGTTTTTTCTAATCATAATGAAAAAAATTACTACACATACCCTTTGATACCAACTGTAACATCCATTCTTTTTACTACACACATTAACAAAATTTATGACATAAACATGGAATTATGACAAATATGAGGATTGAGGGGTATAGTGTCTTGGTAAATTAGGGAAATTACATGAAAACATAAGATATTAACAAAAAAAACTTTATTTAAAACCGCTTTTACATGAACACAACATTAACTCGTACTTAGCATTGTTAGGGATAACCTGATGACATACATGAGAAATGGGTGAGCTATAAAGCCTAGTATGGGAGTCAAATAGTCATAATATGAAAAATACAACACATGTTAGGAATTAGGAATATCAATAGAGGATAATAGAAATAGTAACATAAATTCATAATATAGTATGATTATCATAACATGTAAATGTGGCGACAACACTTGACATGATATTAGCATGAGCCAAGGTTTATTGCACATGGAGAATGAGTAAACCCTCATTGCCCTTGAATTTTCATGATTAAACCCTAATTTCCTATGAATTATCATGATTAAACTCTCATTTAACTTGACATATCATGATACTAATATTCACTTAATGCATTGGAGCGCAATCAGGACACACACTTTATAAACATTTCATTTCATGCATAACTATGCCACATTGATCATACAACATGGATCCAGTAAGCCTCATAATTTTTTACATGAATAAAAGATGTGGAATAAAAAAATTTATGTACTAAATCAACATGTACATTTTAATAATTTTTAATACCTATGATAGAGATATGGTTTTGGAATTCACTAACACGATGAATTTGACGAGGGAAATTTTGGTATTACGTTGGCAGCATAACGATGTCAAATAGAAATCGTAAAATGGTTTGATTAGAGAGAAATGTTTATCTAATCATTTATACATTAAATGGATATTAATGGGGTCATATAACATAATATCTAAGCATGTGTAATGTAATTTATATGAATAATATAAAATAACTTCTTGAATGTAGCTAAGTAGAGATATATTCCATACGAAATTTTGGCATTTTAATAGGTCTACATGGGAGGAATTAATGTGATAGAAAGACTTCTATCATCATTAAAATATAAGGAGGGAAGTATGGGAGAGTTGTCAATTTATAACCCAACATTGTTAATTGAAAATTAAAGGGCTCAACCACATAAATAAATTTGGACAAAAATAAGAAAGGAAGAAATTATTTACTTGGAAGTGTTATCCCAAAGGCTTGGGAGGGGCCTGAGAGCAGCTTATTGGGATCTTTTGGGACTTTTAGAGGATTATAGAGAAATAAGGGCAGCGTAGGGACGTGATTTAATGTTTTTTAGTGAAAAGAAGTGGGAAATTTGGTGGTATTATATTATAAAAGATTTGGAATTCTTTATTTTTTATGTTTTGGACAGTACACATTAATCTAATTAGATCCACAACCCATCCCATGGGCTTTACAAAGTCTTTTTTCCAAAAGGGAGTGGAAATAATTATTTTATATGTCCAATGGCCGATCATATTAGAATATTAGGCTTTCGTATGTGAAGGTGACTTACACTCTCTAGGAAATCATTTTAAAATGATAAAATGTTTTATAAGTCTGGGTGGGTATACTAAGGCAATGGAAGAAAATATAAAATCACATTTTTTTTAAATGTAAAAGATATATTGGGCCAAAATCCCTTTTACTTTATTTTATTCCTTCAATATTTGTTCATTATGATAATATATAACACATATATATTTAAATAGTATTTAATTTTAACCCAAGGATTTTACTGCCTCATAAAATTATAAAAATGTCACCATAGGGTAATTTTGAAGTCCTGATTCCAAAAATAATATTAATTTTATCCAAATAATTTCAAAAATATGTGAATTTTCATTTTAAAAATAAAAACCATCATTTATTTAAAATTCATGGGTTTTGAAAAAAAAAGTTTTGAAACCATAATAAAAATTAAAATTGTATTCGTAAAAATTATACGATAATTTATATTTAATAAAAACTAATTTAGTAACAACAATATTTTATGAAAATATTATTTAATTCAAAAATACATTTATTTTTCAAAATATATTTCTCAATTAATTTTCAATATTAACTAAAAATATATTTTTTATTTAAAAGACACATACTTTGTGACAATGATAAAATGAATGTATATTATTCATGAGATAATAATGCACATAATCATAGTGCTAGGGTATTGTAACACAACCCCTTATAACACCATCATAAGATCTAAGGGATTGTTGTGTGATGGTTACTTCCTTGTGGGGTAGCTTAGATAACATCACTAGAGTTGTTATATCTATTAACATTCACTTCTCCCGTAGGAGGTTTCGTTAAAGCATAATGTTTTTAAGCTCATATTGGGATTGGTCATGCACGAATCCCAGTGATTCTACATTCTTTACAAGATCCAAAAAATGGGATTTGTATGGAGAAATTCTACTAGATGAATTCTTGACTTCCTTTTTCTTAGTCAATTGGATTTGTTAAAGCACTCTATTAATCCAAATTATTTGCCACTATCCAATGGCTATACTAGCACCGATAAAAATACATAAATGTATTTTAAAAAACCAAAAACATTAGAACAAGTAAAGAAATATGTTACATATAACTATTTTACATAATAAGACATTTAATTAGATCAAGAATAATTTTTATTATTAAAAGAGTTTTTTGTTAAAGTGGAAACCCCATATGAATATCTATTGTTTCATGTTAATTATTTATTAATTGAAGAAAATTATTGTTCATGCATCATGGTTGGAATGGTATAGACTTCATCATATGAAAAATTGTTAATAAAAAATGGATTGGTTTAATTAAATTATTTTTTCGTTAAACTTATGGTATTTAAATTATTATAAATAGATCATTAAATTATGTTCAATTTGGAAATTTGATATATTTATTTTGATAAACTAATAAGAATGAAATTATATAAATAAATATGTTCCCACGAAGTTTATTCGTGAAATGTGAATTTTTTGAAATTATTAATGATTAAAGGGACATGTGGCCTTATTATATTTTCAATGTGTGTTTCCGAATATAACAACTATGATAGATTCAGTTGATTTTGATAAAGGGAAAAGATATGTATTATATTCTACATTGTATCCCAATATTGTGGGAACTATAGGGTAGGGTTTCAAGATGATTGGAACTGCTTCCAATCATAACAGACTAATATAGAGAGATATGACATCAGATATTTTGATGAACAAATATAAATTGATTAGGGGTGATATTTCGTTTTATAATGTAAAAGACTTTTTAAAATATTGCAATCATATTGTATAGTTTATAAGTATAATTAAGGAATCCATGGATGGGTTTAGAGAAAATTTATTAAATTTCTAATTGAGAAAATAGTGGTATAGTTTTTAAATATGTTGAGGGAAATCCCTATTTATTGAACATAAAAATTGAAACCCATTTTGTGAATTGGGGAACTGGGAACCCTCAAAAGAAAGTGGTGAGAAATTTGTGGATATGTTTTAATTATTATGAAAAAATAGAGCCTCTGGGAGATAAGGATTTATATATTACAATTATATTTTATATAGTTTAGGATAATAATTTTAAAAACGCATATATATATATATAATGTTTTTAGTAATATATGAAGGACATTGCTATAGAAGAAATTTAAATGGATTGTTCCTTTATTTCATGAACAACGGGATAATGAAAATCATTTAATAGATACAATGGAGTTAAAATGAAATTCCAATTGGATTCAAATGGATATTATTTCAACGTTTCATAAAACATTTATTGGTGAAGTGCTTCATGTTTAATGATGTGGGTAACACAAAATAAATGTTTTTGAATCCTCAACAAATTTTTTTCTATTTTCCTTATTATTATACTTTAATAAATATTAATTTTTATTCTCATGGTTGTGTATTTTTCTAGAATATAATTGAGTACAGGGATATAATATGTAAGAATATACAACATGGTAGTCTAATTCAATAAATAATGTTAGGGTAAAAAATGCATTTTATTAAAAAAATGTTAGAACCTTAATAGGGATAAGGGAAAATTTCATATCCAAATTAGAGCCTAATTAATTAGGGGATGATAACGGTCCATCAATACTGTGAGGTATAATGAAAATACATTCATGAATAATTTATACTTTATTTAATATGTGAGAATTTCTCTCATTTATTTCATTGTGATTGGTTGATATTTTGGTGTTTATCATGGATTTGTTTTTATATTTGATTAGAATAAATAAATAAATAGGTGGGATATTTTTACAAAAATTTAATCATTACTCTTGCTTAATCATGTTTAAATATGTATATTTATTATGGATTCTTCTATTTAGTAGTAAGTTTATGTGAAATTTGATTTTCATAATAGTGTAATTAATTCAATTTAATGTTCAAATAAAATTTTATAGTCAATGGGTATTCCATACAATGTTGGATATGTTTATCTACACTTTCAGAGGCGATATAGAAAATAATATATGATTAAAGGGAATGATTCTTGTGTATATTGGGTGTCAATATTATCCACTAGTATGGTTACATATTGGGTCCAAGGAAGGTATTAATTTGCCTCTACCACAAATGGTGGTCGATTGATATCTAGGTTTTCTGCAAGAGAGATTTTATAGATTTCAACCTCAGGGGTGTAACATTTAATATTTATTTTTTATCAAGAAATATATATTTATCAATTTCCTCATATAATAGAAAAATTTATGATTTTATATAAATAAATGTTGATTTGTTAGATAATGGGAATAATGGGATTATTTTGAGGGGAATATCTCATTTTGTTTTCCAATTTTTTATAATTGATATTATAGTAACATAATTTTATTTGTTTAATATAATAATCCGTATCAATTTTATATGAAGAATAAATTTATTTTAAATTTCATTAATGACATATTTGAAAAGATAAATTATGGTATTCATTTTTTTATTACTAAACATCATTTTGGTTATCATATTTTAAGTGTAAAATAATTAGACATTCAAAAATTGATTTATTATATTAATATGAATGTTATTAAAATTTTCAAGTAATTATATGTCAAATAAAATCCTAAAATATTCATGGAATTATAAAACAAGGGTTTTTATAGATAATATGTCTGATATTTTTTAGTATTAGTGAATTAAATGCTTAATTATTCAAGATCAAAATTAGATCATGACTAGAACTTATTGGTTTTTTCTGCAATTTAAATAGATAGTAGTCCTTGAAAAATTTTTTACATTATATTTCGTTATTAAACATGTCATGTTTATCCATCTTTTTCATTCAATAAAGGGATCTATACTATATTCTAGAAGGTTACAATAATGATTCCTTGGGAAATAATAACGAAAATGTTTAATATTTAGAGTACCTTGGGCTTGGCTACAAATGAGAAAAACATCAATATTTTTAAATATCTATATTTTATTTACGATCTATCTTAAAATAAGAAAGATAGTATGTGGTATATGAATCTTATAAATTGAGTAATCATGTGAATAATTTCATTTTACATTACTTGGAGAAAAAAAGAATAAAAATTCAAATTAAATAGTTAATGGCATTACTTTTTTATATGAAAATAATCATATATACAAACAAAAAAAATAATATACTTTTATAAAAGATTAAAATAACATAAATCTATGTAGGTTTGGGGAATAACATAAAACCATCACCATTTATCCCATTTATACATCATGAAATTGATATATAGTTATGGATTCTGTGCATGGGAACACCCTGACAGAGGGTTTTTCGTATGCTAGGGAGTAGTGGAAGGTGATATTTTTGTTTGTGCACATTCATAAATAAATGATAATGAAAAAAATGAACGTTTTTCTCTAGTCTCAATAAAATTTCCACTTCAACATATTATGTTAAAAATAATTTTTATGATATAATTAGTACAATATTGAATTCTCTAAATGTTGTGGAGATCAAAAATTATTTTATTATAAATTTTTCTTCAAAGCATTTTTAAAAAATAGATAAATATTTTTATAGAGATGAGAAATTATGTATCAAAATTTTAACAATATTCATGTCTGTTTGAATATACTATAGATAATAAGATTTACCATGTTATCAAAAAAATGTTTTTATGATCTAGAATGGAGATAGATGTTTTAAAATATTTTTATTGTTGTATAATTTTTTTTATTAGACATAGAGAACCAATTAATTATTGGGGTTTTAAACATTTAATATTTACAAATTAGATATACAAAGAAATTTTATATAGACATATTCTTAGGTTAAAATTGGTGAGTAATATTTTTTGGGTTATAATGGATTTCAACATGACAGAAATTAATTTTTACTTTTTATGACAATCATATTTTTCAATTGGGAACAAAAGTATTTATACAAATGATATTGTTGTAATTTTTTTGGATTTTATTTTTATTATCCCAAAAGAAATCCAAAAATTACATTGATGTTAAATATGGTCCCCTATAAGATATTCGAAACATGGATGAACAAGAGTATGATTTATCATATTCAATAATAAGGTAATGGAGAGAATGATATCTATAATTTATTGGATATCATTTAGGATTTTTTTCTCGAGTTTGGAGGCTCTTTGTAGGATCATACATTAATAGTAGATTCCATATAGAAGAAAATTTAAAATTCATCGATCAATATATAACTATTATATGTTTTTTAATTTTTTACTATGATAGTTACAATTTAATGTGGGTCATCAATCGAAATAGGTTTCTTATAGGACACAATTTAGTACATCATATTATAGACTTGGTTATGCTTTATTTAGAATACGATTCAAACAAATCTTTATTAATTATTGATAATGCTTAATGATATTTTAAATTTTATATTATGTGTTATATGATGTGATACCTAGGTTGTGTAATTGGATACATTGGAAATAATTGATGACTATTTAGTTTTATATTTGTACTTTTAAATTAATGAATTTTCCTATTATGTACCTTAAAATTTTAATTTATATAATTTTTTTAACCCGTAGAAAATGATTTCCATTTTTTAGAATGTAAGAGGAATCAAATAGACTCATAGTAAATTTTTATACAAGAGGAAGTAGATGGCCCAAGATTATTCATATAATGATAGAATAATTAATGTTATTGATCATAAAGATGGAATTTATTAGGGTTATTAAATTATATTCATTTGGGTTCCATAGAAGAAGAATTACATTCAAGAGTATAAATGTGTAAGATATTTTTAGATGATAGAGCAATGGTCGGTGTTGTTCATTGAAAATCAGTCCCAGTAAAATTTTTGGGATGAGAAGGCCTATATTATAGATAAATATATCAAATTTATCTTTATCATCACATTTCCTTTCTGATTTTTAAAAAAATTATTCAAAAAATTATAATTTTTTAGATGATGGATTGTCATAATTACATGCATAATAATCCAAATCATGGATATAAGTCACAATGAATTATTGAATTCAATAATTTGATTAAATTATTAGGGACAAAGTTAGGCAATTGATCTATGATAACAATTTGTAGTGGTATTTTTTCCTAGAAAGCAATGTATGGTTAGATTCGAGTTATGTTGAACCATGTCAGCTGGTTTTTCTTGTTATTAATGTTATTTTTATTCTCATAATCCTATTTGGACTCGTTAAAATCCATGTAACATACAAATCTAAATATATATAATTCCATGGTTCCTTTATTTTTATTTTCGAAAATATACACCTATGAAAATTTTAGTTGTATTCGGATTTGATCAAATAATTCTGAAATCAACAATTAATGTTTGAAAATTTTCTTTTTATAAAAGAAACTCTATTCTTCTATATTATTGTAATTGTTTCTCTTAACTCTTCATATATTATTTTAATGTTTTCTAATTACTTATATGTCAACAGAGGGAACTTATTTCATCATCATTAAAGGTATATATATTTATTTTATTAGTACATTTAATGAAATTTTAAATTAAGTAATTCTTGAAATAATGTAACTATGTTGGTGGATCTAATATTATCATTAACTAAAATAATATATTATATATTTTTGGTTGATCATGATTCTATGATGTCAAATTTAATATAAATATATCAGGTTATAAATTTATATAAAATATTTTTTTTACATATTCTTATTTTATTGAAAACTAGGGGGTTTTCATAATAAGATAATATAGAAAATTATTTGAATTGAAAACGATGATTTTAAATTCAATGAGAAAAATTAAATTTCAAATATTATAAATGATAATTTTCTAAAGTAAAATGTATTTCATTTTTTCAAATTAGTTTTAGTATTTTTTTTAATAGAGAAATTGTTTATTTCATTTTGGAATTGAAAATAGATTTTTTATTTGTGAAATTATTTATTTTGAAGAAAATTAATTTTACCAAATTTAAAATACATTGTGTTATATTATTTTTAATAATTTATATTTCACATTAGAATAGTGTTAGGTGTTATTAAATATGAATTTATGGTCTTTTTAAAGCTAGTTTTTTCAAGAAAATGATAAGCATTTTTGAGGCTTTGTTTTGAAACGACCATGTTTTATCTGTGGGGATGGGTGGCTATGAGTTCTATAATTAAAGTCAGTAATGGTTAAGATATTTCATGTCAAAATATAAAACTCACTAAACTGTGGGATTAAACATGTAAATGTTTTATGAGAATTTTCACACCCAGAAATTCTAGAGAGTGGCAGGATTGTGGAAAACAAATATAATCTATTTTTATGTGATTGAGAATGACTTAAAACATTGATATGTTTTTATTGAAAACATATATTTTTTTAAGGATTTTTTAAAAATATAGTCTTCCATTATAAAAGGGAAATTTTTATTTTACATAGAATTTTGGAAAAGCTATGTTTTATAGAATTTTTTGTTTTCAGAGAAAACATTTTTTAAAGACTAATTGGATTTTTTATATGATTAAATTATTTGATAAAATTCTTAATCTATTATGAGAGAATAAACTAGTTTTTAAAATCATAGATAAAATATGTTTTTCATTTTATTTTTTATTAAACATATTTAATGGTATTGCATTTGAAATATTCATTTTCATAATTATGTATTGGATTCATAGTGAAATCATATTAAATTTATACTAACCCCTACATGTATTCATTAATGAACATATAGTCATGATTTGATAAGTTTTCAATAAAGGGAATAAATAATACTTCATCAATGATGAAATTAAATTCATCTTTACATTTAATGAAATATGGGTGGTTCTTCCTGGTTTTATCAATTAATTAATTATCATGGCTAGTGACACCTATAATATGTTTTATATGACAGTTTTGTGCTGGTATGAGTCAATATTTAGTTTCCACTACTTCTTTTAAGAATTTTTAATAGAAATTATTTATATGAGCATACATGTTTTTTGAGTTTCACTATAATAGAAATTATTTCTTTTGATTAAATTCTCTCTCATATTTTTTTTTTGATTTACTCCACTGATTTGGGGACATACATGATAATAGATGAAATTTTTTATTGGGTCTTATGATTGGATAACCTAGGCATGTGTTTTATGGAAATTCCCACTATTACTAGATGAGGGAAATAGGAAACTACACACTTTCAATGTGGAGACATATTTCTACATGTAACTCTCAAAAAATACTAAAAACCAAGAGGTCATGGAATGGATTTGAAACTAAATAATCATAATTGGCCACATTATTCACCATAAATAATTATCCATTAATGGAAGAGGATAATTGGTTAATTTAAATTTGAAGATAAATTCCTAAATAATATTACATATCCAAAATTTCTCATTTTCAATAGATGAACCTGTAATAGAAATCATTAGTCTATTGTAAGAGAAATACTTTTATATATGATCTGTTGATAACACAGATTAGTAAGAGAGATGTGAGGATACTAACTCTCATAAAATTTTAATAAATACATAATCTCATGTATACCTAGTATAATAAACATAATCTCTATATAACACCATGGAAATTGGTAGAATGCATCACTATTATGAAGAATATTTTAAATATATTTTATCTCTTGGTAAATACTACCTAGTTAATCAAGATAACCAATGATATTTGACACTAGAGTTGATAAAAAATAATTTACCTTTTCATTATTCTATAACAAACCAATATAAAACCCCCCATGAATTTTATAATTGCATTTCAGAAACAATACTCATGTGAAGGATATAATGATAGTGATGGTTATTTATAATATCACCAACTGTTGCATTAAATCATATTCCCTATATTAAAAGCCTAAAAAATTCATTTATCATCTCATAAATCTTTTTAATGCATTTATGTAATATAGAACCATATAATTTTCAACACCATTAATTATAGTATAAAATTTCTTAAAATGTTCATATTATATTGATTCACTAATCTGGAGAGTAATCATATCGATATGCATTATTTTAGATCCCACTATGATCCTATATTTAAATATTATCTTTGTTAGACTAACTAGATTTCTTTCACACACATAGATTTAAAAAATATTCATTTCAAATATTAACTATTATAAGAGATCCAAATTACCAAATGGAATTTATTATTGTGTTCTACTATAGAAACCCATCAATGTAATACTCTTAAAACATTATTGGGATAATTCATCATCATTTTTAGATTTTATGTATTTAAAATGAATAAAAATGAACACACATTATTTTGAATATTGTTTTCATCCCATTAAACATAAAAAATATGAAAATGATGTTTTTATTAGATTGAAATATATTCATACTATAGATTTTAAATGTTGAAATATATTATATCAGATAATGAACATGGAAACATATTTATTAGAATTTTGTTCTTTGTGGAAGTCGACAATAATAGTTTGTGAGAGTTCTATGTGACCCAGTACAATGGATAACATGATTTACATGATACAATAGTTAGAGGGGTCTATTTTTTTAATACTTGTTCATAGGGTTAGGAACCATTTCAATAGACCCCTTGACTAAAATGTTTGGAAAATATATATCCATTTAATCACCATGGACCCACACACATGCCTGTAGTATTTGGTCATATCCATAATTTATGGACCGTTATTTAATTAAATCATTTATTTAGATATTTATGAATCATCATTGTAACACTAATAAATAAAAAGGTGTGTATTTGAATATTTTTTATATAACATATTTATATTTTTTATTGTTTTGTGATTTGTTAGTGGGATTTGGGAAATGGGGATCATGATATAAGGAATTTTGGGAATATTCTTTTGTATTTAGAGATGATGCGGTGGAATTTTATAACTAGTGGAGATGGCTGAAGCAAATAAACCACATTGGGTTACAAAAAACCCCTTGTGATGTTCATCTATAATGTCTGTGGTTGAGTTAATGGCCCTAGGCTCTACCTGGAGCTACCATCCAGTCGAGGGCCAACAGCTACCTACCAGTGGATCCTATGAAAAATATTATCTCATGTTAACCCCATATTTTAAACTAACTATTTGATATCACACAATCATGGCATGATCCTCCTTCATATATAACATGTATAGAGGATTCTCTATGGTTTATTCACCTACCTTACACTGATCTATTTATTTTTTATTGATCTAATCAACCTAATAGCTTCCAAGAATATATTTATGTCAATCTAGACTATAAAATAAATTTATCATTGGTAGAATCATATATCTTGGAATATATGGATAGATATATGGATTTATATATCATCTAATTGAAAATTATTTTTTTATTGAGTGATCATATCCAAAATATATTTAGGTTATTCAATTACCCTTTGATCTGATATAGATCTCTTGGATACTATTGTTTTGGTTGTATATGTCTAACATAAATCAAACACATGTCTTGTTTTTCTTCGTGGATATTTATTCAAAAATACTTATATGAAAAATGAGCAATTTTAGAAGGGTTTTTTTGTATAAAATCTTTATCATTGTGGAAATTTATTAAAATGGGATTCAAAACTATTGAGTTGGTATGTCTTTAATATTTTGTTCCTTAGTATGAAATTTTATGGAATGATATTCTTGTGGGTCCATGTTTAGTATGTGAGACTCTTTCCAAATATGATTTACATGTGTGTGTTTATATGGGTGTGGAAGAAAATATTGTTTTAAAATTATTATATCATTTTGTATTTTGGATTGTTTCAGGATGTGTGTCGGGTTCCAATGTAGATATATTCACGTTTTTAGTTTGTTCATCCTTAATGAGTTGTTCCCTTTGAGGGGAAGGGACACATTTATGGTTGGATGCTTATTATTTCACCTTAAAATATGACCTATAGTAAAAAAAATTTCCCTAATATTAGATATTATGTTGACATGTTGAACATATAATACCATAGAGGTAGATATTAGGTCGACATGAATTATTGTAGATTATGCTGGAATCGTTAAATTTTGGTAATATATAGAACAAATTAATTTCTATCATAGGATTCCATAGAGTTATTCCATATAGATGGAATATAGTTAATCGAAAATTGGATAAATATATATGTCCAACATATAAATCACATGGCCTGATATATGTTATATAATTATTCTATCAGATCATCCTTTTGTTTTTGTGTTGATGTAGGTCAATTCATGGTTTGTGACCGTCCTGTTCATTCCCAATGACTCAGACCATGTGTGACTGTTGAAAAGTTTAGTTTATTTTCTTGGAGTGCACATATATATATATTTTTAACTTATTTTAAGGATATATTTGGGGTTTCCAAATTGGTTCTTCCTCATTCCATTCATGGGTTTCATGATGCACTTGCAGACTTTATGGTTATGGGTCCAATGAGTGGATGTTTCAGTATGTCAAGAAGTTGTTTAGGTAGATATTGGGTGTTTAAATAGATTATATGAAACATAAAAGATATTTACATTATGAATACATTATTTAATTTTCATCATATGTTGGATTAATCAAACACATTTGGGATCCATTGGATTATCTTACATGACTTTTATGGTATATTGCTAGAACGTGACTTATCATTATTTCTACCATTGTATATAATGATTATTTATTTGTCACTACAATGTGTTTCTATGTTGGTTATATTTATTTACTATATGTGTGATACTCATATGATATTATTTAGAGCTTCTCCTCTAGTCAACAGCCTGATGAATATGGGGAGACATATTTTAGTTTATGTGAAACTCTAGATCTGACCAGGTAATTCAGATTGGGGGCACTAAGAAGTGGTATGAAATGACTTTTCTCAATTATTATTTCATTCATTTGACTATGTATAAAACATTTTAGAAAATAGATATATAGTATAGAACGTGGTTAGAAGAGTCATTCTTGTCTTTGTCCATAAACCATATAATTGATTTCCATGTCATCAATGTGATGGGATTATTTTTATCATTAATTCTATTAATGATTCTTTTTTATTATTTATACAATTATGTTATTATAGAATATTTTATTTTGAAAAGTCCATCAATCAATTAAAATCATTTTTTCTCATTTGATATTCAGGTTTTCTTCTCATACATGGTATTTCAATTAGTTTAATTCCTTTAGAAATTTTTTTTCCTTATATTATATATTTATATTTACATTTATGTTAATTAACCCTATGAATTCAATGTTTTATTATATTTATATAAATTTTAATAATATGCATGTATATAATAGTTGACTTCGGATTTGGGAAGTGCTAATGGAGTCATTCCATGTAGATGTGGGTGGCATCATCAGATGATTCATCCCATACTAATGTTTTTTGTGTTCCACTAAACAATTTGATAATTTATATTAGTATGTTATTATAGGTTATTCTATGGTTCATTATGTAATTTGTTAGGATTTTTTGTTAGTTAATAGTTATGTGACCACCTATGGGGAGGACATAAATATACCAAAATTGAGGATGATTTTATTATGAAACGAAATATACAAGATGATACAATTGAGAATGATTATATAGCATCTCCAATAGTTTAGGAAGTATATATATTCTAGAGAGGACTCTTATGATGGGTTCTTAATCAGGGGAGAGAAGTTACACAATCAGACTAATATTGTTAAATTGTTCCCATATCATCCTTCTTCAGCATCATCGATCCATTATAGGGAACGAGCTCCGATTGGCTATTAAAGATTAGACTGGAATCAAATGACAAATATTCGATTAATGGAGACATTGGAGAAATAATGGGTTTAATTGGTTTTGTTTATACATTAGGAAAAATCAATTTGATGGAGAAAAACATGGAACCAAATGAGAGTGGTATGATTATGATAAAGAATAAATTTTTGTAAATCATCATTAGTGTTATTTTCCTTGATATGATATAGTAAAACCATATTTGGGGGTTTTTAATAATCAATAGGTAAGAATAAAAGTGGATTTTAATTTTTAATGCATTACATTGGTTTAATTTTTATCCTCCAAATTTCAATATAAATGTGCAGAAGAAGGCCCAAATGTTCTTGTTTTCCTTGGATGTGAGTTGATGTTCCAGGAAAAAAAATTTGACCTATAAGAATTTTAATATGTACTTTAAAATACCATTACTATTGGAAAGTATTTTGATGAGGAGTCAATGTGTTTTTATCCTATCAATTATAGACCAATGTCTCTAATTCCCATTGAAATAGTTTATGAAACATACTGTATTTAAAAAAGTAAACTATATGAGATTAACCGTAAAAATAACTATATTCCATGGAAGATAAATGTTTCCTTATCTACCACTATAGAATTATGTTATGTCAAATGTTATAATTGCATATGAGAATCGCATTATCTCATGTTTTCCCAAGTATACTAGATATTTCCATACACTTAACATTAAGGGTCATATAATGTGTTTTTAAAGATTCGTGGTTATAAACTATGGGATAAATCCACATGTTGGGTAGATTACCAAAGAAGAAGTAAATGATTCAAAAAAACTCTATTTAATATTAGGGTCATCGGCCTCAGAAGTAGGATCTTGGATCTCATGAAATTGTAGACGATTATATAAAAAAATAACTATAAAATGATAGATAAGGGAATATGACTAATATTTTTATGTTTTTTATTATATTTTTTTCTCTCTATTAACTTGTTTGGTCTAAGAGACTCCAATTATTTTAATTATCATGATCTTATTACTTAAAAATACATTCTAGTAACATTATCCACTGAATTATTATCATTTGATTCAACCCTTTAAAGAAAAGAATATCATCTCTAGAGGTTTCCAAAGTATCCCATTGCCATTTCCAAAAATCAATATATCTATATATAATATTTCGTGAAATTATATATTATTATATTTGATTTTATTTTTGATATTTTTACATTAATGTTGGCCTCTTCTATGGTAGAATATAATTCATTGTCCAAAGGATGGGATTTTGGATATGGAAGAGTGGTGCCTAAAGCTATAAAATAATGATCTATTAAATATGAAGTTCAAATTATGGTTCTATAAAAAGATATAGAAAAATATCCATCCCCTCTTTATAAAATATTGGATCTTTACCCTAATGTCCTTCTAGATAACTTCTTGAGGTTTACTCTGGAAACTGTTTTTTATATTGAGACAGTACTCATACTATCTATGTATCATATATTGATTCAAAATTATTTTATGATACAAAAAGAGATTAATTAACTAAAGTTGATTCTTGAATATTTAAATGATAATGTTGTTATTTGACAAAGAACTTATCCTGGGGGTATTCCAGTTCTATTTCCTAAGGATAAAAATAGCATATGTATTTATTTTGATTATAGGAAGAAAAATATGTTCAATTTATGAAAACATTTCTCAAATCATAATTATTGAGTATAAATTCCAATATTTGAGGGGATAGAGATGGTTCTCTAAAGTTGTCATTCATTCTAGTTATCAACAACATTATGTCAGAGAATATGACATAGTAAATATAGTATTTATGATAATAAATGGTTTATTTTAGTATTTAGTGATTTACATTGGGTTTATTAATGATATATATGTGTCCATATATCTAATGAATAATATATTTCACCCATAGGTAAAAAAATTTTCAATTATATTTTTCAATGATATTACAATATATTCATAATCATTTATGTTGTTATTTAGACACCATAATACTGAGTAGTGTAAGCATTGACTACATTGGATTTATTAAAACCATTCAAATTGTCACTTTGGTATCTAATGATGATGTTTAATGATGTTTTATATTTTGAAGACTCAATCTTTGGTGATCTGAATAACGTAGAGGAACTTATGCCTTCAGATAGACCAAAGGAATTTGATTAAGATTCATATTTTCCTTGTTGTTTCAAGATATTATAGTTTTTTAATTTAGGAATTATCACATTTATAAAAGAAAATGTTTGGTATTACAAAAATGGTGAGCACTTTTAATAGAAAAACATGAAGAAAGAGTTTTTTCAAGATTTAATGAAAATGTTGAAATCTATTCTGATTTTATCATTTACTGAGCATGAGAATATTTTTTTAGTTTAGTATTCTGATTTAGGATTTGATTGGGAATATTTTTTACATATAGGGATCATGTAGTTTATTAAAGATCTATTTTTGTATAATCCTAATAGTTAAACTATCCTTCAAAATAACAAGACTTATCTATTTTGGTTAATGTCTTAATGTGATTTTGCAATTTAATTTTTTAGTGAGATATTTTTTTTAAAAGCAACATGTCCATATAGAATTTCATCTCTCATGGATAATTGAACAACTAATAGTGGAATTGGGTTATTTATCAAAAAATAGTTGATATTGAGACATATTATTCTCCGATGAATAGGAACTTTATGGTTGATGATCATAGTAAGTTGTCTCTCGAAATTGGATAGAAGGCATTAGAATGGGAATTGATATTGATGATCATGATAGTACATTGTTTTATGGGGGAGTTGGTGAAATAATACAATGAACATAATCATATTAATTATTTTCCTGACTAATAATAATAGTAAATAATATGTAGGGTCAAACCCATAAGGATTGTGTGTGGAGAACTAAAAACATAATGAAAAAACATGTGAACAACCTCAAAAATTGCAACTGTTATATGAAATGAAGTGGGAGAAAAATTGAGATAAAATGATTCAATTGATAAAAAATAGTGTTTATGTAGTGTGAACTGGTTAAAAAAATATTTGAGAATATATGAGATATTTAGATTGTTCGCATATTAATCAATTCATTCTTAGAGAAACTCAAAATTGGATTTCTAATATCACAAGATTTCATGAAACTTTCATATATTGGAAATAGTTTTCAACTTGATTAATTCATGGATCATTTAACCCATAAATTTGATATTCTATAAAAAAACATTGATTGGTTTTTTACAAGATCAATGTGGCACTCAATATTGAATAAATAAAATCTAATTATAAAAAAGAAATAGAATTCCCCAAAAAAAGAAAAAAATATAAACATTTTAAATTCCTTTTCAAGAGATTAGAAAAATACCAAATAATGATTAGAAAAAAATAATTTAATAGTAGAATAACCAAGATAATTGATAAAAGTGGATATTCATCTCTAATGATATAATGAAAAACTCTGATACCTGTTTTTTATCACTACTATATATTCATGATTTTCTAATTTATTCATCAATTGACATTTTTTTCAACTATTTAATATCTATTTGTTCCTCCAATAGAATGATTATCCTCATAATTTGTGTAAAATAACTTCAAAAAGAGATTTCTCAACTAAATTGAAATTTAATTACTGAAACTTCGGTCCTCAGTGATCTATCATATGTGTACATTAACAATGAAAATATTTTTTCACAATCCATTAATTTTAGATAAAGGTTTCTTTCTAATTTATGTTTTTATTTTAGTAATTAATTTTTTAGTATGTAGGAATTGAAAATCCCATTAATGAATCCAATAGTCAAAACAAATTTATTATATAATAAATTCCCTTTTTTGCAAGGAATGTTGTGGTCATAATCAACTACGATCAGCACTTGGAACCTTCATCATCATCAATTAATATATGAATCTGTCTAGCTATGACTCTTTTTTATCTCTCTCCAAACGAAATCACTTAGTAAAAAAAATGAAAAATTGGCCTTGAATCTTATTCAACATGCCTTTAATTGGTTTGAATCTTCTAAGCTACTCTAAACTCAACCACATATGTTATTCAAATATTGTTTCATCATTTAATATAGTATTCATCTATGGGTCATATCTATCAAAGAGGTCGATTGGATATCATCATTCCTTAATCATGATTTTTTTAACTCCCTTCAAGTGACATAAATCATCAATAATGGAAAGAGATAACTATAGAGAATATAATAGATCAATGTTTGGCTTAATTTATCTGTAATAACATTATTTGGTTGATGGTGATGTTGTCCCCTCCAAATTCATTTTCCTCACGAACTCGGTAAGGATGTTGATAATGGGATATCTGCTGAGGATTCATCATAAATGGAATCATATAAGATCAATAGACTTATAAATTTTGGCTTCAATCTAACCCCGATTTAATCAAGATACCAGATATCATTGAAATAAGTGTAATCAATTTTATTAATGCGAGTACATGGGTGCTCCCAAATTTTCATACATGAAGGGAATCACATATTTGATATTTAAGTATAGTCAACAAATTTACTCAATCCAACTCTAATATTAGTTAAATGAATTATATTATGAATTGGATACATCAATTACATAAGTAAATTTATATTTATAATTTAATATTTCAGTTATGTAACATTTCCTATGTTAATAGTGTGTAAATTTTCTATCCTAGTTTTAACCATGTAATAAAATTTCTACGTAAAAATTCTAAAAACATGTAAAAAATGTAAGAAAAAGAATACATTAAATGTAGTAAAAAAATAAAAAAAAAATTCATTCCAAAAAAATCTAGAAAATAAATTTAAATTAAATCTCAAAAAAACATTATATCCCAAAATTAGATTTCAAAAAATAAAACACACAGTTTTGAAACTGTAAACATAATGAATCATCAAAACACGTAACTTTTGGATTGAAATGAATATTTTACTAATAAAATTAATATTTTCTTTCAAAAAACCTATAAACATTCAAAGTGAAAAAAATTATTCTTTTAGACTCCAAAATTATATAATTTCAACTGAATACCCCTTGAATATTAATTTCAACTATAGATGATCATAACACAATATTTTATCATAAAAAATCACATTAAATATATAATTAAATATATAATTATCTAAAAAATGTGTACTACATTTAATATAAATTATGTTTCTCCACATTAAGTATTTTTAATATCCTTAAAATTTCATTTAAAAAAATTAGTGGTAGAGTCAAATTCAATAGGCTGAAGATGTAAAGTTCCAATAAAATGTAGTTTTAGAAAAATAATCTTCAACAAATAATCCTTCAAATTGGAAATATGTTTTATCTATATAATCCAAGTGGGTTTGGAAAAAAAGTTTTTTGAAAAATTAAATTAGAAATTTAGAAATTTGATAAACAATATTCACTACACATTCAAATAAGATTTGCAAAATTCTCATTAAATCTATGGGAAACTTAAAAAATAATTACAAGGAGAAATAATTTGAAACTCTATTTAGATTATCATATATAATATTTAAAAATGTAGTAAATACCTCATCCTAATGGATTTGAATAAGGAAATAAATAGATTATGAATAAAATCACAAATATTATTAGTATTTTATTTTCATAAATAAATTAAATTATTTATTTAAATTTTTTAAACTCCCTAAAAAATTCAATAGACAGTTATTCTTTTATATTATAGTCCCATAATGTGTCCAAATGTGGATAAATTTTCAAGAGGTAAATGAATTTATGAAATATATTAAATACAAGAAAATGTGAGAAATGTTTTCCTCTTTAAGGTGAAATAAAAATCTCAACATTATAATAAATTTTTCCTCACTGAATAAGAAATATATGTCTTTGTAATAAATTAATTTATTATAAATTATGTGGTGTTTCGGTTATGCAAAAAATAGATTTATTGTTCAATATAAATATATCTACTTCCAGCAAATAAATTAAAATAATGTTCTTATTGGTCAATATTAATTTTGAGGAAAATAATTATAAATTTTTCATTAAAATAAAATATCATTTTATTAGTTCACTTAAATATAGATGGGTTATAGTATGATTCAAATGTTATGACTCCACAACATTAGTTTTCTTAACCAGTTAAAAAATTTAAATTCTTTTATTCCATTACTAATAGAAATAATGATTATAAAAAGAGATAAAAATGTATCATTCCTACCATTAAAATAACTTAAATCTTTGTATTGAGAGTAGTGATGTTTTGAAGTGTGAAAAACAAATTTTCAATTTATTTTCAAAATTATTTTCAATAGAAATGATAAATGAATTATGAAATGAAAAAATTTACAATAGACTCACAAGAAAAAAATATTTTATCAAAAAATATCCCATTATGTTCATTAGTATCAGTGAAATATTTAAAAATCATTAAAAACAAACATTTAGCAGTAAAATAAAGAATTAAAATGTTTGATTTAAACATAATAACACTCATAGTTAAATAATAATTTACAATGAAATTAATTCCCAAATTTTTCCATTATTTCATTAGTTAAATTCCCTTATTCATTGAACACTATCCACCTACAAGTGAAATTTACTAGTATTATAGTTCAACCAATTCATCTTAGAAATAATATGACATAATATATAATGTTTCAGGTTGTAATTTAAAAAAAATCCATAAAGAAAATATTTTTTTCACAAATATATAGTAAATACCCTTAAATTCCAAGGAAAAGTTTTTCTTAATTTTTTGGGGATTTTATGAGTATGCAGTTTTTGACAGCACCTGATTCTGAGACCCGGTGTGCCCGGAATCAATTTCTGATGTTTAGCTTCGGTACGTTTAGTGAACGGATGAGTGGGTTTTTCTAACTTTTGACCCGGTGCTCGGAATTGAAATCTGAGGGCACCAATGAAACTGAAGCGCCGATAATTTCTTAATAAGACCTTTATTAGAGCTTCGTTTGCAAAGGAAAATTTGATGAAAATTATGGAATTAATTGTCATGTAAAATAAATTGTGTGCCAAATTATTTTATCCATGGTAGTTTAATTCTCCCATGGGAAGTTGTTGGTGGGGCCCAAAACCACCCAACATCCCATGTGTGGTTATGAGGGCAGTGGGACCCACACGAGACCCCATATTCTCATATTCCCTAACTCCTCCAATCTCCCTCTTAAGTGTGTAACCCTTAAAACATCCCATTAATTTGTGACCTTCCCTCTCCCCACATTTATTCAATTCCAACTCTTTATTTTAATTAAGTGAGTTATGTATTTTGAAATTTTTAGTTTTGAAAGTCATGACTTACGATAATAAAATGATAGGGATCTTATTTTATTCGGTTGGCTTGTGGTAAGGGGATTGGGGAGACAAAAACTCAAAGTCTGAAGAACTTCATCTTCTTCGTGAAGAATGCCAAGACTTTGATGAAGAACGCCGTCAACGCAAGGAGGGATTGACGTGTCGTCTCTTCTCCTCTCTGCAGCTGGTGTGTGACGCCTTTCCTGAAGAACGACGAAGCTCCCTCTTTCGTTCTACTTCCCGCGAAAAAGGAAGGGAAATGCTACTCCTCCTCGGACTTTCTCCATCAACATATACAAAGTTTCACCTCGCGACGCAGTTTCCTGCAATGATCATCATTCGACAACTTCTTATAGGTAAGTGATTGTTTTACGTTCATGATTAATTTGGAGTTCATCGTTAAATAAATAGCCGATTTTTATCGAATTAACGGGAGGAGGATGGACTGCAAAAACACGGCTAACCCTCCTCCCCATTGTGGTTATACATCGTTATCAATTAGAATGGAGGTGACGCGGTGCCATCGCACCGCGCAGGAACAAGAGAACCACGACGAAGGGGCGCGGCACCGTCACGCAGCGCCAGAGCACTAAGGAGGGTCGCTGCCGGGGTGGGCCGCGATGGAGGGGAACGGTGCCATCGCGCTGCGTCAGATATCCAAGAGCCACGGTCCATGGACGCGGCGGTTCTGGGAGGCGGCCGGTTTAGTCGTCCGCTGGTACACCTTAGATGCGGGACCCCCGGGGTCCTGCATAAACCCAACGGCCGACCATAAAGGCTGGACGCTACCCTATAAAATTGGGGGTTGAAACCCCCAATCAACAGACAGGGCGGACCCCGTGGGTCCACCGTTCAGTTCAAAGGGGGCGGCGCCCTCCCCCCTTCCGTGTCCGCTCAGCGCGTGGGCACCCGCACCGAGCCGAACTGGCCGTGCCGGGCCGAACCGCCCGCGCTTGGCCGGACTTCCTGCGCAGCCCCGGACCCCTATGTCGGGATAGACCTACGACATCCATGTCGGGCTACGCCTAACCGGGCCGGACCCGGACACGGGTCGGGTCGACCCGGGGGAATCGGTCTGGGTCGGACCTGGCCCAAAACCCTTGATTTCCGGAAAGATCCGTTCAAAATCCCATAACTTGGGCTACATACCTCTGATCGACGCACCGTCAGTTGCGTAGAGATCCTCGGATCAAGAAAATGTTTTTGGTATAATACCCTCAAGGTTTCAGAGATAATTGGGTATGAGCGGTGTGGTTCGAACACGAAACCAATCGGGTCCTCGGAGGGGAAATGCTTATAACATGAGCTCCGGACATCCGATTAATGTTTCGTCGACTTTGTTGGATTCATCTTAGTGAGACGGTTCTTTTTTCTAACTCATCTTGAGGTTTGGACGCAGTTGAAGTACATTCGGGTTGGATTTCACGTAAAAACCAACGGGGCCCCTAGGATGAATAATCCAATAACTCTCAGACCGGGTGTCCGATTGACGTTTCTTCTGTCGCGTTGAGTATATATTAACGAGACAAAACTTTGGATACATCAACTCCAGACTTAGTGTCATTTGATGTATCGAACCTCATTGGCTCATGGAGCGGACCCTCCTGGAATCGAACATGTTGTGTGTGGGAACCCATGAGCTATTTGCGACGACGATGACGACTATACTGGAATCCTACATGGGTTCGATAGAGAGGAAGACCATACAAGAATACATCATTGGTTCGATGCTGATGACTACTATTCTTGTATCGTATGTGGGTCCGGCAGTACTTGACTATTGTTCTTGTATCTTATGTGGGTCTGGCAGTATTTGACTCTGTACTTGTATCTTATATGGGTATGATAGAGTAGCTGGTCTTGTATTCTTTGTGCGTACGATAGCATAGCTGGTCTTGTATCCTATGTTAGTCTAATAGCATAGATGAGTCAGTGGCTACATTTGATCATCTCCATCATCTTACGAAGAAGTATACATGTGTGAGCTGAGTCTTGCCTTTCGATCACTATCTTTGATATGATTGTTTTACTATCCTATGTGTATTGGTTTGTGCTTTCCTGTGTGGATGGGGATTTGAATTCCTATGTGGAATGGGTTATGTTTTTCCTCTATGGAATGGGTTGTATTTGATCTCCTGTGCTGGAGCTGAGCTGGAATAGATGACATAGGTATATGTATGGGAATATACCTTAGTTTGTTCGGTTGATACTTCGTGATTGTATCTTTCCTTTGTGGTTTATCCTTCGTGGATTCTGGGAGACCTTCGGGGGTATCAGGGTCCCTACTGAGTAGCGTATACTCACCACTGCACGGGATCCACCCGCACTACATTGTTTTGGATGCAGACGAAGGATAAAGCTGATCGAGTTGGGAGCTCGTCGAGCTGGATGGTACCTGGAGGTGGATAATTGGACAGGACGTACTCGGAGCGAACGGCTAGAGCCGAGGAGCAGAGGAGACTATCTGTACCCACCCTTCAGGTGGGATTTCCAGAGGACAGCTTGGACTCACTATTTTACTTTTCGGCTGTTGTACTTTTTTTTCAGTTGTACTTTAATTTCAGTTGGGTTTGTATATAATCCCATTTACATTCCATCACTTTATTTTGTACTCATTTTACAAAGTGTTTACTCAGCTTGCATATTCTTTGGTGTTTTTTTACTTTATAAAAGAAATGCCTTCAATTTTTATTAGGATTTACTCCTTTGGTGCTAGTCCCCAGCCCTTGGTCGATGGAAGGCGGGCTTGGGGTAGTCACGACATGGGCCCCGAGGACGGGTCGTGACAAATTGGTATCAGAGGTGTTTGGTTCTACCGAAGAACTTGGGACTCTGATCATTCTTCTATGTGAAGCAATAGTGTTAAGGGTACTAAGTGTGGTTATCAGTCCAGGGAGTCCAGTGTTGGTGCGACGGCCGACGTATCCATACACCAGGACCCTGGCTTCTGATTCCCAACTCAGTGCACGAAAACATTTATTGCATGTGTGTTCCAATGTTTTCTTTCTGATTACTTGTGTCAGCTCACCAGGTATACTGTATTGACTGTGGCACACCTGTTTCTTTTCAGGATGGCCCCACGACGGCATCCATCTAGGGTTATGTGCTTTGTACAAAACAACATCCCACCAAGCGATGAGGCCTCTGTACAGGTCCCTATTATAGAGAAGGCACCAGCAGTACCTCTACTCGTCGAGCCACCGATGCCACCAGTCCCAGCAGTTGAGAGTGGAATTCACCTTAGTGCACAACACAAGTTTCAGCATCAGATACCGCCCTGGTTCTACGGGGAGATGGACCCTCATGTAGCAGAGGATTGGCTGGAGTCCGTTGTACGAGTTTTCAGGTTAGTGGTGACTCCAGCAGACCTCATGGTGATACTTGCAGTGAGTCTCTGGCACACGGCTGCAGGTAGATGGTGGATCCTGATGGTCTAGGTGCTCGATGAGACTTCTTTCCTTTGGTCAGATTTTGAGAGCCTCTTTCGCTCAGAGTTTCTTCCAACCACCCTCTGTGCGTTATGAATCCAAAAGTTACTACAGCTGCGGTAGGGCAGCATGACGGTAGCCTATTAATCGGTGGGATTTACCGATATCTTGCGCTACTCCACGAACATGGTACGAGACCCATTCTTCCGGGCCTGGACTATTGAGCAGGGACTGAGGCAAGAGATCAGTGCATCGATGATCTCCCTCAGTATCCAGACGCAGGCAGGAGTACTGGATCGAGCCCTTCTAGTAGATAGCTTTCTTGCTGAGCCTATACTAGCAGTGATACCTACAGCAGGGCGGCACATAGCAGAGTCTCTTACAGCTGGTAGTCGATGGATGTCACAGGGGTCCATGCGGACCAGACCATCAGGCGGATGACCTCAGGATACTGTCTCAGAGGTGCAGGACACATGCAATAGAGCCTGTTATAAGAGAGGCAGACAGTGTTATACATGCAGCGGATAGGGCCACATGGCTTGGTACTGTCTGACAAGCCTTGAAGAGGAGCAGCCGACAATTGAGGGATCACCTAGGCAGAGGCAAAGGTTCGACCATGGGGGTCCGTAGGGAGCATGCAGATGAGGAAGAGGAGCTGGCCGAGCAGCGGGTGGTGGATGACGTTTTGAGACTCTACCACCACCACCACCAGGAGGTCCTCCCCGACCACAGGGAGCTGGCGGACAGAGGCAGGCTCAGCATCTGGCAATGGAGTCCTACGATCATGGTGCATCTGAGATGATTCGAGGTACTATCTGTGTCTACTCCACCCTAGCTGCAGCTCTTATAGACACAGGAGCGAGTCATTATTTCATTGCTGCTGCCTTTGTTCATAGCTCACAGATTCCAACGGAGCCGTTGGCTTGATCCATATGGCTACAGACTCCTACGGGAGCAGACTCGACAATTACGCACTCGTTCCGATAGTGTGATCTTACTCTAGGAGGTGAGAAATTCGGCTGGGATCTTCTTGCAGCAGTGTCGAGGCCTTACGACATCATCTTGGGCATGGATTGGTTATCTACAGTCCATGCTTAGATCGACTGTATTAGGCCCAAGGTGTGGTTTGTATACACCGATGGGAGCAGGTTCACCTTCACGGATGAGAAGTGAGCCTTTGAAGAACAGGATGGACTCACGTAGAGGAGAGGACATCCAATGACTCATATGTTGGCTACCCTTATCCTAGGAGCTGTTGACATGCAGAGTCCGAGTTATCCTGCAGTGGTGGATCAGTATGCTGACATTTTTTCTGACGACGTTCCCGGATCACCTCCTCGTAGAGAGGTAGATTTATATATTGACCTATATCCCAGGATAGCCCCGATATCTACTCCAGGATATCGGATGGTTCCCACTGATCTTCGAGAGTAATGAGTATAGCTAGAGGACTTACAGGGAAAGGTATTTATTTGACCTAGTGTTTCACCCTGGGCTTCCCCGATTTTGTTTACTAAGAAGGAAGACGATATCTTGCAACTGTGTGTCGATTACCGTCACCTGAACCAGGTGACCGTGAAGAAAAAAAATCCTCTTCTGAGGATTTAATACCTCTTCGATCAGCTCAAGGAAGCACGATGATTCTCGAAGATAGACCTTAGGTCATGCTATCATCAGCTCAGAGTTCGAGACGTGGATGTGCAGAAGATGGCCTTCAGGTGTCGGTATGGCCACTATGAGTTCTTGGTTATGTCTTTTAGCATAACCAACGATTCAGCAGTGTTCACGAGTCCCATGAACTGGATCTTCCATCCATAACTCGATCGATTTTTCTTAGTCTTCAATGATGACATATTGATATACTCGACTTCTGAGGAGGAGCAACCATACCATTTGCGGGTTGTACTGGACACACTCCGAGAGCACCATCTTTATGGTAAGCTCTCAAAGTGTCAGATCTAGATACGTGAGGTCCACTTATTGGGACATGTCATCTCTGAGGGGGAAGTTGCGGTGGATCCTATGAAGATTGAGGTAGTGCTAGCTTGGGATCCACCCAGGAGCGTGACTAAGGTGCAGAGTTTCCTAGGTTTGGCTGGGTACTACAAGACATTTGTGCCCGACTTCTCCAGAGTTGTAGCACCACTTTCAGTTTTGACGAAGAAGGGGAGACCCTTCGTTTGGTCAGATAGATGCCAACAGAGCTTCTAGGAGCTGAGACAGAAATTGACCTTTTCACCTATCATGAGGCTAACAGAAGAGGGAGTAGAGTACATAGTCTACTGCGATGCATCAGGGACTGGACTCGGGTGTTTCCTAATGCAGGAGCGAGTAGTGATTGCCTATGGATCATGAAATTTGAGGCAGCATGAGAAGAACTACGCTACCCATGACCTGGAGTTAGTAACAGTGGTCTTCACCGTGAAGATATGGTGGCACTATCTGATGGGAGAGCGCTTTACAGTATACTCTGACCACCAGAGTATCAGATACATATTCTCATAGAATGACCTTAACCTGAGATAGTGAAGATGGCTCTAGTTACTCCAAGACTATGACTTTGAGATAGTCTATACTCCTAGAAAGGGGAACGTAGTAGTCGATGCTCTCAGTAGGAGGACGAGAATTCAGCTACATGGAGAGGCAATAGAGATGCTAGCCGCTTTGCAGATATCCATCATGGATAGAGATGGATCAGCCTTTCTTTAGTCACTCACAATCACTCCTCCACTTCTTTAGCGGGTCAGAGAGGCTCAGCATGGTGAGGTTGACTGTGAGATGCGACGTGCACAGATTTCTACAGGATAATCACTTGCTGATTTTTCTATCCGAGGAGAGCACATAATCCTTTTCAAAGAACGTACCATAGTACCAGCTACATTGGAGGAGGAGGTGCTGAGAGATTTTCATACTTCCGCATTGGCGGTACATCCAGGGGTATTGAAGATGTACCGGGATCTCAGACGATAGCACTGGTGGCTGGGTATGAAGAAGGTTGTGGTAGAGATCGTTTATCGATGCCTCACCTTCCAGTAGGTAAAGGCAGACCACTAGGTACCATCATTCTTCGTATAGCCTTTGGAGGTCCCGGAGTGGAAGTGGGATAGGATATCAATGGATTTTGTGACTGGGCATCCAAATAATTCCAGCGGACACGACTCCATTTGGGTGATCATCGACCGACTCACAAAGTCGGCCCACATTCTACCCATTAGAGAGAATGGCTAAGTGGAGATCTTGGGACACCTCTACATTCAGGAGATCGTATGGCTTCATGGTGTGCCATCAACTATCATCTCAGATCGTGACGCTCGCTTTACTTCCGGGCTTTGGAAGGGGTTACATGAGGCTTTTGGGACACAACTACGCCTGACCACCGCTTTTCACCCTTAGACGGATGGTCAGAAGGAGAGGACCATTCAGACACTCAAGGACATTCTCCGTGAATGTGTTCTCTACTTGGGTTGCAACTGGGAGGATCACCTACCGTTGGTGGAGTTTGTGTACAACAACAACTACCACTCCACCATCGAAATGGCACCATACGAGGAAATGTACGTCCAACCTTGAAGATCAGCTCTGTGCGGGATAGACCCTGGGGAGTCAGCACTTCTGGGACCGGAGATGGTCCAGGACACGACAGAGAAGGTTCGGGTCATCCAGGAGCGGATGAGGACAACTCAGAGCCGACAGAAGTCTTATGCTGACAGGAGGCGGAGACCACTAGAGTTCGAGGATGGCGACCACGTTTTCTTGTGGGTCTCACCTCGACGTGGATTAAAGAGATTTTTCCAGGGCAGAAAGTTATCTTCATGCTTCATTGGACCATTTCTGGTTCTCATCCGGATAGGCGAGGGGGCTTATCGCCTGGCTCTACCACCTCAGTTGCACCAGGTGCATGACACCTTCCACGTATCTCAGCTGAGGAGATACGTGCACGACCCGACGCATATCATCATCCATGGGAAGCTGGGAATTGATGACGGGGAAACTTTTCCGGAGGTCCTGATGGAGATCGAGGTTTGACAAGAGAGGGTCCTACGTGGGCGGTCGATTCCTCTAGTGCGCATCAGGTGGAATCACGGGAACCTCCAAGAGAGAAATGGGAGCGGGAGGCTCATATGCTTGCTCAGTACCCTCATTTGTTTCCCTAGTTTGTGATGTATCTTTACGTGGACGTAAAGCCCTGTGTTTGGAGTAATGTAAAGAACTGTAAATATCAAGGAAAATTTTTTCATAAGTTATTTGGGATTTTCTGAGTACGCAGTTTTTGAAGGAACCTTATTTTGAGGCCCTGTGTGCCTGGAATCAATTTCCAAAGTTTAGCTCAGGTATGTTCAGTGAACGGATGAGCGAGTTTTTCTAAATTTTGATCAGGTGCTCGAAATTGAAATCTGAGGGAATCAATGAAACTGCATTGCTGGAAATTGCTTAAGAAAACCTTTACTAGAGTTGTGTTTTCTCGGGCGGAGTTGTTAAAAATTAGGGAATTAAATGTTAGGTAAAATAAATTGTGTGAAAATTTATTTTATCCATGGTAGTTTAATTCTCTCATGGGAAGTTTTTGGTGGGGCCCACAACCACCCAACTCCCCATGTGAAGTTATGAGGGCAGTGGGACCCACATGAGCCCTCGTCTTCTCATATTCCCTAACTCCTCTAATCACCCTCTTAAGTGTGTGACCTTAAAACTTTTCGTTAATTTGTGACCTTCCCTCTCCCCACATTTATTCAATGCCAACTCATTATTTTAATTAAGTGAGTTATGGATTTTGAAATTTGTAATTTTCAAAGTCACGACGTAAGATAATAAAATGAGGGGGATCTTATTTTATTAGGATGGCTTGTGGTGTAAGGGGATTGGGGAGAAGAAAAATATAACTCTGAAGAACTTCATCTTATTTGCGATGAACGCCAAGACTTCGACGAAGAATGATATCACCGCAAGGAGGGATCGATGTGCCATCTCTTCTCCTCTCTGCAGCCGATGTGTGACGCCTTTCCCGAAGAATGATGACGCGCCCTCTTTCGTTATACTTCCCATGACAATGGAAGAGAGACATAGCTCCTCCTTGGATGTTCTCTGTCAACATATACAGAGCTTCACATCGTGACGCCGTTTCCCATGAAGTTCATCGTTCGACAACTTCATCGAGGTAGGGGGTTGTTTTATGTTTGTGATTAATTTAGCATTCATTGTAAAATAAATAGCTGCTTGTTATCGAATTAACGGGAGGAGGCTGGACCACACAAACACGACCGACCCTCCTCCCAATTGTTGTTATACTTTGTTATGGATTGGAACAGAGGCGACGCGGTGCCATTGCACCGCGTGGAAACAAGAGAACTGCAACGAAGGGGTGGGGCACCATCGCACCGCTCCGGAGCACTAAGGAGGGTCGCGGCCAGGGCGGGCCACGGCAGAGGGGTGCGTCGCCGTCTCGCCACGGCTGCGGCAGTTCTTGGAGGCCTTCGGCATAGACGGCCGCTGTCACACCCAGGAGGCGAGACCCCCACGGGTCCCGCATGAACCGAATGGCCGGCCATAAATGTCGGCCGCTACCCTGGAAAACCGGGGGTTGAAACCCCCGGTGAACGGATAGGGCGGAGCCCGTGGGTTCCGCTGTTCGGTTTGAAGGGGGCGGCGCCCTCCCCCCTTCCGCGTCCGCTCAGCACGCGGGTGCCCGCACCGAGCCAGTCCCACGCCAGCCGGGCCAGGCCACGCTGAACCGGGCTGGACCCAGACTCATGTTGGGTCGACCCGGTTTGGGCCGGGTCGGACCGGGCCCGAACCCCCTGATTTCCGGACAGATTCGTTCAAAATCCCATAACATGGGTTACGGACTTCCGACCGATGCACCGTCAGTTTCGTATAGATCTTTGGATCGAGACGGTTTTTTTGGTATATTATACTCAACGTTTCGGAGAACTTTGGGTACGGCATGGTTGGTTCGAACACGAAACCAACTTGGCCCCCGGAGTAGAAATGCTTATAACTTGATCTCCAGACGTCCGATTGATGTGTCGTCGACCTTTTTGGTTTCCTCTTAGTGAGACGGTTCTTTTGGATTACTCCACTCAAGGTTTGGATGTATTTGGAGTATGGTCGGGTTGGGTTTGACTAAAAAAACAACTGGGCCCTTGGGACGAAAAAGCCTATAACACTCAGACCAGGCGTCCAATTGACGTGTCGTCTATCGCATTGAGTTCCTATTGAAAAGACTGAACTTTGGGATACATCAACACTGTTCATCGTGTCGGTTTATATATCGACCCCCATTGACTCGTGCAGCAGACCCTCCCAGAATCGAGCATGTTTTGTGCGGGAACACTAGAGATGGCTGCAACGATGATGATGACTGTACTGGAATCCTCCGTGGGTTCGGCAGCAACGACGACTATACAGGAATCCTCCGTGGGTTCGATGGAGATGACTACTTTTCTTGTCTCCTATGTGGGTTAGGAAGTACTTGACTGCTGTTCTTGTATCCTATGTGGGTCTGGCAGTATTTGACTCTGTACATGTATCCTATGTGGGTCCGGCAGAGTAGTTGGTCTTATATCCTTTGTGGGTCCGACAGCTTAGCTGGTCTTGTATCCTATGTGGGTCCGACAGCTTAGATGAGTCAGTGGCTACATCTGATCATCTCTATCGTCTTATGAAGAAGTATACCTGTATGAGCTGAGTCTTGACTTTCAATCACTAACTTTGATATGATTTTTTTACTATCCTATGTGGATTGGGTTGGGCATTCCCATGTGGAATAGGTTGTGAATTCCTATGTGGAATGGCTTATGTTTTTCCTTTGTGGACTAGGTTGTATTTGATCTCTTGTACTGGAGATGAGATGGAATATATGGCTTAGTTATATGTATGTGAATATAGATAGGTAGAGTTGGTTGATAGTTCGTAATTGTATCTCTACTTTGTGGTTTATCCTTCATGGATTCTGGGAGACCTTCGGGGGTCTCAGGGTCCCTACTGAGTAGCGTATACTCACCCCTACACAGGCTATGCTTGCACTACATTGTGTTGGATGCAGATGATGGACAGCGCGGATCGAGGTGGATGATCGTGGATCTGGATAGTACCTTGAGATGGATCACTGGACAGGACATACTCGGAGCGAACGGCTGGAGCCGTGGAGTAGAGGAGACTATCTGTACCCACCCTTCAGGTGGGATTTCTAGAGGACGGCTCGGACTCGCTGTTTTACTTTTCGGCTACTGTACTCTCTTTTCAGTTGTACATTACATTCAGTTGGGTTTGTATACTGGCCCATTTACTTTCCAGCACATGCTTTTGTACTCAGTTTACTTAGTGATTACTCAGCTTGTATATTCTATGGTGTTTGTATATTTATAAAGGTAATTCTTTCGTTTTTTATCGGGATTTACGCCTTTGGTGCTAGTCTCCAGCCCCTGGCCTTTGGAAGGTGGGCTTGGGGTAGTCACACCACGGGCCCTGAGGACAGGTCGTGACATATAGTATTAGGATTCTTGTTGTATTTTGTTGTCACCCCATCAACCTTCATTATGAAAGTAGTTTGAAAAAATATACTGGCACCAAAAAGGAAATAATAGGTAACATTAAGATCACAAGATTGTATTATTGTGAACAAAAAAAAGGCATGAATAACCATTGGTTAACTCGTATTAAGCCCTGAATTTTTTTTCTTTAGTTAGAGTTGATTAATGACTAAATATAATAAAATAGAGTTGGTACCCATGCCCATTGGATTCCATTGAAAAAAAATGTTTTATCCTAAAACCATCAACCAATAAACACACATTCTCTTCTCTAATGAGCTCCACACCACCAATAATCAAGACTATAATTATTATAATGGTCAGAATCCACTTATTATTATATTTCACATGGAATATTTTGAGACTATAATTGAACAACAAGACATTTTTTCAACAAATGATCATTATATATTCTATCATTTTTATATGACTCTCTCCTCATTTTATCCAAATCATTCATTTCCTTTAATATCATTTTTCCATAGGTTTTAGAGATAATGATTAACGTATTATTATCCCTATTGGATTTTTGTTGATGTGTAACAGGAAAGTTGCCTGATTTTGAGAAAATAATTCTATATGGACACACACACATGGGGGTGTTTCAAAGGAATCCCTATAAACCCATTATACCTCATCCAAGATTAATGAGTAATATTTTCATGAAATACTCCCAGACTTTTCAAAAAAATACTAAATTCTTGGATTGAGTCAGCATATTGTCCACATAAATAAAAATGATTAATTTTACAGATTATTTTCACAAAACCATACATTTCTTTCAAATAATTGAAATTAAAATTATTCTAGTGGGTAAAAATATATTTGATTAATGCATTTGTGAAACCAAATCCTGAGAAATTATGATTCAAATATATATATATAAACTATTTTCTTGGTTATTTGGTAATTCCAATTCCACTGTGATTTTTTCATTATAAACAATAAAAACTAAAATTTATTCATTTCAACATAATGATAAGAAATTCCCAATAATATCCATCCCCCACAAATAAAATACTTCTTCTTCTAAAATTAAAATTTTTACGATCTTATATTCATTAATAAGTGCCCATTAGTAGGAACATATCTCACACTATTAAACAAACTATATAATCCTTGAATATTATAGGATAAGAAAAACTAGAATGAAATTTTTTTGGGTAGTCTTTTCTATCAGATGGTGTCCTTTACATGGAAAGGAATTACACTACCCATAAACTGGAAGTAACTTTTCTCTAGGATCAATCTTTCTAAATTTTCTGTCAACAAAACTCAAAAATAATTATTGGTCATATAAAAATTAAAATGTAATGTTATTACATAAATTTCATGAAATGTATTTGTGAGAGGCCAATAGCCATGATTCCTACTATAAAATAGTTCAAATATATATATATATACCATGTTGCATTTCCAATGAACAAAATAACAAATTTTCATCCAGAATAGAGGATTTGATCTCTCTTGAATCATCATTACGAATATGAAGACACCTAGAATGTTAATAAAAAAGAAATATTTTTACCTCCATGTTTTTTATATTATTATAGAGTAAATTTTATTTAAAAAAATGGTATATCTCTTGATTCCTACCATTTATTATTTCTATGAAAAGATTTAGATGAAATGGAATATGGCCATAAAATATAATAACGCTAGATCATATCCATTAATGTCTATATTTTGCAAATTAAAAAATGAAATTCAACGATGTATTATATGTTGTGGAATAATTTTGTTATAATCGTCTAGTAAAAAGCAATGATAATACATAATATGTAGGATATTTTATTTTCTATTCCCAAAAACCAACCCCCATGAAACAATTAGTCATATAAATAATAACATCAAAATAGAGATTCCATTTTCGAGCAGTCATAATTGGTGGAGAGATATGTTTTTCCTTTAAGAAATTCATTGATTCAAATTAAATGTCATAAAAATGACTTGTTTTGATTTTACTAAATACTAAAACTGGGGTTTTGTGATATTTCATAAGTCCATATTAATCCTCTTGTGAAAACTAGAGTACCCCAAAAACAACTTATAAATCCTTTTACATTTTTATAGGGCGTAGATTAGTAATAAATATGATTTCAGAATTATCGAATTATATTCCACTCTATGATAATTTTTCTCTATGATCATTTCCTATTATAAAAATTAATTAACACAGTTATTTATTAATGAAAATTTTACTCTCTAAAGACCATTTCTAAACTACTTATAGGTTGTATAAAAATTTAAAACATACTTTAAATGATTGAAAATTCATCCATAAAAACATCAATAATTCTCAAAATAATATTAAAAAAATTCCAATCATACACTTTTGTAAGGTATCTAGAACAACACATATGACAATGGGTATTCACTAGTAGAAACATATTTCAATTAGGAATGTGATTTTAGTTTTTCCTTCAATTCAAGCGAAATATAAATTTGTTTACCACCAGAATAACTATATGTCAATCAAATGTATTAATTTCTATCTAACTTCTAAATAATTTTATAAAATAATGTCATGGGAAGTAATAATTCCTTATTTATAAATTATGGTTTGATTAATCAATTAATACCCTTTATTTGGTAACCATTATAGTCTAAAAAATTCCATTATATTTTTAATCAACCATGACCCACCCTCCCCATGAACTACTAATACCAGACTAAAAATAAGGCCAATATAAAAATGGTTAAATAATTCCATCATTTAACAACATGATTGAATCCCCCATAGTGAAATCCTATATATTTTTATTTGGACTCTTTTTTCCCTTAACCCAATATTTATGGTTATGATCTATTGGAATATTATTCCTTAAATGTTATTGGTTTATTAACCTAATAGAGTGATGGACCATCTGACAATATTTCAATTACATTAAAACATTTACAATAGTTTTTCATCGTTTTTTTTTTGAAAGCATTCTTGAAATAAATACAGGAAGAGAAAAATTCACACTTTTAAATGGGCATTTAAGGTGATATTGGAGTTTTTGAGCTCTAAAACATGTGATTAATGGAAATAGGGTTTAATTATTGGTTTATGTGGTCCTACATATACAATTTTACTCGGAAAAATATTCATATAAAAACATTATGCTTCATTACTATTTCAATTTGAAATACTTTCATCAAATATAGAATCTGGAAATCAGTTTAATACTTATTAATTTGAATATTCATTAAATTTATTTTAAACACTCACCGTCATACTATTCCAATCGTTTTTCCTCTCTACATGAACATATTAACATTCATACATTAGTATTTGTGGTGTTAACAATTATTTCCATAAAAATATCCAAAACATAATAATCTTATTAATCAATGGGTTATTCATTATCGTAAATTTTTTCATTAGATTAGTTTCAAGATTTGGGTGACACATCCAATATTTCAAAAACATTGAACTCATCAATTATTTCCCTCAGATTAAAAATAAATATTCCATTAAGAATATCTATTATGGATACTAAAATGTAAATGATGGTCCTACCAAGAATGAAAGGAAATTTCTTCTCACTATACATATCAAATATAAGACACTCCTCTGATAAGTTTAATTTTATAACCCCTACAATAAAATCATCAACTCTATATATTTGGTAGGTAGTGGATTTGTCATCCAACTGTATTAAAATCTTGGATGATAAAAAATATATCAAAATTAGCTCCATGAAAAATGAGTAATGGATAATGATAATCTTGATACATATTAAGAAAATAAGTTGAATAATATACCATTTCCAACGGATCATAGAATCATAAATAAACCATTATCATTGATCTATGGAAGTTTCATATTCTTAACTACACCACTAGACTCCATAAAAAGATTGTAATTATAAAATTTTACTTGGGTATTCAGGTTTGAAATGATTTTTAAATAATTTTTATATATAAGGGAACCCAAAATAAATATTCTATTTAATGTTCTATTAATATTATGTTTTTGAAAAAATTACAGAAACTTGAGAATATCATGTTCCTTTGTATCTGTATTAAATCATTAAGAAACAGAAATGTATGGGCCCAAATTAATTAAAATTATAGGAATACATTTTGGTTCATTCCTAATATTTTATTTCCATTTATTTTTATTAGTTTTAACCACTTTGACATTTTCCTTAATATGTAGCATAAATATTTGTTTTATAAATTTTCATACTGCTATCTTCATTTCTAGTTTCAGCGATTTTGTTGTTTGGGTTATAATTTTCACACATAGTTTAAATTAAATTGGTTTAGTATTACTATTGTATTAACTGTTACACTTAAGGAATTTCATATTAGTTATTTAAATTAGATTTAAATTAGTATTGAGTTTATTAGTATTTGGTAATTTCACATTTATTATTTGGTTTTTTCCCTTTCAAGTTTCCCATTTTACTCACTAAATATTTCATCCTCACATTTGAATAAATTTTATCAGTCATTTTATGATTTTTTAGTCAATTTTATTTTTGGACATATATTCATGAGAATCCATCATATTCAATATTTTTTCTAAAATAATAAACATATTTCCATCAATGTTTCCTTGATAAAATTTAGGTTATTAATTGGGTTAGGTTTTGAATGGTTTCCATGATTACTATTGGAAATTAGTGGGACAACATGTCTAACACCCATATACCATTTACATGAATATTGGGGATGAAAAATATTACAATGATTAAAATTATTTCAAATTCTAATGTAAATTTTATCTATTCTAGGTCCATAACATGGAAAATTTACATTTTACGGTTATTGGGAAGGCATATCAAAATTTTGATATTATAGTTTCCAATATACAACATACTGTAATGTTAGAATTTGTCCCTTATATTGTTTTATTTGTTTTAATTATAATATAAATTAACATTGAAATCAATTTTTAGAATATTATTATTCTCTATTTAACCTATAGTTATCAACAGTTATCATTTATGAGTCGAATTACATATAATATTATTGGTAATTTTTTCAACTCATCATTAGTATTGTCACAATTATCTCATCTATAATATTGATTAACCAAATTATATTTTTAATGGGGGAGACTATACAATATGGTGTATATAATGAAATGTGAAATGAATTGATAACGGAAAAAATTTCAATGTAAACTTTTAAAACATTCATAATCTTTGGGAAAAAAATCACCCCAATCATGAAATAATCCTGTAAAATTATGCATGATATCCGTTTTCATTCGTCAAAGATTAAATTTATTTATATAGGTATTAAAAATTAGATACATTGTCACTAATATTTTCTAATACATGTGTTGAAGTCATTTCCTATAACATCAATTAAAATTGAATCTGAATGCTCTGATTTTTTATTCTTCACCCAATCATCTTAGTGGCAGTAGTTTCCCCAAAAAATAAAATTCCTTAATTAATAATAGTATGAGAAGAAAAATCATGGGTTACATTATATGTATAACATATAATTTCTTCATCTCAAAATTAATCATAAAAAAATTCAATAAATAATTGAAATGTATATAAAACCATTTGGACCATAGAAACATTTGAATCGTAGGAATGATACAGGGAAATAACCTTATAGGTATTTTCATATCTTTTTTTTAATGATAATATTCCCAATAGATAATAATCTATAGTTTATACACTACACACATGAAACAAGTGGCAAATATGGAATGTGTCACATAGAAATTAATGTTAGAAGAAAATACCATTCAACTTAAGAAAATGTTGACACATAATACCCGTCAAAGAATAAATTCAAATGAAAATTTAAACATACTGATCATGAGAATTATCATGTAATAAAATGGAAAAGGTATTTATATTAACCTCCTAAAATTATATAATTTCTCAACATATTATCTATTTCAAAGAATATAATTAGAGACAATAAACCCTATCCGCAAGTCTAAATTTCATTTAAATCACTCTGGAATCAAATATAGTAAATTGAAATTTAATATCATTATCTTAAATAATTATTTAAATACATATAAATTCATATATGATATCATTATAAAATTTTGACACAAATATATATAAAAATATTTATTCAAATTGTTATCTCATGTTGTTAACTATTTCATTTATCATGAATATTTCAATTTAGAAGATATGGTTTTTGAAATTTGATCATGGTAAATCATATCTGGAATGTTGATCAGGATAAAATTAAGACATATATTCACAATATAAATAGTTTATGTCATCCATAAACTTTAGAGATTAATAATTAAATTACATCATTAATGATATTTTCGGTCAAATGTAAACAGGAACGTCATTTTCAATATTAGATTTGTGAAAATAATAAAAGGTAAATGAAAAATAAACATTAAAAAGTCATTATAATATCATATTTATATATATATATAATATTTTCATTAATTCTATCCTTACTATGATTCATGTTAAATGAAAAAAAAACATATTTCGTCATTGAGGTGGTAGTACACACATATGCATGAGTAACATTATAATTGTAAAGAAGATTAATATGTAAGAAGGTGTATATTATTTTATAATTATATAACTATAATTATTTATTAAAAATAAAATATAATTATTAAAATAATCATAATTACTCTCCATGTAATATGGTTTTGGAAAATTAATTATATCACTATGCGGAGGGAGAAATTCATAGGTACGCGTGAGCAATACATTCACATCCAATTTAATGGAAAGAGGTTAGATGATGATAATTTAAAATTAATAGTAATAATTAATTTAATTCAGGATACTAAATATATTTCTATATGATAAATACCATTGATTTCTAGTATTTAAATTAGTAGTGAGTGATCTGTTAAGGCTATCATCACTTCTATGAATGAAGTACTTTATATCTCCTCTTACAGATCCAATGGCTTATCCTATGGGAATAAAATATACTAAATAATGTGTAAATTTATGTTGCGGATTGATTTATATAGGGTATTGTTCATCTATATGGTTCAATGTGGTGTGTAGAAGCGAAAGGAGGGGTCCCCTTTTATAATTGAGGTGAGGGAGATTTTTTCAATTGCATAAATGGTTGCATTATTATAATTTCATTATGATGAAAAATTATTCCAAATGGGAATATATTCAAATTTAATATATTTATTTTCTGAAATTACAAAAATCCATTAAAAATATATAGGTTTTAATGACATGGTATACATTATATTTCGTATTAACATTTTTTGATTTCCAATTTCAATATTAAACATGATAGTGTATTTTTTACTCATAAAGGGATATAATTTTTTTTATATATAGATTATTGGTCCATAAATGGTCAATTTTATATATTTTAACCATATATTTTCATAAAATTATTATTTCATTAATTTTCTGGTTTTTAAATGATTTAATAAAAAATATTATTTTAATAAAATTTGAATATTGTCAATTTTTAAACTATTCATTTAATAATAATAAAAAGATATAATAAATTTTTTAATATGAATATAATAACATTAAATAGCACCAATATTTCATAGCTATCATTATAATTATTTATACATTATTCCTTGATCAAATTTTATCACTTCTAATTTGACTTAAAAAGTACTTCTATTTTTCAATTAACTTTATAAATATTTTAATAGTTTTGTGAAACAATTTATGAAATTATAGAATCTCGAAAATAAATATATAATTTACAATCATTAAAATAATATCAGCATTCTAAAATTAGTCATTGATATTCATTCATAATTTTTTCCTATGTGAACACATAAAAGATATTTAAAACCATAGTAGTGACACATTGAAACATTATTTTATTTACATATTTTGTACGTAATTTTAATGTATAAGTTTCAATTCAAAAAACAATTTCAAACTAATTCGAAATGGGTATAATTTACCTATGATAATAAGAAATATTATAAAAAATTATGCCCTTTTCACATCTTCATAACAAATATTAAACTGATATACCATTTACCTCGGTTGTAAATTTTAATACAATTACTATTCATATTATAAAAAAATGGGGAATATTTATAAAATATTGAAATCAATATTCAAAATAGAAAATTAATTTAATCAATTTATATAACTATAATTTTTATAAATTATTCTGAAAATAGTGCAAAATGCTACAAAAACTACTTTTAGGAAAAAAATAATCTATTTATACAAAAAAACATGATTTATTCATATTTTGTGTGTAGTAAAAAAATTAAATGAATGTTAAACCATTATTATGAATAAATTATGGATAAATTTAATTGAAATGTTTCCTCAATATTTATGAATTTAATTTATTAATATAGAAATACTTTTCATGAATAAAAATAGTTTTCTAAAAACAAAAGATTTTTACATGTTATTTTTTTGTACCAATTTCAAATATAAAATTTATAAAAGTGAACATAATTTTATTTTTTGAAACATTATTTGAAAAATATTACATTATAACCATTTTATAAGAAAATTTCACTACTAACATGTTTGAAATAAAAATATTATCTAAATAAAAATCAATATTTTTTACTGTTATTTATAAATTCATACCTCTCCTTAAATTCTCAATAATTAATACTAAGATAACTTTGACATGTAGAATTAAATATTATATAGAATTTATAAAATATAAATAAAAATATATAGGAAATTAATTTTAATAATTTATCAATAAAATAATTAAAATCATTTTTGAATATCATTTAAAAAAAATTAAATGACTTCACTAAAAATGGATTTATTGATTCCTCAATATTTATCAATATATTTATATTGTGTGGGACCAGTATTTATATCTCATAATGTATTTAATTATATCTATAATAGAAAATATAATGGATTAGTTATAAGTATCATATCTTAATAATAGTATTTCATTGTTCTTTTAGGGTCAAAGTCGTGTATCATTCACAGTATTAAACACTGATTTTTTTTTAAAATAAGGTGATTTTAAATTTGTTTTTTAACATGGTTTATTCGTTTTTCAATATATTATTCTATTAAAGAGTGTTTACATTTCATTATTATAAATAATGGCTTCAGGGACCACTAAAAGTTGTCTTTAATGCACTTTAGTGGCCTCCTCATTTCTTCCAAATGGAAAAATAGATTATGATATCTTTAAATCATTTATTTTATTCTATTTAAGTATCAATAAATTTATATGAAAAAAATTAATACCTTTGGTTTTTATAATTGCTAACAAAACTAGGGGGATGTGAGGTATATTTTGTGTGATGTAAAGGAAAATCAGGTGTTTCATCTTCTGGCCATTGTAAATTCATAGTGGCCAATGTGTTACGGGGTATGATGAGGTTTATCGAAGTATGGTGGGGGATGTTGAGGTACTAACCATGTAGTTACAATTATTGATTTATGGTTTTGATCCATTGGTAATGGTGGCATGTTAGTGGAAATCAGTAGTTGTAGGGTGGTGATGAGGGTGATAGGGTCTAAGACCTACACATGTCCAAAACCTATGGGATGAGTGGAATTCGAACCCTTATCACCATAGCCTCGAATTACATCAATGTGGGACCTTTAAAATCCGAAACTCTTGAAAATAAAGTAACATTTTGTAACTTTACAAGAGTGCCCCTCCTCTCCTCTTCTAAAAGGCCCCCACCCCTACCTCCATACCCACACTCCCAAAGACTTTGTATCGTCCAACCTCTGCCCATTTTGTATCTCCACTTCCCTCTCTTACTCCTTGAAGCCTCACATTGGGCATAAGTCTTCCCAAGGAATCCTTTGAGCTCAAACCAAAGGAAGTTACCCGATTTAAGGTAATGTCTTCACTTCAGTACTTTTGTTTTATTTTGCATCTCCAACCCCCTAAACTCTTTTTATTCATTTACATTGTAACAAATACAGTATCATCAATATTCTATGATGTTTTTATAATAAGGATTCGATCTACACTTTCACACACCTACATTTAATGGTTAAAGAACATATTGTTTTTGTGGATGGAAAATTTCGGCCTCCCGAAATGATGATTGTTCAACATTCTTTTAACACCTTCAAAGGTGGCCATTAAGATGAAACTATATTTATATATGATATATAATATGTTTATAATTTCCTTAAGCTTCTGTATTTTTCATTTTGGGCATACCTTTATGGTTTCCATTATGGGTAAACGCGATATCTTCATTTAAGGAAGTGCGGACTACAGCCCCCTCAAAGTGAGTTGATTCGTTAATACCATATGTGATACGTATAAAGGATATATTTAATGATATTATATATGATACCAAACTAGAATAAATTAATATTATGTATCATTATTTTTTAATTCCATTAAATATGAAACAGAAATGGAAGTAGCGTTCATGCGTACGTACGACTTACCGTCTCCATGAATGGTACATTTCATTTCTTATCTCAAAATGTTATGTAATACTATAAGTACATATATATAATGGATATATATGTAATATATTACATAAATATTATTGATATCATTCTGGAATTATACCATATATATATCTCTCTCATTTTGTTTTAATTCCATTAATATGACAAAAAATGAAAGTAGCGTTCATGCGTACGTACGGCCTACCATCTCCATGAACGGTGGTTTTAATTTTTTTATCTCCAAATGATATGGAATAGTATGAAATGAATATTTACTGGATATATATGATATTTTAATCATTAATACTATTCTGGAAATTATTTACTTATAACTACATGGGCATTCTTTTTTCAAACAAGTTCATTTTTTGACTCATGTACCAAACATCGGCAAAAATGTATGATATGAACTAACATTATTAAACAATTATTATAAAATTATAATATGTGGTATGAACTTAATATTAATCTCTAAAAGAGTTACTTAGGTAATTATTAATTGACCAATGTTTATTATTCAGGAATATAAAGGAACGAACAAGACAAGTTGGACTTGAGGTAAGGGATCTTACTCCTCTCTTTCTTTTTAAGTACACTCTTTTATGTCATTCCTTATAAAGCACATGTTTATTGTTATTGGGATGTTATTTTAGATTTATCTTACTTTAATTTTTATTTTCAGATCATGAGAGACCCTATTCTCTCTCATCAATCCATTTTGGAGGTTTTGAGTGGCGCTGTTAGGCTGCCGAATTTTCGTAAGAGATCTAACATCTCTCTTTCTTTTTATGTACTCTCCTTTATGAAACTTCTTTTAAGCTCCTATTTGTTATGTTGGGGGAGGTTATTTTATATTCCTGTTTTTATAAACTTTAAGGTAATATGATGAGATACCCTATTTGATCTTTCCAATTCATTTTTGTAAGTTTTATGTGGCGTCGTTAGGCTGCCGAGTTTTCGTAAGGGATTTTTCATCTCACTTTTATTCCCTTGAGATTTATGCTACATTTGCCACAATTTCCTTTGAGTGGTTTATTTACTTCCCATTATTCTAATCTTTGTGTAATATACTTTCATTTATGAGTATTTACATCAATGATTTATTGTCCTTCTTTCATGGGGTGTATGTTTTGAAAGATACCCAAGTCGGTAAAGGAACCTTTCACCCTCCTGTTTTTTAAAAAGACTTCTTTTTTGGGTCTTTTAATTTACATATTGTTATGTTGGGATATGTTCTCATATATCCTTATTGATGTAAATTTTATGTCCAAGTGATGAGATACACTTTTTATCTCTCATCAACTCATTTTGATGTGACGCCGTTAGGCTCTCAAGGAAACTTCTTAACCCAATTTCGATTTCTTTGGGTTCAACATGTAGTTATTGAATTTGTCATCCTTTGAATATGTATGAATGACCTTTGATTATTTTACACTTAATATCCACTTATATTTGGTGTATTCGTTTGTCACACATAATTATGTAATTGATTTATCCATAAACCAAGGATACCGTCTTTGTAAGGGACTTCGTCTCAATCTCCTTTCATTGAGGCATATTCTATTTTATACACAACCTTATTTTATACAATGTATAAACCCCTTTGACTTTTACGTTTATTAAAAAGGAATCTTTTTATACGAACTGTTTATTAAATGACAAAAGGGAATGTTTTTGTCGTACGTATGCGGCGACAACACCTTCTCCGCCGTCGTGACCATTATTTGAGCTTCGGCTTCCTCTACAAGCCATACCTTCTTTTTAAAAGAAAAATAAATACCATGTTTTACTTTTCTTTTATTTTGGTTTTGAAAATGGTTTTCATAATATTTTTTCAATGTGTTGTATTGATATCTTTTGATTGAAAGGTGGAAATGTTATGTTTCCTTTATTCATGTTTTATGTGATAAGATTATGTTATGGTTCTTGGGCATTGTTATGAATACGGGTTGTTCCGTGATAAACTAAGGGCGGGTGAGCCCGATATAGCTCTCCAATGCATTGGGTAACGCGAAGGAGTGAAACGTTAAGGTTTCTTCGAAGAGATTTAGGGAATATACTGTGATGGGTATTCCAAATATAACCAAGATGGTTACTCCCTACGTAAGCATGTTATGAATGCCTCAAGTCACCTTTATGTCTTATGTTTTATATGATTTATTCATGGTTTGATGAGGTATGTTAATGTGCCTATGTTTTATGGGTAAAGTATGATTTCATTATAATGTATATATGAACTCATGTTTCCTTTCCATATTTTTATAACCCTTACTGATCTTTTTATCCTCATCCTATGTTTTTGAAATGTTCTTCACAGGTCAAGGGAAAGGAACATGATGTGATGATAGTGTCAAGGATGTGCCAAGAAATAATCCATGTTTTATTTTCAATATGTTTCCGTTGATGGGAAGAATGAATACTGTCTTTTATGTAACCACTTTGTTTAAATGTGTAATGTAATGCATGTTTCATGATCTAATTCTCTAAAACTCTAAACCTGAAAAGATCTTCATTGTGTAATCTTGTAATAACTCAAGATTAAGTAAGGTTTAAGGTTGGGGCCTTATGGTTGGTATCAAAGGTCGGTTTAGATAACTTTAGAGGTTAGGTTATTCTTTAAGCATAAGTGACATTACCAAAATGGTTAGGATTTCAGAAAGAGTCCTATTTTTAGATAAAGTGAATGAGTAAGTATATCTTAGTGTTTACCTTCCTCATTAGTACATGATGGTTCTATTGATATACTCACACTGACATTTTTGTTTTTAGTGAGTGGATGGATCTAGCAGGCACCAAAGAGACAACAGGTTTGAAGGAAACTGTTGTGGTTCTATGATTAATATACTAGATAAAATGGGGGATTCAATGAGGAAACTCGTGGTTGTTCTAAACCAACTATCAAGGATTCATGATCAACCACTTGAACCTTGGTATGATATTTAATGCATCATGTATGAGATTACAAATCCATTTGGAAGTTCAGGTAATAATTATAAAGGTAACCATTAGAGTTTATATGACCCTTACTTTTGAGGTAATTATGGGTTATTATATGATATGCTGGAAAATGAAAGGCATGAGATAAACATGAGGTTAAAATATGTTATGATCATTTTTGATGATTTTATCTCTTTTTGGGGAATGAATTAAGAATTATTTAGTTTTGGAAAAAGGACAACACGCAGACTTTGTGACAACCCGTCGCGTCGGACAAAGCTGCGGGAATCGAACCCACAACCAAAGTGCGACTGGTATTTATCGCCTACCACTGGACTACGTAAAGTCCCTGGTTATTTTGACCGATTGTTTTTTGTTATATGAGATTATTAATTAAGAGTAAGTTGATTTTGGTTTATTTATGAAAATGATTAACCTATCATGGCAGATATGTGATTTGGTTAATTACTTTTCAATACGAGACTTTAGGAGCAACAGATATTGTTTGGAGATAAATGTTACGATTTAACTTGGAAGACTATGTGACTAAATCCTTCAAATATTTGGGTTTCAATCTTATATTGGTTTACATTGAAGAATTTTAAGGACAAATTGTTTATAGAATGGTCCTCATTGAACTTTGGGTTTTGTTGGAAAAATTTTGGTGATTAAGAATAGATTTTCTTTTTATAAAGGGTTATCCTTTTCTGGATTATCTGATTTTGTACTAACCTTTTTGGTTTTGGTTTTGGTTAATGTCTAATGACATGGGAAGTATATTGGTCTCTTTTGTGGATTAGATGACTCTATAGAAGTTGATTATAGTACTCTTAATGTGAACAAGTCTCCCTAAATACTCGTCTTTTGGAAAAAAAATATGAGTTTGATTAAGGAATCTAGTAATAGTTGAAAGTCAACATGATAAGTGATTATGTTTCCATATGAATAAATTACACAATAAATAGTAACTTAAAACAAAAATGTTTCCTATTAACTTTTCCTACTGGGGAATCAAATACCGTTTAACCCATCACAAGTTTGTGATTTTCTTATGGTTAACTTTCTCCTAGACATGTTTACTATCACTCTCCCTCAAGAAGATGACCCTTTGCTTTTTCTTCCATGTCCATGTTTTTCTTCATGGAATCCTAGTATGTGTTAACTCGGGTTACCTCTGTACTTATCTTTCTTTATTTTAAAGTGATTTTTTTACTGACTCTTGTTCCGATGTGGGACTTTCAAGGATGTTTCCTAGCGCAATTTTAAAATTGCGAGGACGCAATTCCCAAAAGGGGCGAAGGATGTAACAGCCCAGGTAAATAAAGAATATTACCTTTTCATATTTATCCATATTTGTGAATAAAATTTTAATATGACTTTAAAGGGGACGCTATGCTCGATGGCGTACCCAACACGCAACAACGAGTTTCTTGGGAATCTTACGTTACACTCTAATAATAAAATAATATTATTTTAAATGGTAGTTTTCATGTAGCCATTGAATTGGCGGGAATGGATAGAAATAACTAAAATATGATTATATATGTTTTTTAATGTTTTTACATTTATCCAATAAAAGATATAGGCAAAAAATACGGAAATAATTTGATTTTAGGCGTATATGCCCTAGTTTTCACTAAAGGTTCACTTATCGCCTTTTGATGGAGAACCATCATTAAATATAGTTTTGTTCACTCTTATACATCCTTTTGGACCAAATAAAACTCTTCTTAAGAATTGGGACATCAAAATTTACTTTGTTTAAATTTTTGGTATCTTTCCGATAAAGTTCAGTTTTTTAATGAATAGTGTAAAATGTTGTATTTTAATTAAAAACCTATTTTTAATCTAATTTTTTTATGATTATATTATCTTTTGAATTGGTTTTAAAGCTAAATTAGAATATATTTTTACCATTAAATCCAATAGTGGCCGTTGGAATTAATTTCACTTTCAAATCAGACTTAAACCAGTGTCAATCTTTTGGTACTTATTGTTTCATAAAAACACGCTATTTGATCTGACAGCGGGAATTAATTTTTAAATTAATTAATGTGACTTATATGTTTTGAATTTTGTAAAATAGACTTCAATTTTGAATTCAGAATATCAAATATAGCTTAGGGTTAATTTTTGGTATTTTTCTGAAAAACATCAATTTTTGATGAATAGTGAAACCACTAAGTGGTACTTATAAAAACTGATTTTTCCGTTTAAATGAAATTTTTCCATATTTGTGTTTTGAATTTCAAAAATACGACATAAATTGTTTTCATTAAGAAGTAAAATGTGGTTCAATTGGATAAAAATAATTTTTTGGTGAATAGTAACTTATTAAGTTTTTAATCGCGATTAGAGGTAATTAGTGTAGTTTAAGGTAAAAATAATGTTTTAATAATATTAAATGAACTTGAAACATGTCCTAACCTCATTGGATATGTCATGGCAGACCAAGAAAACCCATGGGTCAACTTGGGCAGCCCATGAAGCCACCTTGGTTGGAAAATAACATTAATATCTTTTTATTTAAAGTTAGAGTAAAAATGAGACAAACATGACATGTTTTACTAAAACAATTTTTACATGGGGTTATACAAGTCTTAATTTTGACTACAAATAGTCATTGGAATGATAAAAATATTTCCTACATGATAGTAGTTTTTTTATAATTTTTAGACATTAAATAAATTAAATTATTTATGACATCATGATGATGCAGTGATGACCTCATTATTTAACCATTTAAATTAAAATGAAAGATAATGTAATATCTAAGACCTAAACATGTCCAAAACCTATTGGATGAGTTTATTTCGAACCCTTATCACCTTATCCTATAAATATATCAATGTGGGACCTTTAAAATCCGAAACTCTTTTGAAAATAAAGTAACATTTTGTAGCTTTTCAAGAGTGCCCCTCCTCTCCTCTTATAAAAGGCCCCCACCCCCACCTCCTTACCCACACTCCAAAAGCATTTGGCTCGGCCAAACCCTGCCCATTTTGTCTCTCCACTTCCCTCTATTACTCCTTGAAGCCTCACTTTGGGCATAATTCTTCCCATGGAATCCATTGAGCTCAAACCAAAGGGAGTTACCCGATTTTAAGGTAATGTCTTCACTTGAGTACTTTGGTTTTGTTTTGCTTCTCCAACCCCCTAAACTCTTTTTATTTATTTCTTTTGTAACATATACATTATCATAAATATACTATTATGTTGTTATAAGAATTATTCGAGCAACAGTTTCACACACCTACATCAAATGGTTAAAGAACATACTATTTCCGTGGATGGCGAATTTCGGCCTCCCGAAATGATGATTGTTCACCATTCTTTTAACACCTTAAAAGGTGGCCATTAAGATGACACTATATTTATATATGATATATAATATTTTTATTATTTCCTTAAGCTACTGTATTTTTCATTTTGGGCATACCTTTATGGTTTCCATTATGGGTAAACGCGAAATCTTCATTTAAGGAAGTGCGGACTACCTCCCCCTCAAAGTGATTTGATTCGTTAATACTATATGTGGTACGTATAAAGGATATATTTAATGATATTATATATGATACCATACTGGAAATAAAATACTATTATGTATCATTTTGTTTTAATTCCATTAAATATGAAATAGAAATGGAAGTAGTGTTCATGCGTACGTACAGCTTACCGTCTCCATGAACGGTAAATTTCATTTCTTATCTCAAAATGTTATGTAATACTATAAGTACATATATATAATGTATATATATGTAATATATTACATAAAAACTATGGATATCATTCTGGAATTATAATATATATATATATATCTCTCATTTGGTTTTAATTCCATTAATATGACAAAAAATGAAAGTAGCGTTCATGCGTACGTACGGCCTACCGTCTCCATGAACGGTTCTTTTAGTTTTTTATCTCCAAATGATATGGAATAGTATGAAATGAATATTTACTAGATATATATAATATTTTAATCATTAATACTATTCTGTAAATTATTTACTTATAACTACATGGTCAATCTTTTTTCAAACAAGTTCATTTTTGACTCATGTACCAAACATCGGCGAAAACGTCTGATATGAACTAACATTATTAAACAATTATTATAACATTATAATATGGTATATGAACAGAATAATAATCTCTAAAGGAGTTAATTAGGAAATTATTAATTGACCAAAGTTTATTATTCAGGAATATAAAGAAATGAACAAGACAAGTTGGACTTGAGGTAAGAGATCTTACTCCTCTCTTTCTTTTTAAGTACACTCTTTTATGTAATTCCTTCTAAATATCATCTTTATTTTTATTGGGATGTTCTTTTATATTAATCTTACTGTAATTTTTATGTTAATATGATGAGATACCCTATTCTCTCTCATCAATCCATTTTGGAAGTTTTGAGTGGTGCCGTTAGGCTGCCGAATTTTCGTAAGAGATCTTACCTCTCTCTTTCTTTTTGAGTACTCTCCTTTATGTCACTTATTTTAAGCTCCTCTTTGTTATGTTGGGGGATGTTCTTTTATATTACTATTTCTATAAACATTAAGGTAATATGATGAGATACCCTGTTTCATCTCATCAATCCATTTTTGTAAGTTTTATGTGGCGTCGTTAGGCTGCAGAGTTTTCTAAGGGATTTTTCATCTCATTTTTATTCCCGTGAGATTTATGCTACATTTGCCAAAATTTACTTTGAGTGGTGTATGTACTTCCCATTATTATACCCTTTGTGTAATATAATTTCGTTTATGAGTATTTACATCAATGATTTATTTTCCTTCTTTCATGAGGTGTATGTTTTGAAAGATACCCAAGTCGGTAAGGGAACCTTTCACCCTCCTCTTTTTTAAAAAGACTTCTTTTGTTGGGTCATTTAATTTACATATTGTTATGTTGGGATATGTTCTCATATATCCTTATTGATGTAAATTTTATGTCCAAGTGATGAGATACACTTTTTATCTCTCATAAACGCATTTTGATGTGACGTCGTTAGGCTGTCAAGGGAACTTCTTAACCCAATTTCGATTTCTTTGGGTTCAACATGTAGTTATTGAATATTTCATCCTTTGAATATGTGTGAATGACCTTTGATTATTTTAAACTTAATATCCACTTATATTTGGTGTATTCATTTGTCACAAATAATTATGTAATTGATTTATCCTTAAACCAAGGATATCATCTTTGTAAGGGACTTCGTCTCAATCTCCTTTAATTGAGTCATATTCTGTTTTATACACAACCTTCTTTTATACGGTGTATAAACCCCTTTGACTTTTATGTTTATTCAAAAGGAATATTTTTATACGAAGTCTTTATTAAACGACAAAAGGGAATCTTTTTGTCGTACATATGCGGCGACAATGACTTCTCCACTGTCGTGACCATTATTTGAGCTTCGGCTTCCTCTACAAGCCATACCTTCTTTTTAAAAGAAAAATAAATACCATGTTTTACTTTTCTTTTCTTTTGGTATTGAAAATGGTTTTCATAATGTTTTTTCAATGTGTTGTATTGATATCTTGTGATTGAAAGGTGGAAATGTTATGTTTCCTTTATGCATGTCTTACGTGATAAGATTATGTTATGGTTCTTGGCCATTGTTATGAATACGGGTGGTTCCATGATAAATTAAGGGCAGGTGAGCCCGATATAGCTCTCTAATGCATTGGGTAACGCGAAGGAGTGAAATGTTAAGGTTTCTCCGAAGAGATTTATGGAATATACTGTGATGGGTATTCCAAACATAACCAAGATGGTTACTCCCTATGTAAGCATGTTATGAATGCCTCAAGTTACCTTTATATCCTATGTTTTCTATGATTTATTCATGGTTTGATGAGGTATGTTAAAGTGCCTATGTTTTATGGGTAATGTATGATTTCATTCTTATGAATATATGAACTCATGTTTCCTTTCCATATTTTTATAACCATTACTGAGCTTTTTATGCTCATCCCAAGTTTTTGAAATGACTTTCACAGGTCAAGGGAAAGGTACATGATGTGATGATAGTGTCAAGGATGTGTCAAGAAAGAATCCATGTTTTATTTTCAATATGTATCCGTTGATGGTAAGAATGAATACTGTCTTTTATGTAACCACTTTGTTTAAATGTGGAATGTAATGCAAGTTTCATGATCTAATTCTCTAAAACTCTAAACCTGAAAAGATCCTCAATGTGTAATCTTTTCATAACTCAAGATTAAGTAAGGTTTAAGGCTGGGCCTTATAAATATGATCAGTTATTTAGGTAAAACTACACCCCTGGGGAAAATAGATTTCCATTTTTCACAATGATAATTTTAACAATATTTTATAAAAACTCAATTGAAATGAAATTTAAAAAAAATTCAAAGGATAAAATATATAATTAATAATAAAAACATCTGACACTAAGTCGTACCTACCTTTAAAACAATTAATCATTGAAATATAGTAATCATACATTTATTTCAATGTATTAGTCAAAACACCCCCTAACATGTGATCACAAAAATGTGGACTTATTAAAGTATATATTTAATAAACAATGTATATTGATTTAATCCCAATTATTATAGTTTTTTGTAGTCACCTCACCAGTTTTTCCCAATAATGAATCACCTAGAAATCCACTAAAATGTTCACACCACTGATAAATGTTTTTCATCCCAAATTAAAAAATATATTTTAGTGATCCAAATTTCACCTAAAAATATATGGATAATATTTCCTAAAATATATATTAACCTTAATACATTATTTAATTAACTACAATATATATAATAATAGAATCACTATTTTATATAGTCATGTCTCAAAAATCATTGACCTACTCAACCCCATAGAAATGTCAAACACTCATTGCAATTGAAATAATTATTTGGAAAAAATATTTCCCTTGATATGATAATAAAAGGATTACAGTAAAACCCTGTAGAATCTATTATCCTATCCTTCTAATGATAATTATAAATGTATGATTCTATAAATATGGAAATAAATAATTTCACATTCAAAAATGATTTCATCCGATCTCAAAAAATTACATGGAATACCATATTTTATAATAAAAACATATGGGAAATCACCCAACTCTTTTCTTGTATGTTTTAACAATATTTGTTATCAATTTTTTGAAATAAAATTAATCTTGCCATCTTCAGGAAAACACCACATGGAGGGTTACAAAATGATTTATGATCAAAGTGGGTCTCACTATCATTGTCTTTCAATTCAGTCCACCATGATTGATAAATAATGATAAATAATATTTATATTAAGACCAATCATATTATATCATACTTGTTCAAACAAATACATGAATGTAAATTAGTTATTTCACCAATTCTGTAGTTAACATTGAATCATTATCATAAAAATAGTTACATCTCATCTCTTATCCTTTTCATTGGGAGGGATATCATTGAATTTATGTTATGTGTTTGTATGATGTCATAAATATAATTACCCAAATACTAAATTCACCCATGATTGATGGAAATTCAATGATAGTACTGGGGTAGTTATACAAAATCATATTATAATCTAATTATAATATGCTTCAAAATATTATTTAATTCATTCATCATCACCAACTGATGTGATCATAAAAATGACACCAATACTCTCCATTAGGAAGAACACCAACCCCCTAATTTTAATAAATAGCATCATAATAATATCTGGAAATTTTTTTTATTAATTCCAAATTCATTACTAAAAACATAGAAATAAAGTCCCAACTTTCTACCTTTTTCAATTTTTCAATTCATCAATAATTTATCATGGATAATGATTTGGTATGTTTTTATTTTTCTATTACTATATCCATTGAGGTTACCAAATAAATACTTTTAAATATATTAAAACAATTTCTCTACACTCATATAATCATATACATAATTTCCAATATAGTAAAAAAAAATTAGAACCTATCTAGTAATTTATTAAGTGGATGATATTATTCACATCTAAGTGGACCAAATTATCAATCTCTTATAATGTATAATACATATAAAATAAAGAAACTATAACCACTAACATATTAAATCACACAATCCCAAAAAAATTTATAATCCCTATAAACATTGTATTTATAAACATTTAAAATAGTAGTTAAAATATACCATCTTGTCCTATATTCTATGACATTATATAATTTATATTAAATAAATTAATCTTATATAAAATATTTTTAAAGAGTATTTCATTTTGGATATCTAACTCTAAATCATTCAAAATACCTCTACCAGTGTATTCCACTAGTGGGAAACACTATATTAAAAATATATATAGATCATTGATTGATATATTTCCTACTATACTATGATCCCCCATTTTTTTTAATACTTCGCACTATTATCATGGGTGTGAACTATTTAGGTGATGTTTCTCCTATTCAAATGGCCACCAGATCGATGGATAGAACCCATTGAGAGTTTTATAGGAAAATTATTTACTTTATAATTTAAATGATGTGTTGATAAAGAAAATTTTATATGGCTATCCCATGGAATATAAATCCAGGAAAATTAATTTTATTTGTGGAACCCATAGAGGAACATAAATAATATTAACATGTATTTTGGTGGGAAAGAAGGAATTCAACATTCCCATTAGCATTAACATGTAATAACATTAAATTTATTTTATATGGTAAGAATTTTAATCTATAAAATATTGTATTTCATTATTATTTTCCCATTTTAATGTATTCCATGTTCAATTCTACAATTTATTTGATGGACCATGAATGCAATAGTGTCTGTTTTATTAAAGCTAAAATTTTAAGTCGATGCGCCGATATTCCACATGGACTATTATTTACTAGACTGTTAATTTATAGTGGGACTTGTTATATGAGGTATATCATTTCATTGGAGTGTTTCTCATGATACCAAAATTTCATTGAGATCCACACATAGCATGTTTCATTAGACATTGATCATCCACACTCCTCTTTGGATCACATCCATTCAATTGGCTCGATATACGTGGATACGCTACTAGTGTACTATTTCATAGGGGATCACAGAACCCCTTGTTTTCTATTCTATTTTATGTGTTGACTAGTGTTATTGGGAATTTATGCCCCTGCTACCTCCATCCCTTTAGTGGATCATTTTGGTTCTTTGTCTCCCTCCTTGTTCTTCCATTGTTTGTGTAATTTGGATCCTCCTGTTGATGAACTTGTTCCTCATCACTAGTGCTGCCTCATCAGAGAATATTACAACTTATCAATCTCCCCACTAGACTTTATCCAAGGACCTAAAGGATGTAAATATTTATTATTATATGATATGTTAAGAACCCTTTTAAGGGAATAAAGGGGGGGACCCAGACTTCATGGACAGAGGACATCACACAAACTGAGGGTCAAAGATAGAAAAAACTAGACAACAACATGGATAAGCCCCTCCCCAAAATATAATCATGATGAAACACTCCACCATTTCATGACATTTCACCAAGAATGTGTCATGTCTCCAAGAACCGGCCTGATCAGGTGGCTGACTCCATACCCATTCAAACAACAAAATATGAAAATCCCTGTAATGATGAAACACCTTCTCTGAAACCTCCTGTGGGAAAATTCTATGCAGTCAATCCCACTGCATCACCACCAATAATAAGAGCATTTCACAATCATCAACGACTATCCTAGGTGAATCTTTTTGCACTCCACAAGACACCTCACCACTACTTTCATTGAGGCCCAAGTGACATTCCAAGGGACACAAATTTAATCCATCGTCTCCTAGGACTGGTTTTCCTAGTACCATGCCATGGGAATTCCATTGGTGTGAGGATTCGGGTCATCTGGAACTAGAACCTTCGATCTGGGCATGGATCGCCTTCATTCAGACCACAAAAGATCCCTCAACGGACTTGAAGGAGGAAAAACATGGTGGAATGAAAATCAGTGTGAAATGCAGAGAAGAACCAATGACATAAAAATATAAACCCAAAAATAGCCATACTCACAGCTAATCGAATGGATAATAATTATCAAATCCATAACACGGAAAAAAAATTAATAAAAAAAACAGTGCATCCCCCTCCGTAGAACTATAGATCAACGCAACGTTCCCCAGGAAACTCACCAGAACTGCTTGAGGAGTCGCTGAATTGCACCAGAAACCCCAAGTCGAAACCATCATCAACACAAAATGGATTGAGCCATCAGAACTGTTCCAAGACATTTCTGATGGAAGGGATACTATGATGAATGCCAACACATGATTATATGACGTTATAGAATCCATCGAGTAGAGATGTTGAGTCTCTCTCCAGAGCCCCACCAACCCATCAACATCGGGAATATGTGCTGAATATACAAACCCTAAAATCCAGATGCGCCTCTTCGAAGCCAGATCATGTCTGCACCGAATAGAGACAAGAAGAAGCTTCCCAAATCCACTTTGAATCCAGATCATGATTGGAATATGTTAAACTTTTTTTTCTGAGTAATTCTGCATTTTTGCAATATATAGTTACAAATCTTGGAAGTGGGTCTATTATACACCCCACCTCCAGCACAAAGAGATCATGAAAACTAGACTGGGAAGCGTCCATAACTATATTTATCAATTTAGGGGTTTTTATCATTTATTCCTTATATCCCTTTTAACTTTCATTCTTATTTTCTTTTTCTTTCTACAATTATACACAATGTGTTGTTTATTTTCTTTTAACCATTAATAAAATGTGTGTGTAGGGGTGGTGTTCTTCTAAAGTATGTTGGTCCCCATGGGGCCAAAGAACAAGAAATATTAGTGTTCTTTGATTTTCTTTCTATATCTTATTTCTTTCTCATTTTTGGATTGATCTATAATATTAAAAATCGCACAATAAGGAATTCAATTTGGTTCATTTGGTTGTTTTGTATACTTCTCTAGTTTGGGTTACCACTCGACCTCACTACGTGGTATCAAATACCTATTGTTATTATTGAATCACAATTACTATTTCCTATTTTACATTTTTTTTTATCTATTTAAATTTTCAACATTGTAATAAAAAATGTAAATTTCCACTACCATATTTATTGTAAATTTTTAATCACATTATCCTTTCTTTATTTCACAACATTTCATATTCCTTTTTATTGGGAATAGTATACCTATGAGGTTGTTCAGTTTTTTGGGGTGTAAGCTTATCATTTGTTACAATAACTCTACATCTACTCCATTGGTAAACATATTAACAATGAGGTATGAAATTGATATATTCTACACTAGATATGACTTTAATTTTGGTTGAATTAATATAATATTCCTAATTTTTCAGTAGGGCCTCATTAGTGCACGTTGTTATCCTAAAGGGCTATAATTACTATGAATGAAAATAGCTACTCTATTAAAAACTATTTTCATGTTTTACCTGATCTATTAGTTAAGAAACATAGCTTACTTTTTTTAGTTTCATTAGGTGATAAAGTTATAAAGGATGTGAATTATGAGTCTAATGTTGTTGGAATTTGTCTTAAAAAATGAAAATCTACATGACTTCATTATTAGTAGGTAAAATTTATAAAAGACACTACATTTTTACATTTAAAATGATACCCAAAAAATAAATTAAATCTTATTGATGATAATATGGTATAGTCATGTAAGATCTAACCAATATTAGTTTTTCTAATGATGATGATGATCAAGAAATGATCCACTTAATATTTATATACCATACCTATAATACACATGTTAATACCGTGATATATGGTTGTGACTCTTTAACATTATAATAGGTTAAACCATACTTTTCCTCAATGTTACTACTTTCGAATCCTAAAATAATAGGTGAGTCCATGAGATTGGTCACTAGGGGTAGACTCCAACAAAACTCAAGAAATAATATTTTAATGAAGACAAGAAATAAGTAATAAATAACCTAAACTATGAATAATTCAAGGGATATAATGGTCAAATGTTTTCCTTTTGGTATAATAAGACACATTAAACATTAATGTTGGAATCTCAAGAAATACATAGAGTCTAATCAACACACTGATCAATCGCTTCTTTTTGTCTTTGCTTATGAATCTATTGAGGTCCTTAATGTTTCCACCGCTGAAAAAAAAACAAAGAATAGATCCTTGATTCTGGATTCACATTTAATATGTTTTCCTGTATATATCCCTTTCATGTGTTGGTTGATGGGGTGGAAATATATTTCATCTTAGGTAATTAAATGAGGAGTATGGTTTAGGGTCATGTTTATGATTTATTAGAACTTCATGAGCATACTATCATTAACCTAGTTGATGTAATGTGGTATCCAATACACCAAAACAAATTATATTCATTAGGGGTCCTAGAACAAAAGGGTTCCAACTTATGTTTTTAAATAGGTTGTATGAAAATATCCACGGTCTCTATAACCATTATTAAAGGATTTATAATCAGTGGTCTATTTTTCATCAATGGAATGGCCCATTCAAGACATTTGAGTAGTGTCCATTCAACAAAAACTAATAATATTATACATTTGAAGAAAATATTGGGCCATTTTTTCTCCAAATGGTGAGAGTAACTCAACAAGAAAGGTATACTATGTGACATAACACCAATAAATCATCCATATTGTGAAGATATTTTGATGGGAAAGTCCAAGCGGGTAGGTTTTGGTAGGATTAGTTGTAAAGACACCAACCATTTAGAATATGTCCAATATGATCTATTCATTCCATATTGGAATTAATCTCAGGGAAAAAGTTTTTATTTTATTCCCATCATTGATAATGTTTTTTAAAATCTCAGGATATAAATTATTAAAAAAATCTGATGTTTTCCACATGTTCAAAACCTAGAGAAGTTTACTTTAAAATCAGAATGTGAAGAAAAATAACACACTAAGAGCATATAATGGGCTTGAATACCTATTCACTAAATTTAAATATTTTTTTTTAATTTGAAGGTGATAAAAAACAATGAACTATTAGTGAAACTCCCAAAATAATAATTTCACTAAAATGAGGAATATTAATATATTTAAAAGATTTCAATGAATTCATGAATGCTCAGCCATCTCCAGATCCAATTGGTAGGAGGATTTTGACACTATGTTTTAGCTAATTAATAAGTGCATCTATTATTCCAAAAAAATTAAAACAAATAAATAATTTTTTAATTGTATGCCCCCTTCATATTCATAAATAATAGTCATCATATCCATAAATTATGATCATGATGACACTGATAGGTTATAACCAAGAGATGCAGGGTGTAAATTTGATGGGTATCCCAAGTGTCTCATATTATATATGATTTGGGTTGGTAAAACTTGATATCATAAAAGAATTGTTATTAGGGATGTTTTATATCATGATTCGTCCTCTCCCAAAACCATGGCTACACTATCTAACCGAATTCATCCATACCATGAAGAGGATGGTGAAACTAATACGCTAGCCATGTTTGGGGCTCTTATTCAGCCTAATCAACCTGATCCTCTGTCAAATATTGGGGATGATTCTATGTCTTATTTTGATTAATATTTTCAATTTGAACATCTCTACCTAATAGTAACTACTAGTTGACACATGACATTAAAAATACGGTTCTAATGTAACCTGGTCAGTTTAGTCATTATAATATGACATCTTATGCTTTTCATATATCCCAATATCTTATTAAGGATGAATCACAAACCAATCAAAAATACATAAATGGAAAATACTCAATGAATGGGTATTTTCAAGGAATTCTGAAATTGAATCCCTAAAAAAGGAACCACACATGGACTATTGTGAACAATCCAATTAAAAACCAATTGGTTCAAAATGGTTATACAAAATAAAAGAAGATAACGATGAGGGAAAAAATCATATATAAATAATGTTTTGTTGAGATGGTATTAATGAGTATGATATACTCTATAATACCAAATGTAGGATCAAATATGTAAAATGAGATACAAATACAAGAGGGGGTGAATTGTATAATTTAAAAATATCTAAGGAAAATTTGAATAACCAAAATTCAAAACACCTCAATTTTTTAATAACTTGCATGATTCTGGAAAAGTGATTCCATAAATGAAACATAACAAAAGTTTACAACAAAAAAGTTTCTACCTTAAAGCATATAGTATCTAACTAAATTCAAGTAAAATTATAAGGAAGTATAAGAAAGTTATAAATTCATCAACAATACAAATGCAGTGGAAAATTTTGTAGCAAAACAATTTAGAGTAGTAATTCTTTTAACCCAAGGAGAAGGGTATCCAAAAAACATGGATAAAGGTCCCTTGATTTTTACTTTCAAGGAAGTATTTCTTACCGATACCATGGTAATCCCTCAATACAATGATTGGAGTCTTTATTGCTATCCATGAAAGCCCTCAACTTCAAGGTAGTCGGCACCTTTGTCTTCTTATCCCTGGAAGCCCTCGATTGTACACAGTAACAATGAGAGACACACTAAGCAAATCACCACAAATCAAAGTTTGAAAAAGTTGTTCAAACTTTCTGCATGAAGCCTGAGAGTTTATAAGAGCCTCTCTTTCTAGAAATCATGTCAACAAAATGTATTCAAAGTTGTCAAATGTCACGAACCGGATCTGGTCACCACCATTAACGGCACCAAACCCAGCCAGTGGCAAGGCCCGAAGGGCGTTCCCTATCCCCACGAGCTGGCACAAGTGCCCGGGTATCAAAAAAATCTTGTTTGGGAACGATTTACCCGAGTATGAAATCATAAATCATAAAAAACAATCAATTATTAAAATCTGAAATTTTCATGCAAAACAATTCTTAACAAAACCAGATCTGAATACATATGTTTAAAGACACTACAAGTGTTCTAAAAACAAATAATGACAATATAAAGACATCCCCATGGACTCCACATGACAAGGGGATCATCACCCGCAAGCCATCCCCGCAACTCCTCCCGAACGATGGGGACTAACATCCCGAACCGCCATCACCCTTAGCCTTCCATTTACCTGAGTCAAGCATATAAAGGTCTACTTAAACCCAAGGGGTATAAGTATGGTGTGAGACTAAGGCCAATAGGATACCACCAGTTGATTCCAAAGAGCATGCAATACAATGTGAACAAAACAAGCAATTTTAATACACAAGGTGAAACAATGTTAAAATTCAAAGAAATGCAACTTTCAAATGAAAACAGTTTTCAATCCGAGAATTTTAGAATGTTAACACATAAAATATAAATTTGAGCTACTGTAATGTTCTGCCAAAAACAACCCACAACAATTGTAAATACCACAAATCCTATGAGCATCAAAATCAGGAACACCCCTAAGCACTAAGTTGTCTCGGGCCCTATGTACCTCGTACCTCGGTGTAGAGTAACCATAGAAAAATCTGTTCTCGTGCACAAGACACTAGTAGGGAACATACCCATAACATAGTGGTCCCCAATCATCATCCAAATATTTTAGTTAGAGTTGTCGTTATCCATATGCTAACTGGAATAGGGACAAAACCCATCCGATCCACTAGCTGTACTAGTACAAATCCTCCCCACCTAAGTACCTGGGCTTCCCCTTTATGTGCTCAAACAAATTCAGAAAACAACACACATATGTTTTCATATAAAATATCACTACTGGTCACAAACAAATTGTACAGTAGCTTCACACATTTTATACCATTTAAAACACACAATAAAATAATTTTATTTCCAATAAAACAACCTCTCAAAACATCACATTGTTTTTCACCCAATGCCCTTTAAGATATCCACCTTTCACACTATGATAACACTTTTAAGTTATTAAAACAAAATTTCAGTTCAAAAACCTTTAATGAAACCAAAAATTCAGTAATGGGGCATCCCAAAATGAACCAATAATAGATTTTAATGGAAACCCCTCAATTTCACCAAAAATTGAAACTTAAAATTCATTTGCATTATAAATGCAACTAAAACCAATTTTTATAGAAACATTCAAATTAGATAAACATTATAGTACCATGAAAACCGCTAGCTAATTCACAGAAATTGCACACACAATGTAATCACCTACCAAATTAACAAAACCCCTTGAATCTCCGTGCGAAAATCAAATCGCACCCCAGCCGCACCAAGAGAGAACTAGATCAAACCTAAAACCACACAAATTGGCCAAGAAATCCCAAAGTTAAACCCTAGGTTCGAAATCCTAGTTTTTGGACATTAGTAAACTCAATTATAACCAAAGAAACCTTAAGAACAATGAGTTAAACCCAAAGTAATTTGAAAGAGGAAAGAAAAGGGATCATTTACTTGAAGTATCTTGAATTAATCACTCCAAAACTCCAGTATCTGAAATTTAAAAGAGCCCAAATTTAGGGTGCGTTCGAACAAGATGTATTATCTCATTTTGGAACTGGAATGGAGGAAAACGATTGAGAATTGAGAGCGTTATGAAAGAAATACTTTACCTCTTTAAATCTGGACGATTTGAGGGACCCTATGAAGATCGGCACAAAATCGCGATTCTAAAAAGCTCCAAATGGGTGGGAGAGAGTTCAGACGCGCGTATGGGTTACTTGGTCTTGAGTGAGACTTGGAATCACCAAAAAATCCCAAATATTGAATAAGTTATAACAACATCAATTTTTTTTTAAAATAGGAATTGGGCTTTCGGGCAGGCCCAACCCCTTAGACAAAAACCCAAATAACTCATGGTTATGGATTTCTAAAAGCTCCAAATTACCTTGGTGGTGTTAATAGGTTAGGGGAGGTCAATTAGGAATTTTAATGAATTAATAATGTTAAAAATGAAAAATATATGAAAGATACAAAATTTATTTTTTAATCTGGAATTGGGCTCACGGTTTGGCCCAATTCTTGAATACTCATCTATGCCTCCCTAAAACCTAGGGAAACCCCTAAAAAAGAAAGGATGTAAATTAAATGAAAAATACTTTTAAAATATGTCTTGTATGTGACAATTCTCCCAACCATGAAGGACTTTCCGCCCCGGAAAGTCAACATGAATCTCGGTTGGAAAACAAGAATGGGTACTCTTCCTCGACCGATGACTTTCGCTCCCATGTCTCATGTGTATCATTCCAATGCTGCCATAAAACCCGGACTAAAGGAATAGACTTTCCTTGATGTATCTTCTCTTGGGAGTCCACTATTTTCATCGGTCTCTCAACGATAGAAAAGTCAGGCTCTATCTCCAGTTCTTCCCAACTCAACACATGGGATGGATCCGGATTGTATTTCTTCAACTGAGAGACGTGGAAGACATCATGGATAGACGCCAACTGAGAAGGTAAGGCCAACCTGTATGCCACCTTACCAATACGCTCGGTGATCTCAAAGGGTCCGACATACCGTGGCATCAGCTTACCTTGCTTCCCCAATCGACGATGGCCCAGACGAGGGGCCACTTTTAAGAATACCCTGTCACCCACAGAAAACTATAGGTCTCGACGCCTCTAGTCAGCATAAGATTTATGATGACTCTGTGCTGTCAATAAGTGATGCCTGATCAACTTGACCTTCTCAGAAGTCTCTTGCACAAGGCTCGACCCCAATAGTGAAGTCTCTCCTACCTCATCCCAACATAGGGGGGACCGACAAGGCCGACCATAGAGCACCTCAAAAGGGGCCATTCGAATCATAGATTGGTAACTATTATTATAAGCAAACTCTACCAATCTCATATGGCTATCCCAAGAACCTCCAAAGACCAGGACTCATGCACAAAGCATTTCCTCCAATATCTGATTTTCCTGCTCTGTCTGACCATCTGTCTGTGGGTGGTATGACGTGCTCATCTTAATCTGAGACCCCAAGGACTTCTGAAGGCTTTCCCACAATCGAGAAGTGAAGCAGGGGTCTCTATCCGAGACAACAGCTGATGGTACACCATGGAGTCTCACCACTTCCTGGAGATACAAATGGCCCAACTCATCTACTTTAGTTGTATCTTTTATCAAAATGAAGTGGGATAATTTGGTCAGACGATCAATCACCACCCAAATAGAATTCTTACCCCGAGGTGTACGAGGTAAGCCAACAATGATGTCCATGGAAACCTCTTCCCACTTCCAGGTAGGAATGGGTAGTGGTTGGAGCAAACCAGATGGCCTTTGGTGCTCTGCTTTCACCTGCTGACTTGTGTAGCATCTCGAAACAAAGTCTGCTATGTCCCGTCTCATACCAGGCCACCAAAACTGCCGACGAACATCCTAATACATCTTAGTGTCACCCGGATGGACATCCCACTGAGACTGGTGTCTATCTTGCATCACCACCTTCCGTAGAGATAATCCCACTACTGAACGGCCCTTGAAGCACAAGATGCCCTCGGGAGACGACGACCAATCAAAGGATGTATCCCCACCATGAAGGAACTTCTTAGACCGCTGACAAAGATCATCACTGGGCTGTTTCTGCTGAATCAACTCCAATAGGGAAGGAGTCAACTGGACACTTTCCAAGAATGCACCTCCACTGTATTCCCTGGTCTCCACATGCATCTGAGAAAAGAGACCCATCAATGCCCACCCATCACTAGACTTCCTAAAAGCCTGCACTGGAACTCTTCTGCTCAAAGCGTCGGCCACTACATTACCCTTGCCTGGGGTATAGACAATGTCAAAGTCAAACCCCTACAATTACTCGATCCAGTGACGTTGCCTCAAGTTGAGGTCCTTCTGCGAGAAGATATAAGCCAAACTTTTGTGATCAGAGTATACCACAAACTTCTCCCCAAAGAGGTAGTGAGGCCAAGTCTTCAAAGCATGCATCACCACTGCCAACTCCAAGTCATGCGTTGGGTAGTTTTTTGCATGTGGTCGAAGTTGGCGAGAGCCATATGCGACCACATGATCATCTTGCATAAGCATGCACCCAAGACCCATACCTGAAGCATCACAATAGACCACATATCTCTTTCTAGCCTCTGGAAAAATCAGCACGGGGGCGGTAGTCAGCTGCCTCTTCAGCTCCTCAAACGATGCCTGACATTCTGGACCCCATACAAACTTCACCCCTTTCCGGGTGAGGGATGTCATCGGTGATGCAAGCCGAGAGAAATCCCGAACAAATCGCCTGTAATAACCGGCCAAGACAAGAAAACTCCTGATATCGAACACATTCTTCGGTTTCTCCCATGACATGACTCCACTAATTTTCTCAGGTTCCACTAAAACTCCATGCTCTGAGATCACATGCCCCAGAAATCTCACCTCTATGATCCAGAAAGTGCACTTTGACAACTTTTCATAGAGGCGGTGATCTCGTAATGTACCCAAAACGATCCTCAAGTGATGTTCGTGTTCCTCCTCAGAGCAAGAGTATACCAGAATGTCATCCACGAACACCACAATAAAGGAATCGAGATACTGATGAAACACCCTATTCATAAGTGCCATAAATACTGCTGGAGCATTGGTCAATCTGAAGGGCATGACCAAATACTCAAAGTGGCCGTACCTGCTTTGGAAGGCTGTCTTAGGGATATCTGACTCCTTCACCCTGAGTTGATGATACCTTGAACGCAGGTCTATCTTTGAGAACCACTTTTCCCCCTTCAACTGATCAATCAAATCATCTATTCTGGGAAAATGGTATTTGTTTTTAATTGTTACCTTATTCAGCTTCCGGTAGTCAATGCACAACCGGAGAGATCCATCAGCCTTTTTTGCAAACAACACAGGAGTGACCCAAGGAGAGATGCTTGGGCGAATGAATCCTTTGGATTCTAAGTCATCCAGCTGTATCTTTAATTCCCTCAACTCGGTGGGGGCCATGCGATAAGAGGGAAGAGATATCGGCTTTGTTCCCGATGCCAGATCAATAAAAAACTCCACATCCCGCTCCGGGGGAAAACCAGAAAAATCATCAGGGAATACCTCGTGAAACTCATTCACTACACGAGGAGTGAACCTTCAAGGGAAAGACCATCCTCTAGAACAATCGAAGATAACTGGAAGATAACACTTCCCAACTCTGGGAGTGGAGGCCCTGCGCGACTTGATCGTGGATCCCATTCTCCATGAAAATTGTGACGACTCCCATCAGGGGCTGTGAAACTCACACGCCGTTTGTAGCAATCGATGTGTTCCTAGAAGTGTACTAGCCAATCCATCCCGAGTATGACATCAAAAATGTCCATATATAAGACCAAGAGTTCCCACTCCATCTCGACCCCTGATACAGAAAGTGCACACGAGGGGCACCTCAGGCCCTGCTCCTTCTTCTTTCCCAATGGTGTCACCAACTCCATTGCAAAAGACATCAACTCAGTTGGCAAATTCAGCATGTCCACAAAATGTCCAGAAATGAATGAACCAGAGGCACCAGTATCAAAAAGAGAAGTAGCTATAGAAGATGCGATCAGAACGGTACCTCGAACTGTCGACGGTCCCGCCTCTGATCCTGCTGGTGACTGATACACTGCATGGAGATGTCCAGTATCTTCCTGAGGACGACCGCTAGTCTGTGGTTGTGCCCTGAACTGGCTTTGCCTAGAAGATGATCCACACCTACCACCACGACCACCAAATCGATATCCCCCAGTCCTCGATGGCTCGGACTGTGCTGGCACTCCTCTTGAAGACACTAACCCTGCCCCACTTGGGAGTGGACGTGCCACACCACAGAAGTGCTGCAAATGCCCTATACCTCCACACTAGTAACAAGGCTTCGGAGGAAGAGGACATGCTGGTCGGATATGCCTAGGCCTCCAACATTGGTGGCACACGACCGATCTCGCATCATAAGCCGCAGAAGGAAACTGCCTGGAAGAGTGGCCTGAACTGCCCCCTCCTTTCTTCATATGATCCTCCCGCTTCCTTTTCTTCTCTGAGGAGCTACCACTACCCACTGCTGATACTGAACCATAGAAACCAGCCCTGCATTTCCTATCAATCTCCACCATGAACGCCTGATCAACAACCTCAGCATAGGTCCTCAGCTTAAACAAGAACACCTGGGAGTATATCTCTGGTCGCAAGCCTTTCTCAAACCTCTGGGCCTTCACTTGCTCATTAGGGACAATTTATGGAGCATACCGAACCAATTCAGCGAAACGGTTGGAATAATCCATCACAGATAGATTCCCCTGAGCAAGTTCCATGAACTCTATAGACCTCGAATAAGCCGACACCTTATGGCAATACTATTCATTGAAGACAGCCTTGAAATCTCCCCAGCGCATCTGATCATTATTCCCAGCCTGAAGCACTGACTCCCACCATTTACGACTGGGACCCTCCAACAGGAAGGAGGCACACTTCACCCTGATCTCCTCTGGTGTTTCCAGGAACTGAAACATACGCTCGATCTTCTCGTGCCATTCTTCTACTTCCTGGGGATCTGTTCTACCTCGGAAGGAAGGAGGCTTGTTTTTCAGAAACACTTGTGCTTTATCTTTTCTAGGACCTGTCTCCTCTGCCCTAACAGGAATATGAGCATGAGTTGGTCCCTGTCCCAATTCTTGGATAGCCCGAACAACAGCCTTCATGAGCCTCTGATCAATCGGCGTGGGAGAACTCTCTCCAGCTTCCTCCTGTGGGTGCGTGGGAGTTTTTCGGGGAGGCATGTTGCTACAAAATGCAACAGTCACAAAAAAATAGTCAATACCACAATTCTGAAAATTTTAATCAAATACATCAAATATAAACAAACTAAAAAAATTCTTGTAATAAAAGAAACAACTACTCCACATCTGCCTGATGTCCACATGTGGTCTGCAGCCCACAGGTCTCACCTGGAGGTGAAGTGAATCAGTAAATTCCAACATCCTCTGGTGACTCAAGGTCTTCCATGAGAGTTGTGGGCCATGAACCCTACTCACAACCAATACCCCGAGCCCCGACAGTCCTAGATCCTGTTTATCCCAGCTCATCTCAAAATAACAATATAACCCAAAAACATTAACCTTCTCTGATACCATTTTGTCACGAGCCGGATCTGGTCGCCACCATTAAAGGCACCATACCCGGCCCGTGGCAAGTCATGAAGGGCGTTCCCTGTCCCCACGGGCTGGCACAAGTTCCTGGTTATCAAACAAATCTGTTTTGGGAACGATTTACCCGAGTATGAAAGCCTAAATCATAAAAAAACAATCAATTATTAAAATCTGAAATTTTCATGCTAAACAATTCTTAACAAAACCAGATCTGAATGCATATGTTTAAAGACACTACAAGTGGTCTAAAAATAAATAATTACAACATAAAGACATCCCCATGGACTCCACACGACAAGGGGATCATCACCCGCAAGCCATCCCCGCAAATCTCCCCCAACGATGGGGACTAACATCCCGAACAACCATCACCCTTAGCCTTCCCTTTACCTGAGTCAAGCATAAGTAGGTCTACTTACACCCAAGGGGTGTAAGTAGGGTGTGAGCCTAAGCCCAATTGGATACCACCAGTTGATTCCAAAGGGCATTCAATACAATGTGAACAAAATAAGAAATTTTAATACACAAGGTGAAACAGTGTAAAAATTCAATGAAATGCAACTTTCAAATGAAAACAGTTTTCAATCCGAGAATTTCAGAATGTTAACACATTAAATAGACATGTGAGATACTGTAATTTTCTGCCAAAAACAACCCACAACAAGGGTAAATACCAAAAATCCTATGAGCATCAAAATCCTGAACACCCCTAAGCACTAGGTTGTCTCGGGCCCTATGTACCTCGTACCTCGGTGTAGAGTAACCATAGAAATATCCATTCTCGTGCACGAGCCACTAGTAGGGAACATAACCATAACCTAGTGTTCCACAATCATCATCCAAATATTTTAGTTAGAGTTGTCGTTATCTAGATGCTAAGTGGAGGAGGGACAAAACCCATCTGATCCACTAGCCGTACTAGTACAAATCCGCCCCACCTAAGTACCCAGGCTTCCCCTTTTTGTGCTCAAAAAGTTTCAAAAAACAACACACATCCTTTTTCATATAAAATATCACTACTGGTCACAAACAAATTGTACAGTAGATACACACATTTTATACCATTTAAAACACACAATAAAATAATATTATTTCCAATAAAACAACCACTCAAAACAACACATTGTTTTTCACCCAACGCTCTTTATGATATCCACGTTTCACACTATGATAACACTTGTAAGTTATTAAAACAAAATTTCAGTTCGAAACCCTTTAATGAAACCAAAAATTCAGTTATGGGGAATCCCAAAATGAACCAATAAAATATTTGAATGGAAACCCCTCAATTTCACCAAAAATTGATACTTAAAATTCAATTGCATTATAAATGCAACTAAAAACAATTTTTACAGAAACATTCAAGTGAAATAAACATTAGAGTTCCATGAAAACATCAAGATAATTCACAAAAATTGCACACACAATGGAATCACCTAGCAAATTAACAAAACCCCTTGAATCTCCGTTCGAAAATCAAATCGCACCCCCACCGCACCAAGAGAGAACTAGATCAAACCTAAAACCACACAAATTGTCCAAGAAAGCCCAAAGTTAAACCCTAGGATCAAAATCCTAGTTTCTGGACATTAGTAAACTTAATTATAATTGAAGAAACTCTAATAAAAATGAGTTAACGAAAAAAGTAATTTGAAAGAGGAATGAAAAGGGATCATTTACTTGAAGTATCTTGAAGTAATCACTCTAAAACTCCAGTATCTGAAATTTAAAAGAGCCCAAATTTAGGTTACGTTCGAACAAGATGAATTATCTCTTTTAGGAACTATAATTGAGGAAAAAGATTGATAATTGAGAGAGTTATGAAAGAAATACATTACCTCTTCAAATCTGGGTGATTTGAGGGACCCTATGAAGATCGGCACAAAATTGCGATTCTACATAGTTCCAAATGGGTGTTAGAGAGTTCAGACGTGCGTCTGGGTTACTTGGGCTTGAGTGAGACTTGGAATCACTTCAAAATCCCAAATATTGAATAGTTTATTACAAAATCAAATTTTATTTTTAAAACATGAATTGGGCTTTCGGGAAGGCCCAACCTCTTAGACAAAAACCCAAATAACCACTGGTTATGGATTTCTAAAAGCTCCAAATTACCTTGGTGGTGTTAATAGGTTAGGGGAGGTCAATTATAAATTTTAATGGATGAAAAATGTTAAAAAATGAAAATGTCATAAAAGATACAAAATTTATTTTTTAATCTGGAATTGGGCTCACGGTTTGGCCCAATTCATGAATAATCATCTATTCCTCCCTAAAACCTAGGGAAACCCCCCAAAAAAATAAATTATGTAAATTAAATGAAAAATACCTTTAAAATATGTCTTTTATGTGACATCAAAGTTGTTCTCAAATTTCTTATGAGATCTTTCAAATGACCTCCTATTTATAGGCACGGATTCAACGATCGACTCCCTCCTCCAACGGTCATATTTTCCTTGAATTTCAGAGGGACATGTACATGTGTCACTCAAACAACAATAAGTGAGTAGGTGAATGCATGAAATTGTTTTATAACAAAACAAGTGAAATAATAACCAAAAACTGATATTCAGAATGTAAGTAAATGAATATTCAGAGTCTAACCAAAAATTGAATTTAGAGTGTATAATACACGGATATTCGGATTTAGAGTTCTTGGCATTCAGAACCTGAATTCTATAGAATTTCAGAATCTGAATTTCAAGGAAATTCGGAATCTGTATTCCCAAGAATTTTTGACCTGAACATACAATGTTCAGAGTCATAGTTCATGAGTATTCAGAGCCATAACTCATAAGAGTTCGGAGGTTGTATTCAGAGAACTCAGAGTCAGAACATAGATAAGTTCGTAACCAGAACTTGTAATTAGATTCGAAGTCAGAACTCAGAAGAGTTCGTATGTAGAATTCATAATTAGAATTCATAACCATAATTCATAGTCAAAAATTACATAATATCGTAATCTTAATTCAGAGTCTATCTTCATGAATGTTTATATCAAGAATTCAGACTTGAACATCATAACATTCGTATCCAAAATATAGAGTTGAACTTCTTGAGAGTTCATATCCAGAATTTGGAGTTTAACTTCATGAGAGTTCATGACCACAAATCGGAGTTGAACTTCATAAATGTTTGTATCTAGAATTTAGGTTCTTAAACAGAATGCTTCATATCTAAGTATTATAGGATTCTGAGGATTTAGATATGACACAGAATTTTATACATAGACAAGATAAATAATAAGTTAAACATGGTAAGGATAAATTTCCTTGGGGAAGGAAATTTTTCCATAGAAAATTAAAACAAGGTAAAACGAGATTTTCCTAGAGATAAGGTGTTTGTGAATTTCAAAACAAGAAGGAATCGTGAAGTCGTAAAGAAAGCCATAATGAATTAATAGTCTCCCCCATGTATGAAAGAATGGAAAATTCATAAGGAAACCCTTATTGATAGAAAAATATCTCCCTTTTTGGAAAGCACAAACATCCTTATGAAAACGAATAAAAGGACTTAGAAATTTTTTTCCAAATTAATCTTATCTCCCTTTGTTCATGAACAATAGTGAATATGAAAAACTCTCCCTTTGGATTTGGAACACCAAGGATTGTATTCTAGATTTCCGGAATGAGAATTTTCATTTGAATGTGGATGTCTTCGTAATGAAATCCCCCCCTTCAATAAACTCCCCATTAATTAGAGATATTTTATCATTACATAAAAATATTTTTCCTTCTCCCCTTTAGAATTCATTTTCCATCTCCCCCATTGTGATTTTAAAAAAGACATTGAGGGAATGGGAAAAAATGTTACCTGAAATATTAGTAAACACATCCAAACAAAACATGCATCCACAATTTCATTAAGGTTGGAGGTATATGTACAATGAAAAAATATACAACCAAATATCAGATATGGATATATTTTTCTTCTTTTTCCTTGGTCATCATCTTCTTCAAAATGGTATTAATCTTTTTCATCTCTTTGTGATCCTCCTATTCTTGCTTTTCAAATGCTTTGATCCTGTCTTCCTGAACTTTCATAGCATATTCCTATTCCTTCATCAATTCATCTTGTTTTACTAGCTTTTCTTGGATCTTAATCCGGTGATCCTTTTCTGGTTTCCAGCATTGGAAAATATAACTCAGCTTCCCATTCAAATCATTGAAATCCTGAATCCAAACATTCTGTTCAAGTGTTATCTTTTTCTCAACGTTATCTGTATGATCCTTGATTTTGGTGTCCTCGGTTTCAAAATATTCCTTGACATCTTCTTGAAATTGCTCAAGCTCTCTCAGATCTCCACCAATTTTCATGGACCAGCTGATCATTTTCTTGTAGGATTTTCTATGAGATTCATAGTTAATAAGGAAATTTCGGTGATGAGCCTCATTAATAAATCACCTATCCATCACCGTGGATATGGAGTCTGACTTCTAATTAATTCTATACTGTAACTCTGGCATCTAGAGTCAATTTCTAGAATTATTGGAATGGTTTCCACCAACTTCCCCGGAGACTGAACAACAAAATTATGTCCTAAAGCTGATGACATATAATCAATCATTTTTCTTGGAGATGGTTCTTCCCCTTTCTCTACCAACATCCTCTTATAGGTTCCTCCAGCTTCTTTATTCCTCAAAATATCTTTGGTTGGGGTGTCAAAAACCACTTTTTTACCCTTACTAATTCTTGGAATAGATTCTTCATCGGGAGATTCATGCTCACTTCTAGACAACTGAAAAATCTTATCTTCATAATCTTTTTCCTTATTAGCTCCAGCCTAAATGTATTCTGGATAAATAAAGTGATGATTAAAACTTTCTTCTTAAGAATACTTGTTAAATCCTCTTTACCCTTCTCATCCATTCCAGGGGTTGCATGTTTTTAAGATCCAACTTGAGAAGTCCGGATTGGAAACATTTCGGATGCACATTCCTTTTCATGATAGTATTATACCAAAATTATCAAATCAGTTGTCTTTTCAGATATTTGAGCTTCTTGAACATCTTCCACAGATGCCTTCTCAACTGACTTCTCTTTTACATTTTTTGGTGATCTGAAATTCTTTCCTACAGTCTCAGGAAATGGTTCTACTAAGAATGTTTTCTGTATGAGAATTGTTTCAGATGCAACCTTAGTGGCCTTCAAAAGAGATTGGACAATATAGACCTTAGACATGTTTTTCTTAAGTCTCTTATTTTGGGCTTGCTTCTCAATCTCTTTATCAATTGATTCTTTCAAGGCCATAGCCTCAGCAAGATACAAACCAAATTGTGTCTCCCCTACTTTTCTATTTTTCTTATCCTCCCTCCATTTTTCAACAACCTCATCTAGGTAGGATTTCTTCTTCATGGGTTTAGGAGGTGTGGATTGTACTTCCTTAGACATAAGAGTTTTTTCTTCTACTTCCACTACCTTAAAATTTCTTTTCTTTCATTCCTTCTTTGATTGTTCATCATTTTTATCATTTTTACGAATGACTTCACCCTATTCCACTAGAAGATCATAAAACTCTCATGATTCTGTAGAAAATATAACATTCATTATCTTGAGTGTATCATCACTAATTATCATTACATTTCAATTCCTCGGCATAGAACTAAAATTAATATTAAATGACTCAAGACTCTGAAATATCATCTTGATGAGTAGAGCGGGATACATGATAATCTAAGCTCTCAAATTTCCATTTTTGATATTTTCTATCATAATGAGAATATGCCTCATCAGGTTGATCTTCTGTAGATTTACAAAAAATTCCAATAAATATATATCAATTTTCATAAGTGTGTCCTTGCCTACCTTTATTTGTTTGAAAATTCCTTGCACCCATAACTGTAGGATTCAATTATTATTAGATAGATGGGAAATCTTTTCTGTATTTACATTAGTAAGTCCAAGGAATTCCATAGCCTTAACCTTGATGAAACATCCTTAAACATCTAGTAGATTTTTTAGAGAAAAATTCGGCTTCTTTATCAATTGAAATCCCCACGAAGCTAGCATCCTCAGTGTAAGAGAGTTTATATGTTTTCCCACACCTATTGAAGAAATTTTTTTTGTACCTTCATCCTTAAAGAAGCAAACCGGTTCATAAAATTCTGTGAGATGATCCAGATAGACAACATCATGAGCTCTTGTCTTTGAAATAGATATACTTTCACATCCATTGAGCTTGATGTTCTAGGATATAATACAGTAATACTTGTTGAAATAGTTTGGGTGCACCAAACTAGAATCCAATCGATGAAAATTCTTTAGATCTGATCTGACAGTTAAAATGATAGTCGCAAGGGAAAAGATTGGTTCAATCCGATCTTTTGATGTTTTTAAGAGAAAACATTCATATTTAAGTAAAATAGAATCCATGAAATTTTAAAAACAATAGAAACTAACCACAAGTAAAAGGTGATTACAATAACTCAAGAATGAAATTATACCTTTTGGATTGCTAGGAAGATTATTCGCACTAAGGAATATTATTATTGAAGAACTTTGGATTCCAAAAAAACTTGAGTACAAAAAAGAAATTGAGAACACCGATCTTCATTACAAAAATCTTCCAAACAAAAATCATCATTATGAAAATCTTCAGAACAAAAAACATCACTAAAAAAACATTAAGTATGATAATTCTATTACGAAAATTTCAATTACGAGAATATCCATCACAAAAATTTGAAGTACAAAAAATTCCATTACAAAAATTTCAAGTACGTAAATTATGAAATACTTCATTACGAAAAATATTAAAAACATCATTATGAAAAATATGGAAAAACTTCATTATGAAAAAAATGAAAAAAATCATTCTGAAAAATATGAAAAACTACATTACAAAAAATATGAAAAACATCAAACACATGTACTCCCATTATAAAAAGGAGTTTATTATTGTAAGGAGGTTGGTTCAACTAGAGGATTATCAAAGAATATTAAATTATGTTTATCATCCCTAACTTTTGTCTAATATGTTCAAATCTATCAGAGGCTGAATATTTTGTGAAAATGTCAGCAAGTAGTTTTTGTTATCCGGTAAATTGAAGAATGATATGTCCTTTTTGTGTGTGATCCCTAATAAAGTGATGCCAAATATCTATGTGATTTTCATGAGAGTGATGTGAAGGGTTATTACTAAGGTAAATAGCACTTTTATTATAACACATAATTTGTTTTTTTTTTCATAAAACTCATACCATAGTCTCTGATTGTGTGTTGCATCCACAACACTTGGGAACAACAACCTCTAACTGCTACATATCCCGCTTCAGTAGTGGAATGTGCTACTAAGTGTTGAATCATTCATACACAATAAACTAATTAATATCCTAAGAAATGTAAAGTTCTAAATGTACTCTTTCTATCCATACTACATCCACCAAATTCAGCATCATAAAATCTTTTTAAAACAAAATCATTTCCAGAAGTGTAAAAGAGTCATAAATCCATGGTTCTCTTCAAGTAGTGAACAATTCTCTTTACTAACTTTAAATGAGATTCCTTAGAATTGGATTGATATCTTTCACATAAGAATACTTAAAAAATTATGTCTGGACGACTAGCTCTTAAGTAAATTAGAAATCCTATCATACCTCTAAAAGATGTTTGATCTACAATTTTCCCAGCTTCATCAAGATCAAGTGTGTTTGAGGTAATGATGGGGGTAGTTATACTTTTAGTGTTGTCATATCCTTTTTAATAAGATCTTTAATATACTAATTTTGGGATATATAGATTCCTTATGGTTTTTGAGAAATTTGAAAACCATGGAAAATTGTTAACTCACCCATCATACTAATTTCAAAATCAGAATTCATTAGATCAGCAAAGGAATCAGTTAATGATTATCAAGTTGAACCAAATATAATGTCATCAACATAAATTTTAACAATAAAAACATTTTTCTTATATTTCTTTATAAATATGGTTGGATCTTATTTTTCCTTAACATAGTTATTTTGAATAAAAAACTCGTAAGTCTATCATACCAAGCTCAAGGGTCTTGTTTAAGGCCATACAAAGCATTGGTATGTTTATAAAAATGATTTGGATGTTTTGTATCTTCAAATTCAAGAGGTTGTTAAACAGAAACTTCCTCTTGAACATAACCGTTATGAAAACCACATTTCACATCCATTTGAAAAAGTTTGATATTTAAAAATGCTGTAAGGGAGAGTAAAATATGAATAGATTCAAGTCTAGATACTGGAGCATAGGTTTATTCATAGTCTATTACTTCTTGTTGATTTTAGCCTTTATCAACTAATATGGATTTATTTCTTACATTGATACCACTTTCATCACACTTATTTCAAAAGACCCATTTTAACCCAATAGCAGAATTTTCCTTAGGTCTTTCAACCATGGTCTGGACATAATTCCTATTAAAATAATTTAGTTCATCTTTCATGGATTTAATATAATCATAGTCACCTAAAGATTCATCAATGCTTTTTCATTCTAATTGGTAAAGGAATTAAAGATATTCTACTTCATTTCCAAATGAACTTCTAGTCCTTATTGGTTGATTTACATCACCAATTATTCTATCACTAGGATGATCCATTAGAAACAACTGATTTGGGTTTTTGTAAAACCTATTCATCATCATAGGGTAGGAAATCTTGGGGGTAAATGATTCAGAAGTATCTTCTTGAACATTTTTCTTTTCAGAAGAATCTTCTATCAAAGTTGATATTCAGTTTTTGAAAACACATCCAACGATGTAGGTTGGGGTTGTTTAAAAACAAATGGATCGGTTTAATCAAATTTTACATGTACTGTGTCTTCAACATTACAAGTGTTTTTGTTGAAAATATATATGCCTTGGGAGTTGTGGAGTAGCCTAAGAAATTTTCATCATCAGATTTTAGTGTGAATTTATATATATTATCTTTAATATTAAGAATGAATACCTTGAAACCCAAAACCATAAAGTTGGAAATTCTAGGTTTTCTACCATTCCAAAACACATAAGGAGTTTTATTAAGAAAAGTTCTAATCAAATCTCAATTTATAGTATAACAAGCAGTACGTAATGCTTCAGCCTAAAAATGTTTCTCTACAGAATATTCCATTAACATGGTTCTAGTTATCTTTTGATTAATTATCTTTAGTCTTTCAAAAACACCATTTTGTTGAGGGGTTCTGGGTGCAGAAAAGTTGTGAGTAATGCCTTTTCTACTACAAAAAGTTTCAAAATTAGAATTTTGAAATTCTCCTCCATGATCACTATAAATAGTTTTTAATTTATGGTTTTTATCATTTTTTACATGGGCTCAAAAACATTTGAAATAAGAAAAATATTCATACTTCTTTGCTAGAAAATAGACCCATGTAAATCTTATGTAGTCATCAACCAAGAAAAATACTTAGTACTTCCCTCCAATTCTTCCAGTTTGTGTTGGAAAAAAATGATCCATATGCACTAGTTGTAATGCCTCAGTATTTGTGACTTCACTGACTAATTAAAAACTTGATTTATGTTACATTCTATATTGACAAGGATCACAAAATTTTGAATAATCAAATCTATGCTCCGGTAGATCCCTAACTAATCTTTTCTTATAAATTTTTCATATGTTCCTAAGGTTATAATTTCATATCCTTCTATGCCACAACCAAGAATGATCTCCTATTGCACTAAGTCAAGGTATTTCATGGATCCTAAGGTCTTCTATTTTCAGTGTGTAAACATTATTTTTCTGATGGGGAGAGAGAATAAGTTCTTCCTTGGAATTGTGTACTAAGAACTTGTCCTTCCTAATATTTACAAGGTAGCCTTCATCACATAATAGGATTATTATAATGAGGTTTTTCCAAAGACCCTTAACAAATAAAACATTTGAAATCAATGTTTTTCCAAGAATAATGATCTTACCTATTCCAATAATTTCTCTTTGAGCATTAGCTATGAAAGTTAATTTTCATCCTTCCGTCTTGATAATATTTTAAAAATAGTTTTTGTTACTAGTCATATGCTACGAACATCCACAATCCATGTACCACGTATTATTGTTCTTACCTGCTCTGTTTCCCTAAAAATAAGAAAAAGATAGGTTTTTGGAATCCAAACATTCTTGGATACAGAATTCATAGAAAAAAAATTTACGCACCCTTATATTTTTAGAAAAACAGTCTATATGAAATATTAAAGAACAGGTTTTGTTTAGAGAACAATTATTTTCCCGATGTCCACCACACTAACACTTATTATATAATGGAGCACATTAAGGAACAAAATAATTTTTATTAAAACAGGTTTAGATCTAGTATAACCAAAACCAGAACTATTACTTATAGATTGGATTTGTGAATACATTTTATCAAAATTCTATTTACCTAAGGTAATGTTTCAAAAATCTTCCTCAAGGAAAAGATTTCGGATTTGAGTTTGGTAACCATGTTCTGGTCTTTAAAAACCTCTGATTTTGAAATAGAGCTAGGATCAAAAACATTTTTCTTAGAAATTACGTTTTCTAGATCATTAGAATGTTTATTATTCTAAAAATTTACTACCTTAATATTTTTTTAAATTCTTTCAAAATAAGAATTTTTCTTATCAAGATCTTCATAAAGATATGATATTTTCTTAGAAATAATAGTTCTCCTATAATTTTCCTTATCAAATTTTTTCATGAGTTTTGAGTTCTGAATCTCAAGAAGTTTGTCAAACCTAGAAACATATTCACAGGAAGGTAAAGTATTATCTTCATCAGAATAAGACTCTTCATTAGAAGAGGTATAATATTTACTATCATTAGCATTCAATGAAATATTGGTCACAGATTCAGCATTTATTACCTTATCCATAAAGCAATGATTTTCAATAGCTAGTCTAGCTATTATACCAAGATTATTTTGTCAAGAAGATTCATAATCTGAAGATTCATTTGAAAAGTCTCCACCACTGGAACTCCTGGTTTAATTTTTGTTAAACACATTCTTAGATTTAGCTTTGTAATACTGGTCTCTGTTTTTCTCAGAATTCATTTCCTTTCATTCTTTTCTCTTAAGCATAGGACAAGAATGTCTTATTTGTCCATCACACTTGCATTCATAACATGTGAATTATGATTCATTATTATCTTTCCTTTCTTTCTTCTTGTATCTGGATTGAATGTTTCTATGTCTAACTATCTTTTTCATACTTCGAGCAGGATTTGCTAATTCATTCTCTTAGGATTTATCCCCACTACATTCAGATTGGATAACAACTTTCATTTATCTGGATCTAGTAACTCTCTTAAGAGTCTTGGAAATCATATGATTAGAATTTTTAGTAAAAGAAACACTTCCATTTCCACTATTCTTCTTAACATTATTAGTATATCTCTTTATTCTTGTCTCATGATAAAGAAGAGTTCCAAACAGTTCATCAAGAGTAATTTGATTAACCTTTCTATTCCCATCAACAACAGTCCTCTTGGATTCCAACTCATTGGGCATGATTTCAATAATCTTATCAACAAGAGCTTAATCATCTAATCCTCTCTCACCAATGGATTTTAAACTATTCACAATTGTCATGAACCTTTGTTGAACCTTATATATGGGTTCTCCATAATGAGATCAGAAACCATGATATTTACCACTGAGAATTTCCCTTTTTGTTTAAATGACTTTGGATGTTCCAAAGTGAGTAACTTCATGTTTCTTCTATATAGAATTTGCTGCTTCACATGTTGAAATTTGGCTATATATGTTTCTAGTCATGGAGAAAAGTAAATTATTTTGTACCTTATAATTCAATTGATATTCATTATTTTCTTGATTATCAAAGGTACTAACTTCCTTGTTAAGGATTTTATATCCTACAGTAAGCATAACAAACTTATCAACACCAGTATTGATAGTGAAATTATTCATTTTATCTCTCCAATATCATAATCATTTCCATCAAAGATATGTGATCTGATTGGATTGAGATTTTCTATGGAACCAACAATGATTTCTCCCATATTTAAGAAAAGTCATTCCACAAAAACTTGTTAATAGAAAAAATTCATAAAAAAGTATGATATTCCTAAGAAAGGAAAATATAGAACAAAATTATCTCTAAGAGAAAATGAATCCGAACTATATGAGTCCAAAAAACTGATTCCGAAAATGTGTAAATCAGGAATTCAATTCCGAGAATTCTCTCTTGAATCTAATCGTGAGATTAATTCAGATTGAACCTTTCCTATGATACAAATTGTGGAATTGTTACAGGGTACAAAGAAGTCTATCTTGGCAAGGAAAATAACAATGTAAAACTTGGTAAGGATAAATTTCCTAGGGGAAGAAAATGTTTCCTTAGAGAAGTAAAACAAGGTAAAATGAGATTTTCTTTGAGATAAGGTGTTTGTGATTTTCGAAACAAGAAAGAATCGTAATGTCGTAAGGAAATCCTTAATGAATTAACAATATCCCCCATGTATGAAGGAATGTAAAATTCAAAAGGAAAACCTTATTGACTCCACATGTATAGTTTCAACAGGATTCCTATAAAGATAGGGATTTTATTACTATAAATTTTTTACCTTCTTGTAAATAATTTATCAATTATAATTTTATTAGAGTTTTCTATCTATAATGATATGCACCTTGAAAAGATAGATGTTGAAAGTACAATTTATAATAGTTATTTAAATTATCAAATCAATATGAAACTTCTTAATGGTTATCTAAATGAATTTAAATTTATTCAAGAAATCCTATTAAATAATTATATAAATATATAGATACAAGACTCTAGGTAGTGGTACTATGTTTTTGACTCATTCGTGTTAGCTAACCAGTTCATTATGAATTAATATTATGCATGTTATTAATTTTAAATAAACTAAAAACATCATGATTTATCTGATTTTAAATGTATATGTCTTGATTATCAATTTCAATAATATGACTCTTGCAATTAAATCACAATTAAAATTTATGTTTTAAATTAATGCCCTTGTTGGAGAAATAAATATATTGTTTGTTGAAATCATAGGGGGAAGACCAAATAAACTATTATACTTATCCTAACATGTTTTTATATTAAATATTTTTTAATTAATATATATTTTAATCTCTCAATCCTATAAATATACCACTTGTATAACATGTTAATATATCATTACCCCAAGAACCCATTTCCACAAATGATATTCAGTTTATGTCTCACATACCATTTGCTAATATAGTCGGGAGTGTTATGTACTACATGATTTACACCAACCCAAACATTGCTTATGCAATTTGACAATTGATCAAATTTATGGTTAACCAGGGAAGCTACACTGGAATTCCTTTATGTGTCTCTTAACATACCTCTCCAGTTTTCCTGATAGTTTTTTTGTGGTAATGATGTTGATTCTACTAAATTTATTTCTATATTTGTAGATTTTGATTGGGTAGGTCATTTAGATACTTGGAAATCTCTTAATAGTTATTGTTTCACTAACCCAGGTGGATCCATTTATTTAAAATGTAATATTCCATCCTTGGATTCATTTTCAACCATATAGATTGAGTATATATCTTTGACCAAAGTAGTTAAATATGCCTTATGCATTAAAATATATTCCTCTTAACTGCACCTATATAGTTTGTTTATTAAATCCTATTATAATATTAAATCAAAACATAATTTATCAACAAATTTAGTTTTAATTGTATAATCAAGGTGCACAGATATTAGTTTACATTTTTTTAGATTTGTTTTGGAATCTAGAATAGCTTTTTCTAAAAACAGACCCACTAACATAAATACATTGTATATTTTGACTACAGTTGTATTATTGTCATAGTTTAAACTATATGTAGATAGGCTGAAAATGGTTCATATTCCATAACCATGGGTGAAATAAAATTTCTTATTTTCAACATTAAATGGGTGATATTTATGAAATCTAGTAATCCAAGAGTTTTTTTCCATTTGAAAATATTAAATGTTAATGTATACATTTATTTGACGAACTGTGCTTTTGAAAAAGTTTTAAATTTTAAATGCTATAATTTTGGGTGGATAGTCCTTTTTTCTACCTGAGATATTGTTAACTAGACCAGTCATTTCCATTGGGCCTCCTTAAATGATGCATGTTTTTTGGGTAGCATGTTCTTCACATTCCACTACTACCACAATCATCTTCACTTAGCATGCTTCCTTGATTGTTGATTAGAAATCCCACACTTTGGATCATAGTTGTTCACATGGATCGACATATCCAAATATGATCCTAATTTTTTTTCATTTGTAACCATGACACAGATTGGGTGGCTGTTATATTCAAGGTTTAGACTGGTGTTAGTGGAAATTGATTCCCCTACTACCTTTATCTCTTCGGTGGATCATTCTAGTTCTCCCTATCACGTGATGCTTCCCCTATGAGTGGAGCTCTGTTCCTCGAAGAGAATAACTTATTCTCCAACAACTACATTTCCTCCTAAAAATCTAATTATTCCCATTGATATCCCCTCCAAACATCATTTTTTATATTTCTTGTAACACCCCGAGCTTCCATGATACACTTCTATTTCAATAATGCAATAGCTTGCATTGTACGCAAGTTCGAGATTCTAACACACCACGACAAATGAAAAGAGCAATTATGAATAGTAATACCCACGTTTTGAAATTATATAAATTTTTTATTTCAAAATGTAATTCATTTTTGGATTCGGAATATCGAAATTAGCCTATGTTGAATTTTTGGTATTTTTCTGAGAATATCCAATTTTTTATGAATAGTGAAAAATACTTAAAAACAACATTTTTAATCAAAATAATTTACAGTGATAAATTATAATATTGAGTGGTTTGAATGTATAATTAGAATATATTTTTACCATTTTATCCAATGGTGGTCATTAGAATTAATTTCACTTTGAAATTGGACAGAAACAATTGTCAATCTTTTGATATATATTGTTTCTTAACAACACGCTATTTATTTTGACAGCGGGAATTGATTATAAAATTAATTAATGAAACTTATATTTTTGTAATTTTGTTACATATACATCATTTATGAATTCGGAATATCAATTATATCTTAGGGTGCAATTTTGGCATTGTTCTGAAAAACTTCAATTTTTGATGAATAGTGAAACCGCTAAGTGGTTGTTAAAAAAACTGATTTTTCATTTAAATGAAACATTACCACTTCTACGATTTCATTTTCAAAAATCTGACATAAATTATTGTCATTAAGAAGTAACATGTGGTTCAATAGGATTAAATTTTTTTTTGGTGAATAGTAACTTTTAAGTTTAATTAATTGTGATTAAAAGTAATTAGTGAAATTTAAGGTTAAAATGATATTATAAAAATATGAAAATACCTCTACACTTGTACTACGACTATTGGAAGAGTCAAGGACGACCAAGACTACCCATGGGTCAACTTGGGGAGCCCATGGAGCCACTTTGGTAGGAAAATGACATTAAAAACTTTTTATTTAATGTTAAAATAAAAATGTCACAAACATGATTTCTTTTACTAAAACAATTTTTAAATAGGGTTATACAAGTAATATTTTTGACTATAAAAATTAATTAGAAATATAAAAATATTTCCTACATCATTATAGTTTTTTTATAATTTGTGGAAATTAAATAAATTAAATAATTAATGACACTATGATGATGCAGTGATTACCTCATTAATTAACGATTTAAATAAAATGAAAAGATAATGTAAAATATAAGGCTTACACTTTTCAAAAACCTATTGGATGAGTATATTTCGAACCCTAATCACCTTATACTTTCAATATATCAATGGGGGACCTTTAGAATCCGAAATGAATTTCATAATAATGTAACATTTCAATCTTTCCAAGAGTGCCCCTTCTCTCCTTTTATTAAAGGCCCCACCACTACCACCTTATTCACACATTCAAGTCATTTGGCTCGTCCAAAATCTACACAAATACTCTCCAAAATTCCCTCTATTACTCTTAGAAGCCTCACTTTGGGCAGAATTCTTCCCAAGGAAGCATTTGGGTCAAATCAAAAAAGAGTTACCCGATTTTAAGATAATGTCTTCTCTTATGTTATTTTGTTTTATTTTTCTTCTCCAACCCCCTAAACGCTTTTTATCCATTTCATTTGTAACAACAACAGTATCCTGAATTTACTAGGATGTTGTTATAAGAATTATTCGAGCTACACAGAGACACACCTAGATATAATGGTTAAAGAACATACTGTTTCTGTGGATGGCGAATTTCTGCCTCACGAAACGATGATTGTTCAACACTCATATAACACCTTCAAAGGTGGAACATAATATGTCACTATATTTATATATGATATATAATATGTTTATGTTTTACATATGGTTCTGTATTTTTCATTTATTTCATACCATTATGGTTTCCATTATGGGTTACCATGATATTTTCATTTTAGGAAGTGCGGACTACCGCCCCCTCAAAGTGATTTGAATCGTTAATGCCATATGTGGGATGTATAGAGGATGGATTAAATGGTATTATAAATTATATTATACTAGAATTATATTATACCTTTATATAATTATAACTCTATCCCATTAAATATGAAATAGAAATGAAAGTAGCATTCATGCGTACGTACGGCTTACCGTCTCCATGAACAGTGCATTTCATTTCTTATCTCTGAATGTTATGTAATATTATAAATGAATGTATATACTGGATATATATGATTTATATGATATCTAAAGCGTGAATATAATTATGGATATAATGGATATTTTACCACATGAACAAAGTGTAATTATAAGAAGTCTATTTTTGACTCAAGTACCTAGGATCGACAAAACGACCGTTATTAACTTAAATAATTACATAATGTTCATAACATGGTAATAAGTGATATAAAAGGAATAATGAACATGAAAAAGGTTCTTAATCATGTAGATATTAACTCTAGTTTATTATTCAGGAGGTTAAAGAGTGGTCGAGTCAAGTCGGACACGAGGTAAGGGAATTTCTTAACCCAATTTCCATTCTTTGGGTTAATCTCCTACTTTCAAATTATGTCATGATATTATTATGTCCTATCTTGTATTTTTAATTTATTTATGTGTACTTATAGTGGATACAAATAAATTATCTATTATATTTTGGACTTCGTCTCAATCTCCATTCGTTGAGGCATATTTTTTTTATACACAAATTTCTTTTATATGGTGTATTAACACCTTTGAATTTTATGTTTATTCAAAAGGAATATTTTTATATAAAGTGTTTTACTAAACGACAAAAAGGAATGTCTTTCTTTTTGTATGTATGTGGTGAAAATGACATCTCTGCCGCCGTGACCATTATTTGAGTTTCGGCTTCCCCTACAAGACATAATTTTTTTTAAATGAAAAATAAAAACCAAGTTTTAACTTTCCTTTATTTTGGTATTGAAAATGGTTTTGATAATGCTTTAATATATCAATGTGTTGTATTGATATCTTGTGATTAAAATGTGTCAATGTTATTTTTTGTTTATTCATGTTTTATGTGATACAATTATGTTATGGTTTATGATATGTTTAAACCTGTTCATATGAGTATTTCATTGGACTTAATAAGTGACGGGTGGAGCTCGCTATAGCTCCTCGATGCATCGGTAGATCTCATGAGACAAACTAGTGTCTTGGCACGAGGCCTTGACAAACTCTTATTTTTGGTCATGGAACGAGGCCTTGACTACGTGGTTATGATAGTCTGGCATTATGCATTCCATCATTATGAAAGTGGTTATTGATATTGCATGTGATTATTCAACTAGTATAATATCCATGTGAGTAAATAAATGGAATTATTTAATTTTATTTTTGCCATATTATGATTAAGTTCAAGTTTAAAAAGGCTTTTGTTTTAGTTATACATTTCCTTAAATGTTAATGTTTATTTATGAAAGCTTCCGCAATATTGTTATCCTCATTGAGCATCTGAGCTCACCCCTTTCAATGTTTTAATATTTTACAGGATGTGAAGAAGTATTTTATGAATGAACTGAAGGGATAGTCCGAAAAGGATATGAGTATGCACTATGGAGACTTTGTTATTTTAGTTTTTCACTTTATGATGTAATGTAGCTTTTATGAATGTATCTAGTGTTTCCAAGGATACTAAACTAATCGTCCTTTCAAGAAGTGATCTATTGTTATCATGCTAATGTTACGAAGTAACGCACCGACTCTGGGTATCTGGGGTCGAGGCGTTACAGTTGGTATCAGAGGCAGTTTGGTACTGACCTTGGAAGATAGATTTCGATAAACTCTGATTAGAGCACATATCCCAAAGGTAGAATTTGAGGATTAGTATAGAAGAACTTCCTATAATTTTGGAATTATATGGATTTTGTGGGTTTTCCGAGCAATACAACCCTGTCTGGATACGAGTAGGTAGAGGCGGCTCTAGAACAAATGTACCTAGGGGTAAACCCCAAAAACACCGCTTTGAGCTAGACTCAAATGGGCACTGGTGCATGAAAATGGGCCTTTCTGCACTCTTGGTGACGAAACTCCTTAGGGATATGCTTAGGATAATTTTCATTTTATTTACAAATCATTATAAAGTGTTTATGAATATATACTTCCTCAAAGAAAACATTTTTATGATTATGGATTATATCCATAAATAGTTCAATTTATGTTAAGTGTTTTCAGGTTTTTTATTATGTATTTCGATTGATTAACTAACCTAGTTTATGCCATTGTATATAAATGGGGCCTAGTAGAAGGAATGTGAACTCCATCAATACGTATGATCCAAAGAGTAAGAAGGATCATATATTTCACGGTATTAAGCCAACATTTAGAAGGGAAATAGTCTCCCATGTGTTCTCAACATATGAAGAAATAGTATCATGTGTTAATAAGAAAAGTAGTGAATTCTCTGAGTCTTATGGATGTGAAGGGATGAAAGAGTAGAAAAGGATGGAAGAGAGAATGGTGGATAATAGGACGAGGGAAAAGAAGAATTTTCCAATATGTGATAACTGTGGGAAGAAACACTTTGGAACTTTCCTGAAGGGAATTGGAGTTTGTTATATGTGTGGAGAAAAAGGACACCAAGTGTGTAACTGCAAGGGTAATAAAAAGGTTTCAAATATACAATGCTTCATCTGCAAGGAGTGGGGACACTATGAAAACCAATGTCCAAATCATCAGAGTATGCCAAAAATGATGTTATTGGATAATAATCATGTTATGATACTACCACAGATGAGGAGGAATGATTAGAGTTCTTATTTCGTCAATAATGAATTTTTCCATTTGAGTCTTGTATTAATGATGTACTGGTTATAATAATTATGGAGTATATAAGGATTGTACTGAAGTACAATTTCATCAAGGACTTGAGATTGTGTAGAACCAAGAAAAGTGACTCCACAGCAGGTTAAATTTTTGGAAAATATATGGTTGAGAGAAAGATAAACCATAATATGGTTCTGATACCGAGATAGTTTTTTTGGAATAATACATTATTTATTTGGATAAATTATATTCCATATTCTTAACTTCCTTGAAACAGGTTAATGATTTGTATACATTTTTGGATAGAAGGAGTATATCTAGTATTCTATAAGGAATAAGGGATCATGAATGTAATCAATAAGGATTTATGGTAATTCAGTATGTTGCAGTGTTTTAAAAGAATACATGATGAAGGTGTTCACATGTTGTTACGTGGAAAAATGATCTTCATTATGATTACATTCCTTATAAAATTTGGACTGTGAGTTGGATAGAAGTATTTTGGATAACTATAAAGTTTGGAATGGATTAAGTTGATCTTTGGATAGTATTGTTTAAGTTTTAAACATTTCTGAAGATTATTTTTGGAATATTATAATACTATTGTTTTAAGAAAAGGACAACCTGTAGGGTGGGGCATAACCCGTCGCGTCAGAAAAAGTTGCAGGAATCGAACCCACAACCATAGTGCGACATGACTTTATTACCTACCACTAGACTACAGGAATTCACTGGTTATTACAAAATAGTTTTCCTAATCTAAATGGTATGTGGTAATATTTGGAACCTTATACAATTAAGATAAATAGAATATTTTTGAGTTCTGTTACCATTTGGAGTGAAAGATGGGTTCGTGGTAAACATTTATTAAAGAATGAAAGCTTACATGACAAGTAAGTATATTTCTTTACGTTCTTAGAAAATCTCTTAAATGAATTACACAACTTTATAAAAGGTAACTTAAAACAAAAATGTTGTCGGTTAAATTTTCCAACTAGGGATTCAATGACCGTTTAACCAATCACAAGTTTGTGATTTTCTTATTGTTAACATTATCCTAATCCAGTTTTCTACAACTCTCCATCAGTCCTTGATGGCTTTTCCCCCATATCCATATTTTCATATAATCTTAGTATGGTCTATCGTGGGTTACCTTTGTACTTCTCTTTCTATCTTTTAATATTATATTTTTATTAACCATATTTATGATGTGGGTTTTCTACAAAGGTATTTTCTATTTTCAACATTTTATTTTCAAATAAAAATTTCAAATTGCGAGGATGCAATTTATTAAAGGAGGGGAGAATGTAACACCCCGAGCTTCAATGATACACTTCTATTTCAATAATGCAATAGCTTGCATTGTACGCAAGTTCGAGATTCTAACACACCGCGACCAATCAAAATAGCAATTATGAATAGTAATACCCACTTTTGAAGTTATATATATTTTATATTTCAAAATGGACTTCATTTTTGGATTCGGAATATTGAAATTAGCCTATGTTGAATTTTTGGTATTTTTCTGAGAAATTCCAATTTTTATGAATAGTGAAAAATACTTAAAAAAACTTTTTTAATCATAAAAAGTTATAGTGATAAATTATACTATTGAGTGGTTTTAGAATTATAATTAGAATATATTTTTACCATTTTATCAAATGGTGGTCATTATAATTAATTTCACTTTGAAATTGGACATAAACAATTGTTAATCTTTTGATATATATTGTTTCTTAAAACACGCTATTTGTTGTGACAGCGAGAATTAATTATAAAATTAATTAATTAAACATATATGTTTTGAATTTTTTAAAATAGACATAATTTATGAATTTGGAATATCAATTATAGCTTAGGGATAAATTTTGGCATTATTCTGAAAAACTTCAATTTTTGATGAATAGTGAAACCACTAAGTGGTAGTTAAAAAACAGATTTTCCGTTTAAATGAAACATTACCACTTCTGTGATTTTTTTTTCGAAAATCCAACATACATGGTTGTGTTTAGGAATTATAATGTGGTTCAATGGGATTAAAATAATTTTTTGGTGAATAGTATCTTTTATGTTTAATTAATCGCGATTAAAGGTAATTAGTGAAATTTAAGGTAAAAATGATATTATAAGAATATGAAAATATCTTTACACATGTCCTAACCCTATTGGAATAGTCATGTACGACCATGAAAATCCATGGGTCAACTTGGGGACCCCATTGAGCCACTTTGGTAGGAAAATGACATTAAGAACCTTTTATTTCATGTTAAAATAAAAATGTCACAAACATGAGTTCTTTTACTAAAAAAAATTTTAAATGGGGTTATACATGTCATATTTTTTACTATAAATATTCCTTATAAATCTAAAAACATTTCCTACATCATGATATTTTTTTATAAATTTTATACATTAAATAAATTAAATTAATGATGACACCATGATGATGAAGCGATTACCTCATTAATTAACGATTTAAATAAAATGAAAAGATAATGTAAAATCTCAGGCATACACTTGTAAAAAACCTATTTTATTAGTATAGTACGAACCATTATCACCTTATCCTCTAAATATATCATTTTGGGACCTTTATAATCCGAAAATCATTTCATAATAAAGTAACATTTCAATCTTTCCAAGAGTGCCCCTTCTCTCCTCTAATAAAAGGCCCCCACCACTACCACCTTATTCACACCATCAAACCATTTGGCTAGGCCAAAATCTGCCCAAATACTCTCCCAAAATCCCTCTATTACTCTTATAAGCCTCACTTTGGGCTGAATGCTTCCCAATGAATCATTTGGATCAAATCAAAAAAGAGTTACCCGATTTTAAGGTAATGTCCTCTCTTATGTTATTTTGTTTTATTTTGCTTCTCCAACCCGCTAAACTCTTTTTATCCATTTCATTTGTAACAAAAACAGTATCATAAATATACTAGGTTGTTTTTATAATATGTATTCAGGATACACTTACACACACCTACAACTAATGGTTAAAGAACATACTTTTTCTGTGGAAGGCGAATTTCTGCCTCACGAAACGATGATTGTTCAACACTCACATAACACCTTCAAATGTGGCCATTAAGATGTCACTATATTTATATATGATATATAATATGTTTATGTTTTACTTGATATTCTGTATTTATCATTTATGGCATACCTTTATGGTTTCCATTATGGGTAAACACGATATTTTCATTTTCGGAAGTGCAGACTACCGGAACCTCAAAGTGATTCGAATATTTAATGCCATATGTGGGATGTATAGAGGATGGATTAAATGGTATTATACATTATATTATACTGGAATTATATTATACCTTTATATAATTATAACTTCATCCCATTAAATATGAAATATAAATGAAAGTAGCATTCATGTGTACGTACGGCTTACCGTCTCCATGAACGGTGCATTTCATTTCTTACCTCTAAATGTTATGTAATATTGTAAATGAATGTATATACTGGATATATATGATGTATATGATATCTAAATCTTCAATATAATTATGGATATAATGTATATTTTACCACATGAAAAAAGTGCAATTATAAGAAGTTTATTTTTGACTCAAGTACCTAGGATCGACAAAACGATCGTTATTAACTTATATAATTACATAATGTTCATAACATGGTAATAAGTGATATAAAAGGAATAATGAACTTAAAAAAGGTTCTTTAGAATGTAGATATTAACTCTAGTTTATTATTCATGAGGTTAAAGAGTGGTCGAGTCAAGTCAGACATGAGGTAAGGGAATTTCTTAACCCAATTTTCATTCATTGGGTTAATCTCCTACTTTCAAATTATTTCATGATATTATTATGTCCTATCTTGTATTTGTACTTTATTTATGTGTACTTATAGTGGATACAAATAATTGATCTATTGTATTTTGGACTTCGTCTCAATCTCCATTCGTTGAGGCATATTTTGTTTTATACACAAATTTCTTTTATACGGTGTATAAACCCCTTTGATTTTTACGTTTATTCAAAAGGAATATTTTTATACAAATAATTTTACTAAATGAAAAAAGGAATGTTTTTCTTGTCGTACGTATGTGGCGACAATGAATTCTCTGCCGCCGTGACCATTATTTGAGTTTTGGATTTCCCTACAGGCCATAACTTTTTTTAAATGGAAAATAAAAACCAAGTTCTAACATTCATTTATTTTGGTATTGAAAATGGTTTTGATATTGTTTTAATATATCAATTTGTTGTATTGATATCTTGTGATTGAAATGTGGAACTGTTATGTTTCCTTTATTCATGTTTTATGTGATACGATTATGTTATGGTTTATGATATGTTTAAACCTGTTCATATGAGGAATGCATTGGACTTAATAAGTGACGAGTGGAGCCCGCTATAGATCCTCGATGCATCGTTAGGTCTCATGAGAAATACTAGTGTCTTGGCATGAGGCCTTGACAAAATCTTATTTGTGGTCTTGGCACGAGGCCCTGACTACGTGGTTATGATAGTCTGGAATTATGCATTCCATCATAATGAAAGTGGTTATTGATATTGCATGTGATTATTAGACTAGTAGAATATACATGTGAGTAAGTAAATGGAATTATTTAATTTTATTTTTTCCATATAATTCTGAAGTTCATGTTTAAAAAGGATTTTGTTTTAGTTATACATTTCCTTAAATGTTAATGTTTATTTATTAAAGCTTCCGCAATATTGTTATCCTTACTGTGCATCTGAGCTCACCCCTTCCAATGTTTTAATATTTTCCAAGATGTGAAGAAGTATTTTATTAATGACCTGCAGGGATAGTCAGAAGAGGATATGAGTGTGGACTATGGAGACTTTGTTATTGTAGTTTTTCAATTTATGATGTAATGTAACTTTTATGAATGTAGCTAGTGTTTCCAAGGATACTAAACTATTCGGTATTTCAAGACTTGATCTTTTGTGATCATGCCAATGTTACGAAGTAATGTACCGACTCTGGGTAGCTGGGGTCACGGCATTACATTTCTATTGTAGATGACCTCTTTCCTCGATTAAATATTTGAAACTTTCTATCTTGGTGAAGGCTCCACCTATGTGACTGGTATTTCTCAATCATGGAACCAGGTTTGTCGTGCACCTCACCATTAGCTCGATGATATCATGAAATTCCATCCATGAATATTCTGGGACAATAAATATCAATTTATGGTATTTGGTTTTGATCATTTCATCATTTTATCCTTTTTCAACTTTTTTAATTTTTATTGTTCTTTCTATTTTGATACCCCATATACCCTTTAATTTTCAGTGTTACTTAAATTTTTGGGTGGTCTGTGGTTCTCCTTTCATGCACATATGTCTCGATGGGGGTAATTCACATTAAATGTCAGTGTTATTTACTTTCCAAGAAATATATTGTTTCTTTCTCATTATTTGGTTTGATATGTAATATTATATTTTGAACTGCAAAGAAATCTATGTGATCCTTTTGGTTTTCTAGTATACTACCAAGTTTAGAGTTACCACTCAACCTCACACAAAATTAAATTTATTTCTCTATGTTTTTTCTATTCATTTATATAAGGGCTATTGGAATTTTTATTGATCATTTTAGTAAATAACTATTTGTAAAAATTATCTCTATATGTAGAAAAAAATTAACTCTACTACAAGTAAATTATATATATTTATTAAAAATATAAATAGTTAGGTTTCATCTATTTATCTTTTAATATTTCATTATCTAATTCCCAAAACATCTAATGGATACTTATACATTGTTTTAGATGTCTATATAATAAAGACATTTTAATCTTCTATATAAGTAGTTAATTTCTTTTAATTTCCCCCTATAATAGGTTGGTGGAATTATCATGACTCATAATCAACCTCCTATATCAAAAATAAATAAAACACTAAGATCATGTAGTTATTAATGTATTAGTTATAACAACTCTTAACCGAATATCCCTTGTCAATCCATGCTAAATTGAGATGATCTGATATCAGTTCATTCATATTGAAAACATTATGCATGGTGGGGGGTCATATCATCATTTAACCTCCAGTAAAAATCTATACAACGAAGGGTTCCTTAAAATCTCAATAGTAAACATCACATAAATGTATTACCACAGATCCCATTAATAATAATGAACCTTAATAATAAAAAAATGATTATGAAATTACATAGATCCAATATTATGTCCCCATTTAAAACTATATAATAATTTATATAAAAACATATAAAACATTATATCTTTGTTAACAAAATCATATATAAATCCAAATAGTTTTTATTCTAATGACCACATAAAACCCATAAAAACAAATCATGAAAATTTAACCTTTTAAATCTCCATATCCTTTCTAGGGGGAATGTTTTACCATTCTCATCTTGTTAAATGCTTTTTCACCAAATTGCATGCCAAACATGGTACATGGGTAACAAAAATAACAAAAAATATAAAAAAATATCATTAAAACACGTTTTAAAGGCCTATATAATGAGCTCGATCATTAAATTTAATTTTGGAATAGATATCTCATAATATATTATCAGAAAAATTATTTATCATACTTATGTTAAACAATGGGTGTCACTCAAATTACAGAAGAACAACCATAGAACCTAATGGATTCAAAAAGAAAATAGAGAATAAAATTTTGTAATAAATGAAAATTTTTAATTCTCCTTCATTTATAAATATAATAATAATAGTCAATTTATAAATATATCAATTAAATTTGTTGACATCCCATATCAAAATGTTACCCCTGTCAAAAGAAATTACCCAGATATATCTTGGCTCCACTACTATATAACACATGTACCAATATATTTATTCTTGATAAATAAATTATATAGATTTGAGTCACCTGAAAATGATCATGTTAGTACCAAGTAGGCTAACTAAGGATGTAAGAATAGTTCTATTGTATAGAGTGTGGTATTCCATTGTCAAAAAAGATAAATAAATTCACTTTTTAAAAGTCCATTGGAAACCAAAAATTACTTTTCTGATTTTTATTTCAAAAATATCTTGAGTTGTTTGGAGAATATAAGTTAAAAACCTTATGAAATATGAGGGGGGTAATGATGTCTCTAATTGTATTCTGTTTTGATCAGAATGAATGATGCTGCTGGAAGATATGGATGTTACAATAATTTCCTTTGAAAATATTACAATGCTAATGGTGATCAGTCAAAGACTATATTTCATGATTGATAAATTTTATGATGAATTTAGTTTATTGTTGAATATGTATGATGACATTGAAGAAGCATGGGAGTTCTTGCTGAAGAATATTTTGAGTTGTTTTCATTTTCTTGGGGTTTCCCAATTTTTGGGCCTCAAAATCAAGAGTTTTTGTTTGGAAAAGAAATCCTTTACTCATACGAGTGAATTGTATGAATAATGATGAAGGAATTTGTAAAATCAAGGAAAATGTGTAGCTTGGTACATGGACTGTGTACCATATTTGGGAACTGTTTGTGGACCACGTATTAGGCAATGAGAACGGTACAAAGATTGGAGAAACGTTTCACTATGGAGGTTTAAGGTTCATAGAAGACATTATACGTGGAAGGTATGAATGTGAATGGTATGATTCACATAAAATAGGTGGTGAGTTAGGATGATTTTATGGGATAATAGTTTTATGTGTACCACATGTGAAAATGGTTCATCCAAAAATTTTGCTTCAAGGGAGAAAGCAGTATGAAGTAAAGATTAAACACATTAAAATTATGGGTTAATTGGATTAGTGAAATATGTGGAGTTGTTTTCTTATATAATGGACCATATTCCCTAAATTATATAGATCACTTTTTAAGAGAACATCTTATTTGTGGGATGAAATTAAGAGTAATTAGTAGTAGTTCGCATGGAGAATTCTGTGAAGGGAGAATATAGTAGATGAGAGATTCTAATTAGGATGAACTAGTAAATAGAAGATGAACCAATTCACCGAATTGGAAAGATTTGTACACAGATGAATGAATCCTATAGTACATGGATGTAGTTTGTAGAATTGAAAATATTATGTGGTGTAAGGCTACAAAGGAATAATCAGTACATAGAGTAGGTGCAATACGCAATGCAGTTGTTGTACGTTGAGAAGGCGCGGTACGCGGAGTAAGTCCAGTACACAGAGTGGTGATAGTCTATGAAGATATGATGGTACTTGATAGAAGATAATAGTATATGAATAATTAATAATACATAGTAGGTAGAGGATAGAGGCGGTACACTGAGGAGGTAGATATATTCACGGATGACTGATGGAAGTTTTTATGATCTTCTTTGTAGAAAATAGAATAATTATTTTGATAGATAATTTTTTTGAAAGCTAATCAAGATGAAAAAAACAGTGAATTTCATCATATTATGCAAGGAGAAGGATGAACATTGTTGTATTGTTTTCAAAGTGCTACTTGAGTGTAAGGGAATATCCAACCCATTGTATTCTACAAAAAATGATTTTTTTCTAGTGTATTGTCTTGTATGGGATTATTTCAATACCGTACCAAGGATGCAGCTACTCCTATTGATTAGTGACCTTGTAAATTTTTGTGCTACTATGGATGTGTGTTTGGATTGTGTTCTGTATGGAAATAACTCATTAACCTAATCCAAATGTTGTTTAATAAATATAGAAATATTAAAGAAAAAATATATCATAGATTCTCCCCTCCCCATCTCAGTGATACTTGAATCCTTACTGGGAAACTTCGAGAAATGAACATTACATAAGAATGTTTCAGTAGTAACCCCCCATATCAATGGGTTCTCTATCATAAAATACATAAGTTAAATTCTTCGAGAATTTATAAATATTTTTCTATAAAAAAACTTATATTTTTCTAACTCCAATATTCATCCAAAATATAAGATAGATTTAATACCATTTTTCCAAATTCATGTCCAGAGAATCTATATCTGGGTAGCTATAAATGCTAGTAGGTGAACCCTAATGCCATCATTTATTATGGTTGGATTGGAAAATTATAAAAAAGAGAGAACCCAAAAAAATATGATGTATTATCCCATGAATCCTATAATTAATATCACTAAAATTACATTAATATTTTATTCATGTAATAGACACCCACAAATTAACTAAAATATATAAAACTGTACTTATATAAAATATCATCGATTAAGAAACCCAGTTTAAAAAATCAATAGAAGATAAGTATACAATAAAAAACTGTAAAACATGGAATAAACAAGTTTATAAATGAATATGAAAAATAAAAATATTTATTATATTTTGTAGACACATCCACTCTAGTGCCCACTAATAATCTCCATCAGTGCCAACTCAACGTACACGAAACACATGATCCACTACCTCAATGTACTATTAAAAATATTACATTTCTATATAGAATTTTTTTTAGTATATGAGTTATTATTCATTGGTCATTATGATAAATATATAATACATATAATTTTTTGAGTAATTCAAAATTTATTCTTATCTATGAATTATTATCTATTCATATGAAATCCTAATAAATAGTCACAACCACAAAACATAATACGACACAATGTAATATTCTAAAAATATAGAAAACTATATCATCATAATGATTATATATGATATTATCTAAAATTATTTTTATCCCAATTATCATAAAGTTATAAACTACAAATTATAGGTCATTTAAGAATCCTGTTTGCAAGATCACCAAAATCATAACTACAATAACATTAAAAAAAATTATATTTAAAACTATTGAATTATAAATAATATTATATATGGTAATTTCAATACCATAAAATTCAAGGGGACTAATATACACAATATCTTACCTCATGCCACCACATTGCAATTTTATTAATAATTAGATTTTATATGTAAGTAGATCTTTGTAATTTATAGATAACCCAGAATTATTAACCCTTAATATATTGGTGTAACATTCCTAAACATTTTTGTCAATTGTATTTATGAAATCCAATGTCGCCCTAGGATCCCATTTCTAAGAGCATCCATTGGTGGATGAGAATCTCCTCAATTTCAAAAATAACATTACATAATAATAAATAATATTTTACTTCCCATAATTACTATGTTTTATATATTATTATAAAAAATGTACGACTTCATTATTCATAATTAGCTATAGGTATAGTCTACCTCAATACTAGAGTAGTGGGTTTGAAAGAAGCTTGTTTTATGATAATATTCCTAAAGAGGCACATTCATATAAAAAACATATTATTATATCCAAATTAGTTTATTATATAAGTAATTTAAAGAAAAAACCATAAATAGAAAAAATATCATAGAAAATACATACCTCTAGAAAAATATTATATTCTTAGTCATGATTGTCAATGGACTATCAAACTATTGTCATTTAAATGTTTTTGTCCCTTTCATAGTCACTTAATAAATGATTGGATAAGCATAACCTATCCTATTAACACACACCATTATCACTACCACTGTGGATAAAATATTAATTTTTTAATAAATATATATATAATATCATCATATTCACATTGAATTTTTTTTACTCAAAATTCTGTAACACTCCTTTCCAAAACTCATAATCCCTCATTATGGACTACTGTTTGTCTAACATCGTAAATAAAAAAATATCAAGGGAAAAAATATCACACAAAATATATTTTAGTGTAATTAATCTTCAATAATGGGTTAACACAACCTGACCCACGATTCTTGGTCCCACCAAATTCTCCTTGTACATAAACATCACCAACATTGTTTTCCAATTCCATTCACAAACATATATATCCATAACCACATTTCTCCAAAATATTATCATAGAAACCCTGAATTATCCCATAGATTATACCATTACATTCTAATTGATAAAATATCTAAAAAGTACTCTCAAATTTTTTTAAGGATGATTCATTATCCTAATTGGTGACCAAATCCATGACATATTATAAAAAACCTATAAGAACATAAATGGATTTAAAAATATCACCAAGATTATTTATATATAAAAGTTATTTAAATGCCCTATTTATTTTTCTAAAATTAATGATGTACATAAAATTTATATTTTTCTCAAATTTTGGGTGGACATTACCATGTGGTGACCAAGAAGCGTGCATTATGGCCTACTATGAGAATGTTGTGCTACCCAACCACATGGAAGGTTCACTATAAAATGTATGAGTTGGGGGGATTTTGGGTAAGTTTTGGTACTACGATAAACACACTATTTATAACACTCACTTGAATAAATAGGATGAGATTGCATATATCTTCTTATCCAACATATAAGAACCCATTCATATATCCCTCATAGTTAAATCCATAAGTTTGTCCCCATTGACTATATGATAATCTGATCAGGTAATTGTGACTCATTATCCCCAAAACCCTTATATTATACACCACATTTAATCCTATCTGAAAAAAATAGTTCAATATAGAGCCATTAAATGATGAAAAATAAAATTCCTATATTTTCAAATCTATTAAATGATATAAAATAAAACATCATAATATATAGTGTGATAATCTAGGGATCAATCATCATAAACCTCAGAAAAAATCACATTATGTTCTAGAATAATAAATGGTATTTTGTAATAAATTCAATCAAAATTTATATTTTCCATTAGTGATAGTACACTGATTTAGTGGTTGATATTAGAGTAGAATCGATTCAATGATTATTTATATTCAGGGTGATCCATAAATTCAATGTATCTATATGATGGAGGAAGTAAACCCCCTTATTGATCTTCACACAACTTTCATAAAATTGTTAAAAACTATATATTTATTTATTTTTCATAAGGTATGTTTCAATAATAGAAATAACTCATAAACCCAATGTTTCTAATTGGGCTAGGTATCATCCCCTAAAAATGTTTACCTATACCTCAACCATATTAGAACATATAGATTTTATGGAATTATATCATATATAATGATAAAAATATCCCATAAAAAGAAAAAGACAAAAAAATGGTCCTATTATAACTAGGATGTCCCAAAGACACCTTTTATAAAATTCAAATGTTTTTAATATAGTTATTTCTATACGTCTTACTACTATGTTAGCTATGGTAACTCTGAAAATCCACTACCTAAGTGTGTATTCTTGGAAATCTATTTTCTAGAACATAATATTAAAAAAACAATAAAAATATTTAAAAAGTTATCGATAATATAAAATTATTAAATAACATTATTATATAAATTTAAATTTATAAATGAAATAATTGGGAAATAAAAAATCCCTACCTTTTATGGATATATCAAATAATCTATAATCCCTTGAATCAATGACCATATTACATTTCCTTCTCTAGAAACTCTATAAATTAAAATCACCAACGGTTATATCCCATTCCTAGTGCTAACCAAAATATATTAATGGAAACAAAAAATAGTAAAACAAATAAAAACAACAATGAAAACATAAAAAATAAATTATAATTATAAAACTATATAATATAATTTATATAAAAAATAATAATTAACAAATATTATTAGTGGTAAAATCAATTATTATACCCATAGGGGGAAGAAAAAATCCCCAAAATCATCTTAATCAATATTCTCCAACTTATGCTGGGAAGAAAATACCTGAAGGTGTCATCTTGGAGTTTTTTGATTCATTGTGTTTGATGATAATGCCAAATGAATATGTTTCAGTATGTTTGGTATTTCTAAAGAATATTCATTTGAGGTGGAGTGGTTTTTTTATGTTTTTGTTACTTTTGGGCCTCAAAAGGACATTTATTTTATAGAAAATTAAGGTATTCCTCATTTGAAAGTACAGAAAATGCATTGAATTTATATGGAATATTATAGGAAAATCATCAAAGGCTTGTAGACTACAAAAGAGTTTTTAGACAACAAAGAATGTTCGCAAACCAAATAGGATATTAATAGACCATAATAGAGTCTCTGGACTACAATTGAGGTAGGAAGACCTGAAATGAGGTAATAATTTTCTTGAAAAATGTCCAGAATTAATCCAAACACAATGGGATCTATGATTTGTGTACCACAAAGTACCATATGAAAAAATCATAGAAAAATTAGATTATGGCATGCTTATTGTACATGGGTGAAGGAAAATAATTTATATCTCCCAATGACTTCATAATTTGAGGAGGATGTTTGTGATTTATGTTTCTCCATAAAGGAATCATTATTTTCTAATGAAGCTGGTAAATTGAGTCCACGCCAAGGGGTTTGTGCAATGAGGACTAGATCAGAAGTGTCTTTCCACACTCTAACTACCATTTAATCATCCATAAAAATAAAGCATCAACTAAAAGTACTACTATCTGTTGTAGACCAAAAATTATAAAAAATTACAGGACTATTGAACATACAAATCAATGGAATACTAATAATAGAGGTAAAAAATGTATAGTTATATGGCCATAATAGTTGAAGTGTGTAGGGAAATTAGAACATGCACACAAGATGTGTATTTATTTGTAAAATAATAATAAATGGTTCGTGCATCAAGATCAACCATAATCATATTCTTAAGGATTCCAATGGTACCACTCTCCTTGTGTATTAAATGTTTCTAATATCATGTAGAAGATATGAAGTACTGTGGTGGATATAAAATCTATCTGTGTGTGTGTGTGGTGAATGGTTGATTACGAATAATGGAGAACAATATGATGTGAGAAATTAAAACTTTTGAAACTCATATATGGTAATAGATTCCACAATTGGTGTTTCAAAAATACAAACTTTTTCAAATCAATATGTAGAATATGCATGTTGTTGATATGAAAGATTATAAAATGAAGAGCATGATGTGATGTTGAATAGTTTTCACATCTATACATGAATGATCCAGTGGTTCCATGACGTTTTGAATATTCAGAAACTATTATCCAGACTCAATTCAAGTGTCATTTTTCCATTTTGAGAAGCAATATTTGAAGATAAGAATAAATATTCCTGAATTTCATGATTATCAATTATATTCTGACAATTTTGTAATTATCTAACTTTATTCAGGGTTCTTAAAAGATATGAGTTAAAATCAACAACATTTTCTAAAAGTGTTCTCGTTGTTCAAAAGAGTAATTCAACAGCTATGTTTATCTCAATAAACATTATTAATGATCTAAATCATTCAAAAACATGATCTTTTTAGGGAGATATGGTGAAAATAGTTTTAAATGATATAGCCTCATCTTACAAAAGATTCATATGACGAATTTAGAATATAAATTATTCTAGAATCCATTGTAGTAAGTGAGTGACATGAATAATATTGGATTGTATAATCTTAAAATGGTGTTTACTAAAATGGTTTAGGACTTCGTCGGATTATAGAATATTACAATGAAATAATTCTATGTGGTTATTTCACACTATTAAAATCATTCTGTACTTTGTATATTTAAAGAAGAATATGACTATGATCTAGAAAAATTGAAAAAAGAATTAATATTTTAATCTAAAGTTGATAAATGGATACATAGATGAATTTGGAAAAAAATTTACATATCTAGGTGCTCATTGGATATCAATATATGGACTATAATGGGATAATTAGATGTCACGTCCTGGTTCTGGAAGCCACCGAGAGTCACCTTATACCCGATATGTCACTTGGACTCAAGCTCATTTCCCCAAACGCCATAGGATGCCGACTAGTAGCGAGGGCCTTGGATGTGATGGTGGGAAACTATGCCCTCATTGGCAGAGTACAAAGCAAAAGTAAATAAACATGCAAGATCAAAGGATGTAAACAACCAACAATAATAAACAGCGGAATACTAAATCAGCAAACAACTGGAGCACATATATATATATATGAAATGATTCATGATACATATCCAGGAAAGAAGCCAACAAGTCACAATGCTGAAAAATAAAATAGTACCAATAAAAGTACAAAAGAATGTAAACAGCTCCTCAGCATCGCAAGACAAACCATGGTCCCATCCTCTTCTACTCCAAGCAATCAAGAAACAGAAGTTGAAGGGCACTTTCCCTTGTCTATACCTACTACAACATAGTCCGTTTGGGCCCAAAGGCATGAGACAAATAGGGTGTGAGACTAAATGCCAGTATGTAACCACCCGAAGAACTATTCCTAACAGTCATTGAGTATACGGAATGTAATAGTACAAAAAGCAGTAAACAGTAACAGCAATAGCAGGTAATACTCGGTAAGTAGTAAACATGATGATATACAATAGTGATCAATCCACATAACCACAATCAGTGGTGAAGTAACAGCTAACACACTAACAGGAAACCCACTGGGAAGTACTCATATCCATCCCCTATGGTCCTACCCAAGAAGTACCACAACCCTCTAGGCAGTGCACTCAGCATAACCCCTTTGGTTTTGACATAAAAATTTATAAGACTCTTTGAGTAAGCTTGCTCGGTCAATTCCCCTTATAGTCTAGGGTATTCAAGGACTCTCTGAGGAAGATCACGTATTCTAACCCTCTTGGACCCATTGAATAGAGACTCTCTGAGGAATCTAACTTGGTCAATCCTCCTATAGCCTCAGGTATAACACAGAATCTCTAAGGAAGGTCACTTGGTCAATTCCTCCTCTATTCTGGGAAGGTTTTAATGAAATTCAAACAAGGTAAAAACTCATTGAGGAAGCCCACTTGGTCTAGCCTCCTATATTCTATAATAACTAGAGACTCTTTGGGAAGCTCACTCGGTCTATCCCCTATAGACTATAATGTCCAAGGCTCTTTGAGGAAGCTCACTCGGTCAATCTCGGTATAGTCTATAATGCTTAAGACTCTCTAGGAAGCTCACTCAGTCTATACCATGTAGTATATAGCACCGAGTTCTCATGGTCACATACCAGTCAGTGCATACTAATGCTATAATTCTAGAGTGCACCTATAGAGCTACTTGGCTAACCAAATTACACCTATAGAGCTACTTGGATAAACAGTCTACAGAGCAACAATCATGTTAACAACATCATCCGTCCTACGATCACAAGGCATAGAAATAGGTACAATGACCAAAGGCTAACAAAACCCAAAGGTTGTAACAATGAAAAATCATGGGAAAAACATCCAAGCACAACAATTATCCAAAAAAATGACCAATTTACCTCTACACAATCATGGAATCAAGGAAGGAATAACCACGAGGGAAAAAAAGGTAAACACGCAATACCATGTTCACGGGTATTGGTGGAATTTGAACATTAAACTCAAAGACATTAAAAGGTAAGGCACAAACCACCTACCCCAATCCTAGGAGATAGATATACATTGACCATGTGGCTTGATTCTCCTTAGAATGACATAGATCTACGAAAACGCACAAAATGTTCAACCCATGATAACTTAGGAAAGATGAGGAATTGGAAAACGAGGCTCTAGGAGAAAGAAGAACTCACCACTGTGGTTCCAAAGCAATCTAAAACAGTCGATTCATAGAACGAATGATGGATCGGGGATTTAGAGAAGAACTGTGGTCATACGGTTTGTCTCGGTTGAACGATACCTAGAAGAAGACGATTCTTTCAATTAGGCGTGACCCTAGTACGTTTAATGAAAAAAAATAAAATACACGGTGTGTACTTCTTGAGTACACAGTGTGTACTCTACTTTTTAATTTTCCTCTTTAAACGGCCTCCACTTCACCCCTACACACCCTGTGTGTGGCCTGAACATGGCCAGCACATAGCCTAGAGTGAGAAGGGAGTACAGGGCGTGTACTCAGAAAGTACACGGCGTGTAATTCAAAAATTTCCAGAAACTCCTCTTTTCGTAAAAACTCCAGAAAAAGGAAAGACATACCTAAAACGAAAATTCAGGTTCTTACAAACTTCTCCCCTTAAAGAAATTCATCCCCAAATTTCCCTAGTGAGGCATAGTAGAAGAAACTCTGAACAGCTCCATCCATTGTTATTGTACATCGGCCTCTCTATCCCAAGTCTCGTCATGTACTCGCTCGTGCTACCATATTACCCGTACTAGAGGAATAGACCGACCACGGAGAACCTTCGTATTGTGATCGACAATCCGGATAGGATGATCATAAAATGATGCATTGGCTTCAAGCTCAACCTCCTCAGGTTACAAAACATGTGACGGGTCTGAAAAGTAACATCGGAGTTGAGAAATGTGGAAAACGTTGTGCATATGCAGGTACCTCTGAGGTAACCGCAACCGATAGGCAACTGGTGAAAATTTCTCCAACACAAAAAATGGCCCAATGTACTGTGGTGAATGATTACCATATCTCCAAATCCTATTTTGTCCTAGCATCATTGCAACACACAGGAAAACCTAATCCCCGACCTCGAACTCCAGAGGTCATCTCCGCTGATTAGCATAAGACTTCTGTCAATACTGTGTTGTATCCATCCTCTTCCAAATCAACTCTATCTGTTCTGATGTCTTCTGAACAAGATGAGGTCCCAGAAAAGCTGCCCCTCCTGTCTCCATCCAACATAAGGCTGATCGGCATGGCCTACCCTACAAAGCCTCGTAAGGTTCCATCTGAGTAGTCTCCTGGAAACTGTTGTTATAGGCAAACTCCACCAAAGGAATATGCTCCTCCAAAGAACCGCAAAAGTCTATAATGAAAGCTCAAAGAATATCCTCAAGCACCTGGATCGTACATTTGGACTGGAAATCAGTCTGGGGGTGATATGATGTACTAAAAAGTAACTGTGTACCCAAAGTCTTCTGATGTCCCTGCCAGAACCAAGAAGTAAAGCGCACATCCCTGTCTGAAACAATCATGTGTAGAGTGTGAGGGTACACCAAGATATCATCCACGAAAACTATGACAAAGGAATCCATGTACGGATGTAACACATGGTTCATTAGTGGCATAAAAACTACTGACGCATTTGTGAGACCGAACGGCATGACTGTATACTCGTATAGACCATACCTTCTCTTGAAGGCTGTACGAGGTATATCTGATGGTCTAACGTGCAACTGATTATAACTGGACCTCAAATAAATCATCGAGAACACCTGGCCACCTCGAAGATGATCAAAGAGGTCATCAATCTTCGGTAAGGGATATCGGTTCGTTACCGTCAACTGGTTTAGCTTCCGATAATCCACACAAAGAGAAAGGGTGTCGTCTTCCTTCTTCGCAAACTGGATAGGAGAACCCCATGGAGAAGTACGGGGTCAGATGAAACCCTTTTCTTATAACTCCTCCAACTGCTTCTTGAGCTCCTACAACTCAGGTGTAGACATCCTAAAAGGAGGAATGGAAACCGGTTCCACTCCTGGAACGAGCTCAATCGAGAAGTCTACCTCAGGATCCGGAGGCAAAAATGAAAAGTCCTCTGGAAAGAAAACCCTAAAACGATCCACCAATGGAGCAAAGTATAATTGTGAAGTCCCCTGGTCATTGAGATAAATACTAGAAGTCTGGGATGTAACTCCTCCTAGCCAATTGATACCCTACTCCAGCTCTACCCGCCTGGACATCCCACTCTCCTATATAAAGAAATGATCCCCCCCTCTGGTGATACAAAACTCACCCTATGGCGATAGAAATCAACGACTACCTGGAAGGGATCCAAGAAGTCCATCCCAAGAATGACATCAAAGTCCATCATTTCTAGGACATAGAGGTCCCATATGAAATGAAACTCTGCAACATCAACAAGACACTCTCTGCACTAACATACGCTAGATGTCCTCATTCCCAATGGTGTGTCAACGATAAACATGTCAGCAGACAAAAAGATTCAGAGCCCAAGGCTCTCCACAACAGCAATAGAGATAAAAATACATGAAAGGAACATTATCGAAAAGGGATGATGTAAAAATATAGGCTACTGGGATCGTACGTCGAACTGTAGTAAGGCCATGATCTTGCTCTTGGTATGTCTTCTCCACGGTGAATGTATGTCATGTACCGCGGACCTGTACCCCGGGCTGACCACTTTAGGCTGATCCACTCCAATGTTGTTGATGAACGGGTGAATGAATTCCACAGTCATGACCTCTACCTTGTCCCGAACGGCCGGATGAACTCTAGTTCCTAGATTAGTGAGAAACTGGCGATGCATCTCTTAAACGCGGGGTCATATAATAAACCCTTCCACCAACTGAAGGTGAGAAGATCTGACAAAAACGCTGAAGATGGCCCATTTTGCCGCAATATCGACACTCCATCAGATCTATCTAACACTAAGGCCTAGTATGCACACTCCTACCACACTGGTAGCATACGAACTTGCTTCCAGAAGATACATCCCACCTGCTCTGATCTCCTCAAAAAGACTCTCGGTGGTGCTTCCAACTATCCGTAGGAGGAACACCAGCTCTAGATGCCGAACAACCCTGGCTCACTTCTCCAGAATCCCTCAGGTTATGCTCATTGATCAGTGTTTGGTTGATGATAGAGGATATCGAAGTCAACCTGATGATATTCACCTGGGAACGAATGTCCTGCCTTAGACTGTCCTCGAACATCCTAGAAAAGAACAAATCATCATCTGCGGGGATCAGCCTGAAGTGTTGTATCTCGGTAAAGTAAGACGAGTACTCCATAACAGAAAGTGTACCCTGCTATAAACTCATAATCTCCCAGGCTCGGTCATCCCTCATGCTCTCTCGGTAAACGTAGTCATAGAAGGTGCGATGAAACTCATCCCATGACATACTCTGATGGCGCCCCAACTGTGAGATCACTTCCCACCACCTCTTGGCGGTGTCTTGGAGCATATTTGTGGCCAGCTTTAACCTTTTCTTTGAAGGTATCTCCCTATGTTCAAAGATCATCAGTGTGTCCTCTAAACACCAATAATCAGCCTTGGGTCCTCCATCCCCTGAGAAAGTAGGAGGATGCGGCAGCTGAATGACATGCGTCAACTAAACCATCGACGGGAGAGGAGGCGGAGCTCCCGGAAAAGTCTGCGTCAACGTTAGAAAATCCTCCCTAAACTATGAATCGGCGCCTGCGATGGGTATAACTACTGGTGCCGAGGCTGGCCTAGCAGGAGGATCTGCAGGAGATCCCTAATCGGCCATATCAAGTGTCTGATCACCATATGGAAACTGAAATACAACCAGAGCACATCTCAGAGTCATAGCTATGAAAAGATCAAAAGCACACCTTAGATCCAGATTATCAAGGACTGAGAACAAAAGGGTACAAAATAGAAATAGGGGAAGAAAACATTCATGTTTACAAAACACGACTATACGGCATGTATAAAAACTACACGATGTGTTCACTTAAACCAAAGACGTGTGCATGTACTCCTGCCACCGCTGGTCGTGTAACACCCAAAACTACACGGTGTGTTTTTCCCACACATGTCATGTAATTAATCTTTATTCCCCTACCTGAGTCTCTTTACTTGGCTAACCCACACGGTATTCTTAAACCTTTGACTACACGGCGTGTTCACCAAGGACACGACATGTACTAGACAAGTTTTCGACAACCCGAGTTATTAGTTACACGGCCAGCTACATGGATGACCCTTACATGGCATGTTTCGAACAAACATGGAGTGTATTTGAGTAGATAACACCGAACCGTGTTGTTCATGACACGGTCGGGTACCTAGAACAATACTACACGACCTTTTCTTTACCAACATGGCATGTTCTACTCGAGCTTCCCCGACCCGTGTTGTTAGTGACACGGCCAGGTACACGGCTCTAGACTACACAGTGTGCACCTACCATACACGGTGTGTTCCTATGGACATTTCCTCAACACAATGTTCCTGTTCACTGAGTCATTGACACGGTCTGAAACTGCACGACATGTAGTCCTAATGTACACATCGTGTATTCTTGGTTTTTCCAGGCAGTAGCTCAGACACTGCAACGAATCCCAGAAACACCGAAAAAACCAAGGCATAATGGTGCCAAATTTCGATCCGTGAGGGTCCATACTCCCCATTAATCAAGGATTGGAATCCAAAACAGTCATATATACAGAAAAATAGGTCAATGATTCACCAATTTCTGATTCAAGAGGGCCCATAAAACCCCATGAACCAAAATTTGGCATTCATTTAGGAAAATTACAGTACAAACAGTCCTCTATCAAACAGTAGAGATTCGATCAAAACATCTATCCCAACAGCATGCATAATCTACACAAGGTCTATCACAAAAACATGCAATCTCTAATGCACCCTAGATGTCCTGGAAAGAATGCATGGAATCTAATTTCTAAAAAGGGCCTATATGATGCATGAGATGGAATACCCTAATCTTATTGGGTTGCAACAGAAATAGAACCATATTAGAAACAACAATAGTAACACAAGTCATGTGAATCACTCTAGATGAAATCATATGAACCATAAAATATCAGAACTAGAAAAATTCAATAAACGATGTAGTATGGATTTTCCATGTACATGGGTTAGTTACTCCCGAGAATAGCTTATTACCAAGTACTAAATCCATCCTATCCCTGGCTAAAGGATCCAAATAGTAAATCAAGAGAAAACAATTCCTCTGATAGCACTTTGTAAGGTCCTGGTTCCGAAATCCATCGATAGTCTCCCCATACCCAATTGGTCACATGGACTAAATCACATTTCCCAAAACTCCAGAGGAATCTGAATAGTAGTGAGGGCCTTGGGTGTGATGGTGGGGAAATTATGCACTCATTGGCAGAGTACACAACGGAAGTAAAAAACATGCAAGATCGAAAGCAGTAAATAACCAACAATAATAAATAGCGGAAGACTAAATTAGGAAACAAATGGATCACATATGTATATATATGAAATGATGCATGATACATATCCACGAAAGGATCCAACAAATCACAATGCTAAAAAATACAATAGTACCAAAGCAAGTACAAAAGAAAGTAAACACCTCTTTAGCATCGCAAGCCAAAGATTGGTCCCATGCTCTTCTGCACCAAGAAATCAAGTACCATAAGTCGAAGGGTGCTTGTCCTTGTCTATACCTATAACGACATAGTCTGTTTGGGCCCAAAAGCATGAGACAAGTAGGGTGTGAGACTAAATCCCAGACGGAAACCACCCGAAGATCTGTGCCTAATAGTCAGTGAGTATATGGCAAGTAATAGTACAAAAAGAAGTAAACATTAGCAGCAATAGCAGGTAGTACTCAGTAAGCAGTAAACAGGAAGATTTACAATAGTGATCAATCCAGAGAACAACAAACATTGGTGAGGTAACAGCGAACAAAAAAACAAGAAACCCTTTGAGAAGTACTCGCACCCATCCCCTGTGGTCCTATCCAAGAAGTACCACAACCCTCTGGGCAGTGCACTCAGCCTAACCCATCTAGTTTGGTCATATAAATTTATAAGACTCTCTGGGGAAGCTCTCTTGGTCAATTCCCCTTATAGTATAGGGTAGTCAGGGACTCTCTAAGGAAGATCATGTGGTCAAACCCTCTTGGATCCAAGGTCTAGAGACTCTCTGAGGAAGCTCACTCGGTCAATCCTCTTATAGCCTAAGGTATACCACATACTCTCTGAGAAAGCTCACTTGGTCAATTCCTCCTCTAGCCTGGGAGGATTTTAAAGAAACTCAAACAAGGTAGAGACTCTCTAGGGAAGATCACTCGGTCTACCCTATAACAACTAAGAATCTTTGGGAATCTCACTTGGCCTATCCCCTATAGTCTATAATGTCCATGAATCTATGAGGAAGCTCATTCTGTCTATCCTCGTATAGTCTATAATGTCTAAGACTCTCTGGGAAGCTCACTCGGTCTATCCCTTGTATTCTATAACACATGTTTCTCACGATCATGTGCCAATCAGTGCATGCTAATGCTATAAGGCCATAGTAGACCTATTGAGATACATGGCTAACCAAGGTACACCTATAGAGCTACTTGGCTAAACAGTATACTGAGCAACAAGATTGTTAACAACACCATTCTGTCCTACAATCACAAGGCATGGAAATAGGTACAACGAGAAAAGGCTAACAAGACCCAATGGTCATAACAAGAAAAGAGCATGGGAAATACATCCAAGCACAACAATTATGCACAAGCATGATCAATTTACATCTACACAAGCATGCATGCAAGGCAGTAATAACCACAAGGGAAAAAAGGTAAACACGCAATACCCAGTTCTTGGTTATTTGTGGAATTTGAACATAAAACTCAAAGACATCGAAAGGTAAGGCACAAACCACCTACCTCGATCCTAGGAGATCAATATAATTTGAATAGGAGGCTTTTTTTCCTCAGAATGACACAGGTCTACGAAAACGCACAAAAATTTCATCACATGATAACTTAAGAAAGATGATGAATTGGAAAATAAGGCTCAAGGAGATAGAAGAACTCACCGCTGAGGTTCCTACATAATTGATGGTTGTCAATTCAGAGAACGGATGAAGGCTCGGGGATTCGGAGAATTTCTGCGGTCGTACAACATCTCTCGGTTGTACGAGACCTAGAAGAAGACGATTCTGTTGATTAGGTACAACCAAGATTCCTTTAATGAAAAAAAATACACAGAGTGTACTCTACTCTTCCATACTATGCTTTAAGCAGCCTCCACTTCACCCCTACGCACCATGTGCATGGCCCAGACACGGCCAACACACGACCTGGTGCGGCAAGGGAGTACACGGTGTGTACTCATAAAGTACACAGAGTGTACTTAAAAAACATCCAGAAACTCCTCTTTTCTTAAAAACTCCAGAAAAAGGAAAGACATACATGAAACGAAGATCTGGGTTCTTAAATTAGAGGTGTATGATTGTAGGGAAATAGTACTTTCTCATTATTTGGATTTGAATATATAATAGAATAATGTGTTGCCCCTCGTAATTTTTTAGATTACCAATATCTCGATTCAACGAGATCACTAACAAAGGGGGAGTAAATTATTAAATGATTGAGTCCCTTATATTATTATTTGAGAAAGTGGATATCGATGTGGATTCTATGACCTATATCCATTGTGATAATTCTATTTCAATGAATCATAGTCAAAATCTATTCTATCTTTCAAGGAAAAAAATCATTGAAATAAAATATCAACTCATCAAGAAAAACAAGGAGCATGGTATTGATAATTTGGATTATGTTCTAATGGAACTATTGGATATATACATTCTAACAATGGTCATAACCAAATAATCATTTAGGAGGCATTGACTACCATGTCTAGTATCCCTATCCATAGAAATTATGGATTTGGGACCCCTCTCCTGGATGTATGTTGTTGTTTTTACATTATATGTTGATATGTGTTCATTACAATGTTACAACCACAAAAGAGTGACCTTTAGTTTTATTAAAAAAAGTGGTGAAAATGTCTTGATCAAGACAACGGTGACCAGTGTAGGGGAATAAGTGAAGAATGGAGAGTTTTAAATATGACTATGATAAAAAGAATTTATCAAATAATATATATCTTGAAAAATGGGGATCTAGATGATGGTGGATGAGAGGATTTATAATGAAGTGATTCATTGATGATCCTTTCATGATACTATTTCTTCTCATGTTGATCATGGATCATTTGAGAATACGTTGTCTATTGAGTATATTTTTTTCTAATCAATATTTTGAAAGTTATTCGATCAAAAAAAAGGGGGGTATAGTTGGTATTTAATCCCTCAATGTAACATCTATGTATAATTATGGTTAGCATGATTTTTGATAAATCTAGATGACATTATTTTCATGTGGTTGGTATTTTTGAAGCATATTCTTTTAAGGTGGTGTAGTTTTCCAATTATTTCCATATTTTTGGGGCTCAAAAACAATATTTGTTTTATGAAAAAGGAAGGGATTCCACATAGAATGTTATACAGAATACATTGCAGGCACACTGAATGGTGAAGGAAAATTGGAAAAGGGATGTTGACTGAAAAGGAGTTAATTGACCACAAAAGATGATTGTAGAATACAAAAGATGTTCGTGGAACATAAATGATGTTATAGACTATAAATTAGGATTGAATACCATAGTAAATCTGAACATGTTGATGATGAAAGAGATGCATTATTTCCACAATAATAAGCTCCTATCTATGTGAACTAGGAAGTGTACTGTATCAACCATATAAATATTTAGTTCCCAAGAGGATTTTTTTTCATAGGTGAAGGAATTGAATTAAGAGTTATTTCAAAGGCTCATTTTTTTAGGAAGGTGGATATTTATGTTTTATCACGACATTATTTTTTTCGAATCAAGCCAGTAAATTCAGTCTGCCCCAAATTTTTAGAGCTATGGGGTATGTATGGAATGTTTTTATTGATGGCTAACCTGTGAAGGATGATTTAGTAATTATGATTTTCAAGATTTCATGAATTATTATCCTACATTAAAGACACCAAATCTCATCTGTAGAAAGTGTAAATGTAATTATATATAATAATCAATGTAATATTACAATGATGTTCAAAAGATTTCCACAAATAGGTATTCCATGAATTAATACCTAAAGGTGGTATACTACGAAAGATAATTTTGTGCATGAGGGATTATTAAATGAATTCATTGTTCATTAGGGGTGTTTGTTTTCTGGGAACTATAGCTCAGAATAGAAAGGTTAATCACGAGGAATCATCTATCTAAGAAGCGAAGGTTTTCAATGAAAAAATGTTGGACTGTGAAGTATTCTCACTATATGTTGAATGATGGTTCACAATGTTGGTGTTTTGTGAATATGGTGGTTCGTAATTTACATTGTTTATAAGAGAGTTTCCCCCAATGGGAAAAGTCAGCTTGAGAAAGGACTCTATACAAGGAAACCAATACAATGAGAAGTTTATTTCACCTAAAATGTTCAAATAGTATTTTACACAATACTTAAATGTGAAACTACATTTGTGGTCTCATGTGAAGAGATAAGTTCAATGATTACATTATGAAAAATAAAATTTTCATACATCGATTATATGTAAGAATAGAATAGAGGATATTCACCATCAAGCTATATTTGATGGAGGATTTTATTCACTACTACATCCATAGCTTTGAAAGGAATCATTGGAATCTGTTGAGGAGCATTCAAATTATGAGGAAGAGGTAGTTGATATGTCTATAGAAAATACATTTTTTTTCTAGATATATTAGAAATAAGAAGTGTTTCATTATTTTTATCAAACTAAATATAAAAATCATTAAAAAAGTAACTTAAACACAAATTATACTTAATATTGAAAATTAACTCATTATTTATAATGATGGGATCAACATGTCAATAAATTGTCTTTTAAGCATTTCTAGACCAGTGAGAAAAGGAAGAGGAGTAAGGTGATCTTTAACACTAGCATTAATCCTTTGAAGGAAATTCTGGGGGAGTACACATTGGGAAGCAATGAGATGTCCCAAAAAATATATAATTCCACGATCCAATCATAAAATTGATCTATCCCAAACCTTATATTGGTAGTGATCTTTTGTGGATTTTGTGTATCGTTACACTATAATTGTTTTCTCCTTATCCATAACCTAGTCAGGGTGAAATAATTAAAAGTCATTGTTCCCTTATTATTTATTTCATTATTTACATTACATGCATCATCATTAGATAATGTTGGAAAGGATAAGATCAATATAAACACTATAGTAGATATAATGTTACCTTCATAATAAAAAATTCAGCATCCATTTGTATTGGATGAATTTGAAAAATAATATCTATACCCTACATAACCTCACCCCACCAATCAGGGTATTTATACCCCTTCTATGACCAGTAATATACAAAAAAAATGATTTAGAGTGCCAAAATATTGTATTTATGGTAAAAATGTTCCCATCAGGTCTCTAGAATTAAAAAATTGAAAAAATAACCTAATGGTGAAATAAATTAGTCCCTAAAATATCACCAAAGTGATAATTTATTCTTCTACCCCATCAAAATGAAATTATAAATTTTTTAGTCCAGTAGTATTGTTCCTGTAAATGAAAAATTTCATTGTTTTGTCTCCAAAAATATCATAGATCATTATTAAAACGAACAATAAAAATTAGTTGATATGATAACTAGTGAATCCAATGGAATAAATATAGCATCAAAATTAATAAAATAAGATTATTTATTCTCTAGAAGAACCATTATACTACAAATTTCCCGTATATGGTATATTTATCTATAACATTTAATGATGCTGAGTGGAGCATAAAAAATCCAATAATACATATTATATAATTCCATCATTGATGGTGGATCCATCATGAGTTAATGATTTTAAAATATTTATGAACAATTTTAAAACATTTGTGTCATACTCTTATAATGTTTACATCATTTATTATAAGTGATCATTGTAATCATCAACAATCATTATTAATTAAACAAATCATCTAATGATGTATAACCAAAATATAATTATATATTAGTTAAATAATTATAATATATTGATATATTGTAACAGACATAAAATTCCTATTTTATTATGAAAAAACATGTTTTGTAGAATTAAGAATATTTTATGTTCCAAATAAGGCTATTAAGTCTTTCAATATTTTAATATCAAATTTACATTGAAGGATTAAAAAAATAATGCACTTTTTAAAAAACTTATAAATTGATATCTAAAATATTTTTGATAGACTTTCATAATCTCTCTTATTATAAATAAACACTTTATACCAAAATCAATCCTCAATCAATAAAATTATATATGAATATGTGGGAACATTTACCATTGAAATTTATTTTTATTCATAATTGAAATCCATCATAAAATAATGATCTCCATTAAAGTATAATAGTTACGTAATATATAAAGGGATCAAACATGATCACTATAAAACTATTTTTCCAACATAAAATCTTTTACATAAGAAATATTTATATACACAACATGTTTAATAATTTCATAACTTGGTGTGAAAAATAATATATTACTATATGAAATGGAAGAAAACTATCTTTTATAGTGACAATCATACATTATTTATTATCATTAACTAATCTATGAAATAAAATTTAATACTTCCCACATCATTCGCCAAAATAGATGGTAAAATCACATGTCACTCATAAATTGTTGGTCCTGAATTTCTCTACTATAATATATAATGTGATTAGATGTGATACATGTTTTCCTGAAATGAAATCATCATCATTAATAAAAATCCTCCACATTATTAATAAAATACACATACCTCCCCCAAATTGGATTCAATATATGGGTGGAAGAATAATGGTATCAATGTATATAATATTATGAGAAATATTTATGTTAACATCATATTACATGGATTAAAATATAAAATAAAATATTTTGAATATAAAATAGTATTTTTATTACATTACATGAGACATAATATAGTCCTCCATTTAATCAAATAATTCACAGATTAATATTTCTATTCAACATAAAACATAAATACAATAATAATAACATTTTTCCATAACACATTCTTTTTAATGAAAAAAATGAATTATAAAACAGAAATATTTACTAATGAGGAATTAATTATCATTATAATCCAATGAAATAAATGAAACTCATATGAATAAATAATAAAATGAGAATTTTATTTAATACTAACAACTTGATACGTTTTGTAATTCAATTTATTATATCTTATTAATATATATAGGATTATTAAATAACCTTAATCATTTACAGTAATGTAATATATCTAATATCCATGGATTTTACATTCTCATTATTATTTATTGGGTTAGAGGATTTTTTTCAGTTGATATTCTATATTATCATATGTATAAAAATGAAAACATAATTAAATCTCCACCCTTATTGATTTATATATTGATGTAGTATTTGTAAAGGATGTTTTTAGTCCATTGGTGAGACAACGGTTCCTTAAACTATGTTAAAAGCCTATTTTTACATGAAACTATAATTTAATGGGTGATATTCTTGGAACCACCCATACTGAAGTATAATGGAGACTATCCCCTTTATTAATAAATTTCTTTTCCCAGACAGTTTCTTATACACCGTATGATGCACATAACATCTAGTTTTTAAGAAATGATCATTGGATAATTTTATTTTTAATAAATACTGAATCCACCAAAAATATGTATATAACCCCATTATGAGATATTGTCTTATCTTCATTAATTGGTAACTATAATAAGCTTAACCATTAATAATGATATTTTTATTAGATCAAAACACAATAAATATATCAATAATTTTTCACTTATACATAAAGGAATTTGATTGCAAAATATGTTTAAATTCCTCAATATTTGAAATATGTTGACTGCTTTTCCCCAATGAATAAGATAGATTATGCCTCAAACATAAAATTGATAAATTAAATGCTTTATTTAAGGAAGAATATATAATCTTACTCATGGTTTTGCTTTTACTCCATATAGAAGGACATTGTGTAAGATCCTATGTGCATACAGATTGATAATTTTAGTGGGATTTTGGATTTCACATTTTTGTGGATGGGTCTTTCTAATATATAATAATTAGACGATGATTATGAGTATTTTTATGTATTAAAATTTTTTTTTGTACATGTTTTATATTTTTTTTGAAGAATTGGTTGCTTTGGAGATTACGAAATGAGGAATGGGTGAATCAGTTGAATAAAAAAATTATAGTAGGAATTTAATGTCATGAATTGTGATTCATAGGGGGGGAAATGGTGTGTGGGGTATGAATATGATATTTTTGGAAATTAAAATGTTGTAATGGGTGAATTCATTTTAAATTAATTTCATGATACCATAGGTCACACAATGACACATTCTTCCCTTGTTTTTTAAAATTATTAAAGAGGGATTGGATCCCTTGTTTCTTTGAGAAACAAGGATGTGGTAAATATGGCCTAGGTGACAACACATCCACTCTATTCATCTATATTATTGGATTTTATGGGGGATACTCATCAGAATAAGATTTGAATTTCTTCCTCTCCTTATATCATTTTACTCCACTTATTGTTGATAATTTCATAGATAGTCCCTTTAGGATAAAAATTAATATTTTTACCATAGAATGGGGATATATTTTTTTCTTCAGTGCATCCTTATAGCCTATCTATAGGATAACATTTGAAAATTTCTACAAAGGTTATACCTTTTTTACATTGAGTTATATCACCATATACACTTTTCCAAAGGTTTTCCTTAAATTAACTCATCATCATATTGAACAATCAGTTTTAATTGGATCTTTTGTGCATCTCATATCTAAGGATTTGTTGGGAGTGCACAACATGATATTATTGATGGTATAATCATGGGTTGATGATGTTGAAAGTTAACTAAAAATATTAAGAGTTTTATATTAATAACTTAATTTAATTTTTATAATTACTATTTTTTTGCTACAAGGCATGAGTGAGGAGCTCCTTGTGAAGTGACAAGGAAGGATTATTAGGGGTGAGGATAGACAAGATTTTTATGCCGTAGAAACAACTATAATACCTTTGATTTAATATAAAAATGTGTCAAATTATGGTGGGCGGTTGAGATCAACAACATAATATCTATATTTTTTAATATTTTAAATAATTATTATGTTGGAACTCCATGTGTATGACCTAACATAATTGGATACCCACTACTTTGAGGAAACCATATTCTTATACCCACATGACACATTTCTGGGTCTGTTGGCATTGAGATAACCACTTGTGGCCACCCAAGGGGTGTTCTATACCTTTACTCTAGGTTATTCCATGAATTGAATGAAACTACATCACCTTGGAATATTATAAAATTAGTTATTATTTGGCTTCAAAAAGTGATATTGTTTGGAATTAGTGTTTAGAACATAGCATTTTGTGTAATTGGCTTATTTTAATAACTAGGATGATGGGATAGAGTATAAATTAAATGGAATAAAAGTGGTAACTAGGAATGTAATTTGAATTGATATAAAATCATAATGAAATCAAGATATGATGATATGTGTAATGGTAATTGTTCATAAATGAAATGTGAAATGAAAATGGTTATAATTTTGTTGATAATTAGTAAAATGGTATAGATTGATAATTTCCTTATATTGGGTTATTGTCATGAACATAGTAAATTAGGTAAATATAATGATAGTTGGTCAAGTGATTAAATATGTGATAAATATTTTTAAAATATGATTGACATGTTGGTGCCTTATTTAATATATTGTTTTAGGGAATTTGTCTTATTATTGCTTTTTGGTTCTTAAATAATATAAATTTGATATTTGGTTAACATGGAATAAAATCTAGGATGAGATATTTATTTGGACATGGATTTCAATATTGGGTGAAATTATGGTGTATTCATTGTATTCCTTCATGTAAGAGATATTTGGTGGGATAGTCTACCTCAATACTAGAGTAGTGGGTTTGAAAGAAGATTGTGGTATGATACACTTCCAAAATAGGCACATTAATGTTAAAAACATATTATAAGATCCAAATTAGTTGATAATATAAGTAATTTAATGAAAAAATCATAATTAGAAAATATATTTTAGAAAATAAAATCCTCTAAGAAAAATAGTCTATTCTTAGTCATGACGGTCAATGGACTATTAAAATATTGTCATTCAAATGTTTTTTTACCTTTCATAGTCTCATAAAAAATGATTGGATATGTGTAACCTATCCTATAAACACACACCATTATCACTACTACTGTGAAAAAAATAATTATTCTGTTTGAAATATATATAAAATATCATTATATTCACATTGAATAATGATTTTTACTCAAAATTCTGTAACACTCATATCAAAAACTCATAATCCCTTATTATGGGGTTTTTTTTGTCTAACATCGTAAATGAAAAAAAATATCAATGAAAATAATTTTACACAAATTATATTTTATTATAATTAATCTAAAATAATTGTTTAACACAACCAGATCCATGATTCTTGGTCCTTTCAAATGCTCCTTGTACATTTTCACCAACAACATTGTTTTCCAATTCTATTCAAAGACATATATCTGCATAACCACCTTTCACTGAAATATTATCATAGAAACCCTGAATTATCCCATAGATGGTACCATTATATTCTAATTGATAAAATATCTAAAAAGTACTCACAAAATATTTTAAGGATGATTTATCTTCCAAATTGGTGACCAAATACATTAAGTATTAAAAAAGGAACCAATAAGAACATAAATCGATTTAAAAATATCACCAAGATGATTTATATATAAATGTTCATTAAATGGCCTATTTATTTTTTAAAAATGAATTATCTACATAAAATTTTTATTTTTCTCAAATTTTGGGTGGACTTTTCCATGTGGCGACCTTGAAGTGCGCTTTATGGCCTACTATGATAATCTTGTGTAACCCAACCACAAGAAAGGTTCACAAAAAAATATATGAGTTAGGGGTTTTTTGGGTATGTTTTGGGACTATGATAAAAACCCAATTTATAACACTCACTTGAATAAATAATATAAGATTTCATACATATTCTTATCCACCATATGAGAACCCATTCATATATTCCACATAGTTAAATCCATAGGTTTTTCCCCAGTAACAATATGATTATTTTATCATGTAATTGTGATTAATTAACTCCAAAACCCTTATAATATCCACCACATTAAATCAAATATGAAAAAAATAATTCCATATAGAGCTATAAAATGATGAAAAATCCAATTCTTCTGTTTTGACATCAATTAACAGATATTTAATAAAACATTATAATATATAGTGTGATAATTTAGGGATCAATCTTCATAAACCTCATCCAAATCCCACTATGTTCTAGAATAACAAATGGGATTTTGTTATAATTTCAATCATCTTTGATATTTTCCATTAGTGATAGTACATTGATTTTATGGTTGATATTAGAGTAGAATAGATTCAATGATTTTTCAAATTCGGGGTGATCCATAAATTCATTGTATCTACATGATTGATTTAGTAAACACCCTTATTTATCATCACATATCTTTCAAAAAATTATTTAAAATAATATATTTAATTATTATTCATGAGGGAGGTTTCAATAATAGAAATAACTCATAAACACAATGTTTCAAATTGGGCTAGGTATCATCCCCTACAAATGTTAAACTATACATCAACCATATTGGAACATATATATTTTATGTAATTATATCATATATAATGATAAAAATATCCCAATATAAGAAAAATACTAAAAAATTATCCCTTTACAACTAGGATGAACTAAAGTCCCCTTTTAAAAAATTCAAATTTTTCTAATATAGTGATTTCTACACCTCTTACTACGCTATCTTCTATGGTAACCCTGCAAATACACTCCCTAAGTTTTTATGCCTAGAATTCTATTTTCTAGAACATAATATTAATAAAAAAATAAAAATATTGAAAAAATTATCAATAATATAAAATTATTAAATAAATTTATTATATAAAATAAATTTATTAAACAAATATTTGGGAAATAAAATAAACCCTACCTTTTATGGTTATATAAAATCATCTATAATACATTGAATCAATGACCATATTAAATTTCATTCTCTAAAAACTATATAAATTAACATCATCAACGGTTATCTCCCATTCCTTGTACTAACCAAAATATATTAATGGAAACAAAAAATATTAAAAAAATTAAAAAACAACAGTGATAACATAAAAAAAATTTAATTATACAGCTATATAATATAATTTAGATAAAAAATAAATATTAACAAATATTATTAGTGTTAAAATAAATAATTAAACCAATAGGGGGAAGAAAAAATCCCCAAAATCATCTTAATCAACATTCTTCAACTAATGTTGTGAAGAAAATACCTCAAGGTGTCATCTTGGAGTTTTTTGAGTGATTGTGTTTGATGATAATTCAAATGAATATGTTTCAGTATTATTGGTGTTTCTAAAGCATATTCATTTGATGTGGAGAGGTTTTTTAATGTTTTTGTTACTTTTAGTCCTCAAAAAGAGATTTATTTTATAGAAAAGTAAGGTATTCCTTATATGAAAGTTCAAAAACTACATTGATTGTATGTGGAATATTATAGAAAAATCATCAAAGGCTTGTAGACTACAAAAGAGTTTGCTAACAAAAAAGGATGTTTGCAGACCGAATAGAATATAGATAGACCACAATAGTGTTTTTGGACTACAATTTATGTTGGAAGACACCAAATGAGCTAATAATTTTCCTGACAAATGTCATGAATTAATCCAAACACAATGGGATCTGTGATATTCTTACCGCTAAGTACCCTATGAAAACCTCATAGAAAAATTATATTATGGAATGCTTATAGTACATGGGTGAAGGAAAATAATTTATAACTCATAAAAACATCATATTTTGAGGAGGAAGGTTGTGATTTATTTTTCACCGTGAAGGAATCATTATTTTCGAATGATGGTGGTAAATTGAGTCCACCCCAAGTGGTTTTCACAATGAGGACTGGATCAAATGTTTCTTTCCAAATTCTAACTACCTTTTAATCTTCCATAGTAGTAGATAATCAATGAAAAATACTACTATTTCATATAGAACAAAAATTGTAAAAAATTCCAAGACTACAAAAAATAGAAATCAGAGGAATACTAATAATAAAGGTATAAAATGTATAGTTATGTTTCCATAATAGTTAAAGTTTGTAGGGAAGATAGAACATTCACACAAATTGTATATTTCATTGTAATATAATATGAAATCGTCTGTGCATCAGGATCAACGACAATCCTATTCTTAAGAAATCCAAAGGTACCCATATCCTTGTGTATTAAATGTTTCTAATATCATCTAAAAGATAGGAAGTGTTGTGGTGGATATAAAATCTATGAGTGTGTCTGTGGTGGTGAATGGGTGATTAAGATTAATGGACAACAGTCTGATGAGAGATATTAAAACTTCTGAAACTCAAATATGGTAATAGATTCCGCAAATGGTGTTTCAAAATTACACTATATTTCAAATCTATATGTATAATATGCCGGTAGTTGATATGGAAGATTATAAATTTAAGAGCATGATGTGATGTTGAATAGTTTTCAAATCAATAATTGAATGATCCAGTGGTTCCATGTCGTGTTGAATTTTCAACCACTATTATCATGACTCAATTATAGTTTCATTTTTCGATTGAGAGAATAAGTATTTTAAGGCAAGAAGCAATATTCATTAATTTCCTAATTATCTATTATTTTCTATCAATTTTGTTATTATCTGACTATTTTCAGGGTACTTAAATGATATGAGTGAAAATCAAAAGCATTTTCTACAACTGTTCTCGTCGTTCAAAAGAGTAATTCAATAGCTGAGTTTTTCTCAATAATCATTATTAATGATCTAAATCATTCCAAAACATGATATTTTTAGGGATATATGGTGAAAATTATTTTACGTGATATAGACTCATCATACAATAGATTCATATAATGAATTTAGAATATAAATGATTCTATAATCCATTTTAGTAAGTGATTTGCATGGATAGAAATGGTGTGGATTATCTTAAAATGTTGTTTCCTAAAAAGGTTTATGACTCTATCGGATTATAGGATATTTCATTGAAATAATTCTAAGAGGTTTTTCCACTCTATTAAAATCATTCATTACTATGTATATTTAATGAATAATATGATTCTAATCTAGAAAAATTGAAAAAAGAATTAATATTTTAATCTAAAGTTGATAAATGGATTCATAGATGAATTTGGACAAATTTGACAAATCTAGGTGCCCATTGATTCTAAATATATGGACTCTATTGGGATAGTTAGAGAAGTATGATTGTAGGGATATAGTAAATTCTCATTTTTTGTATATTAATATATAAAAGAATATTGTGTATCCCCTTATAATTTTTTAGATTACCAATATCTTGATTCAACAAGATCACTAAGGGGGAGTAAATTATTAAATGATTGAATCCCTTATTTTATTATTTGATAAAGTGGATATTTATGAGAATTATAGGATCCGTATCAATTGTGATAATTCAATTTCAATGAACCATAGACAAAATATAATCCATCTCTCAAGGAAAACATTCAATGAAATAAAATATCAACTCATCCAGAAAAACATGGAGCATTGTATTGATATTTGGATTATGTTCAAATTGAACTATTAGATATAGACATTCTAACAATGGTCATACCCAAATAATAATTTCTGAGGCATTGACTACTATGTGTAGTATTTCTAGCCATAAAAATGTCGATTTAGGACCCCCCCCCCTCTCCTAGATGTACGGTGTTTTTTTACATTAAATGTTGATATGTGTCCATTAAAATGATATAACCACAAAAGAGTGGCCTTTAGGTATATTTAAAAAAGGTGTTAACATGTTTTGATCAAGACAAGGGTGACCAGTGAAGGGAAATAAGTGAAGAAGGGGGAGTTTTAAATCTGACAATGCTGAAAAAGATTGATCAATGGATATATATCATGAAAAATGGGGATCTAGATGAAGGTGGATGAGATGTTTTATAATGTAGTTTTTAATTGATGATCTTTCCAAGATACTATTTTTTCTCATGCTGATCATGGATCATGTGGGAATATATTGTCTATTGAGTAAATTTATTTTTTCTAATCAATATTTTTAATGTTTTTCCATAAAACATAAAGGGGGATATTGTTGGAATTTAATCCCTCAATTTAGAATATATATATAATTATGGTCATCATGATTGTTGAAAAATCTAGAGGACCTTATTTTCTTGGGGTTGGTATTGATGATTCATATTATTTTAAGGTGGAGTACGTTTCCAATAATTTCCATATTTTTGGGCCTAAAAAACAATATTTGTTCTATAAAAAAATAATGTATTCCACATAACATGCTATACAGACTACATTGCAGGCACACTAAATGGTGAAGAAAAATTGGAAAAGGCATGTTTACTGAAAAATAGTTCATTGACCATAAAAGAAGATTGTGGAATAAAAAGGATGTTCGCAGAACATAAAAGAGGTTATGGACTATAAATTTTGATTGAATACCTCAGTAAAGCAGAAAATGTTGATGATAAAAGAAATGAAATATTCCCACAATAATAGGATCCTCTCTATGTGAACCCGGAAGTGTACTATATCAACCATATAAAAATTTAGTTGACAAGAGGCTTTTTTTAAGGGTGAAGGAATTGAATTAAGAGTTTTTGCAAAGGATCATTGTTTTTTGAGGAGGGTGGATATGTATGTTTTTCCAGGACATAATTTTTGTTTCGAATGATTCCATTAAATTTAGTCTACCCCAAATTGTTAGAGTTATGTGGTCTATATGGAATGTTTTTAGTGATGGATAAGCCATGAAGGATGATTTAGTAATTATGATAAGCGGGTATTCCATGAATTATTATCCTATATAAAAGACACCCAATCCCATATTTAGAATGTGGAACTGTAATTATATATCATAAACATTGTAATATTTTAATGAAGATCAAAAGTTGTCCACTAAGAAGTATTACATGAAGTAATACATAAACGAGGGATACTGCGAAAGATAATTTTGTGCATGAGAGATTATTAAAGGAAGTCATTGTTCATCAAGGGTGTTTGTTTGCAGGGAAATATAGATCGGAATAGAATGGTGAATCACGAGGCATCATCTGTCTAAGAAGAGAAGGTTTTCAATGAAACAAATTTGGATTGTGAAGTATTATCACTATATGGTGAATGGTGGTCCGCAATTTTGGTGTTTTGTAAATAAGGTGGTTTGTATTTTAGGTTGTTTAAAAGGGAGTTTTCCTCAAAGGGAAAAGTCATTTTGTGAAAGGATTCTATACAAGGAAACCAATACAATGAGAAGTTTATTTCATCTAAAATGTCCAAATAGGAGTTTACGCAATACTTAAATGTTAAACTACTTTGATGGTCTCATGTGAGGATATATGTTCAAGGATTACACAGTGAACAATAAAATTTTAATACATAGATTCTATGGAAGTATAGAATAGAGGATATTCACCATCAGGATATATTTGGAGAATTATTTTATTCACTACTAAATCCAAGGCTAAAAAATTAATCATTGAAATATGTTGAAGATAATTCCAATGATGAGGAAGAGGTAGTTCATATGTCTATAGAAAATACATTTTTGTTGAAGATATATTAGAATTATGAAATTTTTCATTATGTTTATCAAATTTAATTTAAATATAATTAAAAAATAAAAATCAACACAAATTCTTCTTAATATTGAGAATTAATTCTTTATTTATAATGATGGGACCAACATGTCCAAAAATTGTCTTTGAATCATTTCCAGACAAGTGAGAAATTGAAGAGGAGGAAGGTGAACTTTTACACTGGAATTAATCCATTAAAAGAAATTTTGGGGGAGTAAACATTGGGAATCAATGAGATGTCCCAAAAAATATAAGTCCAAGAGCCTATCATAAAATTGATCTATCCCAAAACTTATATTGGTAGTGATATTTAGTGTATTTGGTGTATCGTTAAACTATAATTGTTTTCTCCATGGCCATAACCTATTCGGGCTGAAATAATTAAAATTCATTGTGTTCTTATTATTTCATTCATTATTTACATTACATGTACCATCATTAGATAATTTTTCAAAGGATAATATCAATATAAACACTTTAGTTGATATAAAGTTATCCTTATAATAATAAGTTCAACATGCAGTTCAATTGGATGAATGTGAAAAATAATATCTATACCCTACATACCCCCCGAATCAGGGTATCTATACACCTTCTATGCCCAATAATATACAGACCAAAATTTGATTTATAGTACCATAATATTGTATTTATGGTAAAATTGTTCCCATCAGGTCTCTAGAATTAAAAAATTGAAAACATAACCTTATGGTGAAATAAATTAGTCCATAAAATATCACTAAAATAATATTTTATTCTTCTACCCCACCGACAAGAAATTATAAATTTTTTAATCACGTTGTATTGTTACTATAAATGTAAAAATCCAATGTTTTTTATCTAAAAATATCATAGATCATTATTAAACCGAACCATAAAAATTAGTTGATATGATAACTAATGAATCTAATGGAATAAATATAGCATCAAAATTACTAAAATAAGATTATTAATTCTTTAGAAGAACCATTATACTACACATATCCCAATATTTACATTTAATGAAGCTGAGTGGAGCATAAATAAATCCAATAATACTTATTATATAATTCTATCACTGATGGTGGATCCATCATGAGTTAATGATTTTAAAATATTTATGGAAAATTTAGAAACATTTGTGTCATACTCTAATATTGTTTACATCATTTATTATAAGTGATCATTTTTTCTTCAACAATCACAATTAATTAAAAAAATCATCTCATGATGTATAACTAAAAAATAATTATTTATTAGTTAAATAATTATAATATATTGATATATTACAACATGCATATAAATCCTATTTTATTATGAAAACCCATGTTTTGTAGAATTGTGAAAATTTTAACTTCCAAATAAGGCTATTAGGTTTTTAAATATTTTCATATATAATTGACATTAATGGATTGAAAAAATTTATGCACATCTTAAAAAAATAATAAATTAAAATCTCTAATATTTTTGATAGACTATCATAATAACTATTATTTTAAATGAACACTTTATACCAAAATCAATTCACATTTAATAAAATTCTATATTAATATGTAGGAACTTTTAGAAGTGAAATTTATTTTGATTCATCATTGAAATAATTAATTAAATAATGAACTCTATTAAAGAATCATAGTTGCTTAAGATATAATGGTATATGACATGATATCTATAAAACGTTTTTACAACATAAAAACATATATAGTAGAAATATTTATATACACCCCATGTGTAATATTTTTATTACTTGGTGTAAAAAATAATATATTACTATATGAAATGTAAAACTACTATCTTTTATAGTGACAATCAAACATTCTTCATTATCATTGACTAATCTATGAATTAAAATATAATATGTCCCATGTCATCCGTCAAACTAGATGGTAAAATCACATGTTACTCATAAATATTTAGACATGAATTTCTCTACTATAATAAATAATGTGATTAGATGTGATACTTTTTATCTTTAAATGAAATCATCGTCATTAATAAAAATTATGCACATTATTAATAAAATACACTTACCTCCCCAAAATTCTCCGCAATATTTGGGAGGAAGAATAATGGTATCAATGTATAGAGGATTATGAGAAATATTTCATGTTAAAATCATATTACGTGGATTAAAATAAAAAATATATTATTTTTAATATAAAAATGTTTTTTATTATATTACATGATACATAATATAGTGGTCCATTTAATCCAATAATTCACACATTCATCTTATTATTAAACCATAAACATAATTACATTAATAATAACATTTGTCCACAACACATTCCTTCCAAAGAAAAAAATGAATCATAAAACACAAATATTTAAAAATTGTGAATTAATTATCATTATAATCCAATGTAATAAATGAAACTCACATGAATAAATAATAAAATTATAATTTTATTTAATACGAAAACATGATACCTTTTGAAATCCAATGGATTATATCTTATGACTATATATTGGATTATTAAATAACCTTAAACATTTATTGTAATGTAACCTATATAATAGCCATGGATTTTATATTCTCCTTATTATTTATTCTGTTAGAGTATTTTTTTCATTCAATTTTCTATATTATCATATGTATACAAATTAAAAAATAATTACATCTCCACCCTTATTGATTTCTATATTGACGTAGTACTTATGAAGGATGTTTTTAGTCCTTTGGTGAGACTACAGTTCCTTAGAGTATGTTAAAACCCTATTTTTTCATGAATCTATAATTTCATGGGTGATAATATTGGAACCACCCATACTGAAGTATGTTGGAGACCATCCCCTTTATTAACAATTTGTTTCCCAAATAGTTTCCTATACACCATTTGATGGTCATAACATCTAATTTATTAGAAACCATCATTGGTTAATTTTATTTTTAACAGATACTGAATCAACCATAAATGTGTATAAAAACCGATTATAAGATATTGTCTTATCTTCATTAATTGGTAACTATCATAAGGTAAACCATTCATAATAAAAAATTTATTAGATCAAAACACACAAAATATATCAATGATTTTTCACATATACATAAATGTATTTGATTACAAAATTTGATCACATTCCTTAATATTTGACATATGTCGACTATTTTTCCCCAATAAATAAGATATATTATGCCTCCAACATAACATTGAAAAGTTAAATGATTTAATTAATAAGCATATAAATTCTTAATCGTGGTTTTCCTTTTACCCCATATAGAAGGACATTGTGTATGATCCTATGTGCATACATATTGATAATTTTAGTGGGATTTTGGATTTCACATTTTGGTGGATGGGTCATTCTAATATCTAATTATTAGATGATGATTATGAGTATTTTTATATAATAAATTGATGTTTTTTTGGAAAGGTTTTTTTTTCGAAGGATTGGATGCTTTGGAGATTACAAAATGATGAATGTGTGAATAAGTAGAATAAAAAATTTATAGTAGAACATTCATGACATGAATTATGATTCACAGGGGGGAAATGGTCTGTGGGGTATGATTATGATATTTTTGGAAATTAAAATGTTGGAATGGGTGAATTAAATGAAAATCAATTTCATAACACCATAGTTCACACAATGACACATTTTTCCCTTTATAAAAAATTATTAAAGGGGGAATGGATCCCTTGTTTCTTCGAGAAACAAGGATGTGGTCAATATGGCTCAGCCAACAACACATCCAATATATTATTCTATATTATGGAATTTTTTGGGGGATACTCATCAGCATCAGAGTTAAATTTCTTCCTCTCCTTATATCATTTTCCCCCACTCATTTTTGATAATTTCATAGATATTCCTTTCGATTGAAAATGAATATTTTACCATAGAATGGGGATATATTCATTTTTTTTCTTCAGTGCGTCCTTATAGACTATCTATAGGATAACTTGTGACAATTTATACAAATGTTATACCTCGTTTACCTTGAGGTATATCACCTTATAAATTTTTCCAATGGTTTTCCCAAAACTAACTTATCATCATATTAAACCATCAGTTTTAATTGGATATTTTGTGCATCTCATATCTAAAGATGTGTTGGGAGTGCACAATATGATATTATTGATGGTATAATCAGGGGGTAATTATGTATAATGTTAACTAGAAATATTAAGAGTTTTATATTAATAAATTAATTTAATTTAATTTTTAGAATTACATTGATTTTTCTACAAGGCATGAGTAAGGAGCTCCTTGTTAAGTGACAAGGAAGGTTAATTAAGGGTGATGCTAGACAAGATTAGTGTACACTAGAAACTACTATAATACCTTATCTTCAATGTAAAAATGTGTCAAATTTTGTTGGGCGGTCAAGATCAACAACCTAATATCTATATTTTGTAATATTTTAAATAATTATTATCATGTTGGAAATCCATGTTTATGACCTAACATAATTGGATAACCACTACATTGATGAAACCATATTCTTATACCACCAGTACACACTGCTGGTTCTGTTGGCATTGAGATCACCACATGTGGCCACCCAAGGGGTGTTCTAAACCTTTACTCTAGGTTCTTCCATGAATGGAATGAAACTAAATACCCTTGACATGTTATAAAATTAGTTATGATTTGTCTCAAAAAGGGAGATGGTTTGGAATGAGAGTTTAGAACATATATTTATTTGGAATTATATTATTTCAATAATTAGGATGATGGGATAGAGTATAAATTAAATGGAATAAATGTGGTAACTCATAATGTAATTTGAATTGATATAAATTCATAATGAAATATAGATATGATGATATGTGTAATGGTAATTGTGCATAAATGATATGTGAAATGAAAATGGTTATAATTTTTTTGATTATTGGTAACATGGTTTAGATTTATAATTTCCTTATATTTGGTTATTAGCATGAACATAGTAAATTAGCTAAATTGAATGATAGTTGGTCATGTGATTAAATAACCGATAAATATTTTTAAAATATGAATGACATGTTGCTGCCTTATTTAATACATTGTTTTTAGGGAATTTGTCTAATTATGATTTTTTGGTTCATAAATACTATAAATTTGATATTTTGTTAATATGGAATAAAATCGAGGATGAGATATTTATTTAGACATGGATTTCAATATTGGGTGAAATTATGATCTATTAATAGTATTCGTTCATGTATGAGATATTAGGTGGGGCAATACATTCCTTCATGAAATAGATTATGTTTCTAATATGGAACTTATCTACAAAAGAAATTATGGGTCGGAGAGTGTGTTCCTTCTCGAATAAAATTTCATTTTAAATTTGGTGTTCCATCCTATATGAAATTATGTGATGGACATGGTGGTCCTACTTGGATGAGATTATATGACATTCATGACATTCCTTATTGATAAAAAACTGTATTATTAAAAATATTCTTCCTTCTAGGATGAGATATTAGGTGGGACATGGAGTTCCATACTAGTCAATATATTTGGATTTTAATTTCAATCCTTCTTAAATAAGGTTTTTAGTTGGGAATGTAATTAATTATAGTTATTTCACTATGTTACTATGGTGGAGGATTCTAAAATCAAGCTGAATCATATTTGGCTAACCCCATATGTCAATCTAGAGCCTAAGGTAATATTATTTATTTTATGTTTTGTATTAATTTCTGTATTATAATATTTCATTTTTATAATGTTTCATGATCTATTATTTCATATGTAAATATTTAGACAATATTGGTGGTAGATTTTTGTGTTTTAATCACACCATACAAGGTCTTCCATTACAAATGGGTACCTAAGAATTTTACATATGTCTATTCTAGGCACATTTGATGGCAGAGTCATGGGTTTTATTAGGTAGGAAGACTAAAATGACTACATTTATAATAGGATGTGTTTAGGACAATAGATACTAGGATCCTAATTTATTTATTTATTTAGATATAGTCATTATATATAATGATCCCACTCAACGATCAGGGTTTGTATGACATGTTTGTTCGAGCCCCAAATATTTTTCATGTATTATTTTTGAACATATAGCTATTCTGAATAATCTATCTATTTAAAAACATGGATTATGTTTTTGTTATTTACATTTTATTGGAACCTCTGATATGGGGTATTGTTTCCCCACTATTCCATTTTAGTCCCTCACTACTAGTCAGAAACCTCTAGAATATAAGGAAGGGCACCAAAGGTTATATAGAGAGCATGTTTGGTTACTTTTTATAGAGTGATCTAGGGGGGGGGTTTAAAGTTATATCACAGGGTTCATTTCGATTTTCCTTATAGTTATTGTATTTGGGGGATGGATAATTAGTAATGTGTCAAAATATTAGTTGGAACTCATATTAATTGTTCCCATAGAAATTTATGATAACTAGGAGAGGGGAAAAAGATCATGGTTTTCAATTTTATGGTTATATATAATTTTCCCCTTTGGATATGGAAATTAGGTTTGTATATTTTATTTTATAATGGATATTAGGTTCTTATAACATTCAAAAGAATCCATTTAATTGATTTTTTTCTTCCTTATATGATAGAAACATGTGTCTCATGCACTATATCAAGAACATAGGAATCACATTATGTATATATCTACTAGTGTGAGAGGTCATTGATCGAAGATTCTCATATATTAATGTTCAATAAAATCTAATATTTTTTTTCTATATTAGTATTTAGTGGCATTTTATTTAGTATTTTAAACTTGTGTGTTGATTTCTTTTTGATGGTAGCGCATGCGGATCTACACTGAGATGCTTGATGGTGAGGAAAAATAATTATTCCTCATTCATATGAGGTGTCATAAACTAGGTAGAGTAGTTTTGGCACATGGTTCCTAAGAATTAGACCCCATGTGGTTGGTTTTTTTAGTTCCTAGTGTTTTCTTTGGTCCTCAAGGGAGCAATATAATGTAATAATTATCATAGAGGATGGGGTCCCTAGTTGCGTGTGGTAGGTTTGGGATATGAGATCATTCATATATCATAACATAGAGACCATTGGACTTCTATTTTGATGTTTTGTTACTTTTTTATGGGATATTGATTAATTCCCTATGATATATGGTATTATGTTGGTTGGCCTTTGCCTATGTTTTTATACCTAGTTACCTTGATGTGATATCTATAAATTGGTTGAGGTGTGAATGCCTATAAACTTTTGGATTGGTCATCTAGAAGGTTTTATGGAGTATATTTATTTATGGAAGGATGTGATACCTAGATGTTTTGGGTGTTTGTTTTTGTGGGATTGATTAATTATAAGAGCAGTAGATTTTAAATAGAATGAATAGTTATGAAATTATTTCCTACTGTGCAAGTAATCATGAGTAGCTGTCATTGGATTTAATAATAATATCAAGGGGAATGATTTTTTATATTTCATACCATTGTTTTTTTAAAAATTGTTTCATGAGAGAATTGTGTTTAATTTTTATGGATGATTAAAAGGTAGTTAGAGTGTTGATGGACACTTCTGAACTACATACAGTGTCGGGGGTGAGGGTTGGTCATATTGTTTCACTTTTCTCATCTGAATAGTATTTTTTGGCTGGGAACATTGAGGAAGACTAGATAAAAATGAGGATGATGGGAAAGGGGCATGGTTAGGTACTTGAATAAGAATTTGGGCCTAGTTCTACTGACCTATGACTCATAGATTTTTGATATTGGAACAACGAACCATTGTAAAAAACTATGTTACATTAGGATTTCAATATAGGTTAAAATGGAAGGCATGTTCTGGAGATTCACAATTCGATTTGAGTTGTGTGAATGGGTTGGTCAAGATTTGTGGCATGGTATGAGGGGTGAAATAGTCTAGTATATTTTTATTAATGGTCGAATCCCTATTTTATCACATGGTTATTGGGCTAATATCATGATGGAAATTTTTTATGAAATATTTTGATGGGAAAAACATATGACCAAAAATTATGAAGGATATGTTTTAGGAGAAATGGGTTTTAATGATACATAAGATGGTACAATTGGTTGAGTTTGTATATTTGGGTCTGAAGTGAGTACCATGATGTTCATCCAGGACCTTCCAAGGAAAGGTTGGCTTACGATATCCCTACACATTAGTAGTGGAAACCTTTCCATTTCTTATTTTCACTATAGAAGTGATATGGTACTAGATTTGGTGGTGATTTTTTCATGTTCATGTATGGTGAGATAGAAACCATTCTATGTGGGTTATTTTACAATTGGAAACATGTTTTAATAGGCAATTCTTACGGTGGGGAATACCAAGACTCATAACACCAATGGTAATGGAGTATTATACTATGGAGTACCACAATCCATGTGATGAATTTTTTTTAAATGGTGTTTTTCATCATATATCAACACCGTAGAAAACCATCTAGGGGATCAGGGTTAGTTATTAGTGGTAGCTCAAGATTTGACAAATAATATTCCTCTTATTAAGAGTTACATAGCAGAAGATCAATTTGAGTTTCCGAGTCGAATGTTGTGCTTTGATAATGGGATAGTGCCCTATTTTTGTGTGGTTCTTCTTTTGAATGCTCGATGATATATCTTAAGGAAAAGATGTTTTGTGGTGCGAATTTTATAAAACCTACATCAACCTTGGTTGATAATTTCAATGGGATTTTGAATGTCTCCCTTTTCATGATGGATCGTCATATGATCAGGGAATCAGAATGAGGTTTTGATTTTTTTAAGGACCCAACATATTTCTTTTGGATGTGTACTATATTTTTGTGGATAGCTTTATGGTTATAGTGATAACCAGAGAAGAAAATTTTTAATCGGTCTATTGAAAACACCGATAACTATATTTTCACATCATTAATTGTTTTTCACAATATAAAAGGAGTATATGGGGTATTCACAGAAGGCTTGATCACATTAATAGATGAGACCAGTCTCATTCCATGAAAATACATGATGTGACACCATTGGTCATATTGACATTCTTTCTTACCTAGTTTTTTCTACATTTTATAAGTACACTATGTCACTTATTTATCAAGGAATGTGGGATGTTCATGGGAGGGATCTGATAACAACCTAAATCCCTCAATTTTTCTCCATTATTGGTTTCTGATTTTTTATTTTATGGCTTCATAAGTAAATTTCCTCCTCTCTTTATCCACATATGTATCCCCCACTCATTTTGGTTAATTTCTGTAATTTTCATTTATGGTTTAAAATCTAAATTTCAATGAAAAATAAGGAAATAGATCTTTTTCTATCAAATTTACTTGTAGCGTAAATAGAGGATAACCCAACATAATGTATTCCTTCTTTTTTTGAATCATTCTATTGAGGTATGTTGCGATCAGAATCATCCAATTTTTTCCCTAGATTCATTTATCTATACGTAGAATCATTATTATAAAATGGGGATTTTATACATCCTAAATCATTGGATGCATCAAGAGTAGACCAAACCCTATTGTTGATGGTTTAAGCATTGTATGATTACTCAATGACATAACTGGCAATAAGATCAGTTTTAATTGAATTAATTATTTAATTATCTTTTCTATAATTAAATAGTTTTTTAACAAGTATTGATTTTGGAGCATATGTTGATGGGATATTTATGGTTCATTAGGGATGAAGAAGGATGAGGGTGGAGGGCCTTAGGAGATTCTACCAACAATTAGAATTAAAATGGAAATGTGTTAAATAATGGTGTCTTGTCTAGAAAATTCCCTAACATCTATTTTATATTTTACATTATATACAATAAGTGATATTTCAACATAATTCCAATGTGTTATGATGTGCCCATGTTTTCACACTATTTTCCACGTCCATTTTTCACATTTTACTCCCATTTTATTATTTTAATAGTGTTTTTTAGATAATTATAATTGTTGACAACTTTGTATATAATTTTTTTAAAATATGATTGTGGTAGTAAAATCATGTATTTTAGTGTTTATTTTGTTGTTGATTTGAATTTTTTTTCTAATTAAATAATTCATTTTTTTAACTTTTATTTTAATTCCTTTATTTTTAATTAATTTGTTATTCCTAATAATTTTTATTCTTTCATTTATTTGTTCATTTAGTTTCTTTTTCAAATAATTATTTCATTAGTTCCTTAGATTTAATAAATTCATTAATATTAATTGTAAATAATTAAAGTTTACATTTTAGTTTTTAGTTCTATAATTCATCAAATTATTATTAATAATGTAATTCTATTAAATTTATTTAATGATTTAATTTATTTATTTAATTTCATTAATTAATTAAGATATTAATTAACTCCCCAAACTGAGAATAATTATATATATATATATATATATTATTATAATATGTATTTAAATGAATATTAATTTTTACTATTAGATTTAAATTTACTCCACTACCTCATCTCACTGACGCAGATCCTCTTATCCCAATCTCACCGAAAACATATACAAGTGGCTTGAGTCACCGATTACCATTCTTCCCCTCATTAATTGTCTCACCAACATCTATGACACCGTAGAACCCAGCATCATTCCCCCACCTCCTCTCATCGATCCACCAACAACAGATCAATGCACCGAACAAAAATTCCATGTAAGACAAATCATGAAGCACAACATCAAAGCAGCGACACCCACATAAACCTAATTCTACAATAATCCAGAAAAAAAAGTATAAATCTTGAATCCACAATAGATCTGAACCAATTTTAGAGAAACATCAATGCTGGGGCAAGAATTAAAATTCACCCACAAAATATGGAAATAAAATTCAAAGTAGGTTGATGAATCCCATAGAACCATGAATGATATTCATATTTTTTTATCATATATCTGATGACCACTGTGAACCCCCATTCCTAGTAAATCACCACAATCTCTCCATCTCTTGCTTCCATCGTAGAACCATCAGATCATTCCTCCCCTATTTCTACTCAAGGACCGTGCTACCCACACATAATCTGTCGTTAGTTTCCCCGGATGAACCGCTGATGCCACCCCTTTTATAGTAGTTAATAAATGTAATTGTAAAAATATATGTAATATAATATATATACATTAATAATAGTATCATAATATTTTTAAATTATTATATATATATTAATAATGATAATAATAGTTACATGTAAACAATTAGGATTTTTTTTATTACTCTCATCATATTAATTTTTTAGTTAGTTTCTTTCATTCATCTCATGTGAGTTTTTTGTGTTCCTTTATTCCAATAAGAGGGAGGATATCAGGATGTTATGAGAGGCGTGTGTGTGGGAACATTTAGTTGATATGGTAAAGATGATTCCATAACCATCAGGGCCATTCTAGCTCATGCAGCGAACATCATTATTTACAGTGGGTGGGAAATTTTTGGGGAGATTTATTTCATTTCATTCCACACCACACCCCCTCCCCTCTCCATTATCTGTTCTGGACCATTCCATACATAGACTTTCATATTAATCCATTATTACATCTTTACATATCAAAATAACTTCATATATTCTCCAATCCTGATCATTCACCACCATTTCCATTCACCTAAGCACCAGAACAGAGACAAGAGACAGACATCGAGCCTGTGCAGGAATCAGATCCGGAGCAAGGGAATGAGGAATAAATCTGTCAAGGGATTATTCTCCATCTCATTGTCCCATTTATTTTCATTTCTATATTTTATATCATGAATAGTTAAATAGTTTAGGGGAATCAGGTTGTAGTGAACTGGTTATCTTTTCATCCATTCTACTCTGTTAATTTGATAATTCAGTGCTTTTTTATGTTCATTTACATTTTTGTTCATTTTTGAGTATCAATTTACACTACCTGATTATTGATTGGTGATGTAGTGAATAATTTCACCATATATCACTAACTTAAGTTACTAAAATTTAAATGGGTCAATTAATCTCTTATCCATATAACGAGGATTAATATTAAGGGTAAAATAGAATGGTCAAGGCTCCTGGAATTTAACTGAGCTCTATTGATCTACTAAATATGAAACTCATTATATTTTCACCATTTTTATATTAATTATATGACTAAATTAACTGACTGGAAATAAGAAAACATAATTATATCAGTTCTTAACAACCTGATGACCCTAAATTTCTCATTTGTTTCTCCTCCCAATTCAAGTCCAACATTGCACCATCTCACCTTCATGGTCACTTCCACTGCCTTCCATCATCTTCAATTATCCCATTTATTTTCTATTATGGTTTTTTTATGTTGATTTTTTGTTTTTTTGGTCTAGAAAAATATAAGTCTTTACTTGTGGATCAACTCCCTTTTTACCATACTACTAACAATTTTTTAGGGTTTATAATGTTTAAATTTGCTTGTACTCAACGTCGTGCATGGTTATATTTTGGATATATTTCTGAGGGAGGAAATTACGACCAAGTAAACATAAATATATCAATATAACAAAAACTAAAAATATTTAAAAATATAAAAACAAAATAATACAAAAACATAAAAAATGTATAGAAAAAACACCAAATTTTCTTCACTGTCCGCATGAAAACTACATCTTCAAAGTCATACCTCAAAACACAAATTTCAGAAACCAGCAAGCACTATTATGAACACAGAAAAAAAATCATAAATGGAAAACATGGAAAACATTGCTGAAAGTCAATATGTGAATGTTCCATATCCTGTTGTACTATCCCCTGAGAAATCTATACATAACAAATTCCAAATCCCTTTATTTTCATGAAATCCAACTAGCATCAACATGACCCCTAGGTCAAGGTGCTAGGATATCAAGAAGTCTTATCCTCTTCAAATACCAAAATTTAATGGTCTGATAGTAGATGAGTACTTAGATTTTATCAGTGATTTTTAAGCTTATGTATAGTAGCTGCCTCTATGAGATCTAAGTGAGGAGTAGTTGAGGATGAGGTTTTTTATACATTTTTTCATAAAATGAGGGATATGACATGGTTCCAGAATATTGATGAAGAAGTAATCCAAAACATGGAATAGGTGGTCAATGCTTTTTTTTCCAAAATTTTTCCTAGGAACACCATAATTGAGTTTAGGAACATAATTAAAGGATTTTCCTAGGATGAGAGTGAGTTATTTCACGAATTAGTTTATAGGTTTAGAGTCCTTCTTCAGTAGATTCCCAGCCATTATATTGCTCCCTATTTTCTCATGGATACTTTTTATGATTCCCTCACCCCTTACATCTATAATTTTGTTGACTAATCTTGTGGGGTGACTTCTCAGACTCCACTTATGATGAGATGAAACTATTGATTAATAAGAAGGCTCAAAAGACCCAACATAAGGTCACTAATAAAATATACATCCATAGGGCTGAAAACAATAACCATGTTGCTACTATTAATAAAAAAGTTCTTAGGGAGTGGTGTTATTATTTTGGGATGTTTGGTTACAGTTGGAGATGTTGGCCCAACATTGACCTCCCTATACAAATTTTCGAGATTTCCTAGTTTTTTGACTTTAGGGACAGAAACTAGGTGGTCCAAGATAATTTTTCAAATAAGTACAATTCTGGGATCCAAATTAATCCCAACATGTCATTGAACGATTCTAGAGTGATAAATAGCCTGCTACACCTAACTACCAATCAAACATGAAAATTTCTAACTCAAACCATTATGGATATGAATATTGAAATTATAATGTGAAGTTAATGGGGATGTTGTAGAATTTTTTGGGAGAGATAAGATCATTGAGGAAGGACGTTGATAATAATATTCATAACGTGGAACTTCAAATGCGTCAAATGGAAAGGGATCAAGTTGGAATATAGAAGAGCAAGCTATCTAGGAATTCAATTCATCATCTAGGAAATAATGAAATGATAGTAACGACTAGATTTTGGATTAAACATCGTGAACAAGTCATGGAACCACCTAGGAAATAGGAAAACAATGAAACTTTTTAAACTGAAAATGATAATATGGAAAAATACAAATATGGAAATCTAAAAAGAATAGACCAAAATGAATAGATTGTCCAAACCACACATGTAAAAGTAAATAAACCAAGGAAAATGAAGTCAGAAATAATTAATGAAATAAAGAAGAATGTTTTTTTAGGAGAAGGTTAATAATAAAAATGTATTTAAACTTTATTCCCCTCACATTACCTTTCCTAATAGATTGAAAAAAATTTAATGAACATGATTACCTGAGGTTCTTGAAACTAATTTGAGGCTTCACCATCAAAATTCTTTTCTTAGATGACTTAGATAAAATCCCTTAAAATTTTTCTTTAAATAACTGTTTCCAAAAATATGATTAGAAGAAGTCAGATAAAATTTATCTCAATGCTGAGTGTAGGAAAATTTTATTGAGGAAGCTGCCTCCAAAATAAAAGGACCCTCTTTGCTTTATCATTAAATATTGAAAAGGAAGAAGTGTGAAATCATTTTACAATATGAATTAAGAGTGAGTATCAATATTATTACTTACTAATTATATAAAAAGATGGATATTAGGGATATAAAATTGACATCTATTTCTCTTTAACATGCTGAAAGGTTACACGCACACATATGTGAAGGTGGATGGCCTATTAGTGTAGAAAATCTCACACTGCTCATATAATTTCTGATCCTTGATATGGAATGTGATTAAATGGTCCCAAATCATTTTAGTTAGTCCTTTCCTTACCACCAATGGTTCCATCATTGATATACCCAAGGGAAAACACACCCTCCAAACTATTGATGATTTGGAGGAAATTTTGTTGTTTGAAACCCTCTGAAAAGAGTTTAGTTTTGATTTGATAAATGTTGCTGATAATCAATGTTACAAAATTGAGGTCCAAGTTTAGTATGGGTATTTCCAATATAAATACCTAGAGATACGGATTCCTCATCCCATTGGAAATTTTTCACTATATTTTGATCTTTCCCCACACCCTCCGGTTATTAGGAAAATTCTATCATTTGAATCCATTTTGGATTGTGAGTCAAATTCTTGTCCTGAATTTTCTCAATCTTTATACGATTGATTGCCATGTCATGTTGATTGTCTGAATGTTCTTGAAACTAGATAATGTTCATGGTGAATTCAAACTGATAAATATAACGATTTCCACTATGAACAAGTTTATTTCCATGACATGTTTTTACCATCCTAGTTTTATGTTTACTTTGATGATTTATAACTAGATCTTGAATGGTTAATATCATTCGAGTCCCCTTTGTACATTGGGAAACATCTTTTGGAAGATGAATTTTATTCCTCTAATTTGGAGTTCTATGAGTTATCTATGATACATGTTGATTTATAATTTTCTGAGATTTTTTCTAGTGTGTTCACTTTTCTTTCTAGGATTATGCAAGCATTTATGTGTGGGAGAATCTATGGAATAATTCCTAGTCAGATTAGTTATTTTCCTAGAAAGTGATTTGAGATTTTAAAAGATGATGAACTTAATTTTTGATACCAAGTTGAGCTAGAAAACATGAATCCTCTTTGTGTGACGGATGAATTTGGGAGAATTTCTCATGGTGTTGATGTTGAAAATGTCTGGAGTGGTTATATTATTAATTCCATAAAAATAGGGAGTTCCAAACAACTACTAAATTATATCCCTTCAATGATCATGGTTATAATCTGGATGTAGTCATTAAGAATTGCACTATATGGGAGGAAACACATTTTTTCATTCTTTCAATTTAAATTTTTTGGGTGAATAAATTATCTTTTCTCGGTATTATGTCTCTCTTCTTTGGTGGAAAATAATGGCTGCATTTCACTAACATTTTTTTTCCTTGATTTATGGGTTTTGGTAACTTGTTTATAATTGACTCATGGTATAGGTGTTTGTGAGTTTAAAGACCCATATTTCTATGTAATGTTTTAATTATATGTAATTATTACACGTCTGTGATAATTGATGGCATGTGATTATGAGGCCCGGTGTTCCTGAAATGAATTTCTGAACATTTTTCAGGTATGTTCAATAAACATGTGAGTGACATTTCTTAACTTTTGAACCATTTCTCAGATTAAAAATCTGAGGGCACCGTTGAATATGAAACACCGTGATTCGCTTAAGGGAGGCTTCAGTTTTACCGTAGTAGGTCCGGAGAAAAAGATAGTTTTTTGGAACATTTTAATAGAATAAATAAAATAATGTTATTATTTTATTGTTATTCTATTTCTCCAACAAAAAAGCTATTAAGGTGGTACTGGCAAAGTGTCAAGAAAATAAATGGATTGACCCTCCAATCTATGTAATAGAAAGGATAGGGAACATTATGAAACTTCTTTATTAATGATCCACCCTTAAATTCCAATGTCGTTACTTACCCTACCCCTCTCTTATATATATGGAGCTTGGGGGGAGGTACCGGAACAACTTCACCATGAAACGAAGTGATGAAGGAGTGCCATGACATTAGACCCTTCGAAGATAGAGCTGACCTAGTGGGATTTGATTGGCGACACCGAACCACGAACTGGAAGGCGTCGTACGAGTGGCGTCATTGGGATCCGATTGCAGGGATGAAGAATGCCACCCCTTATTCAAGCACGAACATCCCTATGACATTTTGAGGATGGGGTTTTGATTCTCGTTTCAAAATCATCTGAATTTATTGAACTCCCTTAATATCCTCTATAATACGAGCTAACATGGAGGGTGTAGTCTTAACAACCCACGCCCAAACCCTCCGCTATCTTGCTATCCTTGCGCCCCTTGGAAGATCGCGAGCACATTGACCCATGCTGAAAGAGGAATTCCTTGCCTCATCATGTGCAGATAATGGAGGAGGAAGCTGACACAGTGACTAGTTGCGAGAAGGGAGGCAATGTGACTGACGCGTCACCGCTAAATGGAAGTCATGGCTGAAGCCGTGATAGAGGCCGAAACCACCTCTAGCGAGTTCTATGGTGACCAAATGGATCTGCAACCTTTCCAACATAATAGCCTTTGGGATGTTTGGGACTCCTGGAGATCGGGAGGATACATCCCCTACATCGGACAGAACCGGGCCGCCGCCCTTGCGCCGTGCCACTTCCCTCAGAGTAGGCCACCGCCCTCACACCGGCCCCCCGCCCTCGCACCGATCCACCACCCTTGAAGCAGACTGCTGCCCTCGGACTGGGTTTCCACCCTTGAGTCAAGCCCCAACACCCGCACTGGGCCGCCACACTCACTTTGGGCCACCACCATCAGAGAGGGCCACCACCCTCAGACCGAGCCACCCCCCATACCGGCCAGGCCACCCCTTGTAGGCTGCCCAATTCTGTCTAGGGCGCCCTTCTTGTAGGTCATATAGAACATCATCCTAGAGGGCCTAGACCACCTCAACCAATCCCAGAAAGGGTCGGGTCGGGTCAGTCCGACCGGGTCGGATTGCACCTGGGCCCAACCACACCATGAAACACTCAATAGACCTTATCGTGAGAACCAGATGCTTATTGACTAAGAATCTGCAATGTTGGGACCCTTGGAGTAAGGCAGCCCTATTGAAATACTTTATTAGTGTTTAAGAGAATCCTAGTGTATGCTCAGGTTGGATCGCACCCGAATCCAACCAGGTCCTCGGCACTGAAATGTCCATAACACAAAGTTCGTGCATCTGAATGATGTGTCGTCTGTTGCGTTAGAACCCTCCTGACACGGAGGATAATATGGTTACTTCTTTGTGAGAAATTGTGTTGGTTGTGATATGAATGATGGCTTGTGGAGTGGTTCTACCAAGAGCACTATGTACGGAACACTTTGACTGGCTAAGACCTGACGACTGCTGAATTTTCGACTCAGAGTGACTCGATGGCCATGGTGGGGAGTGGTCGTGGTACGTGTTGGGGAGGAATACCTTAGTATACCGCGTTGGGGAGGGATAGCTCTGTGTGACCTGGATGACCCACTGTACATGATGTGGAGGAGTGCCTCAGTAGGCCAAGTGGGGAGTGACCGGGGTCCGCGGTGGGGAGGAGTACCTTAGCAGACCACGTTGGGGAGGTATGAATCTATGTGACCCAGCAAACCCACCGTACACGATTGGGAGTAGTACATCAACAGTTCAACGCTAGTGGGAAGTACCTCTGTGTGACGCGACATGCCCTCTATACTGGATATAGGAGGAGTTCTCTCTCAGTCGAGGTGTTTGACGATGCAACTAGAGATGTTACTTGTTAATACCCATAGAATAAATCATTTTGTGAGATGTCTTTAAATTGTGATTATGATTGAGGTTATGCTATGTGGAAATTTACATTTTTGGTACTTTACCATCATGGTGTTACCATGTGGTTTGACGTTGTGGAACTCTAGGAGACCATTGGGGTCTTAGTGATCCTTACTGAGTAACTTAATACTCACCCATACATGGGATTCACTCGCACCTTGATGTGTCCTATGAAAATAACGAGCTTTTGGACTGAGGATTGTGGGATCTAGGACTAGGTGGTACACGGAGGAGACAGGGAGACGTGGAGTGCTAAGGAGATGATCTGTACCTACACATTAGTTATGATCCTCGGAGGACAACCCAATAGTTGATTCTCTTTTTTAGTTGTATTGTTCTTTCAGTTGTACTTGTACTCTTATAGTTGGGCTTGTATTATGGCCCCTTTTTACTTTCATCACTCTTTTACTACAACATATTACATCATAGTTGCTTCTCATTATGTTCTAGGACCATGTGCTTATACAAGTTAAAGGAAATTCCTTATAGTTTTAGGTAATACTCCTTTAAGTGATAGTCCCCACCCCCTTTCCAATGGAAGGCATGCTCCAGGTAGTCACTGTATGGGTCCCGGGGGACGGGTTGTGACAAAGTTGTATCAAAGGATTTGGTTGTTTCAAATAACTATGACTCTGATATTTTCTATGTGACAATAGTTTTCATTGTTTTGGGTGTTGTTTTGAGGACAGAGAGTCCATTGTGTGTGAGGCGGATAACATATCCATACACGAGGACCCTGAGATCTAATTTCTGATTCAGCCAACAAAAACACTAGTTGCTTGTGTTTTTAATAGTTTTTATCATGTTTTCTTGAGTCATCTCACCAGGTATAATTTTTAACCATGGAATAACTGGTTATTTTCGGTATGCTTTTATGATGATAATAACGCAGGTTCCTTGAGAGAGTACGTGATGAAGGCCCACCGAGAGATGATGCCTCGGTGCAGGGCCCCCTTATGACATTGGCACCTCTGGGTTGTGTACCAGCAGCACCACTGATTGTTGGACAGCTGTTTCCACCAGCCCCACCAGCAAAGGGTGTATGTCGACTGAGTGCATTTCACAAGTTCCAGCAGAAAATTCCTTTGAGGTTTTAAGGAAAGATAGACCCGCAGGTGGCTACAGACTGGCTGGAGGATATGGCCAGATCTTTCCGCTTAGTTGGGACACCATCTGATTTTATGGTGATCCTAGAAGCCAGTATTTTTATGGAAACAATAGGGACATAATGGATCCTGATGCTCCAAATACATGATGATGTGACCCTCATCTGGGCAGACATCGAGGGCCATTTCAAGGTCGAGTTTGTCTCAGCGACTTTACACTCCAAGCGTGTACAAGAGATGCTGCACATACAGCACGACAACATGACAGTGGCCTAGTAATTGGCGAGGTTCAGTGATCTCTCCCACAACTCCATCAACATGGTAAAAAACCCTTTATTTAAGGCCTGAAACATTTAACAGGTTCTCCAAAATGAGATCACAACATCGATGGTATCACTCAGCATTCTGACGTAGGCTGGGGTGCTTGAGCGAGTAATTTTAGTGGAGAGTTTATTAGCTGAGAAAACACCAACAGTGATAGCTACCATGGAATGATATGTATCAGAGACATCTGCAGGTGGCAGATGGAAGATAAAATAGAGGCCCAAGCGGAATAGACCTTATGGTAGACGACCCCTGGATGAAGGTTCAGAGGTGCGAGGCTCACAAGGAAGAGGTAGACAGGTGAGGGACACACATTGTTACACATGTGGAAGGCAGGGTTATATGGCTCATGATTTCCTGACCCGTCACACAGATGACTAACACACAGTCGAGGGACCACCAAAGTAGAGGTATAGGTACGAGTGAGGAGGTCTGTGGGGTGGAGAACATGGCAAAGGATCTGGTTGTGTAGTAGGGGGTGGGAAGCATTTCATGATTCTACCGCCACCACTGCCAGGTAGTCTACCATGACCACAGGGAGTAGGAGGATAGGGATGACCTCAACTCTAGGAAGTTTATTCCTAGGACAATGATGCTCTGTAGATTAGAAGAGGTATGATTGGGGACAACTCTACCTTGTTTGTAGTACATATAGACATAGGTTCTAATCACCCTTTTATTTCCATTACACTTGTTCAAAGATGAAATATTCTGCTGGAGTCGTTGGCTCTATCCTTATGGATAGAGACACATACAAGAGCAGTTTCGATGATTAAAAACTACTATCGGTAGTGTGAGCAAACACTAGGAGGTGAGAGCTTGGGTTGGGATATCCTAGTAGTTTCATCAAGGCCTTACGATGTTATCATGGGTATGGACTTGTTATCCATAGTCCATGCTCAAATTGACTGTATTAGGCCCAAAGTGATTTGTGTCTACATGAACAGAACCATGTTCTCCTCCACCGGTTAGAAGGGAACCTTTATAGCACAAGATGGACTTACCCAGAGGAGGGTGCAACCGATTACTCACCATTTTTCTAGCCATACCCTCAGAATAGTTGATGTTGAGTGTCTGATCTATCCTGTAGTGTTGGACCAGTATGGTGATGTCTTTCTTGATGATGATCTGGTACTACCTCTAGGTAGAGACGTAGACTTTTACATCGACCTGTACCCTAGGAAAACACAGATATCTACACCTGCATATTGGATGGATCCTACGGAGCATTGTGAGTTATGTGTACAGTTGGAGGACTTATAGGGAATGGGGTTCATAAGACCTGTGTTTCTCCTTGGGATGCAGTGATTTTGTTCATTAAGAAGGAATATGGGAGTTTGATACTCTGTATGGACTATCAGCGCCTGAACTAGGTGACTGTTAAGAACAAGTATCCACTCTCGAGGACTGATGATTATTTCGATCAGTAAAAGGGAGCTTACTGGTTTTCAAAGATAGACCTCTGATCAGACTATAATTAGTTTAGGATACGAGATGTTGATGTGCAGAAGACGACCTTTATATGTCGATATGGACATTATGAGTTCTTGGTTATTCCCTTCATTATGACCAACTCTCCAGAAGTGTTCATGGGACTCATGAACAAGATCTTTCAGCCATGCCTCGATCTCTTCATAGTGGTGTTCATCGATGACATCTTGATATACTTAGAGATGGTGGAGGATCATGCCTATCATTTGTAGATAGTCCTAGATACACATTGAGAGCACCAACTTTATAGTAAACTCTTGAAGTGCCAGTTCTGGATACAAGATTTCCACATTCTAGGACACGTTATCTTAGAGGCTGGAGTTGCAGTGGATCCAGCAATGATAGAGGCTTTTCTAGCGTAGGAGCCACCCAAGAGCAAGACAGAGGTGCATAGTTTTCTAGTGTTGGATGGATACTACTGGAGATTAGTACCCGAAATTTCCAGAGTTGTAGAAACCTTGTCAGCTTTGAAATAGATGGGGATTCCTTTCTTGTGGATGGAGAGATGCCAAAAATGTTTTCATGAGATGAGGCAGAGTCTGATGAGTGCCTCCATCTTAAGGCTTATAGAAGATGACATTGGGTATGTAGTCTAAAGTGAAGCATCTGGGACTGGCCTTGGATGTGTCCTGATGTAGGAGTGAGAAATGATCACTTATGTTTCATGACAGCTAAGATAACATGAGAATAACTACGCTCCCCTTGACCTGGAGTTAATAGTAGTGGTATTTTCCTTGAAGATGTGGTGAAATTACATGATGGACCAACGTTTTATAGTCTATTATGATCAAAAGAGTCTTAGGTATATCCTTTCTTATAAGGACCTAAACATGAGACCACGACGATGGCTAGAGTTCCTCCAAGACTATGAATTTGAGATAGTATATACTCTTGGGAAGGGGAATGTGGTCGAGGATGCACTCAGCAAGTGATCTGGTCTGTAGTTGCTGAGTGAGGAGACAAAGCAGATAGCCACATTGTAGATATGCTTCATAGATAGTGATAGAGTAGCATACCAATAATCTATGATAGTCACACCCCCACTCCTTCAGTGAGTCAGGGAGGGGCAGCTTTGGGACACTGACTATAAGGCTCAAAGTGATCATATATCCTCAAGGGCAGGCACATGATGTATTTTATGAAGGTGCGGAGCACGTCATCCTCTTCAGAGGACATACCACAGTACTAGTGGTGCTACATGAGGTGTTTTTGAGGGAGTTATATATGTACCCTCTGTCTGTACATCCTGGTGTGATGAAGATGTAACAGGACCTTACATGTCAGCACTGGTGGCCAGGGATGAAGAAGGTTGTGGTAAAGTTTTTTTCCTGACGCCTCACTTGTCTGCAAGTGAAGGCAAGGTGTCAGGTTCTCCCTAGCATAGCTCAGCCACTAGAGGTTCCGGAGTGGAAGTGGGATGGGATCTCTATAGTCTTTGTGACAAGGCTTCCATGTACATCTCGGGGACATTATTCCATATGTGTGATCATTGACTGACACACAAATTCGACCCACTTTCTACATATCCGTGTGTAAGGATAAGTAGAGGGATTGGGAAGACTCTAAGTGCAGGATATCATGTGACTTCATGGAGTTCCATATATGATTGTCTCAGACTGTGACACACTTTTTACATCCTGGTTTTGGAAGAGATTGTTGGAGGTGTTTGGGTGTCAGTGGAATTTGAGCACCGCCTTCATCCTTAGACGGATGGTTAGACAGAGCAGACCATTTAAATGATAGAGGACATGCTTTGTAAAGGAATCCTAGATTTTTTCCATAGTTGGGTGGATCAATTTTCCTTGTTAGATCTATCTTACCATAACAGATACCACTCCCCCATCATAATGGCACCATTCGAGGCCTTATACGACCAAACATGCAGATCACCTCTATGATGGATAGACCCAGGGGAGTCGACACTTATGGGTCCAGAGTTGGTACGGGATACAACTAAGATGGCACAGATCATCTAGGAGTGGATGAAGACTGAAGAGAGTGTACAGAAGACATATGCTGACAGAATATAGAGACAATTGGCGTTATAGTAGGGGGACCACATTTTCTTTTGAGTCTCTCCAAGACAGGGACTACAACGATTTGGCTGAGGCGACAAGTTTTCACCGAGTTTTATTGGGACATTTTTAATACCTTAGAGGATAGGTGAAGTGGAATATCTCTTAACACTTCCATCGCAGTAGGAGAAGGTGCACAATGTCTTCCATGTAGCCCAGCTGAGGAGATACGTGCAACACCCATCTCACAGCATCGACCAAGGCGATTTGGACATAGACAATGTAGCGATGTTTACATAGGTTCTTATAGATATTGATGATCAATAGAAGTGAGTCCTTTTTTGGTGGTCAATACCTCTGGTGTGTATTCACTAGATGCACAGAAACCTCCAGGAGAGCTCATGGGAGCAGGAAACTCAGATTTGTGCTCAGTACCCCCATTTGATTCTTTAGTCTATGTTGTGGCTTTAGGGGATGAAATTCTCTAAGGTGTGGAGAATATAAAGACCCAAATTCCCATGAATTTTTTTTAATTATAAGGAATTATTTCGAGTCTATAAAAATTGATGATGCTTGATTCTGAGGCCTGGTGTGCCCGAAATGAATTTATGAACATTTATTTGGGTATGTTCAATAAACGCGTGAGAGGCTTTTTCTAACATATGAATCATTGCTTGGATTAAAAATATGAGGTCACTGTTGAATATTAAAAACTGGGATTCACTTAAGAGAGTCTTAAATTTGACTTTAGTAGGTCTAGAGAAAATGTTAGTTTCTGGAAATTTGTAATTGAATAAAAAATAACTTTATTAATTTATTTTATCCTATTCCTCCAACAGACAAGCGGTAAGGTGGGACCGACGATGTGTCAAGCCAATAAATGGCTTGACCCTCCAATATATGTAAAAGAAACATTGTGGGTAATTAGAATGCTTCCAAATTAATGAGACACCATTAAATTTCATCGTTGTTACTTACCCTCCCCCTCTCCTATATATATGGAGCTTGGGGGGAGGGAACGACACAACATCCTCAAGAAACGATGTACTGAAGGAGCACAATAATTCCAGACCCTTAGAAGGCGGAGCTGACCCAGAAGTAGGTGATGAGCGACACCAGGACATGAACTGGAAGGCGACGTACGAGTAGAGTCATTGGGTACCGGTTACAGGGATGAAGAACGCCGACCCATATTCAAGCACCGACGTTCCACTGATGGTTCATGGATGGGATTTTGATACTCATTTCAAATTTATGTGAATTTATTGAACTCCATTAATATACACTATAATACGAGCTAACATAGAGGGTGCAGGACTAACAAACCTGACTTGATCCCTCCGCTAAGATGCTATCCTTACGCCCCCTTTCCAGACCGTGAGGACGTCGACGCACACCGTAAGAGGGAGGTCATGGCTCGTCATCCTTGGTGAATAGATGAGGTAGATAACATGATGGATGACTGTGGGATGGGAGGTCGTGCAGCGACTATGCCACTGGAGAAGGAAAGCAGTAGCCAAAGCCACGGTAGAGGCCGAACCTACCTCCGGTGGGTTTCACAGCAACTGAACTATGCCCACGCGGCGCTGCCGCCTTGCCAACCGAAAAACCATTAGGCTGTTCAAGAATCTAACAGACTAGGGGGTTAAACCCCCCCCCATGTTGGACTGAACTAGGCATCCACCCCCGCGCTGGGCCGCCTCCCTCATACTGGGTCGCCGCCCTCAAACCGGGCCCCCGCCCTCGCACCGGGCCTCTACCCTTGGAGCAGGCTGCCACACTCTGACCAGGTCGCCGCCATCGTGCTGGTCCACCACACTCGCACCAAGCCTCCGCCCCCATCACAGGTAGCCACCCTCGGACCGGGCCACCACCCTTGTGGACCGCTACCCCCGGACCAGGCCGCTGCCCTAGCGGGTCGCCGCCACACACAGGACGAGCCCCCCTACTCAGGCCATGCAACCCTTACAAGCTGCCCCTCTAGCAGGTCAGACTGAACATCAGCCTAGCTGGCTAAGACCACCTTGCCCCTGCCTAGCCCGGGTTAGTCCGGGTCGGTCCGATCGGGTCGCACGGGACCCGGGGCCCACTGGACCCAAAAACAGTCAAATAACCTTATCTTGGAAACCAGATGCCCGTTTGATAAACCGTCTGTGGCATTGGGACCCTTAGAGAGATACAGTCCTTTTGAATTAAGCTCTTAGAGTTTCAGAGAAACATGTAGTATTGTATTATTAGATCTCACTTGAATCCAAATGGGCCATCGACACTAAAATGCCAATAATGCATAGATTGGGCGTCTGGCTGATACGTCGTCTGTTGCATTGTAACCCTTATGAAATGAAAGATCAACAGGTTAGTTCTTTGTGAGACATAATACTGGTTGTGATATGACTAATGGCTTGGGGATTACTTCTCCCAATCACACTACGTACGAAACCCTTTGACTGGCTGAGACCTGGTGATTGATGAATTTTCATCTTTGAGTGACTCGATGGTAACGGTGGGGGAGAAACCATAGCACATATTAGGGAAGAGTACCTTAGAATCCCGCATTGGGGAGGGATGGCTCTGTGTGACTCGACAGACCCACAGTACGCAATGAGTAGGAGTACCTCAGCAGGCCATAGTGGGGAGTGGCCACAGTACGCGATTGGGAGGAGTACCTTAGCAGACAACATTGGGATGGAACAGCTCTGTGTAACACGGTTGACCCATGGGACATGATTGGGTGTAGTACCTCTTCAGTTCAAGGTTAGTGGGAAGCAATATTGTGTGACATGGAAGACCCACTGTACTCGATAGAGGAGGAGTTCTCCAGCAGTTGAGGCATTTGAAGATGTGACTGGCGATTCTACTTGTCACTACACCTAGAATAATTTCTACTATTGTAACGCCCCTGTTCAGAATTCCCCCCAGAAGTGCCCCGTACCCAATTGGTCACATGTCCTCAAGCACAATTCCCTGAATTCCAGAAGCTGCTGACTAGCAGCGAGGACCTTGGGTGTGATAGTGGGGAATCTATTCCCTCATTGGCAGAGTAACACAGAGAAAGAGAAAAAAATATACAACAGTGGAAGTAGTATATATCCAACAATTGTATCTAGCGGATGATTGAGATGATAAACAACTAGAACACACATATATAAAATGATGCATGGTACACATGTGTAGGAAAATAGCCAAAAAAATTCACAATGCTGAATACAACCAATACAAAAAAAGTGCAAAAGAAATCAGATAATCTCCTCAGCATCGCAAGCCTAAGCTTGTTCCCATGCTCTCCAGCTCCACAGCAAGTCAAGTACTTGATGTAGAAGGGAACTTTCCCCTATCTATATCTGCTACAATATAATTTATTTGGGCTCAAAATCATGGCCCAAATAGGTGAAACACTCAATATAAATTCCCCCTATAGTCTCATATCGTACTAAAGGCGCTCTGGGGAAGAACTCAATGTCAATTCCCCATGTGGCCCGTGTTGGGGAACAACAAAAACTATAGGGAATCACTCAATGTCAATTCCCCCTATGGTCTCACATCGTATAATTATAAATACACTCTAGAGAAGACCTCAATGTCAATTCACCCTATGGTCTATACACCAGGTTTTCACGGCCCTATGTAAGTCAAGAATGTGTATCATCGCATATCGGTCCACATAAACCTCAAGATCTACCTGGCTAGCATCCTATAGAATAACAGCATGTCTAAAAACAGTCACACCATTCTATAATACTAGGCATGGGAAAGTAAACTGTAGCATAACAGGAAAACAAGTCCCAATGGTCAAAACAGATAAAAACCTGCATGGAAACACATCCAATGCACAACAATTCACCCTATTCACAATAAATAATCATCTACTCAGGCATACGAGCATAGTAGAGAAACAATAGGGCTAGAACAATAAAATTGCAATACCCTATTCAGGGGTATTGGAAAAATTTTCACATAAAACTCAAAGATATTCTACATAAAGGCACAAACCACCTACCTCAAGGTTAAGAGATCACTATAAGTGAACCTCGAATATTGAATCTCCTTATGAACGTCTATGATCTACAAAAATGTATAAAATTTTCAACCAAAAATAACATAAAAAAAGAGGAATCATGAAAACAGGGTCCAGTGGAAGGGATAACTCACTGTGGCGATTACAACACAACTGACGGTGTTCGATTTGGAGGATGTATAGAGGCTTGGGGGCTCGTCGAAGATCTATGGATGTACCTTCACTCTTGGATGAACCATACCTAGTAAAAGTTAGTTCTTTTCATTAGATGCGACCCCTAAGCATTTAATGAAATAAAGAATGTACACGACGTGTACTCTTGAAGTATGTGGCATTTACTTGCGTTTCCGTACTCCGATTTATGCGGCCTCCACGTCACCCCACATGACCATGTCTGTGGCTACTACATGGCCATCACATGACCTCATGTGGAAAGGTAGTACACGACGTGTACATAGAAAATATCCAAAAACTCCTCTTTTCCCAAAAACTACAGGAAAAAGAAAAACATACCTGAAATGAAGATCCAAGTTCTTAAAAGCTTCCTCCCTTAAAGAAATTCATCGACGAATTTCCCTAGCAAGGCGGAATTTAAAAAGAAACCCTGAATAGCACCGGCCACTGTAATCATACATCTTCCACCCTCTCCCAAGTCTCGTCCTGTACTCACCTATGCTTCCACAACACACACACACTAAAGGAACAAATCAGCCACGAAGAACCTTTATACTTCGATCGATAATCCGGATAGGTTTCTCCTCAAAACATGAATTCTATTCGAGCTCAACATCATCATGATGAAATATATGAGATTGGTTGGAAATGTAACGTTGGAGCTAAGAGACTTGAAAAACATCATGCATAGATCAGTACCAATGAGGTAACTGCAACCGATAGGCAACCATCACAGCTATCTCCAACACCTTGAACGACCCGACGTATCTTGGAGAAATCTTACCATGTATCCTAAACCTCTTGTGTCCCAACCTCGGTGTGACACAGAGGAAAACCTGATCCCCAACCTCAAACACCAAATGTCATCTCCACTGATCAGCATAAGACTTCTGTCGAGACTGTGCAGTATCCATCCCCTTCCGAATCAACTCTATCTTTTCGGTGGTCTCCAGCACAAGACGTGGTCCCAGCAAAGCTACCTATCCAGCCTCCAGCCAAAATAAATGTGATCATCATGGATACCGTACAATTCATCCTAAGGATCCATCTTAATAGATGCTTGAAAATTATTGTTGTAGGAAAAATCCACAAGAGATATATGCTTCTCCCAAGAACCTCAAAAATCCAGGATGCATGTTCAAAGCATGTCCTCAAGTACCTAAATCATACACAAGAACTAGACATCTTTCAGGGGGTGGTAATCTGTACTCAAAATTACCTATTTACCCAATGCCTTCTAAAGCCCCTTCCAGACACGAGAAGAAAAATGGGCATCTCTATCTAAAACAATGGAGTGAGGAAATCCATGAAGATGTACAATCTCTCGAATGTAAAACCACCCCATCTCATCAACACTGATGGTCTACTTGATCAGTAAGAAGTGAGAAAACTTTGTAAATCTGTAAATCATAACCCAAACTATTTCATTCGCATTAGGCAATCATTAATACCCTGTCACGAAATCCATCATGACGTCATTCCACTTCCACTCGGGAATGGGTAACTGTTGTAGAAGACCTGGTGGTCGCTGATGCTCCACCTTCACCTGATGACAAATGAAACACCTCATGAAGAAACCAACAATGTTTATCATCATACATGGACACCAATATTGATGGTGTAAATCATAATACATCTTGGTGACACCAGGATCAATTGCCCAAACTGAGGATTGAAAATACTGCATCAGATCCCCACATATATCTACTGGCACCCATAAACATTCCTCGAAACACAAGAACTCATCCTCGCCTATGGTCCATCTAGGAATAGGGTCCTCTCTGGACACACCTTCCCATGGTACTAGGCCATCATAATATGATAGTTGCCTCATTTGTACTCGATCAATAAGGGTATAGGTACGATCTACAGAAGAAAGAAAGGTCTACCCCTGTCTGATGTGCACCTCCAAATGAATCTCAGAGAATATATTCATAATCTTCCAATCACTAATGGACTCTTAAACTGCATGTATCTGAGTCCTCCTGCTCAATGCATCAGCCACTGTGTTTCTTTTCCCAGGCATGTTGGCAAGCTCAATGTCAAAAGACATATGGTACTCAACCCACCTTCACTATCTCAAATTAAGATCACACTGAGTGAAGATGTACTTGAGACTCTTGTGTTCTGTGAAAACCACAAAATGATCTAGTTGAAGGTAATGTCTCCAACAATGTAAGGCATGAACAACAGCTTCCAACTACAGATCATGTGTCGGGTAATTCCTCTCGTGTGGCCTCAACTGTCAAGACCCATACGTAAAGACTCCATCACCCTACATAAGCACAACTCCCAATACAATACCTGAAGCATTACAATAAAAATTATAGATTTTTATTGGCTCTGGAAATACTAGTATTGGTTAGGAATTCAACATCCCTTTCATATTATGAAAGGCTTACTTACAAGAATTTGACCATAGGATCTTAACACCCTTATTACTCAAACTCGTCCATGGTGCTGCTAAGTGTGAAAAGTCCTCTATAAAATTTATGTAGTATACAACCAAACCTAGAAATCTCTCCACCTCAAAGACATTCTTCAGCTGCTGTCATTAAACTACTGCTGTCACTTTCTTTGGGTCTACTGATACTCATATCTTAGAGAAAACATGACCTATGAAGTAAATTTGATCCATCCGAAAGTGACATTATGAGGGAATATCATATAACTGATGCTCTCTCAGTGTACTCAATTTGATATAAATATGGGTAGAACGGTCATTTCAAGTGTGAGAGTACACCAAGATATCATCCAAGAATACCACCATGATGTAATACAAGTATTGATGGAACACTCAGTTAATCAGTTCCATGAAAACTGCAGGCACTTTCGTGAGACCGAACAACATAATCATATACTCGTATAGACCATACCTGTCCCAGAAGGCTGTAAGAGGTATATATGATAATATAACACACAAATGATGATAACCAGACCGCAAGTCAATCTTTGAGAACACCCGAGCTCCTCGAAGCTGATCAAAGAGATCCTCAATCCTTAGTATGGGATATCAGTTCTTGACCATCAACCAGTTTAGCTTCTGATAATCCACGCAAACCCTGAGAGTACTGTCTGAAGTTTTCGCAAATAAAATATGTGAACCACTAGGATGAGTATTGGGTTGGATGAAACCCTCTTCCTATAACTCCTCCAAATTCTTCATGATCTCCTACAACTCTAGTGTAGCCATTCTATAAGGAAGAATAGACAACACTGACGCCCCTGGCACAAGCTCAATAAAAAAGTAAAGCACTCTCTCTGAAGGTAAAACTAGAAATTCCTCTAGGAAGACATATCTGAATTGATCCACCACTAGAGTAAAGTCTAACTATGAAGTCACATGATCATCCAAGTATAGACTAGAAATCTAAGATGTAACTCTTCTCAAACCATGATGCTATGGACCCACTCTACTTGCCAGGAAATTCCATTCAACCTTATGAAGAAAATATCCACCCTCTAGAGATATGAATCTCACCCTTCGGCGGTAACAGTCGACAACTTCTCGCAAGGGAACTACCCAATTTATTATTAGAATGACATCATAGCCTGTCATCTCAAGGTAATAGAGATCCCATAAGAATTGACACCCACAACCTTTAGAGGGAACTCCTTGCACTGTCATACGCTATCCACTTTAGTCCCCAACAGAGTGTCTAGTGTCAAAACATCGACAAGAGAAAATATACTGAGCCCAAGGCTCTCCACAATAGAAAAAATTATAAATCTATGGGATTACCCTGTATATAAAGGAGTTGAAGATAAAAATGAGGCATCTAGGATCGTACCTCAAACTGTAGAAGGTCTGGGATCCTGCTCCTGCAGGGTCTGCTCCACTGCAAAGGTCTGGCCTGCTCCGTAGCCCTGTGACCCTGCCCAACCACTCTATGGAGATCCACTATGTTGTCACTGAATGACTGGGAACTGACCACCAAGGACATGACCTCCTCCTCTGCCTAAATGGCTTGAAGAACCCCAGTACCCTGACTGGTGAGAAATTGGTTGTGTTTCTCCCAAATGCGGAGTCATAGAAGAACTCATATCACCAATTGATGTTGAGAAGATCTGACAGAAGTGCTGAAGATGGCTCATATTACCACAAGATTGGCACTCCACCAGGTCACTCTAGCACTGCGACCTCGTATGTCCAGCCCTTTCACACTGGAATCACACCACCTATCTACCAAAATATACATACCTCCTACCCAGATCTCCCCATGTAGTCTCCCTATGATGCTTCTGGATATCAGCTGGTGATGCACTAACTCTGGATGTCGAGCTGCCCTGGCTCACAACTCTGTATTCCCTCAGATTTTGATCTGTTAATAGTACTTGGTTGACAATGGATGTGATGGAATTCAACCTAAAGATATTCACCTAAGAGCGGATGTCCTACATCATACCATCCTCGAACATCCTTTCTAGGAATAACCCATATCCTCATAGGAGGGGTTTGAAATGTTGAAGCTCAGTGAAATGAGAGGAATACTCCATAACTGATAGAATACCCTACTCAAGGAACATAAAGTCCTGTGCTCGATCGGCCCTCAGGGTATCTAGATAGAATTAATCATAAAAGATGCGCTGGAACACCTCCCAAGCCATAAACACCTGCTGACCAACCTATTAGATCATATCCCTCCATCTCTTGGTGGAATCTCATAGCATATAGGTAGCGAACTTGACCCTCCTATCTGGAGGTGTCTCCATATGCAAAAATATTGTTAGTATGTCTTCTTTCCATGACTCTACAGCCTGAGGTCCTCCTTCCCCTGAGAAGGTGGGATGATGCTGCTGTTGGAGGATGCTATTGGTTACAATACCGTCACAACATGATGATCTGCAGGAAGTCCCTAATCAGCCATGTTGGATGTATGATCACTGCCTGGTAACTGATGTACAATTAGAGGAAGTCTTGGTGGCAAGACTCTTCTTGGTCAAGCACACATCTCAGATCATGATCATCATGGACTGAGAACATGAAGCATAACAAGGTAATAAGAGAAAGAAAGCATTCATGTTTTACAAAACATGACTACCCGACGTGTACATTTCCCACATGGCGTGTTCTCTTCATTCATTTACATGGGCGTGTACTCCTTCCTAAATTGGTCATGTAACACCCCTGACACATGGCGTGTTGTTTTAACACATGGCGTGTACTTGAATCATCTTCTCTTGCCTGATTCCTTCTACATGGTTAAGCCACATGACTCTCTAAGACAAGACTACATGGCGTGTTCAAGGCGGACATGGCCAGTACTAGGAAAGCATTACTAGCCCGTGTTGTTAATGACATGGCCTGTCATAGGGATCACACTACATGACATGTTCTGAATCGACACGATGTGTTCATGAAGGGATAAAATCGACCTGTATTATTTGTGGCATGACCCGGTAGTTGGGTCAGACTACATGACATGTTCAAATCTAACACTGCATGTAGAAGAACAAACTCCACCGACCTGTGTTTCTAGCTACAAGGATGGGTTCCTAGGATTACACTACATGGTGTGTTCATCTCGTACATGGCGTGTTACTCTAAGGAATTCTCCATCCTATGTATCTTCCCATATGACCAATGAAATGGTCAGAGACTACATGACGTTTACATAGAGTACACATCGTGTACTTAATAAAAACTATTTCATTGGAAATAAGATAACACATGGCATTTACTTAACATTACACGACAATTATTATGGGTTTTTTCAGACATTATGCCTCTGAAACTTCCCCAGAACTAAGAAAAACACTGAAACGAACATTGAAAGTGCCAAATTCCGATCAGTGGGGTCCCATACTCCCTTTGAATCAATTTTTATCATATTATAAATTTTATAAACAAGAAAACAATGTAATGATCTACTAAATACCAGTCCATGAGGGCCCATAACACCTCAAGAACCAGAGTTTGGGGTTCATTCTAACAATACCTAACACATAGAACCCTATCAACACCAAAAAAATTTTTTATCAAGGGATCTATCGAAACCACATGCATATTCTACACAACATCTATCATAACAACATGAAATTACTAATTCATCCTAAATGGAATGGCAATAATTCCTGACATGTGAATTCTAGCAAGTGCCTATATGATGCATGAGATGGCATACCCTCATCTCTTTGAGTTGTGACAGAAATAGAACCTCAATAATATCAATGATAACCGCACAGTACATGTGATTCACCTAATGGTGAAAATCAAATCAATGGTAATTTGAAAACCATAAAATTTTCATTAATGAGGTAGATTGTATTTTCCCTATACACGATTTAGCTACACTCAAGAACAACTTATTACCAAGTTCCTATTTTTTCATATCCATGAATATAGGCTCAAAACAGTAATTTAATTGAAATGATGCCTCTGATACCACTTTGTAATGCCCCAGTTCTGGAAGCCACTTAGAGGCGCCCCATACCTGGTTGGTCACATATACTCAAGCGCATTTCCCTGAATTCCAGAGGATGCCGAATAGTAGCGACAACCATGGGGGTGACAGTGGGGAAACTATGCCCCTATTGGAAGAGTAAAACAGCAGAAGAGAAATAAATATATAATAGTGGAAATAGTAGATATCCAAAAACATTAAAAAATATAAGACTGAGATGATAAAAAAATGGAACACAAATATATAAAATGTTTCATGGTACACATGTCTAGGAAAAAAACCAAACATGTCACAATGCTGACTACAACCTGTACAAACCCAAATTTCAAAAGAAATTAGAAAAACTCCTCATCATCTCAAGCCTAAACATGGTCTCATTCTCTACATCTCCATAACAAGTAAAGTACCTGAAGTAGAATGATGCTTTCCCTTGTCTATACCTACAACAATATAATCTGTTTGAGCCCAAAACCATGGATCATATAAGGTGTGAGACGAATCCAAATAGGCAACAACCACAGGATCTCTGCCTAATAGTCAGTGAATATATTGCCGGGAAAAGGATAGAAAGTAGTAAACAGGAAGTACTCAGCAGAAAAGTACAATCCATAGTTTCAATATCAAGAAACAACTAGGCCTGTAGAAAAACAGAACAGGTAACCCTCTGGGAAGTACTCACACCCTAACCCCTCTGGTTCAACTCAATAAGTACATGCAACCCTCGGGGAATCACACACAGTATAACCCCTCTGGTTTATCTAATGTATATACTCTCTAGGGAAGCACCCACCGTCAATTCCCCCTATAGTCTCGTATCTTACTAAAGGAGCTATGGGGAAACACCCAACATCAATTTCCCATGTGGCCTACGCCGAGTAACTACAAACACTCTGGGGAAGCATGCAATGTCAATTAACCTTGTGGTTTCACATCATAAAATTATAAAGACACTATGTAGAAGTCCTCAACGTCGATTATCCTGATGGTCTATGAACTAGGTTCTCAAAACCCTGTGTAAACCTCAAGAACTACTTGGGTATCATTCTACAACAAAAAAACATGTCATAAAAACAGTCACACCATCCTACAATACTAGGCATGGGAAAGTAAATAGTAGCCTAATAGGTAAACAAGACCCAAAGGTCCAAACAAAAAAACATGCTTGGAAATACATCTAAATCACAAAAATTCACACTATTAAAAATCAATAATCATATACTCAGGAATACTAGCATTGCAGAGAAACAATATGGCCAGAACGGTAAAAGCTCAATACGAGGTTCATGGGTATTGGGAAAAGTTTCCCAAAAAACTCAATGGATTTCTACAGAATGGCACAAACCACCTACCTCGAGGTTAGAAGGTCATTATAAGTGAACCTCGAAGGGTTAATCTCTTTAGAAAATCGAAGATCTACAAAAATGTCTAAAACGTTCAACCAACGATAACTTTGAAAAGAAAAGGAATCATTAAATGAGGCTCTAGACAATGGGAGAACTCAGAGAGGCAATTCCAATGCAACCAAAAGTGTTTGATTTGGAGGAAAGACTGAGGCTCAGGGGCTGGTCGAATATCTGCATTCGTACCTTCGCTCTCAGATGAACCAGAACTTGAAGAAGTTGGTTCTATCCGTCAGACGTGCCCCAGTGTTTTTAATAAAAAAACATGTATACGACATGTACTCTTGAAGTACATGGTGTGTGCATTAATTTTCCATAATCTTTTCTAGGTGGACTCCACATCACCCCACATGACGTAGTGTGTGGATACTACACGACCATCACACTTCCTCATGCAGAAAGGTAGTACACAGCATGAACTCATAATGTAAATGGCGTGTACTTAGAAAATTTATAGAAAATCCTCTTTTCTCCAAAACTCTAGGAAAAATAAAAACATTCCTAAAAAAGAAGATCTGAGTTCTTACAACTATAATATGTCTTTACCTTGTGCTTTTTATTGATTTTATGCTATGTGTTACTTTACCTGTGTGTTACTTTACCTTCGTGGTGTTACACTATGTTTTTTAGTTGTGGAACTCTCAGAGAACATTAGTGTCTAAGGCTCCCTACTGAGTGTCTATATACTCACATCTACATGGGCTTTACCCACACCTTGTTGTGTCTTTTGAAGATGACGAGAAGATGGGTTGAGGCTTGAGGGAGCCAGGACTAGGTGGTACGTAGAAGAGACAGGTTGATGTGAAATTATGAAGAGCTGATCTGTACCTACCCTTCAGGTAGGATCCTCAGAGGATGACCCAGTAGCTGATTCCATTTTTCAGTTGTATTGTTCTTTAATTTGTACTTGTACACTTATAGTTGGGATTGTATTCTAGCTCTTTTTTACGTTCAACACCATTTTACTACAGCAGTTTACTTCACAATTGCTTCTTTTTGTGTTCTCAGACCATGTGTTTGTAATAGTGATGGGAAATGCCATCTTTTTTTAGGGAATACGCCTTTCAGTTATAGTATCTATCTCATGGACTATGTATGGTTGTCTTGGGGTAGTCACAACATGGGCCCTCAGAGATGATTCATGACAAAGTGGTATCAAAGGAGTCGGTTCTACCAAAGAACTAAGACTCTATGTGGAAATAGTGTTAAGTGTTTTGAGTGTGGTTTTCAGTTTGGGGAGTCCACTATTGGTGTGGCAGCCAACGTATCCATACACCAGGACCATAAGTTCTATTTTCTAACTCAGCACACGAAAACAATGATAGTGTGTGTTTTGAAAAGGCTTTCATATGTTTTCTTGAGTCAGCTCACCAGTTATAACTTTTAACCGTGGTACACCTATTTCATTTCATGATTCCTCCATAAATTTAGCCACCCAGGTTCCCTGATAGAGTACATGATGAAATCCCACTGAACGATTAGGCCTTGGTTCAGGTCCCCCCTTATGGCATTGGCACCTCTAGGTGCTGTACCAGAAGCACCACTACCTGTTGGACAGTTGTTGACACAAGCCCCACCAGCAGAGGGTGCACAATGACTGAGCGCATTGCAAGAGTTACAGCGGTAGAGGCCTCTGAGGATCTGAGGTGAGACGGACCCACTTGTGGCTGAATACTAGATGGAGGGTGTTGCTAGAGTTTTTTGCATAGTTGTGAAACCATCTGATTTTAGAGTGATCCTGGAAGCCAGCAATTTTCATCCAGTAGCATGGATATGGTGGAGCCTGATGCTCTAGATACATGATAAGGCGACCCTCATCTGGGAAGTATTCGAGGTCCTTTTCAATGTTGAGTGAAACTAAGTGACCTTTCACTCCCTGAATATACAGGAACTGATGCACTAACTACAGGGCAGCATGACAGTGGCCCAGTACTTAGCGAGGTTCACTGATCTCTCCCGATACTCCATCGACATGGTGTGAGACCCTTTCATCACGGCCTGGACCTTTTAGCATGGTCTCCAATGGGAGATCAAAGCATCTATGGTATCCCTTCGAATTCTGTGGTAGGATGGGGTGCTTGAGAGAGCACTTTTGGTGGAGATCTTTGTAGCTGAGCATGCACTAAAAACGAGATCACCCACCAGACGACAAGTAGCTGATTAATCTACAAGATATAGTAGTTAGATGAAATAGTGGTCTAAGTGGATTGGATCTTTGGGTGGACAACCCCATGATGCAGGGTTAGAGGTGAGAGGCTCACAAGGCAGAGAAAGATGGGTGCGGGACACACAGTGTTACATGTGTGGTGGGTAGGGTCATATGGCTCGCGACTCCCTGACCCACCATACAAATGACCAGTAGATGGTAAATGGACTGCTGAGGCAAATTCAGAGGCTTTAGTGGGGAGGTCCATAGGGCGGTGTACATGGAAGATGAGATGGTCGTGCAGTAGGCAGTGGGCGGAGATTTGAGATTCTCCTGCCACCACTTCTAGGTGGTCCACCCCGACCATAGGGAGCAGTAGGACATGGACAATATCATCTCCAGGCATATGATGCCTACGACCACGACAATACAGTGATTATTAGTGGTACAATTTGTGTCTACTCCACCTTGGTTGTAGTACTTATAGTCATCGGTTCTAGTCACTCTTTTATTTCCATGACCCTCGTTTGGAGAATAGAGATTTTGGTTGAGAAGTTATCGAGATCCTTACGGCTAAAGACACCTACAGGAGCATATTTGATGATAACACACTGTATTCGGAAGTGTGAGCTTACTCAAGGAGGCGAGAGAATCATCTGGGATCTCCTAGTAGCGACATTGAGTCCTGAAAAAGTCATCTTTGGTATGGACTGGTTATCCCCAGTCCATGATCGGATTGAAAATATAAGGCACAATGTGTGGTGTGTCTTCACAGACGAGACCAAGTTTTCCTTCACCAGTTAGAAGTGAACCTTTGTAGCATAGGATGGACGTACCCAATGGAGGGTGAAGTCGATTAATGAAAAGTTGGCTAGCCATACCCTAATAGAAGTTGATGTTGACATTCTGAGCTATCTTGTAGTTGTGGGACAGTATTCCTTTGTATTTCTATATGATGTTTCAGGACTACCTTCACACAGAGAGGTAGATTTTACATCGACATGTACCCCCGGATGACACTGATATCTACACCAGCATATCAGATGTCTCCTATGGAGATTCGTGAGTTATGTGTACTATTGGAGGACATGTAGGTAAATTGGTTTATAAGACCAGTGTTTCATCATGGGAATCCTCGATTATGTAGTTCAAGAAGTCATATCGGAGTTTGAGACACTGTGTGGACTATCAATGCAGGAACCAGGTGACCATAAAGAACCAGTGTCCACTCTTGAGGATTGATGATATTTTTGATCAGCTGAAGGTAGATTACAGGTTTTTGAAGATAGACCTCTGATCAGGCTATCATCATCTATGGATACGACATGAGGATGTGCAGAAGACAACTTCCAAATGTCGGTATCTCTAGTATGAGTTCTTCGTTATGCCTTTCAGCGTGGCCAATGCTCCCGCAGTGTTCATGGGACTCATAAACATGATCTTTCATGCATACCACATTTTCTTCATGATGGTGTTCAACGATGACATCTTGATATACTCAGCAATGGAGGAGGAGCATGCCAATCATCTGCAGATAGTTCTGGATACACACCGAGAGCACAAGCTTTATGATAAAATCTTAAATTTGCATTTCTGGATATGAGAGGTCCACTTTTTGGGAAACATTATCTCTGGGGATAGAGTTTCAATGGATCCAGAAATGATAAAGGCTGTGTAAGCTTGTGAGCCTCCCAGGAATGTGACAGAGGTTCAGTGTTTCCTAGTTTTTACTGGATAGTACCGAAGATTCATGCCTGACTTTTCTAGAGTTGCATCACCCTTTTCAACATTGAAAAAGAAGGTGAAACATTTCTTTTGGATGGAGAGATTCCAACAAAGCATCTAGGAGATGAGGTAGAGACTAACAAGTTCCACCATCTTGAGGCAGTCATAAGAGGTAATTGGGTATGTAGTCTACTACAACACATCATGGACCGTTATTGGATGTGTCCAAGTGTAGGAGTGATCATCGATCTCTTATGGTACATGATAGTTGAGACAATATGAGTAGAACTACACTATCCAAGACCTGGAGTTAGGAGCATAGGTCTTTTTCCTTGACGATGTGGTGATATTACTGGATGGGCGAACATTTTACAGTCTACTATGATCACAAGAGTCTCATGTATATATTCTCTTAGGAAGTCTCGAACATGAGACAACAGTGATGGCTATAGTTCCTCCAGGACTATGACTTTGAGATAGTCTATACTTCTGGTAAGGGGAACATGGTAGCAGATGCACTAAGTAGGAGGTCTGGTCTGTAGTTGCTGAGTGAGGTTAACGAGAAGCTAGCTGTGTTGCAGATATCCTTTAGGGAGAGATAAGGAGCAGCATACCTCCAGTATATGAAAATCACACCCCAACTCCTTCAGCGAGTCAGGGAGGAGTAGCTTGGGGACATTGAGTACAAGTCTCGACAAGCTCATATATCCTCAGTGCAGGCACATGATGGATTTTCTAAAGGTGGGGAGCATGTCATTGACTTCAGAGGATGTACCATGGTACCAGTGGAGCTACAGGATTTGGTGTTGAGGGAGTTCCATACATCCCCACTGGTGGTACATCCTGGTGTGTTAGAGATGTACCAGAACCTCTAGTGTCAGCACTGGTGGCCAGGGATGTAAAAGGAAATGGAAGAGTTTGTTTAATGATGCCTCAATTGTCATCAAGTGAAGGTTGAGCATCAGGATCCACTAGGCTTAGCTCAACCATTGGAGGTTCCATAGTGGAAGTGGGATGTTATATCCATGGAAATTGTGACAGGGCTTCCACGTACATCTAGAGGACTTGATTCCATATGGGTCATCATTGAATGACTCACTAAGTCGGCCCAATTTCTACATATCTGAGAGTAGGGATCAGTAAAGGGAATGTGACACCTCTACGTCCATGAGATCATGTGACTTCATGGGGTGACATAGACTATCATATAGGACCGTGACAGACATTTTACATCTCGATTTTGGAAGGGTTTGTAGGAGGAGTTTGGGACTCAGCTTCATTTGAGCACCACCTTTCATCCATAGATGGATGTTCAGTCAGACCGGACCATTCAGACACTAGAGGACATGCTTCATGCATGCATCCTTTATTTTTTCCATTGTTGGGAGGATCACTTTTCCTTGGTGGAGTTTTTACAACAATAGTTACCACAAAACCATTGGTATGGGACCATTCGAGGCCGTATATGGCCGACATTGTAGATAACCTCTATGGTGGAAAAACCTAGGGGAGTCCACACTTATGGGTCCAAAGTTTGTATGGGATACCACAGATAATGTGCAGATCATACAGGTACGAATGAAGAATGCACATAGTAGATAGAAGTCATATGCTGATATAAGATAGAGACCTTTGGATTTTTAGGAGGGGGACCAAATTTTCTTGTGAGTCTATCCTATACGGGGACTATAAAGATTTGGATGAGGAAGAAAGTTATCACCGAGGTTTATCATGCTATTTCTGATACATCAGAGGATAGGTGAGGTGGAAGATCTCTTGGCACTTCCACCATAGTTGGAGAACGTGCACAACATCTTCCACGTATCCCAGCTGAGGAGATACATGCCTGGCACATCTCACATCATTGACCATAGCAAGCTGGACTTAGACGACGTGGATATGTTTATAGAAGTTCTAGTAGAGATTTAGGATCGATATAAGTGGTTCCTTCATGAGTGGTCGATACCTCTGGTGCACGTTCATAGGCAACACGAGATCCTCCAGGAGAGCACAAGGGAGTGGGAGGCTCAGATTCATGCTCAGTACCCCATTTGTTTCCTTAGTAAATGTTGTGACTTTCAGGGAAGAAAATTCCAATAGTGGGGAGAATTTAAGGACCTGGATTTCCATGTATTTTTTTAACGGTATGGAATTTATACAAATTTTTGAAAATTGAAGGCGTGTGATTTCGAGTCCCAGTGTGCCCGAAAGGAATTTTTGAACATTTTTTCGGGTATGTTCAATAAACACATGAGTGTAATTATCTAACTTTTATACATTTTCTCGTATTAAACATCTGAGGTCACCGTTGAATCCGTAATGCTAGGATTCTCTTAAGAGAGGCTTCACTTAGACCATATTAGATTTAGAGAAAAATATAGTTTTTGAAACATTTTAATATAATAAATAAAATAACATTATTATTTTATTTTTATTCTATTCCTCCAATGGACAAGTCGTAAGGTGGGACCAATGGCGTGTCAATCCAATAAATGGATTGAAAATACAATCGAAGTGACAACAACATTGGGAGAAATTTGGATTCTTTTTAATTAAAGATCCACCATTAAATTCCAACTTCATTACTTACCCTCACCCTATTCTATATATATGGAGCTTGGGGGAGGTACTGACATAGTTTCGCCATGCAATGAAGTGCTGAGGATCACCATAATGCCGAAACCTTCGAAGATGGAGTTGGCCTAGCTGGAGGTGATGGTCGACACCAAACCACAAACTGGAAGGCGGTGTATGAGTGGCGTCATTCGGAACTAGTTGAGGGGATGAAGAATTCCGACCCTTCTTCAAGAATGGACGTTCCTCCAATGTTTTGATGGAGGGGTTTTGATTCTCCTTTCAAAATGATGTGAGTTTATTGAACTCCCTAAATATCCTTCTTAGTATAAGCTATCGCAAAGGGTGAGGGCCTAATGAACCCGGCACTAATACTCAACTATCATCCTATCCTCCCCCTCCCCACTCGGACGACCATGAGAACGTCGACACACGCCACAAGAGGAAGGTTATGGCTCGTCCGCCGCAATGAATGGAGGAGTTAGACGACCCAATGGTCAGATGAGGAAAGGTAGTTTCTATGACCGTCGTGATGCCAGTGAGTAGAATCCATGACCAAAGCTGCATCAGAGGCTGAACCCAACTCCGGTGGGTTCCACGTTGCGACAGCCTCACCAAACGAATAGCCTTCGAGCCGTTTGGGAATCCAGTAGACCGGGGGGTTACACCCCTCGAATTGGACTGAACCATGTCATGGCCCTCGGGCTGGACCACCTCCCTCAGGCTGGACTGCCTCCCCCGTAGAAGGCCGACACCCTCACACCAGGCAGCCTCCCTCACACCAGGTTGCTGCCCTCTGAGCAGGCTACCGCCCTCAGACCGGTCTGCTGCCCTCACACTAGGGTGCCACCCTCAGACTAGGCCATCCCCTTTGATCAGGGTCGATGACCTCACACCGGGGAACCCTATTCTAGTTGGGCCACCAATTCTAACTATCCCTCTTTCAGGATAGAAAGAACAACACCCCAACCCAGACCAGGTCAGGCAAGGTCGGTGTGACTGGGTTGGACCGGAGCCAACCCCCACCAGGGCCAGAAATTGTCAAAAGTCCTTACCATGAGAACCAGAATCATTTTTGACAAACCATTTATGGAATTGGGATCCATGGATAAAGTTGACCCTTTTTTACTTACTTCATTATAGCTTTTAAGAAGCATAGATTATGGTCGGGTTGGATCTCCCCAAAATCTAACTGGGCCCTCAGCACTGAAATGCCAATAATACATTTACTGGGGGTCCGAATAACGCGACATATTTTTAATTAGAACCCATATTACATTTTGAATCATTGGGTTACTTATTTCTGATACTTTTTGTTGGTTGAGATACGACTTATGGATTGGGGAGTGGTTCTCCCAAGCGCACTACATATGAAACCCTATGACTGGATGAGACCTGATGACTGCTAACTTCTCGAAATTGAGTAACTTGATATCCCCAGTGGGGAGCAGCCTTTGTATAAATTGGTGATGTGTACCTTATCAGACCATGTTGGGTAGGGATGACTTTTTGGGACCAAACAGATCCACGAAACATGATGGGGAGGAGTACCTCTGCAGGTCATGGTGGGGAGAGTCTATAGTACATGATGGGGAGGAGTTCCATAGCAGACCGTGTTGGGTAGGGATGACCCTGTGGGACCAAAAAGACCCATAGATCATGATGGTAGAAGTAACTCAGTGGTTTAAGGTAATTGTGAAGGGCCTCTTTGTGACGTGGTAGGCCCACTATACTTGATAGATAAGGAGCACTCCAACAGCCCAAGCGTTCGACGATCTAATTGGGGATGTTACTCGTTTCAACCACTATAATAAATCCTGGTGTGATCTCTCTTTACATTGTTCTTGTAATTGAATTTATTCTATGAGGTACATTACTTGTGTTGTACATTACCTTTATGGTGTTACCCTATGGTTTTCTTTGTGGAACTCTAGGAGACCTTCGGGGTCCCTACTGAGTATCGTTATACTCACCCATGCATGGGCATAACCCGAAACTTGTTGTGTCTTGTGCAGATGAGGAGTAGCTAGGCTAAGTCCTGAGGGAGCCAGTACTAGGAGGTACAAGGAGGAGACATGTGGACATGGAATGATAAGGAGATGGTCTATACCTACCCTTCATGTTGGATCCTCAAATTATAACCCAGTAGCTGATTCCATTTTTTAGTTGTATTGTTATTTCGGTTATATATGTACTATTACAGTTGGGATTCTTTTATAGCCCATTTTTACGTTCATCACTCTTTCACTATAGAATTTTACTACACTATTGCTTCTTGTTGTGTTCTCAGACCATGTGTTTGTACAGGTTAAAGTCATTGTCTTCCAATTTTAGGGAACATTCCTTTTAGTGCAAGTCGTCAGCCCCATGCTTATAGAAGCCGGGCTTAAGGTAGTCACTGTATAGGCCCTGGGGGATGAGTCATTAGAGTTTTGATGCTGTTTGGTTGTTAGAATTTATTAATAGTGGAAGAGTATTTTCAAACATCCAATCCAAAAGGAAGCTTCTAGATGGAGAACACTAGTTAAAACTCCCAAAGTCTTACTTTGGTTTCTTTTTCCCTTGAGCTTTAAATTCCTGAAGTCTCATGTAAATTTTTTGAAAACATGTATTCCCATGAATAGAGAAGTCGTAGTCCTAGAACAAAGAAAGCATATAGAGACATCATAAAAAGAATGAATGAAAATCCTCTACCTTAAGGGTGTGTTTGTTTTAATTCTAACATATTATGTAATTCATTTTTCTTTCTGTTATGAATTAAGTGTGGGCGAGTCAAAATGTTTTTGTAAAAAAATATGATCCATCTTTTCTTATACATCCTATCATGGTGAAATATTAAGAGTTTAAAATTTAACTGAACTTCATTTGAAACCATTATGCATCCCACTGTAGTAGTTACTATAATAGGTACTATTTGGTACTGTATCAGTTGGAACTATTCACCTTAGGCCACTGGTATGGGATTGGAGTTCTCATGGCTTTCGGGCAACCCATGCCTTTGGGTTAGTAGGGCTTTCAGGCCTCCTCAAGGCATTCGAGCCACATGCAGGTGCCCCAGAAAAATTATAAAAAAAGGAGCTTCCCTAAAAGAGGATTCAGAGAAAGTGAAATCACTAGTGCATAGCCAAATGGATATGTCAAAATGATAGGGTATAGCTATTCCAGCAGAACTAGCTTCTCCATACATGAGAATACTAGCCAAATGACCATGAGAAGGTGGAGAGCTACTATTGTGATGCAGATTCTAGGTAGGGGCAGTTCCTTGTAGATAGTTTGGTTGAATTCCTTAAGACCTCCGGGTAATGTAATCTCCTAAGCCTATGTGACATGTCATCTCAGATCCTATGAGCCTTATAAGGGTTACACCTTATCCCTTGAAATAGGGGTTATAAAAAATCAATAAAAATGAAGTACTTCCGAAAATTCGGGCTTAACTCCATTACTACCCATCTTCATTTTTTTGTGTGCTTAATTGAAAATCTGCTTTTAAGTTGTTTTATACAACATTGAGAGTCAGCATTGGGGAAAATGTTGAGTTTTAAGTGTGGGGGAGATTGGAAATTTTCCAAAATCACATGACATAACATAATTTGTGACCCACAACCTTTATGGAAACATATTCTGAGACCTCCCTTGAACCACATGGGGTTAATTGGAATTGAGGATATGGGTTGTGGCCTCACAAGGGTTGGTCCAACCCATGAAACTGGGATGGAACTTGAACATAATGATCCTATAGTAACTTAAATAATTGGAAATTGTTTTTAATGTTTCTTGTCAATGTGAGTTTGTTTCAGAATGAGAGTTGATAACATGGATTTTCATGGAATTTTTATAACTATTAAATTGTGATGATTGGTTTCAGAATTAATTACACAGATTACAATTTTCAAATATTCATATAATTGGAAGTTGTATAAGGTATAAATTAAAATGGATTTTATTATATGTTTAATGGTCACTATTCATAAATAATAATTGAAATGTAAATTTTTATAATTTTCTTAAAATTGATAGATGTTTTTAGATTTATAATTGGCATGCATTTTGTTATTGGAATGCAATTGGGGAATTGGTTGAATAGAAGGATAATTTTCTAAATGGTGAGTTACCTAATAGTGATCTTGAAAACATGTTTTACATGTACTTATTTTGGATTGTACATAAATTTATTGGTTTTTAATCTTCTTGTGACTGTTTAGTCACTTAATTCATGTATGTCAGATTTTAGATTTAACATGATGTTCCTTACTATGTGAGAAATTTGGATTGACATGGTGTTCCTTCTTGGCTGAAATTAGGGGTAGGAAATGGAGTTCCATCATATATTAGATTTTATGTTAGACATATTTTTTATTTTCAAAAGAACTTATATGACATAAATTTTGTTCTTTAAAAAATTAAAATATGGGAAATATATACAGTTCATTTCAGGATGAATTTATTGGTCATATATTTTCATCCTTCCTAGAAAAAAGTATGGTCTTAACATGTCATTCCTCCCTTTATGATATTATACATCGATCATGGAATTCCTTCTTGTCTAAAAACTATAGGATTGGAAATGGAGATGTTACATATTGGGATATTGGGTTGGTAATGGTGTTAAATCATAGATGAGATTCTAGGATGGAAATGGCCTTCCATCTTGAATGATATTGTGTGTTACAAATGGGTTTCATTCATGTTTCTTCATGATGTTTCAAGGAGAGTGAAATATAATATCAAGCCAAAACAGGTTTTCCTAACGCGAGGTGTCAACTTGGAATCCAAGGGTTGGATATTTAATTTATGTTATTCATTAAATTATAAATTAATTCATACATTTATCATAATATTCCATGAAAAAAAATACGGAGTATATTTTTTATACATATTTTCTAGAGGCATACTAAATCTTAATCAATACCTTTGTAGGCCTTCATTTCTCATGAGTACTAAAGATACTCTGACATGTTTATTATAGGTTTATTTTTTGGGTGAGGATGGTGTTTGATAATGGGAGATGGCTTTGATGATTACATAAACTATGGAATGTGCATGAGGTCAAATTTTTAGGGGTTCCAAATTGTTTTATTTCTTTTATTCTAATCATTTATATTTAATCGTCCTAGTAGGTTATCGTTGTTTTTAAAACATGTATGTTTGGGCCATTAAATCATATGCTGAATTATTTTTAAATGTCAATATATTTTTCACACTCTTAATATTTAATATAATTGGTGATTTTGGGTTATTTATTTGTTATTAAATTGTGAAATGTGGGGTTATAGTCTTCCCATCATATAATAGTAAACCCTTGGAGAAAATATGAAAACTATAGTGTATGATTTAGCAATCATGAAGACATTTGATCAACCCTTATTTTAGATATTAATAAAATGTTACAATAAAGTAAATTACAAATTTATACCTCATAAGAATAAAAAAAATGTAACACTGGTAAAAAAGATATATTGGAGTTCTCTATATTAAATATCTATAGCACTTTTCTAATATATGTATTCTTACATAGACTACGAAATTACATAAATTTATCTCTATATATATTCATACCCAATATATAGTATGCTCATATCTATAATTTCTTTAAGAATATGTTTTTATAACCAATTTTTAGATACCTTCGTGTATAAATATCATATCCAATCAGAATTATGTCATCCACATATGAAACAATAGACACAATAGTTTTCACACTATGATACAATATACCAAATATTAATACATCTATTTTATAAAATGTAAATCTTTTAGTTAAACATAAAACCAATATTTCAACTTCAATGATATTATTTCAAACCATAAATAATAAATCAAAAATTATATAATATAGAAACAATATCTAAGACCTTAAAACCATTATATTGTATCATTTTTACATATTAAATAGATTTCTAGTATGGAATGATTATTTTTCATATGTCATGAATATTTTATAATCATAATAAATTATTATGTAAAGAGAAATATGAATGGAATTTGACATAGATATCACTATGTTGTCATTTTTTTATTACCAACACTATGCTTTTTCATATACCCATTTAAAAAATAATTATATATGTTAGTCAAAACTCTGATATATATTCCAGTTTATATTAAAAACACACAAATAACCTATGATTTTATACCCTTTATGTCGATCCACCATTAACTAATTCTAATTCATGTATATAAAATTAAATAAATATATGAGTCCTATAACCATTTCTTAGAATAAAAAATATACATACCTTCTTTATGTATATTAGTATTATAATCGTTGAAATCAACATCATCATAATTTTTAATAATAAATCCATATCTTTGATGCTCCCAATGAATCCAATACAAACTATTATGTCCCTATGATGTATGAGTTACTTTTTTCCATTTTTCCTTAAAAAACTATCTAATATTATACCTCAATAATTAATCTTATTCATTTTCTTTTGAAAAAATATCATTATTTTTAGAAAACCTATTCAAAGAGTAATATATTACTTATTAGGAAAATCTCACGACAATATCCAAAATAATTTTTCTTAGTTTGATGATTGAAATATTATCCATTAGAATCATTAGAAGTGCAATAAAAATATTTTTTTTATATTTTTGGGAAAAGTTTATATAAAACATTAAATTTAATATAAACATCACATCCCCAAATAAAATACAAAGACAACCTATGGTGTTTGAAATTATATATCTATATAAATTGTTTCATAACTACATTATATGAAATATAATTAGGATTGATTATTCTCATTTCAAGAGAATAACCCTCAAATAAAATAGACGAGTCTTATTTAATTATAATTAATTAATACTCCTCCAACAATGTATAATTTATCCTTTTAGATACACTATTTCATTACGGTGTAGATGTATAAATGGGTTTAGAAATAATTCTGTAATATGTCTAAGATCAAAAAAATCATGACTTATATATTACCCACCTCAATTTCACCAATGTATAATAACAGTACTTCTAAGTTAATAATGTACATCAGTTTGAGAACATTTATCAATTCTAGTGTTTCAAATTATTTTTTATGAAATGTGTAACAATATTTAACAAAATAATCAATAATGTTTGTTAATTACTAATGATAATAATGGGATTATATAATATTTAGCCTATCTATATCAATATATAATATGCCCAGTTTCCTTGTTGAACTTTCATCTTTTCCAAAAAATTGATTTTTGATCATTTTATCTAAAAAATACATTAACACGCGTCAAATAATTAATTATAGAAAATTAAATAATTCAACTCTATAGTTTCATGTAATGTTTTTCATATTCATTTTTTCAAGTTGAAAATGAATAAACTAAGTGGTCTATATGTTATTCCTTTTATCCTTTTTTATTCATAATGTTTTAGACAATATTTTCTATATATATAATATATAAATAATTACTATATTTCAGTTGAAATAATATATTTTAGTATCATAGATTGAATATATCTTATTCCCATTCATTAATGAATCATTAACCTACGTAAAAAACATATTAATAAAAATTCAATTTACAATAGTAACATATTAAATTTTTTTAATTAAGCTATTAATCTATAGGGTATATCAAGATATTATGTTCACACCCATATTGAAATCACAGTTTTTATTGCCACAAATTAGATCTACTTCTCACATAAACAAGTATATTATATTTTTGGTATATTCACATCACCATAAACATGTGAAACACAACGAATACCCAATACCCATTATTTATACTTGGAAAAAAGTATTTCCACAAAATATAACTATTTATACTCTTTTTCTTATTAAAACTTATAACACCTCTCAGTTTATTAGACAAATATATAAAAATTTCTCAAAATGAAGTATGTTTTTATGAAATTTTAATTTTAAATGAATTTATTTATAGTGAGTATAATTATTTATAAAGTATCCAATATTGAATTTTATTTAATGTAACCCTAAAAAAATACGGAAATTATACATTTATTTTTTAGAAGGAAAGGATTTATACTTCCATATGCTATTAGTTAGAGGAGGATATTATTTCATTAACATGATATTCTCATAGTTAATAATATCTATAATATCACAAATAATGCATAAATAGTTGATTAAATAATAATATATAGATATGGAACTATTAAATAATATTTTTAATATTCCTATCAACTTTTAATAAGTTTGGGTTATTACACTATGTTTAAAAAAATTGAAATACGATAATGGAATATCAATGTTTTGTCCATCCATATTCTTATTTTATTATGTCAGATAATATAAGATCACATGAATTTTACATTACCCAGGGATTTGGATGATCAAATTATTTATAAGTGTTTTGTTTCAACCGAATATATCAACTATGTGTTTTATTGATTTTAAAAATATCACCATTACATAAATCCATATTAAGATTTATATACATATAAACTTCTAGAAATTTAATATACATATATCATTCTATTAATCAATTTAACATTTTTTAGTTAGGTGAATGTATGACTATTGTTTACCTAACAATTCATGATTTATTTCCATTATGAAATAATAAATTTTAATAATCAATATATATCCATATACATGTCATATATATGTTATATGAAATGATTTCTATATGATCTTATATTAATCTATAGTAAATAATTACTTCATCATAAAAACTATTTCCCAATGAATGATATACTATTTTCTGGTAATTTAAGATAATAGTTATAATAAGAAAAATGGGTCAAGTAATAACATAATTCCACAACATAGTCTTTAACATAAAATGAAACAATCTCAAATGATTAAAATGTATACTGGACATATTTTTATTATAAGGAAAACAATGACCAGAAGAATAAAAGTTGAATAATCATTAAAATTGAAGTGAATGATTTTTGTGGTTATAATGAAGTGAATTAATTTGAATATAAATATTACCAATGGAATTGGGTTCATGGAATATAATAAATATTATAATAAATATAGTCATCATTGTTTAAATAAAGTAGTTATATATAAAATATTATTATTACATAAAATCATTTTCTAATAGTATAAATTTTTATCACTAAAAATTAAAAATAAATAATAAATAAACATATAACATTTTATTTTCCATATTAAAGAGATTTGATTTTTTTCCAAATTCATTACTTTAAAATAAAAAAGCTTTTAAATTTTATAATTAAAATTGTAATATATATAATTTTTATCATTAAATGTATTATAAAATTTGAATTAACGCATCATAATTATCTCCCTATGAATCTTCCAACATTTACTAAGATTTTTTAGTTTTTTGTAAATATTAAATAATTATATGAATATGAAAGAAGTATTATGACATTATAATGATATAAAAATGATTTATTAACTAATATAATTGATTTATAGATAAAAAAGTATTTACCTCATTAAAATATTTAATTATTTATTAAAATAACTAGTTTTCCAAACATATTAAGAGGTTTCCAAAAAATAATGTATATATTATGGCTTTATAAATACTTATTTTTGAATATATATATTTTCTATTTTTGGAATAATTTATTTTAAAATATTTATGTTCATAATATTTTAGAAGTTAAAAAACCAATGCCTAAATGTAAAATTCCTTTGATTTAAACTATGTTGTGGGAAAAGGATTACAGTATTCCCACAACCTAATGTTCAAGGGATATATTTATAAATTAATGAAAAATTCCCCATCATTTTCATTAAAAAAACTATCCATGTTCCCATTCATTTTAAATCAAAAAACCATTTATAATTTTTTAAATCACATTTCCCACCTAAATAAACCTTGTCGGGGGGAACTTATATAGTGTAGTGTTTCAAAAAATTTCTTTTCCTCTCTCCCTATATTGATCATAAGATTAACCCCAAAGACACATAGTTGGGTTATGGTTTAAAAACACACACATATATATATATCATTCATGAACCCAAACAGTAATGATATAATAATTTCATTCTCAATAATTTTTTGTGAGATACTAGGTTAGAAATGAGTTTCAAATTTCATCTCAATTCCACTCCCAAAGTTATTCCTATAAGTTTCCCTAAAGGGACCTAGTAGGTTTGGTATATCAAAAGCATTATCTATATTTATATTTTAATGACTCAAAATATAAGGATATTTAATGTTAAAATTAATGATTCATTATGAGATCTTGCATGATAATGTTTTCCTATCTTTCTATCATTCCCGATTCAACATTATTTATATTTAATTGAATTACCTTATGAAATGATGTTATGTTTTGTTATTAAAAATACAAAACTCTATTAAAAAAATATATTTTCCTTTTATAATGACTCCCTATAGAGATATCAAATTTCTATAAAAATTATTTTACTCCCATGAAAATATTTATCTGTTAGTTATTTTTTCTCTAACAATTTCATTAATTGATATTAATAAAAATTCATATGCAATGACATTATACAATATGGTAATATAATTATAAATTATACATTCAATTATATTTTAAATATACTATAATTCACACAACATTAATGGATATTCACCAAGATATCAACGTACTTAAATTTATTTTGGGAAAAATAATAATACTTTTAACCATTACTAATATATTTTAATGTATTGGTTTCATAGACATATACTTGTACGTGGTTTATTTAAAACATTTTGTTATTCATTTTTATCCAAACTATTTTATAAAACGGATGAATTTGGATTATTATGTTATGGGTGGGGCCTATAATTATATATCATATTGATTCCTCAGTGGGTGTCATGAGAATAACTGGATCATTTATTTTGGGTGACATTACCCATTTATGCATGATATATTAGAAAAGGTCCTTGATGGTATGATTCTTTTGTCTGCATTTGTGCATTCTATAAACATGAAATATTTTATTTTAATCCAAGTTGATATTTATTTTCATTATTATTATATCCATGGAAATATATAACTCTCTTGTTATTAGTTAATTGGAATTATTTTGAATTATTTATTCTATGAATATTATATGTTACTTGTATATTCCATGATTTTTTATATATGCAATCTGTTACTAAGTGTTTGTTTTTATCCAATTATTTTGTTTCATTCTTACTAGGTAACTAAGAAGAGTAATTATTAATGAGCTTTTGATATTCTACGTTGAATAGTAATACTTATTTTTAATTTATTAATGGTATTTTGTGTTTGAAAATTTAATGTAAGAATAATGTATGAATGTATTCTCCTAATACTGATAAACAATTAGATCATGTCCAAAACTATATCTTTTATTTAATACCAAAATTTTAATATAACATCTATTTTTAGGTTATTGGATTCAACATTCAATATTTGGTATCAATGAATACTTAGCAAATAATTTAAACATCAAATATAGAAGAATATATTGAGAAAAAAATTTAGAATAAAAAATCTGTATATTAAATAATCTTTTTATAATACTTTACATACATATTAATATAATATTTTGATTTAATATTTATATTTGTTTGAACTAATTGACTATATTTTATTATTTAAATATGGTTCCCAATGGAGTGAATAGATATCATATAAACACCTATAATAAATTTAAGGATTTTACTCAATAGAAACACAATGATTCTAGTGTTAGGTATTATTATTTCATAAAAGTAAAAATGTATTTGACTTAGTCTATGACTATAAACATTTATTTTATGGAAAAACATGTTTTTAGACATATTTTTTTTAAAATGTGGGGCAATGCTATTTGGACACAACCTCAATCCATTAATGGAAAACTAATCTATGTGTAGTTTAAAAATGGATATCTTTCTCCTTGAATATAATACATACGTTATAATATAGATAAAAGGTTAAAATTATAATTATTGGATTTCATCTAATGGTAGATATTGATCAATGATAGTTAGTGATTACAAACACTAAGAATGGGGAGGAGATAATTAGTATAAAATTGATGAATATTTTTTCAATATTCATTGAAATGTAATATTGTTCATGAAAAATGAGATGACTTGGAAATTCACTTCCTTAATTTAAGAACATAGGTAATGGAACCACCTTTTGGTATAATTTTAACTTTACATGGTTATAAATACATGGCACAATGAATATGTAATATAGAAATCAAGATTTATTACATATTTGATGTGATAAATTGAAGCATTATATGGGGATAAATCTCTGAATTGTTTTTAAAACATAATGATATATTATCTAGTACCATAAATATATACAAATAATTCCCGATGTATTATGTTTTGATGTTTAATATATATAATGAGAAGAAGACTACTCAATATATAGAGGGAAATTTAGTGAAGTAAAAGAGAAGGAGGGGATAATTCCCAACACACACTAACTGTTTCACTAAACAACATAGGATGTTCATGTATGTAATGTTATATTTTTATATGTGTTAAGACAAATAAAAACAAAATCTTTACTAAAAAAGTAATATTAATCCTTCAAATGATAAGTGACTTAATTCAAAGGTGATGGGGTGATATTCTATACAATTACCCAAAATCAATTGGAATTATCCATTGATGTGGATGGTGGAATATATTTATAGATATCGTATTACTATAGTAGATTTTTATGTCCCAAAATTCATGACTATAGGTACAGTGATCATAAAATAAATGTTATATAATGATTTACTTGATTCAATTTCTTTTTAATAGTTTATTTCCTAAATTTTTCTTTTTTTATCATAAAATCATATATTAAAAAAATAATAAAGGAGTTGTAAATACATTTTTTAAATATCATTGAAATGAGGATATGTTGAGGAGTATATATTACGATTAATAGAGTTTCCCAAGAATAATATTATATTTTTAAAACATTGGTCATATTTGAGGCAGTTATTAGTGTAGATAAGATCTCAATGTATAATGTATTAAAGTAAACATATTATGGTTATTAATTTTAGTGGGTTAAAGAATCCCTTATTATTATAGAAGATACATAAGTATCTGAATATTTCCCAGAAATATATTCAGTGTCTCATATTTAGAAAAATTTATGGGAAAAATAAGGGAAAACCCCATCTATATACGGGAGGGATATATAGATAAAGGGTTATGTAGATATTATGAAATAATCCATTGATTTTTTTATTAAGAAATTACTTAGGTATCAATCTAAGAAAGAAGATTAGTTTTCCATTGATCTTATGCACAATAAAATACCCACTAATATGACTCATTTTGAATAAAAATAGAATAATAGTTCCATATAAATAATCAATAAGATGAGTTTATATATAAGGGATTTGTCGGAATTGGTTTTTCTCATTGGGGATCCCATATATTTTTTTTTTTAAAAAACTATACTTTTATGAGTTTGTGTATTGTGTATAAATAAATTATATCTAGAATAATAATGAAAATTTCACTGTTACCAAGAATTGAGGACATTATACTAATTAATACCTATCAAATACCTATCATCATTCCTGTTAATAAAAGTTAATAGTGAAGGATGATGATATATAAAATGTTAAATTTTATATAATGGATGTATATATTTCTAATAACAAATTTTGGAATGACCAATGCACCCTCAACATTTTTGGATTTTTTGAATAATGTTTTCAATGATTATCTTGATAAATATTTGTTTTTTTAAATTATGATATCTAGATATACTATAAAATATATAATAATTATGAGAATCAATTTTTGGTTCTATTTTACACTCCAATAGAGAATAATTTTTATTTTAAATCATGTTGTGTAAATTGATTCTCTAACATATTTCTTTTATTATACAAATTTTTTCCACTGATGTAATATTTATGATCATTTAGTGAAAATGGTCATTATATAATATAAAACAACAATGAATATAACTAACATGCATAGAATTATTTTCTAGTAGGTTAAAATAAGTTAATTTTTTTAATTTTTTATACATTTGGATATCGCATTAACAAGGATAAAATATCAAAGGGCCAAATTCACATTACTAAAGGAATGTAAATAAATATTTCATTAAATAATGAATAGATTGGAAAATGCACCATTATTAAAATATGACATATATACATATCAAAAAATTGTAAAATATATAATCAAAAAAATATCAACATGAGAAAAATGAAATGTATAGATAAATTCAATGTTTATGATTTCTTGAAACATTATAAACCTGATATTGATGAAATGAGGGTGAATTAATGGAATTGAAAGGAAATAGTGTTTTATCCATGATGTGAATGGTAATAGATACTATATTCAGGGATTTCATAATGTTAGATATGGAAATTTTTATAGAATGTGAATAAATATTAGATTTTCAAGTAATTATCCAACCATATTTACATCAAGAATATATATATGTCTTAGTAAGATGATAATTGTTTCAAAAAAATTAAATTCCATGAATGATAGGAAATTAATTTTCTTAGTCAATGAATATGTGGTAATAATGTTTGTAAAAAGTATATGTGTTTGGTTATCGTAGATGAATCAAATATATTACATTTCCTATACACCATAGTCTCACTATGTTTTATATAGATTTGAGAGAACATTTCTTATGGGACAATATGATGTGATAAATTGTTGAAATTGTGATAACATTCTTAGTATTATCAAAAGTAATGTTTAATTGGAATAATCCTCTTGGTTTCATGGGAAATCATCCTAAACCAATGTAGATATGGTATAATATTTCAATAGACCATATAACTATAATTCCAAGAAAATATAAGAAGAATAATTCAATATTGGATATTTGGAATACCATACTAATACTGAAAATTTTAATGTAATAATTGGGGATATATCCATTCAGCCTATCTCATTGCTCTAAATTAATAATTTTGTGAGATATAATTTCATTCCTATATAAATAATATTGGATCCTAACAACTATTTAATATTAAAAATCTAGATGAGTCTTTAAAAGTATTTATATATTGAGAAACATTTGAGCACCACCTTCTATCTTCAAAATTATATGTGATCTAAAAGGAAATTATAAATACTAGAGAACTCGGTGGGTTCAGGGACACTATACATACAAATAACATTGGACCAGTATCTAAAATAGGTGTAATTTCTCAATAATAATACCTTAAACTTCATGAATTTGTAATTCATCACAAGATTTATTTTATGTGAATATATTTAATACCCCAACATAAGTAGATTAAGTTGGGGATATAAAGCTAGTATCATCATAGGTTATTAAATATTCCATTGATAATTAATGAACCATTTAAATCATATGTTGATTTCCCATAGAAGACAAAATATCTCTGTTGATAATCCAAATAAGGACATAGATTTTAATTGTGTTGAACATATCATCACGAAACTATAATCATAAATTAGAGATATAAGGATTGGAAATAGTGGGAACCTATAACAAAGGTAAATTGGATTTTTTAAAATCATAGGGAGAATTGGATATGCTTATTAACTATTATTAAGGACACCCAAGAAATCTATATTTAATGAAATATTCTATGTCCATATATTTAATAAGTACATGTTAGACCAAAAACACATACACATCACTAGGAAATAGATTTGTCACATAACTTGTGTTATAATGAAGAGATTATCAAAATTCTTAAAACATGAGATAATCTATGGTTGAATTAAAATACATAGATGATGATTATACATTTGATGATTCCAAAGATAAAGGATGAAATTTGGATCTTAATGATACAATATTTAAAAATTACCTACAAATATTTTTGGACGAGTGTATACTAAAATTTTTATGGAAGAAATTATTTTAGACAACAGAATGTAAGTCTTGAGATTCAACAATAATATATAATCATTTTATTATAAAAACTATTTCAAAATTCATATATTATTAATTAATCATCTTAAAAAAACAAAAAAAAATGTTTCATTCACCATAACATCTTCAAACAATACAATAGATCAAGTAACAACATAAGGAAGGACAATAATTTTGAACTCTAGTGAAACATACTATAAAAATAATGACGGGTATAATAGATAAATTACTATTATAAATAATATAGTAAGTATAGGAATGGATAGTTTAGAAATATGGAAAATAATGTCAATGATTTTATATGTAAGAGTGAGTGTAAATGAAGAGGAAGATGATAGTTAGAATCTTACCATCCGAATAGTAAATATTGATGTTATGATAGTAATGTAAATATAATATAATATTTTATAATAAAATTAATAAATTTCTTCTATATGAATATAATTATAAATTATAAATTACAAATAATGAATATTTTTTAATAAATAAATATTTATTTACTTAAATATTGCATACAAATAATTTAATTTTTTTTTTGAAAAAAGGATTATTTTCGAATACACAAAATCATTTTTTTAATAGTAAAATTTCCCAGTTATGGAATATAATTTCCATAAAATTTAAATTATAAAATAGAATATTTTTAAAAAAAAATATTAAATAAAAAATCATTGGGAAAAATTAGAATAAATTTGCATATACAATATGTATAATAAAAAATGAATAATTTTAAAAAATTTAATTTAAAATATTTTGGTTTTCTGTACAAAATTTTTTATTCATTAATGTGATGTATTTTATATAAAAAAATAAAAACCTATATATTCTTCAAATACTATATTATATTATTATATTTAAATAATCATAATGAATAAAAATATTTTCATTCTCCAAAACAAAATACTTTAGTGTATTATTATTTTTAAACATTTCAAATTCGTATACCATGTCATAAAGGAAAAATATCAAGGACAAAAACCATGTTAGTAACAATTGTTGTCAATTTATCTATAAAATAAATTCCAAGGACTACTTTGTTTAATTAATAAACTTTTTCATCACATTTTCTATAAATATCCACCCATTATCCATTCATCTCAACTCTAAAACCACCTGATGTCCTTATTATTTCATTTATACCTTCATGAATTTTAATAATGAGTCTTGGGTTGATAAATACTTATTACTTTATTTTGTTCTTGTATCCGAACACAATATTTCAAAAAAAATGATATAAGTGGAAAAGGGTTCAAAAATAACCATTCTAAATTTTTTATTCAAAAATCCAAACATTATGGATCAAAAAAATTTATTTTCAACAATATTTTTTATCTTCTCATGGTATATAAGAGTTTAAAACTCTATCTTCACTCCCCTCATGAATTTGGTCATATAATCATCTCTAAATACAATTTATTGAATCCTTAATATATAATCCTATATTCAAAACCGCAACTCAACAGTTCTAAGATGTTTAGTGTCATGAATATTGATTGTATAAAATAATGTAAGGGTTTCCATTTTTACACTATCTAAATTTAAAATTCATTTATATTCCTTTGAAATTACATTATTTAATGTTATTAGGTTTTAGGATTATGAATCCATGATTTTTTCTATAAGTTATATTTACCTCTTATTATTGTTATTTTTATTGGGTTCCAGAGAATCTACCCCATTGTATTATTTTATTTCCATTACTATTATATAGTTTTATTTATAATTTTTTATCACATGATAATAGTGTTGATTCTTATGTGCCACTATATTACTGGTAATTTCCTTAGATTAAATTTAATTTCAAACAGTTACATCAGTTCCTAAGATATAATACGAACAGACATATATGATGTTAATAATATTGAAATTACATAATTTGATCTAGATATATCATGATCAAAGACAATTATGATGTTTTAATGTCTTTTTTGGGAGATTTTTAAACATTTATAATTCTTCTAATGAAGATAGTAATTGGTGATATCGAGTAGATGAGATTATGAGGAATTTTACACTAATAGAAACACCACATGTTTCAATTTTCATTTTTCAATTCTATCAATGAAATTTAGAGTATTCTAGATTTATATTATTATTATTGTATACAATTTTATTATATACACTAATTTAAAAAAAACAATGAAATTTATTTCCTGGTGAGGTAGATTGTGTATGGTGTATCTGTAGTGGGATAGAATTGATTAAATGATAAAGATAATTTTTTCACTTCTAAAAGCTAGTGATATCTAAGGCACGGTTTACTATGAGAGTTGAATGTTTGAAATATTCATGGACATGGTAAACGAAGGAATGTACATTTAGAAATGTAAATTAGTTATAATTCCAAAAAGGATGATGATTCATGGTGTTTACCATTATAGAATCCATTCTTGGTCTGCGAGTAGTACTCACCGGTATTGACTTAAGGGCCTATAAGGTCACAAATTTAATAGATTTAAAGTTGTGTTCTAATTATTTTGAATAAAAATATAAAGCATTTTGGTTCAGAGTAGGTGATTCATGATATTAAAAAGCTTAAATGGTCGCCTTAAAATAAATAAGTTCATTATATTCATGTTGAGAATAATTACCATTGAATTTATTTATTATTATAATTATATGTTATATTGTAAATACACGAAAAACATTTAATGAGGGAATATTATTTTAATAGTCATGGTTGTGTTATTATTTATAGAAATATTAAGTCAGGTTAATGGATTTCTTTTCTCAAATAATATGTATATATATATAGATTATATTGTAAGTATGTTATTGAAAAAAAATTTTATTTTTAAAATATTTAATAGGTCAAAATATTCCATTTGTGGTTTATTTATTGGGTAAGATATGTTTGAGGTCCATGAATCCATTTATTGGTATGTAATTCCCTAATATATAATCAATATAAATCTATAATTTAAGGGACTATTCATACACTTAAATTTGATAGCTCTTCTCCAATATCAGCCACATATTTTAGAGATAAATTCATCATTCCAAGAAAGTATCCATTCCTACTTCAGATCAAATGAACAATGTTATGGTGGTTTTTAGGATGTCATAATGATCATCATTGATCTGTTCTAGAACCATGAATCATATTTTTTATGCATCAACAAAAATTTAATATGTTTATTGATGTAATAGAGGGATTTTATGACGGTTCAATCAAGGAAAGGTCACTAGAAATGATCCATATTATGTAGTGTCTTCAAACCATATATTCTTTTATTCGATTTAATTTTTTAAAGTTATTTCACATTGGATCATTGAGATTCATACAATAAAATGCATTTTTTTGTGAAAAAATTGTTACATAAAAGGAGGAAATTTTTTTATAACAACAACAGTCCATCAACATTCATTATGTTCAAAGAATAAAAAATTGATATCATGTTATCGATTTATTTTTGATACCAATAATTAACTAAATGTTGATTATATTTTTTAAGGGGTCACTAAACCTGTCCAATATTATTAAATTAATCCTTGATATAAAATCAATTCTACATTTTATGTGTTTCAAAAAAATTTAATTAGATTAAAATTTATTTTTCAATTTTTTAAAATTGATGACCGTTTATTTGTATATATGAGTGTCTGGGTTATAATTTTCCAAGAGTATGTGGGATATGATGGTTTATAGTGGAACCTTGTTTTGGCTATATTATTATGGAAATGAATGTTCCCAGTGGAGTATATCTAATTAAAAACTATTATGAAATTTAATAAACATTCAAAATTACTAAAACCAATGCATTGAAATAACAAACAAAAGGATAAATTAAAAATTAGAAAATACATGGGCATGAAAAATAAACATATAACCCTAAAAATAATTAAATGGGGGTGGTATATCCCCCTTATTAAAATTAATTGATGATAAATAGCGGTGGAACTATTTTTTTCAACTCAATCTAGTTAGCAAGTGTAGTATAATAAAACAACCTTTTTAAATTTTCAAATAGCAGTCATAATGCTTCTTTTCACTAACCCACCCACTCCTTGAATAAGCCACTATGGTCGAGCAATTGTGTAGACCATTCATGTAGAGACCCAACCCTAGATATCTAAGAGCTTGTGTTTGCTATAAATTATATTGGAATGATTACAATGAATCAAGCCTTCAATGAAAAATTAGTTTAGTTTTCCTGGAAAACCAGATACATAAATGGAAATTGTTTTACAAATTGATACACAAATTAAAACATATTTTTTATAATTAAATAAACAACATCGAGGATAACTCAAATCCATCTTGTAGATTCTTGCATTTATTTCATAGTATACTTCTTGAATTATTGGGGAATGAAACCTAAAAATTATGAGCTCAAATTCTCAGTAAGGGAAAAATATAATAGAATAAATAATGAATAAATATGAATAGTCATTACAGTAATGTAAATAACTGAACACATGTTCCATGTCTTCTATAAAATAATTGAATTTAAATATGAAATATAACAGGGTAATAATAAGAAACTTATGCCATTAAAATAACTAGATTTGGAAAAATAAAAATAGAATGGTATTAAACTAAATCACATTTTATTAATCAATGAGGTGAAATTAAATGTATCCATAGATATTCTGGTAGAAAATATCCCTAATGAATAACAACTAAAAATACTATGAAGGAAAGTATTTATTAATGGATGACATTTCTAAAGAACATGAGGACATATTCTTGTTAATAACATTCAGAAGATGGTTTAAAACTAAGTGTATAAACCCATTGACACATTTATTTTTCTCATAATAAACTTTCTACGCATTGAGAAACTATTTAATTTCTAGGTTGCACCCGTCATTTCTATTACAAAGCAGAACTCATATGGAATTCTCAAAATTACTAACATGTCGTATCAAATAAGCATATTGGATGAGAAATATGGATCAATCAATAATTCACCAATTGATTAAATAACTATCAATGTAGGAACCATCTGTAAAATCGTATACAGTTTCGAATTAGTAAAATCCATGAAAAATTAAATGGATTATAATGGGAAATGTAAATTTCAATGTTCTTAGGAAATTTAATACTATTAGGTGAATAAAAAATGAATCACTGAAGGAATTTGAATATTGTCCTTATCTATGTCAATAATAAACCATCTAGAGGAAGAATATGGATGGTATCAATAAATCAAATAAAATGCCTCAGTCTTAAATATTTCTTAATCTTGAGATAAGTAATTAATTTCACTTTTAATCAAACTGATGATTATTTCATGTTTATAGATTTATATTATTTTTTAATAACTCATACATAACAGCTTAAATCTTACAAGTAGACACTAATACTCAAAATTTATTTTCTTATAAAACAAAAACTCTTTCAAAAGATACATGGTATCATTTCAAGTTTTAATAGCGTAACATTTCCTTTATACCATCATTGAATATATTTTTCTTTAAGTCTTATGAAAAACATTTCAAAACATGGGATGATCATAAAAAAATAAATAAGGGATACACATAGAATGAAAATGGTTAGTCTTTAGATAACATGAAAACCATGACTACTTTATCATAATGTATATCTTTTCACATTGAAGAATTAGTAAATATACTTCATTAAATATAAGCTAATTTCTTAACCATTTTATAGCCAAAATATTACCATAAATCCCATATAAAGTAACATATAACATATAAAGGTAATTTGAGACATAAACATACATAATAGAATAAAGCTACGGTCGACTTCCAGACATATCGATAAATAAAATAGCTATTCAAATGACTTCCATACCCAATGAATTGGAGGTTATAATGTAATGACCCATCTTTGGTTTATCATGAAACTACCCATGTTTGATATATCACATAACCACCCATCATTAGTTTATTATGTAACCACCTGTCAAATTTCCACGTACCCGTATATAATCATAACACATAAATGATTGAAATTATCAACATTTAACTCATATAATTAATTTTACATTCACAAGAGATCATTTAAAAATATTTAAATGGTAAATAAACTTTGAAAACTAATTTAAATTATAAAAAACTTTAAAAAAATTGAATAAGGTATTTCATTTCCTTTTAAAAACATTACGTCTTATATAGGAAACCAAATATTAAATAATGGTTATGGTAGTGGGGGAGTCATTATTGCCACATATGTTAAAAAAAATAATTTTTTTCATTAATAAAATTAGTCATAGAAATAAAATTCCCGTTGAATGAAATTAAAACTAAAAGGTTTGATAATACACCGTATAAAATAAGATATTGTGTATCAGAAAAATATGATAGAATAAATGGAGATTGAGATGATTTCCCTTAAAAATATTTTATCATTAGATCTAGGATAAATCAGTGTAATAATTTTTGTGTGGAAAATAAAAATATACCAAATATAACAAGATATTTAGAATAAAACAATCAGAGGTCACTCACACATATTCTTGGAAGAAAAAAAATGACATGGATATTTAACTCAATGAAATTAGATTGAATTAAGATTGCCAATACAATGTTTTTATAATTGACATAAGAATTTATCAATGGGGTGATTATGTGTAGCCACAATATATCCACACAATGGGGAGTGGAAAATAAAAAATGAATAAATAAACAGTGGTTCAAAAAATAATCATGGCATAATATAATCAACTATGTATGCGTAAAACCTAATAAGTTAAAATTGATTTTAGAAATTACCTTACAAAGATCATTTTGGTAATAAAATAGATTGAATATCTATATTAACTATAAATACAAATAAATCATGTATAAATACAAATAAATCATGTATAAATACATGATATAATATCAAATTTCATTTCTCACATAATCATTCCATGACATAATCAAGATATAGAAGATTAACCCAAAGAATGGAGAATGGGGTAAGGCGTTCTGTTACATTGAGTTCGAAAAGTCATGTGCAATCGTTAAGTTCCTAAATAACACATTTTGTATTATTTATAATTTCATGATAAAAATTTTCATGTTTATGTTTCCTTTCATGTAACATATTACAATGTTAAAATTACATAATTATTTATGTCCATATCAGTCGTTTTGTTGGTATTCGTTACATGAGTAGAAAATGAACTTATTTTGATCCAAATTTTCCATATTGTAAAATTAAACCATATAAATAATATAATACATTATTTAAATACCATATATATATCTAGTATATATTTATTTATAATATCCATAATATTTTGAGATAATAAATTAAATTCACCGTTCATGGAGATGGTAGTCTGTACATACGCGTGAACGGTGCATTAATTTCATGGTCATATTAAAAGAATGATAATAAAATGATAAAAATGTATATTAGGATACCAATTTTATATTAATTTCATGTATTTGTCATAGGTTTAACAAAAGCAGCCTTTATAAATTCCATTTATAGCATTAATGATTCATATCAGATTTAGGGGTGGTAGTCCACACTTCCTCAAATGAAATTATCGTAATTGGACATCATGGAAAGGAAAAAAGGTATGTTTTAAATAAAAATTACATAAGAATAGAGACAATATAAATATTATATATATCATAAGTAAATATTTTTCCATCATAATGGCCACATTGAGAGGTGGTAGAAGGAAATGGAACAATAATCATTTGGGTGGGTTGTAGTTTGTCGTACAAAGAAATACTATGTTCGTATCCATTGGATGGAGGTTTGTGTAAGTGTAGTTCAAAGTATTCTAATAAAACCATCCTAGTATATTTATTATATTAGTGTTGTTATGTAATAAATGAATATAAAGAGAATAGTTAGTGGAGAAGGAAAATGAAGTAAAGAATCATGATAAAGATTTAAATCCACATCGGGTTACTTCTTTTGATTTGAGCTAGAATGATTTCGTGAATTTCATTCTGCAACGTTAAGGCTTATATAATGAAATTATTGATGATGGAATATTTTTTAGAAGTATTTGGGAAATAAAATGGTCTTCATATCTGTGAGTATGTTTGAAGAGTTGGTGCCCTTTTATAAGGGGAAGGAGGGGCACTTTACTAATGTCATGAAATATTTTTTTTTATTATAAATTGATTTTCGAATTATAATATTTCCAAATTGATAAATTTATTTGATAATTTTGTTATGGGTTAATATAATATCATAAAATAGTTTTTTACATGTTTATTTCATAAAAGTAACCTTATCTTTTAGCTTTAACCCTTAGTTAAAAACCATAACTTATACCACGCCTTCTTATATTTTCAAAATACATGGTTACTGTATTTACAAATAAACCCCAGTAGATCCATAACTGGATAAATATATATATTTTTAACATTATATTGGTAAATTTTTCTAATATTAGTTTTTTGAGACTATTATATCTTTTAATAAAATAGTATCTATTTTAAAAACTCATTTACCTCAATTCTGACACTATTTAGTGATTGATTTTGGTTAAAGTCATAAAACATGATTCCTTCAATCCAAAAAATATACTCATCCTTGACAAGTCTATGTCAACCAAATAATTCATTTATGGCATAAAAATGTTAAAATTACATTTATTGTGATAATTATAGTATTATTTATTAGAATATTTCATTAATAACTTAATCAATGCATCATCATTGTGACATAAATAAAAAAATTATTTAAGGTATAAAAATTATAAATAACATACCATGATGTATGAAATATTTTTATCTTTATATTTAATATTCATAATCAAGTAGATAATTTATATAACCCTTCATTAAAATTGTTTCATTTAGAAGATACATTTTTATGTTATACTTCCCTTTTCATTAAATTAAAAATTATAAAAGGTCATTATCAAACACAAGTAGGTCCATGGGTCATAAAATAGACCAAAGGATAAAAATGCCCATTAAAATCACATAAATTATGATTAAGACACGTTTTATAGTAGTTTTAATTTATTATAAAATTATTGTTTATTGTTATTTAACATATTTACCTTTTAACCATGGTTAATAAAATTAATTACTGAACTTACTATATATAATGTACAAAAATAAACGTTACCTATTTACAAAACATTAAACTTATGAATAAAATTATGGAATCCATTTTTACAAATTCAAAAAAAATGGCAGATATTAATTTAAAATTAATTCATGTTTTCAAAACAAGAATGTTTGTTTTTAAGAAGTAAAACTATCTAATTATTGACATGTGTTTATGTCAAATTTAAATGTGAAATTAAATATAATGACTAAAATTGTATTAATGATAAAAAAATAATCTAATTACACAGTAAATCCAATTAAAAATAAAATATATCTATATAAATAAAAGAGACAAAATGTCAGTTTTGAATTAAAATGCATTATTTTTCACTATTCATAAAAATATTGATATTATCCGAAAAATAACAATATTTCCACCAATGTAAATTTGGATTTTATTATTCTAAATAAGAAGTTAATTTTTTCATATATAACATATAAAGGTGACACAAACTATTTTTAAAAAGGGTTCACCATCAAGAGGAGTTAAACAACCTTTTAAAAATATTACAGTATTTTATGATTAAAATTGGATTCATTCTAATAGTAAGCCTTTAAAATTTATTGGATAAATTTAAAAACATTTAAAAAACATGTGTAATCATATTTTAGTTAGTTATGTTTATTCCTTCCCATACAATGTCTAGTTCTTAACTACCATTTAAAGTAAAAAAATATTATTTTATTATTTTTTTTGTTATAACTCGATGTTGTGTGCTATGTTAGATTTTTGAGAATACTATTATAGTGTTTTAGGTACACTATCATACATATTGTCCCCATTAAAATAAAATTAAAATTCAATTAAAAAATATTAAATGATATGAAAATGGATTATTCTATAAATACCCAATATTTTAAATCATTCCCCTCTTTCAGAAATTATTTCTACACAATTTCAAAAAAAATTTCATAAACATCATTGAAAATCCCACATCAAAAAAGGATTCAATAAAACTATTACATTAAATGAATGAAATATAATTTAAAAATTCACATGAGAAAACACAAAATAGTATTCAATGTTATATAATATATATATATATATATATATAGAATAAAAACAACCCATATTATTCTTATGGAAAGTGATAGAAAAGATGATCAGGAGAATTTTGACAACTAGAAAACCATAATATTGTGATTAGTGAAACGGTCATTGATTTTCTAGTAGGAAAATTATATAAAAAATATTTTTTGTTTTAATATCAATTTCATAAAATTGAGGAGTTTATTTATGAGAATGACAAAGAATATAAGGAAACAGACTTACTTGTCAAGTGGTGTTTCATACTTTAATAAATATCTACCAAAAACACATCTTTTATCAATACTATGAGTATTCATGATGACATGGTCACACCTGAATCAGTAGAATCAAATTCTAGAGAATCATGTAAACCACATAATATTAACTATCTATTCATCATATCTTGAGACATTAACCAAAATCAAAGTTGTTAGTAAAAGTTGTGATAATCCCACAAAACGAATATTCCTTTATAAGAAGATAGAGAACTTTTAATCACAATGATTCAACAACATTACCCAAGTCTGATATAGACCATTCAACAAAAAATTGTCCTTAAATACCTAAAACTAATCCAACAAAAATTGAATCCCAAAACATAGAAGTATTTTTCAAATAGATTTCTAAGATCAATTTTAACAGTTATTTCTAAATAACACAAACCACTCTTAATGTCTCATACAAAACGTAATTAACATAATCACATATTCTATAAATAAGATAAACATGTGAATAAATACTATATTTCCTTATAAGTCCCAAATTAGAAGAACATATTATTCCCAAACTATAATCTAACCATTATTCCTCAATTAAAGACTATATTATTCTATTTACCTTAACCATATAAATTTACGAAAATAAAGAACGTCTGCCAAAATAATATTTATCACATAACCCCGAAAACATTTTCCAATACAAATAATATTCATTTGATAATATATAAGTTCCCAAAATCAGGTTATTATGTATCCATAAACTCATTAAACTAAAAATTAAAAGTAATACTAACTAGGGACTTCACGTAGGCCAGTGGTAGGCGATATAGCCTTGTCGCGCATCAGTTGTGGGATCGATTCCCACGGCCTTGACTGAGGGAACATGGTTTCTCCATTCCAACAGGATGCCCTTTTTCTAAAACTATAAAATTCTTATAACATTCCCGAAATGAGATAAATCATAATTTAACTTCATGTTTATCCCATTCCATTCAAAATAAAATAATCCATAATTTCTTCATATTAAATGATCATATAAACCCTAAAGGTTCTTTATAACAATATCCTCATAAGAAAATATATTTTTCCTTAATTATAATTTTTATATAAAAAGTATAAAGGTTACACATACTATTAGTATTACAAATTTATCCCATTATTAATAAATTTAGATATATCATTATCCATAGATCCATCATAACTCTTCAATTCCCAAACTGTAGACATCTTAATCATTGAACATTCATCATGATCCTTTATCCATTATTCCATCTTATTCATTAATAATTATTTCCTAAAAAATTTCATGAATAATGTAAAAATATTCAATAATTTAAAAATATGAGCTAAGAAAAAATCCATACCATTCATAGGTCATTTTCAGTTTCCTCATCTTCAATGGGAATAGAATTAGATATTAGTAAACATGGAGTTGTACGGTCCTACTGATCCCATTCCCAAACCATCATTATATGACATTTATTTGCGTAATGACCATGCACTCCAAATTTGAAACATTAAACTTATCACTCAGAAATTACTTCTTTCCCTTTCTTAGAGTCAACCGAACGCTTCATTTTTCAAGGGTAGTTTATTGCTTTTTGACCATTATTACCTCATCTATAACATCTTCCAATTCTTTGGAAATAGTTTTGTTGGAATTTATTTCCACATACTTGCCACATAGGTTGTTGAATATACATACCTTTTTTATTATTACCTAAACATCCATAGGGATTCATTACTTTCATATATGATACCTTTGAAAAACCCACCATGATCCAAGTGGTCAATCCTAACATCAGATTGTTGGTCTAGAATAAACACAATAGTTCTCATTACATCTCACATTTCCTTTGGTTTCTTATTCAGAAAACCACCACGGTTTTATTCACATCCATTGTAACATTGGAACCTATGAGATCCATCCATTTACTAAATAAAAAAGGTTACTATGATTATATCAATAAAATCATCATATATTATAATATGAGGACGATAAACACCATGTTATACTTATTCATGTTATCTCAAACTCGGTCAATTTTTCTAAAATAATTATCGGTCTTTAGAATATTAAATCAATTGTGGTTATAAAAAAAATTCACTTATATTTAAGTTACACCCTAACCTATAATGCTATCTAAACCGACCTCTGATATCAACTATAAGGACCTGACCTTAAACATTACTAAATCTTGAGATAAGTAATTAATTTTACTATTAATTATTTTTATGCATTTTTTAGGTTTATAGAATTAGGGAATTTGTTGTTAACTCATACATAAAAACTTATATATTACAATTTGACGCTTCTACTCACCATCCATTTTTTCATAAAACAAAAACCCTCTAAAAACAAACATGGAATCGTTTCATGTTTTAACGGCATAACTATTCCTTGATCCCATCCTTGACTCTATTCTTCCTTGAGTCATTCAATGCATTAGATGTGCCTAAATAGCATAGTAAGGGATACACAAATAATTAACACTGTTAGTCCTTGGATAACAGGAAATCTATGAATACAATATCATTATGTAATACTTCTTTTCTTTAAGAAGTAGTAAATATACATCAATAAATATAATCTCACCACAAACCCTTTTTAAACCAAGACATTACCATAAATCCCATATGAAGAAACATAAAACATATAAAGATAACTTGGGACATAAACATATATAAATAAAATAACCATACGGTTGACTTCCACATTTATCACTAAATATAATAGTTATATGGACAACATCAATACACAATGCATTGGTGGATATAACATATCCGCACATCCTTGGTTTATCATGGAACCACACATCTTCGGTTTATCAAAAAACCACCCATCATTTATTTAATATGTAACCACCCATAAAATGTCCATGGACAACTAGATAAGCATAACAAATTAATGAATGAATTTATCAACAATTCGCCCTTAAAATTTCATTTGAAATCATAAGAGATAATTTCATGATATTTAAAAACTAAATGCACATTCAAAACCTTTTCCAACACAAAACACTAAAATATTGAATAAGGGATTTCTTTTCGTTTTAAAACATTAATACTTGTAGGGGAATCCAAATATCACATAACGTTTATGGGGGCAAAGGAGTCTTCATCGCCACATAAATTAATTTTTTTGTTTAGAAAAATGGTTCATAGAAAAATGATTCCATTTTAATGAAATTAAAATTAAAAGGTTTTATTACACATAGTATAAATGAAGATTGTGTATAACATCAAAATATGCCTCTATGAATAGAGATTGAGATGAAGTCCCTTAAAAAGATTATATAACTAGATCATTTTTAAATAAATGAATAAAATTTAAGAGGAATATATATATATACCTAATATAAGTGGATATATAGTTTAAAACAATCATAGTTCATTTAAATATATTCTTGAAAAAAACATATGACCGGGATAGTAAACTCAATGAAACGAGATTGAGTTATGATTTCCCTTAAAAAGTTCATATAAAAGACTTAAGATTTTATAAATGATGTGATTATGTGTATAAATATTTTATCCACAAAAAGGGAACATGAAATTATAACATAAATAAATAAAAAAAAATTCCATACATAGTCTTGGCATAATATAATCAAAGAAGTCTGCGTAAAACCTAATGAGTGGAAATTGATTTTAGAGATTCCCATACAAAGATCATTTTGTTAATAAAATATATTAATTAAATTTATGTACTATAAATACACATAAAAAATAATAAATACATGATATTATACCAAAAATTATTTCTCACATAGTCGTATCACAATATAATCAAGATGTAAAAGATTAACCTAAAGAATTAAAATTGGGTTTAGAAGTTCCCTTACCTTGAGTTCAACTCATCATATACAATCGTTATGTTCCTGAATAATAACATTAGATTATTTTTTACTTTCCTGAGAAAAATTTTCATCATTGTTATTTCATTTATTTCAATTATTAACTTATTATTATATTTACATAATTTTTTAATTTCATATCTGTTGTGTTGTCGATATTCAATACCTGAGTGGAAAATGTGTCGGTTTTGATGTAAATTTTCTATATAGAAGAAATTTATCATATAAAAAATTTCTTACATGATTTAAATATCATATATATCTAGTATATCTGTATTATAATACCCATAATATGTTGAGGTATGTTATCAAATGCACAGTTCATGGAGAAGGTAGGTCGTACATACACATGAATCATTCTATCATTTCATTATCATATTAAATGAATAATAATAAAATGATATAAAATTTTATTATAATAAAAATATTTTATTTATTTATTTTATGTTTCATAGGTTTAATAAAACCCTCATTTATACATTCCATGTATATAATGAATGAGTCATATCACATTGAGGGGCGGTAGTTCACACTTCCTCAAATGAAATTATCGTATTTACACATCATAGAAAGAATAATGTTATGTTGTAAATAAAAAATATTGAATAATTGAGTGAATATAAATATAATATATTTCATATATAAATAAACTTCCATCATAGTGTCAACCACGAGAGGTGGTAGGAGAAAATTGAACAGTCATCGTTTCAGGAGGTAGTAGTTCTCCGTACAACGAAACAGAATGATCATATCCATTAGATAAAGGTGTGTGTTTTTTGTAGTTTGAATACATATTATAATAAAATAATATTATATTTATGAAACTATTTCTATTATTTAATCCAAGAATAAGAAGATCATAGAGTGGAGAGAAGGAAAATAATAGAAAGGAACACGAGAGAAGATGTTACCTCTGAATTCGGTAACTTCTTATTATTTCAGAAAAAAGGATTTCTTAAATTTCCTTCAACCAAATTTAAGGATTCTATGAGTAAATGAGGGATCATGGGGGCATATTTGAGCGGAATTTGTACGAGTCGAGGAGTTTTAAAGGATTTAGTAATTGGGTAGAGGTGGTGGTCTTTTATAAGATGGAGGAGGGGATCTTTAGGAAGGTATATAAATATTATTTTATAATAAATTTATTCTATAATTTTAATATTTATAATTTAATAAATTTCTACTATAATATGAGGATGGGTAGATTTCCTCCCAACCATTAGGTTATAGACAAGTTTATGTCATAAAATTAAGCTTATATTTTAGCTTTAACCCTTTAAAACATTAACTCTTACCATGTCTTCTTATATTTTCATGATATATCGTTACTATAGTTACTATAAAATTACAATAGAAGTACAAGTGGATTATTAATGAAATTCGTAACATTATATATGTCATTTTTCGGAATCATAATTTTTAATGACTTTTATATCATTTAATAAAATATTAATTTCTTAAAAACTCATTTTTGTAAATTTTGACACTATTTAGTACTTGATTTTTTTAAAGTAATAAAAACTTTATTACATAGAAAAATGTTCATTAACACATCCATAACATGTAAATGTCAAAAAAAATTGTGGATTCAATAAAAAATTTAATATTACATTTATATTAATATTTATAATATCATTTATTTGAATCTTTCTTTAATAATGTAATGAGTTCATAATTATTGTGTAATAAATTAATTTATTTATTTTATGTAAAAAAATAAGAAATAAGATACCATGATGTTGTAAATATTTATATAAAAAATTACTATTTATACTAAAATATATCAATTATATAACGTCAAATTAGAATTGTATGAGTTCGAAGATACAAGTTTATGTTTTCCTTCCGTTTTCTTTAAATTTACAATTATAAATGGTCACTATCACACCCAAGGGTATGTGATGATAGGATGAAAATGATCTTGCAATAGTGGACAATATGGGCGTGGTGAAACATGTGGAAGGATTCATGCTGCTTCCTGGACCTTCCCTTATACCTGGAGGTCTGGAGGTGGTTCAGGTTTCTAGTGAACCATTGTCAACACATGAGGGAGATGAGGGTGTCCCCTTGTGTAATATGGTTCATGGCTTGGAATCGGAGGAATTGTCTCAGGATCATAACACTTCCCAAGTAAATTTGGTAGGTGAAATTGATGAACAAGATGACCAGAATACCTGCCTTGGGCATCATGGAGCTTCTTGTGAGGATATGGGCAAGGGGTTTCAGGTGGTGGCGTCACCCGCTGGTAATGAGAAGGCATTCCCTGGTGAAATTGATGTGAAAGATTGGCATAAAACCTTCTTTGGGCCTTAGATAGCTGCTTGTGAGCATATGGGCAAGGGGGTGCAGGTGGTGGCGCCACCCGCTGGTAATGAAAAGGTGTATGTGGGCTTTGAGGTGAAGGTCCTCATTCTCAGCCATGTCTCTAATGACAATGCTGAGCTTTCTGGACTTGCTGTGATAGAAGGGGAGGTAGCTGCATGGGGGCAGTTACGGAGGATTGCTCTGATGGTGTGGTCGGTTGCTGGTCCATTGGTCTAGCTTCGAAAATGTCTAAGGCGGTGGTTGGGAGGGCTGCTAGTGATACTTCTTGCCATGTGACAGAGCATGGGGAGGTGGAGGTGCAGGTTCCAGATGATTAGTTGGAGGAGGTGGTTGGGAAGGCGTGAAGGCAAGGGGAGGGTGCAAGGACGGGGGAGGAGCATGGGAAAGGGGTTGCTGCTACACAGAGTGAGGGGTTGGAGCCATTTATGGATGTGTTCACTAGGTCTATGGTGCATGTTCCTAACTCCTATGAACCAGTTCTGATTGCAGTGGATACTTCAAGGGCGCTCTTCCCCTTTGGGTCACATGATGTTAAATCTGTTGAGGATGGGATGACTAGTGGAAATGAGGATGGTAACACTAGATGTTTGGTTCTGAGAGACAAGGATTTGTGGGATCCTAATGTGAGGAATGTACCTATGCAGATCTCTTTATTGCAGGAGGGAATAAAACCCCAGTGCTCGATGTTTTGGGGGATTAGCTCTGATGATGACTCTAGGATGGAATCCAACATCACCCAAAATTTGAAGGAAAATGACCTACATAAAGATTTCTCTTCTTTTGGGAAAGAATGCCTTACTGGGGGTCTGTTTAGGGAGAGGTCACCGCCTCCCATCTCGTGGTCTCTAAATCAGGAGGACCCTATTATTCCTGTCCATGATGAACATGGTGATGGTGGGTCTACAGTCCTAAAATTTAGGAGACCAATAAATGAGTACTCGTCCTTACCAAAAACGGTGTACATGAGGGCTTCCAGTAATGATTCTAATGACTCTTTTGTCAAGGTGGGCGGCCTGCTAAAAAGAAGCTAAATGTAGAGAAGCAGCAGTTTGATGTGAAGCAGTAATGTCTTAGGGATTACTGCACTATAATCCTAAAACAATATAAATCTGCTGAATGGGAGTCGGTGGAATCTGATGCGTCCATTGGTTATAGTGCTGATGGGGACCCATATGGGGATGGTGACTTTTGATTGTTTTACCTGTTGTTCCCCCTTATTTATCTTTTACTGTTTGTGTGGTTTTTCTTTTCTTTTCTTTTTTGTTTATCTCTTTTTTGGAATGGGTTGTAAGGGGTTTTTTGTGTGGTTTTATTGACCTCGCCTCTCCCCTATCTGCAGTGTCTTTGTGTTTTTATTATAATAAACTATGCGAGTGGTCATGAATAACCTGACCCCGAGCCTTTATTTCCATAAAAATATGGATTTTATCGAAAAAATACCAAAATATAAACCGATAAAAATATTTATGCCCCTTTAATAAAGAAAATTTTTATATTATAAAATAGGTCATTTAAAAGAGAAAAATGCTATTTTTAAAATGGGCTCCCCATCAAATGGAAGTAAAATGCCCTTTTATAAATATTAGTGTATATTATGATTAAAATTGAATTCATTTTCATTTTAAGCATCTAAAATTTATTGGATAAATGTAAAATAATTTCAAAAATAATTGTAATCATATTTTAGATAGTTCCGTTCATTCTCAAAAAATACAACATGTAGGCGTTAACTAATATTTAATATAAAAATATTAATTTTGTATTGTTTCTTGTTATAACTCGATGTTGTGTTAAACGTAATATTTTGGAGAAACCTAATTTTGAGGGTCAAGTAATCTATCATAAACAGTTCCACTTTAAACATAAATTAATATTCAATTCAAAAATATTAAAATATATGAAAATTTATTTTTCTATAAATACCTTGGTTTTTACAACAAACACATGTGGACACAATAGAAGTTTATTGGTGTTGATTAAATAAAATTTTATAATTTGAAAATATATATTGAGGAAAATATCCATCACTTTTAAAAATCATTTTCAAATAATGAATTACGAATCATGTAAATTAAGGTGCACAAATCCCTACATGTTGTACAAGGTAAAACAATACTCCTTTTGTATGGAAAAATGATAGAAAATACCTCATTAAGAATGTGACAAGAAAATTCCATTGATATATTGTTAAAAAAGAAAAAGGGTAAAAAATTATTTACCAAAAAATTTAAAAAAAATAAAACCGTTTAATAAAACATGATTTTTAGAATAAAACAGGTTCTCTAAATAAAGAGAGATGTTAAGTTTGTTTTTGTTTAAGAATTTTTTAAAACACATTGAGTTCCAATGTCTAGAATAATTGTAATAACACATGAAAATGGTCATAAAAAATTGGATAATAATTAAAATGATTATTTAATAATTCTTATATAATTTCCATGAATAGAAATTCCGTTCAAATATCCATAGATTATTCTTTAGTAAAATAATCTTTAAAATTTATAAAGTGTCCGATATCACATTGGAACATTATTAAATTATAGCCTCATAGAGGAGTAAAATTGATTGATCGTAATAATACCATGAGATTAAATATATTACTGATATAGAATCTCCATGGACATATATACACAATATTAAATAAAATTGATGCATAACAATACAATGTGCGTCAATGACATGAAATTGAGATGAAATCCATTACATATGAATTGAAAGACCCAAAAGTTCTAATCATAAAATGAAATACCTAAATACCATCAATATAAAAGTTTTAATGATACTATATGTCAATTTGGATGTATTTACACCATATATAATAAATTAGGTGGAAAATAATTATGTATGATTCATGAAATTAAAATTAGACAAGAATCCCTTACCTTGTGTTTCTTTTCCAGCGAACGCCCCCTAAATTTAGATATTATAAACTAATGTTAATTTTAAACATTCCTATTTTTTTCATATTTATAATTAAATTTATATCCCTTATTATCATTTTTTATTCAACTACTAATGAAATTATGTTTACATCTGATGTTTTTGACCAAATTCACTTTATGTGTCAAAACAACAATTGTGGGGAAACTATGTTCATAGAGTTCATTGTATAACATCACCAAAAAAATAACCCAAAAATAATTAACTTATTTTTATATAAAATATACTTTTAAAATCCATCATTAAATATGGTTATGAAAATGTGGATATGTTAAAATCATGGAGATGGTAGGCCGTATGTGGGCATTAGTAACATTCCCATTTTTAAATAATAATTATGGAATAATGGTATGTAACACTACCTCATTCCAGAATGATTATTATATAATAAATACCATGTTATCTAAACATACATACTTATATATATATATATATATATAATTTTTTGTGATGAATGAGGAATTGCATCATGTCGAGGAGGTTGTAGTCTACGTGTCCACAAATAACATTATTAATTTTTAAGCTTGTGAAAGGGTAATAAATAAAATTATATATATATATATGTGTGTGTGTGTATGTATTTACAAAAAGATAATTATTTCATTAATATAATATATATATTTTTTGTGTCTCATTCGTTTAATTAAAACAATCCTTTATATGTTCCATACTTAGTGTGAGTTAATCACAATGCTTTGAGGGGGTAGAAGTCCACACATTGAACAAACGATGTTATCATATTAATGTAAAATTGAATGTATTAAAGATGGTTTAATAAAATCATAAAAAAATTATAAATCCATAGAAAAATCACCTTCATAATATATAAATATATTTTACATCACAGTTTTTACCATGAGAGTTAGTAATGGAAGAATGAATAGTCATTATTTTGTGAGGTAGTAGTTCTCCATCCACAAAAACATTATTTTAGTTACACATTAGATGTTGTTGTGTGTATATGTACATTTAAATCTATAAATTATAACATACTAGTATATTTAGGATAATATTTATTGTTATATAGGAATAAAATAATGATATTTCAAGAGGTGGATAATGGAAATGAAACTAGAGAGATTGTGAAAGAACATTACATTTCAATCAGGTAACTTCTTTTAGTTTAAACAAAAAATTAATCCATGGAAGGCATTATTCAAAAATGGTGGCTTCAAGGTTTAGGGGATGGACATTGGAAGTCAATTTTGGGAGATCATTCCCGAACATAAGACGTTGGATAGGTGTGAGGATGTTTTAGAGGCGGTGAACTTTTATAGGAATGGAAAATGACTCACTTGGTATTCTAGAAATGAAGTTAGGAAGGCACAAGTTCACAGCTAAAAAAAGTCATACCAATCCACCTAAACACATGAATGGAAGGTTCATGGTAGAAATAATTATATCTAATGTGTTTTGGACATGTGGATAGGTAATTTGGGCCCTTAAACATAGTTTTTCAGTTAATTTTATATCCCAATTACAGGTTAATCACTTTAATTGTTTTTAAACACTTTCAATAATATTTGTTTTTCAAAAACAAAGATGACCTGATTAGAACAAAAATATTTTCATGAATACAATGGTTTTTTTCAGGTTTTAAAAATTCAAATCATAGAAGCAGAATTTTTTTGATTAATTCTATTCTTACAGATAGACGGATTATCTATTTTAAGTAAATAAATGTTCAAAATATTATTAAGATTTTATATTAAATTTAAAAGTAAAATTCATTATAAGGAACAGAATTTTATTAATATATGTATAATTTATTCAATTTTACTACAACCCAAATTTATAATGTAACTAATCATTAATAAATATTTAAACAAAAATTCATTTTTTTACTAAAACACAATATTTTTCACTATTCACTAAAATATGATGCTTCCTAGAAAAATCACAAAAATATATCCTAAAATAATTTTGAAATTTATAATTCAAAATTAATATTTATTTTATGAAATTAAATTCATAAAAGTGTCTAAATATATAGTTAAAATAGGTTCATCATTAAATTGTGGTAAAAATGCCTGAAAAAAAATAAAGGGTTTTATATGAAATATTTGATTATCATTTATCTTATGCTTAAAAAATATATGAGATGAATAAAAAAATTATTTTATATGTAACATCTTTATTACATTAATATCAAAAACTAATTGTAATAAGTTTAATCTTTTAAGGTAAAAAATCATTGTGACCATAAAAATAGTTTTCATCTGAAATATTCTTCTAATATTCAATGGCTTGTTATATTCATTTATAATTTATTTTTTACTATATCTTTAGTATTATAAACCATCTTTTTTTATATGTAAGTTAATATTATTCATAACAGCTTGTTTATAGCTTATTATATTAAATAATAATTTTTTTATTATTTATTGTTTCTCGGTAAGACTCGGTATTGCGTATAGCGCAAGACATCGAAGATGGTTTTTTTTAATGTAACAAAAGATATTGAGGAAGGAAGTTGATGTGTATGATTTAAACTAACTCTATGTCACATTAATTGCAATCTAACATAGTGCTTCATGCGTTAAAATATGTAGAGTATATTTTAAATAGTAAATATATTATAATGTATATAGAAATTAAATTACCTTATGCGATGTCGTAGTGTGTTATACATGATATCTAACACAAGGTACTTACATTAGTTTTTTGTGGCATCACATTATCCTCACCTTATTTAAATTACATCAGCTCAATTTAAAATCGATCATAGTGATAGATTTTATTTGATACTTCCTATGATTGAAATCCCAAGTTATGAGAAGGGTTCATAAGTTATCCTACATAAAAGATAGAATGGAAAGTACAAATGTCACATGGAATACAATGTAACTAAGTCTCTATGTAAACGAAAATTATTGGAAGGTAGAGACACATACATGGAGGGAAGGTGTAAATATTTATAGGGAGTGAATGAGGCCATCAATCACAAAAAAGTGAATGATTAATGGAATGTTGAGGGCCTCCAAGCCACAAATATTTGATGACTGAGAAGGTCATCAGTTCAACATAAATATAGGTATTAGAAAAAAAATACTTCTAATTTATTTTACTGTGATAGGTAATCCTTTTACTAACCTATAATAAAAGGAAATATTCTTACATAATAGTTTTCAATATCATATGAACCAACATAACTTTTGGTTGTGCTTTGATGAAATTATAATTCATCACTTGACTCCCAAAAATTAATTACTGACAATGATTCTTTATTCCTATAGCACTAAAATAAACATTTAAGGGGACGTATGACCTATAAAAGAGTGATAGGTCATACTATTTGTCTTTAACTATCTCCCAAAATAAATATGGTTTATACATTAATTAATAATCTTAAAAAGTGTTACTAATGGTTCACCATTAATGATTATTTGTTAAATTGTTTAACTAAAGACATTAAAAATTAAATGGGACATTGGATAGGTCATTGGTTGACGTGAAATCTTTATCGTCGGTTAGTCATGGGTTCAAGACCAGCAACCCAGCCATATTTTATTGATTATCACCTAGAATACAATTTTTCCATTTCTAAAACAAAACTAATATAACTTCCAAATATAAATATGATGGACATCCTCAAAATTAGTTTAATTACTAAATAATATTTTAACTATGGTTTTTAATACTACCTCAATACATAAATACATAACTATTTTTTTCACAATGGTCCTTCCTTTGTCTAGGGTTTATGTATATTATCATTAGATGGATTACTGAATTCTGACACATTATCTTCAATCTAAAACTCTTTTGGTTTAACGCAGGAATCAGATTATATATCCAAATCTATCATGTTGATATTTAAAGAAAAAATGGATTATCCTAGGAATATCCCCAAAACTGTCAATCTAGGTGCACAGTATAACCCATTGTCGTGTACCAGGTTACCTTGAGTCAAGCCAAGATCACCTTGTCAGATTTGTTACTCATAGGCACATATATACCTGATCCATGCCCACATGTAGTATCCAAATAGGGTTATATTCCTCGGAATACCCACATAATCTATACCATACCAAAATTAAAGGGTTTTAATCTATATTTACCCTCAAATTACAACTTAGGAATCTTTTCCCTAATGTACTTTTTCCGAGATCTACTTCACATGGTTTCTACTATATTTCATTTGACACCAAATATAGTGAAGATACCAAATATAGCCTAGATTTGGTGTCTTCTATCAATTACATTGGCATGATTACAAGGAATCATGCCTTGAAAGACTATTCATTTTAGTATTCTTGGAAAACTAGATACATAAATGATATTTATGTTTCAAATGGATACACTAATTTAAACATATTTTTTCTCTTCTAAATAAACAATAATTTTCGAGGATATCTATAATCCATATAGTATATTTATTTATTTCATTCACAGTATGCTTCATTGATTCATATGGAAATAAACATAGAATTTTTTAGTTCAAAATCATAGTAATGGAAAATTATAGTGGAAGAAAAAATTAATCAATGTGAATAGTCATTATATCATGGTAAATAAATGAACCCACATACCATGTAATCAATAATTTGAATGAATTTACATAATAAATATAGAATGTTATTAATTGGAAACACATTCTATTCAAATAACACTATAAGGAATAATATATTGGGTGTTGTGTGAAACTAAAACACATTCCACTAATTATTGAATTGAAATGAAATGTATCCATAGATATGGTGATGTAAAATATCACTGAAGAATGATAACTATAACTACAATTAGGGGAATACATTCTTAATTAATGTCATGTATATAGAACCTGAGGACAAATTTTTATCAACACCATTCACAAGAGAGTTTAAAACTAAGGGTATAATCCCATTTTATTCAATTATTCATATCATGATAGTTCATCGATACATCGAGGAGATATATAAATTCTAGGATCCACCCATCATTGCTAGTAAAAATAATTCAAAATATTGAAAATTAAGAATAACTAATATTCCATGTCAAATAATCAAACTGGATGAGTATTATAGATCTACCAATAATTACACAATTAATAAATTAACTATCAATGTACGCACCATATATAAAATGGTATATGTTTTAGGCAATGGCGATATCCATGAAAAATGAAATAAATGGTAAGGGGAAATATAGTCTTTAATGATTATAGGAAATTGAATACATAATGGAGACTAAAAAATTAATAAAGGAAGTGAATTTTAATACTATCCTTGGAAAAATAAATCATAAAACATTTAGAGAAATAATAAAGATGATATAAATTTAACTAACCCAAGTGAAGTAAAATAGATGGTTGTAGTCATTGATGAAATAAAATATGAAATTATAAAAATATTCTTGAGTAAAATGTCATTTTCTTTTGAAAACCCTTTTGAAATTGATAAGGAGGATTCAAATAAATAATGATATAAAAATTCGTACAGTAACATGAGGTAAAAACAATATTCCTTTTGTATGGGAAAATTATAAAAAATGCCTCTTTAGGAAAGTGACATGATGATTCATTTTAAAGAATGGTAAAATAACAAAGCGTAAAATTTTATATATCAAATCATTTTAAAAACAGTTTTTTGAACCATTTAAAAAACCTGGTGTTTAAAATAAATCATGTTCTCCAACTAAAGAGATAAGTGAGGCCGGGTTTTCATTAAAACAAATTTAAAAATCATTGGGTAACAAAGAGTGTCAAATAGGTACTAATACCTAAAAATGGTCATGAATAACTGAAGAAGACTAAAATGGATCGTTGAATAATGGATATATAATTTCCTCAAATGGAAAATCCTTTTAATGATTGTTAGGATAAGTCTTATGGATTATAATCATTAAAATTTCCATTCTATCATGAACCAATGTCAGAAATTGTTAAATTATAACCTCATGAGGGATTAAAATTGAAGGAAATTAGTAATATCATGATTTTTATGTTCATTCAGAATATATAATGTTAATTTCCATATATAAAACATATAAAATAAACTAAATTTATAATAACACAATGCTCCTTAATGACACGAAATTGAGACGAAATCCATTACATATTCATCAAAAGACCCAAAAGTGATAAATATCGTATGAAACATCAAAATTACATGAATATAATAGTTTTAAGTACTATATATGTCAATGTTGTAATATTTAAACAATAAATAAAAAATTAGGTGTACAATAATTAAGTAATCCTCATGAAATTAAAATGAGATAAGAATCTTATACATTGTGCTTCCTTCAGGTGAAAATCCATTAAATTCGAATATAATAAACATAATTTAATTTTATACATGATTCAGAACCATTTTCATGTTTATAATTTACTTTTATTTCACTTAGTACCATGTTGGGTACCACGACTCAACAAAATATGTTTACATTGGGTGTTTTTAATGAAATTCATTTTATGTGTCAAAACAACTATTATTGGTCAACTATGGTCAAAGGGTTCATTACAAAACATCTCTAAAATAATGAACATATAGTAAAAATAATAATATTATTGAAATTATATTTTTATAAAAAATAATTAAATATGGTTTTGAAAACACGTATATGTTACAATCATAGAGACAGTAGGTCGTACGAACACATGAGTAACATTCCAATTTTTAAATGCTTATTATGGAATGAAGGTAAATAACACCATATAATTATAGAATGTTAGTTATAAAATAAATACTATAATATTAAATAATTAATACATATATATAGAATTACTGTGATGAAAAAGGAATCCCATCATGTCATGGAGGAAAAAGTCGATCGGTCCATGAATAATGTTATCAACATTTAACTGTGTGAAAGGATAATAATGAAAATGATATATATATTTATGTATATATATTTTCAGTAAGGTAATTATTTCATTATTATCATATATATGTTCTTATGTCTCACATTATTTATTAAAACAGTATTATATAAGTCCTTTTTTACTGTAAATGAATGACAATGCTTTGAGTAAGCGATTGTCCACACTTCCTCAAATGATTTTATTCTGTTAAAGTAAAATTGAATGTATTAATGTTATGTGTAATAAAAGAATTAAATAATTATAAATACACATTCAGTATTATATAAAATATATATAAATAGAGTATACATCATAGTGGCTTCCATGAGAGGATGTAATGGATGAATGAAAAATCATTGTTTCATGAGGCAGTATTTCGCCGTCCATAGAAGCATTACGTTTATTTACCATTTGATGGTGGTGTGTGTATGTTTCGGTTTAAATAATATAAAAAAAATTACATTTAGGATAGTTTTTTTGTTATATAATAATATAATAAGGATATTGTTGGTGGTGGTGAATGGAAATGAGCCTAAAGAGATTGAGAAAAGACATTACCTATTAATCAGGTATCATTTTTTGGTTTATACAAAAAAGGAATCCATGGAAGGTATTGTTCCCCAGGGGAGGATTCAAGGTCTAGGTTATAGATTATGAGATTCCATTTGGGTGGATATTGGAGGAACATAAGTGGTTGGAGAGGTGTGAGTAATTGTTGGAGTTGGTGGCCTTTAATGGGGAATGAAAGGACTCACTCGATATTTCTGAAATAATGATTGGTGTTCACATGTTATATCATAAAAAAGTAATTAAAACCATCAAAACTAATGAATTTAAGGTATATGTTTGAAATATTGACAACAAATGAGTCTTGTAAAAGTGTATGGTCATTTTATCCCTTTAACATAGGGTTTTAGTCCATTTTTTTATCACAATTACACCTTAATCACTATTATTAATTTTAATCACTTTCACAAATAGTTCTTTTTAAAAAATTAATATTATCATATTAGAACACTAATAATGTATTAATTAATGTGGTGTATATTTTTTTAAAAAAAATTAAAATCATTGAAGTGGAAATATTAGGATTAATGCTACTCTCGCAGACAGACACATTAACTAATTTTAGAACAAAATTTGTCAAAAAGATTGTTATGTTTTTATATTCAAATTAAAAGTTAAATTGATTATAATGAAAAAATTGAATTAATAGATGTATAATTGATCCAATTTTATTATTAATCATATTGACAATATAATTTAATATAATAATTATTTAAATGATAAGGCATCTTTTTAACTAAAATGTTCTATGTTTCACTATTCACTAAAATTGAAGTTTCTCAGAAAAATCACAAAATTTCATCAAAATCTAATTTTTAAATTTTTAATTAAAAAATAAAGTTTATATTTTCAAATTCAATTCATAAATGTTTCAATGTTATGATTTAAAATAGGATCACCATTAAACGAAATTAAAAATTCCTTAATAGAAATATAGATTTTTATGTGAAATATTAGATTTACTCTTAAATTATTCTTACAAAATAAGTTTTGTAAATATAAAAAATAATTGATTGAATATGTAAAATATTTATGACATTAATATCTCTAACAAATTTTAATTAATTTAAGATATTATGATATATTATCAATGTGATCATGAAAAGATTTTTCTATAAAAATATCCTTTTAATTTTTAATTGGTTGGTATATTAATATATAGTTTATTTTTAACCAATGTTTGAGTTTTATAGACAATATATTATTATAAATTAGTTAATAATATTCATAAAATCAAGTTTATATCATATTTTATTAAATAAAAATGTTTTAATTAGAGATTGTTTTTCAGTAAGACTCGGTATTGCATACAGCCATAACCCTAGAAGAAGGTTGTTTTTTCTTGTAACACAAGCTATAGAGAAAGGTTGTTCTTGCATATAATTTATGCTAACTATGTTTCACGTGCATTTCATGATAACTTAGTGTTTCATGAATTGAAATATATAGAGTATATTTTAAATAGTAAATATATTATAATATATATGGATTTTACATTACCTTATATGCTTATTGTTGTGTGTCATATATGTTATCGAACAGAAGGTTCTTTCATTAGTTTTGGGGGGCATCCCATTACATAATGTTATATCCCCTTCTATACACGAAAACGTCTCGAAACAAAAAAAAAAATGGTTTTCGGGAAATAAGGGGGGCCAAATTGATTTTAATGAATTACAAATTAATAAAAAATTTCAAAATTTATATAAATATTTTGGGAACAATGTGATTACTTATAATTCAATAAAAATAGAAAAAAAATATTTCAATTTATTCAAAATTAACTTAACTATAGTTTAATGAAACATATATTTTATATACCATGATTATTTCCTAGAGAGTAATCGTGATGATCGACCGACCGATGTATGTTGGAAAATTAATTTCATTGATTTTTTTAAATTTTCATGCAATGATTATAATAATTAATTTTTTAGATGATTTTCATAAATTTTCAATGGTTTATATTTATAAGGGATTACTAATCCATGATTATTATTATTCATGTATGTCTTTTATTTCATTCTGTTTAAATATAGTTTCATGGAATATATAAATTCTGGACCACATCGTTGGGATGCATTATTCTAGATGAGATGTGGTTACATTGATTATGGGTGAGAAAAATAATATGAGTAAGACATAACATATTTATTTAATAAATGGGGTCATAGATTATCCATTTATGGTCAAGGGATATCCCAATAGTAAATTAGGAAGAACACCCCTCTTATGTATATAAATAATTCCATGTTTTATTATTGTTTTTTTTATATTTATAATTATATTCTAACATATAATTTTAGAACATAAAATTAACCAACTAAAAAATATCTGCAAAATATTTTCTATTTAATGCACATAGAATGAGTATATAAAATAGAAAAGGAATTAATATATCATGTAAAAAATAATAATGAAGTAATATGTAATAACACCTTTCATTTATTGAATATCAACAAAAGATGGTGTAAAGGTTCATTGAATCCCTAGTTGATGGTACATCCTGCTACAATGTTTTAATTATTAGAGTGATGGTTCAGTATAACAAGTCATAGATGTAAAAAAATAGTAATATCTTGATATTTTACACTTTAGAGGTGAAGTGATATGTAAATCATGTTTATGATTCCTATAAGAGGCGAATTCCCTCAATATTTAAAAAATATATGAGTTAATGTACTTATCCAATCAAAATCCTACATTAAAACTTGTTGAGTAGTGGTTTAGTCAAGTTCTAGAATATTAATAGAGGTTTTAGGTATCTTTTCTACTAAAATATTCAATTTATTGGCTATTATGAATCTTATAGTGAGTGATACTTGGATTTGATAAAATAAAATGGAGAAAAACAATTATTTAATTATTAAGTAATATATTATTGGTAATTAATATAATGATTTAATCTTGTAAATAAATTAAATTTGGATAAAAAAATAAATCACTACATATAGTTAAATATAACAGTGATTATTACTAGTTAAGGAGACTATCATGAACATCCTTAACTTTTAGAAGTGGTATTTGTTCCTGTGTATATTACTATAGAAAGAGATGAAGAATTATGTGCTACAATCCCTACATCATTCCAAGCCTCCACAGAGTGAATGAAATGATGAATTAGTTAATTAAAAGAAGGGATGATGTCATCTCTCTGCTCGGAGCACGCAATGAGGGAACGCTAGCACATGCTGAATGATGTGTTCCCCCCTTCCCTGTGGTGGGAGGGGGGAGGATGATCATGTTCTGCTGTCGTGGAAGCCACAGATTCCCTTTGTGCCTTTTACTAACCCTAACTATCTTCCAGATTTTCCATCGATCACCTTAAATCTGATGGTGCCAGATCTTCATCATGGACATCCCCATCTTCTTCTCTCGATGTTGGAGTTCTCTAAAGCGTCGAAGCACCTTGATCTGACCCTGGTGGCTCGTTTCAACTAGCGAAGGCCGTCTATTGATGACTTTGATTGGTTCGTCTTTTCCTAATGGGACTTGTGGGATTGAGCAGTGGTCGGTCTCCTTGATAATCACTATTTAATGATCTGATTTTCCTCCAATGAAGACCTAGTTCGTGCTTGGTCCTGCGTTCCTCGACATTGCAACGGTTGTAAATTTTTTCTATTTCGATGGAAGAATGAATGTTGTATGAACCGGGAACCTACATCTGTTCCGATTTGGGTATGGCTTCCCAATTTTCCTTTACCCATTCAAAATCTAGCGATTGTTTGTATGCTTGGGAACATGATAGGTCATTTCTTATGCTCCGATGTGCGTACGTCTACCCTGAGTCACCTGGTTCATCCCCGATGTTGTGTTGAGGTGGAAATTTCTAGACCAATGGTGGTATGGGTTTGGATGTCAGTTAGGGAGGAATTTCTATGGAAGAAATATGTTATCTATGAATCCTGGGTTGATTATTGCCCAAGCTGCAAGACATTAGTCCATTCCTGTTCGAGATTTCATGCTGGAAGAAAGAGAAGGAGGCCACCGGAACCAAGATCATTCATAGAGAACATGAGATCTGTAGTGGTTGATGCTGCGACAAGCAATTTGGGTCCTCGGAGCACATTGTCTATTGACACATACACGGGCGCTCCTCCAAACTCGTTGGTGTATACTGTGTTCACGCGGCTCAGGTAGGATCTGAATAGGGGGGATGAACTGAAGGAATCTGATTCCAATGGTACTGATGGTGGTGGTGTGGCATGTGGTTCAGATTAACCCACGACAGATGACCTTCAGCAGGCAACCGAGGCCACTGTTATGCCGGAGAGGGAAGTCCATGTTATAATTTGTCGGTCGAATGCTGGTGCGGATATTCATAGGATGGGAAGTGGTAGTGGCGTTGAGTGTAAGGGCAAGCAAGGGTCTGTTTCGATTTCTGAAATGGATCAAATGTAGGTGTTTTCTCCTTCTGTGGCGGAGATAAATTCTGCTAGATGTAAGGAAAACATAAATATGGATCTTGTTGGAAGCTGCAGCAGTCCGAGTAATGCTGCTAGTGGTGTGATGATCACTATACCCACGGGGAATCATTTTAAAGAGTTAATCATGACAACTAGGGATGAGATGCCTCCTTTATGTGGCAGTGACATTATACAAAATGAGATAAAGGAGGATGCAGTAAAGTTTAAAGGTGGGATTGATGCTGAACATACAATTGTGGAACAACCTCACTGTTTGGCCATGATTGATATGAATGGACAAATTCAGAAAAACCCGTTAGTGAAGTTTCAAGAGATGTAGTACCATTGGAAGTGGGGAGATCTTGCTGATAGTGATAAGGAGAATCATGGGGACAATATTATCCCATCATATAGATAAATTGTCCCAGTGGGGAACAAGGAATTGTCAGTGATCTAGGACAGGGTGATTGCCTCTCCGCAAGAAAGGATGAGGAAGGATTACTCCCATTTTACAAAGCCGATGACTACTAGATCTACTGTTACATGTATGAAATCTACAAATGAGTTTCTTGAGATGGAGTGGATGGACCTGAGGAGGAAGTATGCTATGGTTCTAAAGAACTATGAGAGTTCAGTGTAGGAAATGGAGACTGAGGAAGAGTTTGTTTATCATGGAGGTGGTGAGGGTGGGATTTTGAGGATTTTTAGTGACTGTTCTGGGTCTGCAATGCTTGTTTTCTAATTTTTATTTTATTTTAATAAATGGTCAGGGGTGCTACCTATGGCTACGCTTTCCTGGTAAAGAAGCATATAGATGGAAAACTATATGTATAGTGTACCGTTATACCAAACTAGTATTTTCATACATAAATAAAACATATTTTTAGATGACTATTAAATACATTTCCTAAACACAAATTGAAGGACCGTAATAATGTATTGTTAGTTGATACTAGAGACATGATGTTCTTATCTTGTGTAATATCATTAATATTTCCCACAATGATCATACCATTTAGTTACCCTAATTGGTGATCCCAACAAAATAAAACCTTTATAACCTAGGGAAATTAATCATAATAAAGGCTAATTTTATATTCATAGAATGTGTAAACAATAAAGATACATAAATATATTTTGATAATGAGGTTATCAAAATGTGGGAATTATATTTGGAAACCATACACTAAAAATAATATAGCACTAACATGATTCATAATATAAATCATGGGTTTTCATAAGTCATGAACCATGAGGAAATAATGATATAAGAGTCATGAGAACATAATATTGAGATAAGACAATGAGTTTTGGTATACACATAAGAAAATAAAATAACATCCTTAGTATTGTGGGATAATTTTAAAAAACATATCATAGCCTTACATGGGGGGATTCAACTACGCAGTGAGACACACCACCATCACCATAGGTATCCCTTTCTTCATTGTGGAATTGGTTCACTCCCCAAACTATATTATTAGTCATTATTCACTCCCAATTCCATAGTAGTGGAAGAATCCCCTTAATAAACCAGGTTCAAGCCTTATTCCAATTGTATATATCCCATGAGATATAAATATTCTCCCAACGAAATTAAGGATTATATAGTTTCAACCCATCTATGGTTATAACACCACCACTAACATTGGATATAACATAACCACCATACATTGATATAACATAACTACAGTTCATTCTTATAACATAAAAAAATCATGAAAACCATTCATATGTGTTCCACAAGATCATAGAAAAATCATAATATCATAAAGTATCAAATTAATTTGGTTTTGTAAACATTTAATCATACCATATAATCTGCAATACAAATCGGATTCATAATTTTTTGTTATGGTATAGACAGTGGAAAATAAATTTATTTTACAAACATCATGTCATTATAAAAAAACCGTTTTTAGGAAGAAAAAGAATGACATCATTTGATCATATCCCTAGTCAGATATAGGTAACATAAAAAGATGTTATATTATATGTAAAATGGTCCTGGAATATCATAAATAACATCTCTTGATGAATATAATATTTCCTTGAAATGAATTTTTTCTGACTATACATTCATTAATCATTTTATAAATAGATTTTATTGAAAATAACCTTGAGAATTTATAAAGGGAAAAACAAAAAATAATTTTAATATTTTTAGGATGAAAATATATTTTCCTCTTTATAAATAACATTTTAAAAGAAGAAAATATTCTTCTTTTCAAAATAACATTTGAATCATCGAAAGTAATCATTAAAAAAATTTGAACATTACATCTAGAAAATATAATTTTCACTTTGAGAAAAAAAATTTAAAACATAATAAATGAGGAAAATATTTCTCTCCGAAAATAAACATGAAAACCTATAAATTAATCATCAATTTAATGATTGGACATGAAATTATAAATTCTATTCATGTCACCAACATTATTATGAAGATTCATTTCAAATGTTTTGTAAAATAATAATAGACATTGTTTTGAAAACACGATGACAATTATTTTAAAAAATTATTTAAAATGTAAAAACATGTTTAAGAACTTATTTTAAAATTCATAAGATATTATTAAATTATTTTTGGAAACATTTTAAAAAACATGGTTTTGGATGAAAACATATTTTCAATAGATGAGATAAATAATGATTCATTTTTAAAAGAAAAATTTGAAATATATTATGCTCCAAAGAGTGGAAAATGGTACTTTTACATAAATTTGTCCTAAATAAAAATAGGATACTAAAATTAAAATGTTTATTAGTATATATATCTTAAAAGTTTATCATCAAAAACATATTCATAAACAATCCTGATAATTGATGAGATAGTAACATAAAATCATTACGACATTAGTAATAATGAAACATAATCCCTTGGATGGAATAAAATTAAATTTAACCTATAATATCATGAGTATAAAATAATTCATGATATTATATGTCATAGGGTCTATATATAATCTTTATAAATGAATATTTCGGGAAAGATGAACATATATCACAAATAAAGAAAATTGAAACAAAAAGTCTTTTATAGATTAGTAATATTTGGAATCATGATTCCTAAAAAGGAAAAACATAAAAAGTAGACATTAAATATTAGTAACAGAATGTTACTCATGATATTACATATAAAAAAGGAATTATATATAGCTCTAAAATAGACAAGTTTTGAATTCACTTATGTCTCCCAAAAATTAAATAGAGACTAAATATCCCTTACTCATTAAGTACATATTGAATTGTAGACCCCATAAAAGAGAGATCATAATATTTATTAGTCAATACCTATAATTGTAAGGATATTAATCATAAAAAACATTATTGGTATCTATATACACCACATAAAATAAATTGTTGGAAAAACATGGATTGTGTCTCACATAAGTAAAAACGTGAGACAAAAATCCCTTAATATAAGTCTTGAATTATATCGTAAAACATAAAACTCCGTATAAAAAAATATAATTTTTTTAAAAATATATTAATTAACCACATATATATATATATATATATCATTCCATTTATTAATTTATTAAGTCATATTATAACCTATTTATTAACAATTTCATTTTAATGTCATGTTTTGGGGTACAACTGCATTGTTTTCTGTATATGTTGTGATAACTAATTTATGTTCCCCTTAATTAGGTCGTGGTTTAATAGTATAAAAAATATAAAACAATGTATAAATATCTTATATATACATTATATATTTATTGTGAGTAATCTAAATAAATACATTGATAGAAAATTCAATACACTATTAATGGATATAGTAGGCCATACGTACGCATTAAAAATATTTCCATTTTCTTATCATATTGAAATAAATAAGGGTATATGAAATTTATATATATATTATCATTATATAGTAATTTATATTTCATATATATCAAATAATTTTATAAAAACCAACCTTAATACCTTATATCGAAAGAGTGAATGAATCTCATTGCTTCGCGAGGTGATAGACCACTGTATATACAAGTTACATTATCTTATTCCCATAAAATGGTATCCATTAAGATGTATGTGATATAATAATTACATAATATTTATATCATAAAAAATATCATTTATAAAAAATAAATCCATCATTATTTATAGCCCTCAATTGTGGTAAGGGAGAAACAAATTGTTTCGGGTTGCGAGGCAATTGTCCACCATACACACGAAGAAAGACTTTGTAACCCATTTTTTGGACATAGAGATGGTTTTATGTTATGTAAATAACATAGAAACACAATATTATATGAATTATGTTGACATTATAAAAACATAATGCTAAATTATAATTTAAATTGGTGTACGAATGAATAAAAAAATACTCATCGATGAACGTTGCCTCGTCATTTGGTATCCTCTATATTTTTGCACTAAAAACCATCCTTGTTATTATATATGTACAAAATAAGGGATATGTGATTAGATTATAGGATTTTTTAATTTAATTGTGTGGTTATTATATTATCCATATGGGTTTTATGGTGTGAATAATAGAGGATATAGTGCAACATTTTATAAGGCGGTGAATGACACACTTATAATTTCTTAAAAGAGATAATACCACCTATAAAATTTACCTATCATAATGATCCAATAATTTAAAATTCATAATAATAGAAGTAATAAGGTTAAATATTCCAATAAAATGGGTTTTGGATATTTTTTGGTTTATTTTTAACCCTTTTCATTTTAGCATAACCATCAAGAAACTCATTTTTACTCTAAACATGGTTGATAATTTTTTATGTTTTCAATGATTAAGTTTGTTAATAAAATCATGTTGTAATAATTATAAAATTTAAAGAATAATTATTTCAAATTCTTAATATATTTTTATCAATACTATTTAAATGAGTGGAAAATTTAATTTAAAATTAATCATGTGTATGCGACGAGAATGTGGTGTATTTTTTAAGTATAAGATGATTTTACTATAACTCTTTGCCTAATAATAATCATTTAATGAATATAAATTTAAAATCATTGATCTATACTAATTAAATTTCATTTATAAAATTTCTCATTAGGTATTATTTTAAATAATTAAAATAGAGAAACATTATGCACTTTGAAGTAGTTTTTTTTAAATATCCTTTTTGGAACATAAAATTAAACTTATTGTAAAAACCCGAATAAAGTTCGTTTGAAAATAATTCAGTAGATTTTATATTAATAGAAAATACTTATAAAACATTAAAAATTAATTGGTCATTTAAATTACTAGATTTATTGAAAATAAATGATAGTTTTACAAAAATTGGTAATTTTCACTATTCACTTAAAAAACAATATCTTCCAAAAAATCCTAAAATTTGACTAGAATTTATTTTTGATAGTTTGATTTAAAAAATAATTCTAAGATTAGAAAAACATTTCAATGTTATATAAAATAATTATTATATTTTATCATATAAAATCAGTTGGAAGAATTTTTTTAAAGAAACCATATTTTTGATGAATATAATTAAATTATAAAAAATTGATTGATTATTTACTAATAATTTAAAAATAAATTTATATTTAATATAAAATTTATATATATATATATGTATATCATAAATTATTTAAAACTATTTATACACACCTAATTATTATCATGGTTATAAAATAATTTCATTATGGTTAGCAGATATATGGTGTCAGATGTCTTGTACAAAATCTACAAAAATCTTTTTTGTGTGTGTAATGCTAGATAAACATGGTGTTTCATAAAAGAAATATATAAACATAATTAAAGGAAATTAAAAATATTAAAAATATAGAAGTCATTTTAAAAAAAAAATTATTAAAATTTATAGTGTTGTAATCATGTTCTCACTAGTGATTCCAAAATTGCGGATAATGGATGAGAAAGAAGATACCTACATGTTGTTATCTCATATCTATGAATTATATTAAATTATATGTCCTCAAGGATTTTATGGGATAACATGTTAATTATCTAAGTGAATTCTAGTCTAAATGATTCATGAAGGACCTCCTATACTCAGGACTATTAGGTATATTGAGATACTGGAGTCCCATTAGTTAAAACTCCACAAAGAAAAAGTGACTGATTTTTTTATTTATTTTATGCAATATATATTTTTTATTTTTATTTTTATTTAAGGCATAAATAAAATGTAAAATCATCTATCAACTTTATTTATATTATTTTATCAATATGATAAGGATATAAAGAATAAAAATTCTTTTGGCTTTATGGTGATCAAGATGAGGAAGGAAGGGCTAATGCATCAATGTAAAAACAAAATAGAATGAAAATAATGAACTTATCTTCCATTATTCACAAGATAAGTATTTACAGTATTGTGAATGTGGAATTATACTCTGAATGTTTCAAAAAGATCCGTTGGAATCAAAATTTATTCATTGGGATGAACATGTAAGGTAATACTTCTACTTGAGGAATAATTTATATTAAAAATAATTTCATTAATGAAATGTTGGGTATTTAATATAGAATCAAGTTCACGTTTGTTTATTCATAAATAAGAACCAAATATATTTCCATGTATTTTATTGGTTCATTGGGATCTCTAGACCGAAAATGGTCAGACACTAGTATACATAGCAGTCATAGATTATCATCTGAACATACCTAGTAGTTTAGTTCTTATATTAATAAACTATTATTACGTTCCTACAGTTACAAGACACAAAATGTAAATTTCAATTTAGACACCATTGTAGATTTTTCAATGATTATAAATTTTTTTTATCTATTATAAAGATAAATTATGTTATTGTATGGATCATCTTTATAATTTCTTCTATATAATTTAACTTGAAACCCCTATATTGAAAATCTATGACATTATATATGTAAATGTATCATATAGTACAGAATTTTGAAACATAAATAATAGTTTTGTAAAAAAGAATAATTTAAATAATTTACCTCTAGTTGGGTATTTAGAGTCTATTATGTTAGAACCATTAGATGAATATCACAGTTTTTTATAAAGAAAAATGACAAAATAATCTTCCATTGGGAATGTAGTAAGGTCCATAGAACAATAGTAATTGAATCATATTGATGTTTATGTCCCATTATAGTAGATTAAATAGGTTGGTTTTGGTAAATTACTATATATACTAATGAATTTGGATGGTATGAGTATATCTATTAAAAGAAAAATAAGTAAAATTCTATTTATATATTTTGGAATACTAACACGGTGTAGAAAATCATCTTTGTAAGATGATTTAGGATCGTCACTCATTACAATACAGAGAGTATCTCAACCTAGTTTTAGATGATTACATAAAGGACTGTGGGATATAATCCTAACACACTCATTGGGATACACCTTAATAGAACAATGTTAGTGAGAGGGGGAATTTGACCTTTATTATCTTTCTCATACCAATGGTGGGATAGTAAACTCTTCTGTTATCATTTTTATCATTTGAATTATATAAATAGACATATAAATTGAAACATGTACCAACTAAAGTTAAAAATGGGATTCCATATAAGTTATTGTATGAAAAGAAACTCAATATATCACACAAACATATGAGGGGAAGCACGATTTTTTTCTAAATATAACTCATGAAAATTTATGAAACATGAAGAATGTAGTGTATCCATAAAAAATAAAGAAATTGTCAATATAAAATTTTAATATAGAAAATAAACTATGGAATTATCTGAAAAAAAATTTGTAATGGAACACATTTCAAATAGAGATAGTGGGAGGGGATTAACTTCAATGATATTGATTCTCTATGAGAATAGAATTATATAAGGGAAATATAATACCATATGATCTTTATATATTATTACCATTAAATATTAAAAACATATTTTATGGATTAATCTACATGCAACAACAAATATCAATGAATCCCTTATAAATATAAACAAAATATCAATATTTCAGAGTACACATTAAAAACATTGTTGTTGAATTATGATGAATGAATAGGGAAAAAATTTAAATTATATTATTATATAAAATTAATTCTACATTTAATATGAATTATGTTTAATTATATTACCTAAAATTGATAATAAGATAATTGTTTGGAAATCTGTTTTCAATATAAAATACCATTTTTTTATATATGAATTCCTATTTCAAAAAATACATTATTGATATATTAATTTTAATATTATTATTTGGTTAACAGAAAAACTTTTTAGTAGCTAATTTGAAATATCAATAATAATGATTAATATTTGAAATCGTTATTTTCTGAGAAAATGTGTTTTATTTATATTTATGATATATTTCAAAATTTCAAATTATAATTTTTATGATTCAGTTTTAATAAATATAAACATTACTAATGATTTACTCATATTAGAATTGACCTAGTTTTTATTTTTTATATTTTTCATAAAACTATGGTTTTTAGTTGAAATATATTGTTATCATGAAACATGATATTTTATTTTTTTTATTGTTATATTTGAATGATATTTAAGTCTAGATAACTTTTTATGTAATAAAATTTATCTTCAATGAATAAACATATTCACATTAATATATTATTTGATGTCATAAATCCTACTTTCAACATTTCTAGATCTAAATAAAATGATACATTAATAAAACAAATGTTGTTGTATTTTCATTAAGTAAATAATTTTCAAGGTAGATTCCTTCTTGGCATACATTGAAACCCTAATAAACATAATTTTTACTATTTAATATATTTACATAATTAAAATATATATCTTTGGTAATTTTATGTCACTTACAAATTTAAGGATTAAATACATTATATTCAAAAAAAATTATGCTATTAAGTGTGTTTTTAAAAACTAACCTTTGACACAATTTAAAATTCCTCTTCATAAAATTTAATTCAAATTTTATTTCATAAGTATCAAGTTAAGGAAATGTTTCAATGTTAATTGTTTCCATTGAAATTATTTACTATTATTATAATTTATTAACCAAGGTAATAGTGAATGGGGTATATACAGTTTATCCTAGTGTAAATGTCATAAAACATTAAAATCCTTACAGTAAAAGGAATATTTAACCTATTTCCCACAAAAATCATGCTACACAAGCACTTCTGTCAATTTTTATCCTTGGTGTATTAAAATGGGCATTGCATTAGGGAAAAATGTAATGGTTCTTCAAAAAATAACGATATATTCACATATAATAACATACCACATACACAATTCAAATTGACACTTAACCATAAAATACATACTTTAAATACACTATTTCTCTCAACCTAGGACCCACACTCATGAATTAAATCCATGTTCATTAATATTTATCTTAATACCTTCATATTAAAGGAAATGTCCCATGAAAATTCTAGTCCTCATCATGTATACTATCAACTAATTCATTTTTGAATGTAATAATATATTTGTAATTGTTTAATAAAAAACTAATATAATGATATTATTCTCAATTATATACATTAATGGTACTATGAAAAGGGTGTTTCATTATTAAATTCAGACTCCAAGTCCATTAAAAATATTATACATTTGTTTGTGAGTTTTATGGACTATCACCTCCATGAATCAATGTGTTTCATTAACCATAATTTCCTTACAATGGTGGAGAAAAGGATTTTATTAATAGATTCATATTGGTATTTTTATGTGATTACTTTTCTTGTATGATCAATTATATATCCTATTAATGACATGATTAATAAGTGATCCTCATTAAAATCCTCAGATAAAATATGTGTACTGAGGGTATTAGCATTTACTAAAATTGTTTAGCATTTTCATATTCATTACATCTTATTATAAATCCATATAATATAATGTATCAAAATTTTATACACTAAATAAGATAATTATTCCTCTATTATAAAGATATTTCAATGATACCACATTATAATCTTATGGATCATGTTAGCTATAACCCCATGATTTCAACTATCCTAACCATAAATTAGAATAATAGGTTATGTTAAATGGTTTTGAGTTTAAATGATACAATAAATTTGGTGATTAGTTTATTAAATACATGTACCACATGAAACATATATATATCTTTATATAGTGGGGCGTTAACATGACTTAATCGAACTAGGTAGAGTACATGAACCAGGAAAACATCTCAACAGTACCAACACTTAATGGTACTAGTAGGGTGTGATTTTCACAACTATATAGGTTACCACGAAAAAAATATGTATTTCATTTCTAGAAACAATCCTTAAGAGCTATTTTGAAATACATATATAAAATAGACATTTAGTTCATTTTAAGGGAACAAACATAGATTCACATATGTTCGAATTTTAAAACAACACATGCAATTTTCCTTTTCAAAAATTACTCTCACATTCCAAAACCAATTCTCTTTCAAAAAAATTACCAGACCATGTAACCAAAATAGTGTTCTGAAGAAAATAGAGGGAACTAATACATGTAGATAAAAACATGAAAGGATAAAGTCATCCTTCAAGGGTAAGATGAACTAAAAAATGTAGATAGTAGTTATAAGAATTTCATAAACAACCCATGACCAATCCCAAGATCCACTTGGTCTGGACTCACATTCAGAACATATACTTCTACTCCATTGTTAATAACCAACTGGGAGTTCTAAAGGATACTTACTAGTGGCACAACCCACCTGGCCTCAATGACATCTAAGGGGTACTAATATGTCTAATCAGGTTCGATAAGAAATAGTCACATTATCCTATAAAAGAATACCAATAAAACCATGAGAAAATTACATTGTGTACATTAGATGTAACACCCCAAGGTTTTGAAAATATATATAGAATTAAATTTTATAATCTAACCATTAAACACATCATTTCCTCTTCAATGTTTTGAATTTCAAAAAATGGTCATCTAGAGTTGTGTTTAGTAAGTCATTTGGAGTCTGATAGAACAAACTAGATTTTTGGTGAATAGAAACATACCCATTTGAATTGTAATATGAATAGTAATATGACCCTTATGAATAGTAAATAATAATATTATTTTAATTTCTTAACGCAATATGATAATGAGATCTTAATTAATTTTTCAATGTCACATAAAACTAATTGCACTTCAAGATTGTCATTATTCAAATTAACTATGACCTTATTTAAAAATTAAATTATTAATATTTAGAAAATTATTTTTGAAAAATTTATTCCTCTTTTGAATTATACACATCGAAAAATGGGAGGGGTGATTTTTTGGGATTTTTCGGAAATTCATTAATTTTTGATGAATAGTGAAATACTATAAAATACCGTATATAATAATTATCAGTTAAATAAACTATTTAAGACAACAAAAGTGATGCAAGGTAACATGTTTTGAACTCACATGCACTTATTTATATTAGGGGTCACATTAAACCACACTATTAGTTTTCTTGTGGGATATAATAAAATAATGAATTAAATATTCAAAATTTACTCCTCTCCTCCACTACAAAAACCCCCAACCACTACCTTTTCACTTCACTTCTCTAAGCCTTTAAGCTCGTCAATGTTCTTCCCAATTACCCTTCCTTAGTAACTCCCCATGACTAGGAAGCTATTAGACTTTATAAATGACCAAAACCTCTTCCATTAAGGATTTTCACAAGGAGGTTATTTCAAAAGGTAAAGAACCCTTATTTTTCATTTGGTCTTATTTCAATTTATCTACTTTTGTAATCCTCTCCTCACCTCCTCCATTTAAATTACCATGATAACTCCAGTAAAATATATATAATATATTTATATCATGTGAATGTAAGAACCATCATAAATATTCTTACTCCATCCCTTTTATTTTTATAAATGAAATTGACGTCCATGAGGTTCTGATTTATAACCTTTGTGGAAGACAAAGTTTTGTTCTTCAATTTCATCTTAATTAATGATAATGAAACCATATTAATTTTTGAACCATAAAATAATATATGTATTATAAACTAATTAATATTCAGTAATAAGAATATGTACATATAAATATGTTTTATGACAAAACTAGTTCATAATAATCCAAATACCGCCAAATAATCAAAGTGGTTGTCATCTAATGATTCATCTTAATTCCATGTATCCAAATGATAGAAATTACCATTATAAATAATTTATGTTCATTAATAATATATAATTCCAATAATTTAGATTAATAACCTTTCCAAATGATCTTCATTATTTAAAAACAGGTGAACTGAATATGAAAATAAAGGAAATGAACACTCCAGAACAACAAAATTCAATACAATAACTTATCAATAAAGAAATAAATGAACTAACAATAATTATGGTAAAATAAATACATGTATAATAGGTTCTGAAATAAGTTATTAACATGTATATTTTCATATTCTATGATCTTATGTACATGAGCGTAACACATTCGCAGTTAAGTTAAGGGGTTTTCACCCGAACTTCCACTTTACTTGGGATACTTTCATTTTCTAATTACATCGATGTAATTCTTATGTATTGATATGTACTAATCATTTTTTCTGTGAGAGTATCAAATATATGTTTAAAATCTATAATCCTTCTTTATTTTATGGATAGTTTAACATTTTAAAAGGAAATTTCAAAAAAATTCAAAAATACAAGCCCGATTCAACGAAATTTAAAAAATTCATACCTATTTTCAAGGAAAAGCTATAATATGTTTTTGGAAACCATTATCTTTATAAAATAACTCATTTTATTATTAATATTATATCTTACTTCACTTCTGGTTTTATACAATTATTTTTCTAAAAGAACTCTTCTTTTCAAAATAAAAGAGTATTTATCTCCAGAATAGCTTAATGATTTTATAAGAGTGTTTTCATCTAATTCAAGATGCTTGTTGATTCCATGGTATTATTGGGATTAACAATTTATGAATTCCTCTAGATTATTTTATTTATTGGTTTATGAAAAACACTATTATGGATGATCTATCCTAAAACCATTCTCCATATTATTTCGAATAGTTAGTGTTTTATGTTTAATGATTTGAGAAAGATAGTTACATTTCATATAATAGTTTCAATATAAATGTATTTTTTGTTTATGTTTATCCCCACTAATATGAGAAATGAATTGGACTTATTATGTGATTGGTGGGGGCCTCTATAGCCCCTCTATGCATCGGTAGGTCTCATGAGACAACTAGTCATGGAATTGGTCGCGACCTTTTCCATTGTGATTTGGATTTTGGCCGAGGACATAATCATTAGACATCTTGGCCGAGGCCATGAAAAAATGATACATAATGTCTGGAATTAAGCATTCCATAATTAAGAATTCATCTATTAATGGTTCATGTTGTTATTGGAAAAGTATAATACCCAAGATTATGTTTTATTATGGCATTATTTACTCAGCTAATATTCCTACCATAATGTGTTAATGTTTATTATTAAAGGCATGTGTTTTCAATTATTCACCATGTATACTGTTTATATTAACTTCCGCTATATTTGTAACCCTTACTAATCATTTGAGCTCACCCCTTTATTATGTTTCATTTTCTGAGGGCAAGAAGAATTCTATTATGAATGACATGCTGAAATAACCTAGGAGTTATGAAAGTTGTCTAAGGAGTTTTTATGTTGTTTTTAATTTCAAGTAGTAATGACAAACTTATGTATGTATCTTGTTTCCAATAATACTAAAGTACTCGGTCTATTGAGATTCATATTCCGTGTTTGTATGCCAGTGTAATAAAATAAGGCACCGGCTCCGGGCAACTGGGGTCGGGTCCTTATAGATGGTATCAATGGAATTTTAGTACAAAATTTGGAAACTAGATTTAGAAAACATAGAATTATGGAAGAGTCCATAAGTTAGTCTTTAAGGAAATACATACAATAACATCCTTATATTTTGTTAAGGAATAGATTATATCGATATTTTAAGCAATACATCTCTGTCTGGATACGAGCAGGTAGAGGCAGCTCTGGCACAGATGTATCTTGGGGTAAAACCCGAAAACACTGCTTTGATCTAGACTCGAACAAGAACAGATGCATCAAAACAGGACATGATTCACTTTTCGTTATTACAATCTATGAGTATATGCTTAAGATAATTCACATTATCTTTAAAAACCATTATGAAGGATTGAAATGTAAGATATTACTCAGTGAATCCATTTTTGTGAATATGGGATTAGCAATGTGTAGGATCTCAATTTTTATGAGTATTTTTAAGTTAAGATTATACATTATTATACATAACCTAAAATAGTGTGTGTCATTACTAGATATGGAACCTAGTTGACGGAATGTAAATTCCATGAATTCACGTGTCCCCTTTGGGGATTTTCCTCCGATGCAAGATAATGATGTTGGCTCTGGTGCTGTGACTGGTTCTGAGCAACTCATAACTATAAAGGGACAACATACTCATTTAAAGAAAAATAACCTTAATCATATGGAGCATCTAGATCCCCCTTGTGGAGGATCCATGCTAGATCGCTTTCTTCGACAACAACCTCCATCATTCAACGGGACTACAAATCCGTTTGTAGTAGAGCAGTGGATATGATCTCATGAGAAGATATTTCTTGCTTTGGGATGTTATGAAAGAGATAAGGTTGTCATGGAAGTATATCATCTATCGGGAGATGCAGATCAGGGGTGGTTATTAATCCAAAACACAAAGGAGGAGGAAGAGATAGAAGAGATTGAATGGAGGGATTTTAAGGAAATATTCTTAGAAAAATATTTCCCTCGTTAGCAGCAAGCAGATAAAGAAAGACAATTCTGGAATCTAAGGTTGAAGGAAGATGATAATATTTCATGGTAAAAAATATAACATTAACAGATTATAATGAAATGTTGTAGACTACATACGGAATCCATGGAGAAAAATTGATGGATTCATTGATTTCTTCAAGACATTGCTCCGGCTAGGACTGGTCTCCCAATGTTTTTGATCATATGAGGATATAGTTTCATGTGCCATCAAAACAGAAAAATAATTCTCTAAGTGTTATGAATTTAAGGGAAAGCATGAAAAGAATAGGGCACCTGAAAAACATGAGAGTGGAAATTAGGAAACATGGAAGAAGGGAAGAGTTGAATTTCCACCATGTGACGATTATGGAAGGAAACACCCCGGTTCGTGCTTAAAAGGAAAAGGAGTATGCTTCAAATGTGGTCCGAAATGACATCTTAAAGGTGATTGAAAAGGAAAGAAGGAATCCAATGATGTTAGATGCTATAATTGTCAGGAGATGGGGCACTAGGATAATGCTTTCCCAAAATGTCAAGGAATTATGCAACAGAAGAGGCCAAGGGAGCAAGGAAAAGCATATGTGATCACAACAGTAGAGGTTGATGTTCCACGTGACGTGGTGGAAGGTACTTTGATTATTTCAAAGAACATAGAAAATACTTTATTTGATTCTGGATCATCGCATTGCTTCATATCATCCATGTTTGAAATGAAAATTATAAATCTCCAATTTGATTTAACAAGCGAGTTATCAGTCAAAGATCCTAAGGGAAGTATCATTTCTACAAAGTTCTGTGAATCGTTATAACCATGATTTAATTTTATATAATCATCGGTATGGATTGGATTTCAGACCATGATGATAAATTTATTGTAAGAAGAAAGAGGATACGATTTTAGAGGACGATAATAAATAACACATTGTCATTTGAGAAGAATCATCACCATGTGATTCTTATCTTGATCCACACCTAGTAGCTCAACTAAATTCAATTATTGGGGAGGAAGAGAACGAAATAAATTTTGGTGATGAAGGTAATTTTTAAATAGAGGATGTACATATTGTGAGATAATACGTTGAAGTGTTTACGTAAGATTTACCAGGACATCCTTTAGAATGAGAAATTGAGTTTTACATTGATTTAATTCTGGGTTCAAGGCCCATATTGATGACCCCTTATAGAATGGCCACCGTGGATTTAGTGGCTCTAAAGAAACAACAAGACTAATTGAGTAATATAGTATTCATTCTCCCTAGTGTTTTTCCATGGGGATCCCCTGTCATTTTTTTAAGAAAAATATTGATCTATGAGGTTATGTATCAACTACAGGGATATCAATTCCATAACAATATAGAACAAGTATCCCCTTCCTTTCATTGATGATTTATTTGACCAACTTTATGGAGCTCAATAATTTTAAAATATTGAACTTAGATTTGGATATCATCAGTTGTGTGTGAATAAAGAAGACATTTCGAAAACAGCATTTCGAACCAGGTATGGGCATTACGAGTTTATAGTGATGCCTTTTGGATTGACTAATTCTCCCTCTGTCTTTATGGATCAAATGAACATAGTTTTTAATGAGTATATAGATGATTTTGTAGTGGTATTTATTGATGATATCTTGGTATAATCCAAAATATATGAAGATAATGAAAAACATTTGCGCATTATCCTGAAGACTCTTTAAGGACATGAATTATATGGGAAGTTTAGCAAGTGTGAATTCTAGCATAAGGAGATTTCTTTTTTTTTCCATATTGTCTCTATGTATGGAATCCTAGTTTATCCTGCAAAGACAAATGCAATCCAAGAATTTACCATGCCAACAAACATAACTAAGGTATGCATTTTAATTGGCATAGTAGGTTATTATCGGCATTTCGTGCAGAATATAGCCAGATTGGCTAACCCGCTAAAAAATATCACAAATAAAGGGGTTAAATTTTTCTGGAAAAAATATTATGAATAATTTTTCGAAGAAAGAATGTTAATATTAGTTAATGCTCTTATATTGACTCCACCATCAGGGAATGACGTGTTTTTTATATATAGTGATGCTTCAAAGAAAGGACTTGGTTGAGTCCTCATGAAAAATAATATGGTTATTGATTATGAATCACGACAGCTAAAATTTCAAGGTAAACACTATCATACTCATGATCTTGAGATAGATGTTGTAATCTATGCTTTGAAGATACGGATACATCATCTCTATGGTGAAAAATTTTAGATTTATATTGATCTAAAGAGTTTGAAGTATTTTTTATCACAGAATGAACTCAACATGAGGAAAATTAGATGGATTGAACTACTCAAGCATTATGATTTCATGATACACTACCACCACAGGAAGGAAAATAAGGTGGAATATTATTTAAGAAGAATGTATCATGGAGTTTTGAATGATATGAGAGTTTTAAGGGATAATATTTTAAGGGATCTAGTAAAGATTGATATGGGAATAATCATGGAAGGTGAAACATCATTGCTTTTTCAAATGGATTCTAAACCATCTTTACTAGAAAGGATAAAATGTTCTCAGGTTGATGATGTGGGGGTTCAAAAGAGGATTAAAGATTTTAATGATGGGAGATTGAGTGACTTCGTATATGAAGATAGAATTTTGAAATTTGGGAGGACACTTTGTTTTCTCGATATACCTGATCTAAAAAGGTAATTATTGGATGATTCTCATAGTTCCAATTTCTCTATACACCCTCGTAGCACTAAGATATATAGAGATTTAAAGGAACATTTTTGGTGGGACAACATGAAGAAGAAGATTGCTAATTTTATGTCAAGATGTATGGTTTTTCAAAAAATTGAAGCTGGAAGGCAATAGCATGGAAGAGTATAGAAACATCTACCTATACCTGAGTGGAAATGTGATAATATCACGATGCACTTTGTCCTGGTACGACCAAATACTCCTAGAAGGAATGATGCAATATGTGTAATTTTTTATCATCTTAACTAGTTAGAACATTTTCTTGATATAAGAGATGATCTACCACTTGAATGTCTTGCACGACTATACATTAATGATGCTGTGAGACTTCATGGTATACCCCTATCGATTGTTTCTGATGGTGATCCACATTTTACATAAAGTTTCAGGAAATGTCTTCAGAAGGACCTAGAAATTGATCTTCATTTGAGCACTATCTACCACCCACAATCATATGGAAAATCATAAAGGACTATGCATACATCGGAAGACATGTTGATGCCTTGTTCATGTGATTTTCAAGGCACGTGGGATCAGTATTTACCATTCGTAGAATTTTCCTACAACAATAGCTTCAGATAAAGTATTCAGAAGATATCATATGAAGTATTATATGGGAGGAGATGTCATACACCAACTTTCTGGGATGATGTTGGTGAATGAACGCTTGTGGGCCCAGAACATGTTGAAGAAATAATGGAGAAGGTGAAGATTATCCATAACCATATCAAAATAGCTCAAAGTAGTCAAAAGAGCCTTTTTGATAACCGAAGGAAGCATTTGGAATTTCAAGAATTTGATCATGTTTTCTTAAAGGTATCTCCATTGAAGGTTATTATAATATTTTAGTTAGAAGGGAAAATTATGTCCCCGGTATATCAGACATTTTGAAATTCTGGACCGAATTGGAGCCATAACTTACCGTTTGGTAATGCCGCCAAGTCTCTCCAAGGTTCCCAATGTGTTCCACATGTCAATGTTAAGAAAGTACATGCCAAACCAAACACATTTACTCACTTATAATGAAGTGGAACCTGAGCCTGATCTATCTAACTGTGAAGATCCTATCAACATTATTGATACTAGAGAATATTCATTGAGAAATCGGATGACTCGTCTCGTAAATGTTTTATGGAGGAACCATAAGATGGAATAAGAAACATGGGAGCTTGAGGAGCTTATGTTAAAGACATACCTGAATCTTTTTAGGTGACATTATATAAATTTTGAGGACAACTTTTTTGTATGGATGGGAGAATATAACACCCATTGGTTTGGAAAATAAATATAGAATGCAATTTTATAATCTAACAATTAAACAAAACTTTTTATCTTCTATGTTTTGAATTTCTTAAAATGGTCATCTAGAGTTGTGTTTAGTAAGTCATTTGGAGTCTGATAGAACAAATATGATTTTTTTTTGTGAATAGTATCATAACCTAATGATTAGTAATTTTAATAGTAATATGACACTTATGAATAGTAAATAATAATATTATTTTATCCTCTTAAAGAAATATGATAATGGGATCTTAATTAATTTTTCAATGTAACATAAAACTAAATGCACTACAAGATTGTTAATTTGAAAATTTACTATGACCTTATTTAAAAATTAAATTAATAATATGTAAAAAACTATTTTTGAAAAATGGATTCCACTTTTGAGTTATACATGTCAAAAAATGGTAGGGGTGACTTTTTGGGATTTTACTGAAATTATTGAATTTTTGATTAATAGTGAAATACGATAAAATACCATACATACAAATTATCAATTAAATACGCTATTTATGATAACACAAGTGATGAAAGGACACTTTGTTCTTAATCACATGAACTTATAACTATTTAAGGTCACATAAAACCATACTATTGGATGTCTGGAGGGAAATAATAAAATAAAGAATTAAATTTTCAAAATTTACTCCTCTCCTCCACAATAAAACCCCCCACCACTACCTCTTATCTTAACTTATCTAATCCTTGAAGCTCCTCAATGTTCTGAAAAATTAACCTTCTCTTGTCACTCGCCATTAAGAGTAATCTCTTATTCTTTCCAAATGAACATTTCCACTTCCATTAAGGAGTTTCTCAAGGTGGTTATTTCAAAAGGTAAAGCACCCTTCTTTCACATTTGGTTTATTTCAATTTACCATCTTTTGTTATCCTCTTTTCACCTCCTCTATCCAAATGAACATGATAACTCCATTAAAATATATATAATATATTTATATCATGTTAAAGGAAGAACCATCATAAATATTCTTTCTCCATCTCTTTAATTTTTATAAACGAAATCGACATCCATGAGGTTCTGATTTATAACCTTCGTGGACGATGAAGTTTTATTCATCAATTTGTTCATAATTACTTGTCATAAAACCATATTAATTGTTTAATAAGACTATAATATATTCATTATAACCTAATAAATATTCAGAAACAATAATATGTACACATTAATAAGTTATATGACAAAACTAGTTCATAATAATCCTAATACAGCCAAATAATCGAAGTGGTTTTCATCTAATGATTAATCATCCTTCCATGTAACCAAATGATATAAATGACCATTATAAATTATTTATGTTCATTAATAATATATAATTCCAATCCTTGATATTTATAACCTTTCCACATGAACTTCATTACTTAAAAAAAAGTCAACTGAATATGAAAATAAAGGAAACGAACACTCGAGAACAATAAAATTAAATACAATAACTATTCAATAAAGACATAAATGAAATATACAGAATTATGGTAAAATAAATACATGTCTAATAGTTTTGGATATAAGTTATTAACAAGTATAGTTTCATATTATAGGAGCTTAATTACAAGATTGGAACATGTTTGTATTGAAGGTAAGGGTTTTTTCACCCTAACTTCCAAATTCATTCGGGATACTTTCATTGTATAATTACATAGAAGTAATTATTAATTACTGTTATGTACTCATCATTTGTTCTATGTGAGTATCTTATATATGTTCACAACCCATAATATTTTCTTATTTTATGGATTGTTACACGTTTTAAAAGGAACATTCAAAATTGTTTCAAAAATACAAGCCCGATTCAGAGGAATTTCTCAAATTCTTACCTTTTTTCAAAGTCACACTATAATCTATTTTTGAAAACCATTATCATTATAAAATAAATAATTTTATTATAAAAATAATATCTTACTTAACTTCTTTTTTTAGACAACAATTTTTTAAAAAGATCTCTTATTTTCAAAATAAAATTATATTTATCTCCAGAATTGCTTAATGATTTTATAAGTGTGTTTTCATATAATTAAACACTCCTGTTGATTCCGTGGAATTATTGGGTTAAATCATTTATGAAGTCATATAATGTATTTTATTTAGTGGTTTATGACTAGCTCTACTGTGGATGATCTATCCTAAAACCATTCTCCATTTTATTTCTAATGGTTAGTGTTTTATGTTTAATGATTGGGGAAAGATAGTTACATTTAATATGATAGTTTAAATATGAATTTATTTGTTGTTTATGTTTATCCCCACTCATATGATGAATGAATTGGACTTATTATGTGATTAGTGGGGCCCACTATATCCCCTCGATGCATCGGTAGTTCTTATGAGACAACTCGACATGGAATTAGCCGAGGTCGTTCCCATTGTGATATGGATTTTGGAAGAGGCCTTAATCATTAGACGTCTTGGTAGAGGCCTTGAAAAAATGTTTAAGAATGTTCTGAATTATGCATTCCATCATTATTAGTTCAGATATTGATGGTTCATGTGGTTATTAAACCAGTAGAATATCCATGATTAGGTTTTATTATGGCATTATTTACTCATGTCATATTCCTTCCATAATGTGTTCATGTTTATTATTAAATGCATGTGTTTTCAGTTATTCACCATGTCAAATGTTTATATTATCTTCTATTGTATTGCTTACCCTTACTGAGCATTTGAGCTCACCCATTTATAATGTTTCATTTTCTCCTGGAAATAAGAATTCTTTTATGAATGACATGATGAAATAACAAAGGAGTTATGGAAGATGTCTAAATAGTTTTTATGTTGTTTTTCATTTCATGTTGTAATGATGAACTTATGTATGTATCTTGTTTCGAAAAATACTAAACTACTCGGCCCTTCAATATTCATATCACTTTTTTGTATTCCAATGTAATCAAATAAGGCACAAGCTCTGGGAAACTGGGGTCTGGTTCTTACATTAGAGTCCCTTTCACACATTACTCACCATACCTTCCATCACTATACATTCCTACCCTAAATTTTGACAACACGTACACGATAAACCATATATGGAAACACTCTTTAGGGGTTCCCAACATAATTTAATCCATAAAAATGTGCCAAATAGTCCATCATATCACACAAACATTCAAATAATTTTTCAAAATACACTATGATTCAAAATGATCATTTTTTACTTTCAATGTCCCAATTCATTTCCTAAATCCAATAGTGCTATCTGAGCCTTCCACTAATTAAATTACAATATATCAAAATGTTTCTCTAAAACATTTCTTAGAAAATATTAAACAGCTATTGTGCATTCACAATTACAAAAAAAACATTATATTCAAAATCCAAATATTAATTCTAAATGAATATCAAAATAAAGTATAAAACAAACAAAATAACCATAGAATAAAAACTGGACATCATTCCATTTAGAAGGTAACATTTCCTATATGTTCCATTTGGGACATAACATAAAATAAAATTTTGAAACCACTTTCATCTCATTGAGAATCATGGGACTATTTTTAAAAAACATTATTTTGAAGAAGGAACATAAAGAAGGGGAAAGTGTTTTAATGTTTCATATTTATTTCAATGAACATTCATGTGTGCAACTTGGGCACTCATGTATGTTCCAACATCCAATAAAATACAATAAATATACATTAAAAAACCACAAAAATATTCATAACCATTTAATTATTTTAATCAAAACCCAATTATTCTATTTAATTACAATGGTGAAAACAAGAATCTAAAAATGATAACATCCATTCAAAACAACACCAAAAAATACAATAGAAAAATCACCATGTTCCACACATGAAGTCCAAATCACAATCCAAGAATCATTATAAATCACATCTATGGGAAAGAACCACTCCAATCATACTATATTTAATTAAAGGATTAATTGACATTTTATTATGAACATTAAGTGCACATAATCATAGGAATATTTGAAGAATCACTTCTAAACAATTTTTAAGATACTCTAACATCACCAAATCATTAAGAAAATCTAAAAAACATATCATAAGAATGTGAAACATATTTCTAAATTATTTATATACAAACAAGATTTTAAGGACTGTACTGGAAGGAGAAATAAAGGAACCACATACCTCAATAGAGTGTTGTTGTGAAAAAACTCTCAATGAAGGAATAAAAGGCCCCAAAGAACAATATACATACCTTAGATTTATTTTAAATCAAACCCTAGTGCAACCCTAGTTTATAGGGTATTAAAAAATGAGAAGCCACATAAGGAAACCTAAAGAAACAATGGATGAAGCGAGAAATAAGATAAAAATGGGAAAACCCTAGAAAAATACTATATAAAAGTGTAGATGGATTCATGGGGAAGGAGAATCAAATGGAGAGGGAATTGGATACCCTCTAATGAAAAAAATGACCAACAAGGGAGGGGTTCAATTAGAGATAAAAAAGTATAGAGGGTTATATTGTAATTTTATGATTTTAAAAATCAGTGTTGTTGGCCCGGTTAGGAAACCCAATTTACCTATCCATGTTACAAACATGATGTCACTACTATATAATAGGGAATTGACCACATGGCCATCCTGCATAGTTTTACATATCATGGACAAACTCTGTGGTAACTTCTATCCAAAATCCAACACCTGATGCATAGTTACATAGAATCGACCACATTGTATTCCAAACCATGAACAGGAAAAATAATGCACACCTCTAAACTCAAAAAAAATTAAATTAATAATGGGATTAAAACACATCCTCCGTAAAATCAACTAATTACCAAATAATCCTAAAATAAAGTAATTTACACGGTTAGGGTGTGAAAAATCCCTCCACTACAGACACTTTCTTCCACAAAAAATTCACTCATCAAAAAGGCAACCAAAAATAAAATATATGAATAATAAAAATAGAAGGTAACTAAAAACCTTAGGATAAATTTTCACACAACAAGTCACACCCAACTGATCGAGATAAAACCACAACACAAGAATGAATAAGCAAAATGGGACTGTTCCCTGCTCCATATTGACTCAACAAGCATTGAAACATTAAGACTCCAAACAACACAATGAAAAAAATGGAAACTAAAAAAAACTTCTCTATACCCATATCGAAACACCTACACCATCATCAAGACCATCCATCAAGAAGTTATCAACCGTTTTCACATAAGTTGGAAACAATTTCCACCAAAACCAAAAAATGTCCAACACAAACCGAACCCCCATCACTTGAGGAATCCATAAATGGAACTCAAAATGAAATAGTAAACCAGAGACACCATCCATCAAGTAAAAAAATAATGTATCTCCATACAAGAATAATTAAAACCATGAAAATCAACATAAGGGATTAGAACATGCAAAAAATGACTAATGATTCATAGGGGGTACATTCACATAAACATAATTACTATGATTATGATAATAAAAGTCCACCATAAATTTACAATGGAATGATGAACTTTACAAGTAGTAAAACTAATATAATGAAACATCACATGTTTCTAACCCAAAACCGTGTAAAAACCTAGGACATGTCCTCCCAAACCCATTGGAATTTTATATACTACACACATGATTCACTATGGGGCCTATAGTTGGAGTCATGATGTTTGAAGCATCTACTTCCCCATAGCCAGAACTAGACATCCTTTGATCAAAACATCTTATTTAAGAATAGATTTCTACCAAACTTCTCTAGATGGCCTAAAATGTTGCAATGATGACAAACCATTAGTGAATTGTGAAAATATAGATTTGAATTCCTAAACTGTCCAAACTATAAAAACACAAGATAATTGTTGAATGTACTAGAAACTAGATTTGATGAATAATATTCCTCATGAACTTTTAATTCCGGTATACACCTCTTTCCATATAGGGACCCTTCAAGTGTGTTGAGAAAAACTGGGTTTTAATCTCCCTACCAAACCAAAACAAACTCACCTAAGAAATGATCATCCACCATCTTCTCAAAACTAAGATCCCAGCAATAGAGGACTCACTCCATACTCTCAGAATGAAGACCCCCAATGTAAAATATAATCCTACAAAAAATCATGTGACACCACCTTTATAGAAATGGAATCCAACTCCTTGAAGCAATCAACATTGGCCTTCACTATCTGATGTCCTTGTTTTATAATCATGAGCTCATCCATGTTTTTCTCCTTCACCTCCTTAGTTACCAACCATCAGAGAAAGATGGAATTAAACACTTCCAACATCATCCCAACTTGCATTGATGGTGGAGAAAACATCTTCAATTCTTCCAGTGATGAAACCTCAATAAATTCCAGACTAACATAGACACTAACAGCTTTTGGTATACAAAATGATTTGAAGACACCCTCAACATCCTCAATCCAATACACTGCCTCTAACATACCTCAATCACCATGATAAAAATGGAAACAATGTAGAAGAACCATAAAATGGGAATAGCGACAAAGAAACTTTTGAATCTTTTTTGGGAGTCATATTCTGAATAACATGAGGAACAACAAGTCAAAAACATCATCAATCCAAAGAATAATAAATAATAACATCCCAAGACAATGAAATGATATCAAAAACCAAACATATAAAAACACAACCAAAATCCATATTTTTAAAAATCATCATTTCTTTATATTTTCAAAATATACTTCATCCATGTCAACATTTTGAATACAAAAACCCACTTTTTAAAACCAATTAAATACATCAAATCAATTTTTTATACAAAAGTATTCTAGAAAAACTATTCCAAGTCATTTATTTCAATTACCCCCCAAGTAATCCTATGAAACATTACATTTTTTTCCAAACACATACACTTACAATGTCTATAGAAAAGTTCCCATATTCACATTCCCAACACACCCACACATGTGTTATCATTTATAAAGATTACCAAGGGTCATACATATCATCTCCTAATCAAAACTCATGCATTTACCAAATTTAAAATCACAATCATTTTTCCATTAAAACCCATTATTTCAAATTTCCAATCCAATTAAAACAAATCAATTCCATTTTAGAAACCACTTTATTATTAAAATTTTATTCACATAAACTAAGACCAAAACTAAACATAACTCACACCAATCTTCATTAATGTGTAACTTGTGTCCAAGCCTAACCTAATGACATGGTATTGGGCTATTCGCCAAATAGAAATAAAAACTATGAGGACCTTGAACTTGGTATTCAGAATACTCATGGGTCACTACACCATCTTAGATAATGACATGACACCGAATGATCACTATTATCATCTCGCAATCCAAATGCAAGACAAAAGAACCAAATACCAGACTACCCCTACTATATTGTAGATCATAATGGGAAGGATTTTATGATGATCATCCCATACCAACCTATCTAGTTCGGGCAGTCATGTCTCTAATCTACTTGAAACCCCATGTATGAAAAACCTTCTTTTGATGTCATTATGTCACAAACCGAGCAGATATTACATCCAACTAAACATCTAACTCGGTTCGAGACATGACCCGATGGGTGTTCCCGATCCCTAGGGGATGGAAACTAGTGTTGGATATCAACATATTCTCTGGAAGAACAATGTCAAATAAAATTAACTAGGATAAAATAAGTAAAAAATACAAACCAGAAATTTTGAAATAACCAACAATAGATAAATAATATTCACAAAAAATGATCAAAATACACATATTAGAAAATAAAGAAACTGAATAAAAACTAAGAATGAACATGACAAATCAATATCATTCTGTCAACTTGGTCACCACCAACTACAAGACCAACAAATCAAATGACGAGCATACAAACTAGGAACCGAAACATGAAAAACAACACAGATCTACTAACACCAAATAGTATAAGTAGTGTTTCAACTTTATAGCTCAGTAAGTAACAAATGTAGAATCCATTCATTTACTACACCGAAAAATTCTATAAGAACTAGTTTGAAATACATATATAAAATGGGAATTTAGGTTATCTTAATGAAAAAACATAGATTTCCACAATATCCAATTTTAATAAAACACATGCAGTTTTCTTTTTTCAAAAATTACATTTACATTCCAATACACTTTTCCATTAAAAACAAACCCATCCATGTAACCATAATAGGACCACAAAGACTATAACAGGAATAAATATAAGAATATAAAAACTATCAAGCTTAATGTCCACATGAAATTGAAAAAATTAATAGAAAAAATACAGATAGTAATCATGATCATTTCCAAAACATCCGAAGAGTGTTGCTTGGATGAACTCGGTATGGACTCACCAGATTTTGTATGGTGCATATCAGTAGTCAATAACCAACTAGCTACTCTAAACTATCCACACAAGTGGCCCAACCCACCTAGCCTCTATGACATCCAAGGGATTCCAACCCATATAATCTAGGTTGTCATGAAATCATCAATAAATCCCTAAAATAATCATAGGAAACCCATTTTAAAAGTACACTATGTATATAGAAGGACCTCACATGAAATGACTCACTATACACACTATCAACACAATTTCCTATCCCAAACCCTGTAACCACCTACACAATAACCCATATAGGGAAAAATATTTTGGATTACCAATAAAAAATAAGCCATACACAAGTTCCAACCAGTACATGATATAACATAGAATTTCAAATAATTTATAAAAAAACTCTATGAAGCTAAGCGATCATTGTTACATTCAAATTCATAATTCATTTCCAAAACTATAATGTCCCAACCAGGACTTCCTATATTTAAATTCCAATATTTTCCAAAGATTCTATTAACCATTTCTAAAATATCATTACTCAATAATTTTACATTCAAAATTCCATATAGGTCGTAATGTTCAAAATCCTAATTCCTTTTAGAACTCCATTTCAAACCCATGAATTAACATATAAAATAACCAAAGATGACACATGAGATTTCAATAAATTTAGAAGTTAACATTTCCTCAAATTTTCATATGGTCTGCAATATCAGATACAATTTCGAAAGCCCTTTTATTTCACTAAGAAACATGGGACAATTAGTAAAGAAATAAGTGTTTTAAGATGGAACTTGAAATAGGGAAATGTTTTTGCGTGTGCCATATTCATTTGAATATACCTCCATGTATGAACCTTGTGTATTCATGTATTTTCCAAAAATCAATAGAACACTATAAATTTCTATAAAAACCCAAAAATAATTTCAATAATATTAAAATTCATTCAAACAAAACCAAATAATTCAACAAAATTACAACAGTTCAAACAAGAATCTAAAAAAGAAGATATCTATTCCAAAAAACACAATAAACCATACTAGATAAATAACAATGTTACAAACATGGTGTACCAATAACAATGAAAATAAATTATTAAAAAATTTCTAAGGAAAAAAACAAAAATCATCAAACTTTTATCTAAAGTCTCAACTTTCATTTTATTAAACACATTGGGTGAACATATATATAAGCATATTTAAAGAATCACATTAAAATAATATTTATCAAATTATACCAATAAAATAACATCATAAAAAACTAAAAAAATGAACTTAATGAGAAACATAATAAAAAATATTATTTATAAAGACACAAGAATATATGGATTGTTTTGGGATGAAAAATAATGGAAAAACCAACCTCAATGGAGTACGGATGTGAGAAAACTATCATAAAAACAATGAAATTTACCCCATAGAACACTCCTTATTCCTTGGATAAAAATAAATGAAAACAAAACATCATCCCTATCCTCCATGTTTTGGAAAAACTGAAAACACACAAGGTAACCTCATAGGGAAACCAGAGGAAAACTAGGGAGGAAGAGAGAATGAGGAGAAACATGGAAAAAAACAATAAACCTTACCTTAGAGGATTTTATATGGATCCATTGAGGGTGTAGAATCAGAGGGACATGAGATTGGAGACCCACTTGAGTGCCAAAAAATGGTCAACATTGGAAAAGTAAATTTTTTTTCTTAAATGGGTAGATGGTCAAATTAGAATTCTGATATTTTAAAAACATGGGCATCTCAGACGGTTTTGCTGAACAGTTTACCAAATCGTGTGCCAACTGTGCGACAAATACTATCAAAGAGGGAATCAACTGCATATACAAGCTTCATGGTTTTACCTACCGTGTACAAAATATATGGTAGCTTATTACCTAAATTCAACACCTATTACATGGTTACCGATATTGGGATGCACGGTTTCCCAAACTGTGTGGGAAAAATGTCTGACAACCAAAATGCCACCCAAAAACTAAAAAACATAGAAATTCAAACTAGGACACATCCCAAACCTCCACCAAAACATCCAAGCCCAATAAAATCATAAATTAAAGGAATTTTAAAATATGCAGAGTTGTATGAGTAGTCATTGGAAAATGATGATGTGATTTTTATGCATAAAAGATTTATCGGCACTAAATTCCTAAGGGAGGATATGACGTTAGACATTGAAACATATAAGTAGGTTGTCCATCCAAGTGTGAAAAAGATATACCCAAATGTTAGGGTATAGTATTGGGGTCATTGATGAAGTGGTTCAAAACTGGTTTTCCCCTAATGACTCACCATCTAGAGTATAAAGGTTGAGCCCCACCATCCAAGTGATTTACTTCTTCCACATCTTATACACATATGGAAGTGAGAGGAAATCCTGATGTACATTTTTTCCTATTTAACGTGGACACCATGGAGTTTTAATATTTTATAGTTGATTTCTAATCGGATGAAGAAATATTCTTATTTTATTCAATTTATTGTCTAAATCACTCAGTATATGAGACTGATAAAATATTGTATCCATAATATAGTACATTTTAATGGATTTAACATGATCATAAAATCAAAATGTGTTGTATGTTTTACATCATAGTTCTTATAGGGGATGAAAATTGAATAGGGACATATCCATGATTGAGAAACATTTTCCACATGTAGACTCATGGACAGTTCATGTGAACTATATGAATACTGTAGGACATGATTCCAACATAAACTCTATATTTTGGTGGATCATGTGATGATCTCATATCAATAATTGAATTCATATTTTAAAATGACTAACTAGATTTGATTAACGTGGATCCTTATGTGGAACATTGTGGAAGTCAATGTAGTTCACCACGTTATGGGAATGGGGATAGTGAGGTAGTAGTTATGGTTCCTAGTATTTCACTAAATACCTTTTATAGAATATATCTAATTAATAAGAGTGTAATAACATCATATAGTATAGAGAAGTATTATAATAACTATAGGTGTGGGATTTGGATATTTTTATTGGATGTAAGGTTTTTTTGAAAATGACTCCATAGTTATAACAAATATTTTTTAAGGAATCACAGGATGTTAGTAATATACTCTATTAGGCCATTCATGTTATCTGTGAAGGTTGGAATTGTGGCATACCATATAGATATTATATCCCTCTACTAATACATTTATGTTTTTTTGAATGTTTCACATATTTAAAGGTACAATCTTGATCACACACATGTCCTAAAATGTGAGGATATTGATTTGGAGCATGATACATCATATGTGGATCACCTCATGTGAATTGTTGACCGAAGCGACAATGTACTATGAGGGAAAATGATACCAAATTTCAAAATAATATAAAATAAAGGATGGATATATGTGGAAAAATGGTTTTATAAGTATGAAGTTTGAGCTCAATGTTTATATTTTACTAATAAAGACTAACTATAGACACTTCTCAAGGATAAGAATCCATTGGTGGAGGATAATTGAAGCAATAAAAGTATTTAAATGTTTATTATTTATCACATTTAAAACTTACATCTTAATTAGTGAAAATTCAATAATTTAAAATTTACATTCTACCCTAATATATGGAATTGGGTGTAACTAAAGGTATAAGAATTTTACCTTTATACAAGAGGGTTTTAAATATTTTCATAGAAATTTCCTTTTGATTTAAGTGGTTTCTTAAGTGTATTATTTTGTTTTAAAATGATGTATATGTTTACCTCATTTGTAAGATAATGGTAGCACCATGTTTTCAAAGGATACATAATGGTATAATCTTTTTATATAGATTTCTAGTGGGTTTCCATATGTTTTAATTGGGTGTGTAAGGGTAACCTCAATGTTGTTTAATGGTTTTTTGGAATTTCTAAATGTTGAGTATGGGTATACTCACAAACATATGTGAAATATATGAGATATGTATGGGTAAAACTATGTTACCCCTGTATAGTGCCCATTTAGGGAAATTGTGTTCATCCTCCATTTTCATTATATTCTTCAAGAATAAAACCAAATCATGTATTAATGATTTTAAAAGTGAAAAAATGGAGGCAAATTTGTTAAAAATGTATATGACTTTCTTAAAAGAAATATTTAATATATAATTAAGAAATGATTAAATATAAAATTAAGTGACGAATTAAATTTTGGGATTTAATTATACTAAACAAGATTATTCAATGCTTCTTCTATATTATTTAAACCATGATAAATTTGTATTTTATCTCATTTTGAGTTTGGGACATCCATAATTCCTAACACCAATATTTTTTAGGTCATCTACAATTTAATTGGATTCATTTTATAGATTATAGGTTTGAAAATCCTTCCTTCTCTATCCTATTTTGGATTTATATTTTTAAGGGATGATTTCTAGGAATCATAATCATTTGGTCAATATTTAAAATATAGAATTATATTTTATTTGTAAAATTGATTAGGTCTCTTAAATTATTTACCTATTATTATCAAAGGTAATAATTGGGATTTACCCTATGATTATATCAAATTATTAAAAAATATTTATTGTAATCGCATGGGTTTTAAAATTTATTCATTAAAGAAAAAATATTATGAATGTGACAACCGGGTCCCGGTGACAGCACAACCACCCCGCCTTAACATGGTCGTCGGGTCCTGACCTACCAGGTACCACCAGTTGCTGCCTCAGACACGTGGGGCCCACCCTAGTGTCCACCCACATGCCTGAACGGGTCATCTGACTAACGATTGTCCCCACAGGCCAACACATGTCCTCTCTAGTGTGCTTTGTCCTCACTCACACACACCCTGGGAAGCTTCCCAGAAGGTCACCCATCCTGATCACTACTCCAGGCCAAGCATGCTTAACTGTGGAGTTCTAATCAAATAGGCTTTCGAAAAGGAAGGTGCACCTTGTTGACATTAGTCATATCATTTAGTCATTTAACCCTTAATCATCTGGGGATGTTACAATCACCCCCCTTTAGATCACAACACCCTGGTTGTTGGCGTTACATCTCAACCCAGGCAGTGCACCGCGCACTTAAGGCCGAGTTCCTCCTTTGATACCAAATGTGACAACTGGGTCCTGAAGACAGCACAGCCACCCCGTCGTAACATGGTCGTCGGGTCCTAGACCACCAGGTACCACCAGTTTCCCCCGTAGACACATGGGGCACACCCCAGGGTCCACCCACATGCCTGAACGGGTCATCTGACTAATGATTGTCCCCACAGGACAACACATGTCCTTTCCAGTGTGCTTTGTCCTCACTCACACACACCCTGAGAAACTCTCCAGAAGGTCACCCATCCTGATCACTACTCTAGGCCAAGCATGCTTAATTGTGGAGTTCTAATCAGATAGGCTCCCAAAAAGGAAAGTGCACCTTGTTGACATGAGTCATATCATTTAGTCATTTAACCCTTTATCATTTGGGGATGTTACAATGAACATGTAATAGCTTAAACTCATAATTTAGAAATCTTCCATGAGAGTAAAAATAAAATCAGTATTGGTGATTTAATTTCTTTTGATATTACAATTTATATAATTGGTTCACATAATCCGTCGAGAATGGTATCAAACAAATATTATAAAGACATGGTTTGAGTGACCATTCATTTATGAACCTTAATGTTGACATTGAAAATAGTGAGATAAGAATTTAATTATCATGTAGAGGATTGTATATAATTCAATGGGTGATATGTAAATGAAAGAACCCATGTATTTTTTAGGTAAGTGTCTCTCTAATGTTTTCTTCAATACATTCATTCTGTTTTGTTTCTATTGTGGATAACTTTTATTTAAATAAATATAGTCTTAGGATGTGAGGAAACATGAGGAAACTAGAGTGAACCCATGTAGCTAGCCTTTTAGGTAAAATGACCTAAAGATGGAGATATATTTTAATTTGAATTAATAGAGTCTGGGAAGAAATGGGTATATTATTTCATGGGTTCTTGGCGAGTTAAAAAGTTTATAATATGTTAGGTTTTTTTAAAAGGATAATGGGATAAAAATCAACATCAGAACATTTAAACAGCATATACATTTATTAAATGTTTTTTTATTAGTTTTAAATTTTTATAAAATAAATCAACGGTTATGGGGTTTTTATACATATTCCATCAAAAGAATTTACAGGATGTATAATCCCAATAATCAATCTGTAAATTCACGACATGCGGTTTTAAACATCTTGTGTTGCTAATTATCATTTTTATATGATTCATCTAATATCCTATTGACCCAATGGAATCTTTTACGAGTTTTTGTTGTTCCAACCCCCAATCTAGATATCATGTTTTTGTGAGAAATCACAATTGGTTTTAGTCCTTTTTATTCATTTATCCTTTGGATCTCCAACCATTGTGGTGAAATAATTTCACTGATTGCATCATTGGTTTTGATCATGATCTGTTATGATCTAGGAACCTCTTTGAAATCATATATACCTTCCTTCTTATGTGAATTTTCTATCTGAAGCATTGTTGTATCATTAGTTAACGGTAGTTAGTTTAATTATCAACCATATGGTTTGTTAATATCCATGTTTATGCAATATTGTGATTTCATTATCATTTTCTCTGATCGAATTAGTAAATAAATTAATTTTGTTATTACTTTTTGTATTTTTTGATTCAAATGGATTTTTAATTGGGTCATGGTTGGCCATGGGTTATGTGAAAAATTATTAAAATTGAATTGGTTAAGGACTTCAGGTATTTTTTGGAAGATTTTTATCCTATGCTAATTTCTTATTGTAGAATCTATAAATTTTATTTTTTTTCTTATTGATATAATTTTTAATATGTTTTGAATTATATTTAAAAGATTAATATTAATGTAGAACGGTAATTTCCATAATTAACCATTGATAATTGTTATGTGATATTTGGAAATCCATACAATATGATAGGGATTGTGTTCGATGTTGTAATGCATATATATCAGGATCATCCTTGGAACATTCAACCTTATATTCTATAATTATGATATTGATTGAGCTTGGTCCAAGACCATATTTTAATTCTTGTAGGCAGTGGGCTATTTCCCATACAATTTTATAATTCTTATATGCCTTTGAACCTAATTATTTTGGTTGTACCATGGTTATATGGATTTGGATTCCATGGTCGTAAGACATGATCAAAGATATTTTGGTATGGCTCCAAAGAATTTTATTTTATCTTGATTATATTGGGGTGATTTTCATGGTCATAAGACATGATGAGATGTATTGTTTAATGGTTCCAAATAAGGTTATTGTACCTTGGATATATGTTTGTGGTTGGCATGGTTGTAATACATGCTCTAAGATATTCTGTCATCGAGTTCAAGTAGGTTAATTTTGAGCATTTTATTAATTGATAAATTAATTTATTAATACATGGTTATCTCTTTATTGGACAAACTTCTTATCTGACTCATTTTTTTAGAGATGGTGGTGTTAATCAACTATGTTATACCCACTCACTATTCATACCTCCCTTTAATACCTAAGAGGATTGTGTGGATTCAGGTTTGGACAAAGGAAAATGACCTTGATGGTGGTTGTTTAATTACAGATGGGATGGAGCTTAGAGATGTGACCGATATGGGGTGTGAGACCTAGGAAATGGAGTCTTTTATTTGAGTCTTCTAGTCATTTTCTTATATTGTTCTAGCATGATTTTTTTATTTTTATCACATCATTTCCTTATTCCTTATTTATTTATAGGATTTTTTCATGTAATTTTATTATTTTCTTTATCTATGTCATTAATTTTATTATCTATATTTTATTATGAATTTTTTATACTTCTATGACACTTTAACCTAGGAGGTATAGTCTCTACACTATACATTTCCCACACCCACTAATAGTCGGTCGCCATTGGAATATAGGGAGGCATGGTTGAGATCTCCTAACAAAAATATTTTGGCCATGTGAGAGAGTTTCATATTGGGGGATGTTACATAGTGTTATCAAGGGAGTGGGTTCTCTTTTTCTTTTTCCTAACATTTTGGGAAGTAGAATGAAAACTTGTTTGTGTTAGGACATGATAGTAATCTTATTTATGGGAGTATCTAAACCATATAAGGGGGAACATATGAGTTCTAATATAAGGGATTTTTATTTTTGATGTGTTCCTATTACTGTGGTTGTTATTTCACATGGGGTGATTCACATGGTTTTTGTGACTATTGTTCTTTAATGTTATCGTTTCGTTAGATTTGTACTCATAGCTCAGAATGTCATGAGATGAGAATACATTCATCATTATAAGATCATTGGGATATATTAGAATGAATTTTTCATGATAGGAGAATATCAATTTTAAATGTGATAAATTATTTCTTGTAAAATTTTGATATGAGGTTTCTATTTCATCAGATAAAATAAATTAGTTGTTTTTCATGATAAAATACTCATCAGACATGTCTATAGGAAAAAATAGTTATTTTTTCTCAGTTTCAGTCCCATGTTGGGTTTACCTTGTTGCTATAATTTTCTCTAAGGTGTTTTTTTGCCTTGTATAGAAAATGCCTCTTCGTTGTCATCAACATGACTATCAAGAGAGTCGTAATCATCATGTTCCAAACTAAACTAATACAGATATTCCTTTAGTTCATGATGACCATATAAATTTTCATCTTTTCGAAACCTTCCTAAGGTTCATGTGATTCATATAATGGGATACTATTTGTAATATTTCATACATGTCTAAGCTGACAATAGAAATCCAACTATAGAATCCTCTAATGTTTACTGGGTAAGGGGACACATGGAAGCCAAGTTATAGATTTATTTCTTTAATATGATCTTTGTGCATCTCTAGAAACCATTTTATAAGAGGGTGAAACTTGTTTTTTATATTCTAAATTTATAAAAAAAATCATTGGTGGTATATTTTGGATAAATCTTAGAAGTAGGATGAGATATCTTGTAAGGACATTGAGAAGAATTTCCTGATCAATTTTTATCCCGTGGCCTTAAGGAATTAAAATTCTCTCTATTTTATTCTACTAATCAACGAGGATTTTTAAATTCTTGACTATGTAGGATGTTTTTCCAATGTACATAATTTTTCACCATCTATGGAAGCGGACGATATCTCTAGGGAAAGATGTTTCTTGGACGATGATCATTGTGATTTAAGTTTAATGGAAAACCCTTTCCATTTAAGTGTATTTTATGTCATTTCTACATAATTAGTCACCAACTCATTAGTAATATATAGATAAACCATATTTTCATAATTTAATTAAAAATATTTATAACCTCTATTATAAAGGCCATTTGAAAACTATAATAATATTTTAATAATAATATAAATAGTTTTTTGTGGTTTGTTAAAATTTGGTCCTGGGTGTCATGCAAGGTGTCAAAGGAACTCATCATTGCATATAGTAGAAGAAAAACATAGTGTTCTATGTATTAATTTCGAATTTAAGTCTAAATTATAGTGAAATATCAACTTAGTTTTGGGTATAATGAAATTAAAAAATAGTAATTATGTAAAAAAAATTATTATTCATTGTTATGTGCAATGAAAAATATTTAAAGGATTTTATTAATTCAAAGAATATTTCTACAAAATATTCTGGTGGTACATTCTTCCCCCCATAAAATGAATTTATACCATGAAATTATTTAGGGTATTCAATGGTGTAATAATGAAATATTAATTTCATAGATTCCCTTATAGTAAAAATGAATACTTAAACATCTTTAAATAGGGGAATGTTGGAATCATAATACTTACCAAAAGTAACTCATAATTATTTTTCCTTATATGATAACATACATGGAAACTGTAAACATATACATAGAATAAGAGTGTAAATAATCCTATTGATTGATAAATCTCACTAATCCCAATAAATTGGGTGATCTTGAGAAATTTAAGAATCAAAAAACCATACACAATAGAAACCTGAAAGAGAATATTGATATCATAAAAATGATTATAATAGGGAAACATTTTTATCATAACCATTTTCACTAATGTTAATGAATATTCTTGAGAATTTATATTTACATGATTTTAAGAAAACCATACCATTTTTCATGCCTTGATCAATTTCAAAATAATCCCTTATTTTAATAAATGAAGGTGAATTTTCAATCCCATAAGAATTATAATATCATGGGATACATAAATAGATTGATAGGTGATGCCATGTGTATTTAGTCATCATAAGAAAAGGGTTATAAAATTTTATCTAATCTGCATTAGTCCTCATATAGTAATATAATACTTTAATATCTAAAACCTCATCTAAATTTTAGAAAAAATAGATATATAAATTATAAACCCTGTAAACCTTATAAAAGATGGATTTCCATGAAATTTTAAATTAGTTAACTAAATTTATTAAAAACTCATAAAAATTGGTCCCCCATATATCCTAAGTTATTTCTTATTTTCAGTAGTCCAAACATGTGAATTCCTTCATCATGTATGATCTTAAAACATGGTAATAACTTAAATAAACATGAATTTTTACTAAAAACATGTTTTTACCTTATTCCAATATTTATTTGATATATTCCATAGATTAAAAAATTGATTAAATATCCATCGATGATAGAAGGAAATACTTTTCATTAAATATAAAATAGGTTCTGAGGTAATTGGTACTATCCAATTTACTTATTCAAATCCATGATATCATTATTCAAACATCATTATCTCTAAATTTGGAACATATTATGGGTTACTTTTCCCTTAATCATTTTTCTATGAATATTAGATTTCCCTTTAAATCACTTTTCTAGTTCATAGGAACCATTCACCATATTCATATAAATCCTTAGTGATAAAAAAGAAAATTAATAAATATTATATTATTAACAATTCACAACACATAATTATTGAATCCAAATATATAAAAACTAAAAATTATTCCACTTCATCATTAATCTACTCGAAATGACACATTTACCTATTACTTAATACTTATTTCCTTTCACATATCACATGTTGTCTCATTGTCATAAAAAATATATCTCTTATTCGAACTAACTTGTTAATTAGAATCTTGTATTTTCTACTTCGGACATCGATTTTAATAATGACAATACAATCAACACTTAAATGTTTTAACAATCAATGATGTATTTCGGATCCAATATTTGCATCCATTACATTAAATAAACTCTTAGTTTTATTTTTGTAGTTACATTCTTTGTGTCCTTATTTTCCATAGATAAAAAATATTCTTATTCCCCTAATACATTCACTTGGGAGATTCCTAACAAATTTTTTACACAAAAAAAACAGAATATTATGTTCTTTATGGTATCTATTACCAGATGTCTCAACAAACTCCTTAGTTCTCTTATTTGGTGAGTCCATGATTTGGTTGTGGTAAACATTGTTATTGTTGTTTTGTGCAAATTTATTAGTCAGGATCACAAATTCCTCAAATCTAATGATCAACCCATTTGAAATCACATCAAAAAAAATTTCATCGTATTCATCAATATTTATGTTCCTTTATTATTCTGTCATAAAATAAAACATGAAATAATTATTTAAGAATCTCTTATAATTGTGAAAAAATTCATTATCATGGACTATTACTTATTGGGAATCTAAATTATGACGCATTAATTAATATATGAATCCTAAGTAAAATTTTAGGTACATCCCTATACATATCCATATAAATAACCATAGTGTTCTCTCTAATGTTTTATCATCCTAGTTTCTAATTGACGACTAAAAATTTCCTTTGTTACCAACTCTAGTGACCCAGGATTAAGATACATAGTTATTACATCAATTTTCATGAATTTATATCACATTAAGAATGTAAATTCCTGAGGAACATAATAGTTTTGTGTTTATGAAACATCGAAAAAAATATTCTAACTTGGTGAAAGATATTCAAAATTTCCAACAATAATATACCCTTTTAATACTTATACTTAAATCCTTTGTTCATAACCATTGGAAAAGACAAAATATGAAATGGTAATATCAAATGGTCAATAATGGTAAATAAATGATATACATAAGAATAAAATAAGAATAATTATATTATAACATAATAATAAAATTTTTATATTATACCCTATATATCAAATATCATAATAAAAAGTGATGGAATAATGATTAGATGTTCATAAGATATATATCATAATGAATTCAAAGATCATATGTTATGAATTTATATTATATGAATAAGATATGGTCTTATGGCATAAACTACATCTTATAACATTGTGAACTTGTGTCAGTAGAAAGAGGTTCACTCATTTTGTTAAGGAAAAGAAATCAGTCCCTCACATAAACATATGGGCATGAAACTAGGTCCACACATAACATTATGAATATATAATCAGGTTCAGGTATAAAAACCATTCCATAGAAATAAAATCTCATCACCAATACATATTAAGAATTATTATATTGACATCGCCTTCTAGTCCAGACAGACCACCATCTGTAGTCATAATCATCTCTTTATAAGTGATTGATTTTCCCCATCTTCCTATATTAGATTGGTTTTCCCCTACTTCCAATAGTAAATCATGTTTTTTCATATTCCCATAGTGGATTGGGTTTTCTCATCTTCATATAGTGCATCAGGACACACCTGTTTTCTATTTTGGATCAATTTCATCAACTTGATCTGCATCCTAATCTCATGAGATATAAATATTTATCCAATTCATTGGACGGATACATAGGTCCCACCCATCATATAATAAAATCATAAATTCTTATGACATAAGATAATAAATATTTTATAATATGATGACCCCTAAAAATAAATGGGTTTTATAAACATCACATCATAACCAATGAAATTAATAATGTCCTAAACATTTCATTATATCATTACCAATTGAAAATAGGTAGGACTCATAATCATATCATCAAATCATCACCCATGAAAAAGAAGCAGTTTTCAAATGTATACAATTCGTGGAAGATAAATGGGTGTCATAAACATGATGCCATAAAAACATAAACCATTAAAGGAAGGCTATGAATGGTATTTTTTTATATCTCTAGTAAATCATTAAATATATATGGCATGTCATCATAGATAGAGAAGGATTTTGAATGACCTCATAGAACATTTACTATGAAAAATAGACTATATATGAAAATAACATTCATAAAAAAATTTAAAAAAGTAGAATACTATAAAATATCGTTATAATTTAATTTAATTTTTTTGAAGAAAATAACTTTTATCTTTGAATTTTTTTTATAAAACATATTAATTTTTTTAATACTTTTTTTATTACAAATATCCTTGAATACTTATAAATTAATCATGGAAAACCAATTTAATCAACTTTATAAAATTTCAAACCATTATAATATAATTATATTTTTATATGGTATTAAAATTTCATCAAAAAACATTTTGTATTAAATTTTTAGAAAACATGGGTTTTTGAATAAAATGGATTTCAGAGTGAAGAGAAATAGAGTCTTATTTTATAAAAACATTTTATTAATTTACAAAAGAACCAATCAATGAATAAATAGTACCAATAAATTAATATATCAATAATAAAAATATTATAATATTATTCATGATACTTCTTTATATATGGATCATAATATTTCTTCAATGGAAACAAAATAAAAAACAATCAAAACATATTATGAGACAGTAGCAATAAATTGTTAACACTTGGGTAAAATTGAATCAAAATAACCATGTAATAATAAAATTACATGTGGAATAATATATAATCAAATTATGAAGATTCATGATATATCATTTCAATGTAATTATATACACCCTATTGAAAAATATATGTTTATTAAATGGAATTTATCTCGAAGATGAAAAAATTAGAAAAAAATGACTTTATTGATTTGGTATCTTTCGAAACAGAAACCCCATGAAATAAAAATAATAAAATAGATATTTAAATAACCCTAAATTTAAGTTTTAGAATCATGTAATAAATTCTTGGGATGTATATACACCACACAAAACAAATCAGTCATGAATAGGGCATAAGTCACAAATAAATAAAAGTGAGAGGAGAATAACCATACATTAAGTCTTGAATTTCTTTGTACACGTTCAAAATCATGTATAATGAGTATATTTTTATTATAAATATACCAATTAACCATATTTTTATTTAAAATATCATATATTATATTATTATGAATTTATATTATCCATTTTTCAACAATTCTATGTTAATTTTACATTTTGGGTAATATCAACGTTGTTTTTTGTATATTGTTTGACGTGTTAATCTTGATCACCTCATTTATAAAATTATATACTTATTTACATAATTTTTTACATGATTTAAATAATATTTATATTAATTATATATAGTAATAATAATATATAAAATATGGAAATATGCAATGAAATACACTATTCATGGTGATGATAGGCCTTAAAAACCCATGAATGTTGTTTTTGTTTTATTATCCAAGTCAAAGAAAAAAAGAAAATGATATATATGTATATAAGTATTTATTCATTAAAAAAATAACTATTAATTCATGTATATCATATAAATTTACTAAAATAATCCTTAATACATTCCATTTATAGTGTGAACCAATCACATCGCATTCAGTATGCAGCAGTCAACATGTCCTCAAACGAAGTTATCATATTTAAAAAATGGAAATTATGAATTTATGTGATATATAATAATTGAATAAGAATAGATAAATAATAAATATTATAATTATCATATAAAAAAGTTTTTTCCATTATAATTATCAACCATGAGAGGTTTTAATGGAAACCATACCAACATTTCTTCCTGAGGTGGCAGTATGTCATACAGATGAATTGTATGTTCATTAACCAAATTATGAAAGTGTGGGAAGGTGTAGGTATAAATTATATTATAACAAAATATAAGTATGTTTATGAAACATATGTTTCCCAATATTCAGGAAAAAAGGATAGTGGAGGGGTGTAGAATTAAAATAAATCAAATGATCTTATGAAATGATGTTACCTCTTCTTTGGGTTACACTATTTGGTTTTCACTAGTGGTATTTCTTGGATCCCTTTATTTATAAATTAATGACTCACTGATTAATGAATGTAATTTTTAAGAGATTTGGGTTGGTTTTTTCTGATCCAAATTCCATTATTATTTTGAATAAGTTAGGGGCATGGGTGAGTTCACATTTATAATGGAGTAGGAGTGACATTCAAATAAATATAAAAGTGTAACAATATTGAGAGGTCCCCATATATAATTTTCTAAAAATAATTTTCCCAATTATATAAATTATGGTAATTGTTATAAACATATCCTTACAATTTATTTTTTACATTTCTCTACGATATTTTTTTACATATGTTAATGATTAACCACTATGTATTCTTATTTCACCTTTTTCATTGTAATAAATTTTAATTACTTTAACTAATATATTATTAGTAAAAATATAATTTGAACATATTAAAAAATAATAAATTATTTTCATTCCAAATAAAAAAAATATTTTTTTCACTATTTCAATATTATAAGTGGAATAAATTAATTTAATATTAATATTATAGAGCGGAAGAGAGAGAAGGTATTTAATGTAAAAATGTTCAAAAGTTTGAAATGTTTTTATATCAAATTTCAATGTTAAATTGGATAAAATTAAATAAATTAAATTTATCTATTTGTAATTTATCTCATTATACTTTAAAGCTAAATTAATAGGAAATTTACCTATATAAATAAATTATAAAAAACAGTTTTAAATAAAAATATACTTTTTTTTCACCATTCATCAAAAATGAAAAATCATTAAAAAATAATTAACCCTATGTAAATATTGATATTTTGATTTCATGAATTAATTTTATTTTTTCAGATATAAATTATAAAAGTTTCAAAAATTATATTTAAAATGGTATTTCCATATAAAGGCTGAAAAACTTCCTTTAGATAAATACATATTTTTATTCATATTATTGGATTTATTTTCAAATATTGTTAGAAAATATATAATATTTATGTAAAGTACTTGATTATAAAAATATATATTTTATTAAATTAATTTATCAAAATTATTTTAATTAATTTATTAAGTTAATCCTTGTTTTATTTCATAAATATAGTCTTCCTTCAAAATGTATACTGTATTTTAATAAAGGGTTTCATTTTATTTCTAGTTAATTGGTGACAAGTTTTTTTTAAATTAATGTTTAATCAATATTTTCTAAATTTATTTAATCATAATCATAACCACCATTCCAATGGCTAGGATACAACTATAATTATATTTTAATAATAATATTAATAGTATGTTTTGGTTTTTTATAATAGGGTCTTGCACGCTATGAATGTTTCGATGGAACTGTGCATTAAGTATAAAACAAGCCATATTAATTTTTTATTAAACTAATGGATAATAAAAGTGTTTCGTAGAGTGAATAATTTACTTTTTATTACATATAATTTGATGCAAAGATAGTTATTTAGTATAAAAAATCAATATTCAGTGATGTGTTCAACCAAAAAATATCAAAAAAATTACATTAATTTTAATAAAAAATTCAAAAAACCCTTACGGTGTTACATGAGATGTCATTTTGACTCTTATTGTGAATTTATTATACTTAATCAGGTGACACGTAGGTTCAAATATGATATTATTCTTTGATTTGTTGAATATCTCATGTGACACAACATGTTTTGGTTTTTGTTGTGTTTCATTCAAATTCAACAATATGTATTATCTAGGGACTCAAATAAAATTAAACTGTTTTTTAACAAGTCCTTCACATTAGGTTTTTTATTTATGAAGTTTTCATTTTTGTCATTATGTAATTAGAAAATTTGATATCCATATTTTAAATAATTTCCAAGGATGTATCTTGTGATATGTTTCTTTTTGATTATTAATTCATATTGATTACAACTTCCTACCATAATATTTTTAAGATGAATAATTATTTATATTTTTACCATCATTAATTTTGAGATCACCCATTTATGGTGTGTCCATTTTACATGTTATGAAAAAAAATATTTCATGTTACAAGATTATAAGGATAGTACATGTGAATGAATTTATTAGATTGGTATAAGACTTCATTGAATTAAGTTTTTTCTTATATATATTTAGAAAATATAATTAGTTATGAAATACATGGAATTTATTAGATTATGGTGTTTCCTTGTTCTCAAAATCCTTAATCGTGATAATATCAATAATATGTATGAAATTTGATAATTTGTTTTTATTTAGTAATTTTAGATTGTTGTATCTAGTTTTTTAGAATTAGTATTATCGAATATGTGTATAGTATGTTTCAATCAGCACCGAATCATATAGTTTGGGTATGGGGAATCACATGAAAAATCAATATAAACCACAATGTGAGATGGGGATTATCTTGAGACCCATTTTATACATTGGTATAATCATATTTCCAAAGAACCATACTGATGTTGTTTTATTTTCACTGAGTTATATAACCCATTTCTCTAATAAAATAATAGACCACTAACATACATGGAAGTGGTATACGGCATTAATGATGCTAAATAGAAATAATACATGAATTCGGAAATGGAGTCCACGTTACAAAATCAACTTTACATTTGGTATACACTTACAATGATGTCAAACCCACTGGGTGAAAATGGGTAATAATGAAAATTTTCGACATGTATTTTAATGGTTATACATATAATGCACATATTTATTTAAATTGTTTCAGGAAACATCATGTTACAAACTATAAGGGTATAGACTCATTGGTTTTTATGTTGAGATCCATTATATTGGTAAATATATTGATATCCATCCATAATTATGACATTTTTAAAAATGATATAAAAAACTTATCTAAAAGTGATTTTAGTTTGAAGAATATATATCACTCACCCCAATGGGTTCATTGTTTACAATAGTTCTAATAATTTATATAGGCTATAAAAATACATATATGAGTGGAATATATCATCATGATCAATTATAGTTCATTTTAATGAGTATATAATAGTGATTGGTTTCATCAGGATTGAATTTTATCCATGTATTTATAAGAATGCTAGTGCAGATTTCATCATTTTCCTTGTATTATATATTGATGATATATAAATTATGGGAGACAAAGTCAAATTGTAACTGTATGTTAATATTTGGTTAAATGAATGCTTCCCTATGAAATAAATAGGTGATTTTTTTAATATTCTAGGGATAAAGATATATAATGATAGATATAAGAGACAAATTCGGCTAATTCATTGTATATATAATTACATGGTACTCAAAATATGTAACAATTAATAGTCTGAGATATAGTTATTGACAACATCACATGGTATCAATCTCTCCATGAAATGTTTTCCTCAAAAATATAATTAGATTGAAATAATTTATATAATATCTTATGAAATCAAAGTGGGATCTATCATGTATGTCTTGTAAGGTATTAGGTTTGAAGCCTTATATTATTTATTCATGGGGGGATGTAATCAACCCAATCCATGATTGATTTATTTGGAAGTAGTATAATCTATCCATGATTTACTGAGAGTGATAAATAATATATTTATATTGAATTGAGAAGATGATGAACTAGTTGCGAGGGGACACACTAATGCATCTTAAACAAAATTTCATGAAGTTATAAAATCCAAGTAATGTTCTGTATATTTCATGAATAGTGGTGTAGTGAGATGAAAAATCTCATTGAAACTCACGGACTGAGATTATATATCATAATCTAGGTATGTTTCGGCCTCAAATGCTTCTAATGAGGTAGTCTATATACACAATTTGTACACAGATATTTCTATTTGTCTATTATTTTCGACTATGATATAATTTATTGTGATAATATTGTTGTTTTGGTTCTTTCCTAGGAGCCTAGGTAACACCAATGGAAGAAGAATATTCATTTCAAGTTACACTGCCTATGGGATTTTATTAAGAGATGTGAAGTCACGTTTAATTGAATATCCTTATAGGATAATGTAGATTATGTAGATCTATATATCTCAAAAATCATCATTCACATGTGATATATAGATATTTGAGTATTATTTGTAATTGGATCTAGTGAATGTGGAAATCTTGTTGGTACGTACCGTATACCAAACTACATTATATAATTTGTCTACCATTACATTTATACTAATTGATCTATAAACACATTTTTCGTACCATAATACCATTGGTATATTTATATCCACTATATTAATTACATAAAATATAAAAAATTTAATTATATTTCCAAGTATATAATGATAATCCAGAGATACAATGAGATTATTCTACAATTTAATTATTTTGATCTTGATAGATAATGATTACATGATATAGGAAATGTGTGACTATCAGATATTTGTGGAAAAAAATAATTGACTCCTCCTCCCCTGAATTTCATACATTGTGATCCTAAGTATTTGGTATCACAAGGATTGAACCTCTAATTTCAACACAACATGTTTTATCTTTCTTTTTTAGTTTATATCTGTAAATACATTTATTGGCCTCGTGATATGAGATTATTATCTGGGTGTAGAATTTAATTATTTACATTGATACAATAAGAAATAATGAAATTTATTTATTTATTATTTATCTTTCATTGTTTAAATAATTGGTGGTGTGGAAATGATTGGATGGTCAAGAGAATAATTTTCGCATTGGGAGTAAGTTATATCTCAAAAATAGTTGATTATTATGGTAGTAATTACAGTAAATCCATTTCCATGGAATAAAAATATATGTCCATCTAGTGTGGACTATTAATTGTGACTATAGAACATATTATTAAACAATGGGTGAAAACTTATTTATGATATATCATAGTAAAATTAGATTATATTACAAGACATGAGTTCATAAGAGTTTGTCATTGAAATGACTATACCTTATTTCCATATTGTCATTGATGTGTATCTGGAATTTTTGTTGGTCTAATGATTAGTTCTCAATGCTATGGAGATGAGGGAATAGACATTCACACAGATAGAATATTCAATCATCTTCACCAATTATTATTAATACTAGTATTGGAGATGGGCGGAGCCATATGGTTCATGGTATGTTCAATCCTGAATGATCTCCATGAGATAAATACCTTTATTATATTCAAATTTCGAATAATTGGTTTTGAAATTATTTTTTAATAGTATTCATATGTGAAATTATTAATGTATAAAAAATATTTAATGACTGAATATTATTATAATATTAAATTATTGTATAATATATACTAGAACAAAATCCTCATTTAATCAATCTCTTTTATCATCTAATATATTTATAATATTACAAGTATATGAAAAAATATAAATTATTCTTATGACACAGTTATATGCCTTAAGAATTTTTTTGGAATAATTATTTGGGTATCATATGTTAAGGGTCCATGCATCCATTTCTATGTATTTTATCCACACTATATAATAACAAAGAAGCTCTAAATCAATTAAATATACTACCGTTTGAATAAGAGAGCTCCACTATAATCTCTCTAAAATGCTAGAGAGGTAAGAGATATATTCCATTATCTAATCCAATATTTCATTTGATGATCGAAGGAATGTTGTTGTACTGGTTTTCTAGAGAATGTAGGGATCATCTGTGATCTATGATTGAACTCATAATCTTTCATTAAATGTTCTTATAGACATTAAATTTGAGTAGACATGATGTATATGTATCTAAAATCTATTCCCTAAATAAATAGAATATTTTCACAAGCCATCCCCTCCAGTATATTAAAATCAAATAACTTACTTTTTTGATAAATTGTTTTATCATGTTAATTTATCTAGGATCCCTACCATTTGTGCAAGGACATACATCATTTCACATGATGTTTCTATGTATGTTTTGATAGAAAAAATTAACAAATTTATGAACTAATATTTCTACATCCCTATACCAACAATTTCACCCCAGGAGAGGAACAAAAAACAAGACTTATACCCAAATAAATGGGGTTTACTACATGGATTAAACATCAACAATTAGGTCTATTGAAGTCTAATTTTTCATTGAATCCATTTGAAACATAACCATCCCAAATTATTTATATAATATCCATTTAGGGTATACCAATACCTCTTTTAATACATTTTTTTTATTTTGATTCTCCTATTGACATAATAATTTCTAGAATTATTTTTATGATGAAAAGTATGTATTACAAAGACATGAGTTTTTAAATTTTTTATATTTTAACATTATGTTATTTTTTGTTATCCAAACTCTTTAAAATGATATATGTATAGGTATTATACTTTGATGGATGGGGCTTGGAATCATATATCCCCTCATTACAATAATATGTCTCATTTTCAACACATTTTCAGTTTTTTTATTTATCTCATACACACAAATATAAATATATATATATGATGTCTTGGAATATGGACATTATCATTTTTTTAGGATATCCATCATAATTAAATAATTTACTGTAAATCAGGGTGTTATTTATTTTTATTGTTTTTTCCTTTGTATATATTTAAGGGCAATTTTATATTTTATATAAAATAATTTTATTAGTTTTTTCCATTCCACATTATTTATAATTTTTTTATTCCATAAAGGCTTGTGGTGTAGGATAATCCTCATTGAGCATCATATCATACACTATTATTGTTCTTCTTATGTCTAGGGAACCAATCAGAAAACTATAAAGGATCAAAGGATATTATAAAAGGATTGATAATGTTTCCATTGAATTAGGGGGACTTATTTTATGTATTTTAAGTATAATTTTAGGATCGTGTTTTATTTGTTTTAAATATTATATTTAACTATTTGATCATATTTCATTTGACTTATTTTTATGTTTACTATTGTAATCAAATAATAGTTAGGTCTATGTTACTTGAGCCATGATGATAATATTTCATGTATGGGATTGAAATCTAATGAAATTTAAATCCCACATAAGACAAAACCCCACATTAATATGATGAACAATAGTCCCTTGTCCATTATTAGCCTAACCAAATTTCTCAGTATCCATATATAATTAATATAGAAGTATCATAATTATAAAATAGTATTAAATATATATATATATATATATAAATATATATATATTAAATATTCAATTTATAATTATCATTAAAAAATGATTTTTCCAACCAAGTACTAAATTGAAAGTCACATATAACATTAGATTCATTAAATATAGTGAATACATTTTACAAAAATAATTTCAATTAATTAATATTAATACATAAAAATTATTTTAATATAATAAATTTATACCCATGTGTACTTACAAAAATAATTTAAATATTTTTGTAAACAATTCAAATTTTTTAATTAATATAAATAATTTTTCATTATTTAAAATAAAAAAAAATTATTCTGAAAATTTAATATATTCTGGGTTATTTACATTATATTAAAATATTTTTTTTAAATATAAACAATTAAAATAATTAATTTATTTCTCCAAATATTTATTACTATTGAAAAAACATAATCATTGATAATGATTTAACTATATCCAATACCATGCTAGAGAAAATACTATTTCCATTGTAAGAAATAAATATCCTACATCATTACCTTTGATATACATTGACCTCACAATCACTACCAATGATTTCAAGAGAATGAATCCAACGAAATAAAAGATAAATATTATTGTTTTATCATCATGTCTCTATTTATAAAAATTAAGTGTATTGTGGACCATAATCTATCTACTTTAATTCTTGTATTAACCCTTAACATGTATCATTTGAACTACATCACCCACACTAGTATCCCCATATCATTTGTTCATTATGATGTTTTGTTTTAAAAATTCTTACCAAGTTGTATGGTGAGAAGTGGAATATTATATCATTGTATCAGGAAAATGATGAATATATTAGATTAATCCAATTTTTTATAAATAAAAATATTCACATATCACATTCTATTTTCAAATTTCATTTTATGATTTCAATATATTATTTCTTATGATGTTTATTGTTTCTTCGTTTTTTATTTTTTTTTAAATTTTCATTTTCATAATACTTTTTAATGATGGTTTTAAAACCATTAATAACATTTAAATTCATTATAAAAGTATATAAATTTCTTATAAGTAATGAAATTAATATATTATCATTCAAATAATAATATTATGCAATATTAAAGGGTAAACAAATATGAACTAACCTACGACTAGTATATTTGAAATATGTTATTAAAAAGTAAATTCATATATAAATTCATTCTAGAAATAATTTTATATTACCTTAATTTTGAAAAGGATCATTATTTATTTAAATCATTTAAATAGTTCTCATCCAACCATTATTCATTTATTTTATAGTTTTCTTACAAATTCATTATTCATTGCAATATATCGATAAAATATTTAGTAATAATATTTCAGCAGAATAGTTATATAATTATGTGTATGTTCAAGATAATAATAGATTATTTGAATAATGATGAATTTGTAATATCCCATTACATATTGATTTCAACTCTTAAAATATCACATATCATGGCCATTGATATAGCCTAATTGTTACCTGTAGTATAAAGTTACTATATGAATAAAAATTATAATAAAATTTAAACTGAATTTTTTTCAGAAAACTACATATGGAATTTATGTATTGGTCATCAGTGATACATATAATATATTTTTAATGGGTGGAATTTATATATCCTAAATCAATTTCTAAAAATTTGTATTTGATTTTTTCAATCACAATGGTGTTTTTTCTTCTAATATGAAAAACATTATTTATGGGCGAAAATGTTTCATTTTTATTTTAACATGATTTGAATTTAGGTATTTCCTAATGTTATATATCTTTCAAATTCATTTAATAATTCAAATGAATATCATACTAAAAAAGTGAAATTTAATCAATTGTGAAATAAATTATTTTTCATGGATGATCTATGATATATGCCAGTTATATGAAAGTGATGAAATGTATCACTTCTTAATCTATGGTGGATAATATAATTAATATATATATATATATATTTTTGAATGTGATCCAAAATTTAGAGTAGTTAATATCAAATATTATTTTAAACAATCTGAATTCCATAGTATAATGTATTTTGAATCTATTATTTCATTATTTGAAAGACATTTTGATGTAATTGGATTAATATTGACATGTTTTCAACATTTTTATTGAAATTTAATGTCAATGTACCCCCCATTAAACATTTATAGGTGTAATAAAATTTTATTTGTATTAATTTTTTTAAATGAAATTAAAATTATAAAAAAATGAATTAATTTATTTTAATATTATTTTGATAATTTTTTTTCATAAAAATATTTTTTATATTTATGGATGATTATTAAGTGATTATAATTTAAGATAATCCAGATTATATTAGAACTCAAATGAGATAAATAAATCTGAGGAACATATTTTATTAATATAACATGAGATTTCATGATTCTTCGTCAACAAATGACATTGATCAGAAAAAAAAAGTTCTTTTGTATGTGAGGAAATACAGAGTTTCCTAAGGTGATATTACATTATTGACATGTAATTTTGGGTATATTAAAGGAAAAATAATAATATCAATATAATGATAGAATATGTTTATATTAAAGAATAGATTAACCCGTATGAAATATTATGTGACTACCAATGATGTTATCACAAAATACAATATCTACATATCACATATTGATCATTAAAAACTTTTTTCATTGAAAAATGATCATGAATCTTTGTTATTTATGATTTACGAAAATATATGGATGTTATAGAGTTCTAGTATCACATCAGTTATTTTGACAATGTATGTCACATATTATGATATATATCAATTCGTATGATTTTGGAATCATAATTGAATCAGGGAAGTCCTTACAATTTTAAAAGAATATGGAATAATAGATAATATAACTGCTATCTTGGCATATAATGATGGAAAACAGGGAAAAACAGGATGGATAAATTGTTAAACTAAACTATATTTTCAGTAATGATATACATATATTATAACATATGGAAATTAATTTTATACATCCCATGAATATTGAAAATGAAAAGGAAACTAAATAGGGGTCATATTAGCCACATAAAATAAATAAAATAATACATATGAGAAATAATTTGAACAATGGATGTGATCAAATGTATAAATGGAATACCTTAATATTTACTATCATGTTCACAAAAACAGAATGAAAATATATATGAGGTAGATTTTCGAAAATATATTCAACCTGAAAACAAAATATTGTCATATATAGATATGGATTGTGATCCATATGTGGATTTTGTATTTGATATTGGCAGCTACCATAATATGATGCGAAGAATCATTAATCCTCCAAATCAAGGAAAATGAAAAGGGTTCCCTAAAGGTGAAGTAACTAAACAAAAAAAATTCTAAAAATTATGGAAGGTAATTCAGATAGATCCAGATAGTAAACTACTATATATAAATAGTGTTTGAGGCATTCCAATTGGTGGATCCCTATAGTTATGGTTGATTAGAAAATACATTCTTTATATTTTTTTAAAATAAAAATTTTTATCGTTAATTAGAGGATTGTTTATTTCATAATGAAACATTATATTCTATCATTTTGTGTGTATTTTATTTTATATTCTTATATTGGGCTCCATTCATGGAGACATAACTATTGGTTTTACATAAATAGAGATAATCCAGCACAATGCCTTTGAATTATGATAATAATTATGTATTTTTTTATTATTTTAAAAATATTATATTATAACGAGTTGTTAAAATTATTGGTTTTTGAGATGGTATTTATTCCCATATTCATAATTATTTTTCTCTCTATATTGTGGATAATTAATGATTCCAAATATTATATTATATTTTAAATAATTGTTTTGAATAGAATTTTGGGAATTTAATCCATGATCATAGTCCTTATACTATGGATAAATCTATTATATAATTTATATGAGTTGATAATGTTTCATATACTCCATCATGGTTTTTATCTAACACTAGGAATGAAAATAAAAAGAACCTAAATTCCGATATCAATATTGGTTTGTGACCATATTTGTACAAAAAATATATGTTTTATATTAAATGATAATATGTCGTGATTCTGAGTGATAATTTGTGAGAGTATAAAATTTAGAATGAATGATGATTTTTTTAAATAGTTTACCACCCCAAGGATTGAAATAATTCACTTGTATTTCATTTCAAATTAGTATACATTATGTTAATTTTTTATTCATTGTTGTTAAATCCCATGATTTAATTTATTTTTAACCATTAAAAATAATGAAATTAAGATGATAGAAGGATAATAGTGTATCCTTGTGATATATAATATTATTAATGGTAGTATACTGCAATATTTAGTTTATTGAATACATTTTATAAAGACCTTACGATAGGTTCTCTATCATGTTTTCCTCCTTCCTATTGAAGTAAAATATTATCATTGTAATATTAATTATTTTTTTCTTTGTTTATTTATAATTTACCATTATATAATTAATCGTTAAATGCACAACTATTTAGATTAAAATCTATATTATATGATAAAAAACACTCACAGGTGTTTAAATATATTTAGAGTTTAATAAATTTTCAATATAAAAAATATGAATAATATCTACATAATGCGAAGCTAAATTATTTTTTTATAAACTTACAACTTATAATTAATGAAGAATTATGACAAATTTAATAAGGTATCATTATAATATATAAGATTAAAAATTAATTTTGACCATATATATGATTTTATATATATAGAATATTAACATTTATATATATTTAAAAAAGAACTGATATAGGATGAGGATGAATTATAAAAATAAAATTCATCTATCAAATATGAATATATTCCAACAGAATAATTACATTATGTTAATTTTAAAGTATTATTAGGAGACCAAGAATGAATATCATATTATATATGATATTTTCCTTGAGATGAACATTCACTATATTCTCTCATATTTTATAGTGAATACAAAATTAACTTTTTATATAATTAATAATATAAATATAATAAAGATAACATCATGGTAGAGGTTATAATTTTCAAAAAATAACAGATCAATTCATATTTTAAGGACTATGTTAAATATCCCCCAAAATATCTTGAATATTATGTTATGGTAGTATTTGAAGATATATTTTAGGATCCTAATTTTCTATTTTCAATTATCTGGGAGTACAAGTGTTTTGAGTAGTAATATAAAAAGGTAAAAAATAAGAAAACATTTATTAAATAGACCATTAAAGAAACATGGAAGTTGATTGGTTAGATAATTACTGTGCATATATAAACTATAAAACATTAATGTGGTGTTTTATATTGAGGAAACCATGTCCTATAATAGACTATGTATAATAACATTCAACATTGCAGTTACTAACTAATAAAATGTACTAATTTGTGGAGGAAACAATAATTTTTTTAATTTGAATTATTCTTTTATGGTATTTATGTTTGATTTAGATATCAATAATTGAATATTTTTATTTTAATAATAAATATTTTATAGAAAAAATATAACATAAAATATTTATCAATGTATCCCAAGCTATCAATCCAAGATTAAATATGATCATATTCCATCAATTTTACATCGTTATAAGTTCTCTATCAAAATCATTATTTGACAGAAATATTAATTTCTATATATATTTTAAAATTTTAAGTAGACATGTTTGGAGAGAGTACTGACTATTATTAAGAAACAATATGGTTCATTTAACAATTTTATTATCTTTGTAATACATATTTATTTTAATTTACATTTCTTATGATAATATCTCAAATAATTTTTTATTATTATGTATTTTTTTATAAAATAATGAATGTTTATATACATCTTTTGAATGATAATGGATATGAGATTCAATGATATATTTTTAGTTTTTCATGATTTTAAAGTATTATTAATATTTTTTCACTAGATTTTTTTAAATATATTATAATTCTTTTCCTGATTATAATTCTATATCATTTTTGAAAATAATTCTAATAATGACTTTTCTTTATATAACATAAATATTTTTCAGTGATACAGCACATGATTTCATTCATTTTCAATGGTTTTGATTAAACAAGTGTGTTAGAACGTTATAGGTGTATTTTTTAAAAATTAGATACCAATTGAGACCACCAATATAATATATCCATGTTTTATAGATTAAGATTCTATAAGTTACCACATGAGTTAATCCACAATTCAATATAATATTCCCTTCTCAAACATACACATAGTATATTGAATATATTTATTTTATATGAAAAGATTGGATGAATTTGTTTCATGATTTATTTTGGATATGGATCACATATATATGGTAATGTATGAGAGAGCATCATTCATATAAGGTAGTACTCATTTTGATCATGTCTTCTTATTTTATTTCCACTCTCCAGTAATACATAATGTGTATATAAATAATTAAAATACATCTAGTGCACTAAATTAATAACATATAAAATTGGGATGGTTATAAAATTATATTTTTTTATTTGGTTTTTGATAAAAGGGAAATCAGATTTTTATACGTGATAAAAATAATAATGATATATTTTTATTGAGTTTTAAATATTACCCACAATTTTTTTAATTGAAAAATAAAAAATTATTCTTGAATTCTATATTTAGAAACAATCCCTTATAAAAAAGGACCCATTAAAATAATTTGACAATTAATTTTATTTAATTGAATTTTTTCATAGATTATTTTAATTATAAGAATCCAATTGAAAAAAGTCATGTATCATAATTTAGGAAAAAATTTCATATTCAATAACTTAAGAGTAGATTGGAAAATGTATTCCATATAATGTACATTAAAAAATGAGGATGAACGATAAAAATATAGAAAATTTAATAACATGAAGAGTTATATTTAATGGAAATTAATTTTCTAAAGGAAACATAATAATATCATTTTCAAGAAGAAAAATTTATCAAATTAAACATGATAAGTAATTATGGTAATAATATAGATTTTTAACTAGGATAGAAAAAGATAAATAATGTGTAATTTATAAAATTTTATTTTTCAAAATTATTCCTTGGTATTTTATATTATATTAACTCGAATAATATATTATAAAGTGGTTTTCATCCATATTTTGTCATTTTAAATCATTTTGAATTTACATGTGAATTAAAATTAAGGCAATAAATTAATTTTTAAAAAAATTAGCAACAATTCATTTTATGAAACCTTTTTCTGTTGTATTGATGATTTCTAGGTGATTTTATGAATTGAATACCCATATTGTATTTGAAATTATATGGTTTTTTGATTGAAATTATATATAATTTAAGATGAAAACAAAGAAATTTGAAGATGTGAAATTGTTTTGTGAGGTTGAAAAGAAGAATAAATAGCTCACTTATTTGAGAAAATGAGTATTCCTTGAATAAAATTTGTAATTATTATTATCTATGATAGAATTTAACTAATAGAAATATTGGATACTATAATCGTGACAGAATATATTAAAATTGATGTATATATCACCCCTTAGAACAAAATATATTTTCAACAATGACCCTATCACACAATACGATATTCTAATATCACAACCAAACAAGAAGATCTATTTTCAATGAATAATTCTTATATATGTTATATTCTTAATGATATCATTATATTAGAAGAAAATATGAATGTAAGATATCATATTGGTGATGTCACAAGTTATGATGTATGATTTTTTATTATAGTAGTAAAATCATCAACACAACACAATAGTCATGGTTATGGGAAAAAAGTTATAATCCTTACAAGATCATAAAAATAATTATGTCAGTTCATACAACTAGTATCATAACATTTGATCTACATTGATTGTAAAAAACATGATTTTTAGAATAATTATTCTAAAATGTATTTTCATTAACTATGTAATTATTTCATAACATTATGAAAATAATAATCAACTGATTTATCATATCATATATCAATTATACCTAATAGGGAACTATACTAATCACTTAGAAATCATATAAAACATTTCAATAAAAATAAAATTAGCTCTGAATGTGATCAAAATTGCACATGGATAAAATGATTGTCCATTGTAACCTATTTATATAATAAATTAATCAAATTATGATTACTATCGTCTTAGATGTAGAATTGGTAGAAATATAAGCAATAAAAATGTCATGTTATATTGAAATATTTTATAATATTATGTTTCATATAATGTTAGATAACTAAAAGTTATGTTAACAATATAGAGACTACCTGAAGAAGATGTAGAATAAAAAATATCTTATGTTAATGTAACAAAATTCACACCACGTGGGTGAAAAAATATATGTTAAACGAGAGAGTTATGAATGGTTCATTTCTATCTATAATTTGGAATTGAGGTATTTATGTTTGTGGTTCCCTAATTTTTGGAAAGATTATTTCGTATCATTGGGATAGATTTCAAACACTTGGGTTTCATCCCTAATTATAAAATCATTGAAATTGTTTATATACATTCTTTTTTTAAATTGAATCTTTGTTTTATTTGTATTGGTGATATCAATATCAACTTATATAGGATTAATAATTTTTTTAAAATGAGGGTTAGAATATAACATAATGGATTTGATTTATTAATACAATTTACTTATATCATTATGATTTTCACTCTAGGATGTTATGAAGACGAGTTAAAGTGATATGGTCATTTTTTGGTATCTATATATTTATTAATTATAATTTTTAAATATTTTTTATTAGTATCCCATAATTTTTTTTTTATTATATGTTGCAGTAATAGTGTATTGAAGGGGTGGTTTCAATATTATAGGCTACATAAGGTAGAGATATATCTTGAATTGGTCAGTTGAGACACGTTGAAAAGGGTTCATATATTTTATTATGTTATAATATACACTATAAAAATTTGAATATTGATAAAATAAAATTTGATATCACATTTTATTTGTGATTATAGGTGTGGAGAGGATATGTTTTTTATTTAATGATATTATGTTAACCTTAAGAGTGAGAATATACAAGAAAAGAAACATAAATATTACATTGATATAGCCCCATAGGCAACCTTTCAATTATTGACTGATAACGATAACTTTTCAATTAATTTTCATTATAATTTTGTTAATATTTAGATTAATTATTTCTAGCTACCATGTTTTCATCTATTTTCATTCATCAAAAATCATAATAATAAAGATGATAATCTAATAAGAGAAACTACATTTGGAGATAATGTGAGGTATAAAAATATAATTAATTAATTATGAAATGTATTTTCTTCTATAGGGACCCCATGATATGTCCCCTTTTATAGATCAATAACATGATTAGGGTATATTATTGAACATTATTCAATTATCTTTCTTATATTGAGAAACATTTATAACCAAATTAATCTAAGAGTGTTTTCCTTACATAAATGGATTTCATGAAAACATAACTTCTGGATCTCAAAAGAACATTGGTAGTTATAAAATACGAATATATGTTAAACCATAAATGAATAAAAAAATCATAATTAAATGAAATTTTATATAATATAGAAAAAAATGACAGTTAAATAATATATTAAATAGATAATATATTTGAGATTCATTTTATAGATATCTATCAAAATAATATAACGTGGGGAATCAAGTTATTATATATTATGCATAATAAGAAGGAACACCCTATCACCTGGTTCTGAATATTTTTTAATTGAATTAAATTGGGGAAGGATCTTATATAAGACCAGTGAGTATGTTCCCTAATTTGATGATAAATTGATTTTTAAAGAATATTAAAATAACAATTCATATTTGAAATAAAAATAAAATATATGGATAATTGGTTTTAGGTAAAGGATGTGGATTATTTTCAGGAAAATAATTATGAACTATTTTTGTTAATTTTTTAATGAAAGTTATTTTTCACATTCTTCCCTTGATAGTGAAAATAATTTTGAATATGTGTTTTACAAAGATGTTTTGATTTATTGTGTGTTATGAGAATTAAAAATAAAAGAGTGTAATAAAATGGAAAATAATGAATAAATACAAAAATAGAAATTGATATTTTCTAATAATTAATATATGAATTTTTATGATAACATCTTAGAAATATTAATACAGATATATTTAGTGAAATTATAGTTTAACACAACATGAAATTCAATGAATAATAAAATATAAATAATTAATTTTATAAATTTTATAATGAATTTATTATACTGATATAAATATTATAATAATTTATATTGGATACCAATTTTGAGATGAAATTTTAAATCAATAAACTCATTCAAAAATGAATTTTTCTAATTTTCTATGTTTCTCATATAAAAAATCTAAGGTAATGATCTATGAGTTTTCAAGAATGTTTAATAATGATCATAATCTTCAATGATGTAATTTATGAAAAAAATATGTATTATCATTTGATTAGTAAAGTTCAAAACCAAATATTATAACTACTAATATTAACATGGATCTTTAATTAATAAGGATTTAAAAGATGGATGTTATTTTAATCAGACAAACTGAATAAAATTAATAGTTTTATATACTAAATGATGTTATTATTATATAATTATCGATTACATAAATCAGAGCTACAATGTGGAATGTAAAATAATACATAAAATATCTTCAATGATATTTGAATATAATTAAAATTACATGTTTATTTATTACATTAATTTATGTGGAAATACATTATAAAGACACTTTCTTCTAAAGGATGTATGAAGGAAAAATAACTACATAAAGGAAAGCTCTAACATTAAGGGAATAACTAAAAATATAATGTGATAACTTTGTATATGTTCATACAGATGTTTATATGATGAATAAATAATATGAATATCTAAATGATATAGTTCCAATAATTATCACAATATCAACTAATGATCATAAGTTTATCAAAATTAAATTGAATTAAAAGAAAAATAATAATTGGCCAACATGGTTGGATTTTTCTTGAACGAAACTATTAATTAAGTTATATTGATTAATTAATTTGGATTGTCTAATCACATATCATAAAATACCAATATATTTAAGAATATTAACTAAAATAATAATATAATTTTTAATTGTTGAAATTAGTTTGATTTTAAAAAAATGAACAATCAATTACAAGAAACATCTAAAGGATAATTCAAAGTTCAAATGTTCTATATATATAATGTATCAAACACACTATCCTTTATATGAGTTAGTTTTTTGACTCAACACATTTTGTTAACATCATCAGATGGGGGTTGATAGTTAAATGAAATGATAAAAGCGTACTCCCAAGAGGAAATATAATTTACATCAAACAATTTAAAATTTATTGAGATGAATGAGAAATTATACCTTCAAAAGGAGTTGAAAATAGAATGAGGACCGAAGAGATTTCTAGGATTGATCCATAAATAATAGATTCATGAAAATGATGCAAATAATCTAGTAATATATATTTATATTTTTTCATGAAGGAATAATAAATGTAAATCCTAACATATAAATTAAAAAATTCAAAAAAAAATTCCTGGTCTAATTTAAAAGTATTATTATAGTAGATGATTAAAAACTCATAAGGGATCTCCACTGTGTATTCTTTTATTTCTTATATAAAGTATCAACCATTGAACCAAATATACATAACAAAAAGTTATGAAATATATGGAGAACCATTTTATAAATTTTAAATTATAAGGACCCACATAATTACAAGTTATGAAATTCAGAGAAATTATTTTTTTTGGCATTGATAAATTGTATGGTGGACATGGGTTTGATGTGAAATTCCTAGAGTTGGAAGATCTTTTGAAATTTTATTTAGTTGAGGATGTATAACTGATAGGTGCCTTAGTTTCACAGGAATGTTCTAGGATACTATGGTGTATGTTTTTAATATATTTGTGTTTTCACCAATGATTAGAGGTATGGTGTCCATGGTTTAGGGAAAACCAACCATTATCCTAATGAATATGATGTTTTATGTTAATTCTATTAAATTAATAGTTTAGTTTGAAAATTCTATGATTGGTTAAAGGAAACTATGTATATTATATAAATTACCAAATGTGGTTAACATCTCTTAATTATTGTTTACATAGCATGCGAACTATTACAAAAAAAACATAGAATCAATGATTTGTCATTTATAATATGGGGTTTAGTTATATTTTTTATTATTAGTAAACATATAATAAGTTTTACATATAATCCATGTGAGGTGGTATTATTTGGTAGTATTAATGCAATTATTGGCATACTGTTTCGAAAATGGTGCATCCAAACCATACAGGTAGCCCAACTTTCCTAAGAAATTAATGTTCTCATTTATCCTCTTTAGAGGTTGAAAGGATAATATCCCTTTTCCTTGTCATATCACCAAATCATTAGAAGAGTCTTTTCTTCCCATTCCTTATTATTCCGCTTCAAATGTTGGTGCATTTTTGTATGTTATATAATTAATTGGGATGTTTTCCTCCTCTTTTCATCCCATATTTTCTTCTACATGGTAATTAATTGATTTTGGGTGGTGGTTTTGGATATTAATTTGAAATTTTATTAGATGATGATGGAGTAATAATGATATGAGGCATAATTTTCATGACATGGGTAGAGGAGATCCCATGATGGTGTATGCATGTATTCAGTCGTCATTTTTTTAATTCATTACACCAGGTGTATTATTATAAGTATATTAATTAAAACATTTCTATTTCACATGATGTTTTTCAATGAATGTTATGGAATTTATTCTATGATGTTGATGGGAGTGTGTTATGGGAAATATAGGATTGGTTGGTGGGGGTTCTAGTGTGGTGGAAGCATTTGGCGAGTTATAAGTTTTATGGGTATTGGGATTTAATTACTTGACTCATAATAAAGTTTTTAAATTAATTAAATTGCATCTCTTAGTGTATCATGGGTACTTAGATGTTTGGTTGAGTTAGTGAAATACCCCCTATTTCTATTATGTAACCCCTTTTTTATGATTTTTAAGTGCATGAAGTATATGGGAGATGATTGGGTAATGTTTGTGAGACTTTTAAAGCGTAAAAAGGAAAAATGTGAGGATGCAAGGGCTTCGCACGGTTTTCCAAACAGTGTGGAAGCCGTGCAGGTGGTGGGATGTGGGACAGAGAAGACCACATGGTGTCCAAACGGTTTGGACAAACCGTGTGAAGATGCCGTGAGGAGAGCGCCTCTCTGGCAGTGACTACTGCACGGTTAGCACATGGTTTAACTAATAGTGTGGACTAACTGTGCGTGAAGTAAACTTAGATCATATTTATTAGGATCTAATTCGTTTTATTATTTAACCCACTCATTTTTGCTCCTAGATGGCCCTAACACGGGATTTCTCTCTGGGGAAGGTGGAAGAACACTTACTAGGCATATTGGAAGCGATCCAGAGGGTTTCCTTGGCGATTAGAGGTCGGTTGATCACGGTAAGTCTCGTTCTTGTCTTGTTTTCATAGATATACTTCTTCCCTCTTGTTGGATCCTTAGAACTATGCCCATGGTGGGTAGATCTAAGGTAGTTGATTAATTTTAAGTCAGGTTTTGGTCTTGTTGGTGATATGGGAAGGAATACAAAGAGGTTTTGTGGTGTTTCGACCTGGTTCTTGGTTGGTTTCTCCTATTTTGTTGAGGTAGGTGACTTCACTCTCGATTCCTCTTTCATAGAACTTGAAGGCCTAGTTTCAAATTGATTTCCTAGATTGAAAAGGTTTGTTTATCTATAGTGAAAGAATGGTTGAAACCCATTTTTAGTAACGGGTGATGAGAAATTGTATGTTTTTGGAAAGTGGTTCGCTGAAGTAAATTTAAAATGTTGATTTTAAATTGGATATGGTTTTTCTGCTTGAATGAAATGGTTTTCAATAAATGGGGGATGCATTATTGAATGATTTTGAACACACCTGGTTTTGGGCATGGACATTCATGGGTTGTGGTGTGTGTTCATGTGCATTGGGATGGATAAGGGCGAGAATTACCCCCATCAAAAGGTTGGGATGGATAAGGGCGAGAAGTCCCCATGTTAATAGGTTGAGATGTATAAGGTTGTGAAGTACCCTCGTCAAGGTAGTCCACTAAGTGATGGCTTAGTGGATGGATAACTCACCACTCACGAGTATAGGGAGTTCCAGGTTGCATGCATGTTTGGTTTTGTGGATTTTTGAAGTGTAATGGATGTTACAAAATGGAAATGTGAAATTGATTGGAAACCTTTCTTGGTTGTTCTTCTTGAGACAGATGGTTTTTGTTGGAAAATGGTTTTGACATGGAACTTTATTATTGTGAACTGTTTTGGAATTGTTTTATATAAATTGTTTTATACAAATGTGCTAACATGTTTTATCCTAGAGGCATGGGTTGGGAAGTCATTGGGGAAAACTTACTGAGTTTCATTACTCACTCCCTGCTTTTTCACAATGGTGCTTTTGCAGATTTCATATACCGGGACATTGGAAAAGGTAAAGTGTCACATTTTTAGAGCGCTTCTACGTGATACTTCGGCTGGTTCGTGATTTTGGAGCTTGGAGCATGTGGAGCATGGGGTTGGGTTGTTGTCTTGTCGTCTTTGAGTTGTATTTTCACAGTTTACACTGATTTTTATTGTTGGTTTTCATTGTGGTACTTTTGGTTGGTTTTTGATAAAATTAATGGTTGAGTTGTTTTGGTTTTAAATCATGCATCAGATAGTGGTTTCTTGGTGATGGTTATCTGATTTTCTCTATTTGTTGGTTGTTTTCAGTTAAAGGGTAAATCGGCCCCCATGTATTTTGAAACCCTTCAGCATTTATTTACAGCATTTGGCACCTTGGGGATGTCGCTTAAGGCTTAGTAATGAATCATTGAGCTCTCAAGACAATGATAATTGGCAGGTCATTTCAAATGGTATCAGTTTGTTTGGTCCTTGCCTAACAAATGGTCAACGATGTTCATGGTACTGGAGTTGAAATTCCTTCTTGTCTATTACTAGGGTGATCATCTTAGACAGGAGTAGGATTGTCATAACTTGAAATGTATAGCGTAAAAGGACGTAGCTGACCTGTTTATGCATAACTTCAAGTTACTAGGGTGTTTGGTACATAAGTGTTTTATATACACTTCTAGAATGTTTCAAATCTCATTGTCATGGGTTTATCCAATGAGATAATCATGACATGCATAAGAGGAATGACTTCCCGCTAAAATGGCATATCTCATTGCGAATAATGATTTATTATTTTGGGAAAGGAGCAAATTTTTGAAAAATGCAGAAATTGATTTTCAAATGAAAGATTTTGAAAAGTGGATATCTTGAATATTTTGAAAATGCGTGGATTTTCAAATAGTATGTGGGATGTTTTCAAAAATGGTTGATCATGTGGAAAAGATTGATGTATGGAAAACAATGATGTGATAGTTGATGTGATAGAAATTTAAATGCTAAGCCTTAAGTTGATAGGAAGTGAGACTAATGGCGTGCATTGTTTGTAAGAAAAATGGAACCTGTTAGGTGTCGTAGAAACTAACCCGAAAAAGCTGCGGAGAATGTGGTTGCACCTGAACCATGTGTTAACCAAGAGCTGGTTCAGAGTATCATTCAACCATTCCAGGATGTGGACACAGGGAATCAGAGGGATGAGTCAAGGCATGTAGGCTATTATGTCCAGTTCCACAAGCATAATCCACCCATCTTTCGGGGTGATTCTAAACCAGAAAGGGTGGAAGTGTGACTGAGTAGGATGAATCGTATCTTCGATTTCATCAGCACACCAGTAAAAATGAAAGTAAATTTAGCGAACTATATGTTGTAGGATCTTGCATGATAGTGGTGGGGGCTAGTGGTGTAGGCTAAGGAGGATCAAGGCCTAGGCTGAGAGGCATTTGAGGAGTTGATCAATAAACAATTCTATCCTCACACGTTCAAGATCTAGAGGACAACAAATTTTTCAGCCTAAAGCATGAAAATCTCTCTATCACGGAGTATGCGGAAAAATTCATGAATTTAGTGAGATTTGCACCGGAAGTTGCTGCAAGTGCATCGCTGAAGGCACACATCTTTGAATCAGTGTTTCAACAGGAGATTCGGTCGAAAATAGTTATGCTCGGTATTACAGATTATACAGAGATAGTGAACAGAGAAACGGTTTCTAAACGTGATATCTTGCGATCGATAGGAGGAGGCATGATGATACCCATGGGAACGGGTGGGAACTCTAATATTGGGAACAAGTGGAAGAGGGACACATACTTCCAAGGTGGGAGTGAAAATCAGAACCAGACGGAGGGATTAGTCAACCTTACTCTACGAACCCAGAGTAAAGCAGGATGCTTTCAATGTGGTTCGACTGATCACATCCAACGATAATGTATAGAACCACCGAGAGAATTCCACAATTGCAAGAAGATGGGGCATCTTTAGCAATATTGTCGCAGGGCTCCCAGGTCAGGTGCGCGTAACACTTCCCAGGAATCACCAGTATCTTATGTTTCGACAGGGTGAGGACAACGAAATCAACCTCACCAAAAGAACAGATCTAGTTATGGTGATTCAAGGAATACCATGACACCTCAACCACGGAAATCTCAGCAAGGAAACAAGGAAAGCAGTGCGTCAATGAAGAAATTTTATGGAGCGGAGCAGATGATGGTCGATGATCAAGCTGGACTATCTACGGTGAGAGGTATGATTATTTTGAATTCTACCATCATGAAGGTGTTGTTTGATACTGGCGCATCACATTCTTTTCTTTCTTCTCGGATTTCGGATTTGATGATCATAAAACTTGAAATGATTCCTTTTGTGTTAAAACTGCAAACTCCACTGGGTGAAAGAGAATGTCAATCCTTCGTGTGTAGAACATGTGTATAACTTTTGATGGAGTTGAGCTGAAATGGGATTTTTCTATACTGGAGATAAATTTTGATGATATAATCCTGGGTATGGATTGGTTGACAATGTTTAAGGATCACATCGACTGTTATAGGAGAATGGTTAGTTTCACAACTAAGGATAGCATGGAGCATCTCTTCAGAGGAGAGAGGATAGTAAAGAAAGGTGCAAATAACTTGTTGTCACCAATGGTGGGAACAATCTCTTACTAATTGGCAGTGTCGACTTTGGCATCATTGGAAGAGATCGTGCAAAATAGTTTTCCAGCGGTGGTGGATCAATTTATTGATGTTTTTCCTAAAAAATTCTCAGGATTACCACCTATAAGAGAAGTGGAGTTTACGATTGATCTCCCTCTGGTGACCAGTCCTATCTCACTTCCATCTTATATGACGGAATAAACGGAGTTAAAGTAATTGAAGGTGCAGTTAGAGGAGCAGGAAAGAAAAGTTTTTATTCAGCCAAGCATGTCCATGTGGGCAGCACCAGTCTTGTTTGTAAAGAAAGTAGATGGAACTTTGAGGCTATGTATGGATTATCGTAAACTTTCAGAAGTTACGATAAAGAATATATATCCACTTCCATGCATTGATGATCTATTTGATCAATTAAGGGGAGCTCATTGGTTCTCTAAGATTTAATTGCAGTTAGAATATCACCAGTTGTGAGTTCGGAAGGAGGATATTCTGAAGACAGCCTTCAGAAGCAGATATGTCCACTACGAATACGTAGTCATGCCTTTTGGTCTTACGAATGCACCAACAGTCTTCATGGAATTGATGAATCAGATATTTCAGCAATATCTGGATTATTTTATTGTGGTATTTTTGGATGATATATTGGTGTATTCAAGAACAGGGGTTGAGCATGAGAAGCACTTGGTGAAATTGTTGGAAATCTTGAGGGACCATCAATTGTATGCCAAATTATCATTTTTTGATTTTTGGATACAAGAGGTATGTTTTCTGGGCCTTGTCGTTTCGGAGAAAGGTGTTTCAGTGGATCCATAAAAGATAGAACTTGTTCTTTCATGGAAACCGCTAAAGAATGTCTTTAAAATATGGAGTTTTCTTGGTCTAGATGGTTATTACCGACACTTTTTCTGTGACTTCTCATGACTATCTTCATTTATGAAAGAATTGAAAAAGTAGAACAATGCATTTAAATGGACTGAGGAATGTCAGAGTACTTTTCAAGAGTTGAAAGTTCTCCTTACATCAGTACCAATCTTGATTTTTCCGGAATCAGGACAGGGGTATGTGGTGTATTGTGATGATTCGGGAATAGGGTTGGGTTGTGTTCTCATGAAAGGAGACTATGTTGTTGCTTATGGCTTAAGGCAGTTGAGAGTGCATGAGAAAAATTACTTGACACGTGATTTGGAGTTAGTTGTAGTTGTCCTTGCCTTGAAGACTTGGCGTCATTATCTCATTGGTGAGAATTTCACTGTGTTTACAGATCATAAAAGCCTGAAACACATTTTCTCATAGCGATATTTGAATCTGAGGTAGATGAGATGGATGGAGTATTGCCAAATGTTCGACTTTTACATAATTTATACATTGGGTAAGGGAAATTTGGGTGCTGATGCATTAAGCAGGAAGTTGTATGCTCAATTGGAAAAGGAAGCATTAGATGAATGGAAGTTGATGTTGGTCATAGTAGACATGCATGTGGAATGTGGAAACCGAGGTGATGTTGTTTTTTTCTTTTCAGCTACACTTGTTCCTGAATTGATTGAGATAGTAAAGGAGGAACTGTCATTCGATGTAGACTGTGTAGAATTGAGTTCAAAACTCAATTGTGGACAGACCCTTGAGGGATGAAAGTTGGATGGGAGTTCAGTTTTGTGTTTTAGAGATCATATGGTTGTACCTATGGTTTTTTAGGAACAAATCCTTCATACCTACCACTATTTCAGATGGGTTGTACATCTGGGGTACACAAAATATGTATAAGGTGCTAAAGGCTCATTTTTGGTGGAGCAGCATGAAAAAGAAGGTGAAAAAATTCGTCTCGCGATGCATAACGTGTCAGTAGGATAAAGCAGAGAATCAGAGACAATCTAGTATGTTACAGTTTTACCTATCCCAGTATGGAAATGGGAGCAGATAGCAATGGATTTTGTAACATTTCTTCCAAGAGTGGTCCAGAAACATGATGCCATTTGGGTGATAGTGGATCGTCTAACCAATTCATCCCATTTCATCGCAATTCGTGAAACCCATATGGTGGAAGATATTTCAAAAATATATATTTGGGAAGTGGTAAAGAGACATGGGTTACCAGTGTCAATTGTCTTATATAGAGATTCAAGGTTCACATCTTGATTCTGGAAATCCATACAATAATCCCTTGGGACTCAGTTGATGATGAATACGGAGTATCATCCTCGGATAGATGGGCAATCTGAGCAGATGATACAAACGTTGGAAGACATGTTGTAGGCTTGTGTAATGGATTTTCGTGGCTCATGGTAGGAGCATATACCCTTAGTGGAATTCTCATACAATACCAATTATTAGGCCTCAATACACATGGATCCGTTTGAATCATTTTATGGGCGTCATTGTCGTTCTCCAGTTTGTTAGTGTAAATAGGTGAGAATTCACTATTTGGGCCGATCCGTGTCCAAGAAACAATAGAGAATTTCTAGTTGATTACAAAGAATATGAAGACAGCTCAGTTTCATCAGAATTCTTATGTGGATCATCACTGAAGACCGTTGTCGGTTTCAGTGAGTGATCATGTCTTTTTGAGAATCTCTCCAAGGCATGGACAACATCATTTTGGGAAGCAGGAAAAATTATCTCCTCGATATATAGGCCCTTTTTAGATACTGGAAAGGGTTGGAAAGGTGGGATATCAGTTGGCATTACCACCACGGTTCAGTGCAGTTCATAATGTGTTCCATGTATCTTAGTTGAAGAAGTATTACCCTGATCCATACCATGTGATCAGATGGGATCACGTTGACCTAGAGTCGGATTCTTTGTTGATACATATCCCAGTACGGATAGTGGATAGTCATGAAAATGTCTTGCATGAAAAATCAACAGTCTAGTACGGGTTTTATGGTAGCATGGCCAGATCCAGGAAGAGACATGGGAACGCGAGAAAGAAATGAAAGATTAGTGTCCAAAACTCTTTCAGGAAAGCGATGGTTTTCTACTTTTCGTGGACAGAAAGTCCAATGGTGGGGAGAATATAGTACCCCCGGTTTCTGGTAATTAACCCTTGTTTTATGATTTTTATGTGCATGAAGTTTATGGGAGATGATTGGGGAATGTTTGGGAGACTTTTAAAGCGTAAAAGGGGAAAATGTGGGGTTGCACTGGCTGCGCACGGTTTGCCAAACCGTGCAGAAGCTGTGTAGGTGGTGGTCTATGGGAAAAAAGATACCGCAGGGTGTCCCCACGGTTTGGGAAAACCGTGTGAGGAGTTCGTGTGGAGATCCCCTCTCTACGAGTGACTACCGCATGGTTAGCACACAATGTAACAAACCGTGCGCGAAGTCAATGTAGATCCTATTTTTTAGGATCTAATCTATTTTATCATTTAACCCACTCGTTGTGGCTCCTAGACGGCCCTAACATGGGATTTATCTCTGGGGAAGGTGGGATAACACTAACCAGGCGTTTTGGAACTGACCCGGAGGATTTCCTTGGCGTTTAGAGGCCGATTGATCACGGTAAGTCTTGTTCTTGTCTTTTTTCTTAGATCTCATTCTTCCCTCTTGTTTGATCCCTATATCTACACCCAAGGTGGGTAGATCTAAGGCAGTGGATGACTTTTAAGTCTGTTTTTGGTCTTGTTGGTGATAGGAGAAGGAATATAATGTGGCTTCGTGGTGTTTCGACCTAGTTCTTGGTTGGTTTCTCCTATTTTGTTGAGGTAGGTGACTTCACTCTCAATTTCCCTTTCATAGATCTCAAATGATTAGTTTCAAATTATTTTCCTTGATTTAAATGGTTTGTTTATCTATTGTGAAACAATGGTTGAAACCCCTTTTTAGTAATGTGTGATGGGAAATTGTGTGTTTTTGGAAAGTGGTTGCTAAAGTACATTTTAAATAGGGACTTTAAATTTTCTATGGTTTTTCTTCTTGAAAGAAATGGTTTTCAATAAAAGGGGAATGCTTTATTGAAAGGTTTTGAACACACTTGGTTTTGGGAATGGACTTTCATGGGTTGTGGTGTGTGTTCATGTGCATTGGGATGGATAAGGGTGAGAATTCCCCCCATCAAAAGGTTGGGATGGATAAGGGGGAGAAGTCCCCCCATCAATAGGATGGGACAGATAAGGTCGTGAAGTACCCCCGTCAAGGTAGTCCACTAAGTGACGACTTAGTGGAAGGATAACTCACCACTCGCCAGTATAGGGAGGTCCAGGTTTCATGCATTGTTGCTTGTGTGGATTTGTGAAACGGAATGGATGTGCCAAAATGGAAATGTGAATTTTATTGGAAACCTTTCTTGGTTTTTCTTCTTGAGAAAGATGGTTTTTGTTGGAAAAAGGATTTGACATGGAACTTGTTTATTGTGAACTATTTTGGAATTGTATTATATAAGTTGTTTTATATAAATGTGCTAACATCTTTTATCATAGAGGAATGGGTTGGGAAGTCATCGGGGAAAACCTACTGAGATTAATTACTCACCCCATGCCTTGGAACATTGGTTCATTTGTAGATGTCTTATACCGGGACATTGTAAAAGGTAATGTGTCACATGTTTAGAGCGATGATTTATGATACATGGGATGGTTCATGATGTTGGAGCATGGAGCTTGTGGAGCATGTAGTTGGGTTGTTGTCTGGTCATCATTGAGTTGTCTTTCCACTGTTTTCTCTGATGTTTAGTGTTGGGTTTTAACTGTGGTAATTTTGGTCGGTTTTTGATAAAATTAATGGTTGAGTTGTTTGGGTTTTAAATCATGCATCATATAGTGGTTTCTTGGAGATGTTTATCAGGTTTTCTCTTTTTTTTTATTGTTTTCAGTTAAAGGGTAAATCATCCCCCATGTATTTTGAAACCCTTTGGCATTTATTTCCAGCCTTTGGTGGTTTGGGGATGTCGCTTAAGGCCTAGTAATGACTCGTTGAGCTCTCAAGACAATGATAATTAGCGGGTCATTACAGTGAGGACCTAGATAGGATGATTTGATGATTTATTGTGAGGTTCGATGAACGTCTAATTTTTTGTTATTTCACTCAAGAATACATTAATTCATATTTTTCTATATTTGAAAAATTGATATCATCATGGGGTATGCTTTGGATATATCATGTGGTGACGTGAGATCGCAACTGAATTATAGATTTCATGTTGGGGGGTTATATCTGTTTACATTCCCCTTGTATGTTTCCATATATATTTTCCTCTAGGAATTGAAATTGGATTCTTAGTTAGTTCCTCAATGTGATCCTATATCTAGTGGATATGATGACATGAACTTCAGATTTTAGGTTCCATGGTGGGATGCACTCGAGTGGTTGTGTTTTGGAAGAATAATTACACACAAGGTTTGGTTTATGGATCTTCATGTGTGTTGGGAGGTATGAGATCCTGGTGAGGGACATGGGTTTGATGGGTGGTTCAACTCTTGGATGTCGAGGGCTATTTCTTGGGATTATCATGTTGCCTTTCAAAATATGAGATATATAACTTTATTAGGATGAGCTTATTTATATGGTCCATGTATGATGAGGGTAGATGATTGTGGCTCTGGTGGATTGGATTTATTCTCTTATTGATTTAATATTGGATCAAAATGGGGATTTGGGTGGAGGATAAATTTGTGGGGTGAGAGTTAAATTGTGGTTCAAATGAGTAAAATTGTAAATGGTAATGAGGGGCCCTTGAGGAGTTCCTTGTGGGTGGATTATTTATAGAGGTTTGGTTGGGGATCATTGATTATTATTGGATGATTATTTTTTAAACAGTCTTATATCAGGCTTATGATTTGATGGAGAAGCTCATTTTGGGTTTTCTTACTTGGGATGTAATGAATTGAACTTTTTGTGTTCTATTTTTTGGATTTCCATGGTAGGGTTAGTGAGAGACATTTTCATTTTTTTTCTTGATAATGGTTGTGGGAATAGTCTTACCCGTGGTTTTATTTTATGGTTTATGATTTATGGTATATATCATTGATTACCATACATTGATTTTGTTTCTTAATATGTATTGGTGGTGGGGGGATGTATGGACATTATGGGATGATTCATGGGCCTAAGGTTTCGTTGAATCATTACCTCAAACTTTTCGTTATCTAGTTTAGGATAGAATGGTTATAGGGAACTAATTGGCTATCTGATTGACTGAACCCATCCTAGTAAGGATTACACACATTCAAGGAGGGTGATTTATATCTTTATGGATTTGTCACAGTCAATGGATGGTTTGTGCCTTTTTTAGATTTTATTCAATCCTTGTAATGAATTCTTACCCATTTAGATCTGTAGGACTATAGGGATATTGCCAGGTTCTCTTGTGCTGATTAGATTTTATGTTTCTAGTTCAGATAATTTAATAAGATTCACAGGGACCTAGTAGAAAATTTATTTTTTTGAAATTCATATGGATGTTCCCTATGGTCTTTTATTCTTACATATTACAATGTAATACTTATGAAATATTATTTTTGATTTGGAAGATACACATGGTTCTTCATATATTAAGTGAGCATTGTGCTTGGGAATACCAATACTTGGCTTGATCTAGATGATTATTATGATCTCATGTTTCCTTAAAACATATGTTTTGGAATGGAGTTTTTTATTTATTCATGATTTTTTTAATTTCATTTTTCTCATTATTATAATTTTTCAAGGAAGTGCATATCATGTGTTGTTGTACTTATATGATACCAGATGTTAGGTACCATAATTAGAGTTGTCATACTGTGAATTATTTTTTCTCCACTTCAAGGGAAAGATGGTTTATGTATAACCCATATGTCATTATTCAGGTTGATCATAGGTTCCAATATGGTTAGGGTAGAGGGCCAGTGTGGTATAATCAATATGGTTAGATCAAGTGGTTTCTTAGGATCATGCTAAAAATGATCGGTAGTTATTGGATAATAGTATTGAGGTACAACAAATAGCTAATAGTATATCATATTTTTTATTTTATATTATTATTTTTATTATATTTATAGGATCTGTATATAGGGAGATCTGCTGATGTGTAATAGAATGACCATGGATAAATATATTTCATCCAATATTGAAATATGATGCTTCTATTTTATATATTTATTCACTTATACTCAAATTATTATAATGGTGTTTATATTTCTATTTATAGTTATATTCCACATTAATTTTGATGAATTCTTTCCCGATTTCATGGATTATCCCCTTGTTTCCAAATGATATCCTCTCTCATATGTGGAGGTGCACATAAGCCACCATAGCGAGCTAGATTGAGTGATATGTCAATTTTTACAATTCTAGATCATTACAAGGAAATATCAAAACATCATACTATTTCAAATTATTTGAAGATAGTATGAAGGTGGTCGAGGGATATTCCATGGCTTCAAATGGACATCAAACTAGTTCATTAGAAACCCCATTCCGGAGGGAAGTCCTGGTTTATAGGGTAGAATGATTTTAATTAGTGTGTTTAATTATTTAGAATTTATTAGTCGATTCCTTACCATATTCATTGTGAAAACTAATTTATAGTTTTCCCTTTTAACCTATTTGAAGGATGCCCATTTACTTGGATCATTCATGGAATGTTGGAATCACCTGACATGAACCTTTCTATTTATGATTTTACTAAAAAATTGATTTAGTTAATTAATATATAAAAAATTATAATCCATTTTCCAATATAGAATATTTATGTCACTCTACTAAACTAAATCATGAGAAATATATATATTTATAATGATGGAATTTGGGTAATTTAGAAATTTATTATTTGATAAGCTACATAACATCCAGTTATCAAATGATTTATATAGACCCCTGATAGTGAGTTAGAATATTGAATGTGCTTTCTATAACTATATGATGGAATATGATTCATAATAGGTTTTTGGATCGATCTTACATTTCCCAATATCTAGGTATACACTGAGAGGCTTTATAATTTAGGTTTTCTAATTTCTTTTTTATTGCACTGAGAGTTATCATGGAGTCATTGATAGGTCGATATGTATATTTTAATTAGATACAATCCATCCAATGGACTAAAGGCCGTCATTATTTATTTACTTTCCATATTCCACCATTCAAGGGGTGAGGTGGAACCCTTAAAAGTCTCATAGGCGTATGTATTACATAGCCCACAGGCCATAGAGGAATTTTTTTCCCATAGGATTCAAAAAATATGTACAACCCATACTTACAACTTCGAACTACACCTTCCCAACATCTTCATCATGAAATTAGATCTCCATCATCGCATGGTTGTTTGTCTAGGATATCTCGTGCATGCACAGGCTCGTCCCGATGGAAAGTTCCATGCACACTCATTCATACAATCTATGTAGCTTCTACTACGGTGAAACTCCTTGTCATCCTCTTTATAGATTTTGTTCCTTGTAGTTTGTCTTGTTTGCATCTGCACTTAAGGAGGGCTGAAGGCCTTGAGGTGGCCCGGAGGCCTTACTGGCCCGAAGGCTTGGTTGTATCATAGATCTTTCGAATGGGATGTGTATAGATTTATTATAAAATTATTATATTATTATAGGAACATTAGTGTTGTGGTATAGTGGACCTTTCATGTTTTATGTTCAAGGTTAAGTATAAGGAAAACCATATGGTGAGGAGTACACCATTTTTTGTTAATGAGTGTAATCAAAGTTGTAAAATGGTTTTTATCATATATAATGTTGTTTTTGTCACTTGGTGGTTTATAAGAGAATAATATGTTTCATATTATTCAATTATTGATGGTTGAATGACCATTTTGTTAAAATGGTTTATGAGTGCAGTGTGGTCGATTGTTGGTAATTTGTAGTAGAATCAAAATATTTATTTGGGAGGGGATAATGATGTATTTGGTTACTTATAAAATAACATATTGGGAAATAAAATTAATTATTATGTTCATTAAATGTGTAGGCATTAGGATCATGTAATAGTTGGAGTGATTTGAGTGAGAGTCTCATTGGTGATACATTGGTTGAAAAGACTGGTTTTTTAAAAATAAAGTCAGCATGAGGTTGTTTTAAATGTTATTTTGTTTGTAATTTGAAATCTATGAAATATTCAACATGGTTTGTGTTTATCAAGGATAAAATTGAATATTTTATTTTTAAAATCCATTATATATTTGCATGGATGTTGGAATTAAATTGTGGAAGTGTGCACGAAACATAAGAACAAAATGTCTCCATTTGTAATGGAAGTAAAGACTAAAATTGGATAGGCATGTTAGTTTCATGACTAACCAAAATTTACATGGTGAGAATAATTATATTTGGGATATTTTACTAACATGTATCATTACTGGTTATGAAATTCATAGAAAATAATATTTTTATAGAGGGATATTTGTTGAATTATGATTTGGAAAGGGATAGGAGGAGTTCAGACCTTTTATCAAAGTAGCATTATATTTTCATCAGTTTTCTATGTTACCTCAAGTGAAAGGTTGATATTTAGGATCATTTGGTTTAGGATGGATGTTTTAGAGGTTTATGACCCGAGTGAAAGGTTTTGTGAATAATTTTTAAGGGAAACCCAACTAACACCCTATGGCTTGGGGTGTTTCAATTTCATATTTTTATGAATGTGGTGGAAATTAAATATAGTCACTCGGTATAAATAAAACATTTTAATATAAAAAACCATGTAGGGTGAGTGTATTTACGGTTTAGGGAGCCTAGATTGAACATAATTGTAGAAAACCATGCAGAAATCGAATAAGGGTTTGTTGATGGTTTCTGGTGACATTTTTAATGGTTCTCACTTGACTCATAAAATTTATAGGAAACCATGAAATGTGGTTATATTAAGAAGATTAAATTTTATGGTTGAGGAATGTTCTAGTGGAATATGTTTTAAAAACTAGTCTCAATGTAGTTATCATAAAATGGGGAATAAAACATTTCTCCCATTCAATGAATTTAATGTAGATGCTCCATTTTCCATCATACCCTCATGTGTGGAATGAGATAAGGACCTCTATCCTCCTAATTATTTAATTTATCTGGAATGTGAGTGTATTATAGTGTGTTAATTAATGAATTGAGGTCTGTTCCTCCTTTTTTCATTCTTATTATTATCGACATTTTTCATTGATTTTGGGTGGTTTAGATTTGTGTTTTTTAATATTTCACAATAGTAAGGAGGAATAGTCTTGATATGTTATGATTTTTTCATTTATTGTCTAGAAGATTCCACATGAAGATTTCTATTCATAATAACTCATCATCTTGCTAGAGGAATGATACCTGTTCATTTTTTCTATGGATTTTGATTAAAATTTTGGATTTGATGTGTGATTGGGAATCATTTGTTTGGGATTTTTACAAGGATGATGTTGAGAGTGTGTTTTGGGATATCTATTAGCTATTAATGTAAATTTTATTGTGGTAGAATAGATCTTTATGTTTTAATCATTATAATTATTTTGAATTAATTAATTTACTTGTCATTAATTACATTATTAAATATAGTTATTTATCTTGGTATGAGAATGGTGTATGAGATATTGGGGGACTGAATAATCAATATTGAAACTTTATAGAAACGCTTTGATGTAGCTACATCATTATTTTTATGTTTTTTATTGTTATAATAGTTTATTTATTGTAAAGATTCCCTATATAAGTCATTGAGATAACCTTGGGGTCCGTTATTGGTAGATCAAGGGTCGAATGGGTTTCTCAAGTGAATAGTTGAGAAAATTATTGGGGGTAAATATAGATTATATAAAAATTGGAAGTGTTCTACCATATTTACATAATTTAATTGAAATAGAACTCATAGGTATTCCATTTTTAGAATTTTATTCGTTGTATGATGTAATAATAAGAACTATGTTGTATATGGTTTTTTGGGAGGATTCATTGGATTGATTGAGTTTTTGTGGGATAATAAATTTATGGGTTTGGATTTAGGATCCTACAATGAGATGTGTAGTTTAAGAATCATGTGATTGTTTTGAGTTTTATATATTCATCTTCATTTTTTTAGGGGGATTCATTAGGATTATTCAGACATATCCTAAAAAACCATACCGAGTTATGACTTTCGATGAAAGGAGTTGTATGGTCCATGGATTACGAGTGGAGTTTTTTGAGTTTCTAGTGGATATTAATTGGGGTTTATTTCATCAATATTATATTGAATGGGAAATTTTTGTTATTTAGGACACAATATATTGTCGATTAAATATTTTGGATAACTATATCTAGCTTGAAGATTAAGCGATTCACCATGAGGTAGGATGCATGTTTATTTTTATTCCTTTTCCACGTATAATATTTTCTTCGAGGTTTTGGTGCTTCGTGTGAGACATTGAGATCCCATTGGGGGAACCATTGATATATCTTTGGGTGAAAGGGGTTTCAAGTGAATCATTAGAGAAAGGTTGGGACTACACCTGGTGTACATACCCTATGGAAAGCTTCCACTAGTTTTCTAATAGGAAATTGAAATAGAATTTTCATATAGTCCCTTTGTGAGTTTGATTGCATGTATTATTGTATAATGAAAACCATATTGTTTAGAAGATATTGTGGGATTCATTATATTTTAAATGTTTAGGTAAGAGAATTTATTTTGGGTTTTGTATATGGATCCTCAAATGATTCATGTAGTTAGAGAACCATTTGTGGGTTGTTAGTTTGAACAACATCTTGGATTTTCTATACCAATTTAGGTTTATTAGAATTTTTTATATTTATCCTATAGGATGGTACCATGTGGTTACATTGGATGAGATTATTGGGATATTCCGTGCATAATGAAGTAATTTTTTTAGGTTCTACTGAAATCGATTTATGATTGATTACGTTAGGATTTTATTGGATGGGGAATTTTGGATTAGTAGGACAATATATGTTTTTGAATAAAAATTGGATCCAATTAGTAAATATGGAGATTGGTCATAGGGGCCCCTAAGAATTACAAAGTGGATTGATTACTGATTGGGGATTAGTTGGGTGATTTTGATGTCCTCTCAAAGATTCTTATTAGACAATAATTTTCACAGAATGGTGTTTTATGGATGTTACCCTTATAGGGTGTTCTTTTTGGGTTGTGATGTAGAGGGCTATGGGTTTCCCATGGTTTGATTGAATTATGGTTTTGGTGAGTATTTTATTCATTGTGATGTTGATGATGGGTGTGTGGTTAGGCTGACTCTAGGTTATAGTTTAATTTTAGGCCTTGTATCTTATATCATAGATTAGAATTTGTTGACGGACTTTCTATAATGATACATATGGCGCTATTCATAGGTAGATAATGGATTACCTTGATTAGTGAACCCTGAATATTTAGTATTACACTGTTCATTTGAGGGTGTTATATATATATATATAATTACTCGACCTTAAACATTACATAATCTTGAATTAAATGAATAATTCACATTGAGGATCTTTTCAAGTTTTTATTTCTAGAGAATTAGGTCATAACTATTACATATCAACTTGAAAATAATATGTAGACACTAGTACTCAGTATCCATTTTATCATAAATTAAAAACTCATAAAAAGAAACATGTCTACTTCCATGATTTAGACAACATGACATTTCCTTTATTCCATCCTTGACCCTATTAATCATTATGTCCTGTCAAAAAAATTTTAAAAACTTGGGATGCGAATAAAAAGTGCATTAAGGGTTACAAAATAAGTAATGTAAACATTAACCCATCAATAAATACAAATAAATGAAACCATACTTTTAATTCATAACATACCTCATGAAATCATAAGATTTATGAATAACACATAAAAATCATAAATCATAAAGGTAATTTATGGCATTAATAACAAACTTACATTGTAGCTGTCATGGCTACATAGGTAGTTGCATTGGGAATACCCATCATAGTATATTCCGTAAATCTCTTAGGAGAAACATTAATGTTTACCTCCATCGCATTACTCAATGCATTAGAGAGCTATCTCGGGATCACCTATCCTAGGATTATCACGGAACCACCCATATATGTAAACAATGACCAATAACCATAACATATTCTTGACACATAAAACAATCATAGAGGAAAGATAACATTTCAAAATTTCAATCACAATATACCATTTCACGATATTGACTTAATCAATGCCTTATCTATCTATTTTCATAACCATTTAAAAAATTTGATAAGGATATTATTGAATCAAAGTGTCACACACAACTTCAATGCTTTTAAAGGAATTAGAATTTTAAAACATTAATGTATCTATAAATAAATCTTTAAAACCATTTTGAATAAATGTACATTAATGAGAAACATTTAGAATATTAAATCATTAAAAGATATTTTATTTAAAGAGTTCCAAACCAAATGAGAGATGCTTGAAAACAAATAATTGATGAATAAATTTTAATAAGAACTATATAGTATCATTAAAATAAAGGTACTCATGATATAATATTCCAAAGGAAAATATATACACCAGAAAAAGTTGAATTGGTGCATTTGAACAATGAAGTCTCAATGGAGTGTAAATTGAGTTCAAATCACATAAAAAGACGGTATCCTTAGATAAGGATAAATCAATTATATAATTATGTGTGAAAAATATAAATAAACTCAATATAATTTGATCTTATCTTTAAAAAAATAAAAGTTCCTTTAAACATATTCATATAAATACATAATTAACTAATAGAAGTTTATCCCAAAGAATTGAAATTGTGTTAAAAAGTTCACATATAGAAATTCGACAGCCTAACGCCATCACATTAAATTACAAAAAATGAGTGGATGAGAGAGAAAAGGTTATTTCATCACTTGGACATAATATTTTCAGAAATAAGGATATAGAATAACATATCCCAACACAATAATATGTAAATTAAAATACATAACAAAAAAATACTTTTAAAAAGAGGAGTATGAAAGGTTCCCTTACGGATTTGGAAACATACGAAAAATAAACCCCATGAAAGAAAGATCATAAGATGAAGATGTAAATATCCATAAATTGAAGTATATTACACAATTAATACAATATTGGTCAGTGCATACACCACACAGAAGTAAATATTTGAAAATATAGCATGAATCGTACGGGAATAACAAATAAGATGAAAATCTCTTACCACGTTGTAATCAATTGAGTGATGTGTAAAAAAGTTAATAACCATCAAATTATTCACATAATAAACTTAATATAATGATATTAATGATAATATATATCAAATGGTAGTACACAATACACCACATGCTATAAATTAGTGTCGAACAATGGAAGTCTCACCAAATTAAAAGTGAGATAAGAAACCCCTTACCTCGTGTCTGATTTGACTTCGTTGTTCTTTATTAATCTTGAATAATAAACTTAAGTTAATTTATACTTTATTAGTAACCTTTTTAAAATTCATTATTCATTTTATATCACTCATTATCATGTTACAAACATTATGTATTCATTTAACTTAATAATGGTTGTTTGGTTGATAGTTGGTAGTTGATTCAAAAATGAACACCTTATAATTATAAGTTATCCCTGTGGTCCGGAGTCCATTATCTCCAAAATGATATTCATTATTTAGATATCATATATATCATACATGTATCTACTATATATATATATATATATATATATATATGTGTATTTATAACATTACATAACATTTGGAGATAAGATATTATATACACCGCTCATTGAGACGGTAAGCCGTATGTACACATGAACGCTACTTTCGTTTCTATTTTGTATATTAAATGAAATAAAAATATAATTATAAATAGTTATATTATAATTAATTTATAATATAATATATAATTTCACTAAATCTATCCTTTATTCGTCCCATGTATGTCATGAACGATTCCTATCACTTTGTGGGGCGGTAGTCCGCACTTCCTCAAATAAAATTATCATGTATACCCATAATGGAAACCATAAAGGTATGATATAAATGAAAAAATACATAATAACAAAGAAAACATAAAAAATATATATATAACATATATAAATACAGTTCCATCATAATTTCCACCATGAGAGGTGATAAGGGAAATTTGAACAATCATTGTATTGTGAGGTAGTGGTTCACCATCCATAGAAACAATATGTTCTTTACACATAAGATGGAGGTTTTTGTAAGTTTACTTCTAATCCTTCTCATAAAAAACCCTAGTATATTGAGGATACTGCTTTTTTTATAAAATAAAGGAATATAAGGTGTTTTGTGGGCTGGAGAAGTAAATTAAAACAAAAGGACTTCAGGGAAGATGTTAACTTTAAATTGGGTATCTCCCTTTGGAATAAACCAAAAGGTTTACTTGATGTTACTTATGCATAAGGTAAGGATTTTAGGTGGAAGATATGTATCTTTATAGATTATTTGTGATGGTTTTGAATGAGCCAAGGGGCTTGAGAGGTGTGAGGAATTGGTTAGAAGTGGTGTCCTTTTATAAGGAGGAGGGGCTCTTTAGGAAACTGTGAAAATATTATTTTATTATATAATGATTTTAGGTGTATTAAGATACAAAACACATTAAAGTCGAATATAATCTGACTGAGGGAGAAATAAAATCATCTAATAAGAATTGTATAGGTTTATGATATTATTTTAATTTTTTAATCTTATTTATTTAAATCATTTATTAATGAAGTAAACACTACATCATTATTGGGTCATAAAATAATTTAATTTATACGATGTATAATTTTTTAAAAAAAATACCATTATGTTGAAAATATTTTTATCTTTAGATATAATATTTATATTCAAAACGATAACATATATAATCCCATTTAAAAATTGATTTACTAAAAGATATATGTTTATGTCATTTTTTACTTTACTTTAAATAAATTAATATAAAGTGTCATTATCACTCTTAATTGGATCCATGGGGTCCCAAAATCGTCCCAAGGATTCCCATGGTCGTACAGGTATCATCAAATAGGATTATGACTCATGTTATATTAATTTTATATTATAATAATAATATTTTGTTACCCTTATTGACCAGATTTACCCTTTAACCATAGTAAATAATTTATTTACTAAAGTATATATTCATATTGTCTGAAAATAAAAGTTATCTATTTGCACAATTTGTACCTTATGATTCCAAATATTGATTCCATTTTTACAAATTCAAAAACCAAAAGTTTCATATATTAATTTAAAATTAATTTCTATTGTCAAACCAAAAAAATATGTTTTTATGAAATAGTAACTATCAAAAGATTAAGACATATTTTTGTCCAATTTCAAAGTGATATTACATACAATAACCAAAATTGAATTAAATGGTAAAAAATTAATCTAATTACACTTTAATACTAATTAAAAAGATAATATAATAATAAAAATAATTTATATTAAATATCATTTCTGAATTAAAATATAGTATTTAACACTATTCATCAAAAAATGAATTTTATCCGAAAAATACCAAACTTTTAACCAAAGTAAATTTTTATGTCCTGATTCTAAATAATAATTTTATTTTTTTCAATTAAAACATATAAAACTGACCAAAACTAGATTTAAAGAGGGTTCTCCATCCAAAGATGGTAAATCCAACTTCTAAAGTAAATTTTGCATAAAAATTGATTCATTCACATTTTAGGCCTCTAACTTTTATTGGATAAATGTAAAAACATTTAACAACCATGTATAATTGTATTTTAGTAACTTCTATTCATTCCTTCTAATACAGTGGCTAGGAATTAACTACAATTTAAGATAATAATATTATATTATTATTGTGCAACATATGAACTCAAAGAAACATGTTGTTGTGTATCGGGTACGCCATCACACATAGAAACCCCTTTAAAGTAATATAAATATTTAATTCATAAATTATTAATTTAAATGAAAATTTATTATTTCTTTATTTACCTGGGATGTTATATCCTTCTCCCCCTTTTGGAATTGCGTCCTTGAAATTTTAAAATTACGGTTAGAAGCTTCATTGAAAGTTTAATATCAGAATAAAGACAATAAATCTATCACTTTAAAATAAAGGATTAGAAGTACAAAGGTCACCCCAGATAATAGATAATAGGATTCCATTAGATCATTGATATGGAGGAGAAAACAAACCATCAATTTCTGATTGAGAGTGATATAAAACATGATTAAGAGAATGTTAACCACCAGAAAATCACATACTTATGATGTGTTAAACAGTCATTGATTCCCCCATTTGAAAAGACAACAGAAAAAAAAATTATGTTACATTCCATAGATGAAATTATTTATGATATTATCTAAAAACATAAGGAAACATACTTACTTGTCATGTATACTTACATACATTACTATATTTCTAAAACAAACTCATATTTTCTCCAAACGATGCGTATTCAAACTGACTTGGTCACATTAAAAGCACTAGAATCATCTCCTAGAGTATCAAATAATCCACAATAGATGAACTGAATATTTCCCATATCTTTAGACATCAACCAAAACCAAAATGGTTAGTATAATATCAGATAATACCCAAAAAGGAAAATATTTTACAAAAACAAAAACTACTTTAATGAAAAATATTTTTCAAAAAATACCTAAAATTTATAAAAGAACATTAAAATCCCAAATATCATTAAATTACTTAAATGTAATCCAATATAAGATTGAAACCCGAAATTATATAGGATTTTATCATGTAGCCTTCCAAAAAAATCTTAATCATTATCTCCAAAAACATAGACTACCCTTAAAGTATCATCCTAATGTGTAATTATCCTAAACACATATTCTCTATGATAGGTTAATAATTTCCAAAGATAACCCAAAATCAACTAATTATTGATTCATAAAATCATTTAACTTAAAATATTTAGTTATACTAACAAGAGACTTCACGTAGTCTAGTGGTAGGTGATAAATCCCAGTCGCACTATGGTTGTGGGTTCGATTCCCATATCTTTTTCTGATGTGACGAGTTGTCACGCAGTCTGTGATTTTTCCTTTCTCAAAAACAACATTATTTTATAACATTCCAAAAAAGTGATAAATTCCTAAAAAATTACCATATAATATTTTAACCACAAAGGTTATCTAATAACATTCATTTTTCATCCCAAAATTTATTAACCTATAATTGCCTCAAATTCAATGATTATATAAACTCAAATGTTACTTTATAATTATATTCACATATGAAAAGATAATTATTCCGTGAATAAATTTTTCATATATCAAACTTTAGTATTACACATACTATAAAATGTCTTCTATTGAAATACCATCATGAAAAGATCCTTAAAACTTTTAAGAATTTCACCATCCTAAAATATACCATAACACTTGAATTCTTTATATGTTGACCTCTTACTCATTCAACATTCTTCATGATCCATTAACCATTACTTTCCAACTTATTCATAAATACTTATTTCCTACAAGAAAAATCATGAATCATTTCCTTGGATTCAATAATATCTAAACATCAGTTAAGAAATAATCTATACCTTTCATTGGTAATTTTCAGTTTCCTCAACCTCAATTAGAATGGAATTAGGTATTGGTAAACATATATTTGTATGATCCCGGTGATCCCGTTCCCAAACCATTATCGTAGGACATCTTTTTTTATAATGACCGTGTACACCACATTTAAAACATTCAATTGATCCCTCAGAAGGAACATCTTTCCCTTTCATAGAGTCAACTGGATACTTATATTTTTGTGGTAGGTTCTTGATTTATGATCTTCATTTCCGCATCTATAGAATCTTCCCATCCCATTTAAGAATTTTCATATGTGTTTCTTTCCACATCCTTGAAACATAGGTTTTTTAACATACATACCTTTATTATTATGACATGAACTTCCGTAGGGATTTGTTTCTTGCATATATGATGCCTTATAAAAATCATTATGGTTCAGGTGTTCAATCATCACTCTAGTTAGTTGGTTGAGAATAACCACAAGGGTTCTTAATATAGGTTCTATTTCTTTCAGTTGCTCATTCAGAAAAGCATCATAGTTTTATTCACATCCATTTTTACTTTGGATCCTGTTAGATCTTGCCATTTACTAAAACCGAAAAGGTCATTGTGATTATATTAGTTAAATCATCATATAATATATTATGAGGAGGGTATATACTAAGATATACTTATTCATGTTATCTTAAAATCATTCACATTTTTTAAAATAACTATAACTCTTTCTAAAATAATAACCATTATGGTAATGTCACTTATGCTTATAAAACGCCCTAACCACTAAAGTTATCTAAACCGGCATTTGATACCAACTATAATGACACATCCTTAAACATTACATAATCATGAATTAAATGTATAATTCACATTGGGGATATTTTTAGGTTTAGAGTTTTAGAAAATTTGGCCATAACTATTACATATCAACTTGAAAATTACATGTATACACTACTACTCAGTATCCATTTTTTTCATAAAATAGAAACTCTTAAAATGAAACATGTTTAGTTTCATCTTTGAGACTGCATGACTTTTCCGTGATCCCATTCTTGACCCTATTAATCTTAATGTCCGCTGAAAAAATTTCAAAAAGGTGGGATGAGCATAAAAATCTCCTTAAGTGTTACAAAATAAGGAATGGAAACATTAAACCATCTATCCCTACAAATATATGAAACCATACTTTTGATAATAACATATATCTTGAAATCCTAAGATTTATGATTAACACATAGAAATCATAAATAATAAATGTAACTTATGGAATTCATAAAAAAATTACATTGTATCTATCATAACTACATAGGGAGTCACATTTGGAATACCCATCACAGTATATTCCCTAAATATTCTAAAGAAACATTAACGTTTAACTCTGTCGTGTTACCCAATGCGTGGGACAGCTATATCGGGCTCACCCACCCTAGGATTGTCACATAACCACCCATATACAAAAATAATGACCAATAACTATAAAATATTCATGACACATAAAACAATCATAAAGGAATGATAAAATTTCAAAATTTCAATCACAATATATCATTTCAGGATATTGACATAATCAATTCTATATCAAACCATTTTCAAAACCATTTAAATCATTTAACAAAGTGATTTTTGAATCAAAGTATCCCATACCACATTGATGATTTCAAATGAATTGTCATTTTGAAACATTAATTTCCATATAAATAAATACTTAAACACATTTTGAAAACATGGACATTAAATATAAATTCTTATAATATTAAATCATTAAAATTATACTTTAGTTAAAGAGTTCCTAACCAAATGAGAGATTCCTGAAAACAAATAATTAAGGAATAAAATTAAAAAAAACATTATAATATCATGAGAATAATAGTATTAATTATATAATAGGAAAAAGAATAACATATACACAAGAAAAATAAGAATTGGCTCATAAAAATAGGTATGTCTCAATGGAGTGTTAATTGAGACAAAATCCCTTATAAAGATGGTATCCTTAGATTAAGGATATATCAATTATATAATTATGTGAGAAAAATATAAATAAAATAAATATGATTTGATTTTAGTTCTAAAATAATCATAGGTCATTCACACATATTCATATCACGACATAATCAATAAATAGAAGTTTAACCAAAATATTTGAAACTTGGTTAAAAAGTTCACTTATTGAAATTTGACAGCCTAACAACGTCACTTTAAAATTTAGAAAATGAGTTGATGAGAAAGAAAATGGTATCACATCCCTTGAACATAAAATTTTAGAAATAAGTATATAAAAAAACATATCCCAACATAAGAAGATGTAAATTAAAAGACCTAACAAAACGAAGTCTTTTAGAAAGAGGAGGGTGGAAGGTTCCCTTACCGATTTTCTAACATACAAAACATACAGCCCATGATAGAAGAAAATCATAAAATGAAGATTTAAATTCACATAAATTTAAGTATATTACACATTTAATACAATCATAGTTAGTAAATACACCACACAAAAGTAAATAGTATCAAATATAGCATGAATCTCACAGGAATAAAATGTGAGATGAAAAACCCTTACCATGTTGTAATCAATCGAGTCGTACGTTCAAAAGATAATAACCAAAAAATAATTCATATAATAACATGAATATAAATAGAATAATGATAATATATTTTAAATGGAAGTACACAAGACACCACATTCAATAATTTGTGGTGAACAATGGAAATCTCACAAAATTAAAAGTGAGATAAGAAACCCCATAACTCATGTTTGACATGACATGTTTGTTCCTTGTTCATCCTAAATAATAAACTTAAGTTAATGTCTACTTGATTAAGAACATTTTTCAAGTTTATTATTCATTTTTATATAACTCATTACCATGTTATAAAAATTATGTAATCCTTTAAGTTAATAATGGTAGTTTTTTCGATATTTGGTACTTGAGTAAAAAATGAACTCGTTATAATTACAAGTGGACCATGTGGTCCAGAGTCCATTTCTAAAAAATGATATTAATTATTTAGATATCATATATATCATATATATTTACATATAGTATATATATTTATTTATATCATTACATAACATTTAGATATAATAAATGAAATCCATCGTTACCATTAAATTGGGTAAATCCCTTTGGATTGAACCAAATGATTTAATTGAAGTGCCTTATGACTAAGTTAAGGCTTCTAGTTAGAATATAGGGATTTTGAGAGCTTATTTGGGTAGGGTTCGGATGAGCCAAGGGGTATGAGATGTGTGAGGAATGGGTTAGAAGTGGTGTCCTTTTATAAGGGGGGGAGTGAATCTTTATGAAAGTGTGAAAATATTATTTTATTATATAATTATTTTCAGTTTCTAAAGATCCAAAACTATTTAAAGTAGAAGATAAAATGACTTATGGTCGAAATAAAATCAACCAATAAGAATTGGATAGGTTTTGGTTATTATTTTAAACTTTATAATCTTATTTATTTAAATCATTTATTAATGAGGCCAACACTACATCATTATTGTGTCATAAATAATTTAATATATTTGATGTATAATAATTATAAAACAAATATCATGATTTTGGAAATATTTTTATATTTTCATATAATTGTTTTAGTTGAAAATATAACTTATATATCCCATGTAAAAATTGATTTACTAAAAGATATATGTTTCTGCCATTTTTGTCTTTAATTTAAATAAATTAATATAAAGTGTCATTATCACTCTTAAGTGGCTCCATGGGATTCAAAAATCAACCCAAGGATAACCATGGTTAGAAATATATTAATCAGTAGGATTATGACACATGTTAGGGTAATATTATATTATTATAAAAATATTTTGTTACCCTTATTTACCAGATTTACCGTTTAACCATGGTAAATAATTTTTTTACTAGAGTGAATATTCATATTGTTTAAAACTAAAAGATACATATTTACACAATTTGGACCTTCTAATTTAAAATATGGAATCTTTTTTACAAATTCAAAACACAAACGTGGAAGTAATAAATTTAAAATTCATTTTCGCTATAAAAAAAGCTTGTTTAAAGAAATAATATCTATCAAAAGATTGACACTTATTTATGTAAAATTTAAAATTGAAATTACTTCAAATAAAAAAATTGAATTAAATGGTAGAAAAAGTATCTAATTACACTTTAAATCCAATTAAAAAAATAATCTACCCATATAAATAAATTATATTAAAAGGCAGTTTTGAATTAAAATACAGTATTTTTCACTATTCATCAAAAAATGAATTTTATCTGAAAAATATAAATATTTTACACATATTGAATTTTGATGTCCTGATTCAAAATAAGAATTTTATTTTTTCAAATATAACATATTAATGTGACCAAAAGTATATTTAAAGATGGTTACCGATCAAAAGGTGGTAAATCAGCCTTTTAAAGTAAATTATGCTTAAAATTAGATTCATTCACATTTTAAGCCTCAAAACATTATTGGATAAATGTAAAAACATTTAATAAACATGTTTAATCATATTGTAGTTAGTTCTGTTCATTCCTTTCAGTAGAATGACTATGTGTTTACTACCATTTAAAATAATAATATTATATTATTGTTGTGCAACATAAGATTTCAAAGAAACTCGTTGTTTCTTATCAGGTACACCATTGAACATATGAACCCCTTTACTATAAAATTTAAATTTAATTAAACAAATATTAATTAAAATTAATTTTTTTTATTTATTTATTTACCTAGGATGTTACAATATAGATATGTTTCAATCCTTTCATGTTTTACTACCACATAAATATTGTGTTATCCCATTATGGATTTTTTATATTATAATTATTAATAAGGATAACAGTACAATTACTAGTTTTCCCAAGAATAACTATGTTATTGTTTATATTTCATATTATTACACTAGATTTCTAGGAATCCAGTATGGAAGTGTTCTAATTGGGTGACTTTTGGAGTATTACTAATAATTCACATTCATTAATGTTATTACTTAAGACATCAAGAAGATTAATTCTAATTTGGTTGATTTGTTTTGTTCTATGTAGTATAGTAAGTATCATACATAGGGAGATAAATCCTTGTTTGGGGATAGATTATTAGTTCAATCTTGACTGTCTTTAAAACCCATGGATTAGATGTGGATTATTTATATATTCTTTATTTTATTTTTTTAATGTTTCTTCATTTTTTAGTTCTTCGGTAGGCAGGAAATTTATGTTATTTAGGTACTTGTTTGATATTAGATGTTAGGTACCACTACATGGGGTATCTTAATGAGAATTATTATCTCACTTTTATATAAGAAATCTTGTGCATATAAAACCCTTGTGTTTTAATTTTTTTGGATGAGAATATTTTTCATGATTATCAGGGTGGGCACTATTGTTTTATGATTGATGTAGCGACTTCGGTTTTGGCCCTATTAGACTTTCAAATATTTCTATTAATAATTACAGAGTTAGGCGCGAAGACATCGTGCGATTCTGAGCCCCGGTGTGCCCGAAATTAATTTTATAAAAATAGTATGTATTATTATACTATGAATGTGGTAGAGGTGGGATATCTCCTAAATGGTAGCTCAGAATGTGAATTGGATTGTGTCCAGAGCGTGTTGTTTAACCTAGGCGGGGAGTAAACATTGCGAGCATAGACCTGCTGCGAGAAAAGACACCGGGGGAATTTTCGTAAATAAATGGAAAAGTATATTTATGAGCATTATCTCGATTAAATCTTGAACGATGTCTCAGATCAAAATTATGAGTTCTTAATTGCATTAAGAATGTCGTGTTTTCCCTAGGCGCAATATAAGTTTAGTCGGCGCCAGGTGCTAAGTCGGAGGCGTGATGGCGGGGAGATGGAATTTGGTTTTTATTAAAATAAATAAATAAAAACACATCTTCCCTCCCACCCATTGTACGTGTAGGCGGAAAGAACCCCCACACCCTTCTCCGTTTCATCACCGAATCGAGCCCCGGGCATCTGTTTTCAGCACAGATCATCAACAGATCAAGCTTGAGGGCATCATGGGTGTCATTCTGCACTCGAAGATTCAGTGATCCACCAACAGGTAGGCGTTTTGAGTTTCAGAATCCTAGATCTTGTTTTGGTTGGATTATCTCTGTTTTTGAGCCTAGATATGGGTATATCCAGTACCGGGGGGTGCGTAGATGCCTTCAGATGCACGTTTCGACCCCCGAGGTGCCCCTGGCGGCCCTCAGAAGGTTCGACGGTGGCAGTGGGCCGTGGGATTCGATCGGAATGCCGCCCCCTACTATCAAGACCCATCCTCGGGGCCCATGTCGTGACTACCACAAGCCCTCCTTCCATAGAACATGAGCTGGCAACTAGCACCGAAGGCGAAAATCCTTATAAAAAGGGAAGGCATTGCCTTTATATAAGGAAACAAACAAAACAGAGTACGCAAGATGAATTAAATACTATGTAAACTGAGTACAAAAGTAAGTGTTGGAAAGTAAATGGGCCAGTATACAAACCCAACTGAAAGTGCACTAAAACTAAGAAATGTAAAGAACAATAGCTGAAAAGTAAATAGGCATTCACCGAGACGTCCTCTGGAAACCCCACTTGAAGGGTGGGTACTGATGGTCTCCTCAACTACTCAAATTCGTCCGTCCACTCCATGTACATCCTGCCTGATAGTACATCCTACCTGATAGTCCACCTCCAGATATTGTCCCTCACTTCACGCCTCAACCATGATCAGCGATGTCCATCATCTGCAACCAACACCACGTAGTGCGGGTATAGCTCCTGCAGGGTTGAGAAAACGATATTCAGTAGGGACCCCGAGACCCTGAAGGTCTCCCAGAATCCACGAAGGATAAACCACAAGGAAAGGTAAAAACACGAAGTATCAACCAACTCTACTTATTTATATAACCATACATATACCTAAGTCATCAATTGCAGTTTGACCCCAACACAAGTGCCCATGTACAACCCAGACCACACAGGAATGCAAAACCCAGTCCACACAAGCAAGTAAGTCAATCACATCGATGATTTTGATTGAAAGTCAAGACTCAGCTCACAAAGTTATACTACTCACGAAGAGGCGTGTGGATAGTAGATGTATCCTCTGAATCATCTCCCCTACCGAACCCACGTAAGATCCAAGTACAGAAGTCGTCGCTCCCGAACCCACCTAGGATCCTAGTACAGTAACCCTCGCTGTCGAACCCATGTAGGATCCACGTACAGTCATCATCGCTACTGAACCAATGGTAGATCCACGTACAGTCATCCTCACTACCGAACCCACGGAGGATCCATGTACAGTCGTCATCGTCGTCGAAGTCGCAGCCAGCTCTAGGGTTTCTATACACAGCACGCTCGATTCTGATAGGGTCCGCTCCATGATCCAAGAGGTCCAATACATAAACTATCACAAAGTCTAGATTTTTTATATCCCAAAGTCTTTTCTCGTCAGTAGGAACTCAACGCGACAAACAGTGTGTCAATCAGACGCCCGGTCTGAGAGTTATTGACATTTCCGTCCCAGGGGCCTGGTTGGTTTTTAAGCTAAAACCAACCAGGATGTACTCCAGCTACATACAAACCTTGAGAGTAGTAATCCAAAAGAACCATCTCACCATGAGTAATTTAACGTATTTGACGACATGTCATTCAGACGTCCGGTCCTTTTGGAATGTTTTCTATCTGGTGATGCCGAGGTTAGTGCAGATTCCAGAGCTTTTCAGCTTTGGCAGGAGATCATGACTGTGTTGGAGTACTCAGTGAGGTTTATCTATCTACTGTGCTATTCCTTGGATATGGTAAAAGACTCGTACTTTAAGGCTATGACATTCAAGCAGGGCCTACGCAAAGACATCTGGGAAGGTGTGGTTTCCTTATGTCAGCCCACCTATGTTGGAGTGCTGGAGCGGTCCCTAGTGGTGGAGAGCTTTCTGGTCAAGCAGATCCCTCATGATAGTGTTGGGAACACGAGAGCTGAGACTTTTTTAGTTAGATCGGTATCTGGTAGCTGACGATAGACTCAGGGGTCCAGACATATGTGACGTTTTAGGAGGCAACCCCTGGATAGAGGATCTGAGCCTTAGTTCTCACAGGGCTCGCATGCCAGTTTTGGTCAGCCGCAGGAGAGGTGGTGTTACCCTTGCGATGGTCAGGGACATCTTTCAAGAGACTGTCTGAGCTGTCGTTCTACTAAGAGGGATCTGGTTGACAGACCGCCTTGGCAGAGGCAAAAACTCGATCAAGGAGGTCCTTAGGGCAGCAGATGTGGCGACGGAGCTGGCGGAGCAGTAGGGGGTGGTAGGCAGTATTAGTTTCCACTACCCCCACACCCAGGTGGTCCACGCCAAGCTCAAGCAGTTGGGGGATGAGGGCGAGGATACTGTCATTCCCTAGGGGTAGTTGACCCAGAGTCTCCATGGATGAATAAAGGTATGCCTTTTTTCCTTTCCACTTTTTGTGAAAGTTTGACAGACAATGTTTAGAGATATACTTTCCTTTCCATTTCTTGCTCGAGGTTTGTTCTGGGTGTTGGTAAAACCCTGTGTGGGAGTTTTTCATTGTGCTTAGAATGCATGAGGAAGAGGGATCCTTCCCCCTAAAAGACGTGTTTTTGTGACGCGATCAAAACCATGCAGGCGAGTCAGTGCCACCCAAAATGGATAGTGTTGAGGTGTTTTGGATGAGTCCCTATGACTTATGTGTTTGGGAATGGGTTTTTTTTTTGGCGAACTCGCTGGGGGGAGACCCAATTGAGAGTCCAGTTGCATTCCTTGTGCTAATTTATTTTCAGGGATTAAATTTTCTATGTTGGGGAGGATGTAGTGACTTGGGTTTTGGCCTTGTCAGTCTTTGGAATATTTCTATGAATAATTCTATAGCTAGGCATGTAGACGAAGTGCGATTCCGAGGCCCGGTGTGCCTATAATAAATTTTATAAAAATAGCTAGTTTTTTTAATATGCACGAGGCAGGGGTGTGTTAGCTCTTAACGGTTGCTCGGAACAAGAATCTGAGTCCATGGTTGCGTCCGAAGCATGCCGTTTACCCTAGGCGAGGTGTAAACTTTGTGGGCGCGAGCCTGCTGCGAGAGAAGCCACCAGGGGTGTTTTTGTAAATAAATGGAAAAGTTTATTTATTATTTTCAGCTCAATTAAATCCTGAATAGAGTTAAAAATCTCAATTATGAGTTCTACTTTGCATTCAGAACACTGTGTTTGCCCTAGGTGTGAAATAACTTTAGTCAGCGATGGGTGTCGGGTCGGAGGCGTGACGGCGGGGAGATGAAATGAGGTTTTTATTAAAAAAAACACATCTCCCCGCAAACCCTTGTACACACCAGTGGAATAAACCTCCCCTCCCTCGTTCGTTTATTCTCCATATCGAGACATAGGAATCCCTTTTCAGTTTTGATCGTTAGTGATCGAGCTTCAGGGCGTCGCGGGCATCATTCTGCACCCGAAGCTTCAGTGATCCGCCAACAGGTAGGCATTTTGAATTTCGAAATTCTGTATCCCATTTTGGATGGGTTTTCTTTTTTTTGATCCTTCAAATCTGTAGATCCAGTCCCAAGGGGTGCGCAGATTCCTTTAGAAGCGCATTTGGACCCCCTAGGTGCCCTCGACGGCCCTTAGAAGTTCCCTCGGCGGCCGATGGCATCGGCCCACGGAGGTAGTCCACGAGATTTGATCCGACCACCTCCCCCTACAGCGGTCCTGCCGCAAAATAGCTGTGACCCCGTGGGGTCCGGCCGCACACACGTGTGGCACCATGCCACGGTGGCTTGGTCTGCTGGCCGAAGCGGCCGACAACGGCTGTGGTTGGGCGGCCGACGTGGGCCAGCCGCTCCAGCCCTATCCTTGTACACAGGGGTTTTAAAACCGTTGTTTCATGTAATCCAGGGGTCGGGTTCGTGTGCCGTCTACGGAGAAGCGACCCTGGAAATAATGATAACCCATTGATGTGGGTTCAGGGGTTTCGATGTTTCGGTATCGTGGCCCGGGAGCTTAAAACGTCGAAAAAATAATGATATTTTATGATTATTCAACTTCAGGCCGTTGTATCTTCATCCTGGAGCATCTGATTGATGTGACATCAGTGGCATTGGGACCCTGATGGTACGATGGACATTTCTTGATGGTTTCCAGGTGTTGGGACCGAGTTTGGGGTGTGGGCCCCACGAGGGTCGTTTTGGGCATTTACGGAGAAACACGTATTTCTCACCAAGAGTCCGATTTTTGCGGAAGAATAGTTGATCCTATCTGTTATTCTGAGAGGATCGCAATGGTGTGATCCATTCAATGTGTTTTGAGATCAAGGCATGGGCCCCACCTGAGCTGGCTTTAGTGAATAGTGCCTTTTTCACCGAGTGGCCGTTTGGGATGATCGAGTAGTCGATCTCGTGTGTTTTTCCGAGGGTATCTTAGTGGTATGATCTGATTGATGAGTTTTTGGATCATTGTGTGCTCCTCAAACGGGCTAGCTATAGTGAATAGTTCCTTTTCCATGGTTTTCCATTTTGGGCGTGTGAATAGCCTATCCTACATGTTTTTCCATGTGGAGCGTGATGGTGGCCTCTGTATCAGTCTTGAATGTGCTCGATGAGGCGTTGTGGCAGGTCGCTCAGGTTAGCAATGTTGGGACCATTATTTGTTTAGGGTACTCTCATAGTTTGTTACTACGAGGGTTCAAACAACATCACAACTTTAGTAAAGGTTTATGATCCTATCGATTGGATATTTAATCGGTAAGAGGTTTGGCATCGCCTCGGTTGGCCCGGAGTGGGATATCTAGCATCGTTTCCCTAGATCGGGTTCTTGGTATTACTTTGACCGATTATCCATGGGCGGCGATCCCCTATCTAGCAGGTTAATCTAGTAGGGATTGTGGCGTCATCTAGAGTATGATCCCTTATGCAGTTGGTCATTCTCAGTAGGGTTGTGGAATTGTCGGTTATACGATCCCCAACCCAGCATGAAGATTATAGTAGGATTGTGGTATCATTGGTTATATGATCCCCGACTAAGCGCGAGGTTCCTGTAGGGTTGCGACATGATCATTTTGATCCCCTATAGCACGAGATGTACCAAATAGGTTTTCAGTATTATCGTGACCGTTGTTACATAGGTGATGATCCTCAATCTGAGTGATGTGCTTCTGACAAGTGCCAGATCGGGTTGTGGTATCCCCTAGCAAATCCTAGGAGTGATCCCCTATCTGTTAGATCTACGAATTCCAGATTGGGTTGTGATATCCCCCAGTGGACCCTGGGAGTGATCCCTTTTCTGTGAGATCATTGATTACCAGTGTGAGTTCTAGTATCCCCTAGAAGACCCTAGGAGCGATCCTCTATCCGTGGAGTTTGGTGTTTTTTTGTTTTAGTCTGACTTCCCTCAGTGACGATATCCAACAAGAGTGATCTCTCCGGTGAGCATCAGAGTTGTTTTTTGGGACCCGATGGTGTTTATATCTTATACGAGTGTCATCTGAGATGACAGTGATCGTGGAGTGTGCTCTTGTGGTTGTGAACAGTTGTTGGTGATGTGTTCTGTACCTCATGTGTCTTTGTGCGTGAGTTGAGTATATATGGATAATCAAGGTGTATATATGGGAATACACCTAGTTTGACCTGACTAGTTGTGTTTAGCTGAGGATGGTAACAAGATGGAGTTTCTCTCTTGTCTGGGTTCCCTCTGGCTTGGATGAGTGGATTGTTTCTTTCATTTTCTCTCTTTTGTTTTGGAGTTTTGGGGTGCCTACAGTGTATTGTTATACTCACCCCTGCATGGGATTTTCCCACACATGTTTTTGTCTTATGCAGACCACTTTCCATTTGATGGAGTTCCAGGAGGACCCAGAGCAGGAAGAGCTTTGTGAGTAGGTTTGACCAGGGTGTTTACCGGGGCTGTGCTGAGGAGCTTACCAGCTGGTGTTTTTGGCATTGTTTTCCCTCCTTCTGGGTTGGTTGAACACTTTTTAGTTTTCATTTGGTGGGCCCTATTTTTCCCTTTTGTACTATTGTTGCACTGTAGTTTGGGATAGATGTATGCATGCATTTTCTTTTAAGTTTTATATATCTCTACACTGTTTCATAGAGATGTGTGTGGGTGTTTGTGTAGAGGTACCTTATGCTAATGTCTTCCTTATGTGTGATATCCTACTCGGCACTATGTGCTAGCCCCTTGCCTATTAGAGGTAGGCTTAGGGAGTCGCGGCTTGAGACACGTTGGTTCAGGTCGTGACAATTGAGTTTGATCAGTTGACTGGACTCTAGAGATTGAGTTAGAGCTGCACGAAATTTGTAGATCAGAATTGATGTATCAATTGGTGATAAAATCATAACATATTTTTTATTTTATGGTATTATATTTATTCTATATTGGTTATAAACATAGTGGGTGATCAATAGATATATTCCTACATGAAAATCAGTCTAAAATCTTCATTTGAAACTGCACTACATTTTTTCTATTTTTTATTTCTTTGTACTCTTATGTTCTTTTGGTTGTTACTTGAATATTTTCAATTCAATTCTATTCTAATTCATAGTATTATTCAATCCATAAGTTATTTAGGATGTTACCACTGGTTTCTATCTTTTTTGTGTAGAGCAGTGCACATTTGGCCCTGGGGGTGGACATAATTATTGATGGGTCATGATCACCTCGGATGGTTCGTCACAGAAAGCATACATGGGGAAGAATTATTATCAAAAACTAGAATTCGAAATAATAAATAAAACAAAAAATAATATATAAAGTTCCATAGTGATCAAATATGGGATATTATGTTAATAATGGAAATAGAAAATCTAAATTTAAATTTATATACAAAACTACGTTATTCTTTTTCTAGGGGGAATGGTAACACAATATGAGTTATAGTAAAAAATAAAAAACCATGAATTTACTAGTTATATAAATAAATTATAATATTATTGACACTGAATATATAAAAATAACTATGAAACTAAAGAGATCATGGTTTAATTTTCAGAAACTAATATAACCGTAAATCACACCAATGTATGGAAAAGTAACTCCATAAGATTATTGGAAGAAGGTATATAACTATAGATTAGGAGAATAAATATAGTTTTTAAAATTATAATTCAATAATATTAAAATAATATATACCTTTTATAACATTTTAAGAGATTACTAGGTATCAAAGTATCAATGGTTGAGTATAATTGTTATGTAATAAATGGGGATGATATATAACAGCATGTTACTTATAAAATAAATTATAATCAAATCATGATGAATAAGTGAATATCCTGGGAGATAATATTAAATTTTTATGGATATTAAAAATGTCAAAATAGTTTAATAATGATAAAATATTATATCCATGTAACTTCCTCATTGAGGTATATAATTTATTTATTGGGTATTGTACGTTTCAATGTTATAATAAGATGTTAGAAAAAAAATTTGGTCCCTAAAACTGTTTGTAACATTATTTATAAACAATATATAAAACCAATAAATGATTGTTATTTTTTTATATATAATAAACATAGTTTATATAAAATATCAAATACTATGAAAATATATGAAAATTGATCGGTTCATTTGTATTTGTTTGTGTTATGATGTATAAATTATTTTAATAAACATTAATGATAGATTTAAAGTAGACATTTTTACTTTATAATAGTTTTCGATTTGTCTGTTTGACACTAATATTATATCTAATTTATCAATGAAACATTTCTCAAAATAATTAGGATATTTTAGAGGCTCTCATATATCGATTAGAAGAATACTAAACTTCTATTGAACTGATTATCATCCATATATAGGGTAAATGTACGCAAATATATTTTCTATTCGTTTTTTTCTTTTATATCATCAAGATCCATTTTTTGGTGATATTAGATTTAGAAAAGCAATTGTTTATTTTCTGATTATGTATACCTATAATAATATATTAAATTATCAACATTCAAGGAAATATCATGAATTATATTTCTTTTTTTTTGGTGAAAACTTTATGTGGGTGGATTATATTTAATATTATGGTTAAGATAATCTGTAATTTGAATTTTTATTTTAATTAAATAATTATATAAATACATTATATCATATTTATAACTCATATGTTTTTAAATTTTTATTTTTTAAATTTATTGGAAATGTTTTTTCTATGATAATTGGAATATTAAATCAAAATAGAAGATATTTTGGATCATTTTTAAATTGCTGATATTTTTTTCTAACATATTTCTAAAGAAATAATATATTCCAAAATTTATGAATCAATAAATTAATTGACCCTAATTTGTGTTTTTCTGATTTATCATATGGATTAATAAACTAATATTAATATTTATTAGATTTGTATTTGGATTCGTTTACATTTTTTGATATAAGACAATGTTTTGATAAAATAGAATTGAGATCATTATTGGCTATAAGATTTGGATGGTTTTAAAAATATATGAAACAAAATGCGGAAAAATTAATTGAATAGATTTAATTTTTATATATATGTTTCCTCGTAATATTTCGTAATTGATGATGTTGGATTGGAGGTGAATATATATATATATGAATAATTAAATAATATATAAATCATTCGAAAGGATGTATTACTCATTATAGTTTGGATCCAATCACTGGTTACTGGATTTCCTTGCCTATTATGATGATCATAATATGTCGATATATATTATTGAATTTTAGTGAATAATATTGATGATATGATATTACTATTTAAAATAATAATGAATATTAAAATGGTCATTTGAAGTTAAAAAATAGAAGATCAATATAAAAGATTTTTAGTAATAAGAAAATAATTTATTGATTAAAAAATAAAATATTTTGATAATATTTTTCATGTGCGATTATTAGTAGAAATTGATTTTTGGAATATTATTATTTTAATTCATATTGGAAAAAGAATTTTAATATTTCTCTGATAATGTGAATTTTAGTTTTAGAATAATTTATTCATGGAAATTAAACCTAGTCATTGGGGGGAAAACTAATCATTCTTTATTAATATGTTCTACATGATCCAAATATTTTACATGTAAAGATTGTTCATTGTGATATAAGTATGGTAAAGATGTCATTATTTTTAGTGGTTTCTAATATATAATTTTATTGCATTATGGTGGGGAATTAATTGTTCTATATGTATAGAAAATGGCATCATTTTACATTCAATAGATGTATTTTTATATCATGTTTTTGTATTATTGACAATGTGTCTTGTTTATAATTTTACCACATACCCTTATCTGGATTTATTATAATAGTGTTTGGGAAATTATATAATATTATCGATTACATTAATGGATGCATATTATATTTATTGGAAAATTGTTACCTCAAAATTTTTTATCCATTTATAATAGTATTCATCCTTTAGGAATTGGTGGGGGGGGGTGGGGGTTCACATTAGTCTATATTGCATCCCTAATACCGGTCCTTAAACATTATAATTTATATATTTTTTTAAAATAAAATTATCATTGAACTTTTTTTAAGTTATTTCATTAATAAAACATGGTATTCAGGGATAATAGTATGTTCATTACGTGAAATATACCAATAAAATGGTGTGGGGAATGATTTTTTTAAAACCATTGAGTTAATAAGAAGTCCATGTTGAAAAAAAGTATGGAGAACATTTTGCAGGATGCATTATATTTTTCAAAAGATGTTCATCTAATATTTTTTTAAATGAAATGAATTTTCAAGCAATATCATTTTTAAAAATAGTGAAATAATTAATTTATTTTGTATAATACTAAAATATTTCTCTTTAACCACTATCTTGGTCTAAATTATACCATTAAAGTTTCTAAAAACATAAATTATAATAAAATTAATAAATTAAATAAATATTTTCAATAATATTTTCTACAAATAAATATTAAATGAATTCATCCATGAATAATTAAGAGATAACATGTATCTCACTCACTGTTGACATGAAGAAATTAAGATTAAATTCATGTAAATTTTAACATGAATATATTTCATCCCAAAAATAATGAATATATTCATTATATAAATATATAATAAACTAAATATTATAAACATGTACATACAATTAGTATGGGAACATTGAGGATCCATTTTCAATTAATGTAGTTCTAACTTTCCAATGAAGTGTGGTAACTAAAAACACATGATGACCCCCATAGTGGAAAAGATAATTCCATGAAATAATAATGAAATAATAACTACTAACACAATAATTTAATATGGTACCTTTATCATTTGATACCTCCAAATTATAGACACATACATGTGGAAGAATCATTATAAAATGATTTATTTTTTTTATTAACAATAAAAACATGTTAATTAATTACAATGACCATCGATTTCTTATTACAATCCTCCATAACAATAAAATGGTTAGATATATCATCCTATCTAACATGAAAGAGGAAAGTTACATTTGGAAAATTCAGTTAATATCATATAATATATAGGGAAGGAGAATTAATATAATTCACCAGAATTAAATACATCATGGTATTCCTCATGACTTATTTTATTAAAATCATGATGCACATTGTTATTGATATCAAATATATTTACAGTAACCCACACATCCAATTACACATTAATATTTTTGAATTCGTATTATTGATATAGACTTAATTACCTCCATTATTAAATATAAACATTTTTTGCATATTTGGATATGAATTACCAATTCAAATGAGTCCCCAAATCCTAATAGTCATACATCATTTGTATCATTTCATAATGAGTTTTCTAAACAATAGAATGTATTTTTAATAATATTTTCATTACATTACTAGTTTCTCATTATATTGATTATATTTAAATCCAGTCAATTTGAGAAGTATTCTAAGATTTTTACATCATAGAGTATCGAAAAAGTGATTTTATGCATAAAATTTGTATAAATAAATTTGTATACATGATGTGATTATCCAAAGCATATGATAAAGTACATCCTAGTGTATTAATTCCAATATAATACCATTCTAACTATATCTAAAATATAATTACCCATTTAGCTATTTCCTGAATTTTATTAATAATTTTCTGGAGTTTTTTATATATTTAATTATACGACTAGACTTACCTCCATTGGTTATTAATTCAATTGTGGCTTTATATCTTTGAACAAATACCATAATTAGATGATCCTATTAATGTATATTCTTTTCGTTTCAATGTTATTTGTGATGCTTAATATGGAAAAATATTTTATTGTAATAAAATTAAATTATTATTAGATCGATAATTCAATGTATTTTTCTAGTATATGAGAAAAAAGAAGAACACTTAATCAACTTCTTTAGAAATATAATATGTAAAAATATAATGAGGTCGTATAGAAATTTAAACAATAAGAATATTTAATCTTATACTTATCACTGAAAAAATAATAGTTTTAATATTCTATAATAATAAACTACTTATAGAGAATAATTACATAATATCTAGATTACATAATCTATATCATCTCTATATTCTTTGATAATATTTATGTATTCCAGTATATCTCTATAATTTTTAATTTTTTCTGTTATAGTTTATTTCTAAATTTTTCTTGATGTTATATATATAATCCTTAAAGTATAAATAATTATATTTATTATATATTTCAATTATTTTTTTGAAGAAACGTCCTCCTGAATGATTTATATAATGTGACATAATTATCACCCTTTTCTCATATTGTTCCAAATTTTATTTTTTAAAACACTACAAATATATAAACATTGAAAAATCTGAAGAAGCCTCTAAAATAACTATGTGTGGATGTAAATCCCTATTATATGGGATAATTAAATAGTATAGTAATGATTAATCATTTATTTAAGTGAATCTAAAAATATAAGACAAATTTATGTTTTCTAAATATTTCTTGGAAATCTACGACACGTTCACTAACATCCTCTAGAAAAAAATTCACATTTATATTTAATAAAGGAAAAAATTTACTAAATCCCCATAAAATCAATACTCAATTAACTATATTCTTAATTAACCCTACAAACATTTATCTTTGAAACTTTTATTACTTCATTTCATTTATATGATTTTATAAACAACGGAAGATATTTTGTATAGGAATATTGCTAAATTTTACATTAAAGTGTATTGTTCTAAAATTTATAGGTAAAATCTTATAACCATAAAAATATTTTTTTTTAAACATTTTTTCTATATAAATTTTTGGACATAACTATTCTTGACCCGCCTTCACCAAAAGGAGGGAAGGGTCAGCAGATTACTAGGCCCTTCCTTCTTTAAGTTGAAGGAGAGATAATGACCCCTGAAACTCGCCTACAATAGTTCCTGGAGTGGTGACCAGCACCCAAGGTATGGAATCACACACTAAATGGAAGGCATTACCATTTTTCTTTTAATAGGATCGGGAGATAAGATAGTGAATCCCACAACACCATGACTGAAAGTGCAAGTACGGCTGAAAGAAACCCATTCACATATGCATGTTCAAATGTAAAAGATACAAGTCACAAAACTCCCAAGGTGAAAAGATACCAAGAAAAAGGAAAACAACAACATAAACTGCCCAAATGTTCCAAGCTAGTACGGCTCTGCATGATCCCCGAAGTCCTCCTGGAAACCTGAAAGCAGTTTTATATATGTAGGGTGAGCATACAATTACACTCAGTAGGGAAACCCAAAGGCTCTCGTGCACAAGTGAGGATACATTCTAATGCCCCATGTGAAAAGAGATAACCAAACATCTAACAAGGTAAACTATCCACCCAATACTCACCAAGGCACACTCCCCAAATAACGAAAGTCATGTATGGTATATTAATATCAAATCAATATTTGGGTTCCCTGCGCCACTTTCGCAATGGTTATTGAAGATATCATACACATCGAACCAATCCCGCCATTCTTACCGCATTCCCACTGCCAAAACCCGCCTGCACACACATGGGCCATAACCAGTATCTCACTCGAGACACCTGGGCCACAACCACCACACACAACCATACCCGAAAACACCTGGGTCTGAACAACTACGGCCACACCCGAAGACACCTGGGCCTTATCCTGAAGATACTTGGGAAACAACATGCCCATAAACACCCGAGCCAACCACTGAAACCACCCTGCCCGAAGATTCATGGGCTAATAATGGACCTCAGTCCACCACAACCTTTTTGAAGATAAATGGGCTATCTGGTAAAGGGAGAATAAAGGAGCTAAAAACAAGCCACTAAGAGAAGTTTTGGGAAACCACCATCCCCCGTGAAATGGGGTTGTTCAGCACTAAGTTCTCAACATGGGTGGGGAATGAATAAGATACATAAGAACTACAAAAATATATGTATAAGTTACAAACATTCTACCCAACCAGGGGTTTACAAAGCCAATCCAAGCATAAGAAGACTTATCCCTATTCATAGGAAGAAAACAACTCACCCGCCCCCAGAACTAATTCCCATTTAAGCTATTCTTGCTTCCATGTTCATGTAATTTCATTTAAATAATGTTCTTCACTACTGGGCAACTAACAACATAAGCACAATACAAGGGAAAAAGTTACAGCCAACACCAATTTAAGAATTCACACGCGGTTCTCTTGAATTTCACAATGACAAAGGGATAAGAGAGATCCCTCTAAGTACTGGAACCAAAAAAAACCCCAAGATACAGCCCCATGTTCCCAAAATCCAAGAGCCAACGGTTTCTCAACAATAGGGGATCCCACCCCAATTCTTGAAATAAGTAGAGTAATCACATAGCCTCAAATTCACAACCAGCGAACTTATAACAACAAGGGATCCCATCCCCACCTGCATCGCCCCAGTAATTGGCCTGTGAAAGAAACATCCAAACTGCTACCACCAACTCAAGGCATGCCGATGTAGGTATTTTCAGATTTTAAAGATTTAACACACTCTATGGTTTCAATTTTAATGTGCTTTAACTGAGGTTATCACAGAAAAGGGTTGATCCGGGTGATTTTAATTTATTTTACCATGTATACGTAATTAACCAATTCCATGTTACAGTTATTTAAATATCCAAAAACACCAAGGTTCATTAGTGCACAGAGAAATACCACCAACGGCCATGATTTTCAGTGAGCATAGGCCCGTATAATTCACAACAGATATCAACAATAAAAGACCACAGCAGGTTATCGATCACAGCCCCCTTTCATTCTTTAAAGGACAGTTCATTATCTTCGTTGTGTTCAGTTTCATCAATTTCCATAGGGGAAAAATCATACCCACCCCGCATGATGCACATAAAGGTGGGTAAAAAGAGAAAAACAATCCCCACCTGATGAATCAAGGATTTACGTTATGTCCTTGCGTGGAAACTAGAAAATATGAGTGGTAGGATCTCCATGGAACACGAAATGAAAACTTGCCAACAGGGGTAAGGCTCGTCGGGAGGAAGGGTACTCCGAGTGATGGGTGATAGAAAAGAAACTCAGGGAACATCCCCTGGATGGTTACAATATGGAGAAAAACTCGGAACCGCGGTAGAAACGGGATCGTGGGTTGACCACACGGCTGGGCCACCCCACACGTAGCTTAAGAGGTCCCTGCCCTCTAGGGAATTTAAAATAGATGTACACCTCATCAATCATTCAATTTAAATAGGAATTAATGGGCTTAAAAAAGGCTTAAAGGGGACAAAACATGGTTTAAAAAACCAATTAGCGCAAAAAGGAGGCACTACTGGAAAACCCGTGGGGGTATAGGAGAGCTACCGGTAGCCGAGAGCTACTGGTTGGTGACAGAAACTGGTACATGAGAGCTGTCGGTATCCTAGAGGTACCAGTAGCTGTGAGCCACTAGTAGCCGAGAGCTACCGGTCGCCGAGAGCTACCGGTAGCCGAGAGCCATCGGTAGCAGACAACCACTGGTAGCCGAGATCCCCCAGTAGCCAAGAGCAACCGATAACCGAGAGAAATGGGTAGCTGAGATTTACCAGTAGCCGAGTGCCACTAGTAGCCGAGAGCTACAGGTAGCCGAGAGCTACAGGTAGCCGAGAGCCACCAGTGGCCGAGAGCCACCGGTCGCTGAGAGCTATCGGTACACCAATTTCACTGGTAGGATAGGTATTCCGGTAGCCCGAGGCTACCGGTATGCCAAGGCTACCGCTAGGAGTTGTCGAGAAGCTGGGATGGCCTTCCAGGCCACCCAGAATACCTCAAATATCAGATTCATCCCAATTAATGGACCCCAAAAACACGGGCCATTACATAATTATAACATTAATTTTTCTTAAAACCATTAGAAACCATTATATCCTTATAAGTACCATCATTTCCTTCCATATTTAAATTTTATTCAATTTATTAATTTATTATTGGAAATGATTTAATTACTTAAAACAAACAAGATGTCTTCTTTCTTCAAGATAAATAAACCATAACAATAAATTTAATTAACTTCTTTTTTTACATATACAATAATTGAGTCTCTAAAACAATATCATATGTGGGCCCTTATGTTTTTTCGAATACAAAATATTACATGTACTTAACATATTGATCCTTATCCTCATCAAATCATATCATTCTCCTACTATCATATTTATATATTTTATCACTTTCTAGAAATAAATTTCATAAATCTATTATATCATTTCTAATTGTGTGATAGTTTGTTTAATTTTTTTGTAACTTTATAATCCAGGATAATATGAACATTATTCTTCATGATAAATTTTTTAGTATGAATATTCGTTACTAACACTTACCTTCCAAATATATGAATATTATATAGGTTGTTTATCTACTCATTCTATATATCATAAGTGTTCTAATTTTATTCATTTTTTGGTATAAATTAATGTGTATATGTTTCTATATAGATTTTTTATTCATTAAATTTTTAAGGATCATTTTTTTGAATTAAAATTGATCTCAACATGTTTTAAATGATATTGATTTATTTGAGATAATATACCACAATACTATATAATAATTAGGAATTAATAGTCAGACTATTCTATATAAGAATCTTATAATAGTTTCTGTATACTCCTACCATAAAAAATGTCTATTTTGGTTTTATATTTAATAAATATTTTAGATAAATATTATATTTTCACTATCAATTATAAATATAAATTTTACCTAATTCTATAATTTAAATATTTGAGCTATTATAATTTATCATTATTTTTTCGTGAAATGATACATGTTTATTTCTATGAATAAATTCTAGAATTATTTTGGATCATTCAAAATTATTACTAAAGAGTAACATAGAATTTAAACTTTGTAAAAAATTAGTAAAAAATTCACAGTGTGTTAGATCAAATGTTATAAATCCCCATCATGATATAAGATTTCCATACACATTAGTGTTACACAAAAAATATAAAATCCAATATAAGTACTGATATGTTTCTTTTGATTATCTACTCAATACTGATTACTAATATAGAATTTATTAATATCACTATTTTTATTTATTGAGTTGTTTATATGTGATATAATATTATCTAATCCCATTTATATTTAAATGTAAAAAACTATAGTTTTACTAATTTTATGTACACAATGACAATTTTTAAATAAAATAATCAATCCACCTTGCAAAATAAAATTATTATCTTCGCAAATTAATTTAACATGTCATAATAAATTATAATTTTGTTGATGCAATTAGTATAATTCAATATTGTTAGGTATTATTAGTCTATGTATTTGTAAACATGTATATAATCTATAAACTATATTTAGTATCCACAATACATAAATAGAAATATCGAATGTAATGATGAATATATAGAAAGTGGAAGATTCTATTTTATTCCTATTTACTTCATTCAAATTTTTTCATATGAAATTTAATTCCAAATAAAAAAAGGCTTATACTAATTTAATTACCTTTTAATTATTATTTTTCATATGATGATATTGTCTGCATTCCATTTTATTTGATCCTAGAAAAGCGAAATTTTCTTTTTTATCCTTCTAATTCAACATAAAAACAAAATATATTTTATTGTTTTTGTTTTTGTTAAATTTGTAAAATAGATTCAAAAGATAAATTCAAATCTTATCAATACATTTATTTTAATAAATATATATGAATCATGGAATAAATCATGGTATAGAAGAATAATTTGGGAAACATGATAAACCATTATTCATTTTAAATTGTAATTGAATTTTACATTTTATATTCTAAATCCTTTTCAGTACACTTGGACTAACAAAATTACATCATAAATTCTATAAATTAATAGCTTATTCATGAACTAATGTATTTATAGCCTTAAATTCACATTTTAATGATAATAAGAATACGAAAATATTCTGTATCCATCCATATATATATGTTGATTTTTTCTCAATTAACACTATTAAATTTATGGAGTGATAAACATTATATATATCATACATTTGACTCAAATAGGAATCAATATCACCGCACTAGCCTAAAAAAATTCACATTATTTAGATGAGGCATCAACACATAATATTTCCCCTCCATCCCCTTTACTATGTATATACACTAAGACAACTCTAATATATTTTTATCTAAAGGGATACAATAATAATTAAAAATTAATTACAAAAATAGTTGTATAATCATATTTAATTTCACTATTTTAAAAAACAACATTAAATATTAATAATTTATCAAGATTCCCAATTTATGCATTATTAGTTTATGAAAGATTTAATTCATCCAATATTTTATATAATCCCAATGTCCCACAAAATAAATTTTTTAATATTCATTAATTTTAGTATTTTAATTTCAACAATCCATATTTTCCATATTTTATTATAGACAATGAAACTGCTATTACACATAGTTAATTAGGGGTGTTTTATTCACGATGTTTATATTTACACTAAACAGAAAAGAAGAGAGCTCGAACTAGAATCCCCAACAAGATTATACACTCAAAAAAATCTTAAGATTTTCAAAGATGATACAACCCCAGGATCCCCTAAAGATCCTATTATCTTAATGAAACACATAAAAATTGGAATATTCTCCTTAGGTAACTACTCATTAGAAACTATTTACATACAATATATAAAAAATCACCACTTGATGAGGTAACTAAATTAATATATCCTTTTGTATTCTCTATATAATATAAATCTATATAGTCCAAGTTAGTAGAATGAATAACCAATTAATATCCAATTAAAATTTTAAATATATCAATATATCCATATCAACACCAAAACAAAACACCGTAATATTTCAAAAAGGGAGGTTACCCAAGAAATCATCAATGATATCTATCATAAAAGGGTGTAGTGAATAGGAAACAAAAGGAAAAACATCATCCCAAAACTATAAAAAACAATCTATAAATAAACTCCAATAGTGGGGAACAAAATTTAATTCAAAATATATTAACCCAACCAATGTTTATATTTTATCAACAGTATTCTATTCCATTCCTAAGAGTGAACTAAATATTAAGGGATTAAAAAAATTTATAATGATGAATAACATCACTTAATAGAGAACATCTACATGTAGAATCCATAAATATACCAAAAAATAAAAAATATAACCCCATAAAATAATGAAACCAAATACTGATTACCCTAGAAACATTCCCTTTTGGTAATTCCACATAAATTACAACTGAGTGTGAAATTAGCTAACCCAATAAATACAAAACCATATATATTTTACATGATAAGGAAAAAAATTTATAGGTACTCCATAATAGAATTATATAAGATGGCTCAACATGTTCAGAAAATGTTTTGCCTTCTAAAAAAATTGTGAATCACTAAATGGGTTATCTTTACAAAATCAATTCATGAAAAATAGATTATTAACATGATTTAATTTTTATAGAATTTCCTCATATAATAAGTTCCTTTCAACCTCGATTAGAATATATATCAAAGGGATCTCTGATATGATACCTCTAATGATGTCGTGAATACCTTATTTGAAATATAAATTCTTAATGGAGTCATGTTTTATAAGTTTGTGTGACAAATGTACCAAAATTTAAAATTACATGGTGTATTCCTCAACTAATAATCCTCCTTGACTGAGACACTTGACCTCATAAAAAATTTCCATCATTAAATCCTTAGGATATTTCCACGGAATGAACAGTGATTTTTTGAGTACCCACGATGTTCATTTATATAGGCAAGAAGGGGCCCCCACCATTATTTTCCATGTCTATAAAATATTGAAGTGACATTCTTGACATTAAGAGATGTTGGATGTGCTCTAAAATCTACATCTATTATATGCATGTGAAAATTTATTGGATAAATATGAAATATATATATATATATATGATATTATAAATAGTGTAAATTTAATATATAAGTGATTCATGTATTTTTCATGCATTCATTGAATGAATATGATATATAAATATATATTATATATTTATAATTATAATTTTTATTTCTCTAGAATGTTTTATTTATCTGTTACAATAAAATTTTATGGATTATTATATTTTCATTAAATTTATCTAATATATTTAATGAATTATATATCAAAATTAAAAAAAAATATAATGTTTTATGAATAGTAGATTTTGTGGGTAGTACCTATACAAGAGGATGATATTATCAATGATTAGATGTTTTATGTGATTGAGCCACTTATTATTTTGTCTTCTTCCTTTTCACTATTCATGTCACTCATTAATGTGTTAGAACCCTTTTGGATGACGGATAATCATCATGGTATGATCATAGATCCATTGGATAGTGTATCACCTCAATTTTAGGGTGATTTCATTCACTACTCATTGTGATCACCTTCACGAATTATAATTTTAATGGAAGAATATTGTTAATTAATTACATGGTTTACAAATAATTAATTTTTAATTTATTTTTATAAATATAGATATGTTTTTTGTTTTTTGTTTTGTTATACTACATATGATTATTAGATGATCATTCAAAACCTATCAGTTGTATCAATGGTACGATCTTCATATTTTTAACATGATTTGGTCATGGGTTTTTGAGAAATAATAGAACTAGAAATAGGAACAATGTTTTACAAGAAATGAAAAACTAACATAAAGGTAAATATCATTTACTATTATATGATACCGTTATAGGATACCTTTACACATAAAATTTGTTTAAGGGTAACATCTTTGTTAGTTTTATATAAATAAGTTATGTATATGTAATACCTTTACACAAATGGTTTTGTGATAGCATCCTTGTAACATTATAATTACGCAGAACGGGTTTGGAGAATATGTAAAAATTTCCCATATGTATACCTTTACATAGTGTTTGAAGTATTTTAATAACCCTTACACAGTGTAGTTTTAAAAAGGTAACAGCATTAATCAATGGGTCTTCAAAATAATAATAGGTTTCTGACCATTTCATATAGGATTTTTAAAATAATCTATGTAAATGAAACCCTTATATTCCCATTATACAGGATTCTAAAAAATTCATTTGCACTTATGTAGTGTCTCTATGTCTGTGTAAAATGGTGGATACACTAACACATAATTGGGATTATGTATATGGAAAGTAGAATCTATATCTATTTTTAAAATATAAAATGGTATTTATTGTTTATAATATGTTTATATATCATTAAAAAGGGGTTTATGTGATATTTTAATATATATGATTGCTATTTTTTAAAAAATTAGATTATGTATAATTAAATAAATTAATTTCCTGGGAAAATTTCTCTAAAATATTAAACGGAAGAATTTTAAATACCATTTTGAAAAATTAAATGGTCAACCATATGATATAGATATAAATGGTTTATTTATAAATTAAAATCGGTAAATTTTGATCTATTTTTAAAAAAAATATATATGATATCATGGATATAAAATATTTAACTTAATATAAATGTATTATTAAATGTTTATAATTCCAAAAATATCATATAAATTCTATTTAATATAAAATATGAAGAGGTATATATTGAAATGAATATACAAGTTTTATATTATTTATATTTTATAAAATTTCTTTGATTATTATTTATTTATTAATACAACAAATATTTCATATTTTTGGGAAAATAAATAAAAACAATTATTTATTAAATATCATTGATATTCATTTTCACTAAATTATTTGTGAAATATAAATATTGTGTATACCCAATTATTTTATAAATTGATTATAAGATTGGGTATTTCATATAAGTATTGGTATTATATCATTAAAATGTTTATTCATATTTCATGACCATGGTCTGTTTTTTTCTGTTTCGTAATATAGAATAGGTTTTGGTGATTTTTTTTCATATTAGGTATTTGTGTTTTAATAATTCAAATATATCTTGAGTATATTATCCCTGAGTATAGGGAAATAGGATCAGACCACCTATATTCTTGGATGATTTCCTTTTTTCAGAATGTGAATGGGGTTGGTTAAATGTTTCTTTGGGCTTACTCATGTGGAGTTTTTAAGTCTCATATAACCAGATTCTTTCACATGAATCATTCATGTATCATATAAACATGATGAATTTGTATATGTATGAATGTAATTGACTTTTATATTGGTGTTGTGAACTATAACTTGTGGGTTTTGAAAACAATTATTCCTCAATATGGTGTGAAAACATTAATTTGGTGTTTGGAATAAGAATTTCAATTACTAAGTTAGCAAAATTTATAGAGAAAAAGAAATTAGTCATTAGAATATAACGATTACATATAATTTAATCGTTATAAATGTAATATACATATGATTTATACTAAATTAATTATATATTAAATGAAAACCCCACAAATAATAAGTGTAGTATTCCTTCCAAAAAGACACAAGCCATGTAGGACGTCATTAAGAAAGGTAGGTTATGTTATAGATGGGTTTCTTAAAGTATATTATGTAAGGTAAAAAAAATATTGGTGACACCAGAATATTCTTGGGTAGTCCATCCAATAGTAGGGTTCCACTAAATATTTTTTTGGCTTATTTTTTTTTTTAATTTTTTTTAACTTAGCCAATATATCCTAATATGGTTATGTTACTTTAGGAATTGAGTTCAGTGTTTCCATTTAATTGATTTCAATGTTGTATTCTCAACTCAATTATCTGAGAGTCAAAACTATTGTGATTGGGATGGTTTTGTAACTAAATAACCATGTTCTCAGTTAAATTCAAATAGGAATCTTGCCATAGTGAAATATTAATATTTTGTATCCATAGGTACATAATGATTTGGGTAATTAAATTTATTCCGATAAATTTCATTACAATTACTTTATAACATAATATAAGGCATTATATTAACATGATAAAGAGATTTTTTGTTCATTAATTTATCATAATTATCAAAATAAACTCTATATTAATCCATTATATGGGAATCATAATTTAAGAAAATATTATTAATAGTTTCTTAATAATATTTATTTATTAATAGAAATATTCTATAAATTAGAACAATTACTTTCAGAGTAACCCTGTTTTGATCTTATTCAACATGAAAATCAATATTCTTATGGAAGGATGAAATTATTCATTAAATTTTAAAAGGAACTATATAATAATTTTACAAAGTAATTATTGTCTCATAAACTCAATATGATTGGGTATTTTAATTATATTAAATATGATTAAATATGTTTAGAGAGATTTAGTAATTTTAATAAGACTTATTCTGGTTAAGGAATTCATTTTATTATCTTCTAAAAATTTTATGGCGAGAAATATGCATTCAATAAACATAAACCCAAGTATTTAAAATATATAAAATAGAAATATGATTGCAATATTTTGGTAGATTAAAAAAACCCCAGGATTAAATGTTCAAAACTAGAATGGATAATGTGGTAATTTCCAATATTATTGATTCAGGTAAGTAGTTAAGGATATTTACATCTTTTATGTATTTTATGGTGGTTTAATAATATCATATTATGGGAATATATAAAATACATAAAGGGTTATTAGAACACCATGGAATATCCACATTAGGTAATAATGTTATATAAACTTATTCATTGATTTTTAAGGTTATATGATATCAAGTGTATGTGTTACAAGTATTTTAAATATTTATGAGTTCAAAATCCTATGATGAACTGAATGTTATTATAGATTGTCTTAATGTGATTTAGTAAATTGTTTCACCATCATTAATATTAATATATATATATTTATCAATATTGGATAATTATTTTTTAAAAAAGTGTATCTTTATCTCACTTCTCTTATTTTATAAATGGTTTTTAAAGAGTTGTTCTAAATATCATCAGATGATTAACTGGATACCCAAGGTTTAGGATTTATTGGTTTATGTTACATTTTTTAAGAATAATATATAAATAATGTTATTTTATTTAGGGTTTTTTTCAATTCGCTTCTCAAAATATAGTGGAATTTGATTCCCACTCAATTATTTTAAATTTTAATGAATAAAATATACTTTTGTAATAAAATTTATGATAACATAGGATTACATATGACTTATGGAATCAATATTTTGTTTTTTAAATATTCATAATAAATGTACGAAAGTATTATTTCCTAAAATAAAAAAGTAGTGTTTCATATATCCTAAAAATATATTCTAAAATGAATACTTTGATTAAGAGGCTAGTGATAGTATGTTCTAACATAGATAAGTTCAATGTGAATAAATAAAGTATTTTAACAATTTTATATTATATTTATTATGAACATATTTTGATGAAGAAGATTATAATATGTGATGTTAACTAAAAATGTTGGGAGTAACATTTGGTTACCATAAAAAGTGAATGTCATAATCCTCAAATAGTTTATACCCTCATATAAAAAAATTGTATCATTTGGAATCCTAAACGAGTTTAGGGTAAGTGGTAAATATAAATTTAAACATTTTCATTACTTACTATAATGAAGTGGATCTCTATTTTTCCTAGAACAATTTATGATGTTTTGGTAATTTATAATATACATTGTTTCATTATTTTGAAAATATTTGAATTGACAATTTTGATTAAAAGTGTTCCAAGAATTATAATTATGTACTTATAATGGATATAAGTAAACTATATATGATAAATTGAAACATTTGATATTTCTAAGTCAAGGATTTGAATAAGTTTAATGAGTATAACATTAAGAATATTACTTATAAGTGTTATAATTATTTAAAATTTTATTGTTAATAAATTTTACCCACTACGGGGTTAATGGGATTATTTTACCAAATATTCACATTATAATGTGAAAAAAATTACAGTTGGATCTATTGATCAAAATTACTTAATGCAGCAACTATTGGAGAGTCATTTACAATATCATGATGTTAAATACTAAAGATATTGGATGTAATTGTTGAAAAAATATCATGTAATTAAAATAAAGTTATGATACATTTATCTTTCATTCATTTGAATTTAATATTTACTTTATATGAATGGTATAAATATATATATCCCATCAATGTACACACATTATGTTATCCAAAAATACTTACCACCAGAGAAATAGTTTTTATTATATGTTAACATAAATTTTAATAGATTCTCATTGTCATTATAAAGGGTTGTATATGAGATAAAAATAATATATTCAAGAGTTAGAAAGTAGTATCTTCTTAATTGGAAATATCTATGAAGTTATATCTCGTGAAATGTCATAAATTCATAGATATACATGTGGGTGTATGTATATTATCAATCCTAATTAACCAAGGTTGGTGAGATAACTTGCATGAGAACCATCATTATTTGATTCCCTACTTACACAAGTCAATATTATAAAAAGGATAATATAGGGTTGGATTGTTATACTATTGGTCTTTTAATTGGTCGAGTGCAACAATGATAGTATTTTCTACCTCAGTGATTTGAAAAGTCAACTAAACATTGATTGAAAAAGACTGAAAAAATGATCTCTATTATTGGTTGAGTCACATGTAGTGTGTTCAACTACATTATTAAGGGACATGTGAAGTGATAATATATTATATTAATGTCATGTGTTGTATTAATATACTTGGTCAGTATATTTTAGTTAATTATGAAATGGTTAGAAGAAAATACTAGACCGCCATGTTCCATGTCTAGTGGTAACATGATATAATTGATACAATGATTATATAGGTAAAAATATGATTTATATGATACATATTTTGGAGGAAATGTTCATATAGATATGTGAGAGTGTTTAAGGGATATCACACTAGAATCCTTTGAGATTTTAAAATCACTAACTCTTTGTAAGAGTTCTTTCTTTTCTTATATCTGTGAAATAGGGAATTACAGTTTTCAGTGTTACCAAGGCTAGTAAAGTCAGACAATTATGACCATGAACATAAAAAATATATTGGACCAAATATTTGATCAAAATTAAGAAAATTATATGTAAAAATATATCCAAAAGTTTTTGGATATATTTTTATTGGGTTGTGAATATTTACATAGAGTCTTTATGGTATTCTAGTGCATGTGAACAATTAGTGGATGTGGACTATAATTTTCATGCATTAGATGCATGTATACATTCAAATGCTACAACATAATCATATATATAATATATATTCTTAATAAATTTAACTTTTAATATATTCATACAATTCATATAGTTTTAATTCCTTCTATGTATGAATAAAAAAAATACATGATATATATATATATATTATTTATTATCTCAAACGGTTTATTCATTTTTTATAATTCATCATGAATGGATTAAATGATATGAATTAAAATCAATTAAAATTATTAATGAATTATATACCAACAATCAAAAATAAATATGATGAATTATTAATTGGTCATTACTTATTTAGAAATATAAGTGGTTGAGATCATGTCATGTTGGGTGTGTGATGTGTATAACCCTCTTCTTAATCACTCTTTATATTATGCACTGATCATGTCACATGAGAAGGATCTAAAACCCAATTAGTGACTTTATAATACTCATAATATAACCATGGATACATAGGGTATTGTGTAAACTTGGAGGAATTATGATTTGGGTCATTAATATATATGGCCCCTTTAAGAATTCATATTTAATATAATGAATTTGGCTATGTGGTTCAAAATTTATAAGTATTATGTTGTTACATTGATTAATATAGGATATATTTTACTGAGTTTTATTATTTCTTCTACTACAAAAGATCATTATATGATCATACAATCCCCATTAAAATAATTAGATATATTGAGAGAATCAATGATCCTTTAAATTTTTTATACACACCACATTTCCCTAAGATAACCTCAAAAACCTCAATAAAATATTGTAACCAATTAAAAACGACATAGATGGGTTCCCTAAATATGTGAAATTCTATCTCTGCCACTTGGTTTTGATTCTATTCAGAGTCATTGACATGAAAAACTACTTCTATAATACGTTATGGGAGAATTTTAATTTCAAACTGATTAAATAAATATCATTAATTCATTGAAAACCATATTATTGAAATTTCTAGACATCATGAAACATAACCTCATAAAATCACACATCATTAATCAATTCAAAAATAATTATCATAAATCAAATTATAAGATAGATCCTATACAATCCATAAATCATGTTTTATTAAAAAACAAACAACTTATATAAAAAATTAATCCACTCATATAAAAAATTACTTGTTCATCACACAATGTGAATTCTCTATAAACATCATTCACCCATTACATTATTCTATATGCTCATTGAATTTATTTACTGGTTTTAATGTAATTTTTTTCAATGTCAAATTTCAAAATAATATCTATTTTAAATCTATTATACTTCCAAATATTTTAATTAACCATTCCTTGAATATATGTAATAATATTATATGAAAAACATAGTTCTATAGATCAAATATTTCACAAAACCACTTCCTTTTTAAATTCAAAATAATTTTTCCATAATCTAAATAATAATTATTTTAAACCTCAAATTTTATTTTACAAAGGATTTAAAAATTAATGTTTCCAATATATTATCAAAACACAACCTTTTCGAAAACAAACCCTTTCCAAGGGATAATAATCTATTCACAGACCTCATAAGAAAAAACACATTATTTTCATGATCAACCACATTTATTACATGCGGTATACCAAACCATAAAGGAAAATTGTCGATTTGGTAACCTTTTGTTTCCAAACTAAACCCCACATAACACCCACAAAATAAAATATATTCCTTTAAAGAGTCTAAATTACGTCAACATTAGAAAATAAATTACTCAAATGAAACATTAAATTACCTGAATTCCCTGGTAACTCAATTTTCATTGTGAGGCTTAGTTATCTGGAACACATTCATGGTCTTCCACTTTTTTCTAGACATTTTCATCTTTTACTCAATACCATGAATATCACAAAAAATTAAATGCTTTAAATGAAAAACTCATTAAATTATAATTTATCTAATCCTAGAAAAACTAACATTCAAACTATAACTTGACCCATCATTCTAATAGCTCAAAAGAAATTCAAATCCTTTCAGTCTTGTGATAAGATCCTGGGCATAATGAACCACCCTATACAAATGATTTATCTCAACAAAATATCACATAAATAAAAAAACAAAAAAATTAATAATCAAATTAATAACCCAATACAAATAAACATGTATATAAAAAATAAAAAATTGCATTAAACAACATTGTGACATATTAATAAAATGGGAGTACAAATAGAAACCTTGAATAAAAGTAAAATAGAAAAACTATTAATACACATATACCTATGCACTGTGCACACCCAATATGTTCTATATAACCTTCCCTTGGTCATAGAAGACCAAAACTAGAACAATGTGATAATGAAAAACCCCCACCTATAAATAAAACAATAATACCACATGAAAAAAATGACTGGTATATGTTGCGTTTAAAACAATGCCTAGTAGGATACTATTGAGGATTCTATGAAATTCCTTCCATAAAAAATCAGTTATTTAATATTTAAATACAATAATAAGAAAATTTGTTTTATATTTCAATAAAATAGTATAAATCATTACATATGTTATAGATTTATACGACCAAAAAATCATGTTTTTGAAAATATTAATACCAAAACAATTACATTTCAATTAAAAATCAATTTCAAAATCCAAATAGGAAAACATTTCGAACAAGTTGAAAAAATATTATTTTAAAATCATTGTAAAACATTTCACTGGAAAAAGAAAAATGTCATAAAGAGGATGTAATTTAGTACCATACATCATAGAACAATACAACATATCAATTTAATATACATGGGTATTGAAATTACCTTATACTAGTCCTAAATATGTATTAAGGTAAGTCTACTGTGGAAAATCCAATGTTGACTAATGATCATGGGATGTTTGTCATATATCATGCAACCTGGATCTTGAATCAAGTGTAGATGGTAAAGTATAATGGGAGATTCCTTAATATGATATTGAGTCCACCAAACACATGGAAATAAATATCTAGTAATACTTGATGAAAATATCATATCTATAGGTACCCATGGTTTCTAATTCAGTGTACACCTGCCTCATTAGAGAATGTACCTATCTCGAGCCAATATTATATATAAAGACTCTAGTCCAAGAGTCAATTTTCAATATTCTAGCGTAAATAATTGTCTCTTATATAACTATAAATTTTTATCATGACTAATCACTACTTATATTTTATATAACAAATAGAATATATCATGATGAGGATCATTATTACAGTAAACATGAAAAATTATAAATGTATAACATCGCACTATCATACCCATTCCTACTCATTAAGAATAACCATCTTTTATAAAAACCATAAACAAGAACACCAAGAAAAAATCATCCAGTAAAACAATAGATAAGGGTTATAAAAAATAATTACATGCTAATATCACATACTCTATAAAGTTCCAAGTTGGGCTTTGATAAAAATTAACTGTAAAAACAAATATTTTATCAATTAAACAAAAAATCACTTTGAATATTCCATTTTAGTGGTCTATACACACCCACTTAATTTAAAATCCATTTTAATGGTATGAATACCCATTTTATGTATGTAAAATGATATAAAAATCATCTCACTCAAAATGATTTGAAATACATTTTCAATGTTACTCTGTAAAAATATTTAGTACATATTAGTCATAAAATCATTCAATTCAAAAATAAATTAAAGAAAAAATTGAACCACAATTTTTGAATTTATTTTAAATATTCAAACCATTTAAATTAAAAAAATGTATTTATAATTTTAATAATAAAACTCATCATGTTCTTAAAAAAATGGTTTTTTTTATAAAATGAATATATCAATAAATAATGAAACTCATGAAAAATAAAATTTCATGGAAAAAGGGTTATTAGGATTTGAAAAAATAATACAATGATTCATAAATTTTAAATGTTTTACGTAAATTTAAATCAATAAATCATTAAAAATAAAAATAAATGACATAGAAATAATACTTACCTTAGAACCTTCATGATCAAGTTGAAACAAATATGAAAGGTTTCTTAAATGATGGAGAACAAAACATATTTTTCGAGATATCATGAGAGAGGATATTTTGAAGAATAAAACAGAAAATATAAATCAATAATTTTAGACTGAATGAATCCATAGTATTTGATATTATTTATAATGAATGAATCAATATAGAGAATAGTGAGTGGAGGCCTTAAAGAATTAGCCTTTCTAATCGAAAATCATCATAATGAAAAATACAATGATCTATAAATAATTTCAATTGTGGTAGCCAAAATAACTAAACAAAGATACCTTGGATCATATGTGTCTATCCAAGGTGAATGGGAATGTGAGTTATAATAAAATATGGGTCCTTTGGTATAAAGACAATATTTTTCCAAACTAAATAATTTTCATCCAACACCACTAATTTGTCGGTGGGACCCACTATTAACATGTTGGATAGAAATAATATTATCTACTTTTAAGAACACAAACCAATTTTTGGGGATACACCATCTAGATATTGGAAAATAAATAATGTCTTTACAGTTACTAAACTTAGTAGGGATCTCATGGATCCCCAATAGCTGATGTATCTACAAGTTTTGTTCCAAAAATTCTCCATTTTTCTAGGAATCCCTCTAACAAATCAAAAAAATACAAAAAACAACATAAACTGTTTTTCATTGTTGAGTACTATACTTGGATATGATAGTGGGATAATAATAATGAGCCAAATGGTTATATGTAAGATTTCAGGTTTTTTGAGGTATAGATCTTTTCTTTTATAGATAAAAGTTTGTTCAACATATCATTTGGGCACATACCCTAAGCATGGTCATGCGCCTATTTGTTGTGATTGGGAAAGAACGGAATGGATTTCAGAAAGCTGGTTTCATGAAGATTACATGACCTGAACGAGGGATACACCTCATGCAATCCCATTTCATGTTGGGTAATTTCATGTCCAGGACATTTCTGGCGTGATTTTTTTATTTTTTAGAAATGGAAAACCCAATATTAAACTCTATTTAAGTTAATTACATACAATTTAATTAACTGATTGGGTTTTTAAACAAAATACATAGTATCATCTATTTTTCATGTCGATTCACTAGTTCTCATTTTAAAAAAATATATCTATCAATGTTTTTTAGGTCCAATGACAAACAAATCTATAATTCTCCCGTCATCTATCACATTGAAACTTCATTGGTATGTACTAACTTTCTTTTTATTTAGTCTTGATTTCTCTAGAAATTGACTGTGCTTTTTGAATTTAGGCTCACATGTCCGAATTTCTCATTCTTAATGAGTTTTTCATATTTATCCAAAAACAATCTGAATAAAGAATTGATACAAGACGATCACTCTAATAATGTTTTAAGGTAGGTGGCATAAACTATTTGTTCAGATTTTAGTGATTTTAGAGTGACCAGCCATTATACTTCCCATCGAACATTCTAGTACAGACCTATTTTGGAGCAGGCTAGTTGGAGTATAGGTAATCAAATCTATTGAATATTTCTGTAGGTTCTATTGTGATATTTTGGAACCCATGACGTGAATCAAAGTCACCCATGGGGTAGAACATTGGGAAATGAATTAGTTATTCTTTATTAATCCATGAAATGGGTGTGTTCTTGTTCTTTTCTAGTTAGAGGAATCTCGATTATAATTAAATGAAATCAAATGTCTTCTATAGTAGATGTACTACCTCATTTACATATGCAAACATGTCATTCATTACTTATATTGATTAAATGGATTAAATGGAATTGGATAAATGAGAGGTTATACTCATTGGTTGTTTTACAATAGTTGAATGGTTTATTGTGAAAATTGAAATGAATGGGTGGGTATAGTCATCTAACATGTTTAATGTCAAATGTTATACATGTGTGGGTGTTCTCATGTGATGTAATTGATGATGTGAGTGGATATACACACTTGGATTTGAAATGATTAAATTGTTTTAAGGTATAAATGGTTTGATAGATGTTATGGATGGATCTATATGGATCTGAAACATGGTAGTGGATGCATTGGTTTGATTATGCCCCTTGATACATGATTCTATGGGATTCATCGGGCTATCCAACATGTTGGATCCAGTTTTTTTGGACTCGAGTAGGACATTTCTGAACACATTCTCCTAGGCCACCAACCAGTGCCTAGACGAAGTTTTTTCTAGGATTACCATGGGATTCGATGAGGAATCCTTGGTCTTATAAACATTGGATCCATCCGATCATGGTCTACAAATCATTATACGCCAAAGGCTGTGGGATTATTTTGTGACTTCTTTATATGGACAGATCGTGAGCTACCTAAATTCTAATTATGAAATGTTCAGGGATTTGTGATACAAATTACTATACAGAATAGTCGTGGTTTTTACAATATGTATGGATGAATGTGATAGCCATGTTACTTGTTTAATTTACATATAGATTTATTTTTAGGAGCTAACGCATGTTGGGGGGAGCCTTGATAGGATGTTTAGTATCATTTTTTGTAGTAGACTTATTCCATTTTATTTACACATTATTTACTACATTACATGCACGATCTAGCATGTTATATATTTTTTTTAGATTTATATAGATATTCAGGTGGAAACCTACTAATATGTTTATATCACACCCACTTTGGGCCTCCTTGGAGACCCAAACGGATTACATGGATATAAGAAATGTGAGGGGTATGCGCCCCAGTATAGGTTGTTGATTGTTTCTTTGGAGCATGTGAGTATGGGAATAAGCTGGAGCTTGCATTTCTTTTGGGATTTTTTGGGTACATTTAACATTTTTTGGAAACATGTATTGTATAGTATTTCCTTTTTACAATTATGGCTGCATTCAAGGTTCATTTACCTGCATCACTGGATATGTTACATTTTTTGATTTAATATGTAGTCTTTTCATGTAATTCATTTAAGTTGTCTTCTTATACATTTACATTAGATATTGAATGTGTTTGACTTATACTATGTTATAATCTGTTAATGAGGGAATATTATTCCTATTGACTCACTCAGGACCACACTACTAGTTGGAAGCCTCCAGTGTGTCAGGAGATGTGCTTGAGGTTATGTAGCCACCTAGGATTGGGACACCATTGAGTGGAATTCGAATTGAGGACGGTGGAAAGTCGTATCAGATGAGTTTTACTTTTTAATTTTACATAATTTTTGGTTATGATATAGAATGATAGGAATGAAATGGGATTTTTTAATTAGATGTGTATGGGATTTACTACCATGTGCATAGGGAGAAGAAAAATTTCCTCAAATGGAATTTTGATTTTCTAGATTTTATCTATTATAAATGATTTTCTTTCCCTATTGGGCAAGACATCTGATTTAGGATGTTACTACAGATATTATTTGGGTTCTATTTCTGTTACATCCCGATGAGATGAGGGTATTCCAACTAATTCATCATATAGGAACATGTTAGAATTCACATGCCATTCATTATCCAATGCCATTTTGGATGAATTGCATATTGAATGTTGTTGTGATTGAAATTGTGTAGATGATAGAGGAGTGACGTAATCATTCAATCCATAAGTACTATGGGCCCTTATGGATTGGGAAATGACACAACACTGAGATGAAAATTATAATGTGAATCATAAATGTATTAAATTAATAGGAAACATGTTTTGGGTTCATGAGGTGATATGGGATCTCATGGATTTTGGATAAAAAAACATTGGTTGGATAAACTGAAAAAGTAAAGTGTTAAAATGAAATGGAAACATGAAATTATGGATATATTCCTGACCTAGAACTATAATATGTGTGGGAAAGATGTATTTTTTCTAGTGTTTTGGACATTGTTCCTTACACAGTCCTGGATTTTAGAGAAGGATGTGGGTTGACCTATTTTTGGAGTCTTTTGACATGTCCTATGATTTTGAGTTGAGACTTTGATATTTTTTTTGAGTCATGTGTTTGGAATCATAGAGGAATGTCAACCTGACCACCCCTAGTTGTACACCTGCAGAGTGGTGATGACCATGCTCTAGCGATGGTAGGACATGGATTATTGATTGATCCCCCAGTAGTTCCATCAAGGGAACCTGAGGCTATTCTGAACATATGTTCTGAGGCATATTACCGTGAGTGATTCATTCTTTATATGCAGACTTTTTAGGGACCACTAAGACCTTCCTTGTATATGGATGAGCTGATGTGGGTGTTATATTAGTAGCATCCTCCCAATCCTTTTGAGGATGGTGGTCCCTAGGTTGTAGAGTTTTCCCTTGATACCACATTATAGGTTTATGATTATTTTAAGATGCCTTCTAAGAGGAGGGTCAATCTTAAGACTTATATACTATATGGAACAACAACGCACTAGTTAGATGTTCTAAACCAGGCTGACAAACTGCGAGATATGGGATGACTGATTTCCAGACCCACTTCTATGACTAATTTACCTTGATACTCTGTGATAAGAGTAGGATAGTGAGTTTATGTGTCTAGAGTAGGGTGTTATAATGGATATGGAGTACTAGGAATTCGTTATATAGTTGGAGAAATTTGTGTCGATGTACCTTGCTGATGAGCTATATAGAGTGATACGCTTTGAGGAATGTCTCTAAAATGATATAAAATATTTCATTAATCTGTTCATATTGACTCTTATCACTGTTATTTTGAATCAACCACTAATTACATACCGAGACCTTAGGGAAGATGTGAGTGAAGAGAAGAGTAGTTCGGCTTCATGACCTAATGGATCTACAACTTTTTGGAGGAAGAACTTTTTTGAGGCTTCCCATGAGATGAGTTTCATTCAGGCTATGAGTGCGAGAGGATTAGTGTTTTTCATTATTATGAAAGGTGATAGAATGTGATGAATATGTGCGATCATGAAAAAGTCATGTTTTGAGTTTGTGATATGATGGTCTACATTCGTGGGTTTTGCAGGACCGTCCCACTAGCTGTGAGTGATTGGGGGTCAGATCCAACATTAGGTTTGGAGTATGTTCCTTATCTCTACATCTAGAATGGAGCTAGAGCAGTGTAGATCAGTAAATCCTAGTTAGTGGTTTTCTTTGGTAGAAGTTTGTAGATGTCAGTTCTACTAACACGTTTGAGTGGACCTACTATAGGAGATGAGGTTGTGTCAATGGGTCATGGAACATATCAGATAATTTAAATGAAAATTACTCGTGAGGATCAGGGTTCCATCCTATATATGGGGATATGTACAATATTATTAGCCTATACTATTTCAACTTCTCATTTTGATACAGTTGCATCATCTGCTTTCATATTTTCACTAGTGGTGAAAAGACTTTGGTTTATTGTTTTTTATTACGTAGGTGTTCTGATGCAAGATACAATATTGAGAATCATGAATGATGTTGTGTTCCAGTGTAAGGTATTCCCTGCTTAGGTTGGTGGGTTCCACTTCTTCTGGATTTTTAATGTTGTCGAGATTATTGGGTTTGACATCATTCTCAGGATGTAATGGTTTGTAGCCGATCACACTTACATTTTCTACTATCACTTAAGGGTGACTTTCACATCACCATAGGATTCATTATTTGCATAAAAAGGTGAATGATATTTCCATGAGAGTTGAGCTGGACTAGAGAATCATGGGTTGGGCTTGATATAGCCTAGATTTCATGTTTGTTTATAGATGGTCAGAGAGTGAGTCATGTGGAATAACAACCATTTTTTTAACATTTTTGAGATGTGATTCCAAATGAATTTTCTTGATTACCTCATAATATAGTATTGATTTTCTACATATATCTATATCCAAATACTGAACTAGTATAAATTTCTTTTTATAGTATTTCAAAAATGGTGTTTCATGAGCTCAAGAGGAGGATAGTGGATTTAGAGGCAACCAGATTTATTCGACTCAGAACTTCTCTGTGTGGTTTGCTATTCATTTTGTGGAGAAGGTGGATGGTACCCTTAGGCTATGTGTTTATTATCAGAAACTAAACCAAGTTACAATTAAAAATTATATCCCCTAACATAGATAGATGACATGTTTGATTAGCTTTGAGGAGATTGATTATTCCCATAAATCAACATAATGTCACGATATCACCACATTTGTGTTCTACCTACTAGAATTCCTCATACAACATTTAAATGTAGGTATGATCTATAGGAGTATCTAGTTATACTATTCGGTCTCAAAAATGAGATATCATTTTTCATGGGACTGATGATTTGAGTGTTCTATCCTTGGATTCTTTCATGGTGGTTTTCTTGGATGATGTTGTGGTATATTCTCAGAATTGACACAACCATTACAACCATCATGAGAACGTTTTTAATACATTGAGAGAGAATAAGTTATATATGAAGCTCATATAGTGCCACTATGGATAGATCATATTCCCTTCTTATGTCACGTCATCCTAAAGAGAGGAGTATCAGTGGACCCATAGATGTTGAGAGCAGTAAATTAATAGGAATAAAACAAGAAGGTTTTTGATATATAGAGTTTCCATGAGAAATATAGTTACTATAGTTGTTTCATATAAATATTCTCCTGATTTACAACACAATTGATAGGCTTGAATAAAAAGCATGCGATGTTTGTATGTTCAATTTCCTCTAACATAGCCATTTAGGATCAGAAAGGAAGGTCCACATCACCACTAGTCTTGATACTTCTAGAGCAAGGCCGGAATTACACTGTGCATTGTGAAGAATCTAGAATACGGATGGGAGATGTGCTAAAACAGGGAGATATATTTTTAGCATATGGGTATCAGTAGCTGAGCCCTCATGCAAGTAATTAACTGACCAATGATCTTGAGCTATCAGTACTGAAATTAAGATCTATACAAACTGTTTTGGGAAAACCAGTGGTATAGTGCGCTTATATGGACCAATACCAACGGTTTGGGAAAAACCATTGGTAAAGGTAACTAATTTGGACCTATACCAATGGTTTTGGACAAACCGTTGGTATGGGGGGGGGGGGGGGGGGGTCTATACCAACAGTTTGGAAAAACTGTTGGTATAGGTCACTTATATGGACCTATGTCAATGGTTTTGGACAATCCGTTGCTATAGATCCATAATAGAGACCTTATTTCAATGGTTTTCCCCAAACCATTTGTATAGGTCCCAAAATCAATTAATCTATACCCAAGGTTCTCAAAACCATTGGTATAGGTCTATACAAATGCTTTTCGGAACCATTGGTATATTTACATGTATTTTTTATGGAATATTTTTACAGAGAACATTAAATAAATCAAAATTTAAAATATTTATGATAATAAATATATTTATATATATTTATATATATGAAATTATGTTCACAAAATTCATGTTTGGATAGTGTCATGGTCATTAAATCGTAAAGTGGAGGTACTATGATCATAACCAACCAAATAATTCTTTTTGAAATAAATATACCAACGGTTTTATAGAACAGTTGGTTTAGATTTTTCAAATTACTTATACCAACTGTTTTGAAAACTTTTGGAATAGTTTTATACCAATGGTATTGGGGAAATTGTTGGTATAGACCTATCCCCATGGTTTACTTGGACACGGTTCTCCAAACCGTTGGTATTGGATATACCAACTATTTGGAGGCCTATATCAACGGTTTCAAACCGTTGGTATAGGGTATTTGTCTACTAGTGTAGATACAGTTGTTCACATGATCCACTATTACAGACAATATTTATTGGTATATCATTTTTGATGTATACAAACCACAAAATCATCAATTATATTTTTACACCACATGGATTGATTCTCAGGAAATGGAGGTGGGTGGTGTACCTATAGTCCTTTGACATTGATCTTGGATACACACATAGTAAAGGAAACACCATGGCCAATGCACTGAGTAAGAGGACTAAGATATAGATAGTGAATCTATTCAGTAGTGGGGGGACGATTATAGCAATTTTAAATGAGGTGAATTTGGAGGTTCATGATAGATATAAATTGACATATCTATGATCCTTACCTGTTGCCTATACCCTACTATATAGATCTTGGATAACATAGTTATCTGATTCTGAGGGCCTATGTCAATAGGATAGTATGGTAGGTGAGGATCGTACTTATGGTTAGATAGTAGGTGAGTATGAGATCCTACATATCCCTAAATGAATTTGGGGTCCAATGGATATGCATGTGGACATGATGAGGGGGTTTCATGCTTAAATTTTTTTAGTGAATCCCGAAGTCACCAATATGTACCATGACTTGTGACGATAGTACTAGTAACTGGGTATGAAGCGTGAGATAGAATGTTTTGTTACAGGGTTATCCACTTGTATGTAGGTGATGGCAGAACCTTAAGATCTAGCAAAGAATTTACGTTAGTTACTAATTTCGGAGTGGATATGAGATCATGTCACGATTGGGTTTGTGATAGGTTTACTGAGGTTGTGTGAAGTTAACAATGTGGTATGGGTTATTTTCAATAAGATTCGGAAGTTTTCAAATTTCATGCTGATCAAAGAGACATCTCACAATTTATGTTCTTGGAATGTTGTATATATGCGAGATAGTATGACATCACATGGTTCTGTGGACAATCATTTCAGATATGGATGCCCATTTTATTTCACATTTCTTGTAGATTTTTTAGAGTGCACAAGGTACGCATGTTCTTCTGAGAAAATCATATCACCCTGATAATGATATCCAATGAGAGCATACAATAAAGGTGACAGAGGAAATTCTACAAGCATGAGTCCTGGATTGTGGGGCTCTAGGGAGAAGAAAATTCACCTGGACCATTTTTCCTATATTTATAGTTATCATGATAGAATAAATATATAACCTTATGATGAATTATATAATAGACCATTATGATAACACTTATGTTTGTTAGAGGAGGGAGATGTAGATTTACTGGGACCACATCTCATATAGTTGACTTCTGAGTAGGTCTGGTTGATTCAATAACTGATGGCTACTGCATAGTCAAATCATAAATCGTACATTGATCACTTCATATAACCTCTAGAGTTCGAGGTTTGGGATTGGGTCTTTCCACATGTTTTACTGTGGCCTAGACATAGATGTATCAAGAAACATTTTAAGCTTTCACTATGATATGTCAGGCCATTCGATATTATAGAAAGAGTCTTCTTAGTGGACTAATGGTTTTAATTACCTAAAATGTACCAAGCCAAAAATTATGTCTACCACATATCTGAGATGTGATGCTATCATTTGAACATGTCTCATGATTTTCATCCTCGTGATGTTGAATTATATGTTGATGCATACTTTGAGTAGAATCCAATTCATATCTTTGATAAGAGCATTAAGGGTCTCTGATGATGGTTAGTTTGTCTAGTATCAGACATATGTTAGAAAATCCATTTACAGGATGAGACTTGGGGGAGGGAGGTTGACAAACATGCTCAGTGGCCAATGGTTCTTTTCAGATGAATATTGACCACCCTAGAGATGGAAATTCAAAAATGAATTACTCTAAGAAGAAATATTTTTTGATCCCCATTTTTTTTGTCGTATGGATCATTTGTTTTTTGGATTAAATGTTGGTTTAAAATGAATTTTTTCCTTATACCCTACACTATGCTATGGGATGGTTGGTTGATCTTGGGAAATAAGAGGCTTGAAGAAGGTAGGCTCGTTGCAGGCAGATTACATGATGTGAAAGGGGGGATACACATCATGTAATCCCCTTTCACAGCATGTAATGGTTGGGATAGGAACTTTCACAATATGTGGATTTTTTTTCAGAAAACGAAAATAGGTAATTATATGTCATATAAGTAAATTACATGTCATGTAATTTTCCTATAGATTTTGTTAATAATAAAGGAATTATCCTCTATTTTTTATGTATAAAAATTTCTCCTTTACAATGAAAAAACCATCTATTTTGGTTTTTTAGATCCATCGCCAATCCAAGATTCAAATATTCCATTATCATTCATGTTGGAACTGCATTGGTAAAGCCTCAATTCATTTTTAGACATTATTGATTCTTCAGAAAAATGGTTCTGTTGTTTGGATTAAAGATTGTATGCCTTAATTTCTCATTCTTAATCTATTCATCATATTTATACTTAACCAAGGTGAATCATAGTTTGATACTGGATTCTCACTCTATTATAGAGCTAAGGTAGGTGTTCTATTCTTTTCATTCAGCTTTTTGTTATTTTTAGAGTGATCAACCATTATGCCACCCATAATACATTCGAGCACGACCTCATTTTTTATAAGGTTACATGTATTGGATGTAATATAACATAGTGTGGATTCCAATAGGTTTTGTTGTGGTGATTTAGACACCTTGACCCAAGACAAGGTCACCCATGTGGTGTGACATTTGAAAATTATTTAGTTATGCCTTTTTAAAAATCCCAATGGGTGAATTCATTGAAATTACTTATTAAAGGAATCCTAGTTAAACATAAATGATATGGAATGGCTTACTAGTGAGATATACTGCCTTATTTTACCTATGTTACCATTCCATTCCATGAATATATAGATTAAATGTATTAAATATAATTTGTTAAATGATTTGGTATTCTCATTGGTTGTTTTAAAATTGTTGAATGGTTTAATTTCAAAATGGAAATGTATGGTTGGTTATACTCATGTGATATGTTAAATGTGAAATATAATACTTGAGTGGGTACACTCATGTGATGCCATTGATGATGTGATAGGGTATTCCGATTTTGAATTGAATGTTATAAATTGTATGAATGTACGAATGGTTTGATAGAAGTCATGGATGGCTATCCTTGAAAGAGTTGATGGATTCCATAGGTTGATTATTCCCCTTATGTCTTTACTCTATGGGATTCCTTGGGCCTTACTACTCCTTGGATCTGGATTCCATGAACTCGCATAGGACATGTTGGTACACATGATCTGATGACTCTAAGTAGTTCATAGACCGAGTTTCAACTATGATACTCATGTTACTGGATGATAATTCCTTGGTCTTCTACACATAGGATATGTCCTTTCGGGGTATATAATTCATTAGACATCATGGTCATGGGTATATTTTGTGACTTAATTATAGTTAGTGGTAATGGGATACCTGAATTTTTATTATGTAAATGGAATGTTTTTTGATACAATTCACTATATAGTGTTGTTGTGGGTTTTTTATATGGATGGATGAATGCAAAGGTTGTTCCCCTTGTTTAATTTTCTTATAGCTACCTTTTTAGGAGATAACACTTATTGGAGGGAGTTTTGAGTGGATTTTTGGTATCATTGGTTGTATTAGACTTATGCCATGGGAATTTACATTTATGTTACTTATTTAAGTATAGTTTCTAGCATATTGAATATTATTGTTTATAACATTATTGAAAATTTCTAGGAAAACTACTAGGATGTTTATACCACACCCTGTTTGGCCCTCTTTCGGGACCCAAAAAAATTATATGGTTGGTTGAGATGCTAAGGTAATGTGCCGTAATACTGTTTGTTGATAGTTTGTTTTAAGTGGAAGAGCATGATGAAATGATGATGATTGCAACACGACTTGGTATTTTTGGTCTTATTGTTCTTTTTTCACACTTGTATTGTATTGTATTGTCTTCTACAATTCTGGATGATTTCTAGATACATTTATCTTTTTTATCACAAGGTATGTGAAATTTATCGATTTGATATGTATCCTTGACTTGCCTTACTTTACAGTAGTCATATTATTAATTCACTTTTATTATTTAATGTGTTTGACTTCTTCTATTTTATACTCCAATAATTAGGAAATAGTATCCCCATTGACTCACCAAGTCTCTCACTACTATTCTGTATCCTTCGGTGTTTGGAAAGATACACATGAGGACATGTAGCCAACTTGGTTCAGGGTACTGTTGAGTAGAGTCTGGGTTCAGGATGTTACATTAAAAACAAAGGCATTTAAAAAAATAGAATGATATTGAAACAAAAACAGGATAATGAAGTGTAGCACAAATGTAAGAATATAAAATCTTGTGAACCATGATACCAATATCAAATTCACCCAAATAATATTTAAAATATTCTTATTGCATCAGATTCAAACAATAAACATCATAATAATATTCATGAATTGTATTTAAAAAAGTAATTGTGAAAATGATATTTCTATGTTACTTTTAAGAAATTTATATATGAAAAAACATTCCCACATTGTTTTATATATGAAAATTTGGAAAATCCATCGTCATCCACTTCACATAATTAACATGGGAAAAATATTTTCATATCATGTTCACATTGAAAACTTATGAAAGAATCTTCTTGAATCATAATCACAATAAAATATTCTTCAATCTTGTGATCTAAATCTATAAAAAAATATTGATATATAATTCACTAACCTTCATAATAAAAATCATATCTTTTTATGCAATTTTAATCAAAAAAAATTCATATATAAAACAACATGTAATTAACATCTTAAAAAGGGACATGTTTCAATAAAACATTCCTTGAATATTTAATAAGACATCTAGGTAAAGAATTTGGATTGTGGCTTAAAAATATCTGTATGGTAATAGACGTAACACTAAGGATGTTTTTATAGAAAAAAAATTACTTCTTAAGATAATATAATAATGAACAAAAAAAGAACTTGGATAACCCCTTTTGAATGGCATGAATACACCTTAAATTTTTTTATTCGGTATTAAATATATCATCTTGATATAATTTTTTAAAATAATAGTTTCAAATTAAATGGTCATTTATAGAAAATATATTTTATTAGTTTATCATTATTTAAGAAACATTCTTTGAGAATATATAAATATACTTGATATAGATTTCATCAAACAAAAGACATTGATACCAAATTTAAAAATTTGGAACTCCTTTTAAAAAGCTAACTTTATCTTTAGAAAAGTATATATTTATTTATAATTCTTATCAAAATCTACAAGAGTTAATATAATTTTCAAATCCAAAATAAAACATCAAATGAGAGATAGATATATTTTTTGGGGAAGGATAATAAATATTATTATGAATCTCATACTTTTATAGGGAATATATTCATAATGGAGGATGATTAAAATAAAAAAATTCATTTTACCCAATAAGATAGAGAATTTAGTTTGAAATAAAATAATATGGTGAAAGAAACCAATAGTTGAATAAATAATTTCTAGAAGAATCAGTACAACTCAATGAACAGAGTATAGCATAAAAACCCTAACAAAATTTGTATCTTTGGAACAAGATTTAATTTATATAAATAACATGATATTTCTCTTAAAGAACTTCATATTATATGGATATTTAAAAATGAATTCATTATGATGTAATCGCACCATAATAAGGATACCATGGGGAATAATATCAAATATGTCTCAAAAAGAAAAATATGATACAAAGGACCACATACCTTGTATTCACACTTACGTGAACATGATTTATTCTACTATATGATAAAACTAACTATATTAAATAAGTATTATATAAAACTTTTCATATCTTCCCCCATGTAATGTCTCAGTGGTAGCATCCATGTGGGGTGTATGGAAGGTAGCAAGTTTGGGTCTCTCAATTTTAATAAATTTTTATATTTCATGTTTTCCTTGTATCTTCTAATTACACCAATAAAAATCCCTATAATCATATTGAAATCTATAATTTTTTTATTTTTTTCATTTATATAAATTTTCAATATGTATATTAGTTAATTGTTATATATTTTTGATATTGGGCCTCAGTAGTCTTGATCATTCAGAAGTAGTTTTATAATAGTTGTCTTATTCATTAATCTACACTTGAGGTCATCAATCCCTGATTATTAATGATATATTTATTATTATCTTCAGCTATAATACATGGTCTATATCATTAGGATAATTAAATGGAGTTCTTTCAATAAAAAGAATGTTTTAATAAAACATATATAGAGTGTTGAATGATTGACGATTGATATATTAATAAATATATCAAATATTTATAATAAAATTAAAATAAATTACAATAATTTAACTACATTATTGTTTAATTGTATTAACATTATATAATATTAATTTATCATTAATTTTATAGACATTATAACATTATTACTGATGGTGAAAAAACTGACCTGAAGGATAGTGTGTACTAATGATTTTTTGAGTACAGAATTTTTTTTGGGTATAATTTTAATATAGAATTTATAAAATCCTAAAAATTTCATAAATACCATTTTAATTACATTAATTCATTCCTAGAACCATATATATTAGGTGGTGATGAAAAATGTAATTTAGTATTCATTAAATTTATAATCCATCATACGTAATAATAAAAAATCTATTTCCCAATGAATTGGATTGAATAGTAGCATGTGATAAGTTATACATTATGAATCATAAGTGTGAAATATTCTAAATGTTAATTCATCAATTCCAACCATGTTAATGAATATGATTGAGGATGATTAAAAATTGTATTCATTGATTCAGTTGGACGATGGTTCACATATAAAAATTATTAACAATATTTTATTTTTATAACAAAATAAGAATTCATTATAAAAAATCACTCCATTATTATAATGACTCATTAGTATACCAATGATTCACAATTTATTTTGGTATTTTAGTTAGTATAAGGTTGGAATTGAAAACATAAGAATAAAATTTTAAGGATTTTGTAATACTAACATTGGGACCACAAATATTCTCTTGGATGATTCCCTTAAAACAAAGAGATTATGATTAAATATATTGACCATGGGATATATGAAGTTTAAAAGGAAATAAAAAATAAATTTGGATAGGTATTATATTAAATTAAAAATGGAAATTATAGTATTGATCGGTGTTTTTTATATCCTTTTATAAGTATTGAAAATTGAACTTTTGTGGATGACCATTATTTTTCATTAATGGAATAGAAGTATTCACGTTGAAATGGTTGAAAAAGTGATAAATAATGGACTATGTAGAGATATAAGGTCTTTCAATCCTATGAAACCCATTTTAACTCATTTTTTAAGAACGCGTTAATCATTCTAGAACTATACATTATAGAATTTAAAATTTTTTGTTTGAAAATGGTAGCTAGTTTTTATCGCTTTAATTTATATATTATTTAAATTATAAGGTAACACTTATAAATAATCAAGGGTATTATAAAACTATACATTATCACCATATAATATAAATTAATTTCTAAATTAAATAAAATTTAGTTTCAAAATAAACCATTTAACATATTGATAATCGTTTTAAAGTTGTTTTCACTAATTAGTATTTTTATAGATTTTTAAATATAATTACCAATTCAATAAGTTAATGTATTATATTTATACCTCTAAAAATATCATATAAAGGAATTTATATAAAATAAATCATTCATATTTAATAAATAACATTTATAAAACATTAATAAAACAATTCATTGAAAATAACTCTTTAACATTAATCTTATAATTCATAATATTATATCTAAAATTAAATTAAACTAATTACATGGTATCAAAATGTTGAAATAAAATTTAAAACATATTTCTATATTAATTATTTTATATATGCGATGAATTTGTTTTTTAAAATAAGTGAATATAAATAGTTTTTAAAGATAAATATTATTATTGATTACTGAATGTTTAACATAGGTTTTATAAATTAATCATAGTATCATTAAATGATATATTTCATATTTTTCAAATTTATATTTTTATAGAAAAAATTTATCAAAAAATTCTAATTACTTTTTGTATTATTATAGTATCGTATAACTACCAGTATTAGAAAAATATGGAATTTTTTACTATTCACTGAAAAATAGTTTATATCATAAAATTATCAAAGAATCAACTGAAGATAATTTTGATATATAGAAAAAAATGTGTTTTATTTTGAGATAAATAAAATTCTAAGATTTATAAGAATATAAAAAAATAAAAATTCAAAATTTATAATGAAAAATAATTTTATTAAAGAATTCATTTCTTAAACATTATGTGCTTTTAATCTAATTTTGTATGAATAATATAATTCATTACAATATTTTATTATTTACATGTGGTTTCATTATTCAAAACTTTTCTTAATAATAAATATTTTTTGAATCATTTTAATATGCTGTTTCATATGGAAAATTATATCGAAAATATTATTAATTTATAGAATATATATTCAAAAATATTGGGGGTATTTCATTCACCCACTATTAAATGAATGTTTCCCACACAATTTTCATCAAAACTCACTAATAAAAATATATAAGTGTACACATAGGATAACCTTCACTCAAGGTATAAATTTTTAATTGTAGTTAAACCTCATTATATTAGTTAAAACTAATAAACTATCATTTTTCCATAAAAATAGGTATACATCTAAATCATCAACCATTAATCCCTGTTATGCCTCCAAAACTACGTTTTAGGGATTTATAGAGACACTAATACTATAACACCATTTTTATGGTCTTATTTCCAATAAAAATTAAAACCAAAATGATTATGATAATATTGAATAGAATTATATTAAATAATAAAATGAATTATAAAACTATATAATATGTTTTTCTCTCTAATGAGAACTTAATTTCAACTAATGATACATTCCTTTTAATATTGTACACATAGTATATCTTATAACTATATCATCATAATCAAAACATACATTTATTTAACATGATTTTAATTATTTATAGATTAAATATCACAAAAAATATAACAATCCTAATAAATACCAATTTAGTGTTGTTTTATTGAACCAATTCAATGAAATTATCATCCAAATAGTTCTTTTGTTCAACTATATTTATACTTAATTTTTATATCCTCAATAGTAAAAAATAATTTCCATAATAAAATTATTTCTAAATATATTCCAACAAAAAAAATTCATAGAGAAAAGGAAAATAATTATGTTTTAAGTTCTAATTCTCAATAAGGTAAGTTCACATTAACTTTTTAGCAGGGTTTAGATCATAAGAATATGATAAAAAATTACCAGGTTATATATGATTTATTATTATTTTATAGAACAGTAAAATAATATGTCGTGATAAAAGAACACTCAATCTCAAGGTAAAAAAATGTACGCTAAAACAAGAGTGTGAGGTAATTAATGTGAATCATTGAGCATAACCACTACTATGTGATAGATAAATGTTTCATAATTACAATAAATCATAAAATTATGAATAATGAAAAATGATATCATATCCAAAAATATATCAATAGATTTTCTGAACTATAATTATACTATGGAAAATACTTGAGATCATATATTGGACTTAATTTTATTCATGCACTAGCTCCATGTAATATATAAAATTAAATTTTATATATTTATGACTTTTTGAGTATTGGTAATCCAAAAATATACTCATGAAAAACCATATGGACCTGGAAAAACTATAATTATACTCATTCCCCACCATATAAAAATTTATAAACCGAAATTATACTCATGAAAAACTATATAATTGTAGCTATAATATTAATATAGTACCGCATAATCTTAAGAGTGTGGATAATTTGAGATTATACTCTTGAAAAAAAATTTAGAATTGGTAAAACTCAATAATACTCATAAGAAATATTATGAGAATATATAAATAAGTACTATATTTATTCACATCCTTATGACCATTTCAAAACATAAATTTCACTCTTTTAAAACAAAATGAGAATTGATAAACCATGATTATACCAATGCACAACCTTATTAGACTATATAAACTAAAACCATAACCACACAAAACCCTATGAGTTTAACTGAACTATAGTTTTATCCTCGCGAAAAAGTAGTATCTTGTGATATATAAAACCCTAACCAATGAAATGGAGGCAATTAATGGACCCACAACCTTTTACTGATTTATTATACACAATTAATCTCATAATTATAATCCATACACAATTGTGTCATGCCCAAAATCAATCCAATATCATAACTTAAAAAACACATGGAAATAAAATAGGTTTCAAATAATTTCTAAAAGTATTTCACAGACAAAATTTAGGAATTTAAACAACAAAGACACAAAATATGATCACCCTAAAACGTATTTTAAAACATAATTTTAATATTATTATTGTAATTTAATTTGTGGGGATATAATTCCATCATTAATAATGAGGAAACTACAAGTGTAATTATAAAATAGTTTTATAAGATTCTTTAAAATTTTCATAAGTTATTAATTAATAGGTAACTATGAGAATTTATTTTTAGATAAGTCACATTTAAGAAATTATAAAAAATTAAATTTAAAATTATATATTTTCAAATAATTATAAATAATGATAAAATGAAAATAACTACATTTTTCAAAAAGGGGAAGTTAAATTCATTTTGAAATATTTTACTTTTAAAAAACCATATTCAATAATGGAGCCTTTAAAAAGTCATAAAATCTAAACAAGGATAAGTGAAAAAATGAAAAAATTAATTTTAGATAAACAAAAATAATTGATCTCTTAAAGAAAATAATATATAAAAAAATTAAATATAGATTGTAAGATAGATAACTTTATTTTTAAATTAATTATTAAAATTTTAATATTTTAAAATTCTTTTGATGAAAACCAACATATTAAAAAGAGTAAAAGAACATCCTTTTTTAAATACTAGAAGTGAAATTTTATGGTAAAATGAGAATAAATATATTTGGATTTAGAAAAAACTATTTAATATTTTTCAAAAGGAAATATTTTGAATGAGTAGAAAACACATTTAAATTGGGACTATTTTATTCTTGAATAGATTATGGAATGAGGTGATCCAGTAAGGGGCATTGCAGCGCTAGGGTTCCATCTCATTACTACATCCTTACTTTATCCTGTACCGGCTCAGCATCCATCTGGTTCCTCTATTCATAGTGGCGTCTCCTCTTCCACGGTGATGTTGTGAGACAATGGGGCTCATCTGTCTCGGCATCGCACACTATTGTCGTCTTCTCTCACCCAACTCCACTTTGATGGATAGGGTTCCATGGTGGCGCGACATAGAATGAGAGGCCGAGGTCAAGCTGTCACTATTGGGGTTTCCTATTCATTTCCTAATATGAAAATTTGGTGGCTAAGTGTGGCCTCTGTAGGAGTTTTGGATGGCAGTGACAAGATTTCGATCTGGTTTGCGGGTTGGATTCCTTCCAAATTTGTAGTGATTGTTTGAATTTGTTATTCATATTTGAATTTGTTTTTTTGGATGGTTTTATTCTGTTTGTGCTCCTTGGTTCATGCTTTATGCGCTGACTCGGTGGTAGTGATTCGTCGGAAGCTGGGTCGAGTTGGGGATCATTTATCTCCTCTTTCCTCTAGTGAAACATTTTACGAGGTTCGTTTTTTGTGGTGATGTTTGATGCTATGTGTGGTTGGTGTGTGATGATGGTGATGGACTGAGTTCTGTGGAATGGCTATAACGATAAAGGAATTTAATAAGTTTGGATGTTCTTTAGTGGCTTGTTTTTTCCAGTCACTGGATCCAACGATGGGAGCAACGACAATGGGTTTCAAGGTGATGGTGTTTTCTATGTTCTATTAATGGTACGACAGTGATGATGGAGTCCAACGTGATGCTTGAGAAGGCTGATCATGGATCGATGTCTTGTGGTGGTTCACTGGGCACATTTTTTAATTTATATTCAAATGTGAATTTCTTCAAAACAGTTTTTTGGATTTCTGTGATCTGTTAATCTCGTGTATGGTTCCATCTCACACAAAAATCGGTTTTCAAAATAAAAAAAACTATATTTTCAGTTATTTATGAGGAATAAATTTATATATGAGGAAGAGTTTAAAAAGTATATTCATTTTACCCATTGAATAAAAGAATTATCATGAAATTAAATACTGTGGTGGAATAAACCAATCATTTTGGAATAAGCTCAAAATGGTTCATTACTACATAATTAATAGAGTTGAGTTAAAAAACCCATTACAACATTAAGGTCTATTGAATCAAATTACATTTAAATAAAGAACATGATATGAAACATCAAACCCCATTAATATTATGAATGTGGAGAATCAAATTCATTAGGATTTAATATCGCATTATTTAGGATATCATGAGGCAAAATAAGATATATTTATTTAGAAGATAAATATGAGATAAAGGATACATTATGATAATGGTGAACTAAGAATCATAAGACCATAAGAGGGATACAATTAAATGTGGATTCAAATATAATGAAATGGGTAATTTTTACTATAAATAATGGAAATTCCTTTGCAAATAAACATTAACAAATAATTTTTGGGGAAAAAGATAAAAAATGTCCCATGGATTTAAAAATGATACAAAAAATACCTTAATATGTATTCTCATTTACTATAATTTTGTTTATATTTTTTGGGAATGTGAAAATTCTATTCAAATACTCCATGGTAATAAAGGTATTTTGATTAATAAATTAACCCCTATATATTTATAAAATGAGAAAAATGTTTGTATTTTGGGATGGAATTCTAGGGGATAAGGGTGGAATGAAGGGGTGATTGTTTTCCCAATTTATAAGCAATGAAATGGATATTTTTTGAATACCCATTATATTTCAATAATGGATTGGAACTATTCATGGTTCAATCTCACAAAAAATGTGAAATAATTGTTTCTGTTAAGAGAAAAGGTTGTAAAATACACTTTCATTCATTTATTCATATATTATGAACATGTTTTTCATTTATTATAACTTTAAATTCATATTTTAATGTTTTTTCTTTTACCATGGATAATATTATTTTTTATAGTATTTTTTATTTATTAGAAAAATAATCTTATGCCTCTTACAAAATTTTGGGTTTTAGGACATGATTTTATCCATAAGATTATTCAATTTATAAATAAATGAAAATAAATTTTTATATTAAATTAAATATATAAAAAACATTTTCATACAAATATGTTGGTAACACCATTATGTGTGTTTAATATTATATACCACCAATTTCATGTTAAATTATTGAAAAAAATTATACTATTGAAAACGTCATATATTATAATTTAAATCAAAAATATCACTTTATTTAATCTAATAAAAATTATAAATCTTTTATTAAATAAATTTTTCAGCATTATCGTGGTTATTAAATTTCATAATAAATATCACACAATTTTTTCAAAAATAAAATTGGAAAATTTACCCAATTTGAATATATTGGTTAAAAATATGAAATATTTTACTATAATTAGTTTCTTCTAGTGATGAAATTTTATTTTTAATATAATTAGTTTAAAATTGTTTTCAATGTAAATCGTTACAGATGTTTCGTAAAAAGTATGCATAGGATTCATAAATTCATCACAGTGGTTTCAAATTATTTATTTTACTTTTTTAAAAAAATATTTTTATAAAAAGGATTCAATGACTATAAAATCCTTCTTATATTATGATAATTTAAATAATGCAAAAGTATTAGAAAAATTAGTATATTTTACTATTCACATAAAAATTATTATTTTTGAAAAATATTAAAAAATGACATAATCAAAATTTTTGACTCGTGATGTATATTATAGAAGGATATTAATAAAAATAAGAAATATATATTTTTCCCCTGTAAATTTCCATCCTAAATTTTTTCCGTTACTCATTTATCTAAACATCCAATAGGATTATTTACTATAAAACCTATAATAGAATTAGTTTTTCCATGGGATATCATAATCGTCCTACCAATATTTTTATCAAGAGGTTTGTTTAAAATACAAAAACCTATTCCCATATTTTGTTGTATAGCATGTAATGTATTTTGAGATATCCAATAAATTTATAAAATCACATCAAATTCATCTCAATGATGGATAATAATACATTCCTGAATAATATTATATAAACATCAACTAGTGATAAAATAATAATAATAACTATTCTTGGATAATATCTAATCATGGTGTGCTTATTTTCTACTCTTAAAAACTCCTTGGACTCTTCGAGTGTTTAAAACAATATCCAAATTAACTATCAAAAAATATTTATTGGATTATTAGTATAACTTTAACCCTTTTGGGATATAATTTATTATGTAGGGATAACATAGTCTTTCCCTTGTTCCCTTGGTTTATGAGGTTATTGATATCTTTTTCCAAATTTTCCCTTTTCTTATATCATTGTATTCTATCACTCCATGTTTCATTGTATTTGAGTTAATATAAATTATTAACCTCCATTTAATTGACCATATTCATTTCCCCATATCAAAAATCTTGAGCTATATAGCTGTTTTTTACACATGAAATAATTTATTGTTCTTCCAATACATTTCCCTTAGGTTGTTCTTCCTATGTTTCTAACATGTATTAAGATTAATCTCCATTACCACATATTGTTCATAAATTAATAATCTAAGAAAATCCCTTTTTATATTATTTGTTTTTTTCTTATGGCTGGAAAGACTCAACTTGATTACCATTACATGAGGTATTTGAGTGAGCATAACGACATGATTTTGAACACCAGTTTCACTACCATTATCGTTCACATTAATAAACGTATATAATTTTATGTCACACCCATTATTACCTTTTTTTCTCATACCTCCAACCATTTATAAAACCAAAATATTTAATCATGAGTGATAAATAATAACATAAAATATGAATTATCATAAATAACATCAAGAAAATTCACCCTCGGTATATCTCACATTATGTAATGATAATTTTGAATATAATTATTTATTTCAAACTAGATCGGTAAATATTCAACAATGGTTTAATTATTTTTGGTTCTCTCATATTCCGTAACCTATTTATTTATCATAATAAACCCATCAAAAAATTTCAATAAGGAAAATGTGATTAGCCGTAGCATATCCCATTGGAGTATATAGTTAGGAGTTAAATCATAGACCCACTCATCTTGTTATAGAGTGAAGATTGATTTCATACTAATGTATTATTTTAATGTAAATAACCTCTAGGGGAATCCATTTTATTGTTAATATTTCATTCCAATATCTAAAAATTCATATCAAATATTGGGTTACTATAAAATCAATACATTAACAAAAAATTATTATATTTTTATACATTTAGTCTTATCCGTCACAAAAATACCATAGGGTTTTAACTAACATTCTCTAATACTGATCCAACAAAATAAATAATATAATCATAAAAATTAAATAGTCCCTACTCTGATACCCACTATGGAAACAAAATATAATCACATCTTAATTTTATATCATTTTCCTAATTTAAATTTTTTTTCTCATGATAAAATCTTGAAATCTAAATAATAGAAATATTTGTGTTTTTAGAAATTATCACACTAGGTTTTTTCATCAAAAAAGTATATTTTTCCACTAAAATAATATTTCATATTTATATATTCAATTTCAAACTAACATAATCTCTACAATAAAATTCCTCATAAATATATTCCTTTTCTAGTTTACTCAGAAAATATAAAAAATATATAATATGGACATAATTTGATTAATAATGAAAAAAATCATCTATGTGTTATAAAGTGTTTGATCATAGGAATATAGGACAACATGAAAAGGGATAAATATATTAATAAAATATCATGGGGAAATAATACTACTCCATCAGTCATGATAGGAGGATATGTGATCTAAAATTAATAATCTTGTACCATGGAAGAATAATTTGAGATAATAAACCTAAAACAAGAAGTATATTCATAGGAATATGATATATAAAAGTATTATAAATATAATAAATAATGAAAATGAGAACAAAGAAAAATGTGATCATATCCATTCAATATCACCTGAATATAATATACCTACAATTAAACTCAATAGAAACATTGTCTGCAATAAGTAAATGAAATTATACACTTTCCAAACCTTGTGAGCATAGCTAAACCATAATTATACTCATCCCAAATATTTAAGCCAAGAAAAACCAATAATTATACTATTTAACTATAATATGAACATAAGTTAACTTTAATTATACCCATTAACACCCTCGTAAGAATATATAATCAACAATTACAATTATACACATCCTTTTACACTCACGAAAACCAGCATTATACTCATGTGTATCCTTGAGGGAATAGCTAAAAATAAATTATACTCCTGAAAAACCTTGTCCAAATATCTAACCCAGAATTATAATCATTAGAAACTGTATTGGCATAGTTTAACCATAGATATAATCATTCACATCCATGTGTTCATATATGACATAATAAATCTCAAGAAAAACATTTTTATCATAGATAAAGAACAACTATACCCACTCAAAACATTGTGAGAATTAGTAAACAGCAATAATACCCACAAAAAAATAATTTTCACATGAGATATAAAACCATAATATATTTATTTAAGGTATTTGATTAATGAATACCCTCTCAAGGGTTTAACATAGCAAACTTTCTAACAATAATTTTCTATACACATGTGGTAGATTCAAATAATCAATAAAACATCATAACATTAAGTACACAAAAAAATTAAAATAAGTATTAAATAATTTATAAAATGGTATAACCGAAGGTTACATTATGAATGTAAATGATTGATACCCAAAATTCAATCACCTCAGAAAATTATTTTATAACTTCATTTAGAGGGTGAATCATAAAAACTATTTCCCAAGTAAATAAGATCACGATGGATAATGAGAAAAATGGGAGTGTATTTCTAATATTGATAGAAAATTAATTTAATTTTGGGCTATGTGATGGGTTTATGGGCCACATTGAAATGTTATTAATAGAAGTTTTTATTTTAAGAAATTTTAATGAATTAATTTTGAAATTCATTTCTTGGAATGAAATCTCAATAATGAGGCCCTGAAAATGCTTTAAAATTTAAAAAAGGTAAATTGAAAACAAAATATTCAAAATATTTACCTTTTATAATGAATCATCAATAATTAATCCTTAAAAATAATATAAATTTAAAAAAATTGAGGGAAAAAATATGGAAAACTTTTACATTTGAAAAATAAAATCATGGAAAAATAATAGAAATTTAATAATTGATACCAAAAAATGTATATTACAAGAAAGATCAATTTATTTTTATATTTTGGAAACAAATTTTTAATATTTTTATATATATTTTTTGAAACACCACATCATGAATGATGGTAAAATAAATTATTTTAATATTATAGATATATAAAATATGAATTTAACATGATATGACACATATTTTGGTTTCACATAAAAATTAATTTTTTTTGGAAAGAAGGAATATTGAAAATTAAGGGAATCTATTTTTATAAAGGATTGGAGTTATTATCAAAAATGATATACATTCGATGGGGAATATATTCATATATAAGGAATATTTGAATCAATACTGAAATTTTATTCAATGAAGTCGTGTATTCACCATGATAAAAATAATTTTTAAGTATAAACTAATAAATGAAGAAATTAGTTACAAAATATTAATTATTAATCAAATAATGCTTTTTATTTAAAAAACACTTATAAATTTGGTATAGTTTGAATCAAAATACATTTTAATAGTTAACAAGATATTGCTCAAAAACCAATTGAATTTTATAATTATAGAAAAATTAAATTATTATGAAATAATTCACCCAATATGATTTTTATAATGGTTCCAAACAAGAAATATATCTTTTAAAAATAAATTTTATACAAAATGACACCTTACAGGATAGGAAACATAAGAATAAAAAAACATAAGAGGGATAACATGAGATGGTCATTTAAATATTAATAAAAATAATATATCCATTATGCATTATGTAAATGGATCATTTAATATACTATTTAAAATAAAGGATGATGTGAGACAAAAAATGTGTCATGATTTGTAAATGATAAAAATAAACCCTCACCTTGTATTCCCACTTACTCGGGTGGAGTGTAATCCCATTGGGACCTCGAACAATCTCTTAAAAGGCTCCTTGCTGATAAAGGGTTTGGGAAAACTATTTTATACCTATGGATTAAGATCATGATATTGTTTTTAAATTGTTAATAATTATATATTTTTCGGTTTAAAATTGAATGGAACATGGCTTGCATGAATGTTAGGATGCCTTCCCCTTTAATAAGATAAAGAAAATGATCTTCAATGAATACCACTAATTTTTAAATAATACAGTGATACTATTCATGATTCAATGGCTCCAAAATTGATAAATAATTTATTTTTTAGAGCTAGGGTCAATAAATCCTTCACTAGTCATGTTAAGACAATTCCTAAATAAAATTCACACCTTTAATTGGTTTATTTTTAATTTTATCATTTTTCTTTTTACATTAGTAACTAATTTTTTCATACATAAATTATATTTTATTAAAATAATATGGATATCACTATTACAAAATTTTTTATTCATAACCAAAAATTAAAATTTATATAAAAAATTAGATTTATTTATAAATAAAATTACATTTAAAAAAATTAATATATAGGAAGATGTGTTTGTAGAAAAATGTTGCTTTCACCCTAATGTGTTCTTAATATTTTCAATCATTAACTAAAAATTGAAAGACTAATATGGTGTTTGTATACATGTTAAAAATTAAAATTAGTACATTTATATAAAATATATAGTTTTACATAATTATATAAAAATTAAACACCATTATTAAGAAAAATCATGAAGGATAAACCTTTCATCATTCCCATGTAAGTTAACTCTATATATTGTAATAAAACATTTATTCATAAAATTAAATTTCTCTTAACACATAATATGAACATGATGGACTATAAATTAAAATAATATTTTCTTTTTTATTTTATATTATTGATTATAATTAATTTTTAATATAAGTGGATTAAAATATTTTTTAGTGTAAAATATTTCTTAAGTATCCTATATATTAAGCATTGGTTTCAGAAATACAACATTGTTTTTTTAAACAGTTTATTTAATATTATAAATATTTATTTTTATACAAAATCTTATCATTTACATTTATCTCATTCTTTAATAATGATAATTTTATATAAGTGTTGGTATATACGAAATGTGTTTTTTATTTTGTTCAACTGAAATTTAAATATATTATAAAAATATGAAAAATTAATAATATGAAAATTTTCATGTGGAAATAAAAATAGAATATGATTTTTTAAAATTATAATTCAAATATTTATAAAATCATATTTTAATTTACAAAACAAAATATACAGCAAAAATCTAAATGTATTGAAAAATACCAATTTAAAAAAATTATTGTTTTAATCATTTTGTATGCATGTTCAAATTGATCAAAATATTTTGATATTTATGATTCAAATTATAATTATTAAATTTTAGTCATAATAACATGTGTATATATGGAGGAGGAACTGATGGCGAGAGTAGGAAGAACATATTTTCAACTCAAAGATGTAAAACCTTATTTCTTATAGGATCTTGCTGGACCATAGAATCATTCAAATTGGATTGTTGTAGATCCTTTACATCCACTAGAATTGAAAGAGGGGTAGTTTTTAACTACTCTCTCCCTTGAAAATCTATTTCATTTATGGAAATGCTAGCTTATCCTACTAATAGAGAATCAGAATCAAATAAATAGATTGTTTTCTGGCACTTAGGAAATGGATCAATCATAGTTGTGGTAGATCTTGATTATCGCAAGTAATTAATGGATATTTGGATGTTTTAAATGATTTTTTGAGAATAATATTATAAATTCATAAATCCCTTAACTTATGTAGATCTAAAAAATAGAATTTTTCACGGGTGGGGTTTTCGACAAGAAGATCGATCATGATTGGAAAGTGATTCTTTCGTTTCAATCTAGGTAAACAAGTTAATCATGATAAAGTTTGGTGAGATTTAAATATCAATATAAATACATGTTTATTTAGTCATTTATATTGGGATATAAATTAAAATACTTTCAATAAGTGACATTTCATGGCCCATGTCGGAGAAAGGATTCATGGACTACAATAAGTCAATTAGTATCCCAAGATGCATATTGATCTACCTTCTAGAATTGGAACCCCCTTGAAGATATCCAATAACACATCTAATGGATACCTTGTCCTTATGATATGGTGCTAATCGAAATAAATAAGAAAAAAACCTCTAGAATTAATCCACCTTGCTACAAGTGACATCCATTCAGAGATTAATTGTGAATTTGAGAACATTCCTCAATTATGTAAGAACTATAAGATTGTATGATAAATATTTCAGCGCTGTCATATGCAGAATGAGTTGTTTCAGAATTCTCCCTCTTATAATGATTTAAAAAAAGTTTAATGGGTAAAAAATAATAGTATGGCAGATACTGAAAGAGGAAGTTTCCCTACACCATTTAAGGAAGATAGATTTAACAAGACTGATACTACAAGTCCTTCATGGATATAGATAGCATAGAAATAAGATAAGTAGAATGGTAGTGTTGATAACCTAGTTATTTATATTAAATGTAATATCGAGTACAACTATTTAGTGTAACATGATGATTAATCAGTGGATCACTCTTCAAATGTTTTCTCTATTGTTAATGACATGGAAACAGATGAGTATTTACTCTAAAACCTCTCATATAACATATATCTTCAGTTAAAATTGAATATTCCTACTTCATAGAAACCTTATAAAATTGCATAAATTAAGAAGAGGTAAGTTGAATGGAATTTTCATATCAAAGATGGACTTTAAATTGAAGAAAAATCAATTTAGGACTCTATGAATTTTGATGCCATGGTCTGCAATCAGATGCAATCTCGTGATGATCAAAAGGGGTCAAGATTAGTTTTATCCGATGCAGATACTATGATAGCTAGAAAATAATAAAGGAAAATGGAAAGAAAAGTGGGGCCTTACCCATGAACCTAAAAAACAATGAGGATACTCTTTTGTATCTATCAGGTCATAACTTTCCCAAACAATGAAGGTTCGGTTAGGCTCCATATATGATGGTAAAAAGATGGAATTATTAGAATCTCTAAACAAAAAAATCATTATATCAGGGAAAATTATTCATAGGTATTGGATACTCAAAGCTAGGAAGCATCCGTGTTCTTTCCAGTCCTAATAGGATTTGGCTTTTGATTCATATCAGTATTGATAACACAATAATTATAAATAAGCAGACCAGATTATTACCCATAGTTTCTTGGAATTTAGTATTTTATTTTCATTCCCAATTATATGTTCCCACACAATTTTTAATGATAGAATGAAATTATTTGTAATAAATAAATAAGTTGTGCAACATCAAACAGATTAATGTTTTATCATGGGTGATTTCAAGTCAATCATACATTATATAAGAACATTGGACGAGTGAAAAACAATGTCGCTATCAAAGTGATTAGATACTATATTGAGGATGTATGATTTGATGAAATAAATCTCATTGGTGAAAAATTTTCTTGGTATAAGAGGAATATAAATGAAATGAGGGCTGGAATAATAGATATGGAAATATCCAATGATTCCTTACATGGAAAGTAGATATCGATCTCATGTTTCTCACTATATAAACACAACTCTGACCATCATCACATCCTAGTAATTATTCTTAATAATGAGATAATGCATCCAATTACATTTATATTTAACAATGCATGGGCCTCACTCCCGAATTTCTTGATGAGTTTCCAGTAAAGGTGGGCCTCATACGGATGTAGTGTTATTCCACTAACCTATATTCCCTCACTCCAAAGGTTCAAGATAAAGATAATGGAATGAAGTTAAAAAATTTCATCTCTGTAGATACTATAATTTATGGTATGGAATGATTACAACATAACATTCCATAATCGAGTACTAAAAATAAATATTTGGGAGACATAAACCTAGAATCTGAAATGTCATCCATGATTAAGAAACTTAAGAAACTCATAAAAAACATCCAAAAATAAATCTTCCAAATTATGTGGCTCAGTGATGGGGATAGAAATACCATGTTTTTTTAATTACCTTCAAAGGGTTTGAGTGAAAAAATTGACCCCTTTCATTACTCAAATTTGGAGATTGAGTTATAGAGGAAATACATAAGCTTTCTAATAAAATTATCTTGTTTTTATGTGAACCTTTTTAATGAGCCATCAAATAATAAAATTAGAAGAGATAACATTATTCCCAAATTAATTAATATGGATGAAAATCAGTCTCTCACATCCATTCTTCTAGAATCAGCTTGGATTTATAAAAGGAAGGAAAATTTATGATTTTTCACTCAGTACCTCGAAGTGTGTTAACCTGCTTAGAAAATCAAATCAAGGAGGAAATATAGCTCTTAATCTTGATATATGAAAATTCATTGACACAATGAACTAGGGTTTAATTGGCCATATTTTACATAACATCATATTCAACATGAGGTTCATTATCTTGATTGATTCATTGTTTGAATCCACCCATATATCCATTCTTGTTAATGGGTGGCTGGAAAGATATTTCACATGTTCCAGGGGTGAGACATGGGGATCCACTATAAACTCTGATCTGTTTTATTTTACAGTGTTACCTTATCAATATTCTCATCGATATAGTGAACATGGGTGAATTTTCAACCATCCGAGTGGTAAGAGGTACCTCTCCTCAATTTAGATTTTTTTGTTGATGAAATTTTTATATTTACTTTGGGAGGTTGGGGGAATATTTTCCATCTAAAAAATGCACTATAATATTATGAAAGTTTCTTTGGCTAGGAAATCAACTAGATAAAGGCTTTTATTTATATTTGTATGAATATTTTATCTTCAAGGAAGGCTCATATCATCAATTACCAAGTAATAAGGGATGGATCACTAAAATTTATCTACCATGGAGATCCATTGTTTTGGGGAAAACCTCATACTTAAAACATTTTTAATATCTTGTGCTTAATCAAAGAAACTCTTTCCTATTAGAATGCGAAGACTCTTTCAGTTGAAGTATATTTTTTCCCTGTAAATCATTTGGTGGATTCATAGATCGACTATTCGTTTATGGTGTTTATATGTACTTTCTCAATAATCAGGAAAATCAACTCTATGATGATTTTTTCTCTATTTGTAGCATACTAGAATGGAAAATTATCCCAAATCCTTGGAAATAGTGTTGATTTCCCACTATGATTGGAAGACTTGGTATAATGAATATGTAACACTTCAATCAAGCTTTACGAGCCAAAATTATATGGCATCTAATAAAAAACTCATCAATAGATTAAATTAGGAAAACATTTCATGTTGGGATTATATCAGGGAAAATCATCTATCTTCGATCCTCTATTTGACCTAGACTAAGAACAATTTTTAAAAAAAACACTGAGGCACACCCAGTAGTTGGTAAATGTGAACTCCCCCCTATGATTTTTGAATGACATATTGACAAGATACCTCTTTATGGATCAGATTAACTCTAAAGATAATACAATTGATACCAATATCTTAATCAATGATTGGTTAGAAAATGTTGATATATTATCAGAAGATATTTTATCTATAGTTTCAAGCTATGATTTAATTAACCAGGATGATTTCCTCATTTTAGAGAAGTATCCTAATGATATTCTCAATTAAAAATTCTCTTTCAATAATTTTATACAAGTTTTTGAGAAGTTTATTGGTGATTTAAATAAAAATTGGTTGGTCCTATATTGTTTCACCTTGCCCTGGTGGTTCAAAATTAATAAAGTTCTAGTGGATGAGAATATTTGAGGAGTGGAAATTTTCTTCTGATATAAATGTTTATTATTCCATCAACCCTAAAAAGATTTGTGTTATCTATTTCTCTACTTAAAACCACCTCTTCATTATGGAATTATTTTCTCAACATCTTTGGAATACATCGTCCTCAAATAGATTCTGTGCAGAATATTATGGTTTCTCTTTTTGGTGTCCATCTCTCTAAGTAGTTCACTACCCTCTTCAGGGCGGAATGTTCTGAGATGATACACACTATATGGTGATCTAGAAACTAGTACATTCAAAAATAATCCATGATTAATTAATTTAATTTCATTGCAAACATAATTGTGCTGTGAATAATTCTAATACTATGCACGTAGAGAGTAACAACAACTCGGTTAGTGTAACGACCTGAATATTTGTTAATAATTATATCCTATATTTTATGTGTAATTTTATTTATATTATAAATATAAATATAATCTTTAATTAATAAAGTGAGTTTAATTAAATGAGATCATTAGTTTTTGACTGTTATATAGCCTTTGGAAAATAAATGTTGCAATTATTTTCCCTAAATACAAGTGATCTTGGTTAATACAGAAAGAAGATTCGATGGCCCCATTCAGTATTCTCTGGCCGATCGACGCACATCTGATGGAACTTGGGAAGGATGTAGCACCAATGGGCTTTTATCGGGACCAAACCCAAGCCAATCTTTATAGTGTGAAGCTGTAAAAGAATCACCTTCGCAAGAAGTTCAAGCTGATAGAAATCACCACTCGGGAAATATTGGTTGAGCCGCCCTAGGAATGTATCACCATAGCACACCTTAAACATAGGTCCTACACTGCAATTATAAGGGGTTATGTAACGCGACCTTATTTGGTTTATGTAATCCTTTTATATAAATAATACTTTTCATTTATTCTTATGGTGATGTTTGTGAATCTCATGTGTTCGGATAAATATAGGATGTATATTGTTGATGAATTTTGGAAAAAAGATATTTTAAAATATTTATGTAAACCTTAAATAATTAAAAATGTGTACTGATTTTAAAAAAATGGTCTTCTACAATTGTGTTCAATACGAAATTTCGAGTCTAATAAGATCTACTAAATTTTTGGTGAATAGTAAATAATGAATAGTGATTTTACACTTAAAAATAGTAATGGGACCAAATGGATTAAGAAACCTCACTTAAAGAAATATTAATATAATTTAGCTACCTTGATTAAGTAATGTGATTCAATAAAATAGGTATATAACTATTTCAGAAATTATTGGTTAAGTATTAGTTTTTTCATGTGAATAGTGTTTTTTTTAAATAAAATTAAAAATATTTTGAAAATACTTTTCATTAAATGGAGTTTATTTTTGAATTTTGATCGTTGATATTTGTTAAAGGTGAATTTTTGGGATTTTTCTGAAATAGTTGAATTATTGGTGAATAGTGAAAATACTATATTTATTTTCAGGGGTTTAATGACATCATTAAGGATGTGATAATTATTTAATCATTCTGGTGGACTAATGAATAGTAAGATAAGGTATGAGGTGTCCCATATGGCCAATACCTTGTGTAAATATCATGGGCAAGCCCATGGTTTTTCCAATACCACCGATGAGGTGTCCCTTGGCCATTAATGACTTGTCCCCTCATTTTTTCTATAAATACCAAGCCTTTACCTCATTCATTTCACTTCCAAATCCTCCCTAATGAAGTTATTGTCTCTTTACCTTCCAAGTAGTTTTCCAAAGGTGCCCTCAAGCCTCCCAAGGTCCCGACCATCAAGCTTTCAAGAATACTCTTCATGGTAAGGGAATCTTTCACCCTCCACTTTTAAGCCATGAATTCCATTATGTAATGTCTTCTAGTTTCCATATATTTTTGTTGAGGGTATGTTAATATATGTTCTAATTACAGTAAATTTCATTTTCAATTGTTGAGAGACCCTTTACACGCTCTTTAATTTGTTTTCTGAATTTTTAAGTGACGCTGTTAGGCTACCGAATTTTTGGTAAAAGGAATCATGTCTTCTCTTTTCTTTCATATTTTATTTTCATGTGGCATGTCATTCAAATTTACATACCATGTTCTTATCACAATGTTATTCTGAATTTATACTTTATTATAAGTTATTTATTAGTGGGTTACTCTTGTACCCTCTCATTTCAATGTTTTCAAAAACCATGTTATATAGCCATTATGCTAGAGAAATTTTGCCTCAAAATTTCTATCTCTTTATCTCCATAAATTCTCTTGTTTTATTTATGTCCATACCCAAACCTATTTCGTTTATTTGGGTGTTCATAAATATAAAAGTATGATTTATTTTATTCTGGAATTGACATACATATAACCCTCAATCTCTTTCCATGGGATATAAATGGCATAATGATCTTATTTTTTTAAGGAATTTTAAAACGACATGATCTTGAAATGAAACCCATTTATTTTATTCTCCATGGGTTATTTATGAAATGTTTGATTATGATATATTTGGATAACATGAAATTAAATAAATATTAAGGGTACGCCCTGATAGCGCTCCAATGCATTGGGTGAAGATTTAATCTCTAGAGATGACAGGTTTCACGATACTTTGCTGAATAACATTGGTAATTTTTATGACACCTTGGAGATGGACCGTGGTGATATGTTCTTTAATGTAAAAATGATATGCTGTATCAACATATTCATGTTATTTTCTAAGTTCTTTTCTTTATTATATGCATATACTTCCATGGCTCATGTCATTATGTTTTTATTCAGGTTCTTATTGATATCACAAGTACACTGATTCCCTTATTTAACGTTACTGGGCCTTTTTCTCACCCTTTCTTTTGATGTATTTCTCCTAGATATGAGAAGCATTAATTGTAAATATGATTAACCTATTATGATGTTTTGCAGGTGGTTTAGAATAATGTTTTATGTTGTATTAAATTTTTATTGTTCTTGATTTCTAAGACATCAGACTTTAAAGATCCTTTGTATGTAAAATGCAATGAAAAGTGATGCATTAATAAGGTGGGATTCCATAGTTGGAATCAATGGATGGTTTAGTTATTTATGGAAATTAGTATATGATAACTCTAGGAAGAACCCTATAGAAAAGTTTAAATATAAAAAAACTACCTAGTATTTTGGAGATTATTAAGTAAGTTGTTTATCAAGAAAATACATCCCTGTCTAGATACGAGCAGGTAGAGGTGGCTCTGGCATAAATGTACATAGGGGTAAAATCCTAAAACACCACATTGAGATAAACTGGAATAGGAACTAGTACACATCAATGTTCCTTACTATACTCTTGGTAATGACACTCCAGGGGGATATATTTGGTAAATCGCAATATTTTTATGAATCATTATGATTGAATTATATAGAAATTTAATTGTTCAAGCATGAAGTTTTAAGACATAGAATACTTTATAGTTAAAAGATTCATAAATGAAATAAGTTTCTCACTATGGTTTTATTCTTTTATAAAATGGTGGTAAATAGGAGGAACCATGCAAATGGTGACTGTAATGGACCAAGTTCTAACGAACCTCCAATGGAAGCTGGAATGGAAACATTCATGAAAATGATAAACCAAATGACTCATGTTATGGGTAATAACTTAAATCAAGATGAGAGGCCAATCTCGCCACGAAGGGAACAACATTCTGTTGAGTCCTTTATGCACCAATGACCTCTAACCTTTAGTGGATCAACTGACCCATTGATTGCTGCATAGTGGATCAGCTCCATAGAGAATTTTTTTTCTATGTTACGTTGTTCAGAGTAAGATAAGGTCACACTGGTTTTCTATCTCTTAGAGGGAGAAGCTCATTAGTGGTGGGGACTGATAAAAAACATGAGGCAAAGAGTGGAAGTTGAAGCTATGGAGTGGGAAGATTTCAGAGGGATTTTTTCAGTAAAGATCTCCCTCGTTCCATGAGAACAAGAATGGAGAAAGAGTTTCTTGAGCTAAAGCAGACGAAGAATGAATCTGTGGGATTCTACAAGTTGATCTTCGCATGGATTTCACAATATAACTCCAGCTTTGTCATGGATTCAAATGGCAAGGTTGATAGATTCCTTGATGGACTGTGACCTCATCTGTGGAAAAATATCGCCAACCGAGATTATTATAGCTACGAGGAGATCGTGTGGAGTGCGATGAAAGTTGAACTAGAGCTTGGTGAGACGCAGTGGTCTCTTAAATCAAATGAAAAGAAGAGATCGTTGGAGCCAAGCATAGGGAGGCACTTTGGTCAAGGAAGAGGATGAAAGAAATTACGACTTCTCCCGTGTAATAAATGTAGGAAGAAGTATTCATGGAACTTCCTGCATGGGAGTGGGATGTGCTACAAGTATGGCAGAGATGGACACATTGCGAGGAATTGGCATGGTGAGGTGAAAACTCAACATCCAAACACAAACGACATGGGGAAGATGGTTCAGGCCCTACCTGATGTCCAGTGCTTCATGTGTGGACAATGTGGCCACTTTTCCAATCACTGTACAAATATGAGGGAAGTGGAGGGGAACCACCTTCAGCCTCAGTAAAGGATAAAGGATCAATGCCTTGCTTTTTCTATCATGACAGCTGAAGCTAAAGATCTTAATGATGTTGTAGTAGGTAGTCTTGTTGTCCCATAAAATCTAGCAATTACATTGTTTGATTATGGTTCTACTCATTCCTTTATTTCCTCCAAGTTTGCAATGAATTTAGATTCAACCCCATATTTGCTAAAATTTGAGTTATAATTCAAGACTCTTGGTGGGACTATCCACGCATTTTCAGTGTTTAGAAACTCTAGAATTTACTTTAGTGAGCACAATCTTATCGCAAATATTATAGTCATTTCCATGCTGGAATTCCAAATTATACTAGGGATGAACTGGATCTCAAATTATATTGCTAAGATCAATTATAGAAGCATGGAAATATCAGTAGTCTTGAAAGGAAAACCTAAAATTATCTTCCAAGGAGAGATATATCACCCTCATATTTGTCTAAAAGAACCACATATATCATTCTTTATGGAGTTGTTCAGTGAAGAAGAAGACAGAGATGAGAGTTTGATGATAGAAAATGTCCCCATCATCCAAGAATATATTGATTTATTTCTGGAGGTGTTTCCTAGACATCCCCCAGGAAGATAGGTAGATTTCTCCATCGAACTCATACCTGGATCTCATCTGATATCAAAGACCCCGTATAGGATGTATAATGTGGAGCTGCCGGAATTGAAGAAAAAACTCCAAGATCTTTTAGAGAAGGGGTTTATCAGACTAAGTGTGTCTCATTGGGGAGCACCTGTTCTCTTTGAGAAGAAGAAGGATGGATCGATGCGGCTATACATTGATAATAGAAAACTAAACAGGATCACAGTAAAGAATAAATACCCTCTTCCAATAATTGATTACTTAATTGACCAACTTCACGGGGCTCAATTCTTCTCTAATATTTATCTTCAATCTAGTTATCATCAATTGAGGGTGAAGAAAGAAGATATTCCACAAACTGTCTTCCGATCAAGATATGGGAATTATGAGTTTGTTGTTATACCCTTCAGGCTGAATAATACACCAGCTATTTTATGGATTTGATGAATAATGTCTTTAAGGACTACCCTGATAACTTCTTGTAGTTTTTTATTAATGATATTATGATATATTCCAAAATTTGTGAGGAGCATGAAGATCATCTAAGGTATATTTTTCAAACCCTATAGAAGGATAGGCTTTTTGGGAAGTTTAGAAAATATGAATTTTGGATACAACAAGTTTCCTTCTTGGGGCACATTTTAACCAATAAAGGAATCATAGTTGTCCCTAAAAAGACAAAAGTTGTATAGGTGTGGCAACAACCTACAAAAATAACCGAGATTTGTAGTTTTCTTGGATTAGAAAGATATTATAGGAGGTTTTTCGAGTAACTCTTCATAAATTTCTAATCCATTATCCATGTTAACTCAAAAAGGTGTCAAGTTCATCTGTAAAAAGGAGTGTGAGGAATGTTTCTAAGAGCTGAAGAAGAGATTGGTTACTGGACCCATGTTAAATCTTCCCTCATGTGGATAAGGATTCATTATTTTTATTGATGCGTCTCTAAAATGGCTTGTGTGAATCCTCATGAAAAAAGAAAAGGTCATTTTTTATGCATCTTGACAGTTGAAGATTCATGATTAGAATTATCCTATTCATGATTTGGTTATCGCTGCGGTCGTTTTTTCACTAAAGATATGGAGGAACTATATTTATGGGGATAAATGTTATATATACAAAGGCCTTCAAAGTTTGAAGTATATTTTCACTGAAAATAAATTGAACATATGACAAATGAGATGGTTGGAACTTCTTAATGACTATTATTGTTCAATTCATTATCATCATGGAAGAGCAAACAAATTCGCTGATTCATTAAGTAGGAATGACCCATTTGTTCTTTCCATGATGCAGATTTAAAGAGATCTATTGATCAATGACCTGGTAAAGTTGGACATAAGAATTATAAGGGAAGGGGCATTATCAACCCTAACCCAAATGATTTCTCAACCATCATTACAATAGAATATCAAGAAAGAATATGAAGAGGATATTTTGTTGTGGAAAAATTTTGAGGCTATAAAGTATAGGATGTTTCCTATGTTAAATTTTGATAAAAAAGGTCTACTGAAATTTTATACAAGACTACATATTCCATCTATTCCCGAAACAAAGAAGGAGCTGATGGATGATGCTCACAGCTCTACTTTCTCTATACATCCTGGAAGCACAAAAATGTATAGGGAACTTCATGATCATTATTGGTGGGATAATAAGAAAAGGGAGATCTATAACAACAATACAAGGTGCCTAGTATGTCAGAAAGTGAAGGAAGAGTGACAACTTCCTAAAGGGGTATTGAAACCACTACATATACCAGCATGGAATTGGGACAATATCACTATGGACTTCATTACTAGTCTACTGAGAACATCCAAAAGAAACAAGGTGATATTGGTTATTGTGGACCGTCTCACCAAGACTGATAATTTTATCTCCATTTGGGAAGATTTCTATCTTGATCAACTTTCAAGTATTTATTTGATTGAAGTGGTAAGGCTGCATAGATTTCCACTTTCTATCATATCTGATCATGATCCAAGGTTCAAATCAAACTTCTAGAGAAGTATTCAACATGCTCTGAGCACTGAATTGAAATTCATTATGGCCTATCACCCCTGAATTGATGGCCAATATGAAAGGACTATTTAAACACTCAAGGACATGTTGAGAACATGCTCAATGGAACTTAAGGGTGGATGGTATCAACATGTCCCTTTAGTTGAGTTCTCTTACAACAATAGCTTCCACTCATGAATTAAAATGGCACCCTATGAAGCTCTATATGGGAAGCGATTTATAACTCATACTTTTTGGGATGAAGCTGGTGAGAGAAAGCTTCTTGGGCCCGATCTTGTTCAAGAGATGAAATAAAAAGTCCATTCCATCCAACAACACATTAAGGCTGCTCAGAGTCTGCAAAAGAGCTATGCCAACATCCATCGAAGTGAATTGGAGTTGGATATCGGTGACAAGGTATTTCTTCTAATTTCACCTATGAAGAGTGTCATGGGGTTTGGGATGAAAGGGAATCTCAACCCTAGGTACATTGGCCCCTATGAAATTATCGATCACGTGGGAGTAGTGTCCTATCAGCTTTCACTTCCTCCAAATCTAGTAGATGTTCATGATGTCTTCCACGTATCCATCTTGAGGAAGTAAATACCTGACCCTTAACAAGTACATAACCCAGAGGTGGTACAGCTGGAACATGACCTCTCTTATGAGGTGTAGCTAGTGGAGATCTTGGATCGTAGAGACAAGCTTCTACGCAACAAGACTAGCCACCTTTTTAGGGTGTTGTGGAGGAAACACAAATATGAAGAAGCCACTTGGGAACTAGATGAGTCTATGAGGATGAAGTACCCACACCATTTCTCCTCTAAGTGTATGAGTTTAAAACATCAGGGACTAAATTTCTTAAGAGGGGAAGAATGTAACGACCAGAACATTTATTAAAATTTGTTTCCTAAATTTTAGGTGTTATTTTATTTATATAATCAACCAAACTATATTCTTTAATTAATGAAGTGAGTATAATTAAATGATACTATTGGGTTTCAACTGTTCTATGACCGTTGGTCAATATGACCATTGGAAACATAATGTTACAATTATTTTCTATAAATAAAAGTGATATTGGTTAATAAAGAAAGAAGATTCAATGGCCCAATCTAGTAGTCTCGGGCCGATCGAAGCCCATCTGACGGGACATGGGAATGAGGTAGCACTATTGGGCTTTTCTCTGGACCAATCCCCAACCGAACTGCATCATGTGAAGCTGGAACAGAATCACCTACATGGGAATTTCAAACTGATAGAAATTACTACTCAGGTAATGTTGGCCGAGCAACCCATGGTTCTTATCACCTTACCACACCTTACACATAGGTCCTATGGTGTTGTTATAAGGGTCTTTTAAACAAGACCATAACTTCTGAATGAAATCCTTTTATATAAATAAAACTTTTCATTTATTATTATGGTGATGTTTGTGAATCTCAAGTGTTCAGATAAACATAGAATGTTTATTATAGTTGAATTTTGGAAAAGGTAAATTTTAAAATATTTACATAAACTATAACTACATAAAAATGTGTAATGACTTTCAAAAAATTATCTTCTATAGTTGTGTTCAGTATGAAATTTAGAGTCTAATAAGATCAAGTTAATTTTTGGTTAATATTAAATTATTAATAGTGATTTTACGCTTATGATTAGTAATGTGACCAAATGGATTATGTAACCTCACTTAATAAAGTATTAATATAATTTATCCATCTTGAATAAGTAATGTGATTCAATAAAATTGTTAATTAACTATTTCATAAATTATTGGTTAAGTATTAGTTTTTTAGGTAAATACTGTTTTTTATTTAAAATTTAAATTATAAATACTTTGAAAATTAATTTCATAAAGTGGAGTTTATTTTTTAATTCAGATCATTGATATATGGGTAAGGTGAATTTTTGGAATTTTTCTGAAATAGTTGAATTTTTGTGAATAGTGAAAAACCAGTTTTAATTTTCGGGTGTTTAATGGAATCATTAAGGATATAATACCTATTTAATCAATCTGGTTGACATATTAATAGTAATATAATGTCTGATGTGTCCAATGTGGCCAATAACATGGGAAAATACCATGGGAAGGCTCATTGTTTTGTCAATACCACCGATGAGGTGTCCCATGGCCATTAATGACATGTCCCCTCACTTCTCCTATAAATACCAAGACTATCTCATTAATTTCATTTTAAAATCCTCCCCAACGAATTTATTGTCACTATACACTCTAAGGAGTCCTCCTAGAGTTCCCTCAAGCCTCCCAAGGTCCCTACCATCATGCTTTCAAAGATACTCTTCAAGGTAAGGGAATCTTTCACCCTCCTCTTTTAATCCATGACTTCATTTATATTGTGTCCTCTAGTTTCCATATATTTTTTTGTATGTAATGTTCATATAGGTTTTAAATACTTTCCATTTAATGTGTAATTGTTGAGAGACCCTTTCCTCTCTCATCAATTTGTTTTCTGAATTTTTATGTCACGTCGTTAGGCTACCAAATATTTTGTAAAAGGAATCGTGTCTTCTATTTTCATTCATGTTTCATTTTCATGTGGTATGTCATTAAAATTTTCATACCATTTTTTTATCTCTATGTTTTTCTGTATTTATACTATATTATATTTTATTTATGAGTGGGTTACTCTTGTACCCTCTCTTATCAATGTAATCTGAAACCATGTTATATAGCTGTTATGCTTTCAAAATGTCACCTCAAAATTTCTATCTCTTTCTCTCCAGAAATTGTCATGTTTTATTTATGAGAATACCTAGACCTATTTCATTTCATTGGGTGTTCATAAATATATAATTCTGATCTTTTTTATTCTGTAATTGACTTTAATATAACATTCACTCCCTAACCATGGGTTATAAATGGCATACTGATCTAATTTTTTAAAGAACTTTTAAAACGTCCTGATCATGAAATGAATCCCATTTCTTTTATTCTCCATGGGTTATTTATGAAATGTTTGATTATGATCTATGTGGATTACATGAAATTAATGATATATTAAGTGTGCACCCTGATAGTGCTCCAATGCATTGGGTAAATATTTAATCACTATATATGAGAAGTTTCACAATACCTTGATGAATAACCTTGGTAATTTTTTTGAAACCTTGGGGATGGACCTTGGTGATATGTTAATGAATGTTTAAATGATATATTGTAGCCACATATTCATGTTATGTTCCAATTTATTTTCTTTATGATATGCATATACTTCCATTTCTCATGTCTTTATGTTTTTATTCATCTTCTTATTGATATCACAAGTACACTGATTCCCTTGTATACAGTTTCTAGGCCATCTACTCTCCCTTTACATTTATGTATGTCTCGAAGATATGAGATGCAGTAATTTTACATAGGTTGAACTAGTGATGAAGCCCTATAAGTATTTTAGAAGAATGTTTTATGTTGTATTCAAGTTTTATTGTTCCTGATTTCCAAGACACTAGACATTAAAGATCCTTTGTATGTAAAATGTAATGAAAAGTGATGTATTAAAAAAGTGGGATGCCACAGTTAGGGACTTAATGGTTCAAAGGTGGCTGAAAATTTTCGGTAATTTTAAAATTCCTAAAGGATAAATTAATATTTTTTTTGAATCCAGTATTTTCTACGTGGCTGAAATGTAACACAAATGGGGCCTCAATGGGTAACCTAGGTCCTTCTTAATTTGGGGCCATATTCAGGGATCACAATGGGGTCATTATGGAATACATTAATGTCCTCTGTTCCTTTGTCACTTCTCCAGGAGAATAAATTATGGGACTATCAATGAAATAGATATTGCATGTCAAATAAATTTTAACAACATATGGTTTTAATATTACTCTACCACCATTTTTTTAGCTGTTTGCGTGGGATAGAGTGATCTATTAGGAAATATGATAGGGAAATGGATTAACTGCTTTGAGAGTCATTATTCAATGAGCTAAATTATCCCTCCAAAATTTTGAAAAGAAAACTATATTATTGATGGTCTTAAAATTATATGTGTCACCAAAGAGTGGTGTATTCACTATATCTATATTCTTAATGAGATACTCCCCCTATTCACTCAGGAAAAAAGTAAAATACCTTCACTTCATCAATTGTAACTTTTACTTTATTTAATCCAAGAGCCTTTGAGTGCACATTTCTCAAAAAAAATTAATAATTAATATATTTTCGATTCATTTTAGTTCGATGTATTCTATGATTCATGTTGTCAAACATAGTATTAATATATATATTTATTTTATGAAATATTGTGTTATGATAAATGTTTTGATTTAACCTCAGGTGCATTAAGTTATGTTCTCTCATAATTCATTGCTTAATTAATGAATATAATTAATAATTAATAATGTATCATAAATATAATGAGAATGAATAATTAATATTGATTGGGAATGTCGGGATGGGTGTGTAGTCTTAGGTCAACTTTTCAAAAACTAATCTATGATCAAGTTTATAGTCAAATATGAGCCCGTAAGGGGCTTTCGACCCTAGGGTTTCTCCCTCCGCCGCCTTCATCCCCCCCCCCCATGGTGGATCTTCTATGAACTCTCTTGGTGTTCTCTGTATCGTTTTTGCAGCTCTCCCTTCTATTGTGGTTTCAATCTTAGACTCTATGGAGGTTTGGTTCACAATACATAGCTGTAAGACTGGTTAGCGATGATGTATCTTTGTTCGCCAGCTCACTCTTTGGAGTATTGGTGGAATCCCAGTTTCTGGTGGCACGATGTCATCCTTGTTTGTCGGAGCTTGAGGGTTGAGGTCGTGATACGACAGATTGAATGTGTTGAAGGTTCATGGTGGTTTTCTCCGACCTAACTGTTGTTATCTATAGGATATAATTGGTTGATCTATCGTGTCTAGGCATGGTGATGAGTTCTCTTTCATGGCCATTTTTTTGATTTCTCAATTTTGGATTCACATATTGTTTTCTTTCGATTTCATCATTTTTTGTTGGTTTTTTGGATGAATTCTTTTGAGAATCTCAATTTTTTTGTCACGTGATGGTTGGAAATGCTCCACCGACCTTCAAGGATTGGTGATTTCTTGCTGGATTCTTGGCCCTGCCATTCAACTTTGCTCCTACTCATTATGAATTTGTTTTCCTAGAATTTTCTCATTGGAAGATCATTTTTTATGGTTTTCAGTGGGATGAACTCATGATGGAAGCATAAGTTATGATGTTGTAGTAGTTTTTTTCTTTTTTATGAAATAGTTGTAATATTTTCTGATGATGTAGAAGCTCCTGTGGTTTATGGGTTGAGTCTCTTGGAAAATGGTGGATTGATGGAAGTTCTCAGATTAGAGTGGAATTCTACTGAAACCATTGGAAATGGCCAGTTTTTTCATTTGTCACTTTTTAATTTGATGCTTTTTATTTTGGAAGTTGGCTTGGCCCAGAATTTCTACTAGGGAATGATTCAGATGTGGATTCAGAGCAAGTAGCTTTCACTATGCATGGCTACTCAGATTCAAAAGATTGAGAGGGTATGGCCTAGACATTGGTTCTAGGACCATCCATTTTTTAATGGGACAGCTTGCTTTGTAGCCATGTTTTGGTTGAGGCTTTCCATAATGATGTTCATACTGGGGAGGGGGAATTTTTAATAGTCTTGTTTTAGAACCAGGTTATGTTTATGTCTATGTCTTTGTAGTCATGTGAGGTTTTATCCTATCTCCATAAAATGGGTTTTATCCAAAAATAAATAAATATTAAGGCTTCAGGCCAGTCAGTCAATTTTATAGTCAATTTCCTTTTTCAGGGTGATTATCCCTGAAATAATATGTTCCATATTAACATCCAATTTATAGTATACAAACAGAGATTTCAATTTTATGAGAATTAAATAATATTTATATTATAAAAACATTGGAATTTTATCCTATACATAAGCATTTTCATTATAATCTTCCCTAGTATTTTCACTGATGTACACTTATCATAATCCATTAAAAACTAAATTATTCCTAAAAAATTGCTATCTTTTTCCTCGATACCAACTTATTTTCCTTAAACCCACACATACAGGTCTTGTTTTAAAAAATATTCATGAATCATTGCAATTTATATTTATTGATATGAACATATCCTTATTTTATAACATTTTTTTAATCTAGACATTATGTCTCACATATAATCAAAAAATATCACGAATGAAACATTTAGTGTCATTGAGGATATTATATATAGGTGATGTTTTTTTGTTACATTTTAAAAATTTTACATAGTTAAGCCACATTATACTCCTTTCTAGATAATATATATATATACTCATCATCACAACCTTTGGAATGGATGAATAATAATGGGGTGAGCTAAAATGCCCAACAATGGGAAAACCCAAAAACTTGTCATCGAGTGTTAAAAAATAGGTTTATCAGATAACATATGAACGGGGGAAATGTATTTTGTAAGGAATAATTTGATTATTTTTACATGTTATGATATAAAGACATGTAATCTCAAATTAACTAACATTTATAGGATAAAATTGTGTGATTCAACAAATATGAGACAAGGGGAATAATTATTGGAATATAGAAGTTATTTAATTACTCAAAACATATATTTATAAGGAATTAATAAACAAAAATTAGTGTACTAACAAATTTCTACTGATCTAATTGCGTCACATTCACACAACAAACATGACAACAATGGTTCATTCATCATGTTCACACAATAATCTAGTAAAAAATGCTTCTCCAGACACATTGACGTAATTAACATGGGAATTAATAATGAAGTACCATGTCCAAATAAAAAATTGTGGTTTAATATTTATAAATCATGTTCAAGAAAAACGTTTGAAAAAATATTCCCATTTTATGTTCTCACAACCAAATATTGAACAATGTTTTGTGCATCATGTATTGACAGAAAACATTTAACAAATGCATATCACATCTTTTTTAGTCAAAAATACCTAATATCATGTTATATAAAACCATAAACAATGTTTTCTATGTCTATATTGTACCAGAACCTTGATAATAATAATCATGGATATTGGATTCATTAGAAGATGAAAACAAAACACCTCCAAATAACTTAATTCACATCTGAAAATGAGATGAGATTCATGTAAATAAATTCCATAATATATCCAGTGATTGATGTTGTAGGGTAGCTTACAAATATAGTTTGATTCTACTATGGATTATTACTGAAATTTTTCTAGATAAAAATTTAATATTTATGATCTTTGGATAAATCAATTTAAATATCAGAGGGAATAACCATTTCTAATACGCTTGAAAAACATTTAAAATTGGTTCTTTAAAATTATATATTTGGGGATGTTAAAAAATTTTACAAATCATTTAAAACCTAATGATGGTCTTATAAAATAAATAATTTTACAAAAATATTCTTTTAGAAAACTATTTTAGAATATATAAAAAACGTGAAAAATACATTCATAAAACAAAATCCATTTAAAACCTTTTCAAAAACAATAAAACCCTTTATAAATCAATGTTTTACTTTATAAAAATATAAAAAAATTTCATTTTATTTTTAAAATCATCATGATTTATAATCCCTTAAAAATCATTTTAAAAATTTCAGTGGGAGACAAATAGCTACCTTAGAAAGGATGTGAGTTATTATTAACAATTCCATCCAATTATGTGGAATAATAAATTCATTAAGGTGGAATAAAATATTTCACATTAACTTTAATGAAAGATAAAATAATATAAAGATACATTTGATGAAAGAAACAAATCATTTAATAAGGAAGATTATGAAGAATAATTATTTCTCAACAAAGGGAGTATTATTAAAAAAATCCATACATTATTAGTTTCTTTTTAATTGAAATAAATATAAATAAAGAACATTAAATAGATCTAAAACCACATGAATATCCCGAATATAGAAATATAATTTTAGAAATACCCGTAATATTGCAAGACCACTAAGAGGGGAGGGATGAATCAATGATCCCCTTCTCTTATTTTTCCAATTTATGAATTTCCTCTTTCAATTTAACCTTTGTGGCAGGTTGAGGCCTTTATCCACTATTCAAATGATGCTAAAAAACAAAATCACATAAGACATGGATTTTCATGGTTTGGTACAAAGACCTATTCTTGGCCGTGTTGGTCATACTCCCCAACATGGATTCTTCACTATATCAGAAGATGATTAAAATAGTAATGGGATAACCCCCCAATTACAAGTAGTTTAAACCACCCAACTACTGCACATCTCCATCTTTCTTCTAGAAACTAGTAATTTCCCTAAGCATCCACTTTTCCCTTCGAATGGATTGTTAGTATTCCTTTCATTCATGTAGATTCAAGAAACTGTGATTGAATCTGTCAAACTATATCAAATATTTCTATCAACAATAATGATAAGTTTCCTCAATTTAATAAATTCCAAGGCTAAAAATTATTCCTTTAGAAAAAATTTCTGGGCTCACATCGAGGTGTGCAAGTGGTTCACGCGCTTTCATCAAAATAATTATTATGGAAGAATGGTCTAATAGAATTTTCCCCCTATTGTTTCTTTATGATAAAATAACATTTCACTTGCAATTATTTTTTACACATGTGCATGGGTATACATATGTTCATATATGATCTTGGTTGTGTATTATGAAACCTGAATACACAATGGTTGGCTTCCTTCATTCTCAAGATATTTAACGGTAACTAAGGCTTCTCAACTTCCAATTCTCAACTATTGTTCTTTATTCACATTATGAATATTAAAGCATCCCTAAATTATTTATTCTTGTTTCTACACTCAGTTTTCACACAAGATTATTTGTGTGTATGCTAGATTATTCTCCAAGACTAGATTATCTGTACACTGCCCATATTTTTTCCAATTCATTCTTCTTTACATACCAAACCAATAAGTGGTTTTATACTACCTATCAAGCACAAAAAACAATCCCAAATGAATATTTTCATTGGTTTCACTAGTTTTTCTTCTTAAGGGATAGTGTATATATACACTTGTCTTCTAGGATCCTCGTCGCATATGAACCAAAGAAGCTTGGTGGTTTGGGATGTGTCGTTCAAATGAAGAAGGTGAAAATAAATATCCATGTACGGCTTCATGATCCATTTATTCATGAAGAAACTCAAGAGTTCAAAGAAATTTATCAGTTTTCTTGGATGGATTCTCCTCCGCGTATGGTTATGAAGTGTAGGTAATGCTTTATCACTCACAAAGGGTCTTTGTGAAAGTCAATCTATGCAGTGCCCTGTTTTTTAGAAAAAAATATCTATTCTCAATATTTTCAGCAATAGATCCACTGTCGAGGGATCTATTATTTATAAGTGATGATGGGAACTTCTATGCGATCAAATAGCATGTGAGATACCACAGTTTTCAAATATTTAAATAGCATAGATCATCAGCTTTGAAAATTTCAAAATAAGGATAAGATCTCTCAAATATATTGATTTGTTTCTCTTCAAAACAGGCATCCAAATTTCTTAGTGTAATTCTCACGTTCATGCGAAGAGGGTCACATGCATATCATTTTATTGAATTCACCAAATGACATGGACATTAGATACCTCATTTTCCTTATTCTATGCATATTCTTATTTATATTTTTATTCATGAAAATATAATTTATTTCATGGTATCGTGGCATCTAGATGATCTCCATAGGGTTGACCGAAGGTTATTCAGCATTTAGAGTAATGAGAATGGTGTCTAGATTCATCACTGGTTCATGAGTGCTTCACGGGATGTCAGGAGGTTGATTATATCCATGGTGGAGGATCAGACAACTCATGTATAAACATCATGCGGCGTGATATGATGTCTTGTGATGATTAGATTCCAAGATGTGGGATACAACATGCGGTCAGGATATCATTCTAGATTAGATAGATGACCTAGATGGATTCTGTGTTTTTAAAATCTATCCCACATCAAAAAAATTTGCGGATCTCTTCCTGTTTATCAATCAAGACATGGAAGCAGCAGATCTTACTTCCCTTACCCGTATCCCAGTGCCTCCCTACACTTTTATCTATGATAACGCTTTTGCACCCACTATTTCCTCCTCGGGTGTGCCCTTGGGTCCACTATGCATCCTACCACTTGGGTTGATCATCGTGTCTGCTCTTATGGGCTTATACACGGCCTGTTCTCCTTCTCCATTCAGGGATTTCATTGAGGGCTTCCCTCTTGAGCGGTCAACCCTCGGGTCCCACATGTGCTTGAGGATGAAGACTTTGGATGGCCTCCTTGTTTAGCCTATTTATTATGTAAGGCCCCATATATAAATGTCTTCTATGTATAAAATACCTTACTAATTCAATAATGACCTCCTATATTTAAATGAATCATCCTCTCTTTCTCTTTTCCACTTCTTCATTACCATTTTGGAATTAGAATTCCAAATAATTTTACTCATCTACCTTCATCTAACCTTGTATGGAGGTCTTCTTTAACTCCTCATGCATTGAAACACAAATCATGGAAACATTTTAGTAAATAATGTGATATCCTTAACCCATTATTATCAAACTCATCATCCAATCGGAATCTAGTGGATGAATCCTCCAAAATCATCATGCAATCGTGTATTGCATGGTCTTTTCAAAATGGTGTAACAAGGTGTCTTTTAATGAAACATGTCTTTGAACATAGGACCATCTCTTCAAACACTTTAATTTAGGATAATAAATCACCATTAAGTCATCTATTAACTCATTAGACATATACTCACATGTTGTTGACTAAAAATAGAACCACCGGGCTCAATAATATCCCCCGTTGTATTTTTTTCAATATCCTCGAAGCACACTCTGGTAGATTCAATATGTGTGCTCTAAGGTTTTATCCTCGTTATTATCTATCAAATGAAAAGGGATGATGTCAATTGGATCACATAGAAAATATCCTTCAGTTGATCAGCTCTAAATCTATGTGTGATAATACATTATATAAATCAAGAGATATGTAAAAAAGGTTTCCAGTGTTATGTAGATAAATCCATATATATTTGAAATAATTTTTTTAATGTATCAAATCATATCTTAGGGGATGGAAATAGACAGATTCTTCTCTGAACTACAATATCCCAGGAAAAACATCAATAAAAAAAATCTCCCTCTCAGGAATTTCATTCATCTACTTCAATTCACAAAAAATTAATTCAAAATAATGTATATATATTTAGGGAATAAGCAGGGTCCTTTTTTAGTTCTTCATGTAAGAGGAGAAGGATGAACATGAAGTTTCAACCTTATCACAAGAATCTTATCTGCTGGAATGGCTTTGGTGAAAATATCTGCAACCTGATCTTTAGATGAAATGTATTCTAACTATATACCTCCCCCAACATCCATTTCATTGAGAAATGAAATCACATATAAATATACATGGATATTGAATTTTGTATAGGATTATTAGATAATCTAATGGAACATTTAATATCACATCGAATCTTTAATGGTCTCTCAGTTTCAACACTCAAATCTGCTAGCTGCATTTGCATCCAAATAATTTTTTTTATATTCATGTGTATCTGACACATACTCTACCAATACTGTTGTCAATGTTACATAATTTTGTTTCTTACTAAACCAACCAAAACTTCCTTCTCTTAGAACACAGTTTCCATCATATTTTGATCTCCTTTCAGTATAATCACCCGCCAAATCAGCATCTATAAAACCCAACAATTCCATGTTTGTACTATGTTGGTATAAATTCCAATAGTTTATAGTTCCTATCACATATATCAATATTATTTTAGATACTGATATTTGAGACTCTTTTGGATCACTCTGAATTCTAGCACATAAAGTCACTCCATAAGTTATTTATGGGTTTGATGCTATGAGATAATGTAGGCTAATAGTGATTCATCTGTAATCATTCTAATCAACACTGTTTCCATTCCCATCCTTCCATAATTTGGTTCTAAATTAAATGGGTGTTGAAACCTATTTTCATTTTCCATTCTGAATTATTTCAAAAATTCTCTTTCATACTTCTCCTCCAATATAAACATGCAATTGTTTTTATTCAACCTCAAATCCCAAAAAATATGTCATTCGACCATGAATGTATATTTCAATGGTCCTCTCTATCTACACTGAAAATTCTACATGTAGACCTTCCTTGTCACTATTAAAGATGATGTCATCCACCTATATAATGACTCTAAGAGTAAAAGTGTCCATTTATCTAACATGAATATTACTTTCAACTATACCTTTGTCAAACAACATATCACTTAAAAACCATCTAATTTTGAGTACCAGGCTCTAGGTGCATATTTAAAACCATACAGAGATTTTGTCAACCATCATACCATGCTACAATATTTTTCCAGAATTAAACCATCTGGTTGTTTGTTATATATATCTTCTTCAAGATCCCATTTTAAAAATGAAAATTTCTTATCCATTTGAAAAACCTTATAATTCTTTTGTGCTACAACTGCTAAGAACATTCTAATGGTTTCAAGTCTTGGTACAGGTGAAAATTTTTCTTCAATGTCAACTCCTTCTATTTGTGAATATCCCTTGCATACTATTATAGACTTGTTTCTTAAAACTTCCCCATTCTCATTTAACATATTTATGAAAACCCACTTTCTGCCAATAAATTTTTATTTCTCAGTCTCAAGACTAGATCCCAAGTGAAAAAATTTCAATCCGATCAAGCTCCTCATGAAAATATTCTATCCATTACACATGATAAACTACCTCATCCTCTCTGGGAGGTTCAAATGGAGAAATGAGTGCAGTTTGATATTCATTTCTAAATCTTCTTATTTTTTCCATTGGAGATTGTAGATTTCCAATTTCATTTTTTTCTCAATATGTTTCTTTAATTTTTGTACCATTCTTCTTTATTTTAATGAGGTTCTTTTTCATCTCCAGTATGTTTAGAATTGATGTCAAATTTTTTTTGTTTTGTCCCAGCTGCTTCATCATAATTTGGTTCCACAGTCTTGTCATTTTTTTTCAGGTCTTCTGAATCCCTATTCTCAACAATATCTTATTGGATATTGTTTTCAATAATTCTATCATCACTACAATCATCCAACTTTTTCATTATTTTTTCCAACATCTGTATACTTTACCATCAGGTAGGTATCCCATAAATATCTGTTCTTCTGCCATTTCTTAAATTTCTTCCATATTAATGTTCATTATATTTATGAAGCAAGGACTTCCACAAACCTTTATTTACATAAGAGTTAGTTTTCTATTTTACCACATTTCATAATCTATCATTTGTGTTTTGGGTATGAGAAGACATATGTTTTGTACATGTATGGTAGTGCATAATGCTTCTCTCCAAAAAAACACAGATATGTCATGTTCAACCAATATAGATCTACCAATTTCAACTATTCTTCTATTACATCATTAAGATTATCCATTTTTATGTGATGTATATGGTGTTTTGTATTGATTCTTGGTTCCATGATTTCAAATATCACTTTCAAAAGCATCACAGGTATACTCTTTACCATTGTTTGATCTCACATTCATGATATAGATACGGAACTCCTTCTCATCTGGCCTTATAAATATTTTAAACATTATGAATTTTATTTTTGTTTAATAAACATGACATTAGTCATTACTGTGTAATCATCAATAAATTTTATGAAATACAGATCACCTCTTATAGATTTTTGTATCATTCACCCAAATATGACTGTATTAATATGTTCAAGGGGACTAGTGGATTTGATATCCACTCCTTTATGTGAACTTTTTTCACATTTCATATCTGACATGAATCAAAAACATCATCCATGTATCACCCGGATCTTCCACAGTATGCTTCTCTTTGAATAATATAGTAGTGTGTGTTGTACGCAACTTCGAGTTCTAACACACACCACGACCAATCAAAGTAGCCGTTTTGAATAGTAATACCAAATTTTTAAAATTTTAGAAATTTTATCTCTCAAAATGGACTTCATTTTGGGATTTGGAATATCGAAATTATCGTAAGTTGAATTTTTTGATATTTTTCTGAGAACTTCCAATTTTTATGAATAGTGAAAAATAAATATAAACAACATTTTTATTCAAAATAATATATATAGTAATAAATTATATTATCTAGTGGTTATAAAGTATAATTAGAATATATTTTTACAATTTTATCCAATGGTGTTCATTAGAATTATTTTCATTTTGAAATTGGACATAAACAATTGTCAATCTTTTGATATATATTGTTTCTTAAAAACACGCTATTTGTTGTAACAGCGGTAATTAATTATAAAATAAATTAATTAAACTTATATGTTTGGAGTTTTGTAAAATATACATCGTTTTTGAATTCGGAATAACGATTATAGCTTAGGGTGAAATTTTGGCATTGTTCTCAAAAACTTCAATTTTTTATGAATAGTGAAACCACTAAGTGGTAGTTAAGAAACTGAATTTTTCATAAAACATAATTTTACCTCTTCTGTGAATGGAATTTCGAAAATATGAGAGACACGGTTAATATCATGTAGTAAAATATGGTTCAATGAGATGAAAATCATATATGGTAAATAGTGACTTTTTACTTTTATTTACCACGGTTAAAAGTAAATAGGGTAATTAATGGTAAAAATGATATTAATATTACCCTAAAACATGTAATAATTATATTGGAATAGTGTATCTTGACCAAAAACAGTCTTAGTAATAAAATATTATCATTTATATCAACTTGGATTAGATTATGACATTTATTATTATTTAATTTAAAGAAGAGTTAAAAGAGTTAAAATCAAAGATTATTTACTAAAACATTTTTAATATAGTGTTATACTTAAGATAAATTAGACTTTAAATATTAATTAGAAATCTAAAAATATTTCCTACATAATTATATTTTATTTATAATTTTTAAACATTAAATAATTTAATTTATATATGACACAATGATGATGCAATAATTACCTTATTAATGAAAATTTAGAATAATTGATATTATAAATACCCAATTAAATATAATTTGAGACTTTTTATGAATTAAACTAATTTTATAGGTTAATATGAGATGTTATAATTGACCTAAGTAACGGTTTTAGAAGTAATCATTTTGTTATGATTTTCACAAAAATCAATTATTGAATACTGTCAAAATTGACATAAAAGAGTTTTTAAAACAAATATTATATTATTAAATGATATTAAATTCATAAAAATATAAGGTTTGTCCAAGAGACATATATCAAGATAGGTGTATCGTTAATGTACAACTTTGGGGTCTCTTGGATGTATATAGTATGTTTATTAACCATATAATATAAAAATACAAAGAGACATTGTAAAAGTGAAACTAATTAACTAAGAGTTAATACTAAAAGGTAAGGTTAATATAGTAACCCAAACCTATATAAATTCTATTGGATGAGTGGTTTTCGACCCATAAACACCTTAAACTTTATATAATCTACTTTTGGGCAATTATAAACCGAATATAAATTTATTATAAAATAATATTTCTATCTTTTCTAAAGGTTCCCATCACCCCTCTTATAAAAGGGAACTCTCCCTTCTCATTAACTCAAACCATCAAAGCCTTTTGAATCGGACAAACACTATCAAAATACTATATAAACTTCCCTAACTTCATCCTAGAGGCCTTTCTTTAGTCAGAAAGCCATCCTAAAGATCCCTTTTGATCAAATCAAAAGGAAGAACCCGAAGAAGAGGTAATGAGTTCACTACCCCTTTTCAAGTTCCTTTCTTCTTCCACTTCTTCTTTCTTTGTTGTTAACATTATAAAATAATAAATACAGTATATTATATATACTTTGATGTTATTATAGACATTTTACAACCATATTTAATTATTATATCCATCCTTTGAATAACATGTCACCATACGTGCATACGTACGACTTACCGTCTCCACGTCGTGGTGTAATTGTTATTCAATAAATTATTATTTGGATGGGTATAATAATGATGTGTAATTAATGTAAATAATAAATATAACATGATAATGATTCTGTATATATGATATAAAATCCAATTATATATTATTTTAATATCAAAATAATTATATTTTCACTCGTGCGTACGTACGGATTACCGTCTCCACGACGCGATGAGATTCATTTTCAAGTTCACCATTCATCGACGATTATAAAAAAATATCTTACTAATAAGTATGTAATATATGGAATAATAATTCTACTGGAGAAATATATATTTATATATATATTGATTTATTTACTTACATATATCTTATTCACTTACTTCTGTTCAATAATATATGAAAACAGAAAGAGCGTTTATGCGTACGTACAGACTACCATCTCCATAAACGTTGTTTTCCATTTCATATATATGTCTATTATACATATTTATATTCAAAATATATATTATATATTTTTCATGTTTTATATTCTGGAAGTATTTAAATCATGATCTATGTGATACAACCAAGAGTAACAAGTTAAAACGCGTACGATAAAGAAAGTGATTATTACCCGAAATGTTAACTTAACATGGAAATTATTATTAAATGGGTAGTATAATGTCATAAATGAATCATGTGTTATATAATAAATATTAATATGGTTCTGGTATAATTTAATAACATACTAAAATCTTCGTAAATGAGGTTAAACGTACCCTCGACTAAAGGAAAGTGCAAAGTAAAGGGTTTTCATCTCACTCCTTATTCCCATGAGATTCATGCCATATTGCCACTATTACCTTTTGTGTGGTGTATCTACTGCCCATAATTTTATTCTTTGGGTAATACACTTTAATTTATGTTTATTTACATATTCATTTTATGATACCTCTTTCATGGGTTGTATGTTTCGTAAGTTACCAAATTGGTAAGGGTTTATTTCGCAATCTCTTCATTATCTGAGGTTGTTTATACGTAATAATCTTCTGGGATTTTTTTATCATCCACATCCATGTTCCTTAAAAATGTATTTAAAAACATATTTACTATTCACTAGACAATGGGTTAAATTCATTTATACCCTTATGTGTTTTGAAATGAATCTTTCCATCATTTATCAAACAAGGTACTTTTTAACCTTTTCGACAAATTTAAGGTAAGAATGTCTTTTTAAACTTATACGGTGGGTGCGGTTATTTTCCGCCGTTATAAAATTTTTGAAGCTTACCTTACAAGCTTATAAGTATTTTTTCAAAGTAAATTTTTTATTTTATAATTATGTGACTTTTAAATGATTTGAAAATGAATATTTTCAAAATTTCTATAATGTACTCTTTATCAAAATCAGAATTTTAAATGTTTTAAAGATTTATCTTTATAAATCTTTTTAATTAATGTCCATGTTTTCAAAATGATTTTAAGGATTTATTTATATGGAAATGAATTATTTGAAATGATATTTCATTTCAAATGTTTCGAAGTGTTATGGGACACTTTGATTCAAAAATCTCTTTTTATTACTTCCTTAATAAATGTGTGACTTTTAAATGATTTAAAAAAAGAGATATTTCTCTAAAATAGTTTTGATTTCATCTACGTCAACATCCATTGATGGATTTTAATTTTATTTGAAGTTTTTTTGTTATGATACAAAACTTCCATATTGTTTTTAAGTTTTTTTGATGTGTTTTATTGTGTATGTGTTATTCTTATACCATTAGTGGTTTATAGATGATGTATTTACTCTTCATATGCTAGTTTTAATACAAATGTTTATGTTATGTTTGAACCATTTCATATGGGAATACATTGGAAATAATAAGTGACATGTGGAGCCCGTTATATCTCCTCGATGCATTAGTTGGTCTCATTAGACAAACTAGTTTCTTGGCACAAGGCCTTGGAAAAATATTATTTGTAGTCTTGGCACAAGGCCTTGGCTATGTGGTTATGATAGTCTAGCATTATGCATTCCATCATTATGAAAGTTGTTAGTGATATTTCATGTGATTATTCGATTAGTAAAATATCAATGTGAATAATTAAATGGCATTATTTTATTTTATTTCTGCCATATTATGCTGATGTTCAAGTTTAAAAGGCTTCTGTTTTAGTTTTATACATTGCCCTAAATGTTTATGATTATTTTTGAAAGTTTCTGCTTTATTTCTTACCCTTACTGAGCATTTGAGCTCACCCCTTTCTATGTTTTATTTTTCCCAGGATGTGAATAAGTAATTTATGAATGACCTTCATGGATAGTATGTGGGGATATTAGTGTGGATTATGAAGAAAATTTGTTGTTGTAGTTTTCATTTTTATGATGTAATGTAAGACTTATGAATATATCTAGTGTTTCCAAGGATACAAAACCAATCGGTCTTTAGAGATTTGATATTTCTTGTGATGATGCCAATGTTATGTAATAATGCACCGACTCTGGGTAACTGGGGTCGGGGCATTACAGTTGGTATCAGAGGAAGTTTAGCAAAAACCATGGAAATTAGATTTAGATAAACTCTGATTAGAGCACATAGCCCTAAGATAGACTTTGAGGATTTGTAGAGAAGAAATTCTTATAATTTTGGTATTGTAGAGATTTTTTGAGTTTTCCGAGAAATACATCCCTATCTGGATACAAGCAGGTAGAGGCGGATCTATCACAGATGTACCTAGGGGTAAAACCCGAAAACACCGCTTTGAGCTAGACTCGAATGGGAACTAGTGCAGGACATTGGACCATGCTGCACTCTTGGTTACGACACTCTTGGGGGATATACTTAGGATAATTCTCATTTTCCTTACAAACCATTATGAAGGGATTATGAGTATATACTTACTCAAAGAAAACATTTTTTTTATTATGGATTATATCCATAAACTGTTCAATTTGTGTTAGGTATTTTACATGTTTGGTAATTATTCATTGTAATTCATAAACTGAACTAGTTTATGATATTGTATAGAAATGGCACCCATTATAAGGAATGAGAACTCCCTTAATATGTATGATCCAAAGAGTAATAAGGATCATATCTTTTGTGGTCCTAAGCTATAATTTAGAAGGTAAATAGTTTTCCACGTATTATCATCATATTAAGAAATAGTATCATTTATTGATAAGATGATTAAATAATTCTCCGAGTCCTATAGATTTGAAGGGAAGCAAGATAATAAAAGGATGGAAGAGAGAAATATGGATAAAGGGAAGAGGGAAAAGAAGAATTTTGCCATATGTGATAACTGTGGGAAGAAACACCCTGGAACTTGCCTGAAAGGAATTGGAGTTTGTTATATGTGTGGAGGAAAAGGGTACACTGTACGTGACATCAAGGGTAAGAAAATGGTTTCAAATTTACAATGCTTCATTTTCAAGGAGTTTGGACACTATGCGAACCAATGTCCCAGTCATCAGACTATTCCACAAATGATGCTATTGGATAATAATCATGTTATGATAATACCACAGATGAATAGGAATGACTAGTGTTCTTATGTTGTTATTTTAGAATTATTTCATTTAAGTGTTGTATTAATGATATTCTGGAAATAAATAAGGATTGTACTGTAGTACTATTTAATTAAGGATTTGAGATATTATGGTACTAAGAAAAGAGACTCTACGGCGAGTTAAAATTTTATGAAATTACATGGTTGAAGGAAAGATAAACCTTAATATGGTCCTAATATTGAGTTAGTGATTTTGGAATAAGAGATGAATGATTTTGGTAATTCGGGATGTTGCGGTGTTGTAAAATAATATATGAGGAAGGTGTTCACATGTTATTACCTGGAAAAAAGGTTCCTCATTATGTTTAACATCCTTGTAAATTTTGGACTGTGAGTTTGTATAATAGTGTTTTGGATAAGTCTAATGGTTGGAATGGATTATGTTTGAAAGGTTATTTTTTGGATTTTTATAAAAGGACAACACGCAGACTGTGTGATGACCCATCGTGTCAGACAAAGTTTCGGGAATCGAACCCACAACCATAGTGAAATTGGGATTTATCCCTTACCATTGTGCTACATGATGTTCTTGGATGGTATAATGTAAGTTCATTACATAAAGGGTCGGATATATGAATTATAAATTCATTATATTTGGAACCCTATACGATTAGGATAAATAGAGTATTTTGGAGTTGTATTTTTTTAGGGGTGAAAGATGAGTTTGTGGTAGAAATTTATAAATGGATAAAACTCTAATTATAAAGTAAGTATATCTCCTTATGATCTTAGCCGATCTCATAAATATATTCCTCAACATTAAAAAATTAAACATAGAACAAAAATGTTGTCCTAGATGGTACCTTAGATCATCACTAATTTATGGCTTTGGGAATGATGGCCTTTTCATAGCCATGTTCTCTGCCACTCTCCATCAGATAATTGATGGTTATATTTCTCTTCCATATCCATATTTTCCTACATAGAACCCTAGTATGTGTTATTTTCGGTAATCTTCATACTTTCTACTCTTTATTTTAAATAGAGGATTCATTAATTCATTTTTCGATGTGTGATTTCAACTTAGATATTTTGAAACATCAAAAATGTGTTATCCTAATACCTTATGTTTTGTTGAACTGATGGTATTTTAAATCATCATATATTGATTAATTTATGTACCTCAATATTAATCATGTTTGTGATTTATGTCCTTAATCACTACCTGTAAATATTTACGTTATTCCTCCAATTATATTTCTATAATTTACACTAATGTCCTCCTAATCGATATCATAACTTTGTGGTGACCCTTTCATTTCACTTTTCATCTTGTTAAGGCTAAATTTTATGAACCAAATTTCTGATGTGGGTTTTTCTACAAAGATATTTTCTATTTTCAACATTTATTTTCAAAGAACAATATCAAATTGCGAGGACGTGATTTATTGAAGGAGGGGAGAATGTAACACCCCGATCATCCACGGTATTCTTCTCTTTGAATAATACAATAGCATGTGTTGTACGCAACTTCGAGTTCTAACACACACCACGACCAATCAAAGTAGCTATAATGAATAGTAATACCTACTTTTTAAAATTTTATAAATTGTATCTCCCAAAATGGACTTCATTTTTGGATTTGGAATATCGAAATTATCCTATGTTAAATTTTTGGTATTTTTCTGAGAACATCCAATTTTTATGAATAGTGAAAAATACTTAAAAACAAATTTTTTTTAAAAAATAATTTATAGTGATAAATTATATTATTTATTGGTTTTAAAGTATAATTAGAATATATTTTTACCGTTTTATCCAATGGTGATCATTAGAATTAATTTCACTTTGAAATTGGACTTAAACAATTGTCAATCGTTTGATATGTATTGTTTCATAAAAACACGCTATTTGTCGTAACAACGGAAATTAATTATAAAATTTATTAATGAAAATTATATGTTTGGAATTTTTTATAATAGACATCATTTTTGAATTCTGAATATCAATTATAGCTTAGGGTGAAATTTTGGAAATGTTCTGAAAAACATCAATTTTTGATAAATAGTGAAACCACTAAGTGGTAGTTAAAAAACTGAATTTTTTATAAAACTTAATTTTACCTCTTCTGTGAATGTAATTTAGAATATCTAAGAGACACGAATAATATCAAGTAGTAAAATTTGGTTCAATGAGATGAAAATAATTTTTGGTGAATAGTAATGTTTTACTTTTATTTACCACAGTTAAAAGTAAATAGGGTAATTAAGGGTAAAAATGATATTAATATTCCCCTAACACATGTCCTAATTCTATTGGACAAGTGTATCTCGGAAAAAAGCAACCTTAGTAATAAAATATTATCATTGACATCCACTTGGATTAGATTAGGACATTTATTATAATTTAATTCAAAGAAGAGTTAAAAGAGCTAAAATCAAAGTTTATTTACTAATACATTTTTAATATAGTGTTATACATAAGAAAAATTCGATTTTAAATATTAATTAATAATCTAAAAAAATTACATACATAATAATATTTTATTTATAATTTTTAAACATTAAATAATTTTATTTATTTATGACACAATTATGATGCAGTAATTACCTGATTAATGAAATATTATAATAATTGATATTATAAATACCCAAATAAATATAATTTGAGACTTTTAATGAATTACACTAATTTTATAGGATAATATGACATGTTAGGAGTGACTTAAGTAACTTTTATAGAACTAATCATTCTGTTATGAATTTCACAAAAATCAATTATTGAATAGTGTAAAAATTGACATAAAAGAGTTTTTAAAACAAATATTATATTATTAATTGATATTAAATTTCTAAAAATCTAAGGTACGGCCAAGAGAATTATATCATGATAGTTGTATCATTAATGGACCACTTGGGGGTCTCTTGGATGTATATAGTAAGTTTCATAACAATATAATATAAAAATACAAAGAGACATTGTAAAAGTGAAACTAATTAACTAAGAGTTAATACTTAAAGATAAGGTTAATATAGTAACCCAAACCTGTCTAAATTCTATTGGTTGAGTTTTTTTAGACTCATCCCCACCTTAACCTTTAAATAATACACTTTTTAGGCATTATAAACCGAATATGAATTTATTATAAAATAATATTTCTAGCTTTTCCAAAGGTGCCCCTCACCCCTCTTATAAAAGGGCACTCTCCCTTCTCATTAACTCACACCTTCAAAGCCTTTTGGTTTGGCCAAAATCTTCCAAAATACTCTATAAACTTCCATCAATTCATCCTAGAGGCCTTCCTTTAGTCATAAATCCAACCTAAGGAGCCCTTTTGATCAAATCAAAAGGAATAACCCGAAGAAGAGGTAATGATTTCACCACCCCTTTTCAAGTTCCTTTCTTCTTCCACTTCTTCTTTCATTGTTATTACCATTATAAAATAATAACTCGAGTATATTATATATAAATTGATTTTATTATAAACATTTTAAAAACATATTTCATTATTCTATCCATCCTTTGAATTAAATGTCACCATACGTGCGTACGTACGACTTACTGTCTCCACGTCGTGGTGTAATTGTTATTCAATAAATTATTATTTGGATGGGTATAATAAGGATGTGTAATTCATGTAAATAATAAATATAACATGATAATGATTATATATATATGATATAACATCCAATTATATATTATTTTAATACCAAAATTATGATATTTTCACTCGTGCGTATGTACGGATTACCATCTCCACGACGCGATGAGATTCATTTCCACGTTCACCATTCATCGATGATTATAAAAATATATATTAGTAATAAGTATGTAATATATGAAATAATAATGCTACTGGAGAAATATATATTTATATATATAAGGATTTATGTACTTACATATATCTTATTCACTTACTTCCGTTCAATACTATATGAAAACAGAAACAACGTTTAAGTGTACGTACGGACTACCGTCTCCATAAACGGTGTTTTCCATTTCATATATATGTACATTATACATATTTATATTATAAATATAATTGATATATTTATCATGTTTTATATTCTTGAAGTATTTAAATCATGATCTAAGTGATACAACCAAGAGTAACAAGTAAAAACACGTACGATAAAGAAAGTGATTATTACCCGAAATGTTAACTTAACATGGAAATTATTATTAAATGGGTAATATAAAGTCATAAATGAATCATTTATGATATCATAAATATTAATATGGTTCTGGAATAATTAAATAACATACTACGATCTTCGTACATGAGGTTAAACGTACCCTCAACTAAAGGAAAGTGCAAGGTAAGGGGTTTTCATCTCACTCCTTATTCCTGTGAGATTCATGCCATATTCCCACTATTACTTTTTGTGTGGTGTATGTATTTCCCATAATTGTATTCTTTGTGTAATACACTATAATTTATGTCTATTTACATATTCTTTTTATGATACATCCTTCATGGGTTGTATGTTTCATATTTTACTAAATTGGTAAGGGTTTATTTCGCAATCTCTTCATTATCCGAGGTTGTTTATACTTAATAATATACTGGGATTTCTTTATCATCCACAACCATGATCAATAAAAATGTATTTAATTTTTTTTTTACTATTCACTAGAAAATGGGTTAAAGTCATTTATACCATTATGTGTTTTGAAATGAATCTTGGCGTCATTTTCCAAACAAGGTACTTTGTAACCTTTTCGACAAATTTAAGGTAAGAATGTCTTTTTAAACTTATACGGCGGGTGCGGTTATTTTCCACTGTTATAAAATTTTCAAAGCTTCCCTTTAAAGCTTATAAGTATATTTTCAAATTAAATGTTTTATTTTATAATTATGTGACTTTTAAATGATTTCAAGATGAATATTTTAATAATTTTTGAAAGGTACTCTTTATCAAAATCATAATTTTAAATGTTTTAAAGATTTATCTGTCTAAATATTTTTAATTAATGTTCATGATTTCAAAATGATTTTAAGGATTTATTTATATGGACATGAATGTTTTTAAATGATATTTCTTTTCAAAAATTTCTAAGTGTTATGTGACACATTGATTCAAAAATCTCTTTTAAATTACTTCCTTAATAAATGTGTTACTTTTAAATGATTTCAAAAAAAGAGATATTTCTCTCAAATAGTTTTGATTTAATCTATGTCAACAACCTTTGATGGATTTTAAGTTTATTTTAAGTTGATTTGTTATGATACAAAACTTCCATATTTTTTTGAAGTTTTTTTTGTTGTGTTTTACTGTGGATGTGTTATTCTTATACCAGTCGTGGTTTATGGATGAAGTATTTACATTTTATATGCTAGTTTTAATATGAATGTTTATGTTCTGTTTGAACATTTTCATATGGGAATGAGTTGGACTTAATAAGTGACGGGTGGAGCCCGCTATAGCCCATCGATGTATCGGTAGGTCTCATGAGGCAAACTAGTGTCTTGTCACAAGGCCTTGGAAAAATCTTATTTGTAGTCTTGGCACGAGGCCTTGGCTATGTTGTTATGATAGTCTGGAATTATGCATTCCATCATTATGAAAGTGGTTAGTGATATTGCATATGATTATTCGATTAGTAGAATATCTATGTGAATAATTAAATGGAATTATTTCATTTTATTTATTCTATATTATGCTGAAGTTCAAGTTTAAAAGGCTTTTGTTTTAGTTTTATAAATTTCCTTAACGGTTTATGCTTATTTTTGAAAGTTTCCGCAGTATTGCTCACCCTTACTGAGCATTTGAGCTCACCCCTTTCTATGTTTTATTTTTCCCAGGATTCCAAGAAGTTTAATGTGATTGATATGTACGGTTAATCCAAGGGAATAATGGCGTTCATAAAGATTATTTATGTTTTTTTACGTCTTAAAGTGAAAATGTAACATTCATGTATGTGATCTATTTTTCCAAGATTGCTAAACTGATCGGTCATTCGAGACTTGATTCTTTGTAATCATTCCAATGTATTAAAATAATGCACTGACTCTGGGTAACTGGGGTTGGGGTGTTACAATCCATTTCTCTTTTCAATATTGGATGATCTCTCACAATGTCATACTTTAGTATTTTTCATACACTCCATTGACCAAGATGGCAATGTCTTCTGTTATAGAGGTTCTTTTCATCCTTAGATCTCAAATAATATGAATTAATAAAATCCTGATTATGAAATGGATTTCATGTGGTTATTTTTCCCAGAGTGATGATTCTTCCATCCTTTGAGATTTTGATGACGCATGAATCCTTTTTTGACAACACCTGATGTCCATCATCACATAGTTGGATCACACTAATAAAATTGTGTTTTGACTCTTCAAAAATTAACACATCATTGGACATTAGAGTTTTTTCTTCAATTATAGCTTTTCCAACTCCCATGATTTTTAAATAACAATAATTTCCAAAGATTATGGATCCTAACTAATGATTTTCTATATTTCATAATATTTTTGTATCACCAATCTTCTGTGATGAATATCCACTATCGAGAATCCCAGACATTTTTTTACTACTGTATTTCAAAGAAACACTAGTTAAAGATGAGTTTTCTTCATTTATTCTTTGAATTTTCTTTTCCATTAATGATTTTGAGTGTTTGAAAATGAAGTGTAATCAGGAATTTTTTCTCACTATGACCATAGTAATCAAATAATCCACCAAATTCTATTATGAAGTCAAATTTATTCTCAGATTGAAGATCAAATGAATCTTTCAGGATTGATTTCTTATATTGTATTTCTATTCTATTTTCAGAATACCTCCCCCTTGGTTCATGCCTCATTTGTGGTAATTACATGTTGTACCAAAAAAAATTTGTTTTGTGTCCAAAAACTCTATTGCACCACTAGTATCCTTTAAACCTTGACCTTCCCCTATGATAAAATCCATGTCTTTATGATTTATGTTGTTTTCCTTACAAACAATTAGTTTGACTTTTTTTAGAAGGAATAAATATTCTTAATTAATTTCACTCTTCATTTTGAATAGAATATGATTTTTCATTAGATTCTGTGCCCTAAAATTGTCTAAAATTTGTTTTTGGTCCAACATTGTTAGAAATAACATATGTATTTGGAGATTTTATGAGTGTTGAATTGACTTACTTATTTGATCCCATCATTTCTCCAATGTGTGATCATTCTGCCTGGGACTCAATATCCTTGTTGAAATATTCTCTAATCATCTGCATGCTTTTTTGTTCTTCCAGGAATTTAGTCTGAATCAATTACTATTCTTCTTTATTGAGGTGATGTTTTTCTTCATTGTCTTTTACCATAATTTCTATTTCAGCTATCCTTAGTTTGTGTATTTTTATTTATTGAATATAAATGGTTTATTTCTATGTACACTATTCTTCTTCCTCAATAAGATTTTCTATTTATTTCAGTAACAATCAATTCTCTTTCTTGAGATTTCTGTATTTCTCAAGAAAAGATATAAATTCATTCTTCAACATGTGTTATAAGTATTTCTATTCACTTTCATCATCTTCACTGCTAGAAGTATCAAACATTTTTTCTACATGAGAAATGAAATTATTTTCATCTTCTATTTGGCTTCCTAATGTATAATCTATATATTCTTCTTTGATCACATAGTTTCTTATTTATCCTAAAAATAACTTTTTATTTCTTTCCCCAAATTTGGATTATTCTTTTGAGATTCTGGACAATTTGTTTATATATTGGTTTTTTTATCAGAATCAGTTGAGGAAAACCTTTTGTTGGGAATATTTATAATAAATTGTCCAATTTAATTACATTTGTAACATGTTTGTGATTTTTTTCATCTACCTTTAAAAATTATATTCCTTAATCTCTTTGATATAAGAGAAATGATTCTGTTTTATTCTTCATATTTATCTTCATCGTCGGAATCACTTGATTCTGAATCTTCATCATCTTTGATTTTGAGTTTTCTCATGGCCTCAAAATCCATCTCAATTTTTATCGTCTTCTCGGAAACATGGATTTGTTACATTTTATATGTAATGAGAATATTGTGTAATTCATCAAGAGAAATATCATCTCTATCTTCCAAAGCTGACAATTTGGTGTCAAACCTGTTATGAAAATTTCCCATTAGGTTTTTATCAATATTTTAAACATGCAACTTTAAACTAGATCCTGAAATGTTAGTGACAATCTCATTAACACTTATGAAATAATCATCAATGTTTTATTCTTATCCCATATTGATATCTTCAAATTTTCTCCACTGAATTTTCAATTTGGATTCCATGAATTTCATGTTGCGTCAAAACTGCTTTCCAATTTGTCCCAAATTTTGTAGTAATTTTTGAGAACCAAAACCCTTTTGTACACCTTTTCTTAAAGTGATATAAAAAGATAATTTTGAGCTTTCAAATCAACTTCCATATTTCTTTTATCAAGTAATGTCATAATAGCTTCATCAACAATAAAAGGGAATCCATACATAGTTTCTTCTCTAACTTCAAGGACAAGAGATATAAGTGCGGGTAACATCCTATTCTTCTAACTATTATATTTATTTCCAATGAGAGTATGAACACCCCTACTATTGAATTAATTCATATTGTCCATGTTCTCAAATTAGAATATCCTTATAGAGGCATCCTTGTCCTAATACCACTTAAATACCCATAATAGTGCAATATCACTGAGAGGGGAGGGGTGTATTAATGATCCCCTTTTATTATTTTTCCTTTTTATTAACATCCCCCTTTTTCAATTCAACATCAGTGATTATTTATGTCCTTGATATACTCTTCAAATAATTCTATAAAACAAAAGCACAAAACATAGGGATTTACAAGGTTTAGTACAAAGTCTTACTCTTTTCCATGTTGGTTATTCTCCCCAACACGGATTCTTGAATATATCAGAAGATGATTACCAAAATTAATTGCATATACCCCACGAATTACATGTTTATTAAACCCCCCAACCTATCTACACCTTCTTCTTTCTTCCAAAAACTGTTTATGCCCCCCATATTGAACTCCATCCTTCATATGGATTGATTGTATTACTTTTGTTCAAGTAGCTTTATCAAACTCTGATAGAATCTGTTGGTCTTTCTCAAATATTTTGATCACCAATAATGATTTGTTTCTGCAATGTAATAAATTCTAAGGCTAAAAATTACTCCTTTTCGCAGAAGTATTGTCCTCACTTTGAGGTGTGCAAGTGGTGCACACATATTCTTCAGAATAATGATTATGCAAGAATTGTCTTACACAATTTATCCTTTTTTGTTTCATTATGCTCAAATCACTTTTCACACATATTTCTTTTTCCACATGTTCATGGGTATACACAGGTTTATATATGATATTGGTTAGGTTTTATGAAACCCAAATACTCAATTTTTGGCTTCCTTCCTTCTTTAGATATTAATAGTATATTGAGGCTTCAAAAATTACACTTCTTAGATATTGTTCATTCTTCACATCATGAATATGTATGTATCCCACCATCATTTCATCTTATTTTTACACTAACTTTTCTCAAAAAATTAATTGTGTCTATGGTGGATTCTTCTAAAATATTAGAGTATCTGTACACTGACATTATATATTCTATGTAGTACTTCTTCAGAAACCAAACCCATAGGTAGTTCAATACTACCTGTCATGCACCAAAAAAAATCCTGATTGAATATTTTCTTTGGATGCATCAGTTCTTCTTATCAGGAGAAATTTTATATATTCACTTGTCTTTAAGGATCCTCGACACACATGAACTGAACGAGGCTTCATGGTATTGGATGTCTCGTGCAATCTAATGAGGTGCAAAGCACTATCCTTTATGGATTTAGGGTCTAGTTCTTCACGAAACAACTCAAGAGTTGGATGCACTTATTGAGTGTTTGTGTATGTGTTCACCTTATCATAGGTTTATTAAGAGGACATATACCTTTCTTACACTCGAAGGATCTGATTGAAAGCCTCTCTGTGAAGTCAACTATTTATCAGAAAACATGATATCTTCTCAATATTATCAACAACCAAGCCTTAGTCGAGGGATATCTTAATTCAAGATGAGGATGAAACTTCTCCACGTTAAAATCCCTCATGAGATTCCACAGGTTTTAATTCTTCGAATATAAGAGGTCACCATCTTTGAATATTTCAAATTTGGGATAAGATTTCTTCAATTTCCCAATTTTTGTACCATCAATGCAGGCATCCTATTTTCTTAGTATAATTCTCTTGTGCATGCGAAGAGGATCACATGAAACTCATTTTCTCGAAAGCCAGATATGATGTGGACGTTGCCAACTTAGTTTTCCATAGACCACATATATTTTAATTATATTTTCATGGATGAAAATGTAATTGCATGCATGGTATCGTGGCTTTCAGATGATCTCCATGGGCTTGATCGAAGGTTATTTGGTGGATGGAGTGATGAGAATGATGTTCGGCTTCATCACTGGTTTACAATTGGTTCAGGTGCTTCACGATATGTATGAAATTTGAATATATACTTGGTGTATGATCAAACAAATTGTGTTTAAACATCACACTATGTGATACGATGTGAGGTGGTGATTAAATACCTAGAAGTGGGATGTGTCATGAGGCCGAGATCTCATGCAAGATTTGATTACCGGCCTAGATGGATTATTCATTTTTAAAATCCATCCCACATCGAAATATGTTGCAGATATCTCGTGGTTTATCAATCAAGAAGAGGCTCAGAATTACATTCCCTCTTATCTCAATGTCTCCCCTCAATTGTGTTATGTGGGCGTGCTTCTGCACCCACTATTTCCTCCTCAGGCTTGCTCATGTCCCCCACTATGCATCATGTCTCACGGGTTGATCACAGTGCATGATCCTACTGGATTATACATGGCCCTTGCTCCTTTATCATATGGGGCTATCCTTGAGAACATCCCTCAGGCGCGGTTGACCTGATGCTCCACATGTTCTTGACGATGAGATCCTCTGATGGCCTCCTTGGTTGGCCTATGTTTTATGAAAGGCCCCATATGTAAGTGTCTTATGAGTATAAAATAACTTACTAATTGATGCATAGCCTCCTCACTTCAAATGAAAAATCTTATCTTTCAATTTCCTCTTCTTTATTAACATTTTATAATTATTATTCCAAATAATTTTACTTATCAAGCTTCATCCAACCATGTATGGATCTCTTCTTCAACTCCTCATGCATTGAAACACAATGCATGAAAACATTTTTGTAAACAATGGGATCTCCTTAGTACATTCTTCTCAAACTCTTCATCCATTCAGAAACAGGAGGATGAATCTTTCAAACTCATCATGAAATCACGTATTTAATGGACATCTTCAAATGGTGTAACATGGTGTCATTATGTAACACATGTCTTGAAAATTTGGAACAACTCTAAAAATGTCTGAATTTAGGATACTCCAATCATCATTACTTTATCCATTCACTCATTAGGAACATATTTACATGTTGCTGACAAAAAATTCAACAACTGGGCTCAAAAGTTTCATTATGAATCAATCTCACCATATTATGAATATCATGTTGATTAATAAAAAATATTTCTCAGTGGGTAAAATATTAGAAAATGGACCACTTACTCTGTATTCTCTCTTACATGAATATTCTCCAAACTCGTGTATAATTAAAAATAGTATCTCAGTATTTAGATACATAAACATAAATATATATATATATATACCTTTTTATAATCATAGTTTAAATTTATTCTACATATGAATATTTCAAGGATATTATCAATTTTCGATATCGGTGTGAATAATCCTGATTATTTTGAACAATAATTGTATTTGCAATTTAAATTATCATTATTCTCTTAAATATTATCAATAAGTTTTTTTAATGAAATAATAATAATATTTTTTTAATTATTTCACACATTTTATTTCATTAGGTGATTTATATAGATATGGTTCGTGAAAAATAATGTAGACCTGAACTAGTGCATGAGCGTTTAATGATAAAAAATGGTATATTATTAATTATATGAAATATTAATTATAAATTTCTATAATAATTATACAACACTAAATAAATTATTAATAATGTATATTACCGTTATATAATAGTCCTTAATCTTTCATCTTCTAAAATATTTAACCTCATAAACATAGGTGATTAAAACTGCCCCAAAAAAGGAGTCGGTTAGAATAATTTTTAGAGTAAGGGAATATTTTTAAATAATGTTAATATAAAATTTAATTAATACTAAAAAATTCATTAATATAACTTCAATTATTCATATTAATTTATACAACCATCCATTAAGGGTGGTTATGAAAAATGAAATATTCCATTCATAGAAGTAGTAGTTTGATATAAGCACAATTAATTATTCCATTTAACATTTAATTAGATAGAATAGATTTATCTAATAAATTATAATAACATAATAATAATTTTTATATTAAAAAATATTCTTTCATCAAATCAATCCTTGTTACCAACCATGTAATGTGCTTATGAATAATATAATACAACGTTTCATGATGTTTGTAGTTCACGCATACAGTCAATTAATGATCATTTATATTTCTAATTTGATGGGAATGAATAAATAAGATTATTTAAATTAATTTTATAAAACATAAGTATACTAATTATTATTATTTAATTATTTTATTAGGGTTATTACAATTTTTTATGTAAAAAATTATGTGGAAACATTATGGTTTAAGTAATACATAGATTGAAATCTTCAACTTTATCTTCAATGTATCCATGGAAATGATGGGATTTGGATAATATCTAGTGACCATCACATTGAAGAAATTAAAGGAACATATAGTTGGAGAATATTGGTCATGGTTTTAGGGAAATTTCAATGTATATGTGGATCACTATAATGGTGGATCTGATTCACTTTTAAAATTGATAAAAAAAAATTTTTTTAAATTGCCATTATTTTTTAATAATATAGTGACACTATTTTGAGGTCAATGTCTTTGTTAGTGAAAAATAATTTATCAGGTGATAAAAATTCAGAAAATACCCTAATAGTAATTTTTTAGGAAAATTATTCATATTTCAAATGTTTTAGCACATTATTTTTTAAATTTTACCATTTCAGTTTTTACCATGGAAAATAGTTTTTACACCCTAAATAAAACTTATATTAAAAATATAAGGTATGATCTATAAATTAATTTTTATTTTAAGAACTAATTATTTATACCCATACAATCTAATTAAAATTTAAAATTAGTTAGAATTTGTTTTTTATAATATGAAATTTAATATATAGACAAATGTTTTTAAAAAAATTATTGTGTTTTCACCAATACGGGTTCTTAATCGTATATAACATTAATGAATAATTATATGATCAATAAAATATTATTATACATGTGAATAAATAATTTCATATAATTTATATAATATAATTCATTTTAATTTATTATTAATAAATTACACAACTCTAATAAAATAAGTTTTTTACAATAAAATCATTACTATTATCTTGGTCACTATGTTTAATCTTAGTAATTGTAAATTTATTCGAAAAATTAAATAAAACAGATTAAATAATAAAAACATGTTGATATAAAATATAAAATCCATTTGATATATTTACATTCTTAAAGTGTTGGAATTTTTTTTAAAGTAACTTAAAAAAATAGTTTTTAATTTAAAATAATACTTAAGTATCTCGAACATTTATCATGGGTTGTCTGAATTAAACCTACTATTTTTACCTGATTTTTTACATAGTTTATATAATAATGATTATAAAAAAGTATCTTATAACTTTTAAGAAATTAATTTTTTTAATAATTTCATAAAGTTATTATATTTGTAATGTAATTTTTTTTGCAATTCACCTAAAAATCTATTATTTTTGAAAAATATCCAAAATTCGCCAAAGGATAATATTGATATGTGAATTTAAATAATGAATTTTTTTAAATATTTAAATTGTAATATTTACAAAATAATATTTTTAATGTGAATTCAGTATATATATGTATAAATAAAAAACCATTTATTTAAAAAAAATCAAAACATTAACTATTGTTAATAATATTTTTTTTCATTTTATAATTCATTCTTAATAATAAATATTAGGTGGTTATTTTTAGTTCGGAGTATCGTGTGGAGCTAGATATCATTAATTTTATTAATTTTGAGTATATATATATATATTCTAAATTATTATATCGTTATATTAAAAAATAATATCACATTACTATTTTAAAAGATAAGATACACAGCTTATATGACCCGACTATATATTTATATATGACACATAAATCATCCATAATTTTTCCCTATGTTGGGAATTGATATAAAAATTGTTTAAATATTTTTCCCCATTGAGCTCTATTGTATACTATAATTTTTCAACAATTCCTGATTGGTTGAAAATGGATAAAATGTTTGTCTTTTAACAACAAACAATTATAGAAAAAAATAAGAATACTATTAAATTTGGATCTTTATAATTAAGAATTGAAACTCTATAAAGACTCTCTCATTCCAATAGTCATTTAAATTATGTCTAACATTACAACTTCTAAGGGAATTATAAATATCTTTAAAAACATTATTTCTTTAAAAATATACTTCAGAATTATGTATCCTTTTTGAGGAAGGTATTTGATAAAGTTATGTCTATCTTCTATATTCTTAATCAATTAATACAATATTATGTTTTATGAAATATATTTTATAATTATTTAATAGAAATAATGTGAATATTACTATAAAATATTACAAAATAACTCAATAAACGATTTATGAAAAAAAATTCATTACAAGTTCATATTGTAGAGCCATACTCAAATTTTTTAGTGATAAAATAAATTAATTTTTAGCTTAATAATAAGGCCCATATTATGTTCAAGATTTCAGGGGATTTATATGGACTTGAGTTTTTCATTTAGGATTAATATAAGTGAGTCAAATATTTTATATTTAAAAATGGAATTGATTAGGGTAATTATGATCCTACGGTATTCATTAGGTTATTCTAAAAAGCGATTTTGAGTATGGATATATATATATATATGGTATAATTAACATATTATATAGTAGATACCTTTATACTAAATTATCTAAAATGATTTGTAGAGATTTTAGCATCTTTATAAAACCAATATTGATTTAATTTCAATAGTTATTCCAGAATCATCTATATTGTTCATGAATATTGATTTGTTTCTAATAACAAATTTATCATCCATTGTTTTTAGTAGTTCCTATAGCCTTTGGTGATATTATTCAATTCCAATTAAATCTCTATGAACAAATACAGTTCTTTTAATTATTTAGGTACACTATAAGTTTTATACTACTTATTAAAATCAAAATTGTCCCACATATTACACAATATATGTCTTGTATGATACTAAAAATATAAATCCAAAATCACATTCACAATATAGTAACCATTAAGAATCAATCAAACATGTGTTTGACAAGTGTTGGATATCCATTTAAATAATGTGGTATCTATTTTAATCATCTTACCAATAAGATTAGATTTATCTATATTAATTTCTCTAAATTGTTCATCAATCTATTCGATGAATTTGAACCAATATAATGTTTTGTTCTTATAGAAATTAAGACAAATAGGTTCATCAATAAGAATAGCCATATTTGTAGTATATATATGCATTACAATGGGTTTACTATCCTAAAAGATAACATTATCTTATTTTTCATCAAAATTTCTAGAGTACCAATATTGTTATTGAAAAAAAATTTCATCCCAATACTAAAAATTACTTAACTATAGGATGATTTCGCAACCAAAGTTCATATGATGACTATTGAGAATAGGCCTAGGTATTATTCTATTTAAAACATAAAAATTCATTGATCATATATTTATGATAAATGTTGTTTTTAATCTTGTAATAATACACCATTGTCCTTCCCATATATTGAAAATTTATATTTCATCTTTTAGTAAATCAATTATACTATGGATTCTATAAAGATGATGACTATTGTGTGCCAGTATTACCAATTAATTCTTGTTTTTAAGAAAAACTATGTTCGTTATAAGTTACATGAGCATAATAATTTATAAGAACAGGGAAGTATAAAAGCGTTGGCCATGGATCCATGAAGTGTAGTTCCTTCGGATTGTAATTTCTAAAAATTTAATTCAATTTGGAAAAAATAAGGCAGAATTAGTGATTTTATAGAAAGTCCCATTGATCATAATAGAGAAGTAAGTTACCTTTGTATTAAAGTATATTATCATTATTCTAATTGAATACGTATCTAAGTTCACGAATTCTCTGTTAGTTTTTGAAAAAGAAAAAATAAATTTTTATAAGTCCTAATCTATATGATATATCATTTTATGAGATAAAAATGTGGCTAACTATATCCTCAATTGATATATCACCTAAATTGAATAATGTATTTTCGTTGTATTGTTGAATTTCAATATGAAAATTTTTATATTTTAAATAGTAATCAAATTGGTAGGTGAAATTGCCTCAACCTGGCCCCCTATACACTATAGGCTTTGAACTAGTAGTGAAGGAATAAGGTTTGTCTATAGGAATATTATTCCCACATATTAGAGTAAGTGAATAGTGTAAATTACCATGAATCATCAATAAAATCAAGTAATCTGATTGAGTATGAAATATATGTAACAACACTATGATAAAAATAATGTAGTAAATTTATAAACAACATGTGACACATAAAATAATGATCACTCAATGGTAAAAACTCATTAATAGGTCTAAATAAATGGATAATAAATAAAAATAAAAGTATAAACTATAAATAGCATGCTGAAATAGATAACCACTCTCAAGGACACTATGGAACTACTCTATCCTGGTTAGAAAATATCTACAAGAGCTTCTTTTATGGATCATGTGACCATGGGCCTCATCTGAATCCACTGTGCATTTATAGGCCACCTAAAAGTAGACATAAGGACTTCGTGCACACTAAGTATCATATTAACGAGGTAAAAAAATATATCTCAATCGGCCTCCCCCATTGACGATCCTATAAATTTATGTCATAACTCCATTCTTATATAGAATACTCATACTAGATAAGAAAAAACTGGAATTAATACAAAATTTAAATCCCAAATTGATCCTTGGTTCTATGATGCTGATCAACTAGACATATTATGAGTGAGAAATTTACATGGATTTCATACCACCAAATTAATTTGTAATCATATAAATCCATGTGTCTGCAATCTTAATCAAAGATAACTTAATCGGCCAATGCTACAATGTCTCTGAATAAGCCACCTTACCACATGGAGATATGTTTTGTATCCCATATACTACCAACAATTTCCCCTAATATCTATAATGAAGTAATCTATGAAATATCTGTATTTCCTATAAATATGGCACTAAACCTGATTTCATAGAACTCATTCCATATAAATACACACCAATGTATGATTCTAATGTCCACGTTTGTAGGAAATCATGACACTTACACATGGATAATCCATAATGGGGATGAAACTAATGAAATTTAAAAGGAATAATCTTCTTATATGAGGTAATAAATTGTTATCAATTCATTAAACTGTTCACTGCCCACTCCTGGACAAGTACATTGATAACAATAATATTTCTTATAGATAGACTCAAAAAAGTATTTCATCGTCACTCAAGGATATATTCACATATCTCTGAGAATATCTTAATTGGGGTTCTGATAGATTATCTGAATCAACCTCAATAATCACTCAATCAGGAGAAATCCTCATTAAAAATGGGGCTTTGTAAAAAAATTTAAGTTGATCATGACAGATCATAGGCCTAATCTGAATATGTATGTATGGGAATCCCGATAAAATAATAGTCAAAAATGTATTCTTGATATTCAGATCTTATGAAGCACATTTAAGAATCATAATAATATGAAAATAAGAAAAGGATAATAAAATAAATCCTAATAAGTATATTTGGGTACCCCAATAATATGTTATTTCACATCATGCTCGTTAGACAAGAACCATGAAGTTCCTATGTAAATCATATTTGACACAAGAGTAACCATGTGTAACATAAGTATGGATTGATGTTTGATTAACACCTAAACCCAACACTACTATAACATGAACATAGGATCATTTTTTTGCAACAGGTTCTAAGGTGACACACACTACCATCACAACCCCAAACCTTATCGCACTATCATAGGTTCATTATGAAATCATGGAACCCATTAGGTCCCTTCGGTCAAAAAAAATATTGTTTCATCTTGCAAGGGATCCTTAACACCCACAAATTATTGAAGAAATCCATCTTGGTAAACAAAAATATATAATTTAGGAAAATTAAACCCTATTAAAACCATCAGAAATAGTAATCAATTATTTTATTTTTATAGGGGATCCTCAAAAGGATTAAGTAAACAGTAGCATCGAGTATGGGTTATATTTTATTGAATGATATGTGAAGGAATCCTACATGGAATCCTAAGAATGAGAATTTTAATAGAGCAACCATTTATGGGATCATCGAAATTAGTAGCTATGTGGAGGAATCCTACATGGGATCCTATCAGTGTAAAACATAATAGAGGAATCTTACTTCGGAATCTCAAGATAGTGGCTTCCCATAGGGGATCCCAAATAATACAATGACCTCTCGATGTAAACACATCTCAAAAGCCTTTCTCTAAAATTTAATGGCCTCCTTGGTCAAATGTAATATATCACAAGGGATATTTCCTCAATTATCATGATACTAAAACATCAATATATAGAGATATCTTTTACCCCATCTTAGATCAAGGTTATACTCTAGGTTGTCCCAAACAACCATATTATTTGAATCATCAATTCATGAACTTGTCCCACTAACTGGGGAAAATCCCAAGACACTACATCCAAGGAAATTATTTATCTACATCCATGTAAACCATGAATTTATATGAACCTCATGTTCATATTATCTTCACCTCAATCTTATGAATCAACAAAACACTTTTTCTCGGAAGAAGAACCTCTCCATTATAGCTTATTGTCCCAAAATTCGTTATATGAGTCCTAAAATCATACCAGGTGTTCTATATCCATGATTTAACCATTAAAGTGCACAAAATTGACTACACATATTTCATATTATATCTTTAGGGGTGTAAAATAAAAAAAAACCATCAATATTTTAATAACAGAGATGTGCATAATGTTTATACCCTAGTACATAGTGTGTACTCTAAAATCCCAACATGGGTGTCTACTTTAGGCATACATTTATTTTAGATCCTAAATACACAATGTCTAAAATATGTACATGACATGTACCATATAGTGGGTACATGCCCACATACCATACATGGCCCAACAACGTGTATATTACTAGTCTTATACTACTACATGGAATTTTAGTTACAAGGGGTTTGAACATGTACACTACATATCCATAATCCCCTACACAATTTTTCTGGCCATACTCTAACACATTTCGATATATGAATATATGGTTTGTGCCTCAATACATTGAATGTAGTTCTAATAGATCTATATTCCAATGTACTCGGTTATATTTTCAAGTAATATAATTGGAAATATAGTTAAAGTGTCCAACGTGTAATCTATGTACAAATTGTTTACATCCAAAAAACGCACCATTCAGGAATAAGAAGAACACATGGCATGTTTTTCCTAAACTATACATCTTGTGACTGGAATTTATAAATTGGAATTCACTATAATCAAACATTATACTCCCATTTTTGCATATATTAACCCAAAATGGGTCCATAGAAGTCTTAAATAAGACATAAACTAGAGAGAGGTAAATATACAGGGATATGTGGAAATCAAATATAACTTTACTACATTTTTCGGGAATCCACAATAGCTTCACTAATACCACATTCCACCACTATTTCATGATATTCTGACACATCATGAGCTTAATTGTAGCACCTCTTTTCTTCCTTCAATATCTCTCCCTTTTTTCTATGATTTTTTATCTAGGTCACGAAAAATGAGATCCCTTTTGAGGGTTTCTATGATAATATATAAATAGAAGAATGAAATGTGGAAAATTAAATAAAGGGATAACAAAAAATAAATGGCGGAACATGCATTGCCTCAGAGCATGTCTCAAGGTTATGACTCATTTATGAAACACACCCCATTTAGAACTCTATGAAAAATATAGAATATAAATATGATTCTCCATTCCAAAGATACAACTTAATAATTTAAATTTAATTAATTAATATTTAATAAATTATTAGTTTTTACATGAAAATGTGAATAGCCTATATTTCCACCAAACTCATAGCATAGTGTCAATACTCTCTATAAGGACCAATAATGTGGTCGAAAAATTATTCAAGATCAAAATATAGATTAAAAAGACCATTTTACACATCATGTGTGTATGAAAGTAAAAATTTATATATTTTTATAAATTTCAGTGTCTAGAACAAGACATGCATTTATATCCTTACAACTATATAACATATCATTACTGAGAAACCTGGGTGGTCAAACAGTATCCATGATATACTCCCCAGCATCTACAAAACCATGTTTTCTAGACAATACAATAACTAGTCCCATAACATTATTAACTCTACCAATCAAAAAATCATTAATCCATGATAGATATGATCATCCCCATCATAATAGTATCCCATTAATCACTGCACAAATTAACTCTTAGGTCTAAAGTACAAGCTCTATCCATTGAATAATGCAATCACTGGTATAAAAAACATCCCATCCTTTGTGTTGACCCGCAACATTTAATCATCACATGTTCCAACTTCATGATAATGATATATCATGGAAAATACTTAATTTCAATTTATAATTAGGTTAACTACCCTTATCATCCAATGGTGTGCTCCCCACCCTTTGGATTACCTTATACCACTCCTCAATAATAACTCCCTACGAGTCACTTCATAAAACCATGAATGGATTTTAAATAATTAGGTTTATAGTAGATTATTTCACATTGTACCCTAGATGATGTTACGACATTAGGCATTATCATCTCTATACTAGGAGTTATGTAAGATTCCATCAATTGGTGTGTAGGGTTCTCCTAATCCATAATCTCTATCCTATAAAACCTGTAAAGGATTTAGCATATCCATTTACACCACAAAACATTATATATAATTTATTTCTTTTTAACGACAGAGATACATTTCTTTTGTTATCATAGCTCATGAGAAACCATTCCCATAGAATTCCTTTAAAACCATCAGTCCTCAATTCACACCTGGACACCCAAAAATTTAGGATTTAAAATATATCATGCACAAACAGAATGTATCATTCTAATATCACCCATAAAATAGATGTACTTCAAATTACATATCAATTCAACACTCCAATCTTACACCCATTATTAGACCATTAACAAATAAATGAGGACAATGCTATATGTATCGTCGGTCCCAACACATCATGATCATCCATGGAACTCCTCTACAATATCGAACACCCCACCCATATTATGATTCATTTTTCATCTTAACTTCACTATATATCATTCTAGTCAAACTCCAATACACTTCTCAACCAACAATCCTAATAGTATCAATCATTCAGTAGGTTTAGGCACTCAAATATTCATCCCTATAAAACTCATTCCCGATATCTAATCACCTTAGGTTATTCATCAGAAACCAATGGAATTATCAAACTACTATGAAAAAATCTCAGATCCTCATGTGTGTTACCCTCAGCAAGGGAGTAAATCTCATCTCACCACTTCATAATTCACCCAAAAAAATTATAATAACCATTCTCATAGGTTTACCTCAATCAAGCCATATAATCACTCACAATGTTCAGAGTCACATCTATGGGACTATAGACCTCCCACCTATCCCTATAGTTCATGGATAATAATCGGGCCACCAACTCCTACCACACATCCTAAAAGGTAAAATCAATAACCAAGGTCACATATCAAGGGTCATCATCCTTTTAAATATCTTAATTTTTTGGAATCTTTAGTTCCTAAAAACCCTCTCTAACTGAGGTGAGGATAACATATACAAATAAGGGGAAAAACCTATCAACATGGGTTCAATTTCACATGTTTTAAATTACATGTTTTATAATGAAACACCTTATTTTTTTAATTGGAATCCCATTTAGGTGAAACCCATTAATAATGTACCAGTTTAAGAAATGGAGTCTAATGGAATCACCATCCAGACATCATCTAAAAAATCCAAAAACCTCTCTTAGCATCATTATAAGGAATTAAAAATTTGATGAAAAATATATTAAGTATTAGATAATGAGACTATCCTCATCACGCATCCACGTATAGTGACAAACCCTATATAATCAAGTATATTATAAATATTTATAAACACACACACACACATATCATGCAAGACGATCTGACTATATAACTATAAAATATTGGTGGTTATGTAAAATCTCATCGAAAACTAAATGGGATAACACCATGTAGATTGTTACAAATATTTCATTAACCACGCCTATAATGTATACACCTAATAAAAGTCTACTGAGATTCGATTAGCTTATAGAACTATCATGTTATGGTAAACTATACACACACAAAATCATCTCAATAATTATTGTCATATAATACTCATATGGTTTGGTTAAATATAATTTCACTCCAAGATATGCAGGATAACACAATATTGGTTGTTATTGATGAATTAAATAACCAAAACTATGATAAAATTCCATTTAAGTGGTACAATATATGGGAACCATGTTTTTTATTAACCTACTAGGGTCATTACACCTCTTATAAAAAAGGAGTGAGTCCCCATCCTCCCTATAAAATGTCTCTCCCAAGATCCACATGAAATTCCATCTAAGGATTAAATATATATGTCAGTATAACAATGTATAACTCCACCAAAACATATATGTAATATCATCATATAGGTTTTTGTTTACACATTAAACAATTGACCTTATTTGTTGAAAAAATAATCTAGATTCATGTTGATAACATGTGGATCCTACATGTCAAAATGATGTATGAGACACCTCCATCTTCTATTGACCCAGAGGAAAATGAATTAGTGTCTTAATTCCAAAGGATTGAGAGCAATGGTTACATAATAAATCGTAACTCTAGGAAACATGTGGATTTCTCAAATAAAGAATCATATACAACTATAATATCACATATTAAGAACAAAAATATGATATCCCTAATAAACTAGACCTTTTACTAGGACAATTGATCTTGATGGACAATTTATATATCATCATATAAACTGAGAAGTTCCTAATACTCATGTCTACCAAATCTGAAATAATAAAACATTATGAGAAAAAACATTGATTCCACTTTTTCACATATCGTCTTTGTCAAAACTAGTTGGAGGCATGGCCTCAAGAATACCTCCTTGTATTTCAGAGGTTTCTGACTAATAGTGAGGGAATAGAGTTGTCAGTGGTGACACTATATGTAATAACCTGGATCTTTTTTCAGGTATGTTTTTATTTTTTTCTGGAGTTTTTGAAAAAAATGAATTTTATGAAAATTTCAGAAGTACACGCCATGTACCTTTTGAGTACACGCCGTGTACTCTTTCCCTGGCTCGAAGTTGTGTGCTGGCTGTGTTCATGCTACACACACGGTGTGTAAGGATGAGGTGGAGGCCGGTTATTTCAGAGTATGAATAATTCGAAGTACACGCCGTGTACTCAAAAAGTACATGCCGTGTACTTTCTTTCTTTCATTAAACAGATCGGGGTCGCGTCTAATCCCCATATTTGTCTTCTTCTTCAATTTTCGACCATTCGAGAGTGACTATACGGCCGGATCTTCGACGAACTCTCTCCCCGTCATCCATTCTCCATTTCGAGCATGGTCAGTTGTGTTGGAATCGCAGCGGTGAGTTCTTCCTTCTTCTTTATCCTTGTTTCTTGTTTCCCCCTCATTTCCAAGTTTTCGTGGGATGAACGTTTTGTGCGTTTTCTCAGATCTACGTCATTCTAAAGTGAATATGTCATCGAGGTTCACGTATATTGATCTCTTCGGATCGAGGTAGGTGGTTTGTGCCTTTCTGTAGAAAATTCATGAATATTATGTGAAAATTCTGCTGATACCCTTGAACAGGGTATTGTGTGTTTCCTGTTTTTCCCTTGTTACTTGCCTGCTTTGCTTTATTGCTTTAGTAGTGGTTATTGCTTGTGAGTATTGTAATTTATTTTGTGCTCAGGTTGTTTTTCCATGATTGTTTTCCTGTTGGGCCTTTTTCCAGTTTCCATACCTTGTTGTAGGATAGTGGAACTGTCTCTTTTGTTACTGCTAAACCTTATTTGATAGACAAGTAGTTCATGAGGGTTACTTGGACAATACACATGCACTGAGCTTGTTTAGTTACTCACGACTGTGATAACCTATAGTTGTATACCAATGGGAGAATTGACTGAAGGGCTTCTCCAGAGTGTCTTTTAATTACGATGCGAGACTATAGGGGGAATTGATGTTGAGTGCTTCCCCAGATAGTCTGTAGATCCACGACGCGGGCCACAAGGGTAATTAACGTTGAGTGCTTTCCCAGAGAGCCTTTAGCATGATACTATACTATAGGGGATTTGACAGTGAGTGCTTCCCCATAGAGTCTGCTTAAATACGTAGCTGAACCAGAGGGGTGAGACTATATGTGCCTCCTAGAGGGTTGCTAGTACATAGAGGATGAACCATAGGGGTTAGAATATGAGAGCTACCCAGAGGGATACATGTTTTCTTCTTGTTGTTGACTGCTTTCCTGTGTGATTTACTTGTTAGAACTGTGGATTGTAGCTTCTTGTGTTTTCCTTTTTACTACTTCTTGTTTATTTGCTTCCATGTATTCATTGACTGTTAGGCACAAATCTTTGGGTGATTGCCTACTGGGATTATATATCACACCCCATTTTGGCCATGCTTTGGGGCCATGTAGACAATGTTGTAGCAGGTATAGACAAGGGAAAGAGCCCTTCTACTTTAGGATCTTGACTGCACCAGGAGTTGGGGAGCGTGGGACCGAGCCATGGCTCGCGATGCTGAGGAGCTTACTTTGTTTTTCTTTTGCACTTGGTTTCAGTTGTATTTCAGAACGTTGTTATGTTTTCTATTTTCCTTAGATACTTGTACCTACTGCATCATTTTCATCATAGTTATATATATACATTTCTTCCGCTGTTTGGTTTCTATTGTTATGCATGTTGTTTACTTCTTCTGTTGTTTATTTTTGTTTTCTTAGATTGTATACCTTACCGAATGAGGGCATAGTTTCCCCACCGACTCACCAACGCCCTCGCTGCTAGTCGGAAGCCTCGGGCATTCGGGGAAACGTGATAGAGGTCATGTGGTGAACCGAGTACGGAGCACTAGTGGAGGGGCTCCGGACTTAGGTCGTTACAAAGTGGTATCAGAGGGAGGTTCTTTTCTCTTTCTTTTCTGTTTGGAGACTTTATATAGGGATAGGACAGATTTGGTACTTGGTATTAAGCTGTGATCGGGAGTAGCTAACTCGTGTATAGGGAAAGGCCATACTACCTCGTTAATTGCAGTTGCTGGTTTTGAGTTTTATGGTTGATATGATTTCACCTAGATTGATTCACATGATTTGTGCATTTATTGTTTTAATATTTTGGTTCTATTTCTGTCGCAACCCAATGAGATGAGGGTATTCCATCTCATGCATCATATAGGCACTTGTATAAATCACATGTCATGCATTATTTCTATGCCATCTAGGGTGCATTAGAGATTGCATGCTGTTGTGATAGGCTCTGTGTAGATTATGCATGTTGTTGTGATATATGGTTGATAGATTCTCTGCTGTTATGGTAGAAAACATTCGTTTTGTTCCTTGCTTAAAATGAACACCAAATTTTGGTTTTTTAGGTGTTATGGGCCATCATGAATAGGAAATTGGTATCTTTTCCCTTGTTTTTAGTGTTTCTGGAATTTTGTGCAGTTTCTGAGCTACTACCCAGAAAAACCCAGAATACACGGCGTGTACTTTTTAGATACACGACGTGTAGTTTTCAAGCCGTGTCACTGACCGTGTGAATAGAACACGGTATCGTGGGAGTATCTTTGGGAACACGCCGTGTACCATTGGTACACGCCATGTGAGTTCAGAGCTGTGTACCCGGCTGTGTCACTAACAACATGGGTTGGGGAAGCACGGGTAGAACATGTTGCGTCCGTAGGGAACACGTCGTGTAGTCCTTCCCAGGTACCCGGTGGTGTCATGAACAACACGGGCCGGCGTGACCTTCTTTTCTGCACGTCATGTTTGTTCGGAACATGCCGTGTATCCATTCCCAGGTACCCAGCCGTGTCACGAACAACACGGGTCGGCGTTACCTTCTTTTACACACACTGTGTTTGTTTGGAACACGTCGTGTAGTCTTGTCCAGGTACCCGGCCATGTCACGAACAACACGGGACAGTGTCACCTTCGACTATACACGTCGTGTTTGTTCGGAGCATGCCGTGTATGGTTCATCCATGTAGATGGCCGCGTGCTTAACAACACGGGCCGCCGAAGCCTTGTCTGGTGCACGCCGTGTTTGTTTCGAACACGCCGTGTAGTATCGGGTTGAGTCAGACCGTGTGGGTTAGTCGTGTGAGGAGACTCGGGCAGGGGAATAGTTTTCAAGTACACGCCGTGTGTTGGGGTCAACACGCCGTGTAGTTAGAAGTGTAAACAACTTTTATGAAAGGATTACATGCCCATGTCGGTGGTTTAAGAATACACGCCGTGTAGTTTTATACACGCCGTGTAGTCGTGTTTTGCAATCTTCTGTGTTTTCTTCCCCTATTTCCGTTTAGTACTCTTGTGTTCTCTTTCCTTGTTTTCCTGATCTATGGTGTGATTTTGATATTTCACTGCTATGCCTCCGAGACATCCTCCGGTCGTACATCTGTCGTTAGGCAGTGATCAGACGCCAGATAGGGCTGATCAGGGACTTCCTGTCGATCCCCCAACCGAGCCAGCCTTAGCACTGGTTGTTGTACCAGTCATAGGGGCTGATGTGCAGTTCAGGGAAGGTTTCATGAGGATGATGCAGGCATCCAGGGAGCACCACCTCCTGACATGTCTATGGAAGACTTGACGTGGGGTTTTTAGCAGCAACATCCTCCCACGTTCTCAGGGGAAGGAGGACCTCAGGCTGCATAATCATGGCTGGAAGCCATGCTGACTATCTTCGAGAATTTGGAGATGCTTCCAGAGAGGCGGGTCAAGCTCGCCACCTACATGCTTCGAGACTCTGCCAAGAGGTGGTGGGACGTGATCTCACAGGCGGGTCAGCAGTAGGCTTTGACTTGGGAGGAGTTCCAGTGCGTGTTCTATGACTACTTCTACCTGGAGACAGTGAGGGCCGATCGAGCCTGGGAGTTCATGAGCTTAGAGCATGGTAATCTATCTGTCATGGAGTATTCTTCTCGTTTCACTGATCAGCAGCGTTTTACAACCCTTCGGGATGGGAGGGGGTGTTCTTGGAAAGGAAGTTTGAGGATGGACTCAGGCGGGAGATCCGCTCACAGGTGAACATATTCCAGCTGACTTCCATTACATCAATCATCATCCAGGCACTAATTGCGGAGCAAAATCTAAGAGACTCTGGAGCTGCGATCCAGGGCGGTTCTACTTCCAGATCTATCTTTCCATTAGATGATAGCAAGAAGCGTTGTAGGGATCCTATGCGCGGTGATTCGAGGAAGCGAGACGCATCACCAGGATGCTAGGTGACATGCTATCAGTGTGGCTGCACAGGGCACACGAGGCCGCAGTGCCGTAGGGACCCCGTGGAGTGCTGATCTTGCAGAAAGACAGGTCACCATCAGCGTTTTTTCCAGGTTTTCTCACTATCAGCCGGTGACCGGGGTTCATCCATGACTCCTCGTTCAGGAGCAGCCCCACAAGTCTCTCACCAGTCGGGGAACTGGAGTTATTCCATCCGTTCGGGCCGAGATGGAGGTCGAGGCCGTGGCGGTCAGCCACCAGTTCATCAGCACCAGCAGGGAGGTCCAGCTCAGAGTGGTCAGACAGGGGCGCAGGGCCGCGGCACAGGCCAGTATTTCTCCGTGGAGCAGACTTATCATGAGCAGGATCCCAACCCTTATACTGTTCGAGGTACAATTTTAGTAGCTTCATTTTTATCTTCAGACCTTTTCGATACTGGTACTATGCATAACTTTATCTCCATTTCTGTTATGGAGAGCCTTAGACTCTGCATCTTTTCTTCTGACGACTCGTTGACACTAGACACACCTTTGGGAATGTGGAAATCTAGTGTACTCCAGTTTAGAGAGTTCCCTCTCGATGTTGTAGGGTATCGCTTCTTATGGGATCTCTATGTCCTAGAGATGACAGGCTATGATGCCATCCTTGGCATGGATTGGTTGATTCCCTTACAGGAAGTTGTCGACTATTATCGCCGTAGAGTTAGTTTCGTTTCACAAGAGGGTGAGTCCTTTCATCATAAAGTCGAGTGGGATGTTCGAGTGAGTCGGGCAGGACTCAAGCATCTTGGGCTAGGAGGGGTGACAACCCAGATTTCTAGTCTTTATCTGGATGATCAGGGGACTCCACAGCTGAAATTTCCTCCAATGTTGGATCGCTTCAGGGACGTCTTTCCCGAAGACTTTTCAGGTTTGCCTCCAGAGCGTGAGGTAGACTTATCTATTGAGCTCATTCCAAGAGTGACAACGGTGTCCATTCCTCCCTATAGGATGGACACACCAGAGTTGCAAGAGCTCAAGAAGCAGTTGGAGGAGCTACATGATAAGGGTTTCATTCGACCCAATACTTCTCCTTGGGGTTCTCCTATTCTGTTTGGGAAGAAGGCAGGCGGTACCCTTCGTCTTTGTGTGGATTATCGAAATCTGAACCAGTTGATGGTCAAGAACTGATATCCCTTGCCGCAGATTGATGACATTTTCGATAAGCTTTGAGGAGCCCGGGTGTTCTCGAAGATCTACTTGAGGTCCGGTTATCATCAATTATGTGTTAGACTATAAGATATACCTATGGCAGCCTTCAAGAGAAGGTATGGTCTATACGAGTATACAGTCGTGTCGTTCGGTCTCACGAATGCACCAGCATTTTTCATGGCACTGATGAACTGACTATTCCATCCTTACTTGGATTCCTTCATCGTGGTCTTCATGGACGATATCTTGGTGTACTCTCACACTCGACACGACCATTCCACCCATCTTGAGATCGTTTTGAGTACACTGAGAGAGCATCTGCTTTATGATAAACTCTCGAAGTGCCACTTCTGGGTAGATCAGATTCACTTCTTGGGTCACGTCATCACAGAGGCAGGAGTATCAGTGGACCCAAAGAAAGTGAGATCTGTAGATTCCTGGGAGCAGCCGAAGAACGTCTTTGAGGTACAAAGTTTCGTAGGTCTGGCTGGATACTACAGATATTTCATTCAGGTCTTTTCTCATCTAGCAGCACATTTGACAGGTCTGAACAAGAAGGGGGCGAAGTTCTTATGGTCAGATCTTTGTGAGTCAGCCCTTCAAGTGCTGAAAGGGAGGTTGACGTCACCACCAATACTAGTCTTGCCGGAGCCAAACAAGAGCTACACTATTTACTATGATGCTTCAGGTATCGGGATGGGAGATGTACTTTTGCAGGGAGATGGAGTCTTTGCGTACATGTCTTGGCAGTTGAGACCACATGAGAGTAACTACCCTATGCATGATTTTGAGTTAGCTTTTGTTGTTCATGACTTGCATTGTTGGGGATGCAATCATATGGGAGATCACTTTTTGGTCTTCACTAACCATAAGAGTCTCAAGTATATCTTCACTTAGCGTGATCTGAATCTGATCCAGCACAGGTGGGTCTAGTATCATCAGTCTTTTGATTTTGAGCTGGACGATACGCCGGGAAAGGGAAACACAGTGGCTGATGCGTTGAGCAGGAGAACTCTGATTCAGGCAGTTCAGGGGGCCAGTAGTGAGTGGAAACTGATGGTTCTGTTCTCTGAGATGTATCTAGAGGTGCATGACAGACGTGGACAAACTTTTCTATCTTCTGTAGCTTTTACCTCAACGCTACTTGATCGTGTATAGATGAGGCAGCTAATAGACTTAGAAGGCTTAGTCCTACGGTAGAGTATGTCAGGAGGAGACCCTCTTCCTGGATGGACAGTGGGCGAGGATGAGATATTTCATTTCCAGGGACGCGTATAGGTGCCAGCAGGCATACACAAGGAGCTGATGTGGGATTTCCATTCCTCTATTTGGGCTGTTCATCCTGACAACACCAAGATGTATCGGGACCTTCATCGCCAATACTGGTGTCCATGTATGAAGAAGGAAGTTGCTGGTTTTGTCATGAGATTTTCTACTTGTCAGCAGGTGAAAGCAGAGCATCAGCAACCATCGGGGCTCTTACAACAGTTACCCATTACGGAGTGGAAGTGGAACGATGTTGCGATGGAATTCATGACCAGGTTGCCAAGATCACCTCGGGGGAAAGACGTTGTTCGGGTTGTCATCGACAGACTTACGAAGGTTTCTCACTTCTTTCCGATCAAGGAGACCTTCAGTGTCAATGATCTGGGATGACATTACATTACAGAGATCATTCATATACATCGAGTTCCATGCACTATTGTTTCAGACAGAGATGAGTGATTTACCTCTCTGTTCTGGCAGGGACTTCTGAAGGCCTTGGGTATGCCGGAACATTTGAGTACAACATATCATCCCCAGACTAATGGCTAGGCTGAGTGAATGATCCGGCTGCTTGAGGATATGCTCCAAGCTTGCATCCTTGACTTTGGCGGTTCTTGGGAGAAGTATATAACTTTGGTGGAGTTTTCCTACAACAACAGTTTCCAGGCGACCATTCAGATGGCGCCATACGAGGCTTTGTACGGTAGGCAATGCTGATCAACCCTATGCTAGCTGGAGGCCGGAGAGACAGCTTTGCTAGGACCTCGTCTTTTTCAGGAGACTTCAGAAAAGATAGAGCTGATTTGGAAGAGGATGGCTACAGCGCAGTCTAGACATAAGTCTTATGCTGATTATTGGAGATGACCTCTAGAGTTCGAGGTCGGTGATCAGGTTTTCCTACGTGTCGCACCGAGGTTGGGACACAATAAGATTTTGAGACAGGGTAAACTTTCATCGCGGTATGTCGGGCCGTTTGAGGTCTTGGAGAGAGTGGGGCCAGTCACCTATCTATTGAAGCTACCTCAGAGGTATCGGGCCATGCACGACGTCTTCCACATCTCTCAGCTCTGATGGTACATTTCAGACCGGTCTCATGTCTTTCAGCATGAGGAAGTCGAGCTTGAAGCAGATGCGTCATTTGAGGAGCATCCTACCAAGATTGTCGATCGTAGTACAAAGGTTCTCTGTGGGCGGTATGTTCCTCTGGTACGAGTGCTATGGCAGCACATGCAAGTACAGTATGAGACCTGGGAGAGGGAGACCGATGTACGATCTCAGTGGTCAGGGTTGTTTGGGGTTTCTCCTTCTCTACCTCGTTAGGGAAATTAGGGGATGAATTTCATTAAGGGGGGAAGTTTGTATGAACCTAGATTTATTTTCAGGTATTTTTTTCATTTTTTTGTGGATATTTTGAGAAAAATGAATTTTCTGGAAATTTTAGAAGTACATGTCGCGAACCTTCTGAGTACACGCCGTGTACTCTTTCCCCGGCTCGAAGCCGTGTGCTAGCCGTGTCCGGGCCACACACACTATGTGTAAGGCTGAAGTAGAGGTCGATTATTTTAGAGTACGGAAAATTCGAAGTACATGCTATGTACTCAAAAATTACATGTCGTGTACTTAATTTTTTTCATTAAATGGACGGGGGGTCACGTCTAACTCCCATATTTGTCTTCTTCTTCAGTTTTCGACCGTCCGAGAGCAACCATACTGCTGGATCTTCGACGAACTCCTTCCCCGCTGTCCATTCTCTGTTTCGAGCATGTTCAGTTGCGTTTGAATCACAGCAGTGAGTTCTTCCTTCTTCTTTAGCCTTGTTTCTTGTTTCCCCCTCGTTTCCAAGTTATCATGGGATTAACGTTTTTTTCATTTTCTCATATCTATGTCGTTCTAAGGGGAATCTTTCATTGAGGTTCACGTATATCGATCTCTTCGGATCGAGGTAGGTGGTTTGTTCCTTTCTGTAGAATGTTGATGAATATTATGTGAAAATTCTGCCAATACCCTTGAATAGGGTATTGTGTGTTTCCTGTTTTTCCCTTGTTACTTTCCTACATTGATGGATTGCTTTAGTAGAGGTTATTTCTTTTGAGTAGTGTAATTTATTTTGTTCTCAGGTTATTTTCCAATGCTTGTTTTCCTATTGGGCGTTTTCCCAGGTGCCATACCTCGTTGTAGGATAGTGGAACTATCTCTTTTGTTACTGTTGAACCTTAGTTGATATCCAAGTAGTTCATGAGGGTTACTTGGATGATACACATGCGTTGAGCATGTTTAGTTACTCAAGACTGTGAGAATCTAGAGTAGTAGACCAAAGGGAGAATTGACGGAAGGGCTTCTCTAGAGTGTCTATTAATTACGATGTGAGACTATATAGGGAATTGACGTTGAGTGCTTCCCTAGAGAGTCTGTTGATCCACAACGTGGGCCATAGGTGGAATTGATGTTGAGTGCTTACACAGAGATCCTTTAGCACTATACGAGACACCAGTGGGAATTGATGGTGTGTGCTTCCCCAGAGTGTCTGCTTAACTACGTAGCTAAACCATAGGGGTGAGACTGTGTGTGCCTCCCAGAGAGTTTCTAGTATTTCGAGGTTGAACCATAGGGGTTAGACTATGAGAGCTACCTAGAGGGTTACCTGTTTTCTTCTTGTTGTTGATTGCTTACTTGTGTGCTTTACATGTTAGAACTGTGGATTGTAGCTTCTTGTGTTTTTCTGTTTACTGCTTCTTTTTTATTTACTTCCATGAATTCATTGACTGTTAGGCACAAATCTTTGGGTGATTGCCTACTAGGATTATATCTCACACCCTATTTGGGACATGATTTGGGCCCAAGCAGACTATGGTGTTGCAGGTATAGACAAGGTCAAGCGACCTTCTACTTCAGGATCTTGACTTCACCCAGAGCTGGGGAGTATGGGACCGAGCCATGGCTCGCGATGCTGATGAGCTTACTTTGATTTTCTTTTGCACTTGGTTTTAGTTGTATTTCAGAACGTTGGTGTGTTTTCTATTTCCTTAGATACTTGTACCTGCTTCATCATTTTCATCATAGTTATATATATACATTCCTTCCGCTGTTTGGTTTCTATTGTTATGCATGTTGTATACTGCTTCCGCAGTTTATTTTTTTTTCTTACCCTGTATACCTTACCGAATGAGGGCATAGTTTCCCCACCGACTCACCAAGGCCCTCACTGCTAGTCAGCAGCCTCTGGCGTTCGGGGAAACGCGCTTGAGGTCATGTGGCGAACCAGTTATGGGGCACGAATGGAGGGTCTCCTGACTCGGGTCGTTACACAATGCCTTCATATTAGAGTAATAAAATATTGTTAATAACTAATAATTTTTCATATAAGAAAACAATCAGAATGAATAAGTAATAAATCTATCAAGACAATAATAAAAAGATTACAGTGAAGGTCTAAACTACCATTTCTTATATAAATCATCGATTTCCCACTAGGATGACCTCATATAGAGAAGTAAATAAGTGTAAAAAAAATTAAAAGTACAATCCAGTATTGCTAACTTTTAGTAGATCCACATACCTGTCTCCGAGTAACTATCAAGTTTATCCTTAATGAATAGATTATTTCCACATATGTATCTTCACTCATTCATTAACCCTTTTTCATTTTCAATATCCATTGTGCATCCACTTTCGACCTAAATATAGATATACATTTTTATCATCCAACAATTTTCACATGGTAGGGTGAGAAATAAATCACTAGAGGCCACCCCTAACAATGAACCTATAATCTACTTTTATATGTGCATTCCCATGTAATATGGCCATCCTTGCCATGAAACAACATGAAAGAACACATAAGGTAAATCTTCATTCCAACCATGGTTCCATGATCCTTATCAACTAGTGATCCTCTAAGTAAGCAATTTATTTGGATTTCATTGCACTCAATTTAGGTAGTTTCCAATAGATCATTGTGTTTATAATCCTAATTGATGATAACTACTTTGACCTTCAATAGAATGACTCTGAGAAATATAAGTCAGTGGGGGGGATACATTTTTTATATTTAAAATCACTTTTACTCACCTCCAATCACAGTAATGGATGATTGAATGAAATATATATATCCTGTAAATATATAACTTGGATGGAAATCATAACAATTATTATATGTTAATATAGGCCAATATATGACTCCAAGGTCCTATTATATAGGAAATAAGAACCTTGGGACATATATAATACCAAAGGGGATGAGAATTATATGATATGTAAGAAATGTACTCCTAGTACATGATAATAACTCGTTATCGAATAAGAAAATAGCTCAAAATCACACTCCCATTGATGTCATTTGAGTTTTATGGTGGTGCATCCCCCCAGAACCTAAGTGGTGTCTCATAAATCACTTGATGATATCATCATCAATCCCTAAGAATATATAAAGTGTGGTTTTGATATATTTTTAATAGAATCCTATATTATCCCATAGTAGAAAGGAATTATAGAGAAAAAATGGAAATCAAATAATAGTGGTAGTTGATCATGATGAATCATATGAAAGATCCCATGAATTACTTCATAAAATCATAATAATATAAAATTCAATCATTAAAAATCCACAGCCAAATCTGTGGAAGTATGTATATGAATCACAATAATGTTACTATATAAAAATGACTTGGATGTCAAAACTCATGATTTTCTTCTGGGTATTCCAATAATATTTCACACTATCTCAAGATCATCCACTAAGTACCATGAAGTGTCTCTATAAATCCTATAATCATCATGAACATCCATGTTAATCAAACGTAGAGAGTGAGGTTGTCCAAAGACCTAAACCCATCACTGCTACCACATCCCCTCATGCTAACATGTTTAGTACGAGTTCTATGGAGACTGATAATGTAATCCATTCCTTATCCCAAAATAAACTAACTCAGGGATAGTCACACATTGGGGAACCCACATGGTTCATTTGTTCACAATAATAGAGACGAATCCTAATTTGGATTCTCAATGCTCACATATAATCATAGACATCCCTATTTGGATCCTCTAATTCAGCACATAAGAAATGGTATCTCTCTTAGGATCCTATAAATTAGTAAAAAAAAGAACGAATCCTATATGGGAACCTCATAAGTAGTATGTATAATGTTTCATTTTATATGTGATCCTATGAGATGAATCATAAGAAGAGAAAAACTATATGGGATTCTCCAAAAGAGTACGTAAATAGATGCATCCAACACGAGATCCTTAGAATGAGTTTGTAAAAGAAGGAATCGTACATGGGGACTTCTAGGTGTCAAATATTATGGGTAAATAAATATATGGAACCTCATGATTAAGGTATAAGTAATGGAATCCCCCAAACAATACTAATTAAAAAACATTCCCCTAGTGTATAGAAATCCCACAAACTTGTCTCTAAAATCATAGGACCACCATGTCCAAATGGCATATCTCACATAGAATAAAATGTTAAGGGAATGATGAAAAATAATTATAATGGAGAGATAGAACACATACCATCTTAGATTATGGTATTACTATAGGTCTTACAAAATTACAAACTTATCTTTCTCCTTGATTCATGAACCAACCCTTCTAACCATGCATATCCCGAGGTGTTGTATATTAGGACATTAGGGATCTCGTTATAAGTTATTCAACTATTCATGCAACCCTATGGTTGGTCTCATCTCATTATCACTCTTATGATACAATATAAAACATCTACTAGAGTAACATCGTCTAAATTATATCTCATTAACCAAAAAGCTTCTCTTATGAGGCCACAAATAACCTTAAGAGTTCCATCATTATGATTAATACTAAAAAAGTATCAACATGAATACTCTTTCATATAATTATGACTTTTAGTGTAGAAACATGAAAACCACTCAAAATGGTAGAAACATGAAGTAAATGACTTACATATCCCAGTAAATAATTTTTACACTAAAATACCACATTGGTGTGTACTTCAACTGAACATTTCATCTAAAACTCTAGTACACATTGTGTAAAACATGTACATGGGGTGCACCCTACATGGGGTACTTTCTCAGGTACCACCCAATGAATGGCCATTTACTTCTACTTTTTACTATAAAAATACACATAGTATACCCTACATAGTTTTTAATATTATCCCATAGACACTCAGGTGCCCCTACACTGGTTGTATGTTTGTATACTCGGTTATGGCTACACAATGTTTACCCCAGGTGCACAGTTAGTAGTTTTGAAAACACCACCTACCCATTTACTCGGATACATGTATGTGTATCAATACACAGAATGTACTATAAGTACAAACTATTTATTTCCAATAAATTATATTCCCATAACATGAATAATAAATTTAGATTATTCTATAACTAGATGGTTTGTGATCAACTTTACGGATAGGAATGCCCAACATTTTCCCAAAAGCCCTATTGTTTCTCAATTAAGAATATATCAAATGATAATGGATCCTAAGAATTTATAAAATTTTATTAAAATTAGAGAGGGTTAAATTTATAGGGGTTTATGGTTCAAACCTAAAAATGGAAAACATTTGTGTACAATATATAAAATCATCTCATGTGTTAGGTTCCACCCCCGACATACGATGATAAGGCTCATCCCATGCTTTGTGGAGGAACCAAATTGCGTCCCTATACCTACCTATATATCCATATTACATTTCCCTATAGGTAATAGTGATGTAGTTCCCATTTGGGTTGTACATAAGAAGCCATAGACAGTAAATAAAAAAGGGAGAATAAAATGATGGAAAATATAACAAAAAGAAAAATGTGGCTAGCCATGACACCTGAATTGAGGTTATGTATCACCTAGGAATACTCTATCATTCCAAAATCAATAGTGAAGATGGAATTTAAATCCATAAATCCATTCAAAAGATATAGATAATTTAAATAGTTAAAATAAATTAATATTTAACTAGATTAATATTAAACATTTACTATACCATAAAAGTTTGATCGACTCATATTTTCATTAAATGTTTATCCTATAGTAAAAACACAATTATTAAACTATCATAGTGGCTAGAAGAATTATTTGAGCTCATATTCTATTGTAATGGACCATTTTTTCCCTTTATGGGGATCTAAAATCAAATTTTCAACTTAAAACCAAATTTCACAGTTCCGAAAAACATGGGTATTTACATGGTGCATAATCATTTTTCCTTAGTTATTTTCATCCAAGGAATAATGACTATAAGAAATGGTTCTAGACATTTTATATATCTTAAATGGATCTATCTGATCCATGGTTAATAATTGGTTGTTATTTTTATTTATTTTTTGTTTGGTTGATGCTAAATATTTAGTGAATATATCCTATTATAGACTAATCATAAAATCCATAAATATATTTTCTAAAAATATGATATAAATCTAAATAAGTGTGTCTATGTAGAATATCAATAGTCATATTATTTTTATTTCCAATATGTTCTTATAAATGATTTCAATTATGTTGATGCTATCAATGAGATTATTTATCCATATGGATGTGATTAAGCGTGATAGTGGGAAAAACATACAAAAATATTGACCTTACGTAATCTATTATAGATATGATCATGGGATCTCATATTTTATATCCCAGTTGTATAATTATTAGAGAGAAACATGATTGTGGGAAGATCCATGACATTTGGTTCCCTGATTATTCTTATTTCATTTATTTCCAATCAAATCTCATAGTTTATAATTATATGATATAAAAGCTATAACATAATATAATTTTTTACAAGCGGTTTATATCAAATATTCACATATATGCATCATGATATTTATTAATAAATTAGGATCCATGGAATGAAAAGGATATTTTAGTGTTCTTCAAATTTTTATTTATATATAAATAATTAAAATTCGAGTACTAATGTCCCACAAGTCAACCTAAAAAACTTCTTTTACCAATATAATAATGAGATGAAATTATAATAAACAACATAATTTTATTTCAAAAATCTTTTTAGGGTCATAACTGAATTTGGGTGATCATGGTGTATCCAACCCAGATAATTCACCTGATTCATATCAATAATTGATGATATGAAGAAGTTATATGTCAAATATATTTAAACTATTAAGGGTGATATAGTTGATATTTTCTCAAACCATGATCCATGTTTTACTCTTGGTTTTAGAAATAGTTGCAAGGATTCATGTTTTTAAGTGAAATTTAGTATTAATTTTCATCCTCAAAATGATTTATAATTCTAATACATTATTCTTATTATGGATTATATTATTTGGTACTATATTATTTGTTTCATTCGATCATCGTAGGATCAAATATTTCGATGCATTTACAATATTGTAACAGTTATCATTAACAAATCCATCTTTATTAAATCAATAATAATTACTAAAATACTTTAATTTATCATCTATATTAGATAGATATTGGATAATACTCTATGATATATCATAGTTTTGTCTAAGAGATAAAAAAATGTGAAAATTTTATTTAGAAATTTTTAGTGATATCTCAAATCGAGAAAATTTTCCATGAGGATTATTATTGGTGTCCCATTGAATAGGATGTTTATGGTCATATATTTATTTTGGTTTCATTCTGATGAATTCATTGAAAGATGTTTAAAAAAGGTAAATTAATTCCATCGTTCATCAAGCCTTTTCAAATCATAGAAATAGAGGAACTAATTTTCTCCTTGATTCTCCAATGATGTTTAGTTACATGAATAATACATTTCATGTATCTCAATTGGCGATATACAAACCTAACCCTGTACATGTGGTCTTGTATTATGTTTTTGAACTTGTGATAGATGATCCATATATATAGAAACATACTAGTGTCCTACTTTGGAGTGAAAAAAATTTACAGGGAATGCTTATTCCTCATATTTGGTTTCTATTTTATTGAGGAAAACATAATGATGATATATATGAACGTTAATCTAAGATGAAGGCTTAATGAACAAACTCATTCCCTTAGATAGATACATGAATACTATCATAGATGAGAATAATTATGATAGGGAGGTTGTAAATACCTGGGACTCTATATGTCAGTATTTTATAGTAATCAAGGTTGTTACATTCCATTTTAGATATATTTTATTTTAGATGAAGATTTATTGGAATTTAGAGGATAACAGAAGAAACAATAGGGGACTCAAGTTGGGGGATACCCTCAAGAACTAGAAGGACTTATATTGGGTACATAGTGGTATCAAGTGGATTGTACATATTCTTTCAAAACCACTTTGTACATAGTGGGCCTCTACATGGAGCATTGTAGTCTACATAATGGATATTCAAAAAGAAAATGTAGAGGGGATATGATTTTTTATTTTAAAAATTAACCACAAAAATAATTCTATGGGAATACTTGTACAAATTTTCAATTTTTGGATCTCCCATGAGATTTCTCCAACTTCAGTTGAACTTATTATGTGAGTCCATCTTCATCCTTGATCTGGAGTGCTTCTATGTGGTTTTGTAATATCATCATTCTCAAGTGGTTGTGGATTATTCCTATAAAAATATCATCCTTTTGAATTATAATAAATGAATTTAATATCAAAAATTAATCACCTATGAAATTTTAAACTCACCATGCCCTTTGGGTATCACATTGTATAGCTATTATGAATTTTTAGTATCCGTAAATTGAATATTAGTTTCCAATTATTATTACATTAATTTTACATCATTATTATTAGTGGTGAAGTGTCTAGTCATTCATTTTTCAAGGATGGTATAATAATTATTATGGTGTCATATCATCTTCTGCTAGTCATCTATGGATCTTTTTGTATGTATTCTGGATAGAGATCCCTTCTCCACTTATTAATGTAGAGAGTTAGTCTAGAAACACAATGGGGATAAGTGAAATAAATTATAATGAAATTCATTCAGTTAATAAAATTTTATCAAGGTATATGTCTTATATCTACTCTATATACATACACATCATGATTATAGTTTTTCATATGTGTTTTCATATTCATGATTTTTATATCCATGTAGTGTGTTATCTTTTTCTAGATATTACTGTGAATAATTAGTTTATAATGCATTTATTTTTTTAAAAACTATCTTATAATGGGATATTTGATATCTAAGTAATACTATGATAATTGTAATAGGTATGTAATTGCATTTGATAATGAACTGGTACATCTCATTGTGATGCTAAAGTTCATAGAATGGGATGTTTTTTCATAGACATGACATAGTATACCCCTTACTTAATTTCTAAAGGGATGAGCTCTATGATTTCCCAAACTTGGTATAAATAACCACATTTCACTTAAATAAGAAATATATTACACCCTAAATCATTCATAGATGATCATATTAAACTCAATGTTTCTAATTTAATTAACTGGAATGTGATAGTCACTCACTGTATTAGAGGTTTTATATTATAAATTATTTTCATGATGGTTACCGTGGATATATGTTGTTGATTAATTTTATAACATTTTCTCTATCTAGGAAATGTACTAAATGCACATTATTTTATAATAGATTATAAAGGGTGAGTGGTGAATTCCTACTGTATAAGATATATTTATTCTAGATAGATGAATTTCTATAATCTATGTACATCCATATATATGAGACCTTGGTGAAGGTAAAGTGTACATTAATTAAATTTTGTTCTACTTTGATGTTAGATCATCAGTGGTGTGTTTTGGACCTTTTTATGGATTATTTATGCCAATAAATTGAGGGTATCATAGGATGTATGTACTTGAATTACCACCCATTAAGAATTATATTTTTTATATAAGGGATGTTATCATTATGCTTTATGTGTATAGACTGTTTTTTCATATTTTCACTTATTTTTTATACTATATGGAATATTTTTGGAAATAGTAGATAAGATATTTCATATTAAAGTCATTACATTAATTCAGTATTATTCAACTAATAATTTGATTCTCTTGATTTACTTATTACACACACAATGTACTTAGAAATAATATAATTGTTACAAAATTGGGGAATGAACCATATATAGTTCATTAAATTATTATAGGTGTTAAACCCATCATGCACGCATATTTCATTCACCACTATTGTTAAATCTAAACTCCAACAGAAAAAATATATTCACTTTATATATTGTAATGATACAATTTGATATTGTTTGGCTATCTGGGTCTTGGTCATTATAGAGTCCATGGAGAGAAGAAGTTTTATATTTATTTTCATAAAAAATAATAACAAATTAATTATTTTAGAAATATCTACCATCATCAATCCTTATTTAAATATTCATGATATCTTTTTCATTTTTAAATCAATTATAATACAATCAAAACATAATCATGGTCTCACTTTTATGTGATTATAATTACACCCAACTAAATCTAACATATATACCCAATTCGACAAAATTATACTTGTTCCCTCTTAAATTATAAACATAATAACATCTAAATAAATCTAGATACACATCCAATATGTGACACTATGTTCATACTCAATTAATTAATGTAAAATATTTTATGTTTTTATTTCATTTTTTATAATTATCACCAAATGTTTTTATATTAAATTTAAAACTAATTTATCCTAACACACTCTTGTTCATAGTCAGCTTAGAATACATTATGATCATATAGTTACCTAGAAAACTATTTTAATATTATTAAATTAATTTTAAGGGTTTCAAAAAAAATTGTTTTTCTATGATATATCATTATGATTAATAGAGTAAATATTAAATTTTTTGTTGGTAATAAACATAGGTGAATCATGTTTGAAAAGAAGAAATAAATCATTAATGAATTTCCATGATAAAAATTATATCATTTTACAAAAATTATTATAAAATTATATTAAAAACATTAACATGGGGAATCTTACTAATAAATGTTTATTTAATATATTTAGTCTCAAAATATCATTTTATATTTCATTTTAAATTTTTTTTAAATGTCGTATAGCCTCCAACACATTTTTCTAATATTTTAAAGTTTCATTGGTATTTGTTTTGTGTATTGAACTATAATTCTCAAAGTAATACAATTATTTATTAATAATTAGAAGGAATTTATACTTAAACAATAACATGATAGTATATTTTTGAAACCAATAAAAATTTGGTTCATCAAGATTAATTATTGATCCTTTAAATTACCACAAATATTTATTAATAGTATAATATGAGGAATTATTAGAAAATGATTTATCAACAAAATACTTCTTATACCTCAAATACTAATGATTCATTAATGAATATGCACTAGATCAATAACCTCTCATACAATAATTTATTAAACAAATAAGAAATATTAACATTAGTTATAATAGTTATTAAATGTTTCAAAAAAAAAAATTTACCAATATAACCAACACCATTATTTTAATTTTTCATTATTTTTATTCTTATCATGTCAAAAAAATTCTCTCTTCCATTTATGGGTTTTCTTATTTCATCACCCAACCTTCTAATTTCATTTTTGTGACTTGTAAATTATTTAGCCTCTAAATATTTTCATTTAGAAGCATCATTCATTAGTTTTACAATACCTATATTAAAATAATATTTTATTAAATAATATAATAATTATTTTCTATTTAAATATTTTATATACAAATATTGTTTTCAATTAAATATTGATGTTATCACTAAAATCATTTTATTCTTAATTATAGCAATTTATAGGTTTAGAATAAAATGAAAAAAATTAATTAATAATTTCTATTTTGAAAATATTTTATGGTTAAATATCCTATTTAGATTTTACATATGAGTATTTTTCCTCACTATAACATTAGGAATCATTTACTAATTTTTTCTTTTTTATTTTAAAATTATTAACATTTTTTCATTTCATGACTTTTAGAGAATATTACTATACATGTATTGTCTTCTCTAATTCCTAATAAGAAACATTCTATAATTGAAATATAATTATAGGTGTTACCATTCATCTCATTCCATGTGAAAATTTTCTTTTTTCAATTTATATGTATTTTTAAAAACATTTCTCTTTCTAAATAATCCCATAAAAAATTAATTAATTAAACATGGTTCATAACCACACATATCTACCAAAAAAATAAAGGATTGAAAAGAATAACATCATTATATTAATATGGTACTCCTTTTTTATTATTTTTTCCCCTCTTTTGATTGGGTTTCAGTTAATGGTCATACTGAAAGAATGAACCAATGAGAATATCAATTAAATATCCCCATTAATTATTTTCATTATCAATTTCAACATTCTTCGTTTCATAATTCTATTGTAGATAATTTATAAACCGTTCCACTATTATTTATTTCTCTATGGTTTCTCCTAATCTACTCACCTTATTCATGTTTTTTGTGAATCTATGAAAATTTACATTTCCTGTCTCATTTTTATAAATAATATAAAATTGGAATTATATTTTCAAAATATCATGACTTGATCATTATAGATTTCCAGTCTCATTGTTTTTAACATGAAATGTTATCCTCATTTCAAAAATTATCTTACCTTTTGATTCGTGAATATAAATTTTAATGGATTTGTAATAATAATGAAAATTCACGATATCCTAATCCATAAAATACTTAGTATAATCCTTAATAGTAATGTTAATTAAATCCACTTCAAGAATTTTATAATATTGATAATAAAATTCAATTGATAAATTATTATTTTCATAAATGAGGTATATATCCGAGTTTATTAATAACCATTATCAATATAATAATTCATTTTGTATACTATGGTATCCATATAATATTTATTCCATGGAAATTCATAAAAAAAATAAAACCCTTAATTAAGTTATTATGTTGGATACATATAACATAACATAAATATTTAATTATTCTATAAACAATAATATAATTTTTTACAAAATAAATACATCGATAATGTTTTAGAGGGTGATGAATTTATTTTTATAAAATTTAAAAATATAATACTAAAAAGAGAAATCAACTTTATTTGTTAAGTGTTTTTTTGTAAAAAATAATGCCCTACTACTCCCAAACCCTATAACTCTTAGAATGTCAAGGAACATATTACGTATGTTGATATTTGGAGGGGCTTCACATCTTGAAAAAACCCAATATTCTATATGTATTTCTATTGAAATAGATCTGATGTATTTGATATCATTATTTAAAAGAAACCCTAAGGATAAATGAATCATGATATAGTAATACTTTATAACCAAAGCATTTAATTATAACATGTTAATTGTAACAACTATATGCTGAAAAATATTTTTAAATCATAAAAATAGTTATGATGTACTGATTCATTCAAAATATATAAGTACTCAACTTTTAGTAATCTAATTTTATGTTTCAACAACAAGTTTCCTTACAAAATGATTGATACTAATTTTTAAGTGAGCATATAATCATTAACTTATAATTTTTTATAATTTTATTTTATTTAATAAAAATCATTTTTGAGATAAGAAATTCAATATTATCTTATGGATATTTTTTGTGATTTATCTAAAAATATTTAATTATAGGGGAATGGTGAAATTAAAATGTTTCTAATATTATAAATATCATTCATTAAATATATTAATTTAATTAGTATTATTATGTTTCTAATTTGATATTCGATTACCTAGAGTCTAATTAAATTATAAATATTTTGATCAATAATATATAAATAATTATTATAATGGAATTTTCTATAATTAATTTTTTGGATTTTAAACAAATTTTTTATAAAAACCTGTTTTATACATGAATTTTCGTCATTACCTAATAAATTAAACAAATAATTATTGATTATTTTTTCTCAAATTGTTAGATGAATTATTAAATCAAATTTTTTAACATTTATTATAATGTTATAAAAGTAATATAATCGATTTAAATCAAATTTTATTCTCAAATGTATTTTTATAAATGGGGTTTTCATTATGTTCTATGTGTTTACTTAAAAGTAAATTTAACCAATTATAGAAAATTAATTTGGTAAAATGGATTCTATTTTTTTAATTAAATAATTAATATAATTTACTAGTTTAAACTTATTTTTTTCTCAATGTAAATATAAAAAATATTAACATTCTATTACCATGGAAAGGGTTAAAACATGTTCACATGGGTGTAAAGAATCTAATTTAGGAATACCAACCAAAAATATATAATTATTTTTTTATAAATACATTTAAATAGTAAATTATACTATCTTATATTTATTTTCATTCTGGGTCCACTTTCACATGAAAATGACCTTATATTGTCAAATATTTTAAGAAATTCCTCGTGTTTCATTTGCCTCGATTATGGAAGGCCACCTCTTATCCTCTCGTATTCACAAAATTTGAGACTTATAACTTGAAAATCACAATAATTAAAATCATTTTTTTTATTTATTCATCCAAAATCCTCTATATATCTCATTATACCAGTTTTTTAATCCATAAGGTGTAATCCAATGGAGGTCTCTCAATGAAGAGGTATAAATATAAATATAACTCCATTAATTATATTTCTCCTCATATTTACACTAAACTTTTGGTAGGTATAATGAAATGATGAATTAATTATCAAAAATATATTTTTATTTTCGTGTGATGATGGAAAAATATTTCCCACCTCTACTGTGGATGATTTATGATGAACTTATCGATCATGAATATATGTGGATTATGACATCCACATTGTAGTATGATTCATTTTCCATCACCATATTTCATTTATTTTTTAAAATATTTTAGATATAATTATTATATATTTAATATAAATAAATTTATATAAATTTTATTTATTATTTTCCTTTATTTCATTCCTTCCATCGAAAAAATGGAATCATTTCTCGTTTGAACGTAACAAATACTGTATCAACATTCTTATGTAATTAATTCATTATCACTTCATTATGTTAATGTTTATAAAAGTGTATCTAGTAAATATATATTATATTTATATCAAAATTATCAATGTTTAGGTGATATAATAATTATATTTTCATTTGTAAAATGACATTTTAACTAAAACATACATTAAAAAAAGTAATTGACATATGAAATCATTATGGTAATGAAATGTTATTAATTAATATGTGATATGATGTTATTAATAAAATAATTAAATGTATTTTAAGTATTATTAGGGTACTATAATATTGATATTATAAATTAAGATTTTATATAAATGAGTACAGTGGGTTTTTTTGTAAGAATGGATTTAGGGAATGGTTTTGGTCTCACAGTCTCATTTTTTAACTGAATTGTGTATGCTTAAATTTATATTGATGAAATAATTTTATCAATCACTCCATAATAACCTTTATTTTATTTCCCACTGGTTATCAATATATATTAAAAATTTTCCATTCATTTTCCTCAATATATGTACATAATAGGCCAAAAGAATATTTTTATATGAAAAATACCCATGTTTTTATCATCAGCTGGGAGTCTATTTATCCAATAACATATATTATTTAAATTATTTTAAATATTATTTTTAATATTATAAAATTTTTCTTTAAATTAATTTGAAACTATATGTTAAATTATTTAATATATTTTAAAAGTAATGTTCTTATCATTTTTGAAAGTTGGTATTCTTTACTTTTTACCGAATATGTGTGGGGTTTTATTATTCTAATGAAAAATAATTTATATATTTTCTCTATGGAATAAAAAATATTTTCCATGATTATTAATTTATATGTTTCCATATTTATTTAAAATGAAAATTATTTCCATAATTATTTCCATTTTTTATTTTAAATAATTTATCTCAATATAAAAAGTGTATTTTCTTTAAGAAATATTACATTGATCTTTTAAAGGTATTTTCATTTATAAAAATATCCATTTTTGTTTCTTATACATTACCTTTGTAATATATCTTCTTGTTAGATAGGTAAGTTAAATAATTTACTCTAGAAACAATAATTTTATGTGAGTGATGTTATTAAGAGGTTAAGGAATAGTTCTGGTGAATATAGGTCTCATTTAGAGCTCAGAGATCCATGTTTTGGGAAGATAGAAAAACAAAATTGATATCACATGTTTAGTAACTTCGATGTGGTTAAAATGGGTGGGGTGATCAAGTTCACGGTAAAGGGCCACACAGATCTATAACTAAGAATCCTATTCTAGACAATAGTTCAAGTCCCATAGACTTTTATTTGCAGAGGGAATTTTTATGGCCTTTATATGGTTAGTATAAACATGTTCCTATCCCATGTGAGGGGGTCCATTTTGGATACTTTATATCATGGTTAGTGAATTTTTTTTTCAATAGTGTGGCCAAACACTATGAACCATATGTTGGGTGAATTTTCATTTTTACCCTCTTTTATTTTAAACATAAACTACTTCTTTATTCCTCACTCCCATAATAGACCACATCTAGGGAATACTCCTAACTCTCTAAGGTAGGATTGGAAATACCTTATTAATATGATATATAATTATCTTGATATTAGATTCATTGGATTCATATCAGTACAATTTTCATTCCACATCCTTTCTTTTTTTGTTTATTCAACCATATTGGTCTCAATTTTCTTGTGATCTAATTTCCCAGTTTTAGAGCCCTTCAATTGTGCTTATTTGTTCAAATGTAGATCGATTAATGGATGATAATGGATGAAGAGAGTTATTCTAAGATAAGGTGAATTTTCTAATAATTTTTCTATAAAGTATCATTTTTCTATATGGTGAACAAATTTATCTTATCTAGACTCTTCTAGAGACACCTCTTAAATTTCAAGACAACCAAATAAAATGGTCTATACATTCTTATAATGGCCATAACAACCACTTTGTTAATATAAAATAATTAAAACCTTAATGTAGAACACCCCTAAAGGTGTTCCATGCCATATTTTCTATGATCCTCTATTAGCTAGAGTTAGTATCTCACAAATGGGTGAATTGTGTACCCAATAAAACATTCTATAAAAATAGGATTAAATAAAGTCATCTAATTTAATTTAAATATCCTAGTTAGTAAAATTTTAATATCAACATAAGATGTCGTATTTGAATATATTTCTCCAATATTAATGAAGTCTCAATTTAAAAAATTATGAAAAACTACATCACCTTTTGAAATTTTCTTTAACCACATAATTTTATAAACACTAATTAAGAATAACTATCAATGTGGTGGTTGTGTTAATAGTTTAAAACATATTCAATTTAAATAATTAAAATAAAATAAAACAAAACAAATAGTGGAATAAAAGATAAGTGGTTTGGTATCAAGACATGAATTAATCCTCTCCCCATGGAAATCACCTACTACCAAAATGATTATATAAAATAATCTATGATCCAGAACAAATATTTGGTGTACAATAAGGAATATGTCTATGTTACACAATAATGATTTTTCAGAACAGTGGACACTAAAACAAATATAGTCCTCATAGAGACCCCTTCCACAACATTTGGAAGACAGATATAAATAGATCTTAATATGATATCAATTATCATTCAGTAAATGTGAAATACATAGTGTGTCTTGTAGTAATTCAAATTGAACATAAACTTATCATAATGTAAAAAATTATTGATATAAAGATAAATTTATCGAATGTAGAAGGATTTTGTTTTTCTTGTATGATATGGTTTGAGTATTTGGACTCATTTAATGTGTCATGAAATGAAGATCAAGTCATTTTTCTAAAATTCATAGTAGAAAAGTGTGTCACAATCTCTTTCTTGTTCTGACTGTATGATGTGATCTAAATGATTGTGAATCTTCATGTTCCCTCAGTTGGGTGTAGTCTAGATGCATCGTGTAATTGCTCAGCATGTAGAACTATTGATGAATCTAGGAATATATATGGGTGTGTGTGTGTTTTCGTGTCTATTAGATCACGATTATAGATATGAATGAGGTTTTATTATACATATTTTAACAAAAATATGTTGTAATAATCTTTATGATATTATGTATCCTCTATATATAAGATAAAACATTCATTAATGAATTGCTTTAAAACATTTTAGAATAATCCATAAAATAAGTTTCAACATTATGTTTGATAATATAGTTGTTAGAAATATTTAATTGAAAATAAAAATATTTGTGGTGACTTAATAGAACAGTGACATAAACTATGTAATTGAGTCATCCTAATGGTAACTTATGTTAGTGGTGAGTTAGGCTAGTGGTTTCTTAGGCTTGTGGTAAGTCTTCTCCACAATTCCAATTACCCATTACTGTTGTATATCATCATCAATAATAATTTAAGTCTTGAGATAGGTCTTTATAACACTTATCTATATTTCTATATATCATCTCTAATGGTTGGTGTTTTCAACACTATCAAATTATCATTATTTCGGGGAAGAATAATTTACAGTAGGTATTTTCATTACATTTCCATATTTTCATTATCAAAGTGAGACATTACTAATGGAATATTATTATTGATGGGGACTCTTTCCCATACTGAACTACATTTCCAACCAGAAAATGATTTGTTCCCAATAGTGAGTCATTGATGGTTGGGAATCAATGTCAATAGTGTCTCATACATAGCCAAAATTTTTTAATTTTCCTTATAATGATTAATTTGACTATAAAATATAAAACTCATTAATATCATTATAAATGTGATTTTGTGATTATTAAAACTAGGATTCCAAAAAGCTCCCCCTTTGGATGATCAAATGACATGGACTTATATAAACATTATATCAATGGTAAGTAGAGTATCTTAATTAATTTAAAAAGATATTATCAATTAAAAAAATTTATCAAAGAACATAGTATGTTATCAATGATAAATAAGATACATAGGGTATCAAAGGTAGGATATTAAAGAAAATTATATATGAAATATTTTCCTAATATTCAGTAAGAAAAGAATCAATGAAACATAACTAAATAATATAATAAAAACGATAATTTATTCTCCCCATTTTGGGATTAAAAAAAATGTCATAATAAAACCAGAAATGAAAGGACACCAAATATAAATAACTAGAGGACTTCCATTAAGTTCATCCAAAATAGTCTTAACAAAATTTTAAACAAAAAAATACCAATCAAAGAAAAAAGTCAAACTTTAATTCTTCTATGGTTTGGTTGAAGTAACAAATAGTTCTTTTACATTCCCATTTTCTGATGAAAAAGGATCACTGTTGGAATCTGACGTAACCTATTTAATATCCATAAGAATAGATGTAATAGAATGAGTGTATCTAATGATATTTGGCTTATGGTCGTGAGGTTATCCCTTGGTATATAAATGATAATATAGTAAACAAGACAGTAGAGGATCATTGGGGTCTCTTGTCGCATTAGTCCTAATGTACTCTTCAGCTAATGTAGGAAGTTTCAGTTGAGCTATAATATTTATGGAATCTAGAGCCACCACAGTAGTTCTAGATACATGGATAAATCCTTTCATTAGAATTACAAAATCTATACTGATGAATCCACCTCTATCCATAACACTAAATAAATCCATTTTTTCTTCTAAGAACAGCTTAATCATTGGAGAAAATACCTATAACTTATTCACTTTATCATAAAATGCTGGATTAACAAGAGGCATACCCATATTTTCTGAAAGAATCAAAAAATGATCATATGAATCATGCTTTTTGTATATTTTTTTTGTTAATACTTGAGGGATTTTTTTGATTGTCTCTATTTTAGACTTCATGTATTTCATATACTTCCATAATATCATATGAACATGGTTACTATTATCCCTGATTTTAATGTGAAACTCATATTGTAAGTCAAGAACATCAATTGAAGAATAAGTAATATAGAATAATTATCTTTTTGCTGACATTATCATTTCAACATCAACAGGAGTTGAATGATGTTCACTTGATTTAAAATCCACTCAAGTAATATTTTCTATCCTTTCTATTAGGGCTTCTAGGTAGTCTATAAATGAAGGCTTCATTTCCTCTACTGTGGATCTCATAGCTTCAATCTATTTCTACAAATATCAATTTTCCACTTCTACATCTCTAATATAGAGCATAATAGAAGGCTAGGTATTCTGAATTACAATCCTTACTAAATTCCATGGATCCTTATCACAGATAATGGTTACCAAAGTAAGATTATTTTTCAACACAAAATAACATCTGATAAAATATTTTCTGTAAAAGAAACCATGTCACCATTTGGAGACCAAATCAATAGATACTGAATGAATAATAGGGATATGTTAGGGTATAGTAGTCTCATAAAATTTATGGTCATCAAAAGGTAACATCTCTAACAGACCCGGAACATCAATCTAATCAAGTTAAGGTGTCTTCTGATATTTTTCCTTTTGAATATCAGGGCCAACATTAATTGGTGGAATTAAAAAAATGATATCGCATTCCTTGAACATTTGGTCTATACAACCAACAAAAGTCATAAAATGATGTTTTACAACATGATAAATAGAAACTGTATATGCTACTATATCATGTAAAACGTTTTACTATTCAACTAATCTCTGTACAACCACTGCCTACTCAAAAACACCATGTTCAACTTGCATCATCTCACTACCTATATTCTTCCCAATAGACTGCACTACAAATTTTTGAAAATCATGAGTAGGCACATTAATAATTTTTCCAATCGTCAGATAAACTAGGTGATATAACCAAATTTTGGGTTTCTCCTCTTCAACTGATGATCATTTCTCTCCTCTATGAGATAGGTTTATATCTTCGTGAAGGATGGGTATCTTATTATATATAGAGATAGATAAATTTGGGGAAGAAATAATATCCAAAGGTATATCTAAATCATCAGGTCTAATGCATCCATGAGGAATATTTGAAACACCATGACTATCATCTTTATTTCAATTTCCATTTCCATTATCCTCATCTTTTTTCATTCTTCTTCTCCTTCTGAATTTCTAATTTCACCATTTTCCTCATAATTCATGCAGGTTTTTTTGAATTGTTCTTCACATATTACGTATTTTACATCCTCATGATTACATTATTCTAAGAGTCTATATAAAATAAAGAGATAACATGGTGGAAAAGTAGAACCAAATGATAGAGAAAGAAAGATCTGTTGTAAATTTGGGTTACTACCTTCATCCATAGAAAATTCACTTTCATTTTCACCAGAGGTTGTATCCCAACAATTCTATTTATCTGAATATTCTATAACATCATCTAGATAAATTTTAGCATCCATAAAGTTATTTTCTCTAGATGGATTAACAACATTATTAAAATCATCATATAGTATCCTACTATCATCAACCCACTGTTTTCTCTACGGATTCAAACCGATGTTCATCCTTTTATAAATTATCCTTCTGATGAAGAAACTTCCATAGTCAACTCTTGAATATACACCTTCATCAACTAGACCACTTGTTTTTAGAATATCCCAAATAATCATGGGGTAAATTATAGAATTTGACCTATATTAAGTCTCACACATTTCAACCATGTGAAGCAATAGATATCTAGAGAAGTTAATCTTTTATATTCTTTTTAAAAGACATAATATTTAACCATCATGATACCTCAATATAGAAAACTAATATTTTCATGGACATATTTTCTAATGGATAAACATGAAAGTAAGTTGAAATTAATCATCATGTTCTATTAGAATCTAATCACCAATTCACTAAGAATAGGTATATTTATAAAATGTTCTTCAATATCACTAGAATGATGCCTTGGTAACAATTTAAAACTCATTCATGAGGAACCTATAAACATATTTCCAATTTATCTGAGCAGAACACATCTTTATTGTCATTCACCTTACTTCTCACCCAGTCTTCTTATTCTTTGATACCATAATTAAATAACATAGAGAAATGATACACTATCCATGGATATAAAGGACAATGGTTATTGGAGATCATCTTTATCAATCATTGATCATGTAGAAATTTTAGCACACAAATTTTTTTTGAAAGAACCCACCCATCTTGAACAACTTTTTCTGGAATTACTACATACATTGAAATCTTAGGATTCACTAGCTAAACTGCAAAAGGATGAAAAGTATCTCAATTATACATTGTTGAAGGATATTACTCCACCAAATAAGTTAATATATGTCTATTCACTCTAGCAATGGAAATTAGTTCTACAATCTCATTGAATAGAAATGGAATGAATATGGTTTAGAGGAATGGTTTGTAACACAATGCAGAAGAATTACTTGTGAGTGAAAAGTGTGTAGGAATTAGACACACATCTTATTTATATCATTTTAAGATATTAGGGATTCATAAAATAATAAATGAAAAAAATAAACATTTGAATCTAATTGAAAATTAATTAATTAATTAAATAATCAGTTTAAATTAAAATAAAAACAGTGGCTAGAAAAAATAGCAGTATAATTGGAAATGGAAAAAACATATTCCAATGGTATGTAAATGTAAACATTATGTAAAAACAAATTATGTGTTACATTTCATGGATTAGAAAAAAAAATAGTAATTAGTGACTGTTCAATGTTGATTAAACTCAATGGATATTAAATTTTCATTGGTGAGTATGTTTTTGAGGGTGGTTAATTTTTCAAGGGTAGGTAAAGCTCAATGTTTTGTAAAACTAAATAGTGGGAAACACTCAATGGAATGCACAACTCAATATAGGGTATAACTCAAGGTTGAGTCCCAAAAAATTAAACTTAACCAATTTCAATCATTCGTAATTAATGTTTGGTGTAGTTCCTTCTCTCAGAATTCAAAGGCTATGTAAGTATATCCACAAGATGATGTTCAATACCAATGTATTCAAGAGTATTATTAACCTTTGGAAGATGGTCTCTCAAAAAGTGTTATCTTACATCAATATTTTTTGTTCAAGAGAAAGATAAAAGGTTTTAGAAATTTTTATAGCACTTTTTTGTATGAATTTATGAGCACGTGTATTAATTGATATCCATAGTCGATTAATGTTTCATTTATCCAAAAAATATGAAACAAGTAAATTTCCAAAATGATGGCATTTTATAGATGTGATTTATCTATCTAGCATACAACTACTAAAATATGCATCTGAATAACTAACTAAATCAAATTATTTTCATCTTAGATAGAATAGTATATAATTGGAATTATATTTGAGATATTTAGAAAATATTTTTACCACATTCATGTTTTTCTCTTTTGGGTTTTGTTGATAGAAATCACACATACACACACTAAACATTTTGTCTATCTATGTAGAAGTTCAGTAGATATGACATCCTATCATAGCTCTGTAACTATTTTGATCGACTAATGTCATAGAATAATCAAGATCATAATTATAGGTAATACTCATAGTATTATAATTCATCTTAGTTCTATACAAATTAAAATATTTGAAAACAAATTTTTTAAATTTACATTTATTTAAAATAATTAATTCCTTCTTTTGCAAAATATGAGAACCAAACAAAAGTTCACCCATTATACTCATTTCAAACTAATTTTGAATAATTTTTTAATATTTAAAACATAATTAATTTTTAAATATCCAAAAATAATATATCTATATAAATTTGAACAACTTAATCATCTTTTAATATTATTTTTATAAAAGGGCTAGGATCATATATACATGCTGAAAATTCTATTGAAATAAGAAACGATATGACTCTATCAAACCATGCTATACAAGCTAGTTTCAAAATATAAAAGATTTTTTAAAAAATAAAACATGACTTGACAAAAATGAATTTAGATGTATATGGGGTTTTCCAACAAATAAAATCCCCCAACGTATACCCATACAAGAATTCAATTTTTGCATTAATTTGATAAAGTTTGAATTATAGATGTGATTCATAGGATAAAATTATTATAATGTCTTCAATTTGGGTTATAGGTAAGAATGTATCATCATTTTTATTTCACTATCCTTGATTATATACTTTTCCAACTAGTATTGCATTTTTTATTTCCATTTTTCAAAATCCATCAACTTTTTGTTTCTAAACACCCATTTAATGTTTATAGTCATGGTTTCATTGGGTACATCAATAAGTTCTCATAATTGTTTTATTTTAAATAAATTAATTTATTATTGCATATACATCACCCAATATTCTTCATTAATTGAATCATTGATGTTCATATGTTTTAGATATGACAATAAAGCTTGATGTTCAACCGAGATCCTTAGTGATGATCTAGTTTGTGAACCTCAATCTAAGTCTCCAACAACTGAATCTAATGAGTTTAATTTAGGAGTATTAATAGAACTAGATGAAGAATGATTCATAAAATAAGGGTCTTGTATAGGTTTAGCTTCATGTTATTCAAGTTCCTCATAACTGGTTCATTTTTCTTTTTGAGTTACAGTATAACTAAAAGGCTTGAAGTTTATGTTCAATGATGATAAATAAACCTCAAGGCTTTATAAATGAGTATTAGGATCATGTGTATTTATCTCATCAATTTTGACATGAACAGACTCTTCCACAGTCATGGTACTTTAAAATTAAACTATATAGGATTTACTATATGTTGAATAGTCAAGGAAAATTATTTCATCACTTATGGTGGAAAAATTTTCCACATTATCCATAGTGTTAAGAATGAAAACTTTGAAACTGAGTAATCTAAACTAATTAACCATAGGATTTATAATATTCAAAATTTTTGAAGGTCTTTTCTTCATGATTTGTCTAATAAAATAATTATTAATTATATATGAGGATATATTCCCACCCTCTTCCCAAAAGTAGATATGTATGTAACACCCCAAGCTTCCACTGTACGTTTCCCTTCGAATAATGCAATAGCGTGTGTTGTACGCAACCTCGAGCTCTAACACACACCACAAATAATTAAACTAGCCGTTTTGAATAGTAATACCTACTTTTTGAAATTTTATAAATTTTATTTATCAAAATGGACTTCATTTTTGGATTTGGAATATTGAAATTAGCCTATGTTGAATTTTTGGTATTTTTCTGAGAACTTCTAAATTTTTATGAATAGTGAAAAATACTTAAAAACAACTTTTTTAATCAAAATAATTTATAGTGATAAATTATAATATTTAGTGGTTTTGAAGTATAATTAGAATATATTTTTACCATTTTATCAAATGGTGGTCATTAGAATTAATTTAACATTGAAATTGGACATAAACAATTGTCAATCTTTTGATATAAATTGTTTCTTAAAAACACGCTATTTGTTGTAACAATGGGAATTAATTATAAAATTAATTAATACAACTTATATGTTTGGAATTTTTTAAAATAGACATCATTTTTGAATTCGGAATATCAATTATAGCTTAGGGTGAAATTTTGGCCTTATTCTGAAAAACTTCAATTTTTGATGAATAGTGAAACCACTAAGTGGTTGTTAAAAACTGATTTTTCGTTAAAATGAAATATTACCACTTCTGTGATTTGATTTTCAAAAATCCGACATACATGGTTGTTATTAAGAAGTAAAATGTGGTTCAATGAGATTAAAATAAATTTTTGGTGAATAGTAACTTTTATGTTCTTAATCGCGATTAGAGGTAATTAGTGCAGTTTAAGGTAAAAATAATGTTTTAATAATATGAGATGAGCTTGACACTTGTCCTACTCCTATTGGATGAGTCATGGCCGACCAATAAAACCCATGGGTCAACTTGGGGACCCCATGGATCCACTTTAGTTGGAAAATGACATTAATATATATTTATTTAATGTTAAAATTAAATTGACACAAACATGAGTTGTTTTACTAAAACAGTTTTTAAGTGGGGTTACACAAATAAAAATTTTGACTATAAATATTCTTTAGAAATCTAAAATGATTTCCTACATCATAGTATTTTTTTGTAATTTTTAGTCATTAAATAAATTAAATTATATATGACATCATTATGATGCAGCGATGACCTCATTATTTGACGATTTAAATAAAATGAGAAGATAATGCAAAATCCAAGGCATACACTTGTCCAAATCCTATTGTATGAGGATATTTCGAACCCTTATCACCTTATCCAGGAATTATATAAGTGTGGGACCTTTATAATCCGAAAAGCATTGTATAATAATGTAACATTTCAATCTTTTCAAAAGAGCCCCTCCTCTCCTCTTATAAAAGGCCCCCACCTCTACCACCTTATCCACACATCCAAGCCTTTTGGTTCGGACAACCTCTGCCCAAATACTCTCCCAACTTTTCTCCCTTAATCCTAGAAGCTTTACTTTAGTCAGAAAGCCATCCTACGGAGTCCTTTTGATCAAATCAAAAGGAAGAACCCGAAGAAGAGGTAACATTTTCATCACCCTCTTTCAATTTTCTTTCTTCTTCCACTCCCTCTTTGTTTATTATTTCAATTCTAAAATTATAACTCCAGTATCTTCTATATACTGTGATGTTATTATAAATATTGAACAACCATATTCAGTATTCTACCTATCATTTGAATGACATGTCACCATACGTGCGTACGTACGGCTTACCGTCTCCACGTCGTGGTGTAATTGTTATTCAATATATTATTATTTAGATGGGTATAATAATGATATGTAATTCATGTAAATAATAAATATAACATGATAATGATTCTGTATATATGATATACTATCCAATTATATATTATTTTAATATCAAAATAATGATATTGTCGCTCGTGCGTACGTACGGACTACCGTCTCCACGAACGCGATGAGATTCATTCTCCGTCGTATCCATTCATGTATAATTATCATTTGATGATTTAAAAATAATGTTTAAGGACATGATATCATTCTGGATATGAATAAGATACAACCTATCCATGAAAAACACGACTTACGTAACAAAACATATAAAAGAAAACGAGTAAGTTAACACCCGAAACAATGATAAATCTAAGATATTATTAACAAACCAATGTTAAAAGATCATATATGATATCATATGAATGTATATGATTCTTGTATAATTTAATAACAATTATTTCACCATTATACAGGAGGTTAACCTACCCCAACCAAGGAAAATTACAAGGTAAGGGTTTACTTCACAACCTCTTCATTATCCAAGGTTGTTTATACATAATTATCTACTGGGACCTCGTTATCATCCACATCCATGTTTCTTAAAAATGTCTTTCAAAACATTTTTACTATTAAATGGGAAATGGGTTAAAGTCATTTATACCCCTATACGTTTTTTAAAGGAATCTTACCGTCTTTTTCCAAACAATGTACTTTTTGACCTTTTTTACAAATTTAAGGTAAGGATGTTTTTTTTACTTATACGGCGGGTGCGGCTATTTTCCGCCATTATAACTTCGTCGAAGCTTCCCTAACAAGCTTATAAGACTATTTTCAAAGTAAATGTATTATTTTATAATTATATAACATTTAAAGGATTTCAAAAAGGAGAGATATTTCTCTCAAATAGCTTTGATTTCATCCATGTCAACATCCTTTGACGGGTTTTAAGTTTAATTGAAATTGATTTATGATACAAAGCTTCCATTGAACATTTTGTGAAATATTTGACTGTGGATGTGTTATTTTATACCATCCATAGTTTATGGAGAAATTTTTGACATTTCGTATGCTAGTTTTAATACGAATATTTATGTTATGTTTAAACCTATTCATATGAGGAATGTATTGGACTTAATATGTGACGGGTGGAGCCCGCTATAGATCCTCGATGCATCGGTAGGTCTCATGAGACAAATAGACGTGGAATTGGCCGAGGCCCTTTCCCAATTTGATTTATGGTTTTGGCCGAGGCCTTAATCATTTTAGACGTCTTGGCCGAGGCCTTGATAAAATGATTCAGAATGCCTGGCATTATATATTCCCTCATTATGAAAGTGGTTATTGCTATTTCATGTGATTATTCGTCTAGTAAAATATCCATGTAAGTAAGTAATGGCATTATTTTATTTTAATTTTTCCATATTATTCTTAAGTTCAAGTTCAATAAGGCTTTTGTTTTAGTTATACATTGCCTTAAATGCTTATGTTTTCTTATAAAAGCATCCGCAATATTGTTATCCTTACTGAGCATCTGAGCTCACCCCTTTCAATGTTTTAATATTTTCCAGGATGTGAAGAAGTGTATTATGACTGACTTGCAAGAATAGTCAGTGAGGATATGAGTGTGGACTATGAAGACCATGTTATTGTAGTTTTTTTTACTTTTTGATGTAATGAAAGACTTATGAATGTATCTAGTGTTTCCAAGGCTACTAAACTAATCGGTCTTTCGAGACTTGATCTTTTTTGATCATGCCAATGTTACGAAGTAACGCACCGGATCTGAGTAGCTGGGGTCGGGGCGTTACAGTTGGTATCAGAGGCAGTTTAGTACTAACCTTGGAAGCTAGATTTAGATAAACTCTGATTAGAGAACATATCCCGAAGATAGACTTTGAGGATTAGTATAGAAAAACTTCCTAGAATTTTGGTATTGTAGTGATGTTGTGAGTTTTCCGAGCAATACATCCCTGTCTGGATACGAGCAGGTAGAGGCGGCTCTGGCACAGATGTACCTAGGGGTAAAACCCGAAAACACCACTTTGAGCTAGACTCGAACGGGAACTGGTGCACGACAACGGGCCTTGCTGCACTCTTTGTTACGACACTCCCGGGAGATATTCTTTGGATAATTCCCATTTTCTTTACAAACCACTATGAAGGGTTACGAGTATATACTTCCTCAAAGAAAACATTTTTATAATTATGGATTATATCCATAATTAGTTCAATTTATGTTAAGTGTTTTACAAGTATGGAATTATGTATTTTGATTCATGAACTAATCTAGTTTATGCCATTATTTAGAAATGGCGCCTAGTGGAAGGAATGGAAACTGTATCAATGCACGCACTCCGTGTAGGGATTTCCCTCCTGGTCAGGATAATTATGGTGGAGCTAGTGATACAACTGGTGCTGATCAGCTTCTCACCGTACTGGGACAACTCACGCAGGTTATGAATAACAACCTTACTCGTATAGAGCACCCTGATCCGCAACGTGGAGGATCAATGCTAGACCGTTTCATGAGGCAACAACCGCCAACCTTCAATGGGATTACAAATCCTATAGTAGCTGAGGAATGGATAAATTCCTTAGAGAAAATATTCCATTCCTTGGGGAGTAGTGAAAGGGAGAATGTTGTCATGGCAGTTTACCACCTCACTAGAGATTCCGATCAATGGTGGTCACTAATTCAAAACACAAAGGAAGATGATGAATTAACAAACATGGAATGGCAGGAGTTCAAAAAGCTGCTCTTAGAAAAATACTTTCCTCGAGACCATCGAGCGGATATGGAAAGGCAATTTCTGAGTCTGAGGCAGAAGGAGGATGAGAATGTCGCAAAGTATGAGGCTAACTTTACAAGGTTATCAAGGTATGCTGCAGATTACATACGTAACCCAAAAAGTAAGACTGGTCGTTTCTTTGATGGGTTGAAACCATTTCTCCGTCGAGATTTAGTATCACAAACCTTCTCTTCATACGAAGGTATTGTCTCGTGTGCTATCAAGACGGAAAAGGAATTCTCTAAGTCTTATGACTTTAAATCAATGAAAGATAAGAAGCGATCCGCTGAAAACTCTGGGAAAGGAAATAAGGAAATAGGGAAGAAGGGTAGAAATGAATTTCCACCCTGTGATAATTGTGGTAGGAAGCACCCTGGTGCCTGTCTAAAAGGAAAAGTAGTATGTTACAAGTGTGGTGAAAAAGGCCACCAAGCTCATGAATGCAAGGGAAAGAAAGCGTTTGTCAACGTGGAATGTTATAATTGTAGAGAGAAGGGACATTATGCAAATGAATGTCCTAAGCGTCAGGGGAACTTACCTCAGAAGAGGCCAAGGGATCAAGGCCAGGCTTATGCTATCACTAATGCTGAGGTGGAAGCTCCGAAAGACATGGTGGCAGGTAATTTAATGGTTTCCTCAAGTTTAGAAAATTCATTATTTGATTCTAGATCATCACATTGTTTCATATCTTCCCAGTTTGCTAAGAAAATTAGATATTTCCAATTTGATTTAACAAGGGAGTTGTCGGTCAAAACCCCTAAGGGATGTATTGTTGCAACAAAGTTTTGTCGATTAGTTCCCATTAGAGCACCTAAATGTTCTTTACCTGCTGATCTCATCGTCATACCCATGATTGAATTTGATATAATCCTCGGTATGGATTGGCTTTCGGACCATGATGCAAAAATTTATTGTAAGAGGAAAGAGGTTACGATTCTTGATGATGATGATAAGGAACACTTTATCTTTAGAGCAGAATCGTCACCACATAATTCTTATCTAGATCCACCCCCAGTAGCTCAACTAAATTCAATTATTGGGGAGGAAGAGAAGCAAATTACTAAGGATGAGGAAAGGAATATTCAAATAGAGGATGTACCTATTGTGAGTGAATATGTTGATGTGTTTCCGGAAGATTTACCTAGACATCCTCCAGAACGAGAAGTTGAGTTTTCCATTGATTTAATTCCTGGATCAAGGCCCATATCGAAGACCCTTATAGAATGGCCACTGTGGAATTAGTTGAACTAAAGAATCAACTAGAGGAATTGAGTAATAAGGGATTTATTCGCCCTAGTGTTTCTCCTTGGGGAGCCCCTGTTCTTTTTGTTAAGAAGAAAGATGGATCTATGAGGTTGTGCATTGATTATAGGGAGATCAATGCTATAACAATAAAGAATAAGTATCCACTACCTCGCATTGATGATTTGTTTGACCAACTGCATGGAGCTCAATACTTTTCAATGATTGACCTTCGGTCTGGATACCATCAGTTGTGTGTGAAGAAGGAAGACGTTCCCAAGACAGCATTTCGAACAATGTACGGGCATTACGAATTTACAGTAATTCCTTTTGGATTGACTAATGCACCCTCTGTTTTCATAGATCTAATGAATAGAGTTTTCAAGGAATATCTTGATGACTTTGTAGTGGTATTTATTGATGATATCTTGGTATACTCCAAAAGCCACGAAGATCATGAAAATCACTTACGCATTATCCTGAAGACTCTTAGAAGACATGAATTATATGGGAAATTTAGAAAGTGTGAATTCTGGCTTCATGAGATTTCTTTTCTTGGCCATATTGTCTCTAAGGATAGAATTTCCGTTGATCCTTCTAAAACCAAGGAAATCCAAGAATGGCCAGCACCGACAAGTATAACTGAGGTACGCAGATTTATTGGTTTAGCAGGTTATTATCGACGTTTCGTCCAGAATTTTGCCAGATTCGCTAACCCATTGACAAAGCTCACACGTAAAGGGATTAAATTTGTTTGGACAAAAGAGTGTGAAGAATGTTTTGAAGAACTAAAGAGAAGATTAGTCAATGCCCCTGTATTGACTCTACCATTGGGGAATGATGGGTTTGTTATTTATAGTGATGCATCAAAGAAAGGACTTGGTTGTGTCCTTATACAGAATGATAAGGTCATTGCCTATGCATCACGACAGCTAAAAATTCATGAGAAAAACTATCCTACTCATGATCTTGAGTTAGCACCTGTGATATTTGCTTTAATGATATGGAGACATTACCTCTATGGTGAAAAATGTGAGATTTATACTGATCACAAGAGTTTGAAGTATATTTTCACACAAAAAGAACTCAACATGAGGAAAAGGCGATGGCTTGAACTACTCAAGGATTATGATCGCACGATACATTACCACTCGGGGAAGGCAAACAAGGTGGAAGATGCTTTGAGTAGAAAAGACCATGGAGTTTTGAATGTGATGAGAATTGAAAGGGATCCAATTTTCTTGGATCTAGTGAAGATGGACATGGGAATAACTAGGGAAGGTGAAACATCAATGCTTTTTCAAATGGTTGCCAAACCATCATTACTAGAAAGGATTAAGAGTTCTCAGACCAATGATGAAGAATTTCAGAAGAAGATTAAAGGTGTGCATGATGGAAGATTAAGGGATATTGTGTATAAGGATGGAATTTTGAAATTCGGGAAGAGACTTTGTGTTCCCGATATACCTGATCTAAAAAGGGAATTGTTGGATGATGCTCGTAGTTCCAACTTCTATATACACCCTGGGAGCACCAAAATGTATAGAGATTTGAAGGAACATTTTTGGTGGGACAATATGAAGAGGGAGATTGCTGATTTTGTGTCGAGGTGTATGGTTTGTCAACAAGTGAAAGCTGGAAGGCAACATCCTGGTGGAGTATTGCAACCTCTTACCATACCTGAGTGGAAATGGGATAATATTATGATGGACTTTGTCATGGGACTACCAAAGACTCCTAGAAGGAATGATGCAATATGGGTCATTGTTGATCGACTTACTAAGTCAGCACATTTTCTGGCTATACGGGAGGATCTACCACTTGAACGTCTAGCGAGAGTATATATTAATGAAGTTGTAAGACTTCATGGAGTACCCCTATCGATTGTTTCTGATCGTGATCCTCGTTTTACTTCAAGATACTGGAAAAGTCTTCAAAAGGCCTTGGATACTGAACTTCGTTTGAGCACTGCCTATCACCCTCAAACAGATGGACAATCAGAACGGACTATTCAAACCTTAGAAGACATGTTGAGATCATGCTCTCTTGACTTTCAGGGTATGTGGGATCAATATTTACCACTGGTAGAATTTTCCTATAACAATATCTTCCATTCGAGTATTCAGATGGCACCATATGAAGCGTTATACAGAAAGAGATGTTGTACACCAACCTGTTGGGATGACGTTGGTGAAAGAAAACTTGTAGGCCCAGAACTGGTGGAGGAAACGGTGGAAAAGGTGAAAGTAATCCAAAATCACATCAAAGCAGCTCAAAGTAGGCAGAAGAGAAATGCCGATAATCGAAGGAAGGATTTGGAATTTCAAGTCGGTGATCATGTTTTCCTGAAGGTATCTCCATGGAAGGGAGTCATACGTTTGGTAAGAAAGGTAAATTGAGTCCCATGTAAATCGGACCTTTCGAAATTCTAGAACGAATTGGGGCTGTAGCTTACCGATTGGCAATGCCTCCAAGTATCTCCAAAGTTCACGATGTGTTCCACGTATCTCTGTTGAGGAAATATATGCCTGACCCAACGCATGTACTCACCTATGAGGAATTAGAACTGGAACCCGATCTTTCCTATTGTGAAGAGCCCGTCAGGATTCTTGATGTGAGGGAGCAGGTGCTGAGAAACCGGACGACTCGTCTGGTGAAGGTTTTGTGGAGAAATCATAAAATGGAAGAGGCAACGTGGGAACCTGAGGAATTTATGATGAAAAACCACCCGAGTCTTTTTATGCAGTAATACCCTAGAAATTGCGAGGACGCAATTATTTGAAGGAGGAGAGAATGTAACACCCCAAGCTTCCACTGTACATTTCCCTTCGAATAATGCAATAGTGTGTGTTGTACGCAACCTCGAGCTCTAACACACACCACAACTAATTAAACTAGCCGTTGTGAATAGTAATTCCTACTTTTTGAAATTTTATAAATTTTATTTATCAAAATGGACTTCATTTTTGGATTCGGAATATTGAAATTAGCCTATGTTGTATTTTTGGTATTTTTCTGAGAACTTCTAAATTTTTATGAATAGTGAAAAATACTTAAAAACAACTTTTTTAATCAAAATAATTTATAGTGATAAATTATAATATTTAGTGGGTTTAAAGTATAATTAGAATATATTTTTACAATTTTATCCAATGGTGGTCATTAGAATTAATTTAACATTGAAATTGGACATAAACAATTGCCAATCTTTTGATATAAATTGTTTCTTAAAAACACGCTATTTGTTGTAACAGCGGGAATTAATTATAAAATTAATTAATACAACTTATATTTTTGGAATTTTTTAAAATAGACATCATTTTTTAATTCGGAATATCAATTATAGCTTAGGGTGAAATTTTGGCTTTATTCTGAAAAACTTCAATTTTTGATGAATAGTGAAACCACTAAGTGGTTGTTAAAAACTGATTTTTCGTTAAAATGAAATATTACCACTTCTGTGATTTGATTTTCAAAAATCCGACATACATGGTTGTCATTAAGAAGTAAAATGTGGTTTAATGAGAATAAAATAAATTTTTGGTGAATAGTAACGTTTCAGTTCTTAATCGCGATTAGAGGTAATTAGTGTAGTTTAAGGTAAAAATAATGTTTTAATAATATGATATGAGCTTGACACTTGTCCTACTCCTATTGGATGAGTCATGGCCGACCAAGAAAACCCATGGGTCAACTTGGGGACCCCATGGAGCCACTTTAGTTGGAAAATGACATTAATATATATTTATTTAATGTTAAAATTAAATTGACACAAACATGAGTTGTTTTACTAAAAAAAATTTTAAGTGGGGTTACACTGATCCAAATTTTGACTATAAATATTCCTAAGAAATCTAAAAAGAGTTCCTACATCATAGTATTTTTTTTATAATTTTTAGACATTAAATAAATTAAATTATATATGACATCATTATGATGAAGCGATGACCTCATTATTTAACGATTTAAATAAAATGAGAAGATAATGCAAAATCCAAGGCATACACTTGTCCAAAGCCTATTGGATGAGGAGATTTCGAACCCTTATCACATTATCCAAGAATTATATAAGTGTGGGACCTTTAGAATCCTAAAATAATTGTATAATAATGTAACATTTCAATCATTCCAAAAGAGCCCCTCCTCTCCACTTATAAAAGGCCCCCACCTCTACCACCTTATTCACACTTCCAAGCCTTTTGGTTCGGCCAACCTCTGCCCAAATACTCTCCCAACTTCTCTCCCTTCATTATAGAAGCTTTACTTTAGTCAGAAATCCATCCTAAGGAGTCCTTTTGATCAAATCAAAAGGAAGATCCCGAAGAAGAGGTAACATTTTCATCACCCTCTTTCAAGTTTCTTTCTTCTTCCACTCCCTCTTTGTTTATTATTTCAATTCTAAAATTATAACTCCAGTATCTTCTATATACTGTGATGTTATTATAAATATGGAACAACCATATTCAGTATTCTACCCATCATTTGAATGACATGTCACCATACGTGCGTACGTACGGCTTACCGTCTCCACGTCGTGGTGTAATTGTTATTCAATATATTATTATTTAGATGGGTATAATAATGATATGTAATTCATGTAAATAATAAATATAACATGATAATGATTCTGTATATATGATATACTATCCAATTATATATTATTTTAATATCAAAATAATAATATTGTCGCTCGTACGTACGTACGGACTACTGTCTCCACGAACGCGATGAGATTCATTCTCAGTCATATCCATTCAAGTATAATTATAATTTGATGATTTAAAAATAATGTTTAAGGACATGATATCATTCTGGATATGAATAAGATACAACCTATCCATGAAAAACATGACTTACTTAACAAAACATATAAAAGAAAACGAGTAAGTTAACACCAGAAACAACAATAAATCTAAGATATTGTTAACAAAGCAATGTTAAAAGATCATATATGATATCATATGAATGTATATGATTCTTGTATAATTTAATAACAATTATTTCACCATTATACAGGAGGTTAACCTACCCCAACCAAGGAAAATTACAAGGTAAGGGTTTACTTCACAACCTCTTCATTATCCAAGGTTGTTTATACATAATTATCTACTAGGACCTCGTTATCATCCACATCCATGTTTATTAAAAATGTCTTTCAAAACATTTTTACTATTAAATGGAAAATGGGTTAAAGTCATTTATACCCTTATACGTTTTTGAAAGGAATCTTACTGTCGTTTTCCAAACAATGTACTTTTTGACCTTTTTGACAAATGTAAGGTAAGAATGTTTTTTTTACTTATACGGCGGGTGCGGCTATTTTCCGCCATTATAACTTCGTCGAAGCATCCCTAACAAGATTATAAGAATATTTTAAAAGTAAATGTATTATTTTATAATTATGGGACTTTTAAATGATTTCAAAAAGGAGATATATTTCTCTCAAATAGTTTTGATTTCATCCATGTCAACATCCTTTGATGGGTTTTAAGTTTAATTGAAATTGATTTATGATACAAAGCTTCCATTGAACATTTTGTGAAATATTTGACTGTGGAGGTGTTATTTTATACCATCCATAGTTTATGGAGAAATTGTTGACATTTCGTATGCTAGTTTTAATATGAATATTTATGTTATGTTTAAACCTATTCATATGAGGAATGTATTGGACTTAATATGTGACGGGTGGAGCCCACTATAGCTCCTCGATGCATCGGTAGGTCTCATGAGACAACTAGACATGGAATTGGCCGAGGCCATTTCCCAATTTGATTTATGGTTTTGTCCGAGGCCTTAATCATTTTAGACGTCTTGGTCTAGGCCTTGACAAAATGTTTCAGAATGTCTGGCATTATACATTCCCTCATTATGAAAGTGGTTATTGATATTTCATGTGATTATTCATCTAGTAGAATATCCATGTGAGTAAGTAATGTCATTATTTTATTTTAATTTTGCCATATTATGCTTAAGTTCATGTTCAATAAGGCTTTTGTTTTAGTTATACATTTCCTTAAATGCTTATGTTTTCTTATAAAAGCTTCCGCAATATTGTTATCCTTACTGAGCATCTGAGCTCACCCCTTTCAATGTTTTAATATTTTCCAGGATGTGAAGAAGTGTATTATGACCGACTTGCAAGAATAGTCAGTGAGGATACGAGTGTGGACTATGAAGACCATGTTATTGTAGTTTTTTTACTTTTTAATGTAATGAAAGACTTATGAATGTATCTAGTGTTTCCAAGGATACTAAACTAATCGGACTTTCGAGACTTGATCTTTTGTGATCATGCCAATGTTACGAAGTAACGCACCAGATCTGAGTAGCTGGGGTCGGGGCGTTACAATGTATGTTATATTCCTTAAGTATAGTCGGGTGTATCTTCTTTTGTTTTATTTTCCCCTTTCTATAACTACATTCTGATGAGGGGTCCTTGGATCATAAAAGTTATGACTGTATATATTTTTTGATAAAAATTATTCAATGATTTGATTTTAAAACTCGTGTATATGGTCACTTCTTAAGGAATTTTTTCTAATTCCACGTGGGTTATCTATAGATTTAGTATACTTGGTAAAATAAGAACAAGATTTACTTTTTTGAGATAATATTAATACAAAAGTATACCTAGAAAATTATTCTACAGGTATATCGATAGAGTGATTCCCATTTATAATAGAGACTCTATATGTTCCAAACTTTTCTTTGGGAACAATCATAAGAGGTTGAGAAGTGGAATCATATTTCCTTAATTTAAAATAAATCTTTTTCTACTTCCATTTTTTAAAAGGGATACATACTTTTTTATTTGTGAGTTCATTTTTGGGTAGATCCCTAACAAACACATTCATATTAAGAATTATAAGTGAGTGTGTATTATTTTATCTGGTTCTCTTATTCGAATGAAATGATTCTATTTGAATGTCAAATAAGAAAAAAGAAATTTTTGAAATCAAATATTCATTGATAATAATATAGTCATTATCATTTCATAAATTTGTAAATACTAAATATTTTTTAGAATTATAAACATTCCAATAATTATTTTCAATTTTTACATGTAAAAAATCCTTGTGTAATTTTGATATGCTAAGAAGTTTATATTTTTTCCAATCAACAAAATTTACATTAGAATTTAAAACTGAGTTGGTGTTACCAATTTGACCAAGGCGAATGATCTTTCCTTAAGAATTATCACCAAGGTGACATTCCCACCATTAGGCTTTATAATATTCTTGAAACTCCTATAGTCTCATTTAATATGTAATGAATAATAGTTGTCCATGTACTATAGATCCCTATAAGAAATCTTCAGGCATCTTTCCTATAAGAAATTTTTATTATAGAAATAACTTTGGTAGATAGATTTTATTAGGTCCAGATATGTTATAGATTAAAGCCATAGGAATACATATTTTTTTAATGGTTTCCTATAATAATATAGAAAATCGTTGAAATGTATACTTAATTAGTTCCACATTAAAAATAAATAAGAAAAGAGTTTCTAGAATAGGACATAGGAATAAATGTGCTTCAAAAACTGATCTATTTCCATGTTGATATAATATACGAGTAACATATTTTGGATCATTTCGTTTTCAAAATATTTGAGTATGTTTTTATCGACCATTTAAAAAATGTTCCATGTCCTTTTTTATGTTTATCAGTTGACATCTTCAGTTAATTCTATATATTTATTAAATGGGAATTTTTTGTTTTTATCTACAATACGATTAGCTTTATCCTTGTTAGAAATGTCATAGTGTTTCTTAAGAATTCTTTATTTGTCTTTAGAATCATTAAATGATTTCTCATGAATTTTTTTATATTAAAAAATTTCTTCTTTTCACATTTTATCATCATTTTCATTTTAAGAGTGATCAAAATTATGTAATAGATATAAACAAGGCTCCACATAAACATTTATCATGAAGCACATGTTGGATCTATCAAGCTTCTCCTAATAAAAATAATCAATATCACTAAATATATCCTCAAAGGAACTACATGTGGACATATTGGATTTATATAATTATCTATGTTTTTTCTCATGCATTTTCTTTTTTTTTTGAATTTGGATAGTTTGACACAACATATCCTTTTCTCTTAAATTCATAACATGTATTCTCATTTGTGTTTTCATGTCGTTTATAATACATTTTCAAGGTTCCACAGATATTATACATTCCATTATAATATATATTCTTGAATAATATATTATTCTTGTATGACCTCTTAAATCATCTGAAAAAATTGGAAATTTCTTCATCATTTTTTGTGGTGATAATTATCAATAGATATTTCAATTTATACCTATTATTTTTCATTTCATTTGAGAGTAGTTGTTTTTAAAAGCGAAAGGTTTTTCCTAATGTTCTTAATATTCTACCCAATTGACCATTATGTATTCATCATAAATCATCATATAACCAATAAATATTTTGATCGGTAGTTTACTGATTTCATAGGATTCACTAATTCACACAATTGTCCCTCTCCACCTCTCTGGAAATAATCTCACCATTCTCATGATTAGGTCTGTATCTGAAATTTTTTTCCCAAGGATATTATTCTAGTGAATATAACATTTTACATGTAAAACATTTCCAAAATCAACTCATTAGGTTCCATTTTTAGTGTATCAAACATGATTGTATAAGTATTCAATTTTATTTTTTTTAAAAATCGTAGTTCTTTATTGTGAAATATCTAATGTATCCCAAATATCATAGGTGGTTTCACTAGAAGATAACCTATTTAATTATTAGTATTATATAGAATAATAAATATCTTTCATAGGATATGAAATTATTGTTGTATTCAAGTTTACATACATCATCCCAAGTACTAATTGCAGTTTTAGGTAACTCATACATATCCACTATAGTATAAAAAATTTCAAAACCCATACACTCAATGTGTATTTTTCTTTTTTACATTCCACTTAGCATAAATATTTTTACTAAATAAAGGGTGAATATTAGTAGTAGAACCATATAATCTATTATCTATTTAAAGAGATAAATTTATAAATGACAGAAGATTAAGATCATTATGTCAACTAAAATCATAGTTGAAAATATTTGAAACCCCATTGAAACAAAATGTTGGTTGGAGTTAGTATCTAAATATGGGTGAAATGAGTACCAAAAAAAGTTTCTTTAAAAATATGTTTAAATAAAATACTATATTTTAATTAAAACTTCCCATTTAACCAAAATAGTTGATCAATATATTATATAATATTTTAAAAGATTTATCAAATATTGATTAAGTATCATTAAATTTTTTTTGAAAAATCTTATCAACTTTTGAAATCAAATTAATTAATCAAATTCTTGTTAATACACTAATTAAGACTATCAATAAGTTTAGTTTTTTGTTTATAGTTTAAAATTGATTCAATTTATTTCTCAGAATTAAAAAAAAAACAAATCACACCATGGAATAAAATATAATAGGTTTAGTTCAAGCTAAGACTTATTCCACTCCACATGGAAATCACTCACAGAAAAGTATATTATATTAAATAATATATTATAAAAAACTAGATCTGTTATAGAACATAAAATATATCCCTATCATAGTGGACCTCTTCCACAAAAACTGCGGTAACTAAAAAATATAGGACTTACTGGTAACTCTTCAACAACACTAGGTAAAACTTGTAAAAAAAGTTTTTAAGAAGATATAAAGTATCATCATATTAAGGTAAATGAGACATTGTGTGTGTTAATAATACAAAATGATAACACAATTCAATGATTGTAAAAATGATAAATAGAATTAGATTGTAAAAGTATTTCAAAGGATTTTGTTTCACTTTTATGGTACAAATTTATGCTTTGGACTTGATGAATGTGGTTTGAAATGACGATTAAGTCATACATAAAAAATTCATAGTAGAACATAGTATTGAAAACCCATTAGTATTTTTACTATATGATAGGATCTAAATGATAATGAACCTACACTTTCTCATAGTCATGTGAATGCTAGATGCAGTGTGTTTGCTCTAAAAAAGATACACTCTTCACGAGTCTGTGAATATATATAAGTCTATCTATGAGTCTGTTAGCTCTATATTATTCATATGCATGAGGGGGTCTACTAATTTTAATAGCATTGTCCTTGATGATCATATGGATCTTCTACATCCTCAGTTGATGGTTGGAACATTCTTTATTTAATCTCTATAAAACAATTAAGAATAATAATTAAAATAAGAATCAACATTATTTTCGAAAATATTGATTTTTGAAATATTTAATTGAAATTAATAACAAATAGGGGCAGTGACTCCTTTGAATAATGAAAAAAAACTCAATTGGTGATTCATCATAATAGTATCTTAAGTTGGAAGTGAGTCGGGATAGTGGTGAAATATGTTAGCGGTGAGTAATCCAAACACATTTCAAATTTTCCATTATGGTGGTAGGTCATCATCTGTGATAAATATGGACTGGATATAGGAATTTCTAGTCAATAGATAAACTTCAATTGATCATATTTGATGGTAGGGGTTTTTAGTACATTGTCGAATTTTTGTTCTTTCAGTGAGACATAGGGGATGGTGAGTCATCCATGGTGGTGAATCCTTCTCATACATAACAATATATTCACCCTAATGTTGAGTCATTCCCAAATGTGATCCATTATTGGAAATGACCTAACCTCAATGGTGGTTCATAGTTAAAAAAATTATACTAATTAACCTTATAATGTATATTGTTACAATAAAACATATAACACATTTATATCATAATAAAAATTAGTTTTTGATCATTAATACAAGGTTTCCAATAACATTATATCATATAATTTATTTTAACTAACAATATAGGTGATTTGAATTTTCCTTTTTGAATATACTGTATACTTATTTGGGACCAAGTGAAAATGTTGGTCTATATATATTTTCTGTTTCCAATCATGTTTTATTTTGAATTGACCATAGTAAATGGATTTTCCAAAATGATTAAAATTTATTATGTTAAGGGAATGAGTTAAATGTTTTTCTTGACCATTCCCTATGGAATTATTAGGGTTATACATGGGATCTGATTTTGAATGGATTTGATGGAATCCTAATGATTAATGATAAAATAATTTATAGATAAATTATGGGATGCATGGACTGATACACTATTTCATTATAGAACACCATGGACGATCTCACTAGGTGGATGTCTTTATAATTCCCATGATAGATCCCTAGTTCCATAGTATATTACCATAGACTAGATCATTAGGAATTGTTCCATAATATGACACATAAGTTACCTAGATCTCAATGTGGTACTCCATGGACAAACTAATAGTGTAATTATTTATACCATTTCCTGAGTACATCATGGGTCCTTAAAAGGTAACCTTTGATGACCTCCTATGGTGATGAGTTTTATAATGCACATAAAGTGATACATGGGTACCAGATTTATGGGACTCCTTATATAGATCCGGATTCCAATTATTTATGAACTATGGATTTTATCACTAATACAAATAATATTCATTGATCTATTCACTAATTTCTTCTAAAACCCTATCAATTTGAAATAAAAATATTATTTTTTATAGCAGAAGAAACATGAAAAACTATGCTTATATGAGAATGTAACACCTTGAGACTTTATGAAATATTTATTTTAAAATAAATTTAATCTCTTCAATATATTTTATTAAATGAAACCATTATATTTTTATGTTTGATTGCATGTTAAACACCCAACACCGAGATTAAACAACCCCTGATATATTTAACTATTATAACATAAATGTTAAATTAATGGGTATTAATAGTATTAAATAATTTATTATATATATATATATATCCTACTAAATAAAAATAACTTAAAAATATTTCAGTGATAATTAATCATTTTTTATGTGATTTTACTATTTATAAACATTCTTCCATCAAAAATTTCATCTCATTATTTTTAATGGAAAAATTATATTATAATCAATTTTTTGAAATTTTAAAAATTTATTTACATAAAATTTAATGAAATTTTAAATTAATTATATGAACTATTAATTTTTTTAATTTTTTATTTTTTGGGGAATTTCGAATTTTTTAGTTAGAAGAGAATAATTGATGTTTTTTATAAAACTGCCATTTATAATTAAATAAATTAAGTAATTTAAAAGTAAAATTATTTTATTTTCTATGATTATAATTTAAAAAAAGTATCATATAGTTATTTTTTCCACTTATTTTATTTTTATTCTACTTCATATTTTATTTTATTTTAAGTTTTTCATTGGGTTTAAAAGGGGAATGTTTTAGGAAAAATGTTTTAAAGTTCATATTGAATATCAATTTTAATTATTTAAAATAATCTCTAATGTGTTATGTTTTAAATTATATTTATATATTATATATCATTACATTTTAACTTATAGTCATACAATGATTATTATCATAATTACAGTTAACATAAAATCATTATATGCTTAAATATTTCACTTCTTGAAAATCTACTTTTTTCTTACATCATCTACTTTTGCATTCAAATTAACCATTAGAGCTTTTAAAAATTTATTTTTAATAATTATAATAATTTTTTAAATCATAAATCCAAATTTCTATTATGTTGAATTTTTGAAATGTTTTTGAAAAAATTAATTTCTTGATGAATACTAAAAAATATTTAATTATAATTAAACACAACCTTTTCCTTCAAATAATTCACAATGATAAATTATATTTTCAATTAATTTTAAAGTAACATAATTTATAATATATATCTAAAATTATATTAATTATATTTTAGTCAATTTCACAATGAAATTGGATATAAAAAACATTGTAAACATTTGAACTTTTTCTCTCTAAAAACCTATATTCTCATCACGTCTGTGAAATTAATTTGAAATAAAATGTTTACACATATATGAATTTAAATTTTAAATAATGATTTTATATTTTAAATACACAATAATTTATATAATATAACAAATTCAAATTCTTTTTTTCAAAAATGAATAGTGAAAAATTAGAATTTTAATATTGTAGTTAAGGTAAAAATTGTTTTATTGGTTGTTAAATTGAAAATATATGTGTTAAATAAAATAGAATATGAATAATATTTATTTAATTTAAATATTAAAACATTAAAATATATATTATATATAATTTTATTTTATTGGATCCTTGTTATTAGAAACAAACGTGTTCGGAAGTAATTATTTTCAATATATACATGTATACCACTCACCTCACTTTTTAAAGGCCACACAGTATCCTCCTTTATTCACTCATTGAAAACCAATTGGATAAATAAATAGGTTCTAAAGTAAAGTCACTAATTCCCTTTTCAAATCATAAAATCCTTATTGTGATAAACAAATACATCAAATGAAGTCCTTTGATGAAAATTTAAAGAATATACCCAAAGAAGAGGTAACGTTCCTCAAAGAGTTTTTATTTTCTATCTTCTTAAGCCTCTATTAATTAATATTAGATAAGGATTATATAATAACAGAATATATAAAATATAATTAAATTTTTTTATTTTAATTTAATAACCCAAACAATTATACTCTTCTATCAAATGCTTTATAAAATCATCATGCGTGTGTGCAAAGGACTATCATCTCACAAATAAAAGTAATTCATTATAAAATTATCACCTCTCACAATAAGGAATCCTGATGTATATTACGTATATATATATATGATATTTATAAAATAATTATACCTATGGTGTAATTATATCATATATTACCTTTTTATATTTCATTTCATATGAGATATGATAATGTCGCTCGTGTGTATGGTGGACTATCATCTTAGTGATCAATGCGAGTTGTTTTTCACTAACACCTCACATGGAGTGCAATAAATATTATGTTAATTCATATATTTTATATTAATGAATATTTATTACATTAATTAATTAATTATTATTTTTTAAATATAATATATCATTTTATTTCATACCTTTTACTCAATGAATAACTATAACATCGTTCGTGTACATGTGGATTAATGCCTTCATGAATTGGTGTGAATATATATTTTATCCTCATACTGTATAAGTGATATATATGTATATATAGGAAAATAATATTCTATTTAATATTATTTTTATAATTATGGAAATATAAAATACTACATACCTCATTTAAAAAATTATCATTGAAAAGTAGAAATGTTACTCAAGTTTACGTATGGCCTATTATCTCTAGTATTGTAACATACATCTTTTCTCCATACCATCATTCATAGTAGGTCTTTAAAACTATAATTGATGTATAAATATGATATGTAAATCAATATTATTATTCTAATCATGACATTACTATGTTATATTAACATGAACTATAATATTCATAACAAATCATGAATGAGAAAACAAGGCAATTAAAACCTGGAACTATGAAAATAATGAATGATTATTAATGAAAATGTGATAAGATGTTTTCAATAGAAAATATATAACACTAAAAATATTAATATGGTGTCTGAATAAGTTAATGAATATTTTAAAACAATTAAATAGGAGGTTATAGAACATTAAAAAAAGGGAATCATTAGGTATGAGATTTCTTAACTCAATTTCCATTAATTGGGTTAAACATCTACTTCAATAATTATATCATGTTACGAATATGTGTGTACTGATATTTGAATACTATATTTATAATTTAATCTTTTATTTATGTGAATTTATATTTATAAAAAATATTAAATTCATTGATTAATCCCAAATACAATTATATGATCATTGTATAGGAATTTTGTCTAAATTTTCATTTATTGAGACTTATGTCATATCATGAACCCATATTCTTTTTTGAGGACTATATACATCCCCCTGGACATGTAATATCATTAGTTTATTTATTTACATGATATTTCATCTTTAATTTAATGTTATCCTTTCGTATGTCTTATTATTGAATATTACTAGAGAGGTAATGGTTTTATAATACAACCTCATTGACTATTAGGATTGCTTATGAATAAGTAATTTTTTTTGAAACTTTTTTATTTAAATCTCAAGTATTCTAATGATTAATATTATCCTATATTCATGCATGATATTTTTATTTAATGTTTCCTTTTTTCCACTCTGTTTTACTTAAATAAATGAGAAGACGTTTTTAATAAAAAAAATTCTTTATTTAACACTTCTTTTGAAAGCCCTTCTTCTTAAAAAAACAAGTTCACCAGAAATTTTATCAAAAATTGTTTTTAAAATTGATAAAAATATTTATTAATGATATTATTTCCAACATTGGATTGTTTTAAAAAATAAATATTATCTTTATGTTTTTCCATGAATTAGCCACTTGAATTTTATCTAAAATGTGAAGAGAATCCTAGTTTTAACCTGTATGGCATGAACAGATTTTCCACCAATCATGGACATTATTTTCATTGATTCTTCCTTGGTAAGGTTTCATATTTATTTTTAAACCATAAATAATTTTAGAAATATTATTCTATTTTTCAAAATGGAAAAGATAATTTACATTATAAATTTTTAAAATGATTTTTAATGATTCCATTATATGCATTGATGTTTTTTCAACAAAAATGATATTTGATTTATCTTTTTATTTTTTAGTATTTAATAATTTATTTGATTCAAAAAGATAGTATTATCATTTAAATTAATTTAATGACATTTTAATAGTATTTTCATTCATTAATATCCACAAACCAATTTTGATACTATTCAATAATATAGATATTTTGAATAGATACAATCCACAATATTTTTTCTGGATTGATTCAGATTTTTTCGAAGAGATTGTAAGGTAACCCATTTTTTCCACAAGTTAATAATGTTTAAAAATGTTTTTTATGTAACCCCTTTCTTTTCCATGGGTTAATCATGTCTCGTAAGGATTGTTATGGAACCCGTATATTTTTTATGGGTGAATCAATGTTCAAATATATATTTATGTAACTCATATTATTTCCCAAAATTAAAAATGGTTCAAAGAATTTATATATAACTCCTTTATCTCCCACTTTTAATTTATGATTTAGAGATATTATTATAGAACTAATTTTTATCCCTAGGGATAATCTTCTTTGGGAATGAATAATGGTTTTTATGAGTTTTATGACAAAATGTTTATGTTAATTATTCTTGTTACAGTTCATTGATATTATATATGATGGGTTCACCTAGATAGCATTGGGTGATCCCATTATAGCTCATATGATGGATATATCCATATTGTGAGGGGTGATCCCAATATAGATTAAAAGATTGGTTTTCCTATATAAGGCTCAACTATAATGGAAAATGAATTTTTTATTTGGAAAACTGAATTGTAGGTGGACCATGTGGTTATAACATTTGGAGAGGGTTTTAAGGTTTTGGTATGTGTTCTATGAAGATGATGTTCTATAATTATGACATGTTTTATCTATTTCTTCTATGGATTATTTTGTTTATTTAATCAAAAGAAATATACCATGGCACATGTATATTGATTCTGATGACTCTTGAATTTATTAAATCTTTATTCCATGTTTCATGATTGATTTTTATATTATTAATTTTTATGTGTTCTTCAATGATTCCCTCAAGCTATCCGATTTAGTTATGATAACCATATTATCTTATTGTGTTCATTAATAACAATTTCCTGTTAATTTTTATCTTTACCATTTCTGAGGAATTTAGCTCACCCTTCGAATGATTGTTTTACCCTATGTCAGAAATAAATGATGTTTAACAGACAATATGTTGATTTTATTTAATTATGGATTATGATGATGACATAATTTGAAATAAGAGAATATGGTTTTGTGGGATAAATTCAAAATTTATAAATTATGTATTTTTTATGTAAGAGTTTTTCATAGTTTCTTATATAAATAAAAAATGGTTTGTGATAATGTATGTGATCCAAATTTTCCTTTTGATGTTGTACAGATCTAAAGGGAAACAATGGGTCATAATTATCTGTATCAAATCCATAATTGTAAATATTATTCTTTCAACAACAAATTTGAGATTACGGGTCCTGGACTATTGTAGTTGGAATCAATAAAAAGTTATAGATAACTTTGGATATTATGAATCATTCTTGTGTGGTTATTTTAAGAGATAAGGATACCATCATAAGTTAATGAGTCTAATAATGAAAATTATTTCAATGTTTTAGAAACCCCTTTGATGTTGTAAGAAATTAGATCTTATGGTGATTAAATATATATATGATTGGAAATATTATTTGGTTCAAGTATACGTAAATAATTATTTTAATGTGAAATATCTATTTAAATTTTTTCATATATATGTTTGAAGGTTCTGATAACATTTAGGTTTTATATGATGTTGTATGTTAAGGTAAATAGGAAAAAAAAGTTTTATTGTATAGATAACCATGGGATTAAAAATTGATTTGGTGATGATATGATTTATGGGATAACTATATTTATATTGTGGTAATTTTAATGGTTTGAGAGAAACATTTACGATAAAAACACTCTTCATCATTGAGGTTATTGTGGTTATTTGGGATATATGGTTATTTATTTACTTAATGATTTTGTATAAATTATATGTATTATTATTGAATTTTGATGATTATTCTACGATATGATGGATTATTCATTCTAGAAATTCTCATACCATGTGGTAACCATTTTTTAGATAATTTGTAAATATATGAGTAATATCTTGTTATCACCTTTATAGTAATGTGGTATTTAAAAGTTAATTTTAGTGCTTCATGCATAAATAATTCATCTGGAATACTCCTAATTTAAAGAAAAATATTTGACTATGGGGGAAATTTACAACAGTATAAAATTCCACTCATCAAGTAATTATATTTCCTTATTCTCTAAGTCTGCATTAAAATGGAATTCCTCAACACTAGGAAAAAGGATCTAATTTTTTTTCATATTACAATCATTTTTTATGATATCAATGAACTTTTTCAATCATATTTTATATTTTGTGTTCCTGAATGTCCTAATTGTCATTAAATTTCTTATGATCAATGAGCCCTATCAAGCTCAACAATTATTTGGAAATTACTATTTTCTACATTGTTCATATATTCACTTCCCACAGATTTTCTCATAAGTGAAATCCTAATAAGTGTTATATAAGATGAACTTAATGATTCACTTTCTATTTTTTCAAACGGCTGTTTTATTAACCCTTTTTAGATGTCGGTTTATATAAAAATGTATTTTCAAATATCCAAATTTTGGTTACTAAGACAAAGTTGATATAGCAATGATAAAATTTATTAATGAGGGGAGGATGTAGCACCTTGATATATTAAAATATGGAAATTACATTTTCTAACATAGAAAACACACAACACATAGCATTGATGAGAATGTAACACCCCAATACATTACAATATATTTCTTTTCAATTAAATTTAATCTCTTCCGAATCATAATTCATTAACAACCCCATGATTTTTATCTATGATATCATATTCAACACACAATAGTGAAAATAAATGACACATGATATATATAACTGTTATAACCTAGCCATTAAATTAAAGAGATAGGAATAATATTAACTACAGTGGAATTTATATATATTTCTATATATATAAATATATATTTCTTACTCAATATAAATTACTGATAATCATATTGTAAATAATCCTTCAAGTTTAAGTAAAGTGAATTTATTCTTCGAAAATATTTTTTCATCAAAAAAAAATTAGTTCTATTCATGAAAAAATAAATTATAATAAAAAAAAACACTTATAGTAATTTTTTATATAAGTAAACTAATTTTATAATCATAATATTAGATTTTAATTCATTGAAATTTTCGTATTTTTATAATAATAATGATTTTTCCATGAAAAGTAAAAAACCCATTTTTTATTAAAAATATAATCTCCTTCTAATAAATTAGTTAATTTAAAAGTAAAAATATGTTTTTAAAATGATACAGATTGACCAAATTTTTTATATTTTTTTTATTCAACATAATTTCCTTTTAATCTCCTCCAAATTTTATTTCAGTATAAATTTTCATTGGGATTAAAAGGGGGTATTTTTAAAAACTATTTTAATTTATATAATGTTTCTATATATTAATAAATAAAAATATTTCCCAAAGAGTAATTTTTTAAATTAAATTTAAATATTATATATTATAATATTTTAGTTTACAAATAGAGAAAGATTATTATTACATATAGTGTTAATGTAAAATCATATTTTACATGAATCAATTACTTTTTTAGAAAAAATGTTTTTTATTTCATCTCTGGGATTTGTTTTAAAATTAATTGTTGACATTTTTAGAGAATTAATTATTTTTTTTTCAAATCATAATGTTAAAATTATATTCGAGGGAATTTTTTAAATTTTTTAAAAAAGACTAATTTTTCGATGAATATTGAAAAATACATATTTTTAATTACAAACTTCCTTTTTAAAATTATTTATAAATTTAAATAATATTTTAAATTTTGTTTTAAAGTAATAATTGTTTATATATATTTATATATCCAATTAATATAATTTTAATCATGATCAAATAAAATTGGGTACAAAAAACTTCATAAACATCAGAACTATTTCTCCATGAACATGTGATATCACATCATGCCTTCCATATTAATTATAAATTTAAATTGTCAAATTTTTTGAATTGAATCTTGAAAGAATGATTCAATATTTGTAATGTGAAAATTTTATATTTTCAAGTAAATTTTTTAAAAAAATATTTCTGAATAAAAAGAAAAAATAACTAACAGGTTAAGGGTAAAATCAATTTATCTCGGGGTTTAACTAAAAACATAGAGGTTAAAATGAAAAAAACTGAATTTAAGTCCATAGTTTGAAATTATAAATTATATTATAAATAATGGTCCATTTTTGGAGAATTATTTCATTAAAAAATGTGGGTGGAATTCATTCTTCTCAAAAAAAATCTATACGTGTTCCACCCAACTAACATATAAATGGCCACCCACTCTATTACTATATTCACACATTCAAGAACAAATATTTTTAAAAAATAATTTCCATAATGAATTATCTACCTACCTGTCACCATCATATGATAATCTATCTAATGACCCAAAGGCTTTTATTTTTTATTGATTTATGAAAATCCATCATCCATGGGATGAGGTGGAACCCAACAAGGCCCGTAGGCATAAGTATTACATGAATCATAGCCCTTCGAGGAATTCCCTGCCTGTAGGCTTCAAAAATTACATAAAACCTAGACTAATTACTTCGAACTGCTCCTCCCCAGTATCTTCATCATGAAATCAGCTCTCTACCTTCACATGGCTATTCATCTAGGCTATCCCATACATGCACTGGATTGTCGCGATGGTATGTGTCATAACCTCATATTCTTCCAATCTGTTTAGCTTCTGATATTGTGAAATCCCCAATCTCATCCTATTTATAGAGCTTGTACCTTGTAGGTTTTCTGGTTTGCATCTTCCCTTACAGTTTCCCAAAGGCCATGAGGTGGCCCGAAGGCCTTACTGGCCCGAAGGCTTGGGTGGCCTGATGGCCTTAAAGGACTCTGAGAACAAATCGATGGCCCCAAGCCCCAAAAGGGGGAAATTCCTAGCTACTACAGTGCCAAAAAATGTTTTCTACAGTACCTACTATAGTACTACATAGTTCCTTTTACAATACCTACTACAATACCTGCTACAGTCTTGCCACAATACCGGAAATTGTACCTCTGACTAGATTTGATCCCGGGTTTCCTAGATTCACTTAAGAGTCCTCACCAACCAGGTTGAGGCTCTAGTGCTCTTAATTATATGGTTTTTATTGTCAAAATAAATCCAATCAAGTATGGACATTGGTGAAAACCAACAGAAATTACCTGAAAATAAGTAACGTTCTTCAACAATCATTTGTATTTTATTTATTCCTCCAACTCTAAAAATAATTCATAAATAATTATTATATAATAGTGAAAAATATATTAAATATGACTATATATAATTATTACAATTTAATAACCTAATAAATTATCTTATTTTATCAAATTAGTTATAAAAATATGGATTAATGTGTTTGGGGGACTACCACCTCTTGAAGCTATCAATTTTGTTTTTCCCTTGCAGGTAATCAGGTTTGGATATTAGGATAGATACAATGTAATTAGAAATTATATTCATAATATAATTATAACTCTAGATTAATTATACCATTTATTAATTTTTTAATTTTCAATCCATATGGGATACTATAATGTTGCTCGTGTGTACGGCAGACTACCTCCTCTCGAAGAAATGTGACTCATTTTTCACTAAAATATTACATGGAGATAATAAGGATCAAAATAATTAAAACATATAATATAAATGAAATAATAATGATATTATTTATGTATATATTATTATTAAAATATAATATATCATTTTTATTCATACTTATCCACTCGTTGAAAGATGATAATGTTATTCATCTGTGTGTGGACTACCAACTTCATAAAGTGATGTGACTCTCTATTTTATCACCAAAACACATGGATTATATATATAAGTGTATTTAAAATAATTTATATTTTATTTATTATATTATTATAAATATTTATAGATAAAATATTACTTACCTCCTTTTCATAATGATCATTGAAAAATAGAAACCTTACTCATACGTACATGGCTTGTCGTCTCTATGTTTGTAAATTATTTTTTTCCAAACCATCATTCATAATTTTTCTTACAAGAATATCTAATATATATATATATAATTATTAGGATATGATTATTATTTTTTTAAGTTATATAATTGTATTATATACACATGAACCGGATACATCATTATTAAACAAAAACCAGAAAACATAGAAATTAACACTTGAAATAATGAAAATATCGAAAGAATATTAATGAACATATAATAAGATATTATAAAATGTTATTATATAATATTATAAATATTAATATAGTTCACTAATAAGTCAATAAAATGTTTAATATTACATTAAATGATTGTAAATCACATTCATCCAAAATGTAACATGGTGTAAGGGATTTCAATACATAATTACCATTTGTTAGGTTAAACTTCTATTTAACTGATTATGTCATATTACGATAACGTGTGTAATGTAATTTAATAATTATATGTTCTGTTTTAAATTATTTCATGTTAATTTTCATATTATAATCATAATAAATTCATTTATTAATCGTTACTTCAATGATATGATTATTGTATATTATTTTTGTCTCTATTTTTCCTCTTTGATAGTTATGTCATGTAATGAACCCATATTCTTTTTCGAGTTGTATACATTTCCTCATTGGAATGTAATTTCATGAATTTATTTATTATCATGATATTTTATTATTAACATAATGTTTTTCTTTCAAGGGTCTTATTATAATAATTTACTAATGTTGTATGAGATTAATGTTACAATCTCATCGATTATAAGGATTGTTTATGATTAAGTCTCTAATATTAAAATATTATGTTCAATATCTCAGTTATTCTCATGAAAGTTTCTTATAAAATGTTTATTGATTATATTTCCCAATAATATGACCATTTTTACACTCTTTCATCTTATAATAGAGAGTTTTTTTTATGAAAAATCATCTTTATTTATCTATTCAGTTGAAAATTATTTTTTCCTGTAAACCCATGATTTTAAAAATATTTTCTAAAATGTTTTCATCATTCATAGAATTATTTATTAATGAAAATATTTACCTATGTTCTAGTTTTTTCAAAAACAATATGAATTTAATATTTATTTAATTTTCTGAAAAATTCACATTTGTATTTTTATAAAAATGTAAAAGTAACATTTGATTTACCATGTATGGGTTGATTAGAATTTTCTAATGTCATTATGGTTATTTTATTTGATGATTCCGAGGTATGTATTTTTTATTTTCAATGAAATATATTTTCATAAACGAATGATGTTTTAAAAAGTGTTTTTCAAAATGGAATTGATATTTTCCAAAATATTTTTATTTATTTATTATTAATTCTACATTTACTTATTTCCAAGAAATTTTTAAGAGAATTTTTTATAGAATTTTTTTAATTACTTTTAGTTTTTAGAAAAGTTATTTTCAAAATAAAAAGGTTGTTTTCCTCAAAATATAATTAATTATATTTTATAGTCAATTTCATTCAACAATGTTAAAATACCTTATTGTATCTTATGATTCATTGGGGATATTGGATATTGATACCATCGTCAGTAGTTTTATGGATGCATTAAGCCTATTTCCAAGAGATCATTATGGGAGCCATTTATTTTTATATGTTAAAAATGATTCAAATTGATTGATATGAATCATGTTTGTTTTTTATTGTTAATCAATTTTTCAAGATATTGTTGTGGAATCCATTTTCTTATTATGGGTTAACCATTATTAACTGATTTTCTTATTGAAAAAATTCTTTTTTTTGGTTAATCATGTTTTAAAGTTATTTTTATGGAACCCATTTATTTTTCAAGAGTTAATCATGTGTCAATAATATTATTGTGGAACCCATATCTTTTCCCTATGTTAATCATGTTATGGAAGTAATAATTGTTTTTTTGGGTTTTATATGGAATTATTTATGTACATTATTCATTTTGAGGATCATTTACACTATTTAGGATGGGTGTGTCCATATAGGATCAGGTGAAACTATTATAGGTTATAGGATTGATGTGCTAGAATAACACCTTGCAATATCATTATTGATTAACTGATTAGTGCACAAATATAGTACTCCAATTCATTCGGTAATTATTATATTCTCCGAAGAATTATATTATAAGACTATTTTATAGTTATTCTATTCGTAAATATTTAGTAGGGGTTCTAAAAATGTTCTATGAAGATTATGTTCAAAGATACCAAAATGATTTATCAATGATTAAGATGATTTTAAAGTGTTTCCTTGATCAGGATTAACATCACATGGATCATGAAAATATAATCCAGTAGATATTTAATTTTTAATCCTTATTCCATGTTTCATGATTGATTTTTTAATTATTGATGTAAATATGTTATTTTATGATTATATCATGTACTCTAATTATTTTTTCATATCCTTATTCACTTTTTATGCTCATTTATGACATTGATATATAATTACTTTGTTTACCATTAATTTTTATGTTTCTTTTTCCCCATATTATCAATAAATTATGTTGACCAAATTATGATTAAAAGGGATTTCATAAAGATGGTGATGATAACATAATGTGAAATATGAAAATATGTGTTTTGTGTTATAATTTCACATTAGTGATATGTGTATTTTTTATATTGTATTTTTTACTAGTAATCTAAAAAACAAAACCTAAAATTTCTATAGAATTTAAGTGATTCAAATTTTTCTTTTTGATTTTATATGGTTTGGATGGAACAATTTGGGTCTGATTATTTATTTCAATTCGATTAATGTAATGTTTTTGATTTCATCACTAGATCTAGGAGTACTAGTTCTAGTATATTATATTTAAACTTTGCTTTTATGATAGACCAACTACACCTCCATGCTCATATGACATGAGGGTTGTGAAACCCCTCATATGTAATGACTGAATCCCTGGGAATACACCTTGGGTCCTAACTATATCTTTGTGTCTTCATATATGCACATTTATATGTTTATATTTATATAATGGATATATTTAAATACAGAAATATATATACATGAATGGTAACATTAATTCAGAGACATCAAGCATAGGCAGAATAAGGTAGTGTTTATTGGGTGTCCCGTAGGCATCTCAATTTTATGTGATGTGTTTATTTATAGTCTTATGATAATTATTACCATAAAATTACGCATATTATTTTCTAATATTGGATAAATTGATCAAACATTATTTTTGTCCTACTTAGAATATCTTAAACTCTATCTGATCCACTTGGAAGCCTCCATCTTTCAGTGCCTAGAAAATTATACTATGATGGAGTATGGGTTGGGAGGATCAATCCAATGATCAGGATTCAATTAGAGATTGTTTTTATCATTTTTGTATTTTTTTTAAATCATTAATCTTCAATATCCCACATTTATTACCTTTTTATTAGTATCATTCCATGCTCATCATTTTTGTATTTTACATCGAATCATCTTCCAACAATTTATTATATCTTAGTGGTTTTTATACCATTGTTGGATATTTTATTATTAATCATTCATGTAATTATTATTATATATTATTGTAAAAAACATAGATCATGTGGGAATATTCTCACCACCATACAATCCTAGACCACTAATTTTATTCAAAAGCCTCTGGTATGATGGGAGGAGTTGTTGAGGTCATGTGGTTGACTAACTTTACTTACTTATGATAGAACAAATTTTTGGAAGCAGAATGTTGTTTTATAGATTTTTCATTTTTTTATTACTATATGGTTTTTTTATAGAAGTCTATGAATGTATTAAAATTTGGTTTTGGGCTTGTTCCTAGTTGTAGATAACACACATTTAGGAGAAATCCATATTACCTATGCCGGTTAATTAATTTTTTTTTATTTGTGCATGTTATAGTTATACTTATTTCACCATTACAGGATTCAAATGTTTTGTGGAATTATTATTAGTGATATTATTATCAAGAACCTCTTTTTTCTATAACTTGATACAAAAAGGAGGTATTGTAAAATGGAGCATATATTAACCTGAGAAATATTTTTTTTAATTATGCCTTTCTATTTAAATATTTCTCATTACATTCATTGCTAGTTTTTCTTGTGATTATTTTATATTCCTTAATTGTTCTGTATTATAAGTGTTATAATATTTATTACTGGGATATTATAATTGTATTTATTATCATTTCCAAAAAAAATTAAATATTGTTTCGCAAATATATTTTTGACGGCACATTAATTATTCAATTATGAAATGTTTGATCCATGGGCCACTAGTTTCATTAATTAAAATTTTAGACAATATTGTTACATAAATAATAATTTAATTTAATAAAAATATACATATATAATTTGAAAACGATCATTCATTTAAAAAAATCATATGACATGTAATATTTTAATATTGGTTGTAAGGTCTAGGTTGTAGTCACATGAAGTTCCAATTTCAATTTATAAGAATTATTTGTTTAATAAATTAGGAATAGTGATACATCTAACTGGACTATATTATTTTTGTACATATAAATGACTAAAAACATATCTACATTCAAATTAATAAATTAAAATTTTTATTGTTATATAGGCATTCTAATGGAAAAGTAAATGGAGTTATCCAATATACCATGAAATTGAGGTTACATATACTAGGGACTATAATGCATAATATGAGAGCCTGAACTTGACCTATCCTTAGTAGTGTGTTGTATGTTATGTCTCTTATTTCCTCAATAATATTTATTATCATCTAGACATAGTATTAAGAGCAGCAGTATGGGTTGTCACTTATACAAGGAGTCTATGTAACTAACATTTTCCATAATTGTTGATCATGTCTATTGTTAAATATTATTTAGAGTTACCATTTGGAAACTGTAGTTTTATTCCCCATGAAGTGCACACATCGTACACCAGGATGGTATCGATGACCATTCTCCAAGGGTGATTTTCCAGATACATTAGTTTTGTCATCTATGGTGCCACATGAGGAACCACCTACTATTACACAATTTGGAACTGATGCTCTATTTTAAAAGAGACTAAGTTGATTATTTAAGTATATACAGGGCGGTCTATGACCTACCCCTTATATAAGTATATTGGATATGATAATTGTAGAAATAACATCCTCAATCCATCTAGGGGGATAGATGTCTTCAAGATGATGAGTCATGTTACATGGCATATTTTCTATCTTCATGAATTTGGAGATGCCACTATAGAGGAAATTCATGTTTATAACCTATACATTTCATGTTTTGACTATGAATTGGTAGGATAATATCACCCATATGGGTTGACATCAGGGCATGGTTAGGTTGAACTTCTAAATACACTTCTATGACTATTTACTATCACGAATAATAAGAATATAAAACTGTAGATAGGTTATGAATCTATATATGGGTGTCATGTCTATGATAGAGTATTCATGACATTTTACTAAGCTTTATTGGATTACATTGACTCTTTCCAGTGATGTGTTAATGATAATGAGACATTTTGAGGATGGGTTGGCATATTCCATCTGATAATAGGTAAACATATTATAGTTGATACCAATTTTAGAGATATCTAACAAAGATCTTCCCATTGAGAGGATCCTAAGGGTGGATTATGTTGTAACCCTTTGTGGTTCAGTAATTATACCAACAAGCAGTTCTTCTAATATAAGGAAATACCAATTCTATTCTTCTCATCCTAGATGAACTAGTTAGATGACATGAATCGATAACAATGTGTTGTGTCACCAATGTGTTAGGGAAAACCAAAGGAATATCCAGTGTGCAAAAGATTCAATTGGGTGTTGAGATTGTGATAGGATTGGAATCCTCCAACAATTTTCCTCAACAATCCATCTGGTACCTAGTGAGGTGGAATCTTCATCGACTCTGCATTCAGGTACTGGATTTATTTCCTCACATTAGGAAAGTAGATGGCATACTATCAGCCAATCAAACTGAGGCAGTGGACATGGTTTAGGTATCCACTCATCCTACTTATAATTCCATTAGAGTAGACCTTCCCATGAAATCTATGTTTCAACTTAGTGCCACAAATATGGCTATATATATGTAGTGTATCCTTCTCTCTAGGGGAATTGTCTAGGGAATTCTATATTTTGAGGTACTATTCTAGTCGTTTTTACCTTAATATCTACCTTATTATACATATGAGTGTTTCATTTCATTATATATATTGTAATTAAGGGATAATTTTTATTAGAAATATAGTACTCATATGGCGTGATGAGTCTCAACACACCATTAGGGATCCAAAATCAGTGTGTACATTAGAGAAAAAGGTTCCCCTTTGAGATAGGTGGGTACCGATTCTTATAGAACATATTTACCATTGAGAGGATATTCTTCGACATCATACATGGATTGAACTAGTTGGTTATGAATCATACTCACATTACCTTTTTTTATTTGAGGGTGTATATCACATAACCTATGGGTGGTTCCCACATTCAGATGAAAAAATGCGATGTCTATGTGAGTTGAGATGGACCATATCATCATCTTCTACGTAGAATGATACTCCAGATTTATATTCTATTTATGAGTGATAAGGGAACCTAAAGTATGTATTTCCCTCCTATATTAGAATATTTCAAGGAATTTTTTCAGATAACATGTCTAGATTACCTCCAATGAAAGAGGTGGAGTTCACCATTGATATACTTCAAGAAGTAGCACCAGTTTTTATTCCTCCTTATACAGTGGATAATACTGAGCTCTTGGTACATAAAAAGAAATAATATAATTTGGAAACTACTGGTTTTATCCAACATAGTACTTCACCATGGGGTTCTATTAGGTTATTCACCAAGAAGGTGGATGAGACCCTTAGGCTTTAGGTTAAGTATATATAATTGCACAATCATACAGTTAACAACCAATATCTACAACCACATATATATGACCTCTTCAACCATCTCTCACGAGTGATGGGCTTCCCTAAGACTAATTTGGGGTTAGTATACCATTAGGTGTGTGTGATACCATCAGACATACCACATATGGTATTCTATAGTAGATATAGAATTTATGAGTATTTGGTTATAATTTTTAGTCTCATAAATGAATAATTGCTTTTCATGACCATGAGGAATCAGGTTTTCCACTTGTATCTATATTTATTTGTGTTGGTCTTATTAGATGATATCTTTGTGTATTATCTCACTCTACAAAACCAATCCAACCATCTTCATATCATATTGAATACTATAAGATGAAACCAATATTATGATAAGCTCATGGAATTCATCTTTTGGATCAATAAAGTTCTTTTCACAGGTCCCATAATCTTAGAGTAAAGGATATTTATTGACCCAAATAAGGTAACAGTCATACTTTCATGGTAGAAACTCAGTAATGTATTTGGATTATGTAGTTTTATTCAACATATTTGCAATTACCAACATTTTATTCTACACATTTCAGACCTAATATTTCCAATAATGAGCCTGAATAATATTGGTATGAATTTATAATAGTCTGAATTCTTCATGGATTCTTTCTGGGAGATGAATTAAAAGGAGATTAACTTTAGTGCCAATCCTAATTCTAAAAAACTTGTTTCAAGATATTTAATTCCTTCTGAATAATTTAGGAATTAGTCTAAGAGAAATTTTCACATAGGGATATAAAATTTTTGTATACTAGTCCTGCAATTTGAGACCTTATGAGATAAATTACTCTACACACAACCTCGATATGAATGTAGTGTTTTATGAGGAATTCTATTTGAAGTAGTATCCATTGGGGAAAAAATTTCATTTACATAAACAAAAAATGTCTCAAATGTATTTTCACATAATTTGATTTGAATATTAAGAAGTGTGGGTGGGTAGAATACCTACAATAATTCTTCAATGATCACAATTATACACCCATTAGGTAAAATTAAGTAGCTAATGTGCTGATATTGAAGACTCTCACACATTCCATCTAAGATTCCTATAGTGAGTAGATCATTATGGACATTTTTAGTTGAATTTTTAGTGAAATCCTATCTTCTATAATGGGTAAGAATGATGAAAAAAAATTCACTAAGACCTAGTAAAAAAGGAGTGTTTCTCAAGGGAAGACCTACCACCAGGTTGTGTCTTAGGTGTGGATTAGATCATGCACATTCATCTACTTTTTTGGGGGGACTTAAAACATATGGGAAAATTGATGTTGGAATATCATTCTTCTTTTTGGTAGAACATTGTAATATTATGAATATGTACCAAGATGTGAATATTTAGTGTTGGTGGCCTCGTATGAAGAGACTAATCACCAGTTCTATCATAAGGTGTTCCACTTATCTGCAAGTGGAGGTGGAGTACCAAATACAAGTTGAAATTTAACATAAAATATCCAATTTTTTTCAAGGGTAAAGGGGGAAAGACCCCATATATTGAAAGAAAGAAACTCCTTTTAAAGGGAAGAAAGAGGAACCCATTATAGAGACACACGAAGAAGCTCAAAAAAAATAGGGCACACTGTCATATAAAGATCCAAAAGTCAAAAGGAAACAAAAATTAAGCATGATCAGGCCAGAAAGTCTCATCTCACCCCCTAAACGAAAATGCAACAGCAAAATTAGGCAAGAGTTTGCGTCACCCTCTCTGTGATGAAATGTGTCATGCTAGAAACATAGCGAAGGAAGAACACTCCTTCAACTCACAGAAAAAAATGAGAGGAGGACTGGACGATAGGTGCCAGCACACTTATCAATCTTTCGAGCCACCCCCTGACTGTGCAAATGAGAGACTCACTGCAACATCAACCTGATGCGCCGTAACATCCGCCAGAGAACACCGTGCTAAAATAAATCAGGGAACCCATCCATCCAAAAGAATAGACGGATGAATTAGGGGTGACAAGACACCCATCCCTCCATCAAGGTCTCAAATCCCAATGCAATCTGCAAGACATAAAACGCCAACCAAATCCAAGGAGACAAGCAGAAATCTCGCACCGAAACATATGTATCCCAGTGACAACTAGAGGGCCATACACAGGGCCTGAATCACAAAACCAAAAATCCAAAAATACATGGGCCTGAAGCCCAAAACCAAGCATCCAAAAATCCATCAATAAGATGCAATTGTTGAGGCAGAAAAGCCTTCCAAACTTACACTACAAACATCAAATCCCGAGAAAGCAGCAACCAAGGCATGACGGAAAGCATGAAAGAGACCAATTCCCCTAAACATCGGCATCTACACACCCCACCAAACCAACAGGATCCACTGCTCAAAGGGAGTCTGATCTCTCTTCACCTTCACACAGAGGAGCATCAAATTCACTGCTCAAAGTAGCAGCCACTAATAAAGAACAATCCTCATCGGTGATGTTCGGATCTAAAACCAGATATGAAGGTAGGTAAGAGATACAAATTACACAAGAAGGAAGTCATCACCTCTCACGGGTGCATAAAACATAGAATCATTTGGAGGCGAGGCACTTATTGAAGCAGACAAATCATAAAATATCCATTCCTATGTGTATATTGGATGAAATAATCATATATTTTAAAACTATCTTCCTATGATCCCCTTGAGGAAGCGAGGTGTTATGGGTAATCATTAATAGGTGCACCAAAGATGAACACAGTCAGCTGAATAAATAGATCCTTTCTGTAGATGTTATTGGAAGGATTTATAGTAATTAGATTGTATTCCTTTATCATGTTCCCCATTATATCATTTCATATAGGGTATCTCAATTTACAATGACATTATAGTAGGGGTTATAGAAATCTTTGTTTTAACAGGTGCACCTATGTACAAAAATCCACTCTCAAACATAATTTTAGTCCAAGAGTATGACATAGTTGTTAGAAGACAAGATCCAGGAATAAAACCCTAATTTTGGAGGTTCATATTAAAACAACCAATCTATTGTAGTGATTTCCTATAATATCATCTTTTAGGAAACAATTCAGATAGGTCCATATTAGGCACTATATGTTATGTTGTTTTTCTCACCCATTTTCTTGATTGAGGTATTTGTGGTTGTGTTTCTGGGATGTCATATCAATCAAGAGTCTTCAGATATTGTACATCTTATTCATTTTGTATAGATCTACCTAAGTTTCAAAAAAATTCCTAATACCGATCTTTACTACCTGCCCGTATAGTTCATGGTGGGACATCATTTCATTCCAAGAGTATCTACTAGATTTTTTCATAGAGAGGTATATAGATATGGGAAGTTATCACCTTGTTATGTTTGATCTTTTGAGATCGTAGACATAGTCATGCCAGTAACCTGTCGATTTCCTTTAGCATAGATGTATCGAGTCATGCATTACTTTTTCCATGTATCGTAGATTTTTAATTTTTATCTCCAGACAAAACATTAATTTGATTATCGGACATTGAGCTTATTGTAGATGTTACCATGGAGGGGAATCTAGTGTGTATCGTATATCAGAGAAAAAATTGTTTCTGAAGAATGTTAGTTCTTATGGAGTGATTAACATGGTAGAAAAATCATTTATAGGATCAAACATAAGAGAGTGAGGATGGAATATGATCCCAATGGTTAGATCTTTTCTCAGATGATTTTTAACACCCTCTACATGGAAACATGGGGATGAGTTTTTTAATGGAGGGGAGGTTGTAACATTATAGATATTTAGCGATTTATGAATATTTAATAAACTAGAAAACCCATCATGTTTTATTATAGTAATGTTCTTAAGAATCTATAAATTGATTTAGAGATTATGGAACTCATTTTGAGCCTAGAGCTCCTTGTTTTTTGGAAAGTTAGACTCATCCATATGGTTCATGCATGGTCAGGGATAACTATGTACCTCAACCAAGTTAGGTTCTCTAGTACACCATATAGGGATGAATGTTTTATAATTATAAACTCTATGGTAAAAATTACATAAGTGTTTTAGGTAATTTTTGTAGATAATATTTTCATAGTTTGGGAATTTTTTGTGTAATTTTAAAACTAGACTTTGAAAGGTGGTCCCTCTAGATAGTGATGGTACAAGACTGGAACATGGTTTATCTAATTGCATAGACAAACTATGTGACCCATCCAATATGTGTGATTTTACCATTTTATACTCTATTATTTTAAACATGAAACATCTTCTTTCTTTCACCCTTTTACAATAGACCACATGCACACATAACCTCCTTCCACTCCATGGTAGGATTTTATCTACCATATTTATTCGAGCACTAATTCCTTCATCATTAGTTTCATTAGATGCATATTGATATTAGATTAATTTATATTCCTTCATTTCTACATTTATTCCAATATCTTTTTATCTCTTTTGATGTGAGATAACATGCCCTGTTTTGGAGGGATTTAAATATTTTGAAGATTTTATCTATACCAGATCAATTTAAAGGATGATAGAATATCAAAAGAGTTCCACCAGCATAATGTATATATTTTAGTTCATTTTTTCAAAAGTATCATTGAATTATATTTTCTGTTGTTTATCTTTGTGCCAAAACATTTTGATGATTCCTCATAAATATCAAATTTACAAAATAAAATTATTTTTCCATTCATAGTATGGCCCTATCATTATAAAAACCAATTTTTAATGATGGATACCATGATTTGTGCCTCCCATATTTCATGATATGGGTGATAAAAGGAATATAATTCAAAACTCCTTGCATGAACTTGTCAATCTTATAGATTGAAGAATTTATAAATAGAATGTATCATTTCATGAGGGATAAAATCCTTATTTATATAACACCATGTATTGGCTCAAGCCCTATGCCTCTAAACATTTCATGTGTAATACCTAGTTCTCTAGTAGATTACCTAGAATGGGATTGGTAGAAATAATTACTATAGCATTCAATGAGAGATACCTAGTTCCCAATGTGGTATACCATGGATGGAATCAAAATTTTATTATTTATACCATATCATGAGTGATACATAGATCCTTATATGGGAACCTTGGATGGACTCCAACAATGATGGGTTTTATAGTGCACCTCGAGTGATACCAGGGTTCATTATTTATGGCACTCCTTGGGCGGGATTTGTATGCTAATTAATTATGAACAATTGATGAAATATCCAATAAAATGACCACATTTGGTTTTGTTAAAAGATTTATAATTTACTTTTATTATGGACTAGTTATATCTCCCTGACCATAGGCCATGTGGGTTGTGAAACCCCTAATAAGTAAGGGTGGATGCCTTGGGCATACACCTTTGGTCATGATTATTACCATGTATCTATATATAGGAACATACAAGTAGGTATTTATATGAATCCAATATATACATGACATTATATATATATAATTGTGTGTGTGTGTATTTACTTGTAAGGTGAATTTTTTTCGGAGACATTAAGATTTGGCCAATGGTGTTGGTCAAGTGTCATATGGGGAACAGAGACTAATGTGATGTATTTATTCATTGTATTACATTCAGTATTACATACACATTGCTCATATTAATTGAACTAACTGGATAGTCCTGTGAAAATTTTGGTGATGGTCGACTGAGTATATATCACACCATATTTAGGCCACTTGTTTGTACTAGAATAGACTATATTGTTAGAGGTAAGGGAGACTTGAAAAGTCCAGCCATAGATATCATACCAAATGACCCAGGATGGAGTATGGGTACATATGACTGAGTATATGCAAATGAAGATATCAGAGATAATTTTTCCCTTTTTTATTTTTTATTTGTTTTTACATCTATATCTGATTTTTATTCCCTTTTGATAATTACCCTAACATGATCATTTTTTCTATACCAAATTGATTAATTTTTTCCTTTTTATTATTTCTAGATGACTTATTATTAATTTTTACTAGATTTTTATAAGTATTTTCAAGGATTAATATTATTATGGAGAACTATTATACACTCTGATCATGTGGGAATAGTCTCTTTATCATACCATCATGGACCCCACTACTAGTCGGAAGCCTCTAGCGTGCAGGGAGGCATGCTTGAGGTCATGTGGATAACCATGTTCATTTACATAGGAGTGAACTAGGACCAGGATGATACACATGGAATATGAGACAATTTTGCCATATTTATTATTTATCTTGATGGATTATGATTATGATGAAGAAATATTTTTTACCCATGTTTTATTTCCCACATTTTATGTTATTATGAAATGATAAATATTTTTGATGATCTTATGTCATACAGAATAATAGATTATAATTATGTGATGGGTATGTCAATTATTAAAATCCAATTAATTGGTTAATGATTCATTTTTTATGAGCTCAAAGGGTACATTGTAGTTCATCCCATGTAAAATATAGGTCACATTGGTGATTATCCCAATCCTAAAATAGGTAACACTAAAGTTTATCCAAATCCCAAGGGTGGGTACATGGGAGGTTTCCCAAATCCTAAAGAAGTTACTAGGTTTCTTAGGCCAACCCTAACATATTAATAATATCCTTTTTATCCATGAAATAATATATATATATATATATGCTTATAAATATGGAAAATTTATTCCACTCTTTTATTCCATGATTTTATGCTAGTGTAGTTCTCTCATAGATCACGATCCTTGATTCATTTAGGATTCATGAAAAAAGAATAGACAATCCTTATTCCACAAATCAAGATATTATGAACTTTTTAGTATGAATTTAATATATTGACACATATTCTCCCAACCTTATTATTATGACATGATTACATATGATAATTGATTGATATAACTCTTATTTTTTCTTATTGATCATCTGATCTCACCCGTTCTATTTATTCCTTTTTATCATGATATAAAAATGATTTTATTTCTAATAATTCTAATAAGGGGTTTTTTTGTTAATAACTATACAAGAGATGATGAGGGTAATTTGTTTTCCTATTTTTTATGTATCAAATGTTTTAAGGGAACTAAATGATTAAAGATCTTATGTGTATTGTTATAAGTTGTATTGAATATTTATCTAAAATAATATAATATGTTTGTATGAAGAGATTCTTGTTCCTATAGTTAGCATCATAGAGATGTTTAATTATTTTTAAAAATTATGATCGGAAATATTTATTATGAACCATTAACATAAGCCTATAAAAAAGATAAAATACAATGTTATAGTAAATAAATGTTTGTGGTTTCTATAAAAAATTATTCCCAATATACATACTGGATTGTTTATATGGGTTTATCACATATTCCTATAAGGGTAAAAAATCTAAATATGGTGTATGAGGTATTATTTCAATCATCACTAGGTCACAATGATTCGGCCTAAGAATACACACCAGGGGAGACAATAGATAAGGATGTTCATGGGTTAATTTAATTTTTCATTATGAAACCTTATGATGGATTAGAGTATGTAATGACCATGGATAACCTTGGATAAAAATTATGTGTAACAGATGAAAAATATTGTGTTAATATTAAAAAATACTATAAATGAGTTTAATGATTATATTAATTCCCACCATAATTATTTTTACTAAGTAATTATGATTGGTTTTAGTAATTTGATACAACTAAAAAGAACCATGTTAAAGATGAATTTGATGGAAAATGCATTTATTTTCAATTTAATTAACATAATGTTATGGAATATTTAATGAAAAACTATGATTTATATATTATATAATTTCCTCAATCCATGGATCATAATGAGCTATAAATTAGAGAACGAGTGAACAACATTTTATTATGTTCTTTATGAGGAAACATATAACATATTTTATTAGGTCCAATTATTCCATAGATATACTATAATGGATTATTACCAATAAAAATATATTTCATGTTCGTAAATGTGTGGATGAAGAAAATGTTATTTTACATGTTTATTATTTGGTAGGTGAAACAGATCAATGGTGGAATAATATTAAGAATATAAGTATATCAATGGAAATCGACTCCATGTTGTGGGATGAGTTTTGGAGATTATTTTTTAATAATTATGATCCTCATATTTTTCATATAAAAATTGAGAATGAATTCAATATGATAATGTAAAATGATGTTGAATCAATTAGTTTCTAACAGAATAAAATTGAAAACACAATTGATGTATATTTCTGGTATTATTATTGAATGGGAAGGAAAGATTGATAGATTATTCAGTGGATTAAAACCAATTCTATGAATATTATTATCTGTAATAGACATTAGTATATATTAAGAAACAATTAGATGTTCTATTAAGGTGGAAATTAACATTATAATCACCCATTAATCTAATGGGTTTTTAATAAAAAAATGGAATTCATTTGAAATTATTTTAACAAAAAAACATGGTGGGAAGAAGATGAGTCTTCCTTTATTGTAGATTTGATGAAGGAAGCATAGGGGAAATTGTCTTTAAGGGACTTTTAAATGAATTATGTGTATAATGTAAGGTCACAGAGAAATTGAATGTTGATGTAATGGGAAGAATTTAGTTATTGATATTAATGGAGAGAATGATCCATAGAATTCACCACCCACAAACTAGTGATTAAATTAAATTATTTATTTGAATGAAAATAAAACCAAAAATATAAGGTTCAATTATGATGATAAATTCTAGAATCCAATCATTCTTAGAGTAAATTGGAAACCTCATGTTAACACTGTTTTCAATGTGGGGTACAATAAATAAGGGTTAAGAGATTAACATATTATCCCCTCAAGAACTGTTAGTCTTATCTGATTCTAGTTTTAACCTATCATTGATATCTGAAGAATTTTAATAGGGTATAACAATAACACCTATATTATTGGATGTTGATATTGTATTTAAAACTTCTAATGAAATAATTTTTTCATTTCAAGCCTATGATTATTCTCTGATTCATGTTTGTAGGAATGTGGTTCTTGTAAATCTTGTTATTCTACCTCTAATTAAATTTGATGTGATTTTGGTCATGGATTGGAATTATTTATATAAATAACATATTTGTTTATTAGGAAGGTATTTTACATTGTGATATTCTAGAAATAAATGTTATTTACTAAATGTGTGGGGATAAATGTGATCATCTAATTGAAATTACACCCATATAATGGGACCAGTTCCAGCTCATTGTTTTTGTTTATAAAATATTATTGTGATAAACTCAATAAAAAATATTTTCCAATTAAATGAGAGTTTTTTATGTGTTTTCAGAATCATTTTTTACTCTTCCTCTAAAATATGATGTTGATTCTTAAATATAAATAATACATGATACCCCATCTATTTCATAAAATCTTTATAATATAGGCATAATTGAGTTAATGAATTACTGAAACAACTTTTGGGGAATCATGATAATGAAATCCTTAGTCCATGTTCGTCAATATGGGGTTCATAATTTCATTTTCTGGATACGAAATATTGAACAATGTAACACTACATTGAATATCCGAAACATAACAGGATCACATTCACAAATTAGTATCCCCTCCCAAGTATTAATTTCTTGTTTGGTCAGTTACGTGGGATCATTATTTTTGAAAGATTGATCTTCCGTCATGATAATATCAATTATGGGTTAATAGTGAAGACATACTCATGTAATCCTTGAATTCAAGGAATGTACAATATGATCTTATAGTGCTTAAATTTAATGTTGGTAATAACCACTATATCTTTCTGTATTTAATTAATATAGTCATTATAGATTTCCAGGACTAGTTTTTTCTAGTCATTATAGAATAAATTTTATATATTACAAAAGTATAAAGAGAATGAATATCACAATAGGGTTTTGCTAAAGAAATCAAGTAAATATAATATATAAGACAAATTTAATAAGTGTAAATTTTAGATACAAAATGTTTTATATTTTGGTCTTATATTCTCTAGTGAGGGTATATCAGAGGATATATCTAACAAAAATTTAATTGAACAGTATCACAGACTGTCCCATGTGTCTAAGATCCATAGTTTTATTAAACTACCAAGATATTATCAAAAAATTTGAATGAATTTATTCTACATATCTAAAACATTCATAAAGGTAACTTGGTATATTGGAATGATCCTTTGGAATAATGAATGTGAATAAAATTTTGAGGAATTTAATATAATCTTGGTCAGTACAATAGTTCTCATAATACCTTATATGGTTTATTTGTTTTGGATTTATAATATATCATCGAAGAAGGAATCTGGAGGTTTTATTTCCTAAAATTATATAATGATAGTTTTTTCCTCATTATAATTGAATTTTCCTGATAAATTTCACATAACTAAAGATATGTAGTTGGTATAAACAATAATTTCATTAATGATATAGAGACATTATTTTTAGGGACAATGGTGTGACATATATACTAATCTTAATTGTTTAAAGTATAAATTCACCTGGAAATATTTAAATAGTTTCCTAATAATATTTTAGTAGTAGTTTAATTATTATAACTTCTCAATACATTATCGCCCTAGGAAATCAATCAATTTGGGTGATACTTTGAATCAAAAAGATTATCTTAGATTTTCTATGATGAGGATCCTAAAAGGTCTAATATTTTCCAGATTTAAAAGGGGATGGATATTGAAATATTTAAGGAATAGTAGAAATATAATCTTGATCAAATGAGTGTTCAACCATCAATCCATGTGAAGATTAAATTGGCACATAAATAGGATGAAAATATAGCAACCCATACTTTTCATACATAAATAAGAAATATTATAATGGGAAATATACATTACATATCAGTACAATCCACATAACAACAACAATGTTTTATATTATTTTGAAACATATATACCTAAACAACAGGTAGAAAATTGATCAAGATAATTTCATATTAAGTTCATTATTACAAGAACCCTTGTTATATATAACATAGTTAAAAACATTATTCATAACCTAAGGAAGTGAAACATAAGAAATGGTGAGATCAATTAATATGTAAGGGTAAAAATATGAGATACCAATCAATGATCATATGTGTAACACCCCAAACATCAATGGTACGTCTCCCTTTGAATAATGTAGTGGCTTGCGTTGTATGCAATTAGGATTTTTAACACACCACAACCAATCGAACAAGCTGTTATGAAACGTAATACCCAATTTTTGAAATTTTATAAATTTATTTTTCTAAAATCACATCATTTTTTGATTCGGAATATCAAAATTAGTATATGATGAATTTTTGGTATTTTTCTGAGAAATTTCGATTTTTGATGAATAGTGAAAACACTACTTTATCGATTTAAACTGACTTTTAATTTAAATAATTAGTTGTTTTATTTTAAATAATTTTGGGTCAAAATAGATACATATTATCTATATATTTTCAATTTAATTCATTGGATTAATTTTTTAATAATTTTAGATATATAAAATTTTATGGAACTTTTTACTCTCTTTTACCCACCTTCTAGGAGCATTTACAAATTTTCATAAAACATAATTTTACCAATTCAGTGAGTTGAATTTCAAAAAACCGAGATACACGGTTGATATCAGTAAGTAAAATGTGGTTCAATAAGATGATAATAATTTTTGGTGAATAGTAACTTTTGACTTATTTACAACAGCTAAATGTTAATGGGGTAATTAAGGGTAAAAATGATATTATAATTATCCTAAGACAAGTCCTAATTCTATAGGTTAAGTGTAATTCGACCCAAACTGACCTTTGGAATAAAATATGACCCCCTTTTGTCCACATGAATTAGATTAGGGAATTTATTATTATTTTTTTTAAAGAAGAGATAAAAGTGATAAATTCAGTGTTTAATAACTAATCCATTTTTAATATAGTGTTATAAATATGATAAATTCGACTATAAATATTCATTTGAAATCTAAAAATATTTCCTACGTAATGGTATTTTATTAATAAAATTTAGACATTAAATAATTTAATTTATTTATGACACAATGATGATGTAGTAATTACCTTATTAATGAATGATTAAAAAAATTTATATCTTAAATATCCAAATAAATGCAATTTGAGAATTTTGAGGAATTAAAGTAATTTTATAGGTTAATATGACACTTTAGGGTATATTAAATAACATTTTTTCGAATTAATAATGTTTTTATGATTTTCACAAAAACCAAATACTAAATAGTGTCAAAATAGACATAATTGAGTATTTTAAACAAATACTATATTATTAATATATATTAATTTATTTTATTTTCTTTAAAACACCTTGCATAAATAAAACAATTTTTAGAAAAAAATTTTCTTAATCCCAAAAATAAGCATACACATAAATCATGTATAAAAATTATTACCATGTAATTAAAAAGTTGATTTATAATTAAAGGATATCAATTTTACATTGAGATTAATTTTGAAACGCAATCGTACTTTTTTATGAAAATAAATAACATTTTTTACCAATAAAAGTCATCAATTTTCAATTTTCAATGAATAAAAAATCTTTTTAGAGAAATTTTTTAAATTCAGACAACTATAACATTGACATGATTATTTAAAACAAATAGTAATTTCTTAAATAAAAATATATATTAATGTTTTAAATTATGAATACTTTTTTGTAAAAAAAGCAGTAAAACAGTTTTTAACAAAATAAATTTTTGAAACATAAAATGGTTGTTCTTAACATAATGTACTTATTTAATATGATTTAATCAATAACTTTGAATTATTAAAAAAATAATATATGTTTAAAAATAGCTTATTCATATTCATACATATCAATATAATGGTTATGTCCTAATGGTTTTCTATATCAAGGTTCATACATACACTTTTTTCATGTAAGTCTAGCTATCGAATACTTCATGATTTATTTCGAAAGAATTACATTTAAAATAATGTGGTGTTACATTATTACCCTAATAAATTGAATTTCCTCAGAATTTTTTTTTTACTCTAGTATAATAAAATGATGAAATATAAGGTTCGTCAAATCCTTAGGTTCCCATGTATATTCATAAATTTTTTATTCATCCAACAAACATTAACCAGATGAGTAGACTTATTATGTATATCATTATATCATTGATCCATGATTTGTAATAGATTATATTTATAGATAATATAATTTTCAAGGGGAATGGCCTCTAGTTCTCTAAATATTAAGGATAAATTATCTATATTCATATGAGAGACACAAGAAACACATCATGATCCTTAGAGAGGTTCTGTAGAAGTCTTAAGAACTAAGAAACCATCCAAATATAATTAAAAATTGTAAAGGATTGTTATATATATATATATAGTTAAAACATGTTTAGGATCCACGAGAGCCTGATTCTAATTTTTTTTTAAAAACCAGAGAAAGTGGAAGAGCAGGGGGTTTACTGAGACATGAATAATAAGCACCATGCACATCCAAATCAAAAATATGAGAACAGAACTCATAAATAAAAAAAATTCCAGCCCGAGGAATCCTCCAAAACACCCCTCTTTGACAGAGTGCCTACAACCTGATTGACCTCTCTATAAAAATGAATGATATCTAGGTGGATGTGCTCAATCATCTGAAGGCATTCAATCCAGAATCGAAGTATTTTCCATGTGACATATCTGGAACGAGCCTCGAGTATGTGCACGGTAGTGGTGGAGTCAGATTCCACCAAAATATGTCTCCTGCCATTATGAGTGATATACCGGGTCACATTAATCATGGCCCACAATGCAGCCTCAATAGTTGTACCATGACCAATGTAATAGAATAAGTAGCCCTTAATGAAACCTCAGTAAGTGTGGAATACTCCACCACATCCAGAGGGAACAGGTGCCCAGGATGCCGCCCCATCCACATTCATCTTTAGCATTCTTGGAATCAGTGGGATCCATCAGATTGACTTCAGGACAAGAGGTTTCTGGGCTCGCCCTATGGCACCAAAGGTTTTCATAATAAGCAAACCAGAGAGCTCAATTTGAATAGTACCATGATGCAAATTGGATGCTTCCAAAACAGCCCTATATATGGAGTGTAATCCAGCCTGAAAAGAGGGGTATTGGCCCTCAAAGTCACCACCATTTCATGCCTTCCAAATAACCAGGAAAGCATTAGCAGTGGTAGTGAGGAGCATAGAACCAACTTTCTCACTCATCTGAGCACCCTAGATAGACTTTAGAAGATCATAATAGCTGTTCATGACTATATGAATTCCAAATAACTCCAGCAGATGTAACCAAAACCTGTAGAAAAAACAAAAAGATATAAATGTGTGAGTAACATATTCTTCATCCCTGAAGAATAGGTAACAAACCAAAGAATGATTTATTTCTGATCTTTGAAGTAGTTCTTGTGTTGGTAGTCACACCTTCCAAAACCTCCATAGAAGCATGTAACAAGAGGGTGAAATAATGGAAGTGCGAAACATTTTTATCCAGGCAGGACTGCAAGAAATTCCATCACACAAATTCCTAAAAAACTCTCTTAAAGAGAAGAAACCATTGAAGTTGGTGGTCCAATTTAAAATGTTAGAACAAGTAAAGACATAGAACTGTATTTTTAGTTTGATATCGATAGAAAGATAGTCATTGAACTCATTCAGTACTAGTGCATCGACAACCGTAAGTTGCTGCATGGTAAGGGGCACATTCACCACATTATTTAAGGGTACACCAAGCCATGGACTGGACCAAACATTTAACTAAGACTGTTTACAAACTTAACATTGCGAGAAGGTCATAATCTGACAATAAAAATTTTGGTGGGAAGACCAAGTGGATTAGAAGACATGTAATGAATAGCCACTTTGTATCTTTGGATAAAACCTATGATTGAGAAATTCGAGAGACATGTCATCAAAACTCAAAAGGTTCCAAGTGAATTTACACGGCAGAGCATCAATTAAAGTCATAATATCCTTAATACCCAATCCTCCCATATCAATGGGTTTTTTTCACTCTATTTAATCCATAGTGATTAGATTCAGTTCATAGATGGATTATGTCCATATAATGTTCCTGATAAGCACTTATAACTCCTTGATTATATTTTTATTCCATCTATAAATGGAGAAGGAATAGGCAAACATCGATGTGATGATCGAATTAATGAGACAAATGCTCCCAGTAAGAGACATATTCATTCCTTTCCATGTGGAAATCTATGAAATGATTTTAGAAGATATGTTCTCAAGATGAATTCTTTTCACTGAACCCCAAAATAAGGGTACCCCCAAATAGGTAAATGGAAATGTATCTTTTTTGACTCTAAGAGTTATGATAATTTTATTTATCTTATGAAGAGTCATGCCATACCAAAAAACACAATGGACTGATTCCAGATAATTGCTTGGCCTGAAACCTCTACATAGTGAGAAAAACTCTTTTGGACAGACGAAACAGTGCCTCTATCATCCTGTCCAAACATCAAGATATCATTAGCATAGAAAAGAAGCTACCGGGAGAAAATGTTCCATCCATCACTCAACTTCTTATAAATACAATCCTGATCAAAGTCAATAATAAAAACACTCAATTAGTCCTCATCCATAGAAAAAAGCAACCCAGAATGAACATCGCCTTGTCTAACACCTCTGAAGCATGGAAAATACACCTGTGGGGATCAATTAATAAGTACATAAAGACGAGAACTCGTGAAAATATCACTAACAAGCTTGATAAAAGGGATTAATATTCCATGTTTCTTCAAAATAGAGAAAATGAAATTCTATTTTATTGTATCTATGTCTTTCGAAATATCCATCTTAAGAGAAAAAAACCCATCCCTAACTCATTTCCTCATGATGTTAACACATTCGGAAGTAGTGAAAATACAATTTTGAATTCTTCTTTCTGGGAAAAACCAAACTAGCTGGGAGTAATAACCCTCTTGAGAATGGTCCCCAATCTAGATGAAATGATTTTTATAATGATTTAGGGAATGGTATTCTCTATGGAATCAAGTCTAAAGTCTTTGATATTCACAACATTATCCTTTTTTGGTATTAAAGCAGTAAAGAAGGCATTCACACCATGTTGAATCGGGGAATTATTGAAGAAATATCTAATATATATATATATATATCTATATTTTCTTCTTTATTAATATCATAAACTTATTCCATGGGTATATTAAAATGAAAACATTCTCACGAACATCAAATTTCACATCTATCTGGTGAATATTACTATCACTATTATATTGAATCAAATCTTTCTTGATTTAATTCTAAATGGATCTACCTTATTCAATTATATCCTAGTCAAGATTTGGTAACAATATATTTATTTCAATAAATTCAATCTTGTATGTTGGTGTTCTAATCGTCATTCCATATATGGATTAAAAGGTACTCATTTAAATTGTCGCGATGAAAATATTGTTATAATAAAATTAAACAACAGTAAGGGGTTTATCCCAACATTTTTTAGAATCTAGAGAAAAATACCTCAAAAGATAATCAAATTATTAAATGGTTCTATCATGTTGACCATTTTTATGAGGATTATAGTATTTAACTTAAATAAAATTATACATATACCTTGATAATGAATTCTCTAGAACATTTTTGTAAACCTCATATCTTGATCCAATTCAAAAGAATATGGTACTCCATGAAACATTAGGACATCCTTAATGTATATCATAGAAGGATACTATAAAGGGAAATATTATCTAATATAATAGAACTATACTATCTTAAAAAATATATTGATTATAACTCAAAATATCATTTTGGCCTTTATATGATTTTGGGATCCCATTGATAAAATATATGTTCATGTTTTCCCATTTCCATTAACATTTGGGTAATGATTATAATATCTCATTAGACTTATGTCACATAGCCTTAATTTTCTAGCATACCATGTATTGAGATAAATAATCTTTAATATCTCATATTATGTTATCCCACCATAATTATTCTTTTAGGTCGATATAAATTTTCTTACTTCTAGGAGGAATATATAATTATGAGATATGAGCTTCGTCCAGTAGTTCCATCTCTTGGTTTAGTACTGATGGGTGACATGCTTAGTTCATAAACCATATTATGTCTTCATAATAATGGTTGAACTAAGTAATATTTCATACATTATTTTTTAGTTAGTCATGATCATTTTATATCAATTTAAATTTTATATATAGAGATGGTTGTACATTCATTTTGGGATAGAAAATATTTCGCCCCTTACATCATGATTTCAACTTCTGTCCTTTAAAAACCCATAAATATTCGATATATTTTCCTCAAATTCATATATTTTCTAACATGATCTATTTTATTCAATACATTAGAATCCTTTTTCACTATTCCAATATGGTATTGTATAGAGTATTCATAATATTCAATTAACTCCAATCAAATTCTTTGTAATGTAATAAGATAATTCTCAGATAATATGTACTCTAAATTTTTTTGATCATAATATATGTCTAACATTTTTCTATAAATACCATCCCATGTGGTGTAATATATAGGGTTTTTATCATTGATGAAATAAAAGAACAATTTTTCAAAATATTCTTGAGGAAAATATATTTCTCTTTAAAAAACCCATATGAAAATACTTTTTATTAATAACTCCTTTTAAAAGTTATTTTAAAAATAAACCTTTTAAACATGATAAATAGGATTCAAAGAAATGATGTTTGATTAATATATATATGTTGTACGATGTAAAAAGTATATTCAATTTAAATGGTAAAAGGGTAGAAAATCATCATTTGGAATGTTAAAAGAAGATTGATTCGAAGATGTCTATAAAAGAAAAAATGGGTAAACCTTTTTAAAATATTTTAGAGGAATTGAATAATATTCTTGTAAACCCTTTTGGGAAAACATGGTATTGAATATATTTTTCATGGAAGTGAGGGTAATGTCATGATTTCTTAAAAAACATTTCCTAAATCCCTTATGTATTAAATTGTAAAAAATCGTAATAATACATGATTTTATCATGATATAATAGATTAGAAGTAAACTAATGAGTTCTCTTGAGAGAAGAATCATAATATTTCATCAAATAAAGCATAAATATAAACAATCTCGAAAAGGCGGTGAGATTGTCTCAAAAAACGCGTATAACTCAGTAATATGGATCATACACTATATTGAAGAAATTTATGTTACATGAAGAATATAATAACATTAAAGTATTCATATTCTAGATATATCATTTAAAATTTCAATATATGCACCTTTAAAAAGTGTTTTTGTGAATAATAAAACACGAGCTCAAAGAAGGTAAATTGTGACAAAACTGTTCACCCATTTGGTATCATTTGAATCCTAAACCACATGAAAGAAGGATCGTAAATTGGATGTGTGAATACCTTTAAATTTAATTATAATATACATATAATAGAATCATTTTATTATATACACAACACAAAAGTATGTGGTGGTGAACACAACATGTATCTCATGGGAATTAAATGTTAAATAATATCCCCTTAACATGAGTTTCCATTCGGGTAAATGTCCTTTAATATCCAATATAATAAAAATATATAAATTAAATAAATAATTCATAACCTTTTTAATGTTTATAATTAATTTTATTTCACTTATTACCATGTTGGGTATACTACTAAATCAATTATGTATACAGCAGATGTATTTTTTTAACAAATTTGGTTTATGTGTCAAAACAACTGTTGTTGGTCTACTATGGTCATAGGGTTCTTTATATAAAATCTACAGAATAATAACCATGACATAATTATCATATTTGTTCGTTATTTATACTTTTAAAACCAATCATTAAATAGGGTTATAATAAAGAGAATATGTTACAATCAGGGAGACTGTAGGTCATACCTACGCATGAGTACCAATCCAATTTTTATATGATTGTTGTGGAAAGAAGGTATGTAACTCTAATCATTCTACAATGATTATTATATAATAAATATCATATTTTTTAATCATATATACTTATATTTATAATAATATGGTTTAAAAATAATCACATCATGATGAGAATGTAGTTGTCCACACGTCCACAAACATTATTATCTGTTTTAAAGTGTCTGAAGGGGTAATAAAAAAGATGATATATATATATATAATTTATAGAAATATAATTATGTAATGAATATATTTTTTATGTTTTATATTTAAATTTTTCCTAATTATTACCATTCATTTATACATTCCATGTTTCGTGTGAATGAATCACATCACTTTCAGGGCACGATAATCCATACTTACTCAAATGAGATTAACATATTCACAAAAGTCAGAAAGCATAAACTTATGTTATAAATACATTTATTGAATAATAAAACATTATAAATAACATATATATCTAATATAAAAATATTTTCCAACAAAACGGAGACCATAAGTGGTGGTAATGATTAATTGAACAATCTTCATTTTGAGAGTGGGTAATTCTCCGTTCACAGGAAATGTATATTCGTTTCCCATTAGGTGGAGGTGTGTGTAATTTTAAGTCTAAATATTAGCATAAAATCATCAAAGTACATTTCAGAAATTTTTTTGTTATTTAATAATTTAACAATACAATTAAATAGAGTGTATAATGGAAAAGAAACTACACATCATGTGTATAGGTGTTAGCTCTTAATCGGGTATCTTCTTTTGGTTTGAACTAGCAGGATTTTTTGTAAGGATTGAATCCAAAAATTATTCTTATAGGTAGATTTGAGGAATGATGTGGGACTATTTATTTAGTTATTGGAGTAACTTAATAGGATTTAGTGGTGTGAGGAATGGGTAGATATGGTTCCCTTTTATAGGAAAGGAAAAGGGCACACTTGGTATTTTTGAAAAGAAGATAGGTGTTCACATGTTCTTACCTTAAAAAAGACATAAAATACTAAAAAACACAATAATGGAAGGTTAATGTCTTATATATTTCTTTCTAATGGGTTTTTTACAAGAGTCGTGGACATTTGGGGCCATAACATAAATGATTAGTCCTTTATTAAGCTTTTTTTTACCATAATAATTTTAATTAATTTTAATTACATTCACTATTATTTTGGGTAAAAAGATTGGTCTTATTATAAATAATAAATTATTCTATTTCAAAATATGTAATCAAGTTTTCCAATTATTATTACAAAAGTTTCAATAATTAAATTAAAATTAATCATGTAGACGATACGACAATACAGATTTTTAATGTTAAAACGTCTGAAAGTTGCTGATTTTTTTGTATTGAATTTCAACGTGAAATATATTCCAATGACCTAAATTGGATTAATTGTTAAAAATATTATCTAATTAAACATTAAAACATTTATAATAAAAATTTATCATTATAATTAAATTATATTAATGGCTGTTTTGAACTAAAATTAAGTATTTTTAATTATTCATTAAAAAAGAAATGTCATTAAAAAATATAACAAAATTCACTCTGACCAAATTATTATGTACATACATCACTGAATATGTTTATATTGATATATAAAATTTTAAAAGGTATAAAAATTCCAATTTAAAATGACTTTTACATTAAAAGGTGATAAAAGTGCCTTTATAAAAATATAGGTTTTATGTGTAAAATACGAATTATTCTTATCTTATGCATATAAAACCTAATGGATGAATATCGAAAATATTATATTGATTTTATACAATATATATTTCATTATAATAATTCAAAAATTATAATTATAGTAATTTATTAGGTTAAAAGAGCTTCGTGAGCATAAAATGGTTTTATATAAAAAATTCTAATTATAATAAGTTGTTTCCTATATTCATTTCTAAATAATTTTAAACCTATTAATTAATAATATATTATTAAAAACCATATATTTTTATAATTTAGTTAATACAATTCATAAATTCTAATATAACAGCTAGGTTATGAAGTATTATAATAAATAATAATATTATAATAATACATTGTTATTTGGAGAAATTCGATTTTCTGTGTAATAAAAGTTATCAAGGAAGGTCTCTATTGATTGGAATGTAAGCTATAATGAATGGTCACTCTTGCATGTAACACACACTAACTTGGTGTTTCAATAATGGAATATATTGTAAATGTTAAACATATTATAAATTATCTAGATATTATTTTACCTTATATGATTGTTGTTGCGTGTAATAAATGTTATCTAATTAAAGGATCATAATTTAGTTTTTTTGGTGTATCACATTCTCAAAAACTTATCTAAATTTCTTATTCACAATTTAAACTCAATCATGGAGATATGGTTTTTGATACTTCATATGTTACCAATAACACATTGTAAGGAGGGTTTATAAGAAATCCCTTATAGAAGAGAGATTTGAAAAAACAATGTTCACATGGAATACAGTGTAACTATATCTCTAAGATGGAGAACATCAGTGGAATGTAGAGATACTTTCCAGGGTGAAAATCATAAATACTTGTTGGGATTGAATGTGGTCATCAATCATAAACAAAAAATTATCAATTGAAATTTGATGGCCTCATATCCATAAATCGTTGAATATTTAGAAAGCCATCAGTTCAATTGAAATTTAGGTATTAGGAAAAAAAATTAATTTATAATCATTTTTATAATGTTGGTTAATCCTTTTACTGACCAAGGGTATAATGAAATATATTTTCGTTATTGGATTCAATATAATATTAATAATTCTAACATTTGGTTGAGCTTTGACAATATTGAAATTCATCCATTTTCTCCAAAAATTAATTACCAATAATAAAATAAACATGTCGAACTAAAAGAAACAAGTAAGGTATTCTAATGACTATAAAATAGTGAAATGTCTTACTATTTTACATAATATATCTCCCAAAATAAATATGGTTAATATATTAATTTATAATCCCCAAAAAATTTACTACTAGTTCATCATTAATATTTATTCATAAAATTGTGTAACTAAAAACAATAAAAACTAACAAGGACATTGTATAAGTCAGTGGTTGGCATGAAACCATTATCGTCCTTCTATCATGGGCCCAAGACCTATGACATCTCTTGATTTGATTGTCTTTCACCTGGCATGTTGGATTTAATTTTCTAAAACTAAATTCATATAATTTCCAAATATATATATAATGAACATACTTTAAATTAGGTTAATAACTAAATAGATTTTAAACTAAGGGTTTCAATACAAGTTCAATATAAAAATACTTCATCCACTTATTTCCACAAAGAAACTTCCATTTTCTAGAGTTTATCCACTGGGATAGGGCATTGGCATGGGTAATGTTCAGGTTCCCCACATTTACGATAAATATCAACTAAGTATTTCATATGACGAGCTTCATTTACTTACATCTTGCTATTATTTTTTTCCATATCAATCTTTTCATTATTTTCTTTTTTCCATGTGAAAATTATTTTCTTGTTCCAACGAGACACTTTCCCTAATGCCTCCTTCCACACTTCATGCATGTAAAAAAGTGATCATTCTTATTTTTATAATATACACCACCTGATATCTTATAAACCTCTATCCTTTTTTTCTTTGGTGAGCTTGCGAGTGGTTAAATGTATATATTATTAAACATTTTTGGGAAAAATTATTTCGCAAAAATATTATATCATTCACTCCAATCAACACTTCATTTTTCGGACCAACACATGATCCAGGAACAGAAGTCAAAACTGTCGGACCAACACATGATCCAGGAACAGTCGTGAGAGCTGTCAGACCAACACATAATCCAGGTCAAGCAATTTTGTTGAACCAACATCTGATCAAAGAACAGAAGTTAGAACTGTCGGACCAACACATGATCGAGGAACAGTCTTCAGAGCTATCATAAAAACACATGACCTAGGTCCAACTATTCTGTCAAACCAACAGAAGATCCAAGAACAAAATTTATAAAAGTCAGACCAACACATTATTTAGGAACATTCATTAGAACTGTCAGACCAACACATGATCTAGGAATAGTCAATAATGAACAACCATTCGTAGGGTTTTCACAAAGCATGCTCGATTCCGAGAGGGTATGCTCCTCAAGCCATGCATTGAGATGTCAGGTACCACCGAGTCTCAATTTTATGTATCCATAAGAAATATCTTTCCATAAGAAACACAATGCGACATACGATGCGTCAATCGTACACCCGGTCTAAGAGTTATTGGTATTTCCGTTCCGAGGCCCTGGATGGATTTATGATCAATCCAACCGGACCATACCCCATATATGTACAAACCTCAATTGTTGTATTCCAAAATAATAGCCTTTCTCCAAGATTTCCATCCAAGCATACGGTTCATCAAAAGAACGTTCGTAACAAAAGATATGTCCAAAGAAAGTACATGGGTTGGTAGTGGGCCTGGGTCTGGTCCGACCCGGTCGTACCGACTTAGCCCAAACTAGTCTGGGCCGACCCTGTCTAGGTCAACCCAGTCTGACCCACCGGGTCTGACCTGGCCCGTTGGGAGGGTCAGCCCGCTAGATTCGGCCCGGTCCACTGTGCACGGCCTAGTAGACTGCTGGGGCGATTCAGCCGGGTGGTCGCCTTGTAGGTGGCTCGGCCCGGAGGTCGGGGGCTGGTATTTCCAGTGCTACGTGGGGCACGGCTTGCGAAACTCCACCCGGAAGTCCATGTCGGTTCAGCCTGTGACTCCACAAAGGATGTTGTGGGCTAGCTCGGGTGGCCGGTGCGGCTCAGCAGGTTCGGCCGAAAGCTGGGGCACGGGCCGGCCGCGCGGAACATGGGAAGCGCGCGGGAAGGCCGATGGGGCACCGTGTAGTGCGCGGGCAGGCCGGCGGACCATTTTGCATCACCCGGGTAGGCCACCGGGTGCTGGTAGGGCGCAGGCAGGTCGGTGGGACACACGGGCAGTGCGCCGGCAGGCCGCGTGGACTGCGGGAAGGCCAATAGGGTGCCCGGCAGTGTGCGGGCTGGCCGCAAGGTGCGGGTAGGTCGATGGGAAACGTGGGAAAGCCTCAGGGTGTGCGAGCAGCGTTCTGGGAGGCCTGCGGGGCACGGGAAGCACGTGGGCAGGCCGGCGGGGCACGGGCAGCGTAGGGGTGGCGATCAGTGGAAGTCATGCAGTGCATGAGCCCATAGCCGGCGGTGGCCGGGCCAGTCAGCTTGGCACGGCCCAATCCGGAAGTGTTCAGCTAGGAACACTAGTGTGTTGCAAGGGCGGCGTGGTTCACGGAGGCCGTAGGTACCGCGACCTTTGTCGTTTCTACCATCGTCACCTCATTACTGCTTCGAAGATCACCACTAGGAAGAAAACCAACAGAGGGTGTCGGGCCATGTTAGGTTTTCCTACAACCTCCATGTTTAAAGAGGTATCATTTGGCTCATAAATAAATGTAGATTTTGAATAACACGCCCTCAACAATTCATTTTTATCCAATGAGGAAGATAAGAAATGGGTATAATAATAATGTCATGAAATAAACCCCCACCTTGGTCGTAGTTGGTTGATGTGGGCACAAAATGGAGGATTTCATTCGTTGACTGAGTCATGGAAAAATATGTAGAGGATCGTCGTTCATCACATCTACCAAACACATCTAACCCTGAGATGCGTCAGCTCATTGATGATGCTCCACTTCGGTAGGTGTCCAAAGAAGAAGTCGAAGAAGGTTAGTGTTCTTCGTTCTTTTTTGGAGAATGTGTAATCCTCCAAGTGTTGGGTTTTGTGTCCCTTTGGAAGCGTTTCATCACTTGGTGAAGCCATCCAAAAACATCCCCCAAATATTCCATTAAATTGGAGAGGTAGGGAGGGAGATAACGATCGTTGGAATTTATAACGGTTCATTTATTAGGAACCTTCATAAATTCCAATGACGCATTCTCTTAAAATTAAATGGAGAAATCCAAATAAGTTTCGCTGGCGCAATTTAAGAGGTGGGTTGGATTTAATTAATGGTGGGATTCTAAGAGCCCCCCCCCCTCATTAATGAATGGATTTGAGAGGTTTTCCTCTCCTCCCATTAATAGGGGAATTAAGCACTGTGTGGTCCCCTCCTCGTTTTTCCTCACATGGGAGGTTGAGTTTGGGTTCTCCCCACCACCATAACCTCTAATGGGAGGTAAATGTGTGGTGGCCCCACCTCCAACTCCCTTGAGGGGGTTTGAACCACCCAACCTCCACATGGCTGCTAAAAATAAAATAAATTGTTGGATCACTTTATTTTATTAATTTTTTTATAAAAACCCAAAATGTAACTTTTACTCTCGACTAACAGTCATCGAGGTTAAAGCCCCTTTAAGAGAATAACAGCGCTACGAGTTCAACAGTGCCCCCAGTTTTAAATTCTGAGCACCGGTTCAAATGTTAAAAAACGCCGCTTGTGCGTTTATTAAATATACCAGAAAAAAAAGTTTGCAAAATTATTATCAGTCACCCTCGACTCGCGCAAGTCGAAGTTAGGCTCTACCTATGGGAAACATGCCCCAACAAACCCAACTGTACTCTCATATTTTTAATCTGAGTTACCGTTTAGAGGTTATGAATTTTACAACAAAATAATTTTCACTTATTATTTTATTTGCAGACAAAAACTAACCTTTTTGGTGGCCCACGTCAACCAATGTTATTATCTTCTTAAATAGAGCATACAATCACGAGTTCAGCCGTGGTCTCATATTTTTAATCTGTGTTAACGTTTGTGATTTATTAGTATTTGAAAAAAAAATAATTTATTTAATTATATTATTTACGATTATGCCATTTCTGGGTTTCCTCCCAGGAGGCCCGCGCTGACTAATCTTAAGTCACGCCAAGGGTAAACCTACCATCCTGAGTGCAATGGTGACCTCAAATTTCTGATCTGAGTTACCTTTTACGAGTTATTCCACTCTTTCAGGAAAACTGCTTACGCCCATTAACATAAGCTTAACAAAAACTTCAACGGATCATTTCGGGCACTTGGGGCCTCAAAATCACGCGCCATCAGATTTCATGGACCTGTAAAAATCCTAATAAAATAAAAATAATTACATGGAAATTCAGGGTCTTTAAATTCTCCCCACCTCAGGGATCTACATCCCCGTAATCCTTAACTCACAACTAAGGGAACAAGTGGGGGTACTGAGGATGCATCTGAGACTCCTGCAACCCATGTGCTCTCCAGGAGGTTCACGTGCTGCTATCGAACATGCACCAGATGTATCAATCGTCCATGAAGGACCCGCTCATATCGATCCTCAATCTCTACTAAATTTTCAGTAAAAGATTCCCCATCGTCTACATCCAGCTCCCCATGGTCGATGATGTGGGAAGGGTCATGCAAGTATCTCCTCAGCTGGGATACATGGAAGATGTCGTGCACCTGGTGCAACTGAGGAGGAAGAGCTAAGCGGTATTCCACCTCGCCATCTCTTTTGAGGACATAAAAGGGTCTAATGAATCTCAGAGATAACTTTCCACCTTGGCCAAATCTCCATAGACCTCATCGAGCTACGACCCGTAGAAAGACATGGTCGCCATCCTCGAACACCAGAGGTCTCCGTCTCCTATCAACATATGACTTATGTCTGCTCTCTACATTCTTAATATTCTCTTGGATGACCTACACCTTCTCCATGGTAGATCGTACCATCTATACTCATTTGAAAGTGGGCCGGCATGGTGACTCGATCAACGATCACCGAAATAGAGTCATGCCCCCTAGACATTCATGGAAGTACCGTCACGAAGTCCATGGATTTCTCACCCCTCTACCACATTGGGAGCTCTAAAGGCTAAATGAAGCTGGCTGGTACCTGATGCTCCACCTTCACTTGCTGAAAAGTGAGGCATCGAGAGACAAACCCCAATACTGCTTTCTTCATACCTGGCCACCAGTGCTGTCATCGAAGGTCCTGGTACATCTTCGCCACTCCTTGATGTACCACTAGAGGGGATGTGTGAAACTCCCTCTACAATTCCTCATGAACTGACACTAGAACCATAGTACACCCTCTAAAGAGGATGACGTGCTCCGCACCTTCAGAAAATCCATCAGGTGTCTGTCCTGTGGATATCTGAGCACGTCGTGTCTCGTAGTCTACGTCCCCACACTGCGCCTCCCTGACTCACTAAAGAAGTGGGGGAGTGACTATAATATAATTAAGGAAGGCTTCTCCATCTCTATCCACAAATGATATCTATATAGAAACTAGCTGCTCTATCGTATCGCCTTGCAGTTGTACACCAGATCTCAAACTGAGTGCATCTGTTGTAACATTCCCCTTCCCAAGAGTATAGACTATCTCAATGTCATTGTCCTGGAGGAACTCAATCCAACGTCGTTGTATCCGGTTTAGGTACTTCTGAGAGAAGATATACTTGAGACTCTTTTGATTAGAGTATATGGTAAAACATTTGCCCAGAAGATAGTGATGCCACATCTTCAAGGTGAAGACCACTGCAGCTAACTCCAGGTCATGGGTAGCATCATTCTGCTCGTGTTGTCTCAGATACCTAGAACCATGTGAGATCATTGCTTACTCCTCCATCATGACACATCCGAGTCCAGTACCTAATCTGTCACAATATACTACGTACCCTATTCCATCCTCTGGAAGCCTCAAGATTGGGTCACTAGTCAGCCTATACCTCTTCTCCTGAAAGATCTACTGGCATCTCTCCGACCACATGAAGGGTTTCTCCTAATTTTCCAAAGATGATAGTGGTGATGCAACTCTGTAGAGTCTAGAACAATGGTAAGTCTAGCCGACTCATGAGTGATCGAATGCACCCTCTTATGCATGAGTCCATCATGTGCTACCTGGGATTTTCTTTTCACTGACCAAGGAAAACCGCATCCCAACATTGTAGATAAACCACAACGTTTTTTCCTAATACAATCAATCTGAGTTTGAATTATGGATGTCAAGTTTAAACCCAAACTAACGTCATAAGGCCTAAATGCTGCCACTAAGAGGTTCCAACCGAAACGCTCACCTCAAGGGTCAGATCACACCATCAGGGAAAGTGTGATTATCGTGCCTACAGACAAAGGTATCACCAGACGTGAGGTCCAAGTCAATGGTTTAAACAGAAACTCTAGGTTGTAGACAAGATTCGTGGAAGGAAGGAGTGATTGGTACCTATGTCTATTATTACAGCAGCTATTAGTAGACACAGACCATACCTTGAATCATTCCTAGAGCCTTTGGGTTGCACTCCATGACTGTATCCAGCTACTCACTTCCCATGTCCTCTAGTTCCCTGATATTGGCGGGTTCCAAATAATGGGGTGGTTGTAACATGTCAAAATGGACACCACTTCATGCTACTCTACTAGCTCTCCTTCTACGTCTTCTACACTAGAGATTCATCTATCCTTAACACTTCCTCTTCCTGAGGAAATTTTTATATGCTCAAGTCTCTGATACTCGCACTAATTTCCAACATTCCAACTATTAACATTCACTGGCTTTATCCGCTCAGCCAAAGAACATTCAACCACAAAAGTTACCTCTTGAATCCTAACATAAGTAGGAATGTGTAGATGAATTTTGCGGGCTCAGATATCCATTAAACACACCTCTCTCGGAATTTATCTCCCTAAAGCACTGATCGTACCATATTCACCGAGTACCAGGAAAGATCGGTATGCCTCGATGAATACTCACCTACCAAAATGTCATCATGCCGATGCTGTAGAAGTTCTAGGGAGCTCTCAGCCACCTCTTGAAGAGAGTCCTCGGCCACCTGTGATTCGGGCTCACGTCGGATCCTGAGGGTATCTGATGCTGAAACACGTGTAAGGCACTAGGTCTGTTAGTGTCCTCTGTGAGTACCGTCGGTTGCAACTGCTGACCAACTGGAAATGATATACTTGACACGCTACCCGGAGGTACTATCATGGGTAATGTTCTACGTACTATAGTCTTATTACTATGTGGACCATCCTCATGGTCACTCACTGAAAAAGTCTAGTATCCAATATCACCATCTTCTCAACTACTGTCTCAACTAAGAGAAAAACTATAGCAATCACCTCCAGCCATCCCTCAACTACGTGGGAATCTATCTCTCCATGAACCCTCAGAGGCCTCTAATGCTGGAACACATACAATCACTCTTTGTTGACATGCATCATACCCCATTGTGGCTAGTGGTATCTACTACCCTACGGGTGGTGGTGTGGTTGGTACACCACTATATGGTCCCAACATAGTAACATGGCCATGCACCGGATCCTCATCACTCGGTGGGCCAACATCGTGTACTCTCTCGGGATCCCTAGTTGGCTGTCTATGTAGCGGAATCTGGATAGAAAATATGTGAACCATTTTCAATAAGTTATACCTGGTGATCTTACTCAAATAGTTCATAATGAGACTCTTGAAAACACCCTCGCAATCAATGTTTTCGTACACTGAGTCGGAAATCAGATGTCATGGTCTGGGTGTATGGATATGTCGGCCGCCACACCAACTCTGGACTCCCTAAACTAAGAACCACACTCAGTACTCTTAACACTATTTCTTCACAAAAATTAATGATTAGAGCCCTATGTTCTACGGTAGAACTAACTCCTACGATACCAATTTTTCACGGCCCGTCCCCCGGGGCCCGTGTTGTGACTACCCCAAAGGCACCTTCCATAGGCCAAGGGCTAGAGACTAGCACCAAAGGTGAAAATCCCTAAAATTGGGAAGTAATTGACTTTGTAAACTGTAAACACACACAATAGAGTATGATCTAGAAGTAAAACACTAAGCAAAATTGTATACAAAGGGGTGATGAAAAGTAAAAGGGCCTAGAAATTCTAGCCCAACAAGAAAGTATAAGTAAAACTGAATAACAAGTACAACTGATGTAAAGGAAAAGTAGTTACTGGGTCATCCTTCGGGGATTCCTATAAGAAGGGTAGGTACATATATCCTCATCATCACTCCACGTCTATTAGTATCCTCCATGTACCGAATCGTCGTCAGGTCCACCTCTGAGTACCGTCCAATCTTGCTAATCTGATGCTCAGTCATTGTTGTCCTTCTTCCGCTACCCACGCAACGAGATGATGGTATAGCCTGTTCTGGGGTGAGTATAACAATACTCAGTAGGGACTCCAAGACCCTCAAGGTCTCACAAAATCCATCAAGGATAAACCAAAAAGTAATAAATCAACGGATAGACATTACTTAGGTATAAGCCTCTACATATACCTAAGTTATCGAGTAACCCATCTCAATCATGAGGAAAACACATATGTCACTGACTCAGCTCACACATGTATACAACTAATGTATAGTGATAGAGATGATCAGATATAGCCACTGAATCATCAGAGCTGTCGGACTAACACATGACCCAAGACCATGTATTCTGTCTGACAAACACATGATCCATGAACAGAAGTCAAAATTGTCAGACCAACACATGATCCAGGAATTTTCATTAGAGATATCAGACCAACACATGATCTAGGTCCAGCTATTCTATCGAAACAACACATGATCTAGGAACAGAAGATAGAACTGTCGGACCAACACATGATCCAGGAACAGTCGTCAGAACTATCGTACCAATACATGATCCAAGTTTAGCTATTCTTTCATACCAACACATGATCTAGGAATAGAATTTGGAACTTTCATACCAACACATGATCAAAAAATAATCATCAGAACTGTCGGACCAACACATGATCTAGGAACAGTCAATAGCGCACAGCCATCCACAGTGTTTTCACAAAGCACGCTTGATTACGGGAGGGTCTCCTACTAAAACCAAGTGTTGACACGTCCATTTCCACCATGTCCAATCTTGATGTATCCAAAATACCTGTCCTGCCAAAAGAAAATCAACATAATAGATGGTGCGTCAATCAGATGCCTTGTTTGAGAGTTATTGGCATTTCAGTTCTGAAGGACCGTTTGGATTTCAGTTCAATACAACCCGATCATACCCCACCTACATACAAACCTCAAGTGGGGTATGCCAAAATAATTTTCTCGCTCCATGATTTCTGTCGCCGAAGATGGTTTGTCAAACGGATGTCCGGTGCAGAATATATGGACAATGAAAATACAGGGGTCGGTAGTGGGCCTAGGTCCAGTCAGACCCGGTCGGACCGACTCAGCCCATACCAGTATGGGATGCCCTGTTTTAGGTCTGACCTGGCCTGTTGAGTGGGTCAGCCTGCTAGGTTTGTCCCGGTCCTCTATGTATGGCCCAGCAGACTGTGGGGGCCATTCAGCTCGTTTGTCATAGCGTAGGTGGCTCGACCTGGAGTGCGAGGGCCGGTTTGGCCAATGCCATGAGGGGCATGGCTCAGGCGACTCATATCAGAAGGATGAGCTGTTTTGGCTAGTGAAGTCCCGAATGACGCCGCAGGCCGGCTCGGGTCGCCAGCACGGCTCGGACGGTTCGGCCGGAAGCGGGGGCACGGGCAGGCCTGTGGGGAGACGGGCAGCGCGTGGGTAGGATGCAGGGTTGTAGTTGTGTGTGGGATAACCCTCTGGGTGCACGACAGAGCGCGGGGAGGCCGGCGGGGAATCGGGAAGCCCACGGTCAGGCTGCAGGGCGCTGATAGGGGGAAGACATGCCATTGGGTGCCGACAGGGCGCGGGTAGGCCGGCGAGGTGCACGGGAAGCATGTGGTCAGGCAGCGGGGCGCGAGGGTAGCGCGTGGGGAGGCCGGCAGGGTGAGGGCAGTGCATAGGGCCGGCGGCTGGGGGCGGTCAGGCAGTGTGTGGCCCGGCGGCCGGTGGAGGTCGGGCAGGCCGGTTCGGCACAGCGCGGGCCAGTGGTGTTCGGTGGGGAACAGCAGTGTGCTGCAGGGGTGGCACGGTTCGCGGAGGCCTTGGGTAACGTGGCCTTTGTCGTTGCTGCCTTCGTCGCCTCATTGCCTCTTTGATGATCACCACAAGGAAGAAACCCGATAGAGGGTGTTGAGCCTTGTTAGGTTGGCTCACACCCTCTGTGATTAGAGAGTTATCATTTGGCTCATCAAAAAAAGTAGATGATCAATAACACTTCCTCAACAATCCCTTTTTATTCAATGATGAAGATAAGAAATTGGTCTAATAATATCAAGCAATAAACGTCATACTGTGCTCATAGTTGGTTGATGCTTGCACAAAAAGGCGGACTCCGTTCATTGATTGGGTCACGTAAGAAAACGTAGAGGATCATCATTCGTTGCGTCTGCCAAGCACTTCCAAACGTCGAGTTTTTTTGGATCGTTGATGACGCTCTATGTCGTAGGTGTCTGAGGAAGAAGTCGAAGAGTGTTAGCATTATTCATTCTTCATTGGAGAAGGTGTAATCCTCCAAATGCTGGAAGTCGTGTCACGTTGCCAACATTTCATTGCTTGATGAATCCATCCCAAAACCTCCCCCAAGCTTCCTTTAAATTTGATATGGAGGGAGGGATGTAACGATCGATGGAATTTTTGTTAGTTCATTTATTAGGAACCTTCCTAAATTCCAACGACATGGTTACATAAAATTAAAAGGAGGAATCCAATTAAGTTACGCTGACTCAATTTAAGAGGTTTGTTGGATTTAGTGAATGGGAGGATTCCAAGAGGCTCTCCCCCTCATTAATGAGGTGAGTTGAGAGGTTTTCCTATCCTCCCATTAATAGGGGATTTAAGATTCGTGGGGTCCCCACCTCATTTATCCTCACACGGGTGGTTGAGTTCAGGAGGGCCCCACCACCATAACCTCTCATGGGATGTTAAGGTACGGTGGCCCCACATCCAACTCCCTTAAGGAGGTTTTAACCACCCAACCTCCACATGGTAGCTAAAAATAAAATAAAGTGTTAACTCACTTTATTTTATTAAGTTTTTTATTAAAACCTAAAATGTAACTTTTACTCTCGACCAATTATCGTCGAGTTGAATGTATCTTTAAGTGAGTACCAGTGCTGCGAGTTCAATGACACCCTCATATTTCAATTCCGAGCACCGGTTCAAAGGTTACAAAATTCCACTCGCACTTTTATTAAATGTACCCAAAAAAAGTTCTAAAAATTATTATCAGTCACCCTCGACTCGCACCAGGCGAGGATAGGCCCTACCTAGGTGAAACATTCCCCAAAAAACCCAATGGTACCCTCTGATTTTTAATCCAAGTTACCGTTTATAAATTATGAATTCAAAATAAAATAATTGTCACCGAATTATTTTATTTGCGTCCAAAAACTAACTTTCTCTGGTGGCTTGTGCCATCCAAAGTTATTATCTACATAATTAAAGCAAACACTCACATGTTTTGCGGTGGTATCATATTTTTAATTTGAGTTACCGTTTGTCGTTTGTGAGTTATAAGAATTTGAAAAATAAAATAATTCATTTAATTATTTTATTTACGATTATGCCATTTTTGGGTTCCCTCACTGGAGGTCCGTGCTGACTAATCTTAATTCATTCCAAGGGTAAACCCGTCATCCTAAGTGAAACAGTGAAATTGGATTTATAATCCATTTTACCATTTGATAGTTATTATACTTTTTCAGGAAAATTGGTTACGTGTGTTAACTTAAGCATAACAAAAAATTTGACATATCATTCTGGGCACTCAGGGCCTAAGAATCGCACACCGTCAGATTTTGAGGACCTGTAAAATTCCTATTTAATTAAAAAATTTACATGGAAATTCTAGGTCATTAAAATCTAGGTGTGCTATATGGTCTGTTTTCATATACCATGTTACCCCGAGTCAGGCTCGAAATACCTTGTCAATGTTTTTACTCTTATGTACATCGTTGCCATATCCACATCCACTTGTAGTGTCCCGATAGGGATATAATGTTAGGATGACCCCTATAATCTATATATACAAAAATTATAGGGTTTTCATCTATACATATAATAAAATTCAATCTTTGAGTAATTTACTTTTACATAATTTTTCCTAAATCTAAATCCCATGGTTTCTATTAAACATCTCATGATACAATCTATAGAGACCCGGACATCATAATACTAGTGTCGATTTCTGATATCCAATACATTGGATTGATTATTAGGGATCAATCCCCAAAAGAATGATCGGTTTAGAATTCTTGGTAAACTATATACATAAATGAGAATTGATTTAAAAAGGGATACTCTTATTACAACATATTATTTTTTTCATCAAAACAAATAAGCAAATACTAGGTTAACTCTAATCCATCGAGTATATTCCTGAATATCGTTCATAGTACACTTCTTTGGTTCTGGGGGAATGAAACATAATAAGGGTGATCTCAAATTCGCAGTAAGGTAAAAATATAATGTAACAATAAAAAATAAATGGGAATAGTCAATAGGGAAAGGTAAATAACTAAACATATGTGCCATGTAATCACTCAATTGAAATAAAGAACATATGAAATATAAAAAGGTGATGACTATAAATACATGACACTCAAATATATATAAAAAGAAAAATAAATATGGAATTCAAGGAAACTAAATCACTTTCTATTAATTATTGAACTGAAATGAAATGTATCCATAGATACATCAATGAAAAATCATATGGATAAATAATAACAAAAACTAATATGAAAGAAATTCTCAATAAGTGTATGCCATGTTTTCTAGGTATATGGAACTTGTACCATCAAAAAAATTAACTTTATAGATTAGGTATATGGTATAACCACATATAAGGAGGCTATAAAACTATTTCATCTCATGAGACTATCAATGCATCAGTGGGTCATTCATTAACTAATCCACAACCCATGTCTACGAATACAATGATTTCCTTATATTGAATAATCAAATAAAAAATATGCCAAATCGAATAACTATATCTAATAAGAAATATATATTTATCATCTATTTCCCAACTAATAAAATTACCTCTAAATTAAGCACCAATTGTAAAATGGCATATGGTTTAGGTAATAATAATATCCATATAAAGTGAAAAAGATAATAAGGGGATATTCAAATGTCAATAAAAATTGGATATTGAATACTTAAAGGTGACTCTCAAGGAAACAAAGGAAGTTCATGTAAATAATATTCTTGTGTAGATAAATAATAATCCATCCAAAGTATTATTAAGTATGTTATTAGCACAACAAATCCCATGTGGGGTAAAATAGAGGGTTGATGTCATTGATGAAATACAATAATAACTTTTAAATATATTATTGATAAAAATATATTTTTTCATTAAAACCCTTATAAAAATATGATTCAATGAAAATACATTTGTAATTATATTTTAAATGTAATCCTTTTAAACGTGATAATGAGGCTTCAAATAAATGAAGGTAGATGAATCCATACATGTCATACGTGGTAAAAAGAATGTTCATTTTCTACAGTAAAGGGGTTAAAAATTCATAGTTTAGAAAGAGATAACAAGATTCCATCAATGATATTGATAAATTAAAAAAATGGTTAAATAATATTTTTAAATATTATAGGGTAATGGAATAATTTTCATGTAAATCCTTTTTGGAAAACATGGTTTTCAATATATTTCTCACCGAAGAGAGGGTAATATCGGGCTTTCTTAAAAACTATTTCTTAACTATCATATGTAAAAAATATTAGAAAAAGGTACCAATACATGATTATATCATGAAATAATATTGGAAAATAAGAATCATGAGTGTTATTGAGATATGGACAATAAGATTTTATCAAAGTCTGCTTAAACATAAACAATCTCAAAAAAGAGATGTGATTGCATGACTAAACTCATATAACTTGTTATCTTGGATTATACTCTCCACGAATGAAAGGTAAATTAATTGATGAATATAATATAATGAAAATATTTATATTCATTATATATCTTGTAAGATAACAATATATTCACCTCAAAAAATAGTTTATGTGTATAATAAAACATGACTTCTAAGAAGGAAAATTAAGACAAAACATTTTACCAATTTGGTGCCTTTTGAATGTTAAACCCCATGAAAAAAGGTTCATTAAATTAATATATGAAATTTTTTAATTTATTTATATAATAAATAGAATAAAATAATTTCATTTCATACACCACAATAAAGGATAGAGTGGTGAACATAACATGTCTCTCTTGGGAATTAAAAGGGAGATGAAATCTCTTTATCTGAAGTTTCCAATTGGGTGAACGTCCATTAACATCCTATATAATAAATTTATATTAATTTTATAATTTATTCATAACCTTTATAATCTTTTTTATTACATTAATTTCACTATTTACCATGTTGTGTACACTGCTTAAATAATTATGTTTACATTTGGTGTTTCTGTCCAAACATGGTTTTGGCGTCAAAATAACTATGGATGGTCAACTATGGTCATAGGGTTTATTATATAGAATATAAAGAATAATAACCATTAATTAATTATCATATTTTTATAGAAATAAAACTTTTAACATAATTCATTAAAAATGATTAAGAATATGAGAATATGATATAGTTATAGAGACTTTAGATCAAACTTACACATGAGTCACATTCCTATTTTTAAATGATAATTGTCGAATGAAGGGTAGTAACATAAACATTTCCATAATGATGATTATATAATGAATATCATTTTATTTAATCATTTATTCTTATATATAAAATTCTGTGCTGTAAAAAGAATCACATCATGTCAAGGATGTGGTATCCCACCGTCCACGAATGACTATATCTCTTTTAAAGTGTGTGAAGTGGTAATAAAAGAGATGATATATATATATATATATATATTATTGAAAGATAACTAGGTCATGTATATATTTTTTATTTCACTTATGTTTAATTATGACCATTCATTTATACATTACATGTATCTGGTGAACAAATCACATTTCCTTGAGGGGTGGTGGTCCATACTTCCTAAGATGACATTATCTTATTCTCCCAACATGGAAATCATAAAGGTATAAAAAAAATAAAAATTAAATAAGAATAAATATTATAAATAACATATATGTCATATATAAATCTATTTCCCATTAAAATGGACACCATAAGAGGAGGAAATGGAGAATTGAACAATCATCGTTTCGTGACAATGTAATTCACCATTCACTGATACAGTATGTTCGTTACCCATTAGGTGGAGGGGAGTGTAAGTTTAGGTCAAAAACATAGCATAAAAAATAATAGTATATTGAGGATACTGGTGTTGTTATTTAATCATAGAATAAGAATATTATATTGAGTGGATAATGGAAATGAAACTAAAAAACATGAGAGATGGTGTTACATATTAATTGGGTGACCTCTTTTGGTTTGAACCAAAAGGCTTTGTTGGAAGGGTTTCTATCTAAAAGGGTTTTTCTAGGTTGAGAAAATGAACTGTGGGAGACTATTTGGGATGTTCGTGTCTGAAAATAATAGTTTTGAGAGGTGTGAGGAATGGATAGATGTGGTGGCCTTTTATAGGAAAAGAAAAGGACTCACTTGGTATTTTTGAAAAGTAGTTTGGTTTGCATATATTATTACATAACAAAGTCATAAAACCCCAATAAAACTGATTAATATAATTTTATGGGCAATATAAAGTCATAAAATGTGTGTTGGACAAGTTTCTCGGTCATTCGTGCCCTTAAGTTACAGGATTAGTCCTTTATTAAGCTCAGTTTTACCTTAATTGTTTTAGTTAATTTTAATTACATTTAATAATATTATTGGTAAAAATATTGTTTCTATTAGAAAGTATAAATTATGCCGATTCATAATATGGAATTTTTTCCCAATTCGAATCTTATAACTGGAAGTAATTAAATTAAAATTAATCTAGTAGACTAGATGACAAAGCAAGTTTTCAGAGTAAAAAGGTATGAATGTTGGCTATGTTTTTATAGTCAATATCAATGAAAAATTAATTTGAATGACCTAAATTAGATTTATTGACAAAATTTTTAAAAAATTAATAATAAAAAAAATTAAATTTTTAATTTATCCTTATAAATAGATAAGATTAAAATGTAGTTTTGAACTAAAATTTATTATTTTAAACTATTTGTTAAAAAAATGCAATGTCTTAAAAAAATATCAAAAATTTACCACAACCTAATTCTAATGTATCTATTTCAGAGAATATGTTTATTTAGACATATTAAAATTATAAATGTATCAAAAATAAAATTTAATATGGGTTCTCTATTAAAATTCTATAAAATTGCCTTTATAAAAATATAGGGTTTTATGTGTAAAATATGGTTTGTTCTTATCTATTTCATATAAAACCTAATGGATGAATATAAAAAATATTTGTTTGAATATATAACATATATATTTCAATATAATAATTAACTAATTATACTTAATTTAATTTATTAGAATAAAAAAACTTCAGGAGCATAAAAATGGTTTTATGTAAAAACATTATGTTCATATTTAGTTTGTTCCTATATTCATTTCTAATTAAATTTTAACCTATGAATTAATATTATATTAATATAAACCATATATTTTCATATGTACATTAATAATATTCATAACATCTAACATAATGGATTGTTTATGTCATATTATATTAAGTAATAATATTTTAATAATATGCTGTTATTTGGTGAAACTTGGTCTTGCATGTAATGTAAGCTATTAAAGAAGGTCTCTCATGCATGTAACAAAATCTATCAAGAAATTTCTATATTTAATTTAACACAAGATAAATTGGGGTTTTGTTTATGGAATATATTTTAAATACTAAACATATTATAACATATCCAAATATTATATAACATTATGTGCTTATTGTCGTGTGTCATACACATTATCTAATACAAGGTTCTTATATTAGTTTTTAAGGACCTCATATATAAAGGTAAGAATAAAATTCAGACATGGGTAATTATGATATTTTGAATATATATCCACAATAGTTTATTAAAAATTTAAATAATTAACCCTTTTTATCCATATTCACTTGAAATTGTCATTATATTATTGATATATATTATTAAATTCTATGTGTATCCCTCCCCACAATTATAAAAGAGAACCACTAATCCCCCCATATTCAAAAATTTGTATCTATATATCTCATCCAAGACCTAGTGTAAAAAATTCGATATTTTTTACCATTATCCTAGATCTTGTTTTCTTCTCTAAAGACTAACATTTCAAGGCTTATTTTGTATACCAACGGTGGTCTCTAAAAAAGTATTCTAAATCATAACCAAGGTGTCAGAGTTTATTTTGTTAATTTATATCCAATAAAACTATTTTATCTTTAATAAAATCATGAATCCAGTATAATCATTAAAGTATAATGTTATTATGATGATGCCAGAAAAAATCTCACAATAATTCTTCATCAAATGGGAGATGAGATCATTTATCTTCCAGTTCTCAAGACAATGAATGTATATTTTTTAAGAAACCAGACATTGTTTTTATTATTGGTTGGGAATAATTACTTCCATTTCCATATTTTCTATAAACTATTTTCACTTTAGTTTTAGTTATTTGAAAATTGATTATTTATATAAATTTTTAATTATATTAAACTTTCATTACCAATGATTTACATGAATATTCAATTTGACTTTGAGGCTTGGTAATTTTTACCTTTCACTTAAAATATTAATGGATTTTTTAATATCCATCACATTAATTAATATACTTGCCAGCATGGATACTATTTTCATATAAGATAATTTTAATATTTTACATGGTTATATAAAAAAATATTACACATATTTTTTTGTAAATTTTATGATTTCAAATTAGTGACTTAAAAATGGAATGGTTCTCTTCCTCAATAAAATTATCTATGAACATTTAAATGTATTCTCATCTATAAGAACATAATATAATGTTTTTATGCATTACCTAAACTATAATATAATCTTATCATATTTATTATTTATTTTAATGGATTATTATTATAACAAATAGTTATTTATGATACCCATTTTTTTATTGGTTATGTTGTGATGATATGATAAATTATTTGATAACCAGGTGGAAGATATATGTATGGATTATAATTATGTGATGTCTATTTCCATTATAGCCCACCAATATAATACATGAAGATTAACATTTTTTTATATTAAATGTTGTATGCTAGATTATCCCAATCCCAAGAGATGGTACTTGGGAGGAATTCCCAGTCCCAAAATATGGTAAACTAGATGATCTCTCAATTATGCGATAGGGTACATAGGAGGATATCCCAATCTTAAACAAGTACATGAGACTTAATTTTATTCTTATCTTATTATGGTTGTCTTAGTGGTGACACTTGACATAATATTTCTATGATTATGATTATGCCACACATTATGACACTCTTTTTACATTGATGATGTTCATTGATTCCTTTATAATTCAAATTTTTGAACTACAATGATTTATATCATGAATCATGATTATATGAATTTTTGTGTATTAATTTAAAATTTTAATCTCATCCTCTAATACCCTTACACTGTTGTTATTCTTCCATCTGATCATAAATTGGTATCACCTTTTTTAAAATTATTGATCAAATGATATCACCCTTTCTTTTGTTCCCTTTTCACAAGTATATAAAGAATGGTTTTATGTATGATATTCTTACGAAGGGTGTTAGTTTTGATGAACTATGTGGGAGTTGAGGTTGTTATTTAATATAACAATTTTATGTGGATCTATGTTCCTAATACACTAAAATATTATAGTTCTAGCATGGATAATAAGGTTACATAATGAATATTCATTTAAAATTATTTTATATTCTTATGTGAAATGTTTCAACCATTTTACAAAGCTATCTTTTATACCAAACCATCATATCTTTTTGTAAATTAGTAGAATCAATTAAAAAATCATTCATATAGGTAGAACCAATTATATTTACATTAATTAGGTAAAAAAAATTAAACCATATATACGAATATTCCTTAATGAAATTAGTTAAAAAGTTACAATAAACCAATATATATTTTAATTTGACGATGTATCATATCTCTCAATATTTATAACGAATTGAACGTTTACCAATCAATAGGTGGTATAAATTAGAGAAAACACATTAATATATCAAAAATGTTTTACTAATTTTTCCTCTTTATTTTTTTATTTTTTAATGAATTCATTTATAATGAATACTTTTATTTTCTAAATCCAATGTTTTCAAATAATCCCAATAGTATTGAATTTGTGGTTTACAAATTTTATTTTTTCCATTTGTACAATAATGTGAGTACACGTTATTTATTCATTTATAATAGAACATTGATTATAAGACAATTTAATTAGAGATTATACATTATAGTATAAGGTGAAAATTTAACAAAAATTCATAACTAATAAGGAGTCATCTGCATTATATATTTTATATCTGGTCTTGATAAATCATTTTCATTCATTCCCTATCGATGAAAGGTAAATATAGTTGGTCTGTGCTTTAATGGTTTCTATATTTTCTTAATTAAAATTGTGTTTATTTGATAATGATCTCTATAAAATCAAATATTTTTATAGTTATATACATAATTTAGTTTTTTCATTGGACCTTCATGGATGAGTCTTCTTCATAGCTAGAGATCCTTTCTAGGGAAAATGACCTAAACCTTGGATATTTTTATTTTTTGGAATTAAAGGTGTCAAGATGAAAATGTATTAAATGGGTTTACGAGGGGTTTTCTATGGTTTAGAATGTCTTGGAGGTGTTTGGATATCTTATTCATAAACTACTATGTGGACTACCTGTTGGATGTTTACAAGTCCAACACATGTTAAACTACTTGTAAATTCATAGGTACATGTTGTGAACAGATGCAGGGCCTGAAGAAGTTACAAATCATGTAAACCATTCATATCCTAAAAAATTCATGTAGGGAAAAATATTAAACTGAGGTGATTGGTTTTTCAATGAAACTCAAAAATGAGGAAATGCAATACTTTAAAGAATTAAACATCAGGTATTCCACTCACCTAGTGGTTTTATGTGGGCATCATGTATTATTATCCTCGTTATTTTGTCACATAACAACCTCCTTATGAAACCTAATGTTCTCAAAGTGAATTTGGGCCCATTTCCACCATTCCCGACCTTTCATTTCCACATCTTATCCCTAGTGTTTTGATATGTTATTCCTCTCTCTTCTATCATTCTCTGGGTTTATGGTGTAAATATCTTGAATGTGTTTTTTGGGGGTTTATCACGATTCAGTGTGATCGAGGTTCCCTTTTTATCTCTATCATCTACTTTTCAATTTTAGTGACCCATTTTTTTTGTTTTGAAATAACCAGATAAGGTTTTGCGGTCAAAAAACTATCATTATGGTCTGTTTAATTACAAAGTGTGTAAAAAATTCCTATTATGATGACATAACATGCACTTAATAAAAGGTAAATGACAAATTGGGTTATTCCATGAACTCTATTAGATTTAATTGATAGAAACATGGCTTATGGATACCCTTTGTGTGACTAAACCATAGAATTTTTATTTTAATTGTCTAATTCTAATAAGGTTTTTAGCATGAAATGTGATTCAGTTTATTTCATAATATATATTTCCCATGGAAATGATTTTTTTTAAATGGTTGTGATTTTAATGGTTTAAAATAAAATTGATAAATGGAATGTGTAATTCAAAGATAAATTAATTTTTTTGAATCAACCATTGAATCATATGATGTGATACTTATATATCCTTATTGTAATGACATGTTTTTTGATTTATGTTGTGATTCTTATATAGATATGGGTCTAACTTGTCTCATGTTGTAGTGATTATATTGAACGGGATTTTCACATTCCCATGCTATAATTCCTATATCGAGTGGTCTCTTCCCAGTCCCATGTTTTAATTCCAATATTGTGTTAGTTACTAATTTTCCCATGATGAAATAAGTATAATGAGTGGGAACTACCTAGGGAAGGGATATTTGTTCTTGATTTTTACTTATTAAAGTTGATTTTATTTCACCTTGGGAGATTCATAATATTTATGATGTTATTTTTTATAGAGATTTATACTCATGGTCTGTTATGGAATGAGATGAGAATTCATGCAACATGATACTAAAATAGGGATATATATTGATGTTAGTAACTAATTATAGTTACATATTTAATATATGTGATATATTTTCCTTGATGCAATGTGAAATAGTATTCTTGATATATATAATAAATTGAATGAAATGAACTACTATGTTATGTTACAACACATATAAGCTAGGTTTATAGAGTCCAGGAGAAATGGTTCTTTGTTATTTTCAACTATTAAGGCTTAACATGTTATATCCAATTCTATATGGAGTTTGTTTTTCATGTCAATAAAATGCATCATCATCGTCTTCGAGTTAGTGTTAGGAGAGTGGAAATTGGAACATTCCTAATATAGCTGATCTAGATCTTTTTGTAGCTCTTGAAGATCAGTTGGATTCGTAACATTGAAAAAAATTACTAATTGGATTTAAATCCATGTATAAGGAGACTATTCATATCATGCATTTAAAGTCTATGATGATGATAGATTTCTATATTTAGTATCTACCTATGTTCACTGGGTTTGGAGTCCCCTTGGTGGCCAAGTTCTGGATCATGTAAGTCCAGATGATCTTCAATACTTTTGACACTCCTGCAGATATGAAGGGGAATTAGTCTACATATATGTGTTGTGGTCCAATAAACCATTTGTGCGCTATTATAAATTGGACTGGGTAGATGGACGAGTTATCTTGTCATGTTTCTAAGGCGAAGTTTTTGGGCCACTTCTATGTCCAAAAACTAAGGGATGAGAATTATTTTCTATTCATGAACATAAAATATGAGGGAATTTTATAGTAAGACTATACTAAATGATTCACTAACATGAATCACATTTTCCTATCATTATTAGTTAATCGGATCAATAGGATTAGTTTTTTTAATGAGTTAATTTTCAATGAGACAGTTCATAGGTGAATTTATTTTTTCTAAGTATTTTTGATAATTTGATTAATCAAGAAACCCATCACATAAGGGAATATAATTGAGGCCCTGAGTAGAAAATATGCTTATTTAGAAGAGAGAACTTGGTGCTCTTATTATGGGGTCAAGAAGATTCACTATGATAGATTTAACTAAGGAAAAAGCGTGGATAGTAGTCAGGGCAGTTGATATCCATCTTAGGACCATGTTCCATGGTAGTGCTTTTATTATGGAATTTTTGCCCACAAGCAGCCTTAGTGTCCATACCCCGCATTGAAATTTCATTCTTCATATAGAATAGGGCACATGTTGAGGTTTTTCTTGTCATGAAACAACATCCTCTTTAATTATTATTAATGCATCATATTCACTTGTTGCCAAAAAAATATCTTAGATGAAATAATATAGGTCTGTTAGAAAATACCAAATAATAGAATTCAAAAAACCCTTTAATTCAATTGACATTATTCATTCCATTATAACATTACTGTCATGACATTTTAATCCATAAATATTATAATTTCTGATATATCTACCCAAATTGGAAATGTATCCATCAAGAAGAATCAAATCAATAATTCACTAACAATATAATAATTTATTCTATTTTTAGAGTGTATAAGATTCTTTTGGATTCATTAACTTTTGTGATCTTAAATTTTAAAACAGTTTATGTTCTGGTCACCTATAAAATGTGGGAAACATCTAATCATGCATTTACATTATCTTTAGTCTTACCAGGTGTATCAAAAAATCTATGAAATAAATAATCAAAAATATTTCATATCAATATGCAAGACATCCAACATGTGACAGACCAACAAATCAGACCAATATAGTAGATCCCAAAAAATGATCCATGTTATCTATTTGTATTTTTTCCCAAATCCATCAACTTTATGATGGTTTATTGTTGGACTAATTTTGATTGGTGATAATGGAAGGATAATTTATTTTAACTATATTCCTGAGATCATTGTTTCATGTCCATCTATTTTAATTACACCTTTTCTAAAATGATATTTGTTCCTCTAAAAAGGATGATCAGTTTGAGGGAATATATGATGATAGTAAAAAAACAAGGTTTTCTTCCATTTATGAGCATAAATTTTTTGTTATCTCTTATACAATATGGAAATGATTTTAGACCATGTGTACTCCAGCCAGATGACATTGCATATGCTGTAAAATTACTAATTGTCCACATTAATTAATATTTCTGCAAGAATGTTTGTTTCAAGGAAACATCAAATGTACAGACACTATTATACCACAATGAATTTAACTAATCAATCAATGGTTTCAAATAAACATCCTTATTCTTTTATGGATGTCATGGAATTAATAAGGTAAAAAAATATATGGTTTGTTAATCAAAAACCAATGAGGTAAATTGTACTATCTTATAAATACTTTCCAACATTATACTGACTACCATAAAACCCAATTTGATTGAAAATGTCATTAGAATTCCACACTCGGAAATTTTGGGCTTCTAAAGAAAAGGACAGATGCACTTTGTCCAAATGTGTCTATGAATCACCATAAGTGGTATTATTTATGGTTTTACCAGTTGGAATATTATTTGTGTTCCATGACATCAATGCCACTGTGTTTTGAGACATAAATAAATGCTCTAATCTTGGCGTAAGTGGAAAGTTTCTAAATTTTTTTACAGGAATCAATCTAGACTTCCATTATTGATCCTCTTTAAACATTGATTTTCCACATGTAGTACAACTATAAATCAAATAATTTTCACCATAATATAACACACAATCGATTGAACATGAATGAATATCCTTATAACCAAGTACCAGATTACGATCCTACATATTTCTCACATTGAAATTTGTAGGTAACACATTCTCTTCATGTAACCGTGATTTTTCCAAAAATAATATATGATCAAAACATCTATATGACATTCCATTATCTGTTTTAATATATATAAATTTAGAAACTACTTAAAATTTTTTATCTTACAACCAGGATATAATTAATCCTCAGCAGACCACAAAAACTCATCAAAATTAGATAGTTCCAACTCAAGAGTTAAATAAATATCATCCCGAGTTTCAACATGTGGAAAAGATGGACATTCCACATCATGTGCTAAATTTTGAAACATAGTGGGATCTAGAACCGAATTATTAGTAACTTCTCTTGAACTGTGTTCACAATATTGATACTAAAAAACATAATATAGTTGAAAATAAAAATGCAATAAATGACCCAAAATTATGTCAAATGTGTCAAACATCCTCATAGAATGTTTTTTTATAACGACACATAATTGCCCCTTTTTATACAAATTTCTTTGATGATACCAATTATAATAAATCATTAACACCCTAGATATATATAGGACTAAAAAACAACTATTTGAATTCTTAGACTAATTTATCCAAGTGAGATAATCTAATAATGAATTCAGTCGACATCCTTGTTCCATGATTCTTGAAAAAAATATTAAATAATAAGTTTTTTTGTATAATATGATATATGAAAAAAAATATGAAAACATTGAAGATAATTAAATTCTCTATTCTATCAAATTATAAAAATTTCCATGGTTTCACACATATTTATTGTATTTTTTAAACTATTATACTAATATTAACTAAATATTAATAATATATACTAATTACAACTAATTATTATTAATTACACCTAATTTATACGAATAATTGTTAATTACCAGTGACATTATTTTTAGGGAATTGGAAGCAGCTCATTTTCTCAATTACTTATCCACACTGTCTCTAATTGAAATCACTCTTAAAATGCTACTATAATGTATAGATATCCCTTTCTGTATTCATGAATATGAATATTAAGGATCCCTTATAATTCTACTCTCCATTCACATGAATAAAAAATGGATATCTGTATGTCTAAGGAGTTTTTTCATAGTGATTTCTATCAGATACTGTGGAGATGATTTGTTGGGTAAAAGAGCCTCTTTTCCCCAACGAATTACATCCTTGAAAAATTCTATAACTAAAATCAGTATGAAAAATCTACTCGAATATACACATATTCATGTTCGTATGCATTATAAAAGATAAAAAGAATGTCTCTACAAGCTTCTCTCTATTATCGTGCATATGAAAATGGATATCCATGTGTGGGGCTAGATTTTTTAAATTTTTTTATGTGGGAGAAAATTGCAAGTGTAAAAGGTGTTGGGAAAAAGGGAGTTTCCATTCCTCTAGAAATTATGTTAATTTATTAAAATTAATTGCAATATATTTCAATTTTTTTCTAATTATTGTATATTATTTCTAATTAATGATAATTATTTCCAATTAATACTAATTACTAGTATTTAATTCCAATATTTAGAATTTATTACTAATGGATATTATTTTTTAGTAATTATTACTAATTATTATAATTAGTTACTAATGATAAGAATTTATTACTAATTAATAGAATTTATTACAATTTATTAGAATTTATTATTACTTATTACTAATAATTAGAATTTATTTTAAATTTTTAATAATTATATGAATTTTTACTAATTGTTACTAGTTTTTGCAATTATTTACTAATTGTTGCAATTTATTACTAATTATTATATCTTATTACTAATTATTATAATTTATTAATAATTATTACAAATTATTATAATTTATTACTAATTACATGAATTTATTATTAATTATAAGATTTTATTACTAATTATTAGAATTAATTACTAATTATTACTAACTAATAGAATTTTATCCAGATTATTAGATTTTATTACTGATTATTACATATTGTGGGAATTTATTACTAATTATTACTAATTGTAGAAATTTACTACTAATAATTCTAATTTTTGCAATTTATTAAGAATTATTTCAATTTATGACAAATTATTGGAATTTATTACACAATATTTATATTTATTACAAATTTTTAGAATTTATTATAAATTATTATAATTTCTTACTATTTATTTGAATTTATTACAATTTATTAAATGTTATTGCAATTTATTATAATTTATTACTAATTATTTGAATTTGTTACTAATTATTAGAATTTATTACTTATTATTAAAATTTATTACTAATTATTATAATTTATTACTTGTTATTACTAATTATTTTTAATTATTAGAATTTATATCTATTTATTACTATCTTATTCAATTTATTACTAATTGTCGCAATTTATTACAAATTATTACAGTTTATTACTAAATATTAAGATATAATAATCATTCTGACAATTTAATAATATTTATTATAATTTATTACTAATTATTAAAATTTATTACAAATTATTAGTCTATATTACTACTTATTACTAATAGTTTCCATTTATTGCTAATTACAGCAATTTATTACTAATTATTACAATTTATTACTGATTATTAGAATTTTTTAATAATTGTTTGAATTTATTACTAATTATTAGAATTTATCACTAATAATATGAATTTATTATTATTAATATTATTTATTACTAATTATTAGATTATATTACTAATTATCACTAATTATAAGTATTTTTTAATAATTATTATTATTAATTTGAATTTATTACTAATTATTAAAAATTATTAAAATATATTACTAATTATAACAAATTGTTGCAATTTATTACTAAATATTTCACTTTTTATAATTTATTAAATTTTATTACTATTTATTACGATTTTTTTAATAATTATAATAATTTAATACTAATTATTACTAATTGTTAATATTTATTTCCAATTATTGGAATTTATTACTAATTTTTAGAATTTATTACAAATTATTTTAATTTATTGAAAATTATAATAATTTTTTATAAATTATTAGATTTTATTAATAATTATTAGAATTTTTCACTGATTATTAGTATTTATTAATAATTATTACTAATTATTTCTAATTATTTTAATTTACAACTAATTATTACTAATTATTTCAATTTATTAATAAATGTTGTAATTTGGTACTATTTATTAGAATTTATTACTAAATATTACAATTTATTACTAATTATTACATTTTATTACAAATTATTTCAATTTATTACTAATTATTCGAATTTATTGCAATTTATTACTAATTATTACCATTTCTTACTAATTATTACAATTTATTACTAATTATTACAATTTGATTCTAATTATTAGAAATTATTAATAAATATTATTTATTATTACTAATTATGATAATATATTACTAATTATTACTTATATTTAGAATTTATTACTAATTCCTAGAATTTATTAATAATGATTACAATTTATTTCTGATTTTTACAAATTATTTCTAATTATTACCAATTTTTACAAATTATTACAATTTTTACTGATTATTACAAATTATTACAAATTATTAGATTTTATTTTTAATTTTTGCAAATTTTTGCAATTTATTACAAATTACTGCAATTTTTTATTAATTATTAGAATTTGTTGATAATAATTAGAATTTATTTATAATTATTATAATTTATTAGTAATTATTAAAATTTATTACTAATTATTAGAAGTTCATTTGAATTATTATAATTGATTACAAATTATTATTAATTGTTACAATCTATTATGAATTGTTTCAAATTATTTTTAATTATAATATATTATTACAAATTATTCAATTTTATGACTAATTATTTAAATCTACTACCCATTGTTGTAATTTATTACTAAATGTTTCAATTTATTACTAAATACTGAAATTTATTTATGATTTTATTCAATTTATTAGTAATTATTACAATTTGTTAATAATTTTCACAATTTAAAAGTAATTGTTACAATTTATTTCAAATTATTACTAATTATTGCAATTTTTAACTAATTATTCCATTTTATTTCTAATTATTGAAATTTATTACTAATTATTGCAATTTATTACTATTTACAACAATTTATTACTAATTATTGCAATTTGTTCCTTAATATTTCAATTTATTACTAATTATTGCAATTTATTACAATTTATTACAATTTAATACCAATTATTACAATTTAATGCAAATTATTACAATTTAAATCTAATTATTTCAATTTGAAACTAATTATTATAAATTAATAGTACTTATTATAATTTAATAATCACTATTACTCATTAATATAATACTTTGTAATTAACAATAATTCATACTAATCACATGTAATTATTTTTAAAAATAAACATAAACTATGATAAATAAAATGATCTAATACAAATTTAATTTAATTGGTGCTAATTTACAAAAATTTTAACTAAAATAAAATAAAATGAATTAAATAAATAATAAAAGAAATAGATGAAAACCTTAAAACTGAAGCTTTCGAAGGATATAAGCTGTGACTAATGCCCATAATTTAAAATTTACAATATGAAAATTTTTGAGAGATAATTTTCCAATAGAGAATGATAGGGGAGTTGAGAGTTGAGTGGGTTGAGGAAAATAGGTGGGGGTATTTATAGGATATATTAGTTGGGATTAGATTATTTCCAATTGGACTACCGTCAAAAATACCCACTGATTGCTAAGTCTTTTTCGACAGATCCCATAACAAAAGACCACTTGTCGACATATTATTTAGGACGGGAAATAAATCTCATCGCAAATACAAAAAATTCCACCGAGTATATGTGACGGGCTACTATAATCCGTTGTAAATACCACTTCCTGCATTTTTTACACATGGAACACCAAACATTTTTCGATGGGAACAATCTTCCCATCGCAAAAACCTTAGTATTTGTGATTGGTTTGTTTCCCCATCGTAAAAAAACCTTTCTGACGGACTATTTGGGCAGGGACACCGACCCATCACAAATGTCCCATCGCAAATACCCACATTTCCCATATTGTAACTTTCTAATATTGTGTTGGGGAAAGAAATCTATTAGGACCAGATCTTGTTGATGAAATGTCAGAAACTATTAGATCTTTTCAACAACACATAAAAGAATCTCAAAGTCGAAAAAAAGTTATGCTCTAAACCGATGGAAAGTTCTAGGGATTAATGTTAGTGAGAAGGTGTTAATTGAAATATCTCCCTGGAAGAGAGTAATGAGATTTAGAAAGATGGGAATGTTGAGCCATATGTATATCTATCCTTTTTAAATTTTGGACCATACGGGAAAGTTCGCTTACCGACTAGGGCTTCCACCGATTCTCTCTCAAGTTAAAGATTTTTTCCATGTATCTCTCCTGATAATGTACATTATTGTTCCATAAAAATTACTAAACTCATAATTCATTCCCCTGGAGTAAGATCATTGTTAATAAGAACAACCGATTGAGATTCTGGATCATACCGAAAATGTTCTTTGAAAAAAGACCACTCGTTTGGTTAATGTTTAATGGAAGAACCAACAATTTGACGAATCTATGTGGGAACTTGAGGATGTGATGTGGTAATGGTATCCTCACCAATATTATTCCATGTGATAAATCATGACGATGAAATTTATTTTAAGCGGGGAAGAGTGTATCACATAGATGGTTTTATGAAATATTCTCTTTAAATAATTTCAATTCATCAATAGCTTTCATTTTATGCAATCGTGAGTTTAAATGAACCATGAGAGGCCCTTAGTATAAAATGACCATTTTAACATCATTTTTAGCTTAGCAGGAATAAATATAACTAAGAAATGAAAATGTATGGAGAATTCATTGGCTATCAATTATTTATGAAAAAATTAAATTAATTGAATTATTTTAAATTTTTTTGAATAATCATAGTGAATTACTATTATTAAATGAAATTAATGAAATTTTAGTTTTATATACATAATATAATGTATTTGATATTATTCTAATAGAAATTTTTGTCATAGGGTATAAATAAAACCTTTGTGATGTATAAAAACCTATATTTTTCAAAATATAATTTACCCATTTTAATGGATAACCCCTATTAAAATATGTTTTTGACATATTAATATTTTTTACATGACATAATAATCATTTTCATTGGAAGCATGATATAAAAAATTTCTTTTCGTGACTTTTTTATAATTTTCTGATAACATTCATGTTTTGATGAAATGTAAAATAAAATGAATTTTAATTGAAATATATTTTATTCATTGAAAAAATTTATATGGTCAAATTACATTTTTAAATGGTTTTTAAGAATAAATAGAATCTATTTGTATCAATTAATATAATTTAGGTCAATGGAACTAATATCACATTGAATTCAGATGTAAAAACATTTCAATATTTTGCAATGTTTTATCATTCAAAACCTGTTCTATCATTTCGACAATGGAATTAATTTTTAATTAATAACTCTAACTTCTGTGTTTTTTTTAAAAAAAAATTTATTCTATATTTGGAATCCGTATTTCCAAATTATGTAAAAAACTTTATTCTCTGTCTTGGAATTATGAATAGTAACTTTGGAAATTTTTATAAATTTTTTAAAAGGGACAACATGGTATTAAGGGTAATATTAATATTATTAAATTAATCTAAGAATTTTCGTAATATAATTTGAGTGTATAGGTTTCGACTTAAATCATACTTGGGTCAAAATAGTATCCATTGGAATCAACATGGATGAGATTATGACATTTAATTTTTTATTTATTTAAATAAAATTTAATTGTGTCTTACTCAAATTTTAATTACTGTATCACATTTAGTATAAGGTTATTAATAAAATATATTTGACTATAAATAATTATTTTAAAGATAAAATATTTTTCATTATCTTGATAATTTATTTGTAATTTACAGTAAATCAATAAAAAAAATTGTTATTAAAATGATAATTACCATTAAAATACCCAAACACGTGACTGAATCATATTGGTTAAGTATATGTCGACCATAATCATCAAAGTGTTTAGTTATTGACAATTTGGTCCATGTGGTAATGGTTATAATCCTTATAATATTTTATCTAAAGTGACGTTAATGTTTCCACATTCATGTTTTAATTAATATAACATTTTTAATGAGTGATTTTAATGAAGATATATCCTACTATAAATTTTATTCTAAAATTTATAGGATTTATCATTATAATAGTATTTTATTTTTAATTTTTATTCAATATGAATATACTTTAAATAAATACAAAAAACTAATGTAGTAATTTTTTTGTTAATGGAGATAACAAATAAATGGTATTAAAAATATTAAAATAAATATAATTTGGGATATTTAATATATCCAATTATTTTTCTAGATTAAATTGAACTCTAATGAGTGTAATAAAATATTTTTTTCGAAGTTAACAAGTTATCTTCATATTTTAAAAAATCAATTAATTTAATAGTTTCAAAATTGACACTATTGATTCTTTATCCAAATAATGTTTTAATATATATTTAAATATAATAAAAAATTAAAAAATATATAATAATTATTATATGGTTGAAAATGTTATAAGGTATTTATATATGGCGTAATTGACATCAAATAAGTAAATATTGAATCTTTTTCATATTGAAATATTTGTTACCCCAGAGATACATTAAAATGAATAACTAAGAGTTAATTAAAATGATAAGGATTAAATTGAGATAAATAAATGTCAAAAATTTATTGTCTTATGATATTAAAACCCTATCTCATCACATAATCTAAATTTGGAAAAATTTTAGGTTTTTAGAAATGGTTTGCTTATGTGATAAATTAACATTTTTTTAGTTTTCAATAGTGTCCCTCAACTGAATTATAAAAGGGAACCTCCACCTCACTACTTAACTTCACATTAAGCTTCAATATCATCCATCCCCAACCCATTTTCCATTTAAATATCCCTATTAACATTATATGTGGTATTGTCTTTGTCAATTATGAACTCCAGTTCATTAGTAGGATATTTAGAGGGATCACGTCGAAAAAGAGGTAATCTCTTTTTCCGATTCATTAATATTTATTTCTTCTTCTACATCCACTCCGTGTCTTTTTTAATTAAATTTCATCAACATAATTATCTATATTATAATTATATGTTATTATAATTATGATAAAACAATATTATACCATATATCCATTCTATTTAATACAAAGTCTTCACACCTCTATACGTATGGCTTCTGTCTCCACACTATGGTGTAATCTGTTTTTCACAACCACATTATTTACATGGGTATAATTATTAAAACAATAACTATATACATGTATTATAAAATTATATTTATTCTCAAATATTATACAACATCCCCTTTAATACAATTCACTAATTATGGGAATGATATCATCGCTCATACAACCTAGAATCTCCACGATGTGATGCAATTAATTCAATATGATCTTTATTAAAGTATGATTATATAAATGAATTAATATTATATATATTATACTAATATTATTCTTTAAATAATATTATTATAACTTAACAAGAGGATTCCTAACTTATTTGACAAAACATTCCTATGAAATTGAAGTACTTAATACAATAACAATGAGTAACAATGAAATGTTATTAACAAAAATATGATAATGTTACCATATATGATATCATAAAAATAAAAAATATTCTAGAATAATTCAATAACATTATTTAAATAATTTTACAAGAGGTTTGGAAAAATAAATAAGAAATCATACCTAAGGTAAGGGATAATTTCTAAATCTCATTATTATTCGAGATTGTTTAAATATAAGTATTAATGGTAGTATATTTATCATTCATATCCATGATTGATACATATATATTATAAAATATTCTTCATAATCTTATACTATTTTTTAAATTCAATTTTACCCATTAAGGATTTTTTATGAATTAGTATGAAAGGAATAAATTTTCACATTCGATATGAGGTAATTTTTGACTTTTCGAAAATATTATATGAATATTTTTTCATTTAACTTATACAAAATGAAAGGATTTTTTCCTTTCAAAATGCCTTATTTATGTGATTATTCCTTTAAAATATTTCATGTTAGTTATAAAATAAATTCTTTTATTTTAATATTTCATGGAATTTTGAGATAATAAATCATTTTTTAATAAGAAATGATATTTTCCTCAAAATTAATTTCAAGTTTTTTATCAAAATTATTTTCCATATATGGTCAAATTATTTAAATAGTGTTATGTTTCTATAACATTTACTACTAATCTTTTTTGGGGGTTTATGATGGAATTCTATTTATTAAATCCATTTATTTTATATGGATTGCGATGAAATGATGATTAAGAATCCAATTTTGTTCCTTGGGTTATGTTGTGATTAATGATTTGTGTTTTCGTGCACATGTAATAATAAATTTATTATGATATGGGTGGAAACTATATATCACTCCAAATTATTGGGTAAATATTTATATCTTATGATATGGAAATTTCTATAATGGTCAATGGTATCATTTCAGTTGTACATGGATGGAATTAGGAGTGAACTCTGTACAATAAGAGACTTTGTATGCTATAATGGTCTTGTAAATGAGCCTTGAAAAATAAGAAATGTTTTTATATTCTATTTTTATTCCAAAAAATCCATGTCTTATGTTATGCCTATGTTAATTGATTATTTAGGAACTTTTATGATTTCTCCTATGACATGTTAACCTGATCATTTATATGTGAGATAAGATTTTCAAATGTCATGTTGTTTTGTCTTATGATTATGATATGATTAATATCTACCTTTTTACCCTTACTAAGGAACTATTATCACATTTTCTTATGTATCTTTTCCCCAGGTAATGAAGAAGGAAATTATGTAAGATATGTCAGAAATGGGTCTAGTAATGAAGGAATAAGCAAGAGACAACATAGATATCATATGAACCAATTGTTTATGTTTCTGATATTCTAATGGCACTATACCAATATGATAATATCATGGATCATCTATATTTTGTAATGAATATAATTCAATTTTGATGTAATATATATATATGTAAAGTTTGTGTTGTTATACAATGAATGTGATGTATTTGATGTCTACCCCTGGACTTGTATTTTTATATCATCATGGTCATATATTAGGTTTATATTTTGTTTTTTGTATTGTGAATTATTATTATCCTTATCTATTATGTGATGTTTTTACCTTGATTAATTCCAACATTATTCACTTTAACACCATGGTTATAATCACCACCATGAAAATCTATATACCCTTGTTAGTGGGTGGAATCCTCTAGTGTTTAGGGAGGCACACTTGAGGTTTTCAATGAACACAGTTTGGACACTATACAATGTTCTGGGGCTATGGGATTTTATATTCAAAAAATGTTACATAACTCTGTTAATGATTTATATTTTTGAATATACATAAAAATTATATCCAAATAATATAATTTTTTTAAAAATAAGTTCTTTATGAAAAAATCACACTCAAGAGTCTCTTTTCAAAAGACACCAATGTTTTCATAAAATAAGAAAGAACATAATATAAGTGGTTTTAAAATAAATAATATTTTCACTGGATATATGAATAGATAAATTCATTTAAAAAATAAAATTAATTAATATTTTGAATATAATATAAAAAATTTCAATAAGAAGTAGTATAACTCAATGGCATAAATTTAAGTTACTAAATCCCTTAACATTACTAATGATTTCCATTTATGTAATTTAACATTCTATAAAAAAAATAATTATATTGATAAATTATTTATGAGCCTCATTCATATATACACCCATTTATAATTATTCACTCTAAGTAATTTTTTTGACTTATTCATTTTCAATTTTGGCTATTAGTGTTTTGGATCATTTGGGAATGGTTTCATAATCATGGTGTTGTAGTTCATTATTATCCAAAATTTCATCATTCATTAAAAATTGTAGGTAATATAATTAAAAATATTTTAAATTATTTATAATGTTAAAATTTCAATCATATTGACTTGTTTTATGATACTTAACAATTAAAATCATCGATGTTCATATTTTAGTGATTTTTACTGAACCTGAATTGGTATATTAATTAATGATTTTAGCACTTAATTTACCATTTAGGATGAAAAATGATATATTTATTTTATTATTTATACCATATATTATCAGTAATTAATCTCTCTTAGTCATCCATGATTTTTTATATAATTGTTCGGGTAGGTGATTAAACCAACCTAACAATGGAAAACCACAATTTAATGGATAAAAAAATTATAGTGTAATTTTGATATAATATAAATAATTTTCAATTTTAATCATATTGTATATATTTTAATAATATTTTGAATCATATTTTATAATATCTTGATAAATAATAAAAATTATTTATGAAAAATGTAATGTCCTAGAGGCAGTAGTCTGCACACACACAATGTTAATATTATCATTTATCACACATAGAGAATGAATAAAGGTATATAATAAATTAACATATCAGAATATTAATTACATTATATGTCACATATTTTATCCTCATTTCCATAATTAAAACCATCCATGAGATATGGTGATGAAAAATGTGAAACAACACATCATGAATGTGTTAGTGTCCACAATGCACAATATACATTATTCTATTTTTTTAGGTAGATGGGAAGGAATATATAAGGGGTACTAAGTAAATATAAATAAATATTTAAGTATTAATTATAATTATATCATTATATTAAGGTGGTTATAAATTTTTTGGAAGGGGAATATTAAGAATAAGGGACTAAGAATGAGGTAATACTTACCTAAGGATCTTGATTTTACTCTATGAAATCTCATTGGAAATATAGGGATTAAGATTATTTTTGGAGAAAAGAGGCTTAAATATGTGGTATAGGGTTCTATAAAGAAGAACATCGATTGTTTTTTTAAATAAATTTGGAGATAATGGTGTAGAATTATGTGGTGTAAGTGGTCTCATTTTATAAGTGAATGAGAGAGGAATTTTTGAAGCACCATTTATAATTTCAATAATATAATTCCACTATTCAATGTTCAAAATCTCAAAAAGGGGGAAAATAGGATGTTAGGTGAGGCTTTCTTGATCCACACCTCGTCAATTCATTTTGAATCTTGTTTGTAACATTATAATGGTCATTTTGTCTTAGTATATAATTTTCTTAACATTTATATTATTAACAAGGTAACTAATTTTCATTCATTGTAATTAATTTTAATAAAATATTAATATTAAATTTTTTCCCTCAATTTAATATTTAAAATTTAGTTTTGAAAATAATTTAGTCAATGAAAATATTTATTGGGGTGAAACAATAATTTTAAAATAATTTCACATAACATCTAAAAACTATTTTTAGGAAAAGTTTATTTTCTGGATTAAAACATATATTTAAGTTGTAGACAAAAAAACATTTATCCGGACATAAATTTTTGTATAAAAAAATATGCATATCTCATAAAACAAAAAACCCATAATTTTACCATTAAAATAACTATTTAAAAATAATTATCAAAATCAATTTTTATTATAATTAAAATATTGTTTATTTATATTTTCAAAAATATGGTTTTTCAATTTTTAATATACATTTAGAATATATAATATTATTCAATAATTAATTATTTTGTTAATTAAAAAATATATGTCTCTCTTATATAATTATAATGTAATAAATGTCATCATTTCAAGAAAAACATGATGTTTCTCTATTCATGTAAAAACAATTATTTTAAAAGAAATATTATAAAATGTTCTTAGTATAAATATGATATATAAAATTAAAATAATATGTTAACTCTATCAAGCTATAGTTCCAAATGTTATAGATATTAATTTTAGAATTAAATGGATTAAGTGGATGATATAATTATTCTAAAAAAATAAATCATATAGTAATATTTCTTTTGTAATAGAATCTTAATTAGGTGGATACTTCTATTGATACCCAAAAAAGTAAGAGTCATTACATATCATTTAAATTTATTAATTAAAATTTATTAATTTTTTTGGATTACAATATAGTTTGGAATTGCGTGTAAGAAAATCCACTCTGTATGATAATTCATTAAGGAATATAATTTCTTAAAATCCGGGGTCGTTACATTAGAAACCTCATCTTGAGTCGAAAAGTATATATTTTCATATGGGCTCTTTAAAATTATGTCAGTGATAAGTTTTATCCAAATTTTCTCTAGGAAATTTTTCATTTATTGGTATTTTATTTTAAAAGGTATTCAAAATCATATCTAAATATTTTATTTTATTTTATTTAGTGGTGTTTGTGAGTAATCATTATTAATTTATGGTTCATTATATAAAAACCACCACTATATGTGAAATTTTTTTATTTAGAAATAAATATATTTTTAAAAATAATTATCCACTAAAATGTTAAATTATAATTTATTTAATTTGATATTTATTTCATAATAATAATTATTTACTATTTATATTTATTAGTTACAAATTATTTGATATTTTATTATTTATTAATTTTAATATAGTAGTTATTGAAAATTAATATTTATTAATTACAAAAAACTTTATTTATTTTTTAATTATTTATAAATTACTAAAAAATTATTAATTATTAATTCCTAAATATTAATGTGTATATAGAGGCCCCATACCTAATTTTTCATAGTCAAGAGTGGCATAAAATAACTACAAATCATTTTTTACATAATGAACATTAGATATTTTATTGTATTTTTTGATTCATTTAAAATGGATTTCTTGTCCAAATAGGATGGTCGTATTGTTTAGGATTCATTGATTAGGCTCTTGAATGGTTTAATCAATAAGGACATTTCTATAAAACCCAGTTAGAGGCCCTTGGTGTTTATTTCTGGTTTGTTTCAATGAATGGTTATTGTTGGGATTGCACAATATAGCAGGCTCATATAAGCACGACTTGGTAGTGGGTTGATTCATACTAATGTTTTTTTGAAATGTATTTTGAGTAATTTCATTATCCAAATTTAAGGACCTGAGTGAAAGGGGTTCCTAGGTGGAATCTCAGGAGACATAGGCATATATTCTTCACACTAAAATGTTCAAAGGGATTTTACAAAATTACATTATACTTTTCCATAAAATAATGGGTCTAGGGGTCTTTATATAAGCATTGGGAGTCAGGATCCAAAATAACTATGATATGACAAGAACATTGTGGTCTCGTTTAAGGTTATGAAACTGTGACCAATGATGCAACTTTTAGGTTCATGTGACAATAACCATCATGGTTCTTTTTGAGATTGTGTTTCAAGGTTTCCTTTGTTGCATTACATGTGACTCATTAGTGGATTAATTCATGTTAAAAAATTTCATAAATTTCTCTTCGAAAATTAGATAATCCAATTTAAAGGAACGAAGAAAACAAGGAACCAAAGTGGGAATCATTAGAGTCCTGGGAAAATATTCTTTATACTCAAATATTTGAGATTATTTATACTAAAAACAATGTCTTTAGTCCTATAAATAGGTGTTATGTGGGTATATATATAGGAAATTAGAGTTTCATTCCCGACTAAAAATTATATGGAAAGAACCATTGTGTTTCTTTTTAAGATTACACATCCATGACCTATTATGTACCTATTAAGATTATTTTCTAAGATCCATCACAGTTATTTTTAAAATCATATACATCTAAGACTATCATCTTTCCTTCATACTTTATCAATAATGGGTTTATTTAGGATAAATAGTTTCTATGAGGGTGGAAGTGAAAATATTCATACAAATTAAAGAATATGAAAAAAGGGGATCCTAGTTAGGGATCTTATAAATCAAGGTCATGGATTCATTTAACTGGAATATTTTTGATCATTTCCCGTAGTACTTCATACATGGTCCAAATAATGGGAATTCTATGGTTACTTATTTAGTTAATCGGTGATACCAACCCAAGTAACTATCATGATATAGGGAACAATGTGGTTACATTTAATATTATACATCCATGATGAATTATGAAACATTTAAGGTAATGTGGAAAAAACTATTATAGTTCCTTTTATGATCATATCTCAGAAAACATTATGCCCCCCTTAGTCACAACATAATAGTTGGTTTATTTTGGAGAAAGAGTATCAACAAGGTATATTGTGAAATTTATATATCCTAATTCATGGGACTAAGAAAATGGGGTTACTATATCTGGATCTTCAGAGGCCTTTTCATGAATTATTTGTACTCATATGTTGTTGATTATTTCTCAACATCACATCACAATTTCTCCAAAAAATGGGGGTATGGGGGAATTTTTATAGGTAATTCGTGTTGGTCACCTAGATGAAAGTAATGTGGCATGGACCATAATGTTTCTTTTTATGGTTGTGTATTAATGACCAATGATGCACCTTTTATGGTCGTCCAATGATGACCATTATGGTTCTATTAAATTTTATTTAATAGTATACTGATTCAAAATAAATAGTGTCTGTATGGTATTTTGGGCAATTTATTTAACCCTATTGAAGGACCTATGTGAACATGACACTACAATGGATAGATTGGAAGGTGGGGATATGTATTTATTATGTAAATATATATTTATATTTTTATTTATTATGCCATTATATATACATATTTATTTATATTTATAAAAAAATATATTTATTTAAATTTATTTACATTTATAAAAAAAATTATATATATTTTTTATTTTCTATAATTAATATGTAATTAGATAAATGTGAGTGTATGTATATATTATTAAGTATATTTATTTCTAATTATATATATTTGTTGATAAATATATCTAATTATATGTAATTATATATATATACATATACATACATATATATATATATATATATATATCTATTTATTTATATTTATATTTATTTCTAGTTATATGAATTTATATATATATATATATGTGTGTGTGTGTGTAGTAGTAGTAGTGGTACTACACCCCACAATTATGGCTTTGTGGCCATATATTTGGGCCTCTAGGTTATAGGGCCTCTTAAACATTAATGGCGTATGGGAAAAAGGCCTTCTAATTCGTCATCAATGTGAAGAATGTAACATATTGTGACCAGATGAAATACTTAGCACAATAGAAATGTGGTGCAACAAGGAGATATTCTAGTGTTGCCATTTGGGTGGTCATAAAAGGGGGATGGGTGTTCTAGAACCTATCATTCAGTCCACTACCTAATGAAATTTATGATACAGGATGGATGGGTTACCTACCACTTAAATATCAATTAGGGGGACTGTTTACATTTTGTATCATAAAAGGTTGGTGATTTAGTTGGGTTCCATGATGGTATTGTCGTTTTTTCATCTGAAAACTGATATGGGTATACCGGAACCTATCATTTAGACCACAATCCTTATAAAACATCATTATAGAGTAGAGTGGTCTTGTGCATTGATTTTCGAGAGCTATGCACAATGTAATGATTCAGGGTGAGGGTTGAGAAAGATTTTAGACTGGAAACACAGTTTAAAGGCCGTAGATAAGGGGAGGTATGACGTAGGACTATGGACATAACATGATATAGAAGCATGACCTGACCAAATATGGCCCTATCAAGACAGGATAAAGAACAAGGTTCCACCCCAATACCGCTTATAATTAGCCAAGGGATTTTTATGAGTTTTGAGTATGGATATCATTACAATTAGAGGTGTTATCCAATCAAAAACATAAAATGATACATATCTCAGATGAAAAAAAAAACATAAAACCCGCAAGATATAAATATTAATCAACTATACTTAGTTAGTTTCATTTATAAGACAAATATTAAAATTTATAGATACCTTGGGTGTAGAAAATAATTCTAAAAATCAAAAAACAGGTGACTAAAAACTATATGAAAAAACATGAAACTATTTAATGAAAGGGGGGACCCTCACTACAGGGGTGCTAAAAACATGAAAAACTCATACAACCATCATATCCTAGTAATAGGAAAGTTATTGTAACAATACATACATCATGGTTTCTTAGCATCAAATCTAAATAAGATTATTCATCATCACTCTCAACAACCCATCATCGACCTATAAATCATTTACACTGACTTAACATGTGTCATTATATGGCCCTTGTAGGGTTACATATTAACATATTCTGTAGGAAACCTCAAAAAACACATAGGGATTAGGAATAAACAATCAACTCAACTACTATAAATGATGTTTCCTAAGATTATTACATTAATAAAATATAAAAAATCAACTCAAGGATACAAACACAAAGGATTATACAAAAATATTTTAGGACGAACAATCCATATATGATAAAAAACTAGGGGACTCTTGTAGAATGATAAGACCCTATTATCAAATAATTAATGCTTAAATTCCCAAATACAGGGGAAGATACATTTTTTGAGAACATTATAGAGTCTATAATGAATAATTTTAACATCCCATTGTAACATCACATCTCAAATGAAACCACTAATGTGATAAAGAAATAGGAGTCTCATAGAAGTGGCACAATATAGTCTTCTAATAGAAATTCCTCCTCTTTATTCCAAGAAGGGGAGTCTGATAATTCTTATAGAATACTCTACCATAGAGGTATTTCATGCTAAAATAAGAAAGGGGATTGAATAACATATATTCATATTGGGTAATGAGGTCCCAATATACAATATCAAACCACTCATACTTCCAAACAACCATTGTTATGCCAACTATCATTACATAAATATCTATAATATCACATGTTAATCCCCTAAGATGATGCTAGAGGGTTCCCCCCTATACCCATGGATGAAATTTTTACTCCCCTAGAGGATCCTTTTCTCATTCAAGAAATATATTATCTAAATTCAACTATACAGATATAGTATCCCCTCCGCATAAATATGAGTGAAATATGAACTTTATCTAATTCTAAAGGTGGATGATCCTATAACAATTCTAACATGAATGAAATGTCAACTATTCAAGAGAATATCAGTCTATCTAACTGATATAAAAACTCATCCATGGAATAATTAGGGGAATAATACATTCCAAACTAAAGAATATGATGTTATGAGGTATTTTCATTTCATTACTATGGGTACACAATTTGATATCACATGTTTGAATTCGGGTCATGTTATACCATTACACAAGACATAACTCATCCTAACAACATTGAATTTTGGGGGTCACTGAGTATTTTATTTCCTTAGTGTACCCAATAAATATATATATTCCTAATCAATGATCCAATAATGGTACACTGGGTGTGGTCGAGCACACGTGATATATGGGGCCACATGGGTTTATGGATGTGTATTTCTGGTACTTGTTGACATGGTCAGGTATGAGTCATACCTTTTGATTCATAATCATATAACCATGTGATCTTTAACACCTAGTTAGACCCTAGTACAATATAAGAAGGGGATATTTGTTATGCATTATTCCAAAACACACAGTTTCTAGTAGAAAAGTTTCTAGAAACCACAAATCACGAAGTTTCTTCTAATTACCCCAACCCTTCCATATATCACACCCCTAAAATTGAATGAAACACCTATAATCTGCATTGAACCTAATCATTTCTTGTCTTGAAGTTGCATTTTCTCCATCCCTAATCTTAAAATTTGAGTTTTTTTGCCTCCTAAACATTCTCATTCTTAACAGATCATGAACCATACACCAATCATTCCCATCTAATCTCACATCATAATCTAAGGATCTATATTCTGAAAACCATTTCTAGACAACAACCACTAAAAATAACACCTATCATCGATGTTTTATAATCATATACACTTTGGATCACAAAACTCCATCACTTGACCCTCTTTGAATTTGTGTCTTCTACATCATAGCTAATTCATGTTGCAATCCAAGATTTCGAACCCTAAATAAGGACACGTGGAACCCATGATTAATTACATATTAAATATGGCTCCCAAAACTGGTCAAACCACTCTCCAAATGAATATCGGTAATGTGAACACATATAATAGATCGATAAATACATATAACATAAAAGGTAGAAATGAGTAATGTCGTTTTTCTTTTTGGCCACAATTAATTTGATGAAATCCATGGATAAATAGAGAAATGAGACAAAATAATCAACCGAAAAATTACAATTATAAAAAATATATAAATTATTTATAAAATCATTTTTAATTGGCTTGGTATTCAATAATTCTAGATTATATAGTACCTGAAATAGATGAAATTATAACAAAATTGAAATAGGGGATACACATACAATACAAATCCACACATAAATAATAAATTGGTCATTAAGGTGAATACATTATCCGGTTTTACCATAGATGTTTACAGTACATTCTTCATTGAAAACATGAATATCCAAAATCATTCATTGTTGAATAGAATCACAGGTTATTGGCTTCATCAGTGGTCATCCTCAACTCAATGCCCCCCAATGCGATCTACCTATTAGTCCCACTCATTTATCTAGGTTTATGATGATAGCTATGGAGTATAGTCAAATTAAGGTTTATAAAGTCATCAATTAGGGTTTAATATTTAATTTAAACCTTTAATAATTCATTTAATTTTTTAAATTAATTCATCCTACACTAAACCCAACTCCTCTAAAATGTGGATTTCAAATAAAAAAAACATGCATGGGGTAGATCCCAGAGTCCATATTTAATGGATATCATGAATTCACTATTCTAGACATCGTTGAGGGGATAACTTCATTTTCATAAAAAATAACACACACACACTAAAATAATATAATATTACTACTATAATATTTTCAATTATCTAAAATACTTTATCATTTTTGTCAACTATACCTCCATGTAAACTACAAATTCTTGAATAATCAAAAACATTTGAAAAAAAATTATTCCATTAGATGGGGTAAAATTACCATTTTGTCACTATGAAGGTCCTGAAACATCAATAATCAAAATCATGTCATGGTTTACATTAATAAAAATAATATTCACAGCATCCTCCCCTCCATGAAACATTAAATCCTGAAAAATAATATCTGAAACATTAATACAAAAGATTATGATTGATCTCATGAATAACATAGACCATGAAATTAAATATATGATACTCCAAAATGATTCCTCTAAGTGAACTCATAGCATCCCCATTCTTTATGGAGAAATTACCCCATTTTTAAAAATACATAGTCCTCAAAATAATTCAATAAAGGAAGAAACAAGGAAATGTTCACATCCAAGGCTTATTGTACTCATCCTCATAATTTAACCAAAAGTCTCCCAAACTCATGGGGAAAGGAATATTAGAAATACTATGACTCTCACCCCAAAATAATCATCAACAATATAATCCTCAGATTGGGAAGCCATATACCACCATTTTAAAGGTCATTTAGAATAGTCATCTAAGAGGGAAACACATATATGTTGCACAACTTTACTAGGGAACTAACCATTTTTTATTCAATCATTGGAAAAGATGCTTGTATGCAAGTACCTCGGAATTCCAAAAAGAAAATTATAACACAAATTACTGACCAAGAATACCATTTATTTTCACAGTATTATAGTTTGGGGACAACATGAGCCTAAAACTCAAAGCATGATAGGTGAATTACTGATATTTTACCTGTAATATTATAACCTCTAAGAAACTCACATACTCATTTGAAATTATACTGATTATATCATCATCAATCATTTTTTGGAAAGTGATCAATGAGAATATTGATCTCAAAAACTACCTTAGATGACATGTCAGCTACACTGTATTTCTCATAAACTAAATCAGTCCCCCACTCAATGATGTTGATGGTCATAAATATTCAGATGACCATACTATATTGGATCCAAGAGCAAGTAATATTACCATTTTAATAAACTCGCATCAATAACCTCCAAAGATAACTTCATTATCGAAACAAATCAAGATCACATTGGGATGGGTATACTCAAAATAAACCATTGGGAATGACTTACTTATGGATGCACATGAGAAGAGAGACCATTGATCTAGATTACCACAACAATACATATCTGATGAATTGAGAATGAATATATTTTTACATGAAGATGTTGATGACATGTTCCCCTCCTTAAAGTAAACACATTCATGTTTTTCATCTAAAAATGTATATCCATACAAGAGAAATGGTTGACATCATTATCATATTTTCATTGACAAAAATGGAATTTTTGGGGACACCACCATTAACATAAAGAAATAATTATATATCCATTGATTTTATAATCATCATTTAAAAAACAAAATCTTACATGCTCCAATCATTCCTCAGATATAGAGACTATAATCAAGGAACTTGAACCACCACACAAAGTCTTCACTACTTTGATCGGATAAGGTTCCATGGACATTATTGGAAAAGGAATATTCTACTCCATAAATATGAGTTTCATTCCAATATAATATAAAGAATTTAAATATTACATTTCAAATTATCTCAAGGTGAAATTTCATTTAGTGCATCACCACTCAATAGAGGCCCTCACCATTTGTGCTATACAAGTAGATTTATACACAAGTTTCTTTAAAAGGGTTGACCATAGGTCACCACATTGATTTTTTCATAAACTGATCAACATCCATAGTGAGTGAATGTATTTCCAAGCACATAAATCATGAATCACCACTCACTGACAAATAAAAATCTAACTCAAAATCTGGAGGGTGGGATTCACATTCCACATCTAATGGTTCCTTCTCACAATTATGGATAGAACCATTCTAATACTAACAAAATAATACTCCTAGTTATATGTATATATTGAACCAAAATGAACTAATGTTGCTACCAAAACTCCCCTTCCATGCATGATGTAATTTAGGAATTTTCCTCCTTTTGAACAAGAGTTAAACTCACCCTATTATGAGGATGAGTGGATGAAACTCAACATCAATTGACGTTATCGGTCTAAACAACACCATGATTGAGGATATAATAAAATATTGAACTCCCATATATATAGACCTTGCTAAATGGTTCATTCCTACATAAAATATTATTATTATTTGTAAAGAGATAGACATGAGTCACACTCCATTTCAATTAATTGGATACTCATGTATTAGTATCAATTTTGGGCACCATATGCAACCCATGTGTCCATCAATTGAAGTAGGAATTCTCAAAGACCCTCTTAAAATAGGAATAATTAAAATTTATATAACCAAATTCGCCATCCATTTTGTGTAATAGATAATTACAACACCACATTGGCTATATTAAGGAGAAACATTGGAATGATCCTACAACAATGGGGAACTTCTACATAGATTTAAAATTTACCAATGCTTACGCGAATTTATCTAGTATTGGTGGATTCATAATACATTTTAACCACAACCTAGATATATTCATCTATATTACTCTCAAATCACCTATAATAAAAAACTACTCTCCTTAAAATTCATATAAAATGGATAAAAAATCCCATGTGTTATGATGTGTACCTAACATGATTGTACTACCTTAAAAAGGGCTAAACATCTTCTGATGTGAACTCCCCCTATACAAGAGCTCAATCTCCAATGACCATTGAGTCATCCCACTATGAGTTTGAGAATAAAATATCCACCAATGACCTACAAAACTATATAGTATATTTAGTACATGAACTGACAGTTGTCAATATAACCTTAAACAAGATTATGTAGTTAGTCTGAGGCACTTGCTATCTTTCAATCATCAAAGATCCTTGAATTAAATAAAAACACATGATTCCATTGTTTTGAAAAACATACAGTGTAACAAATATACTTATTGTCTCATGCAACTAGGTGGGAACTTCCATATTCTCCCTCATAAATACATGAATCATGTTTATAGTTAGATAGGTTGTCCAAAATCATTTAGTGAGTACACCTCTCAACCAACATTCAAGTAAAAATGATTAATTTCCAAGTATTGGGTTCTAAGTGGACTATTAAAATTCATGAGTTCATCAAAACCCTTCCATCATATAGAAGTTAGATATTATTTTGTGGAACCCTAAATTCTATAGGTTACACCTACAATTATTACAGTATATTATGATGAGCTAACACAAGATGGACAAGAAAGATCAAAATAGACTATTATATAATGCATGATCTTACTTGTTCCCTACAAGTGATGTCTTAGGGTATTGGTTCAACAAATATTTAATTGGAGACCAATAAAATGATACATTGGTTATCATACATATTTTGGTTTCCATGGCTGGTTAACCACAACCAATACACCCTTAACACTATATCGCCATGTTCTTAATCCAATCCTCTTATATCCACTAAATCCAATTGAAAACCATTGGACAGACCTGCTCTATTACTAATTTATAATTAACCAAACCATTGAGGGCCCACCTAGACCTATAGTACGCTGAGTGTACCACCCCAACCACACATCAAATATACATATGGTTTATGAATATATTCGTGTAGGTATATCACAAAAAAAGAGGCCTTATCCTATCAAAACTCGTAATAGATGCATATTTAAATTGAAAATTTCCATAATATTATTAGGAAATATATAAATGATCAAATAAGTTTAACACAAAATATCTATAAATCATCTATTAAAACCCAAAATATAACCACTGGGGATAACATAATATAAAAATTTGAAAAATTCACGACCATTGGATGAATGGAATAATTGAGAAACATCCATGTTTGGGGGTTTTAATTCTAAGTTGACTCTGATCATAAAAATATCATATATTTATCATCTACCTTTACATCCAATGTTATGCCAACACACTATCCACAAATTTTTCCTTGTGTAATCTTGAAATATGTTATGTTATCCTCACTCTCACAACCCCATCATCAATATATACATTATCTACATAGACCCAACAGGTGTGAACCCACAGATCATGTAGGGGTGAGTATAAACATACACAATAGGACACCCTTGTTAACCATACATGGATAAAATTGAACCAATCATCTTGAGTCATAGAATATAAGGTTTCTAAAAAAATAAAATTAAGAAAATCTAGGATAACAATATAGTTCAGGGATCCCCACACTAAGAATCTATAGAATGTTTTTCATAAATTGTAATCAATATAATTTTAAACAATAAGGGACTCAAGGAAGCTAAAATGTACATGAAATCATTGATGTAATACTAAAAATACACCACATAAGGTTATCTAGAAGTTCTCATAACACTAAATCTCAATCAAATTATAAATTCATTATCTACACAAAACATCATAATTAATATACATACCCAAGGGTAAGGAGGAGATAAAATCATCACATAAGTCAGCACAAGATAAGATTAATGTATCCTTACTGCCTAAAGATTCTATTGAGTGGAGTCTTCTCATACCTAATGCACAATCAAACAAAAGGTATATAATTATATAATATGGTATGGTATAGAAATTTGGGTGTTCATAGAATATACATAGGTCTTAGAGTACAGTATCAAATATCTTAGCATGCAAGAAAACATTGTCATGCCCTCAATAAAACTAAAAAACTCACATAGTTATTCTCTTTGGTGATGTTAGTGGGGGTCTTCACCATAAAAAAGGTAAAATAAGAACATTAGTGGATTATCCATATCATTTCTGAGATATATAGATAGGATAAATTCCAATCCATGTATATAGGATCCCATCCCTAACAATGTTGGTGAAATTTTGAATCTATTTGATTTTGTAGGTAGAGGATCCTAACTAAATTCTCACATGGATGATGTACATACTCTAGAAAAAGATACTATCCCTGGATGATGAATTTTCAACTCCAACTAGGTGTAATAAGAGTAAAAATAAATTCCTTAAAAAATAATCCAAAGTCAATGGGATATACACGGACTTCTCTATGGGTACATGACATGTTGTCCCTATTTGACTAACTGATTATGTTTTCCCCTCCAACATGATGTATATTAAAAAAATACATGAATTGTAGTGTGTGTTAAAGAAAATTTAATATTCTTAGGGTACTAAGCATGTAACCATATACCCAATACATGTACCTCCAAATGTGTTTATGGTGTTTCCCATCAAATATGGGGTGTGGGGAAATAGGTTTCTCGGGGTGTGTACTCCTAGTACAATCCAACCTAGATGAATAGAGGTCAAAATAAATGTTCCTAAATTACATATTTTTTTTATAATTAGATCATACATAGATACTACTTATGTATTAATCATTTTATACCGAAAGTGTTCTCCTAAAAATAGATGTGGAGTCAATAAATTTATAGAAACTTCAATTTTAAGGCATCTTAAATTTTAATTTGGCCATCCATATACATCACCACCAATCATCATTGATAATTTCAAAATATATATTATCCTATATTAATTCTTATATATAAGATGGATACTTATTGTCCCTCATCAAGAAAATTATATTTTTTTCTCTTCTTTAGCATGCTCATGCTTCCCACCTCAAAAATTATCCACATATATTCACCATATAATCTTGTATTATAGTCAATGAATATATATTTGGAACCTTATTTCCAACCACTAATATCAATAAATCTCACATACCATCAAAGTACTATCTTCATTCATGCTCTATCTCATGAAACCGCCATCAACGTACCCCTCTTCGTATTCCCTTCATCAACATAAAACATATGACATGTCAAAATTGATGATTTTGAACTTTCAAAAATAATATATGGAACCAATGATTGTTCTTCCAATGTATTGTGTTCCCAATAATTGTTTTACCACCAGGAAAAGTAATACTCATGTTGAGTGTCTGTAGAATAGTTGGAAAATTCAATAACACATAGAAGTGATAAATGAGCAACAACCATGTTCAGTTTTGCTATAAATTGTTGGGAAAATATATTATAGATGACATAAATAATAAAAAAATAGTAAATCAAAAAATTAAAATTATAAAATACATGAATTTCATATGATATAATAATTTAAATATATTATCATTCATTGATTCTAGATAAGATAGATTAAAACGAAACCAAAGTCATAAGGAAATCTAAAGGAGGGATAAATCCCTCAAAACAAAATCCTATGTCAACAATAGATCAAGTTGGGGGTAGAAATAATTCAAAATAAATGACTTAGATGAATCCAATTCACTTTTTATTAATAATAGGAATATTTGAAATCATTTATTATAGATGGGAATCTACTGTTATTGTGGTTGTATTTGATGACCATCGACTCCGTATCTTCAAATTAAAATTATCTCTATATGTCACTCAATTATCTAAAGTTATGCATCTTACCCTATAGAATATTCAAATAGAGGTTAATTTAGTCATCAATTTGGGTAATATATTTATCATAATTATTTCATAATGTATTATAATAATTTAAATAATTCATATTTCACCCCCCAAGATAATGATCTAACATGAAACTTGATTCGAGAAAAACATTTATCCCAAATTTGGTAAAACCCATGTTCTAGATTTAATCATAGTATTAGTTTCAGAATTAGAACCACTATTCAGGATATGTATTCATTTTATTAATATTATATATGATCACCCTAAATTAATATAATATTTTAATTATATTATTTTTATCGATCCATGATACAATCTTTTTCATGCTAGATTTACCTAGGGGTAAACCTAATATTCCATATCAAAGGGAACCAACAATATATATTTATATGGTCTTTATAAATGGTAAAATTAGAGTTTAACCCTATGAAGGTATTAGAACATCAAAAATCATATTCTAGATGAGTCACACTCTAGTAAAAATCATGGTCACCACATGTTGTCTAGTCTTTTAGGCCCTAAATCAATCTCCACCATAATCCTTTGAGAAAAATTCATCTTATCCATCATGCTAATCAAGTATACTATAATTATTTTGTTTTTATCTTTCCATTCATTAACGGGAGGTATGAGGCTTGACCTAGTGGGGTGATTCGGTGTGTCTGTGTCTGTGTGTGTGTGTGTGCGACTTTTTTGGTCTTTAATCCCCTCCACCTAATATGTGTGTGTGTGTGTGTGTTTGTATTTATATAAATGTATATAAATGTATATTTATTTTTATTTATATATATTTTGACGTGTATAAATGTATTTAAGTATATGTATAAATATATATATTTGTATTTATTTGTATATATATTTATATGTATTTATATGTGTTTATGTATATTTATATAAACTGATATGCACTAATATTTATATATATCATGTGGGTAAATATATATATAAATATTATTTATTTATTTATATGTGGGAGTGTGTCTATGTATGTATTTGACACATTTATATAAATTTATTTATATTTATAAAAACTAATATATATATATATATATATATATATTGCCTGTATATAAATTTATATAAATTTATATATATATTTATATGTTAATATGAATGTATGAATGTATATATATATATATATATATATATTTATACATTTAAATATATAGATTTTTATTTTAACATATTTTTATTTACATGCCTTTTATGTATAAATATAAGTTCATTAACTATTATTTCATTGTAATAAGCATGTTAAAAATATTTTTAGGTTGTAATTTCCTTGAAATATGTTGAAGTGGTTATGGATTCAAATCCATGAATCCTCCAATATAGGATACAATATCCTTGGGACGTGGGTTGGGGTGGGAAAGATGGTGAGATTAGTCTGGTTGGGTCTTTTGTCAAATTGGCCTCGTGAACAAATTACAAATAATTTTTTGTATTTGAAAAAAACAATAATTAAATACTACAAACAATTATTTAGTTATGTTTATTATAATTGTCTCTATAAAAACATATATTTTTGAAATCTACTTCTTTAAAAAGTGAGCTGATAAAGTAATGTAATTATAATATTTCTAGTAGTTTTATAAACGCATCAATAAATAATCCATGAGATATGTATTTATGGTTTTTTCAACAAACCATTGAAAATAATTTATTGGTAGATACATCGGTCATTTAAATTCAAAAATCCACCTTTAAATGGAATTTTTGGTATAGTGATTCATAATAAATACATGGTAGTTAAGGAAAACTAGGTGGAATGTAATAGAAATATAATAATGAAAGTAATAGGTGACCACTATAAAATAAAACGTGTATTATTGGAAACTCCAACAAGAAAAAAGGATAATGGAAACCTTATAATATGTTGTCAATCATGCTAAATATGTGTTTGAAACCTGATGTTTGGAAGTGATCATGATTCCAAGAATCATTTTCGGCATATTAGATAACTAAATAGTATAACATCATTATAAAATTATTTTGTTACATGAGAATTAATATGGTTTTCATATATTCACATTACATTTAAATTTATTTGTAATGACTCAATTGATTGATTATTTAAAAAAAAATTAGAAAAAAATTAAAATTATAGTTTTGTTAAAATTAATTTGATAGAATAATTAATTAGGGTTTACCCATTAAAGGAATCATGATCCCTCTAGATGTAGTTTGATATGAGATAATTATTAGGAAATATATTTACTTATAGTTGTTTGTCGATTGATTATTATGTTAATAATATTCCTTTTTGTTATTATAGAATTGAGATTACACTAAGAAGGGTTCATATGGGATGAATAAGAGTGGTAGATAATGCACCTTTTTATCCTTAAATTTTAAATAAATTTATGTAACATATCCATATGATTGAAAATAAATTCAATTAGCATTTTCATAGATAAATGGATAATCTCATACAGTTACAATGGAAAAATCTATCAATGTTAAAAGGTAAACCAAGAACCCTCTATTGCATTATGTTTTATGAATTATTTTTTTTAATAAATTATATTTATTTCATGGATTACATTGCATGATACAACATGTTAATCTTTCATTATAGGCAATACCATGTTAATATTGAGCTACACACAAAACTAAGTAAATCTTACATTACATGTAACACTGTATTAGATATTTTGTTACACACAATACAATGTTTTACTGAACAATAATATACTATTAATTAATTTGATAATTATCACCTATATGTTGGAATGGTATGAATAAATATTGTCAAGATAAATATAAAAATATATAGTTTTATCATTAATATTAGTTATCTATTTATTAGAATAATCTAGGAATCAAATAAAAGAAAAAGAAATGTTTTTTGAAAAATTATTGTATTTTCTAAAAGATGGGATAATCTTGCATGGTATATATAATTTAAAATAAATGTTTTCAAATTTTTTAACATTTATTTTAAAATTTTAAATTTTTTATTTAAATTTTAATATCAAAGTTATCATATGATTAATTATTGGTATTTTTCTCGGAGGGGGTATTTTTTGATGAATTAATAAAAATAATGAATATAAAATTAAAACATCATATTTTTTTAAATAATTTATATTGATAAAATAAATTTTACTTTATTTTTTAATCGAAACAGTTCATTTATAAATTGATTAATACAATATTGGTCATTGGAATCATTTTCCAATTGAATTTTTATAAAAAAGAATTATAAACTTTTGAAGATCTTCATATTAATTACCCACATTCTCAATACATATGCAGGATTAATTGTATGTTAATTTTCCCAACTTATGCGAATTTAATTTTGAAAATTGGATTAAATATTTTAAATCAGAATAATATGTAATTTCTAATAAGGTGAACTGAATTTTTCCATAATGATTATTTAAAAATAACATAATTGTTAACAATGATTACAGAAAAAAATGATTTTACTCTCTGGTTTAACATAAAATATAGGGCAGAATAATGACCCAAAAATTGTCTAAAACGAATTTTATGGAAATATTTACAATCATATGGACATAGTATCATATTTTATGTATTTTTATACAATTTTTATTGAATGTGGCCCATATATTTTATTACATATATAAAAAGAAAAAAACTATATATTTCTTCTTTTTAATTTCTATAAAGATTTAGAATATGAAAAAAACTATGTAGGATTGTTTATAAATATTATTTTGAAAGATAAATTATTTTTTATCTTGATTTTTAAAAAAAATTAATGATGATATTATTTCATTAAATTCTTAATAAATTCCAACACATTGTATATTCAAATAATAATTAAATAAATGAATTGATACAAAAAACATTAAAAGTGACGTAAATTTGAAGAATTATTATGTGAAATTATTTTTTATTAAATATATTTTGTTACATAAGGTGTGGAAATTATGGATTTGATTTCCATTATTTTATTTTTTTGTTATAATATAAAATAAATGAATAATGTAATAATTTACATTAATTTCATTTTATAATAAATGATATTTTATTTTTTGATTTAAAATTACTAAAAACCTATATTCATCCTATTTATTTGTAAATATTAATAAATATCATATATGGTATATTCCTGTTTAATTTGATATGTTATAAATCTATATTGAATATTAAATAAAAAAACATTGTTAGCATGGCTATGGTTAAAGGAGTGTTTTTGCATTTTACATGTACTTATTTTACAGTTATTTTCTGAATCACATAGAATTTATACAATATAAATTATATATAATCTTTATAATCTTTAATAATAAAATTATATAATAAGTATAACCGTATATTAGACATAAATAATTAATTACTTTGGTTAGAAATCATTTTAACATAATGAATATTCAAAATGGGAAAATAAAAAAACTTAAAAGTTACAGAATGAAATGTTTTAAAAATTTGTATAAATGTGTGGTGGAGTTTTGGATTTACCATATAATCCATAATAGACTTTAATTATCTGTTTTGGTTTAACATTAGATTATCTTCACCTATCAATAGTAAGAACTTTTGAGTAATTTCCAGAATGCCACTACACCTAAATTATAAAAGGGAACTCAGTATCCCTACCTCCTAACACCTATTAAGTTAGTTTGATTAAACATAACATTCCTAAATCACTTAAAAACATCCATAATCTCCTCATATAAACCATATTTTTGGAATAATGAAAATATTTGAAGGATTTAGTATAATCCCAAGGAGGATACCTAAAGAAGAGGTAATTATCTTCAAATAAGTGTTTTACATTATATCTTCTACCACCTCATTTAATTATTTTTATATAATTATTACATATTAAAAAATATAATAAATATATTTTGAAATTTTCTTACTAAAGATATGACATTAAAACAAATAAAACATCAATCAAATGTGTTACGAAATCATCGTTCATGTGTTTGGCAGACTACCATATCGCGAACTCAAGTCATTTGATATTCAGTTACCAACATTCATTCTTTATAATTACTATGAATATAATGTTTATATATGATATATATGAAATTTATGGTTTTATTATTTTGGAATTATTATATCACATGTACCTTCATGATTTCCATTTTGTCGAAATTTGATAATTTCACCAATATTTACAATGGACTACCACCTCATGAAGTAATGTGATTTGTTCCCGATTAATATGGAATTTATTAAGGATGGTCTAAATAAAAAAGTGATATTTATGATATAATATTAAAAATTTAATAATATATATATATATTATTTACTTTTTTTTCTTTTAATACAGTAAAAAAATGGAAGCAGTATTCAAACGTACGTACGACCTATCGTCTACATGAAAAGTGTATTCCATTTTCAATCACCAAATTTTATGTATTTATATAAATACATATATATAGAATATATATTTTATTTATATTATGTTTTAAATTATGGAGATTATTAATCTTCGATCAATGAAGGAAGACCAAAGATGACGGGTCAAAATATATACAAAAAATATAGTTATTACCGGAAACGTAACATTAACCTGAAATTGTTAATAAAAGAATAATATAATTTCATAATCTAATAATATATGTAATTATATACAGGAATATGTTTCTTTTATATATTTAGAAAAAACTTATTTTTATGATAATGGATAATTGAATAAGTAAGATGAAATTCAAGACTTACGGTAAGGGATTTCCATCTCAATTTTTACTTTTGTAAGACATGTGTCATATTGACCACCCTTTTCTTATATGTTGTGAATATAATTCCCATGAATTTTATTTATGATTCATCAAAATAATGTTTTTATTATTTACATATCCATTTTAGGATCTCCCATTCATGGGGCTAAAATTTCAAAGTTACTAATGTGGTAATGGAATTAATTGCTCAATTATCTTTATTTAAGACATTTGTTATGTTAAGAACCTATATTATTTAATGAGGTGTATATAGTAAAAAATTTATAACATATATAACTAATCCACGTCTTTTTTTTATGATTCATGTAATGTTTTTATTTCTTGGGTATTAGGATTCAATGTTACCATGTAGCAAAATTTTACTATTACCATCTCATTGTTTATCGGGATTGTTTATGATTATACTCTAATTGACGAAATATTATGATAAATCTATAAATATTTTACATGAGTATTATTTTTTTATATTTATTCACGATATCTTCATCTAATTTTACCATTTTTATAGGCGTTTCCACTTATGATAAACAAGAAAATGTTTTTAATATTATCAGACTTTATGCTTCCCTTTGGTTGGAAATATATTTTCTTCCAAAACAACTTTTCTAAATATCTTTTTTTTAAAAAATAAATGATATTTTACACTAATTTTATAATAAAAGTATTCGGATTTTTTTTTAAATTTATATATGTTTTTTAAATCATTTTTAAATTTTCCTTTATAAGCATTGAATTTAATTTTCAATGAATCTTTTTTGAAAAAACTCTTTATATTTTAAAAATTATATTTCAATTACAAATGGATATTTTCCTCAACATCTGTTTTAATTGAATATTCTAATCCTTCATTATAATTTTCAATTGTTTTTTTACAATAAATTTATTTGTAAAATGATTTCAAGAAATTGGTTTTCAATGAAAGGTTATTTTCCTAAAGATAAGTTTCAAGTGATCTTTAAAAATCCATGTCCATCTAAGATGACATCCATTAATATAGATTATGATTTAATGGGGATATGACCAATGTAAAAATTTATTATTAATTACTTGAATATATTATTTTATAATTATATTTTTTTTATGAAACCAATTTCTCTTCCACAGGTTTTACCATGTTGGACTATTTTGAAAAATCGACTTATTTTCCCAGGTATTGGTATAATGAAATGATTATGAAACATGTCTCCTGTATAGAGGTCATGATATGATGAAAATTTTAAAATATCCATTTCATTTCAGGGGTTATGATTTTATGAATGTTTATGATCTTTTGGAAAACATATTTATGATTTCATTATGTGACAGTTGGTTCCTAAATCTCCCTCTTGTGCATTGGCTAGTGATGGATAACTGATGAGTATATATGTTATGCGTGAAACATGTTACATTTTTAGAATATTATGTTTAAACTAGATTACTTTTTCACTATGATATTTTTTATCCTTATTAAATGTTCACAAAATTATGTGTGAACCTGATTGCATGTTCACAATGTTATGTGGGAACCTAATTACATGTTCATAATGTTATGTGTGAACCTATTTTGATGTTCACAATTTTATTCAAGAACCTAATTATATATTCCAAATGATATGAGTGAATCTGATTATATGTTCTGGGTGTTATGTTTTAACATTATTACATGTTAATTATCATATGAAAGAACCATTCATCCATTTCTATAAGGATATATATGGACCTGATTTCATTTCTATATGTTTATCTAAAGAAATAATTTTATGTCCTTAAACTAATTAGTGAACCAGTTTCTATTTAAACATGTTCCTAATGTTATAAGATGATGTTTATTCCCCTAATCAATGTACTATTCAAACTATATGTTATCATGTCTCTTGTTATTATATTCTTATATTATGCATTTCTTAGGAATTGTTATTCATTATTCCAAGACTCCAGATTATGATCATTGATTTGATGGGTATGGTTTTCAAATTTTATGATCATGTACTTTTATACTAATTTCCATGTTAATCTTACATATATCCTTTTTTTACCCTAATTGAACATCAGATCTCAATATTTTTTATTTTCCCATTCTCTTGGTACTATAGATAGGTTTTTTGTATGGTATGTCTACAAGGACAACTAAATTAGGACATCATTATCGGAAATATTTAAGATCATTGACTAGATTTTAATATTATGTTCCAATTTTCCAAAAGATGTAAACTATTATGGTACTCAAACATCTATTTGGGAAATTTTATTGAATATTATGTTAAGAAATTGTAATATTTCTATATAAAAATCCTAGGTAACTATAGTTGGTATCAAAGAAAAGGACTAGTCAACCTTTGGAATCTAGGATGAGAGAATTTTAGTGAGATACTGGGGTATATTTATATGAATTTTTCTAGGTATTTCTCTAAGGATAATTACAAGGATTATTAAATGTTTAGGAAAATGACTTAGAATTTAGGTAAAGTATTTAGAGGGATGTTTCTAAGAATGTTCATCCTTATCACGATTCAACAAGTGGATATAGATCCAGAATATATGTGTGGGTGTGTGTGTGTGTGCTTATGCGTGTCTGTGTATGTGTATGTGTAACAAACATGAAAACACCATATTTATCTAGACTCAATCCAAAACTAGTGTATGACAATGGTCCTTGTAACACACATAGTTTGACACTCCAAAGGGATATGCTTTGTAATTTCACAAACACTTTTCAAAACATCATGAGGAATTTAAATAGAAGATGACTATTAATAACCTAGGATAAACCTATTATTTCATAGATTATAGAAGCCTTTTTCATGATCTAGAGACCCTATAATTTATTTTTAAATCTTATATGGTTTCCCACTATTATTAGTGTTGTTAAAACTATTGTTCTGGTATTAGTTGACGACTAGAAACAGAAGGAATCATGTTAACGTTGAATCTAATGGAAAATTACGTAATTATGAGAAACTAAATTGGATGATGACTAGAGAGAAATATATAGTTATTATTCAAAATTATCTATTGTGATATATTATTAAAAACATGAACATCAATGAGAATATCAACGCATCGAATCTAAAAAAGATGGAATTTTACGAAATTTCATATGGTAAGAAACACATAGGAAAGAATACATGAGATCCAACATTTCAGTAATATTGGAAAAAAATCTAATGGAATATTATCAAATGGATGGGAATATGATATCTACGTCTAAAAAAGGGTCATATAGTGAAACATTGTCAATGAGTTAAATGAATTATCTTTGGAGAACATAGGGATTACCCAACAAAATACCCTAACCAATGAATTTACTTATAGACCAAGGAAGAATATATTTCATGTTAATTGTTGAAGTGTAATAATTAGAGTATTTATATATTTTTATTCATTATTTATGAATTGTGATACATATAATAATTTTTCAGCATATGCTTTTCCTTAAGGATTTAAAAGAATATTTTCAATGTTGTTTATGACCAATAATTGTGATTTAATAACAAGGTTATATTTTATTGAAAACAAATTGTTATAGTAAATATAACCTTTAATATGATATTGGTTTTGAGATAATGACGTTGGGATAAAAATTTTATTTACTTGGATAAATTAAATAAGATATTACTTATTACCATAATAATTATTATTAATATTTGGAAAAAGTTTAATATGTTATCTTTGATGGAGTTTTTAATTTTTTTGGATTGAAGTTATATATTTAATATTTTCTTATATAACTAATAAATAATAATGTATGTATTCAAACAAAAATTATGGTGATCTATGTTATTAACATGTTTTAAAAGAATACATGATGAAGTTACTCATAAGTTTCATTTGTGACAATAAAGATCCACTTTATTGTATATTAGGACTAATGAATAGTTCATTTTGGATATTCATCGACCTTCATTATAATGTTTAGGGTTTCTATTTTTTTATGTGTTATAAGTTTAACCATTTATGGAATGGTTTAAATTTAAATTTCAATAATGATATAAATACTAATACATTATTTCACAATATTAATATTTATCCATATTGGATAACCTAGTATTACAATGTTTTTTTTGATGATAACTATTGAAATACTGAATGATTTATCATTCTATTTATGGATATTATGATGCATTATTTCCTTATGAAAAAACGTCTTATCTTTATTTATTTTTGAATGAGATTATGTATATTTTTAAAATGGAACAACCAATGAATGATATTGGGCTTATATAATGGATATAAATAAAGTATGTGTATCTTGTTATAAATATTCGTCATATTTAAGAAAAGGATCTATGACAAAAAATGATATCATAGTACCTTTATTTATGATGAATCAAATTGTCCATTTTATCATCATGGATTTATGGTTTTTAATAGATAACTTTATAGGGATCAATATTTATCTTATGATAATTTATCTATATCACTCTATTTAATTATTTATTCATTTATTCCATGTCTAAATATTCTCTTCTCATATATGTTCTCGTATGTGGAAACCAAGTTATGAGTTACATTTTGTAATTATTATGTTTCCAAATTTATTTTAAAAGTATGTTTTATAATTAATTTTTATGATACGGGTTTTTATGAAATGATATTTCATGTATTAAAACATGGATTACTAGAAAAATACTGAGGGAGAACATTATTTTAAGGGGGTGGAATGCAACACAATGAGTTTTTATTAATTATTTTTTGAATAAATTAAAATTTATTGATGGATTGAATTTCATTATAATAAAATTATTATTAATTTATACAAAACACAACATTAATCATGTAGTACATGCGACACTATGATTAGATTATGGTATACAAGACACTATTTTTGGGCTTGTGTTATACACAATGCTGAGTTTTACTGAACTAAAATGTATTATTATTTAATATGATAGTTACCACCTATCCATTAGAATGGAACAAATGAATAATATTAACTAAATTATTTAATTATTTTTTTCACTTATTTATTAGTTTTTTATTTATTATATATAAAATAAGAATCAATTAATATAAAAGGATATGTTTTTTTGAAAATTATTTTCTTTTATAACAAACGGGTAAATCGTTCTTAGTGCACATAATTTAATATTATATTTTAAAAATATTAGAAATTTTATTTAAAAATATAAAATTAATTTTTGGAAACAGAAAATAAAATATTTCTTTGGATGATGTTTTGGTATTTTCATAAAAGTTTCATTTTTAATGCAAAGTGAAAATAATGAATTTCAATTGAAAACATCCTTTGAGTGTAAATAATGTGTAATAATAAAAAATATTTTGAATTATTTTTAATGTAAAAAAAATTCATTTATATATATATTAATATAAATTAAATCATTTGTCTGATTTTTATTTTGAATATTGATATATAAATAATGAAAATTTGTGACCATTTTCACATTAATTCCTTGTTTTTTTATGCATCTAAGGAATTAATATTAAAACAAATTCCACAACTATTAATTTAATTTAGAAAAATGGATCACATATTTGGTATAAAAATAATTTATAATGTCTAATTGTGAAAACATAATTTTTCCCCAAATTATTACTAAGAAAAGATAAAATTAATTACAATTATTAGGGAAAAATGAGTTTATATAGTGGTTAACAATATAATATATGTTCTACAAATGACCCCACCTGTATCAAAACACCATTTTGTGGATATATTTTGACCCATAAGTACATTTAATTGAATTTTAGTAGTTTTTGGGAAAGTATTCTATGAAAGTTACAAAAATAATAAGTTAATAAAAATGTAAAACAATATACCTTTCTTCATATTATTTTCTAAAATGATTTGTAATAGAAGAAAAACTACATAGTTTGTAAGATCCTGGACTTCCAATGTAGTAAATCACTATTTTAATTTTGGTTTAAATCACATTGATTTGGTCAATTTAATGATTCTTGGGATTATGTGGAGGTTTGTGTGTGTTTGAGTGGTTCAATAAATGAAAGACCAGAAAAAGGGGTCATCTGGTGCATTTTTCATAGTTGGAGAATTGTTTTTAGTAACTATGTTCCCTAACCATGCATTCCAATAAGAGGGGTACACTTTTAGTGAAACCCTATAGGGGTGAAACTATGTACTCCTGGATAGATCCAATCAGCCTAGTTAACATAGTTTTTATGAAACCATGTGGGATACCCATGAGACCATGTGACTTATCTCCCTCATATATTGAGGGTAGATCATGGATGGTGTATTGTTAGGAAAATCATGAAACCAAACTTTTTTCCTTGTTAAATAGGGGAAATTGAAAAATTTTCCCCATATGTCTTTATGTTTTCTCACCTGAATTTCTTTCCCTGTCTTCCTCCTATAGTGAGAGTGATGAACCAAAATATTCTAAATTTTCCAAGGATCGATCTCATTCATTTCTATGACATTTAGTGTTTCATTGGGTGTGGATCAAATCATCAATATTTTTAATGTTTAAATTCCTTATTTTTCTCGAATGGGGATTGAGAAATCATTTTTCTTCTTATAGCATCAAAAAACATCTTTTTATAGTGGTTTTTTTAGTTGGGGATTTGATGGTGGTTTGAGCCAAATTAGAAGAAATTTTTAAGTGAGCGTTAATCAAAAAATTGATGTAGGAGGTCATGAAGTTATATGACATAGTATTATTGTTAAGTTTATATTTATGTGGTTGTGTAGTTGTTTTATTATGCTGTATGTTTTGGATTCCATGGTTTAAATGATGAATTGGTTTGTTAAATAATGAATTGATCCCCTCAATATCCATGTGCGATGTGTATATGTTGAGTAAAATGGGAAATAACCCACCCATTAGCTATCCTTCATTTGTGAACATGAGATTGGGTTATTAAAGATGAAATCTAAAGACTTATTAGATAAAACCTATGACAGTTATGTTTAGAGTGTTAACATAGGATTGTGAAGGGAAACCAAATAAGAATCATATATGACTTGTTAACATGGATTTTAAAGGGAATTGATGTTAATTGGTTTAGTTGATCATATGGAATCAGGGTACCTTGTTATAATGAATATGTTTTACGTAATTTAAGTGTGTAACTAGTATGTGTGATAATGGGTTATGCTACAAAAACAGTATTTGTGTCAATGAGTTATGAATTTTGAGTGGTGTATTTGTTAAATAGAATAATACGTGACAATGTTAAATGTGTTAATGTGTTAAGTCTTGAATATGGTATATGTGATAAATGAATGGTGGTTTGTAATTGGTAAATGTGTTCTATGATTTATAGAATATAAATGGTATATGTGTTTTATGGTTAAAGAACCATGTGAACCTGACTTGGTGGTATGTGGGGTATTGGGCATGAGGCACTACACCTATGGGTCATGTTAGACTAAGGCTCTCTACCCCACCCATATAATGAATGGATTAAGGATTTTCACTGAGGCTGTATTCCCTTAAAAAGGGCATGGAATATCATTATGTGGACTGAGGATCTAAGGTTAGTGTTATACATTATCAGTGAAATGTTTACCCTGTTAATTTAGGTAGCATTATTCTTCCCCCTTGTGCATATTTTATATGACCGACATAGGATAAAGTGTAATTTATGAAATTGGATAAACCGTGGAATAAATGGTGAAAGATGTTAAGGTGAACATTGTTAAATAATGGATCTTGATTACCTACTGGTTATCATTTCATTCTTCATGTACCTATATACACTATCTATTTAGAATAGATATTATTAGATATTTTTGTTGGGGTCCTACTGAGTTGTAATCACACCCTATTTCGACCACTTTTTTGTACCTGAGAAGAATTCAAAATTGTAATTTGGGAAAATCTAAAAGCCCATACGAAATATAGTAGACAAGGGCTTTAGATATAATTGTATAGGGAATTTGAAAATCGATTTAGAACCGTTTTTGGGGAATATAAACATTATATTTATTTTGGGGTTTACATATTCATGGCACTGTATAACTTGACATAGAATATTTAATATTTAGTTGTGGTCTTATACCCAATATTGGGAAATGGATTTGTGATACGTGTTCATTTTTTACTTATTCATTTATTTTATATTGTATATGTACTGTCATACTCTAATAATGAGGGTATACTCTCCCCATGTGTTCTATTGGTCCCTCGCTTCTTGTAGATAGCCTCTAGAATATGGGGTTGTTCACATGAGGTCATGTGGGACCTGACTAAGGGAACATGATATAGAGGCCACTATATTGGGGATGTTTCAATGTGATATCAAATCTATTTTTCTTTTTTATAGTCTTACTATTTACGAATGGTATTATAATGAATGAAACATTTATAAATTTCATTTATCTTTTTTTATTATCATGTTATATAGTATAAAACAAATAAAATAACATAGAGACCATGATACTAGCTTTATATGTGAATAATTAATTAATTTTGATATATTTATAGAAGTTAAAGAACTTATACTGATTAAATAGTTATCTGACCTTAGGAATATTAACATGATCCTTATAAATAGTAAACCAGAGAAATGAATAGTAACATCACCCATAAAATTATAAATAAATTTTATATATTTTGTATGTTAAAATATGATATAATAATATAATAGTATAAGTCTGTAAATATTATTTCAATTATTAATTAATTGTTGGTATTTTTATAAGTTATAAATATTTATTTTAAATTTTATGATTAATTTTTTAATTTAAAAGAAAATTTATTTTCCTAAAATGTGTTTATAAATTAATATTTTTATGTCTTGTCATTTTAAGATAATTTTATGATACATCAAGTAATTTTTCTATGTGTTGTATAATCTGTTACAATTTTAAAATCAGAAATTTCTATGAAAATGATGATTTGAATAAAAAAATATATTACTAATATTTATATAATTATTTTCATACAATTGATATCATATTTTAATTCTCCATGTCAATAAATGTATCATGATAATTTTTCATATTTTTCTAAAATACATGAATTTTTTTGAATAGTAAAATATGATAATTAACAATAAAATCTAAATACAAGAATTATGGAGTCATAGATGATTTAAGGATGATTTTAGACCACAATATAGAACTATCCTTCATTATATTAATATACATTGATAAAATTATCAAAATATTCATGTTCTTGAGCTAAAATAATAAATTGATGAATATAATATTGAGAAAACACCCCTCTCCTCCACAATAAATACCACCTCTCACCCACTCTTCACCTCACACTTCTCATGCCTTGAGAATTGCCTTTGTTTTGAAAAATAATCTTCCCAATCCTTTCACCATCATACATGAGCTCTTTTTCTCAAAAAATGAACATGCTTAGGTTCCATGAGAAGGATCTCAAGAGGATAATTCAAGATGTAAATCCACCCCCTTTTTCTATTAATTTTCATTCAATTTCAATTTCATTTATTATTATATACTCACCTCCCTTCATCCAAATTGCATTATAAACAACATTAACTTATATATAGTATAATTAAATCTGGTTAATCTAATATGTATCATTAAAATATTCCTTCTTTCTCTCTTATACTAAAAATGAAATTTTTGCTCATGATGTGTCAACTAACCGACATTGTGGGTGATGAACGTTCATTTTCCATAAATACCATCATACCAATTAATAAAATCATCAAATGGTTTAAACTATATTTTAAAATATATTTCATAACACCTTTTATGTTATATAAATAACTTATACTCATTATACAAAATGATTAAACAAAACAAGTTCGTTGTGGCCGAAAAACCCGCCAACATTATCCTAAAACAGTCATCATTAACATTTATCTAATTAATAATCCTCATGGTTTATAAGAAAAATCCATCAAAAGATAATTTAAAATTATGGAATATATTTATAAATATATAATAACAATTCTATGTGTTTTCCAAATCGTACATGAACTCCCATTCATGTATACAAGTGAACCAATCATGAAAAAAAAAGAAAAAGAACCCTCCCGAACAATGAATTTAAACTTTATAACTCATCAAAAGGCCCTTAAAAATTAATAAACTCGTAATGAATAAAATTAGTGTATATAAGTTTCTTTAATTTTTACTTAATGAATCTAATGTATTAATATAAGACAATAATTTTAAGAAAATATTCAGACACATTGTAAGTGGAATTCTCGAACGCAACTCTCTTTCTTTGGGGTTTTTCTCTTCAACCCAATTTCATTATAGATATTCCATATAAATAATATCATGATCATTATCTTACCACTTCTATGATATCACTATTTTCTACTTGAGTCTATGATAATAACAATATTTTCCCAAATAACTCTTCTTTATAATGAACAAACCTTTTACTTCTTGAGATTTTTTCATCATCCCTCAAGAATAATGATTATTTTATCAAGTACGTTATTTCCTTCATTATTAGGAACCCAATGTTTTGAATGTATGATTTATGAAATGAAAAATGTTTCTTTTGCATTGGTTATTTTATGTCCATGTCTGATATACATTCTTTATTTCATATATGATAACGTAAATGTTATGATGTAACGGCTGTGAATGAAATTATATAGTGCAATGTAAATGTTATGATATGAATGGTGTACCCAGAAGTAAATAGCACTCCAATGAATTGGTAAATATGGTGAATCTCATCATTAAAGTGAAATACATGTGAAAATGATTCTATCGTTGTTCAGAACTATGTGTGGTACTTGACCAATATGATGTGTTGTTCCATTTTTATACATTTCAGCATTCCATTCCATTATCTATTTCTTCCTCTCGTGATTATGATGATGATGTTATGTTTATACTCACCCAATGTATTATTGTTTCATGATTTTATCGTTCCTCTTATTGGGATTTTATCTCACCCCTTTTTGATTTCTATCCTCAAGTTTCTACATGTAACAAGCAGAACAAAAGGGAATTTAAGATTCTAGAGAAGAAGTAATTAATTTCATGTTTATATTTTATATTATAGAAGTTATGGTCCTAGTTTTCCCAATACACTAAACCTTTTAATCCTAATTTTTTAATGTTTTAATGTTATTTTTCATTAAAATAATTTAATGGTAATTTAAGAATACAAAGGTGGATATAGTTGGTATTAGAGGGTCTTTCGTAAATTTTGGAATTATGATTAGAGAACCATAGTGAAAACCAATAATATGAGACTAAGTATATACATTAAAACAAGAAGATCATAAAATTTTAGGGATCCCACAATATATTCTATTAGATTTAATTGAAAAAAAATAATAGATTATTCATTCATGAATTATTGAATTTTGTTCTGTTCTATCCTTTTTACTTTAGAAAATTTTGGTAACCAGGAGAAACCAGGATAACAACCCGTGTAATGGACAATGATGTGATTTCATGAATCACATCCCCAATGATTTGGGAGGTGGGGTTAAAAAAATCAGGGTGATTCTTACCTAGCTCTCTAAGGTTTTGAACATTGACACAGATAATGATCAACATCCTCCTTCACCAAAGTGGGAAAATGGATATATATTCCTTTATCCAACAATGATCATAGACATTTAGTTGATATTATAATCCACTATTTTTTAAATATTAGTTCAACTCGATGGGTAATATCATTTCAGTGCATCACTATTCTGGGATAGAGAAGGAGACTCTATCAATTGATCATTTAGATGGAGATTCTGACTAGTTGTGGGATTTGATTAAGAACACCAAGAAGAGGGGAAAAATTGTAGATTTGGAATGGGAATACATTAAGATAATGTTTATTAACATTCATTACCCTAGAACACCTTGAAAAAAGTTGGAGAGTGGATAAATTGGTCTGATGTAAGAGGAAGGATAATATATGACATCCTATAAAGAAAATTTCACATGGTTTCCATAGTATGATTCGTGGATTGTTATCAATAATGATAGAAAAATTGATATATTTTTTAGTAGTTAAAAACCATACCATAGAAGGGATCTTGAAATTTGGGAATTTGGCAGTTATAAATACATTTATTAACATTCTCTCAAAATGGATATCGAGTTTCGAAAATGGTCACATGGATTTGGTGAAATGAAATTAAATATCGAGTTTCAAGATGGAGGATATAATGAGAAAGAGGGAAAGAAAACATAACCATCCACATGTTAAAAATGTGGGAAGAAGCATCATGGGAACTACCTCAAAGGGACTGCGAAATGAATCAAGTGTATGAGAGAAGGCCACCACTGCTCATGAATGTTGAAAATACATGTGAAGTTTGGAGAATGTGGGGGAGGAAAGGAGACCACCTCCCATGGTCTAATGCTACTACTGTATGGAGAAGGGGAACTATGCAAGCTATCACACCAAACCTTGAGTCCTCGAGGGTAATCATTTTCATCATCCACCAATGAAAAATGATAAATCGAAGGATTATGCCGTCACTACTATAGATGTTGATAATTAATATTATGTCTTACAATGTACACATTCTATTCACTTATGAATGGAAAATTCTTATTTTATTACGGTTCTATGAATTCTTTTAAATCATTCATGTTTTCTAGAAATATTTTATTGATGCCTTGAAAAAATGATGTATAGATATCTATAAAAATACAAAGTGTTGAAATCAATGCAACACAAGTGTTGGACTCTTCTCCTATTAGAATATGATGGGAAATTCTTCTAGTGAATCAAATTAGACTTCCCTTGGTGAAATTCGATGCTATAATGGGAAACTATTGGACTTCATTATAGACATCACGAATAAACTATCAGGAAAAGGTAATATAATTTCAATTTCCATACCATCCCATTCTAATCTATATATAAAATGATGATCATGATTATCCACTAGAAAATCTTTCAATGGTGTGGGTGTTGATTCCATGTGATGAATAATACCACACTTAAATGGTTTTTCCAAAGGAAGTTATCCACCAAAGGGAAATGTCCAGCTTCAGAGAATACAGTGATGTATTTCCTAAAGAGTTACACAGACTACCCCCTGATCAGGAGGTAGAGTTCTCAATAGATCTCGAACCCAGAGCTACTGCTATCTAAAAGTATCCCTATAGGATTTCTCCTACCAAATTGAAGGTGTTAAATAAGAAACTACAAGAGCATTTGGATAAATGGTTTATATGTCCTAGCGAACCACCATGGGGTATGCTAGTTCTCATTGTCAAGAAGAAGGATGGATCAATATGGTTGTGTATCTATTATGAGGAACTCAATAATATCACCATAATGAACAATTATCCTCTTCCATGTACTGAAACATATTTGATTAGTTGAGTGGATCTTAGTACTTCTCAAATCAAGATCATTTTTTTTGGATATCATCAGCAAATGGAGAAGAAGGAAGATATTTAGAAGAAAAAATTTCCAAAAATGTATGTGAACAATGATTTTATAATGATTCCCTTTGAATATATGAATTCCCCAACAATCTGAATGGATTTGAAAAATAGAATTTTAGACATGATGACAAATTTTTTTGGTAGTGTTTATCAGTGATATTATCATCTAATAAATGTAAAATAGGAACATTTAGAACATCTATAGACTGTGTTGGTGACATTTAAGAAGGATAAGATGTACGTCACTTTAAGAAAGTGTCACTTTTTGATTCATTAATTCATGTTTGTGGGGTATGTGATCACAGGTGAGGGAATTTCTTTGGACCCTAAAAAAATAAAGGCAAAAGAGGAATGTCCTAGACCTTATAGTGTCATGGAAGAAGGTAGTTTTCTTGTCTTAGATGGGTACTACTAACATTTTGGGAATAATTTCTCATGATTATATAACTGAGTAACTCTATTAACAGGGAATGTAGTAAATTATGTCAAGATTGAAGAATGTGAGGAATGTTTCATGAAGAAAACGTGGATCCTGACCACTTCACCAATAATCACATTTCCGAAAAGTGGTGACTGTTTTGTGATATATAGTGATGCTTCCAAGACACTCTTGTGTTTTATACTCATGAAAAATGATATTGTTATAGGTAATTCTTCAAGGAAGTTGATTATCCATTAGATTAACTATCCAACTCCTGATTTAGTGCTAGAAACATTGATTGTTTCCTTGAAAATCCAGCAGTACGACCTCTACGGTGAGAAGTTTGACATATATACCAAACACAAGAGGCTAAAGTATATATTAAAAAAAAATGAGATCTAAATAAAACAAATGATATGGTTAAAGCTAATCAAATTTTGTGATTTCACTATTCACTATCATCCTTGTGTGGAAAACATGTTAGGTGATGCTCTAAGCAGAAAATAACCTGCTAGTCTATCCTTGTTGCAGATTAAAAAAAGACCCTATAATCATGGAAATTTAAATGATGGATTTGAAAATCAAAAGTACATGGAATATATCCTAACTCCCCCAAATTATATCCCAAAATTCTATCCTATATAATATTAAAGAGGCACACAGGGATGATCTAGAGTTTCAAAACAAGGTGATTGGAGTAAAGGAAAGGAAAATCTAAGAGTTCCTTGTCAAAGATGATGGTGTGATTCGGTTTGGAATACATAGTTGTGTAATTTAATCACCTCTGATAAATATTTATCTATTGGACAATGAACACAACTCAACAATCCCTATCCATCCTGGTAGCACCAAGATGTACTGAGGTATCTAACAACACTTTTGGTGGAACAACATGAAGAAAGAGATTGTTGAGATTATCCCAAGTTTCTTGGAATGTCAACAAGTTAATGAAGAGAGATAGATTTCCAAAGGGATCATGAAACCATTTCCCATACCCATTTAGAATAGGAAGAATGTATCTGTGGAATTTGACACAGATCTCATGAAGACATACAAAGGAAACAATGTGATATGTGATGTGATGGGATGACTCACCAAGTGTGTTACATAAATTTTATTTGTGAAGGTATACCTCTTTCACAAATTTCAAAGATATATGTGAAGAAATTAGTGAAACTAAATGGGGTTCCACTCAATATTGCATCTGATCATGATCTTAGATTCGCATATAAATTATATTATAGTCATTAACATTCTTTGATTACTAAATTGAATTTGAATATGACCAATCATTCTAAAACTGATGGATAATATGAAAGGACTATTGATAATCTCAATAAAATGCATAGAGGTGCCTCTTTATAATTCAAAGGTGAGTGGTATCAGTATCTCCCATTGGATGAGTTCTCATACAATAATAACTTACACAACAGTATTTATATGGATCAATATGAAGCTCTATATGGAAAGTGATGTAGAACTCAACCAGCTAGGATAATGTTGGTGAAAGAAAGGTTCATGGAACCGATCATGTACAAGATATTACAAAGAATTTTCAAGCATCTAGAAACATATCAAAACTTCTTAGAGTCGAAAAAAGAGATTTTCTGACAACAATCAAAGGGAAATGGATATTGACATTGGAAAAAATGTGTTCCTTTGAATATCACTGTGTAAGAGAGTCAATAGGTTTTAAAATAAAGAAAAGATGATCTGATGGTTAATTGGAACCTTTGAAATCCTGGATCACATAAGAGATATGACCTTTTGTCTACCAATTGAACTGAATATTTCTCGGGTTCATGATGTGTTTCAATTATCACTCCTGGGGAAGTACATACCATATCCCACACAGGTAATAAAATCATAGGTACTACAACTGGAAGACGATCTCTCATACGAAGAGTATCTGATAAAGATTATAGAATAGAGAGATGGTTTCTATGAAATAAGACAACCCACCTAGTAAAAGTTTTTTTGAGGAACCATAAGTATTAAGAAGAATCGCATGAACCATAGGTGGTGGTGAGGGAGAAGTACCCCCACCTATTTATGTAAAATGAAATTTCCAGGGAGAAATTTCAAAAGGGGTGAAGAATTTAATTACCCAAACTTTTATCAATGGAATATATCCCATATTATAGTAATTTTATATACTATAAACCACAAATAATCACATTGAGACCATGACAAAAGAATTTTAAATAAATATGTATTGAAATAAGAAATATTTCTAGAGGTTAAGAAACCTATACTGATGAAATTATAATTTTATCATAGGAATATTAAGATGAACACTATGAATTGTAAACTGACCAACAGAATAGTAACCTCACCCATTAAAGTGTAAATTAAATATATGCATCTTTTAATTGAAAATATGACATAATTATATCATATTATATATTGGTTAAAATTATAAAAAAACTTAATTATGTGTTGGTATTTCTATAAGTTGTAAATATTTAATGTCATTGTTTCAATTAATTTATAAATTTGAAAGGAAATTTATTTTCTTCAAATGTATTCATAAATTAATATTTTTAATTATTTTGTTTTTCTTAAAGTTTTATAACACATTAATCAAATTTTCAATGTGTTATAAAATCAGTTATAATTTTAAAATATGTATTTTCCTAGTAAACGATAATTTTTATTAAAAATTAAATTACATATATTTAAATAATTTTTTTTCAAAAAATGGAAGTTTTTTTCAAAACATGAAAAAATGAATAGGGATATTTGATTGTGTTTTTCCAAAATACATACTTTTTTTAATCGTAAAATATGATAATTTATAATAAAAGAAAAATACATGAATTATTGATTCATAGATGATGTAAGGATATTGTAAGACCAAATTCTCTAAATCTCCATCATTATTTTAAAATATTTTGAGATAATGGTAAATCAATTCAGAGTCTTGATCCATGAAAATAAACTAATGAATATTATATTGAGAAAACATCACTTTAATCCACTATAAATACCAAAACTCAGCCCCACATTCCCCAACACCTCTCAATCCTTGTGTTGCAATAGTGGGTTTCCTAGACCCACTATGATGTACTTTTTTATTACCATATCATGCATATAGTTATCTATGCATGATGTTATATCTCCATTATAGTGCAGAATTTTTTGTGTCCACTATAATAATTGTATTATACAAAGGTTAATTGTCATGTCGAGAGGTTATAGAGGATCCCTGTAGATAATGATAACCTTGAGATACAATGACATTGATCTTAAATATATGTTCTATTTTCTAGATATATTTTACTGACTAGAAATACTATATGTCTTACTATCAGGTGATGGGGGCTCATAATCATTAAGAATTCTTCTCATTAAGTTCACACTTGGTGATATCTAGTAGTGAGATCGTGAGGAAAGACCTGTCAATAGGAACGCCAAATGTTTTTGGTGTCATTAGTTGTTCCTATCTATGGACATGTGTATTGGTCTCCCAACTTGAGACCATTACCAATATATATCATTTGATTATGTACTTTGAGGAAAGATGAAAACCATGGAAGTGATGTCATGGTGAGGTAGTTTTCGTTGGGTGCATCATTGGTGCTTTGACATTATCTAAATGGTCAAGAAAGGATTTTATGCTTCAAAGTTCAGGAAGTTATATATCTCAGGCCTGGTTGATCAGGATGGTGCCACCTTCATAAGTCTTTGGCCAAAGCAGTATAAATAGAAATCCATCCGGATAGATCAACAAATAATAAATCAAGATAAGGACGATGACACAGAGTGTGTCCTACTTTATGAGATATTTATTAACATAGAGATTATAGTACACAGTTAGTGTTCATAGGATGGTAGTCATTGATATTACTATACTTATCTATTTAGGGTCCATGATGATTTTCTGGACACTTCTCTTTGTCTGTGAATTTTATTTATTTCTATCGAGATAAGGGCCTATAGGGTCACACACAATATCATATTCAAGAATCCTCCCTATTCAGTTGAATAGGTATATGGACATAGTGGGCCCTGCCACGGTGTCTGAGCATTGTCCATGTTGTTTATCACCAGAAAAATTAAATAAATTCATTAATATTCAAGTTATTAATATTTGGGATTGAATTTATTTAATGTATTTATGAGTTCAGTAAATATGAGAAAATATTAATCGAATGAAAATTATTTTAATATTCAAGGTTCGTTCAATATTATGAGGGACAGTGAGTCAAGTTAAATGGCTTGGATTTTATCACGTAATATATTTCATATATATTTCAAGTATGTGATATAAAATAATAAATAATATTGGTGTGGTTTAGTACATCAAATTTTTTTATTAATGAACATTGATATAAACCGGAGCAGGGGAACCCTAAAAGGTATTTATCAACATCACTATAAATATATGTGGAGGCTCTATCATATGGTGTGAAAACCACTATTAATTCATTTATGGAATGAAAAATGAGATCCTCTCTCTCCTAAAACTTCCTAGAGAGAGAATATGATGATCCAAGAGTTCATATCATGTTCTTCCTCAAGCATCAAAGTGATCTCGATGCGGTGATCAATGAGACGTTGAAAGCTTCGTCAGATCACCGTGATAGCACTTGGAATTTGACGGCCGATGTTCCGGATGATTTTTGGAGTGCTTGTGGACGATCTAGAGGGATCCTACTTTGGATCCTTCAAGTGGTGATTGCCATCAACTAGTTTCAGTTGTTCCAGGCTTCAAATTAGAAACAAGTACAATTTCATTTTAGTTTTGTGCTCTTAAAAATTATGTGAGATCCTTAGACCACTTTGGGGCTTGGATCATTGGTGATGACAAGTTTATTTGTCCCTCTGATGAAAAATTTTAAAATCCCCAGCCCACTGGCTTTTACTGCGGGCCCAAGAACCAAACAATGGTATCAAAGAGAGTGCATAAATTTTTTAAGCCTAGAAAATTAAATTTGAATTAAATTTAAGTATAGGGTTTAAATATGGTCTCAACGGCTCAAACCGCATGGTGATCTGATGTTGATTGACCATGTTATGGTCAGTTTAAATTTGTGGATTGGATCAAATTCACAGTTTGATCTCAAGATCTATTTTATTTCATCTTGCTTAGCCGATTATGATTCAATTGGTTCATCCGAAATAAATTTTATTATAAAAATTCTAAATTTTACAATTTAGTTATTCGGGGTACTTTGGCAACATGGATCCCCTTAGAGTGCGCCCCTAGTACACGACCCTCCTCCTGTCAGGCTTCACGTAGCAGGCACACCAACCAACCAGCGCAGGACCCAGGCCTCCTTGACCTAGCACCCCAGATGCCAGCCTACTCCCTCAGTTGGAGCCACAACCCGCAGTGCCGGTGTACCCCACAACCACTTTGGTGTATGATTCATTTGAATGCAATTATTTTTTTAGGGAAAATTTGGCTCTGAAGTGGTCCGAGCAGACCTGCCCAACCCGGAATGGGTTGGGTGGATCTGCCCAGCCCATTTCTGCCATGGCATGGCCCTGTGTGGGTTTGGCTCGACCTGCACAGGCTATACAATGATATTTTCAGGGATCGACCACTTTAAATTATTTATGATTAATTAAATTAATTAATTTAATTTTAGTTTACAAATTAAAATAATTAAAATTAAATTTGGTTAATAATTTTAAAACCCGAGTAAAATTAATTCAATTTAAGTATTAAATTGAAATAAGATAAATTAATATAATTTTGGAATTAAAATTAATTTAATTAAAGTACCGATAATTAATTAAATTATTTTAATTTATTATTTCATTGATTTTAATTAAATAATCCATCAGAATTATTTAATGCATTTTAATTTTTTCACGCATTATTTACCCGTTTATTGGTCTTGAGAATCGACCCATATATGTTGCCTTTTATTTATTTAATTATTTTAATTGCATGCAATGATTGTAATTAATTAAACGCATGATCTACGCATCATCTATATTTTTCTGTTCAAATGTATAAGGGCCTATGTGCCAAATATTTATATGATGTGCATTTATACCCTAGTCCCCCTCAATTGCATGCAAGTATCTTTGTACATCGGTCGAAGAAAACGAGCGATGTGGACACCACCAAGATGAGGTGGTGCATGATGGTTCAAGGCAACACGTGGATTCCACCAAGAGGAGGTGGTACTCCAAGACATGACGTCGACCCCGCCTAGACATGACGATATTCCAGAAGACCAGCGGACATACATGATAGGGAAAATGACATCAAGAGTCATTCATACGACTCAGGTATGATGAACTTAGTTCATTCAGATGCTCAAGACAAGTCAGGGTGTAGTTTTTAGTTATGTGTTTATTTATTATTTTATTCATTTTAGAACATAATGAAAATACATAAAATAATATATAATAAAATGCATAAAAAAGAAGCATGGTTTTTTCTATTAAAGTATTTTTTTGAGTGAGAAAACATAAATGAAAAATTATAATAGAAATGGATCACATTAATTGAGAGAAAAAACAATAAAACCATCAAGGATAATATTATGTCACAAAGAGCCTTCCACCATTCATGTTTGAACAAAACTAGGTGTTCGAGGTGCCAGTCATGCCTTAGCTGAGGGTGCATCTTACTACCAATGAGTTCTTATTCGTGTGGTGGGTAAAATTACCTAAAATTACTACAAAGAAATAGCATTAGCTAGCATGTTGTAATTTTTGTGGCAAGCATTGAGTAAATCAGTAAATGATTTTTGAAGCTGGGACTTCACTCAACATATCAGGGAACTGTATGTTAATGTGTTTATCCAGCCAAAAGCCTACCCTTGACCCATCGAGTAGTGACGTAGCCATAGCTTGTAGACTATGAGGGAGGTTCAGGGATCCTTGCCACTAGAATACTCAACAGTATTTCTATTATATTATAGAGGATTCCTAGAATTCTAAAAATTATTGGGAGACATTTAACGATTAAAAAATCATTAATGTCACATTAAGTAGTCACATAAAAGTACAATCTTCTAATGTATATATGTAGATAATGACAGACAATATCACAATAAAACTGCAATAATTATTAAAAAAGTTAATGTCCAAACACGCATGAAATTCCAATTTTAGTATAGGCGCTTGAGCACATTACTAATATACTGGAAATTCAAGGTGCTTGTGTCTAAACCTGTTAAACTACCTCAAGAAGTAGGGGTGTAAAACTACTTACAGTAGACTCATTAATTAGACATAAGATGGATCTATCATAATGCTATCATCAATGTCTAATGTTAGTTATGGTAGCTACATCATGACTTGAATGATGATCCCATGTAGTCTCATCTCCAAGATCCTTTCGAGGAGAAAGTGAAGCAAGATTTGAATGTGGTGATTTCACATGGTTTGTGTAAAGTGAAAGACATTTCACAATCGTTCAACTCATCCTATTCTGATACCTTTTTCACTCAATTACCCTTGTTTAATTTAAGGATACAAACAAATGGTATAGAGTAATAACTTCATTACCGTTAGAGTAACATTCACCATGTAATAAGAATATTAGAGATAACAACATCTTTTATTCTTATGGAAAATAAATTTAATGAAAAGGTGAAAAGGCCTATGGAAATTTACGCCAAATTCACCTTCTCCATTCCCTTCAATGAACATTTGATGGTTACTTAATAGGAGGTTATTTTCATCACATATTGAAATACATTCATGGATGTTTAAAAACTGATATACAAGAATCAAGAAATCATTTCTAGTTCAGTTAATATTAATCAAATAAAAGTATTGTTATCTCCCATACTTCATGGGTATTATAATACTATATTATTTTCACATATATTTATTAAAATACAATAACCAAGTCTATTGAGAAACATCAATATAAGTAAAGTGTCTTCTCCAAGCAGCTATGAAAGGGTGATTCCTATGTCAACAGTGAGAAACACATAACATCTAATTGCAAAGTGATCATAACAAACTGAAAACGTTTTTTAGTATAAACAAAACCATTTATCTCATGTGCCCATTTGGACATGATGAGACATTATTCCATGTTATGGAATGAATTTTTTTCTGTTTACACACACAACAAATAGTTCACTGCTACTTGAATCAATGGCAATATATTATGAATATTAAATGTAATAGCTACCCAGTTGTGGAAATATGATTCATTGTCAAGTAAAACAAGAAGTTGAAGTCAAATATATACCCAATATTTTATTTAGGCTCGGCACAACTAAACACCTTTGGTATTATTGACATCCTTAGTTTGAACAAATAACCTTTAAAAATAATGGTATGCCACAATGCTTTCTGAGGTTAGTTCAACAAGACAGTGTGAACTAATCCTAATAAAGTTAGAGGTAAAAATAAAACAAAATATTCCTATATGTTATTAAGGAATGTAATAGTGAAGTATATGCATGGTTAAGATACATGAGTTGCTTCGAATTGACATGACAAAGAATATCCTGACAAAACTATCATCAATCATGATAATGTAGCATGGAGTAATTACTTAATGCATGTTACCTTATCTACATCACCATATTGATGTTGATAAGGAGGATCGATGATGAGTCTTATATATTAAAATTGATCAATAAAATGTATCATGTATAAAGTTCTAAATGCACATTTTATACATCAAAGTTATGATGTATGTTGTATCAATGTTACAACCTCCAGTCACTTCCATTATATTTCATGATGTTCTTTGCAAATAATGGCTTAAAGCCATAACCAATATGGAAACTAAAATGAAAAATGGATATCATACGAGTCATAGTATGATGGAAAATCCATTATGTCATAGGATGTGTTTGGATTCAAAGCATTTGTTAGGATTTAAACAAACATGCATCATGTTTAACACGTTGTACATCTAAGGGAATTGTCCTAACAGTTTCTTAAGATATTACCTAAATCCCTAAGATAGAGAATTTGTATTCAATTATTAGACTACATTTCTATAAATGGGTGCACATCTTTATTAGAGATAGTTGGAGCTGAATTGACTTGGACCTAGTCAATGATCGAGATGCACAAATGGTTGGAATAGGGAACAAGTTCCACAAGTACATGTGGAATAGGCTTGTTCTAGTGATAAATACTGCATAGGAAGAATGAAACCATGCTGATGGTTTTATATTTCCTACGGTCAGTGATATATTATTCATTGAGAATAATAAATCCTACAAGTAAGCATTATAAGGAAACGAGATAATATTGACAAGATCAACTAAAATTATATGATGTATTCCATGTGACAAGTTGCAAAGGGGATTATAAATTGAATACTGCAATGGGTAATCAAATGATTTGATACATGGATGGTACAATTCTGGTACCAATATGGCTTGATTGGTTATACCAATTCGGTACTCCTAAATCCATTAGAATTCTACTTTTCCTGGCTAATATTCTATGATTTTTATATTGAATATTGGATGTCAAGATCATCTTTCATGGAAGGTGTCTATACGATGCAACCAGAAAGAGATGATGACATCAAATGATTCCAATAAGGGTTGCAAGATACTTGAATCCATTTTTGGATTAAAGTAAGTGAAAAAATCATAGAACATTCATTTTAAATGAATCCTTGCCTTGTTTATACAAAAGGTTAATGGGAGAGCCAATTTTTTCCAAGTGAAATATGCTCGGAAACATTTGGAAAACAGATTTTGGTCTTACAGTTAGATAAGATTCGGTTAAAGGAAATTCTCCAATGATTGGAATAAATTATGAACCTGGGTTTTAGGGAACCAGATCTATTGAGGTAGATCCATAGTTTGCATGGTCCCAGTCAATCATACATATAGTAAAATTTTATTGAAAAATACATGTTGGAACAATTCAAGATTATAATTGAAGCTAATGTCACATGGCTTAATCTCTCCATGTTAACATGTTCGGAGCATGGGTATATATTAATGTTGTGAATTTATACCCTATGGTTTAGAAATGGATCAATCACATATGCCATAATATGCACAATAATTGATACTACCAGAATATAATTTTTATAGGAAAATATCAATTATATCCAGGAGAAATGCAAGGGATGTATTGAGAACTATCATCTTGTACTTCAAAAAGTGAAAATGATATGTTACTGGAATATAGAGAGGAAGGCATAATAGTGTTTAGGGGATACAAACTATTAATAATTTGATCAATTTGATCTAGTATCACAGTTAAGAAGAGGTGATGAGAGAGTTATGCTCATAATATCTTGTGGAAGACGTGCCTACAAATACCGAGTACGTTGTAACTTCTAAGACAGCTAGGAAGGAGTTACATATCTCAACGATTTGTTCTAGTTCTTGGATTAACACCTAGTGAGAAATGTATTATCATAACAGTAATTATGATATTATTACTAGCCAATTTTTCAAGTTATAAAAAATAAAAAAAGTAATATACTTGGGGATACCCTTTCTTGAGAAGTTTTACTCAAGAAGATGAGGTCACATATAACAGATATGCCACGTGGTGAAAACATGGAAGGCCCAACAGTTAAATCCATTACGTAGAAAAATCATGATATTTATCATGTGAGTTTGTAACAATTTTAGTTAGAAAGTCGGATCTAGTGTAAGTGGGAGTGTTGAAATAGTGGGTTCCCTAGACCCAACTATGCAGTACTTTTTGATTACCATATAATGTGTACAATTAGCTATGCATGATTTTATCTTTCCATTATAGTGGAGACTTTTTGGTGTCCACTATAAGAATGGTAGTATCCAAAGGTTAATTGTTGTGTTGAGAGGTTATAACAGATCCTGAGATATAATGAGAACCTCAAGATACAATGACATTGATCATAAGTATATGTTTTATAGTCTAGATACATCTTACTGATTGGACATAGAAGATGTCTGACTATTTGGTGTTGGGGGATCATAAGCATTGATACTTCTTCTCACGAAGATCGTACTTGGTGATCTCTAGTAGTGAGATCATGAGGAAAAACCTGTCAATATGAACACCACATATTTTGGGTGTCATTGTTTGTTCATATCTATGGAATGTGTATTGGTCTCCTGACATAAGACCATTACCAATGTATATCATTTGATTACATACATTGATGCAAGATGAAAACCATGGCCGTGATTTCGTGGTGAGGTAGTTTGTATTGGCTGTGTTGTTGGTGGTATGACATTGGCTGAATGGTCAAGAAAGGATTTGTCACTTACAAGTTCAAGAACTTGTATATCTTAGGCCTGGTAGATCAGGATAGTGGCACCTTCATAAGTCTTTTACCAAAGTAGTATAAAGGGTAATCCATCTGGATGGATCAACAAATAATAAAGTAAGGTAAAGACGATGGCACAATAGTGCGTCATTCTTTATGAGATATTTAATGACAAAGAGATTATAGTACACAGTTAGTGTTCATAGGATAGTAGTTGTTGCTATTACTATCCTTATCACTTCAGGGGCCATGATGAGTTTCTAGACCCCGCTCTTGTTCTATAGAGTTTATTCACTTATATAGAGATATGGGACTATAGGGTAACACAAAAGAGCATATTCAGGAATCCACCCTATTCGGTTGAATAGGTATATGGACATAGTGGGCCCCGCCACAGGGTCCGAGCGTTTCCCAAGTTTTCGATCACCAAAAGAAATAAATAAGTTCATTTATATTCATGTTACAAATATTTGGTATTGAATTTATTTAATGTATTTACGAGTTCAGAAAATATTAATCTAACAGTTATTATTTTAATATTCCAGGTTCATTTAATATTAAGCAGGATAGAGAGTTGAGTTAAATGCCTCAGATTTTATCATGTAATATATTTCATTTATATTACAAGTATGTGTTATTAATAATAATAAATAATATTGGCGTAGTTTATCCCATCAAAATTATTTATTTTGTTAACGTTGATATAAATGGGGGTCAGGGAACCCTACTAGTTATTTATCAACATCGCTTTAAATATTGGTGGAGGCTCTCTCTTATGGTGTGAAAATCACTATTTATTCATTTATGGAATGAAAATTGAGAGCCTATCTCTCCTCCAGTTTCGTAGAGATAGGAGTGGATGATCCAATAGTTCAGATCATGTTCATCCTCAAGCATCGAAGAGATCTCGATGATTTGATCGTCGGGACATTGAATGATTCGTCGGATCAACACTCTAGCTCCAAAAAATCGACGATCGACATTCTAGTGGATTTTTGGAGCACGTGTGGATGATCTAGAGGGATCCTTATTTGGATTTTTCAAGAAATGATAGCTATCGACTAGTTGCAGTCAACCATGAATTCAGATTAGAAACGGGTATGTTTTCATTTTAGTTTTTTTCTCTAAATAATTTACGTGAGATCTTCAAACCTCTTCGGAGCTCAGGTCGTCGGTGACGATAAGTTCCATCGTCAAGCTGACGAAAAATTTTAAAATCCCCGGCCCACAGGCTTCCGTTGCGGGCCCTGGAACCTAACACCTTGAGCCTTACCTATGATAAGAAATATAATCATTCCTAAAACCTCCCTAATATCTAGGATCTCTTGGTCACATTAGATGACCGAGGATAGGTGCCTTGAAGAGGATCTCAAGAGGACAATTCATTAGGTAAAGCCTCCCTCTTTTAATTTTAATTTCCTTTCAATTTTAATTTCTTTTATTAATCTCTCCAAAACTCCCTTAATCCAAATGTAATAAAAAACTCTATTACCAAACATATACTACAATTAAATCATGTTAATGTATGATCCATTACTTAAATCCCCCCTCTATCTCTCTTATTCTAAAAATGAAATCATCACTTGTGATTTTTCAGCTTACCGACATCAGGGGCGGTGAACTTTCATATTCCATAAATACCATTATAGATGTTAATAAGAAAATTAAATGGTTTATACCATACATTAAATTTTATTTTATAACGTTTTTTATGTTTATTAAATGAATTATTTATATAATACTAAATGAAAAAACAATAGAAGTTCATTGTGATCAAAAAACCACCAAAATTAACATAAAATATTCATCAATAACTTTTATATAATGAAAAATACTCATGGTATATAACCAAATCCTTAATAAAATAATTTAAACTTTTTAATTATCATTAAAAACCTTATAATAACAACTCTGTATGTTTATCAGTATCTTACATGATCTTCCATTCAAGTATTGATGTGAACTGTTCATGAAAACTATGAAAACTAAAACTCTCGAACCTTGAATTTGAACTCTATAACTAATCAAAAGGCACCTTAAAGAACATAATAAAAACATAATGAAAAAAAATTCTTGTATAAAAGATTATATAATTGATACATAATTAATATAATGTGATTATATAAGACTTTAATTTGAAGAACGTATTCTGACATAGGGTACTAGGAATTCTTGAACCCATCTCCATTTCTTTGGGTTTTCCCTCTTTAAACCCATTTTTTGTTTGGATATTCCTTAAAAATAACTTTTACATAATTATATTACCTTTTATGGGATACAAATTTTTTCTATTTGAGTTTATGAAACACAATTTTTTTCCAAAAGGACTATTATTTCAAAAGAACACACCTTTTACTTTTTGAGATTGTTTCATCTTCACTTAAAAATAATTATTCTTATATCAAGTATGTTATTTCCTCCATAATTTGGGTACCCAATATATAATAATGTATTCTTTATGAAATTCAACAAATTCCTTTACATGGGTTATTTAATTTCAATGTTTAATATATGTTCTATAGGACATGCATGGTAATGTAAATGTTATGATGTGATGGGTGAACCCTAAATTAAATATCACTCCAATGAATTGGGTAATTTTATGAATATCAGGAGGAAAGGGAAATATGTGTGAACATGATGATATATTTGTTCAAAATTGTGGCCGGTAGATAACTACTAATACATGATGTTATTCATTTTTATTCGTTCCAACATTCCTTGAATTTTGGTAATGCTTCTACTCATGATTATGATGACGATGTTATTTTTATGCTCACCCCATGTGTTAATGTGTCATGGTCTTATCTATCATGTTACTTGTATTTTAGCACACCCCTTTTTTATTAATATCCTTAGGTTCCTACATGTACTAAGGAGAATACATGGGATAAAAAGAATCTATAGAATAAGGAATTAAATAAATGTTTACGATAAATGTTGTAAAAGTTATAGTCCTAGATTTCTAGAAACACTAAACCTTTAGATCCTCACTATCAACTAATTTTATATTATTTATCATTAAATTGATGTAAATGTAATTTAAGAAATGCATGTTCATAGTAGATATACAAGAGACTAGGATGTCTTTGTATTTGGAAATGATCTCATGCATGGGAGTGGAGAACCTATGTATGAGGGGAAATACCAGTACCCAAGGTGGGATTATTATTATTCTTTCTTGTTTCTATGTTTGGATGATATTTCACCATGGGTGATGCACTTATTATGTGATGATACTATTTTATGATATTTTTCACATGGACAAATTGAATAAGGTTTTGTGAACCTGAATCATATTAGGAACCTATGGGTATATGCCCAATGAATCGTAGTTGGAACACTTGGGAAAGGCATGTATCATTGGAGGGATATAATGTTTTTCATTTTTCATTAAAATTTGAAAGAAATGGATTTAATAAAATGATATAATCAGGTAACTGTAAATAATGTGAAAGAATGATTAATGATTGGCTCCCAATGATGAGTAATATATGGGATTAAAATTTGGATATAATGTATTGTAAATTTATAAAGGTGCCTAAATGAGAAAGCAATATATTGTGAATGTAAGATGGTTTAAATGGGTGTCTTTTGAATGAATTTTGAATATGTAAGTTGGTTTACCCCATGATGACAATGAACCTTGGTAGGGATGGTTGGGTGCAGTGAAATAGATGTTACTATAACTATTAGGATACTGTATGATGAATGGGTTGTTTGTTGGAAGTATAGGGCATTGTTTTTCATAAACTATGGAAGATTTATGTTATGTGTTTTAAGAAATCAATTTTTAATTATAGAGAGATTCCATGATGAAGATGTATATTGATTTGGTGACATAAGGATATCACTAAGAACTCTCCACTAGTAGTTGATAAGAAAACCCCATTGATCCAAGGTTACATATGAGAGGATATGATGCATGATAAAATTTAACATTTTATATAGATGATGTAATGTGACACATGATGGGTTGTACCATTTTTTCTTGACATGACTACAGAGTTTCATTTCCATTACTCTCTAACAATTTTTAGAGATGATGGCTTGAAGGTAGGTGAGTTATTGTTATAGACCATACAGATAATTCTGGATCACTTAGAGACTCATCCTAAGAGATATTCAAGATAGTAGCTTATATGATGCAAGAAAGAGTAACAAACAGGTCAGATAATATAGTTTAGTCTAAGTATAATAAGGTATGTTCTATAAAGATTTAAAATAAAATAAAAAATTACATTTCTATCTGAAGACCTTTATGTATAATAAGGCTACATAGATTATGAGTTTGACCCATGGGACTATAAAAATTATGGATTATTCTAGATGATTTAGTTAATTTAAACTATTTGTTCAAGGATTAATAGGTGATGATGAATCTTTGAAGATATGTTTTTAGGATTGACAAAGACATGAGATCAATTACTAGGTGATTAAATTCCACTTAAATACGTTTTCTAAGGTTCTAGATAATGACCATATTTTAGAAGCAAACCTCAAGGAGGATTCTAGTGGTGGACATATGGTTCTAATTGGGTGACCTGGTGGTCTGAATTCTGATTGTAGGAAAATACATTTTTAGAGTTTTCACTAGAAAAATGATATAAAGAATACACTGGGAAGAGGTTTGGTTTACTAGGGTCATGACCATGTATTTTTTTACCATTATGGTAGGCCATGACACTTTCATGTTTAGTGTCCCATAAGACTAGTTTAGGGCCAAGTGTGTTGTCAGATGGGGAATGTGCCCAGTTTTTGTATGAACCCTTGATAGATGGGTGGTTATGGAGAAATAACTTTGATATAGGATTTTTGAAGTTTGTTGGATACCCCATTCCAGCAAAGAAGTTGGAGTTCTACAAGTTATACTAGATTAAGAACCAGATCTGGTACTTCATGGAGAGTGTTTCCTTATCAATAGTGTGGTGTAGTGTTAGGGACTCAAACTATATACCTGGGAAGAGTTTCTAGATACCTCCACTTAGTTCAGACTGCACCTAGTGGTGTAAATGTTTTAATGTCAATAGTTCATGTTTGGATTCGTAGTTTATATTCTTGGTAGTTCTTTATTTGATATAGGCGACACACACTCATTTATATATTCAATAAAATTGAATGTTTTGGGTTGAGTAGTGGAATATATTTCTGACTCTATGCCAATCAATAACTATTTTGAGTATGAGGTAAAAATATTTTTCAATGTAAGGAGTGTACCCTTCTGGTTGGTGGTACCATTCCCAGTGGGACATGTTTGTGTTCGAGATGTCTATTTTTGATCTGATAGTGGAGATATATTGGTTGATTTTGTACCGGACCCATATTGACTATTACCACCCTAGGGTAACTTTCACATCCCTAGAGATAGAAACTAATAATCATCATCTGTAATGAAATATCAAGGAAGACCATGAATGGAATGTTCATTAGTAAATGGGTGAGCGCACAACCAAAGTGGCTTGTATTATGCTTGATGATGGGGGAGTATAGAAGCTTTTATTTCCACTTGTGATAGATCAGTTTTAGGATGTTTTTTTTGAATAATTCTTAGGGATGCTAAACAAGAGAGACATCAAGTTCATGATTGATTTTTTTCCTGGGGCAGAAACTATTTATTTTCTTCATTATTTAATAGAACAAGTATAGCCTCATTAATATAAAAATCATTTGAGGGAATTGGAGAATAAATTTATTATTCATCCATGTATGTCACTTTGGGGATCTCCAATTTAATTTTCCTAAAAGGGTGATAGGTTGTTGTGGTTGTGTGTCAATTATTGGAATTTGAATTGGATAACGGTTCTTATAATATGTCATCTTCCATGAATTGAAAATCTTATTGACAAGTTGGGATTTTATTCTATATGTTACGAAATTAATATGAAATTAGGTCATCATCGTTGATAGTGATACCATGTGATATATCGTGGACTGCATTCTCAAGTATGTATGTTCTATGTGAGTTGTTATGATGCAATTCAGGCTACCCAACACACCAGCTGTGTTTAAGGGCATACTAAACTAAATCTTTCACCCATACATTGATTAGTTTTTAGTTGTTGTTATAGATGAAATCATGGTGTAATCCAATAATCCTAATTATCATTCCAAACATAATGACCTAGTCATAAGTACCCTATGTTATCATGGGATATATTACAATCTTTCTACGATTCATTTCTAGATTGACATTGTACATTTATTGGGTAAGGAAAATTCTAAGGATTGTCCCTGGACATATAGAAAGTTTAGGATGTTTTATATTGGGATTATCCCAAGAATGTTTTCAATATTCTAAGAGTTTTGGGTTTGGCAGGCTATTACTGAGGGTTTAGCAAAGATATTTATCTCTATGAAGAACCTCATTTAGGCTTGATTAAGAACGGTATCATATTAGAATAATTTGGGGAATGTGAGGATTATTTCCAGGAGTTAAATAAGCGGTTGACTACAGCATCAATTTTGATCATACCCAAGCTGGGTAAATAGTATACCTTATTTTGGGATCTATTTTGTGTTGGAATTTGGGTATTGCTGATGCAGGATGATAACGATGTGGGGTATGGGTCACAGCTATTAACACATCATTTACAAAATTACCCAATGTGTGCTATCATGTTGGTTGTGTTGGTTTTTGATTTAATGTGTGTGAAACATTACTTGTTAGGAGAAATGAAAAATATATATTGATCATAAAATCCTAAAGTGCATCTTGTACAAGAATGATTTGAATATCCAGTAGTGAATATGGGTTTAATACATTAAGTATATTGATTTTGAGCTGGTCAAGACATTGGTAATGGGAAATAGTATTACTGATGCATTGAGTTGGAAGACATGTAATCAAGAAGTTCATGAATCTAGTTCTAAGTGGATGATAATGGATTTGTTTTTTGAGATTAATCTAGTGGTTAAGGATGAGAATGGTTAGATGAACCAAGAATCCTATGTAGTTGAGTCCACACTTCTGAATTGGATTCAGGAGAGGCATTATGAGGATCCATAGTGTTTGGACTTGAAGGTAAGTCTTAAAGGCGGGGAGTTGCCTTTTGGTTGGACTATCGATGATGATGATATCGTTTATTATTATGTCATATTTTCAAGCCTACTTGAATGCAGGAAGAGTTGATGTGTGATTTTCAGGCCTTTATGTTGGAAGTGCACCATGGTTTGAAAAAAAAAATTTATTATCTTTGTAGGTATTATTGGGTTCCATAGCTGATGAAATTGGTTACAGGTTTAGTGACATGATAATAAACCTTTTTTAGATGAAGGTCAAGCAATATCATCCAGGTTTTTTTTATTAAAGCTATTTCCCATCTCAGAGTAGAAGTGGGACAACATCATGATGAATTTTGTGTTATGTTTTATAAGGATGCCTCAAAAAATGATGTGATATGTGTAGTTTTGGATTTTCTGACCAAGGTTGAGCATTAACTACTGATACGATATACATTCAATACTGAACATTTGGTGAGTTTTTTTTTTGTTAGGGAGATAGTGTGTTTTCAAGGGGTGTTGTGGACTATTGTTTTTTATCCTGATTTGGGTTTTACTTCATGGATTGGGTAGGGGTTACAGAAGATGCATGAAACATCGGTGTATATGTTTTTGAGTATATCTCTCCACCCATATGTTGAAGGTCCTTAAATGTGTAATATTTAGGTGTTATATGAAATGTTGAGGGCTTGTTTCCTAGAGTTTGTTGGATTTTGGGAGGTCCACTGCACACTTGTTGAGTTATCTTATAAAATTTTTACCAGATGGATATTCATATGAAACCATATGAGGCACTCTATTGTATACCTTGTAGATCTCTATTATGTTGGACAAAGGATGCGGAATCAGAGTTTTTGGGACTAATAATCATGTATGAGACCTCAATAAAGGTTCAATTGATTCAAAAAACATGTGGAAATGAGTCAGAGCGAGAATAATTCATATGATGGATGACATTTTCCCCCTTCATATTATGGTGGGTGATCATGGGTTTCCTAGGGTTTCACCATGGTTAGTTCACTATCAGATTTGGAAGCAGGATAAGTTGGTAACCATGTATGAGGGGCCATTTGAGATTTTGAATATGATCATACTGATGGAATACCAATTGACACTTCCATAGTGGTATGGTGATCTTGATAGAGTTTTTCATCCACCAAAAATTTAGTATAATCATATTAACCCTTCAAATGTTATATATGTTGAGGATTTTTAGATTTAAGTTGATGCATCATTTTATGATCATTTAGATCGTATTTTGGATCATTAGGATAGTTTATTTAAGGGAAAGACTCTGAGATTCGTTTAACTGTTATGGCACATTGGTAATGTTTAGGAAAATACTTGGGAGAGGGATATGGATATTTAGGCCTAATGGCTTGGTATTTTCACCTTGGAAACTTGAGGTTCATTGGGAGTTTGGATTGAGGATGAGATGTTATAAAATGGAGAGGATGTAAGATCATGAAGTTCTAATTAGGTACATCTATCTTTAATTTTACGTTTATATCCCTTTATATTGGTTAATGATATGCTTCACAAGATTATGTGGAGGCTTGGGGTGTCCTAGGTGTTTGTGATCTGAAAGTGGGGGGAAAAGGGTTATCTAGTTCATGTTTTATGGTTAGTGCACATTTAGTAGTAACCAGGCACCATAATAGTGCTTTTTTGGAGGATGGGTCCATAGTTAGTGAAACCATGAATTGTAGAGGAGAGATTATATGGGCTTGGATAGAGATAATTTTTACAGTTTCCACTTGGTTTGTCAAACCGTACGGGCTCCCCAAATGACCCGGCGACTTGGCCCTCTCTTTAACAGATTCTAGAATGTGGTTGGTTCAGGGTTTAGCCAAATACATAGCCAAACCATGAACCTCATTAAATAGGTGTAAATTGAAAAAATTTTCACTTTGGATTTAAGTTTCTCTATTAAAATTTCCACCTCTATCATTTTCAGCAGTAAGAGTGATGATCCAAACCCTCTTTAAAATCCCACGTATTAATATACATCCCTCCTAATCTATTTAAAGATCCATTGGGTGTATATTGAAGCTTCGAGTGAGTATAAAACTCATCATACTTTGTTTTTATATATTATGGTTATTAGAAAAAATATTCTTCTTCTGATGCTCAAAACCCCTATTTTTACAGCATCTTTTTTATTGGGATTGGAGGGAGTTTTGAGGTAAAATATGAGGCCAAGGTTAAGCAAGAATTCATCAATGTATTCCATGTATGGGGTCTGCAAGTTATATTTCATAGAATGGCTATTAAATTTATGTGTATGTGGATTTAAATTTGTGTTGTTGTGTTATCAGTTTGGTTTTAAAGGGTATCAATGATGAATTAATTTCGTAAATGATGAATTAAACCCATTTTGATCCTTGTGGGTTGTGTTTAGGTTGAGTTGACTAGGAAGGAGGGAACCCATGGGCTGTTCCACATTCGTGAACAATGAGATTTTATTATTAATGGTGAAATAGAAAGATTAATGATATTTAACATATGATATTTTTTTATAATGTTAATACATGTTTATTTTTGGGTAACTAAAAGAGAATTATGTTTGTCTTGTTAACATGGATTGTGAAACGAAATTGATGTTAATTCGTTTAATTGATCATACTACATGAGGGGTATTGGTATAATTAAAAAGTGTAAAATGAGTTATGTGTGTAATTGGTATGTGTGGTAATGGGTTAAGGCACATAAATGGTATATGTGTTTATGTATTATGAATTGTGAATGGTGTATGTGTTAAATGGGTTAAGACATGTCAATGGTAATTGTGATAATGGGTTTTGGAATAAATATGGTATATGTGATGAGTTAACAATCGTTCATAATTAGTTAATGTGTTCTATGAGTGATGGTTTATAAATGGTATACGTGATAAATGGTTATATAATTTTGTGAACATAGATTGGGGTTTCTTTGGATGTCATACATGAGCCTCTATTCCAATGGGTTATGTAAGTCTATGTCTCTGAACCCAACCACTATAATTCATGGGTTAAGGAGTTGGACTAAGGCTCTTTCCACCATGAAGTGCATGGAATATGAATACATAGTCTGAGGTCCATGGTATGTGTTATGTATGTTTTGTGTAATGTTTTCCCAAGCAATTTAAGGAACTTTATTATTTTTCATTCTTCATAGTTTATATGACAAACATAGGACGAAGTTTGATTGATGAAAATGGCTAACCCATGAAATAAATAATGAAATTGGTTAATTTAAAATTTGTTACATAATTTCACCCCATCATCTTCTAGTTATCTTGTTATTTTCCTTGTACCCATATACACTATCTATATAAACTGGATATTTGAAGATGTCATTGGTGGTGTCCTATTAAGTTGTACTCATACCATTCTCACACTATAATTGGGCAGCTGAGGAGACTTCATAGTAGGAGGCCAAGACTAGGGAAAATGCCCTATGTTGGATGGTTGATTGGGGCTTGGGATGTTCATGGATGGGGAATACATACATGGATTTAGAAAACATTCTTAGGATTCATTATTTTTTCTTTATTTTTCTTTTCCTTACACTCGGAACTATATGACATGTAATAAAAAATTTATAGGTTTTTGTATCCTTTTGCCAAGTTTTGGGAAATTCATTTTCATTATTTACTTGTTCCTTTATTTCATATTTTATATTTTATGTATTACTCTGATAATAGTAATATTGTATCCCTACATGTTCCATTGGACCCTGACTACTAGTTGGTAGTCTCTTGTATATAAGGAGGTGCACCTGATGTCATGTGGAGATCCAGCTCGAGGAACTGTATATATTGGCTACTGGACTGGGGATGTAACATAAGATTGGAGATAAATATTATTTAGAATATATATGTGTTTTGTTATCATGAATATTTATTTTAATTTGTTACATATTATATAATTACATTAATTTCTTCTGAATTATCAAATCAAGAATTATTTAGTAAATAAGTAACAAAATAAATCGATAATTATAACATTAAAAGTGAAGTAAATTGAATGAGTTATTGTGTTAAATAATATTTTAATTTAATATATTATTTTACATTGGTTTTTACTAAATGGATTTTATTTCCATTTTTATTTTTTTATCTTGATAATTTAAATTAAATGAATAATGTTAGAATTGATATTAATGTCATTGTATAATAAATGAAATTTTATTAATTGGTTCAAAAATAATAAAAATACTATATTATGTAAAATTATTTTTAGATGTTATTAAATATCAACTATGATCCATTAATGGAAAAATTTTTCTATTATAATTTCTATATAGACCTTTAAGTATAAATAACTCAGATTTCATGATTATGGTCAATGTGGTGTTTTTATGCATTACATGTGTTTGAGTCAATGTTAATTTCTAGCACACTTGTAATTTATAATTGATAAATAAGAAAATATATTTATAATTAATGATTCTAAATTATATTATAATTATCTACCTAACGTAGTTTTAATGAGTAATTTTCTTTTGTTATAAATCGAATTAAAGTAATTAAAACCCAAAATGGTAAAATTAGGAATCTTAGAAGTTAAGGAATGAAATGTTTAGAAAAAGTTTATAAATGTTTGGTGAGGTTTTTATTAACCACATACTCCCTTAAAACAAAAATTTATCAGTTTTGGGGAAACATTTGGTAATCCTAAAGTCCCAATACTGAATATATTTCAGTACTTACAAGAATTCCACTCCTTAACTTTAATGGGTAAACACTCTCACAACATCCTAACACATCTAAAACCATTTGGATCGACCATGATCTATCCAAATAAATTAAAAATTTCCCTAAACTAATCCTTGAAACCTTTTTTTGGAATAAATCCATCCTTTTAAGTATTTAGTACAAACCCATAAGGGATACCCGAAGAAAACGAACAATATCCAAAAAAAATTATTTTATATCTACCCCACCTCTATAAAATGTATTTATATCAAGTTTATATACTATAGTACTAATATTAAATCTATTGATATATTTTTACGTTAGTTTTATGACCTAAATGCACACATAATTACATCAAATGTGTCACAAATTGATCATTCATGGGTACAAGAGACTACAACCTTATAAACTGATGTTATCCGTTTTTTCATTACCACCTTTCAAGGTTATGGATAATGATTGAAATAGTATTTATATATAATATATATGATTTTTATGATTTTTTAATTCTTTATTTGTTATATTACACATACCATCTTGCTTTCAATTTTTTGGGATTACGATAACGTCACTCGTGTGTATGGCAGACTACCGCTGAGAAAAGTGATGTGATTCGTTCCTGATTTACATGGATTGTATTAAGGATAGGTTTAATAAACATATTATATATTTATATTATTTAACAATTATAATGTAATTATATATATATATATATATATATATATCATTTATATTTATTTCATTCAATATGGAATGAAAATGGAATCAACGTTTATGCGTATATATGACATATCATCTACATGAATAGTGTATTCCATTTTCTATCACCAAATATTATCAATTAATCTATATTCATTTATATATAAAATATTTATGATATTTATATTATTTTTTAAAATTTTTATATGATGAAACCAAGATCAAAGTAATAAGACCAAAAATTAAGGCAAAACATATAAGAAAAACAAAGCGATTATTAAAAGAAATGTACCTCTAACTTATAATTTTTTATAAATGTGTAATATAAATTCATAAAAAAGTCATTAATGGTATTATATATATGATTTTTTTTCATTTATATATTTATAATAATCATATATTTATTATACATGAATTTGGAAAAAGTATGAGTGATGTTAATACATAAGGTAAGTGATTTCTATTTATTTTTTTCTTTTTTTAAGACGCATACTAAATTTACCACATATTTTTCGTATATGATTTATATACTAAACAAGAATGTAAGTTATGATTATTATAATTATCATTTATGGTATTTACAAATAAATTTGAGGATCTCTCTTTCATGGGTTCATGGTTTCAAATTTAAGAATGGGTATGTGAATTCTGTCTAAGTTTGACTTCTATGAGATGCATGTTATGTTATGAGCCTATATTGTTTAATGTGTTTTATATACTACACATTTAAAATATTATATCTTTAATCTCCTTCTTTTAATGACATTTTAATATTCATGTACTGTTTTCCATTCATGGATATTATGATTCAATGTCACCAAAGTGGTACAAGTTTATCGGTACAATCTCATTATTTATCAGGATTGTTTATGATTATGATACAATTGATTAAATATTATGATCCATCTATAAAGATTTATCATTAATTTTATTATCCTATGTTTATGAAAAATATAATAATTTAATTGTAACATTTTTCATCTTTTTGGTATATAAAAAAAATAAGAAAATGGTTTTAATAAAATCCATACTTATTTGCCACTTTGGTCAATTTTTTTTATTTGAAAACCATGTTTCATAAATATGTTTATTAAAATGATTTTAAATGATATTTTAGGGTAATTTTCAAAGAAAAATATTTCAAAATTAATATTTTTAATTTTTTAATGACTTTCATAGCTTCCTTTATAAGTTTTCAATGTTATTTTAAAAGATAAATTCTTTCAAAAGATTTTATGTTTAAAGAAGAAAGTTTCAAAGAGGAATTGGTATTTTATTTAAGAAATATTTAAAATTAAGTTTCTAATCATTATTTTTGGTTTATAATTTTATTATAAAAGAAATTAATTTTTATATATTTTCATAAATTTATTTTGTAATAAAGGATATTTTCCTTAAAAATGTTCCAAGTGGTATTTCAAAATCCTAATCTATCTAAGATGAAATACTTTGATATAGTTTATTATTAAATGAAGATATGACCTAGGTACACCATTCTTATTCTTTCATTGAATGTTTTTTTTCAAAAATGATAATTTATTTATGAAACCAGTTTCACATTCATGGGATATACCATCTTAAAATTCTTCTCAAACCCACTTATTTTCATGGATTATGTGATGATGAATTGATTTTGAAACCTATATATTTTCCCCTAGTTATGATAAAATCAAATGATAATGATAAAAAATTAATTTCTGGGTTTATTATATGATGATTGTTTATGATCATTTGTCATACAAACACACACACACACACACATATATATATATATATATTTGATTTTATTATGTAATGGGTGTCACCTATATACACCTCTAATGCATCAGGTAACGATAGATAAAACATGATTATATATGTTATCTGTTAACCTTGTTACATGTTCACAATGCTATGCATAATCCTGATTACATGTTCAAAATGTTATGTGTGGGCCTTATTACATGCACACAATTTTATTTGTTAACCTGATTATATATTCACAATATTATGTGTGAACCTGATTACAAGTTCACAATGTTATATGTGAACCTGAATACATGATACCAATGTTATACAAGAACCTGATTAAAAGTTCAAATTATCAGGCTTCAACCTGATTATGTGTTCACAATGTATATGAAGACCCATCATCCAATAAACATAAATATATGTAAGGACCTAGTTTCATGTTTTTTTGTTTATGTGAGGTAATGATATCAGGTCCTTAAATTATTTCGTGAACTAGTTTTTATTTATAAATTTTCATACCATTATAATATTATTTTATTGAAAAATATATATATATTTTAAAAATGTTTTGATCTAATGGATCAGGTAATTTTATTATCATCTAATTCATGTATTGTGTATTTCTATTCTTTATTCCATGACTCATGATTATGATTTTCGATTTGTAGGGTATGGTTTTAAAATTTTATTCTCATGTTCTCATTCACTTATGTCTATGTTGTGCTTAAATATCTCATTTTTTACCCTTAATGAGAATATAAGATCAAATATTATTAAGTTTCCATTCCTTGATATTTGAAGAAATTTTCAATGCATTTTATCTCTGTGAGGAGTACTAAATAGGAAGATCCTTTTGAGAAACATTAGAGATCATTCTCTATATTAGACGATTGTGTTCTGAGTTTCCAAAGATAGAAACTATTAAATTACTTGGGAATGTGTCTATATATTATATTGAATATTCATCTAAAATTTTCTAATATCAATCTATGTGAATCTTGGGGCTCTATATACCTAATAGACCATGTAATGGATAAGGTTGAAGAATCATATCATCTATACTTCTTTTGAAAATTCCAATGAATTATAAGGATTGATTCATATGTTTTGACATGGAAGTATTAAATTTGATGTTCATAGATGCATTGAATATATATATTTTACATATTATTCTGGATTAAAATTCTATTGAAAAGAATTAAAATTATTATCAAAATCACATGGTCATTATTTTTGTGATCAAAGATGAATATTTAGACATGGGGTAGTGAAACTTGGAATGATGTACTATGTGTGAAAGATTAATAAGTTGATATATGTTTTTAGTAGATTTAATATTTAATGAATGATTTATGTCACATGGGATTAATATGAGATATTGACCACATAATTAGTGGAGTATCATCCAACTTGCCTTACCTTCATATGTAAAAGTGTTTAGAAAGGTAGTGATGTCAAAGACTGACATCATGTTAACCTTGATGGATTTCTTATTTGTTACATAGTTATATGGAGGTTAATATTCTTTTTGTGTACACAATAATAATAATAAATAATTATTTGGGAATTATATATACATATATATATAAATATATTCTTGATTCCCATAAGTGATTCATCATGGTGAATGGAATATTTTGTAAATACAATAACGCTTGGGATGCATGATGAAACATAAACATGCACTTAGGAATGTGTAATAAAATATGAAAGTTATGTTTATCATGAGGATACATTGATTAAACATATAGTGGAATTATAGAATGCATGGGATGATACGTTCTATGATTATCGATAACACACCCTTAAGGAATTACTGCCTCGATAAATTTCAGATTGTGGTCTCTCATTTCATTATGTATAACATGTGATTATATATTATAAAGGGATATGAATTAAGATAAATATATCAATGACCATGTTATTAACTCATGTGATAAATTGCATGTTTCCATAAAAATAATATACTGGTAGAATCATTAGATTATATATAAAAAGTTCTACCATACATTGATAGAATGTTGATTGGTGTCTGGTGTGCATATTCGAAACTCCTTAATTTATACCCTAATTATCTACCTCCATTGAGAAAAAATATTCTATCACAATGTAGCGTAAATTATAATCATGTTTTTATTGTGGAAATGATCCAACTATACCATGAATACCTATATAGATGGGAGGCCTTCATTTCCCACTTTAATTACCATCATCATGTATATTTGAAGGCATATTAAGATGTTGTGGTAGATGAATTTGTGGAAGGTATATTGTCTTATAGTAGTACGTATTTATATAATTTACATATTTCATATATTTCAATAAATTGAGGTATTGGTAATGGGTTTTTTATCGCTTTTTCTTGTTCTATTTCTTATTATTAGACTTATACTAATTGTAGTAGTGGAACTAGAGCAACCCATGTCTTCAATTTGTAAAATCATGCATGAAATGAAAAAATGTGTTAAAGTATATAGTTGTTTTGATATTCTCATTATTTATCATTCATCAAAATTCATTGTTTTCCATTACATAGATGAGTCTACATAAACGGGGTCATTATTTATGTTCAAATAGAAGGTTATACATAAAGACCTTCCTGATGTACTATTATATAGAGGTGAAGTATGTTACCTTTATAGAAGGGAGAATGTGTAAGGGTTGGATCTATATTACCTTCATACAAGAGTACTGTGTCAATATAACTCATATTTTATTAATATATATCCCATGAAATTTCCATATAAAAATGATAATTTAAAGGTATCCTTTATGTAACATCACAAAAGGTAACACTCTTGTTAACATTACCTATTATAGCCTACTTAATGGTAACAACAATGTTATCTTTAGGCAGGTTTTCAAAGGTAATGGTAAAGGAATTTACATTTTCATTGGAAATCATCTCCTATATATGGTTAAAGTGAAAAACCATAAAATAATAATATTTTAATAATTACTCTTATGCATTATAAAATATTTATAAATCATAGTAAAATGTATTTTGGGAATATTTTAATATATAATGAATTTTTAAATTTATTAATTATAAATGTTTTATAACTTATTTCAGAATTGTTTATAGAACATTTGTTAATAAATTACATTAAATGTTGTTTATTATTATTTAAAATATATTTTAGTAAAACATATGGCATTCCGTGTGATATTGATAAAAAATTTCTAAAATCCATAATTGTAATTTTTTAAGAATTATTAATTGAAAAATAATACCAAATATTGTTTATATTTAAATTGCAATGAAATGAAATATCCTGGTCCAATTTCAATGTTACTCAAGAAAACATGCTACATTATATTAATTTAAAACAAAGAACAAACGCGTATCATAAATAACTAAAAAAATATAGAAAATCAATGTATATAAGTGTGAATAGTACATACATCCATGAAACATATAAAACAATCCCACAATAATAAATTGTGTAGAAAACTAAAAAATCATTTATATTATATCTCCATGTCACAACCTTTCACTACTAACCCATCTCCCAAAGAAGGTGACAACAACGAAGAGTATCCAGTGAACTACATGACACACATCCATTTACATGAGTCCTAATAACTACGGTCTAAAACTGCCAAATGGAAAAATGACGGTGTGAACTCAATGCTTATTTGGATCCCACCAAAGAATATATGCAATGTCTAACTTCATAAATCTATTAGATAAATTCTTATTACTGTTATAGTTATTAATCCACTTATTTTCAAATTAATTTACAAAGATAAAACTGTATTCATACCTACATCAATATGAATATAAATTTGAGTGAGAATACGGAGGCCATGAATCAAAGTAAAATTTATATTGATGATAACCTAGTAAGAATATAAAAAATTATACATAAGTGAAACCATTATTTATAACATATAATTGGGCTCTAGCCTATGGGAATTCATAACATGGAAAAACAGTGAACACTAGATTCATATGTGAATCCTAATGATATCAAATCTTGTCACAATCATTCAATATATCACAACCAATTTTCTACTATATCCTCATGAGAACCTATTTAGAATCCCTAGTGGTTTTATACACACTATTAAATGTAGATATCCCTTTCTAAGATTCCAAAATGTTCCCATGTTCCATGTTTTAAAAAAAAATATAAATCATACTCATTATTTTAAGATAAATACTAACAAGAGAAGTCTCACCACTCCCATACATTGAAAATTAAATTTAGAATATAAAAAAATATCAACACATGAAGTGCATAAATTGATTTATAAATAAAATCCATAGAAATACATTTATTGTCTAGAACCCAGTTGATCTTTAATTGATCTTATACCCAACCCATCATATGACAATGCCCAAGAGGAATTCCATATCCTCTCAAGATGGAAAATAGAACCAAGAGCCAAATGTAATCCATATGGTAATTATTTTTACTAAAAAAACCTTGATCAAATGAAACAATTAGAGGAAAAAGAAAGAAAAAATTATTCACTGGTCAAAATAAATACATAACCAATATCCATATACAATAGGTAAACAAAACAAAACTACCAAACAAAACTAAAACCAAATTGGAAATGACCTGATTTTTATGTGACATCTTGGTCACCACAAACCATTAGACCAACCATCTCCAAAAGAAACCCAAACAAAAAATATGAACCTTCAAAATATATTGGGTATACTGACACAAAGTGGAATAATAGGGTGTTAGCGCAAAATATATTAGATTTTCAGAACCATGGAATCTATGCATTTACAATCCTGAAAGAATCCCTACTCAGTGGTTTTAGATGAATTTAGAATAATAAGTTTTTATCAGTTTTAAGAACCAAATCCAACATTCCTTATTATATTTATTTTCACTACAAAAAATCCTATTTTCAAAACATAATCCCAAATAAGAAACCATACCTAGTGATAAAGAGAAATGCTGAAGAAAATGAAAAAAATGAAAAAATAAACTAGAAGTAATAAAAACTAAGGTTATTTATAAGTAAAAGAATCACATAAAATTTAGTATTCAGAAAAATTTCCTAAACATCTAAATAAGTAATTCCTTGGTCTACATGGTTCAATCTCGCCTACTGGCATATAGTATACCTCCACAGGCAATAACCAACATAGATTAACTAATCTATCCTCCCTAGTGGCCCAACCCATATAGAAACTTATGCATCTAGTGGGTGCCAGCCCATCTAATTGGGTTCGCTTTGAAATTTCCACTCGACCCTCTATATGAGTTCTTGAAATATCATGATAATAGTACATTGAAAATGAGGAATACATCCCAAAAATGAAATAAACCAACAAACCATGGATGTTATCATGTATGCCTATCCCAAAATATGACACCACCTATGAAATAACCCTATCCTCAGAGAGACTACCATATAATTTCCCATCACACATTGAATTACCCATGCTATAAACTAGTCCTACACATCCCATGAAAATATGAACCAATTTCCAAAACATCATAAAGTATTAATCAGTCCTTAACATTTACACATCCATACTGTATATCCAAGACATTTCCAAAATCATGTAAGAAACACCCTATAAGATTAAAGGATGCCTAATGGGTCTTAGAAACTAAACCACACCACCAAAATCCAAAGGGCCAAGATTTATAAAAAATATTTTTAAATAAAATATTACTAGTTTTGAAAAAAAGGAAGCATTTAAAAAAATTACAACAATTGAATGAACCATTTATAGTGAGGAGGGATAAGGAAAAAGAAAAATGGTAGAGGATAATTTTTGAGATTCAGGTTGAATAGATAAATTTTATATAAACATACATTATCATTTGTGTGCTGATACATATATTCACCCCATTTCCATGTGTATATTACCCCATCCAGTGGTATGTTTTGGTAAACCATGAAGAAAATTGAAGATAAATCTAAAAATTCACCAATTACATTGATACTGACAACAAATACTCACACTAGACCACTATGTCAAAATAAGGAATTTCAAACACACATAAAGATTCATTCACAATAAAAAATATGTAAAAAATTCAAAAAAGGATAATCAATATCCAATTCACTTAACTTCATCATTAAATGATGATTGGAATTATATCAAACACATAGGAACCCTATAAAATTTGGAATAATTATGAAAGACCATTAAAACCACATTTTCACCAACACATCCACATAGAAATCCCATAAAAACAATTTCATCACACCATAATCAGGGAGAAAACATCTATAATTAATTTGGAATGTTCATGAATTTGAACACTTGAATCAGAATAAAAATGGATGGAAACACCTACCTAAATGGTCTGTGAACGCAGAACAACTCCAAAAGAAGGAAGAACATTACACTAGATACACTCTATAGAACCTAAAATTGAATAAAATCAATCCATAATCAACCCTCTACCCTATGGTTTTTCCAAGAGAGAACCCACACAATACAAACCAATAACGCTATAGGGGGAGAAATAGAGCAGTTGTAATGATCAAGGATGCCAAAGAAACTTGCCCTAGAACAATTGAGGAAGAACCAATGGGGGGGGAAGAGCCAATGAGGGGGAGATTGGGAGTCCTCTCATGTTCTATATTAGAAAAAAGGGAGGAAAAAAACGGGTTTTAAATAGGGGATAGAAAATAGATAATTTCATGTTTTAGGAAATCATGTAAATTTTCAAGGTATTTCCATAAGGTTTGAAAAATAATTTACAAAACATTAAAACCATACTAAATTAAGGGAACACCCCACATGGGTTGGGAGAATGGTTTTGGAAATCGTGTTCCAACCATACATATTAGGCCTCTCATGTGATTGATCCATCCCACACACAAGCCACATGGTTTCCTATACTATGGGTAGGTCCGACTCCTTTTCCCTGACAAAAACTAAGGCCACATGGATTCTCCATAGACTCACATGGTTTGGAAAAAACAATACTCAATACATTCCATGAAAACTGTTCTAGAAAAGGATGAACTAGAGAAACCATGTACCTTAACTGGCCACATGTTTTACCCCCAAACCATGCACAGAAAACATCAACATGAACAAAAAACTGCCATAACCTCCAAAAACCAAGAATCATTACTGGGAAATTGACTTAAAACTATACCAAATTATCCTAACCCAAAAAATTAATAAAATAAAAGAAAAATCATGGATGGGTGTGAAAAGTCCCCCCACCATAAATAATTTCCGCCTGTATAATGTTACCCAACTAAATAAGAAAAACATAATGCCTAAAACTAAATATAATAGAATGAAACCACACCTCCTGGTGTGACCTATCAACTCTAAAAGTCACCCCTAATAGTATCTATGGGAAAGAACACTCAAGAGACCGAGGAAGAAAAAAATAGAGAGGTCTCCCCACCATTGAAATCAACTAGCATAAACTGACACCATAGTACCACTACAGGTCATACCAATGAGAAAAATCTCAACATCGGCCAAAGCCTTGAACACATAGAAACCTTTTTAAAATGGAGAGATAGGGTTCCCCCCACCCCAAGAAACCAACTATAAATAGGAAACCCACAGTAGAACTGGGAACTCCCTCTATGATCCCAAAACCCTCAACATAAGGTAAAGACATTGGAAGGAATCTGAATCAAGCAACAGACCAATTCACGAGCCCGCATTTCGACAAGACAAGGGAAACTCCAAATGCGGTTAACAAAAAACCAAAACCAATCTTTGAAAATAAATTGCACAAATAATTAATAATAACTAATGAAAAATTAATATACAAAACAAAATAAACTAAAAAATTACAAGAGAATGACACCACCATAATTTTACATAGAAGGGAAAAATAAAACTCATCAACTCCAACATCAAAGATAAAAAACAAAAAAATTACCCCTACACATAACTATTTTTGACTACATAATGAGATTTAGTATAGATCATATGGATCGAGAATTGATTTCATGATTAATCTTATTACCCGTATGAAAGAGATGATGTACTCGGATAAATAGTTCAGCTTTTGGCTATGCTAATTGCATAAATTATGACCCAAATGACAACATAGTTGGAAAACCGTTGGTAGATCACAAAAATACAACATTGAATTCAAAGTCAAATGAAATTTTAATAACATGAATGAATACCCCGATGAACAAGAATTCAAAACTGAAAAATAGGGCTCCTCAAGAATAAGATTATCTAACATCCACCTCTCACTAGAAGGGGAATATTATAATCCTCCCTAATAAACCATATTTCCAACCACCAAAAACATCACACTAGGAACCAATTGAACTGTAATAACCTTATCCACTATATTTATGAACAAATATTACATGGATGATAGAACCCGCTCTTTGACATCAAGATGAATACCCTGTATGAGGAGAGGAGCTTCCAACTAATACATTGAATGTATCTCTAGAAATACATAAACTGACTCCTTGATGTGGTGAATGTAGGTTTTTATAGTTTGTTGAACATGAAGAAAACACAAGAGCTCCACCACATTCCGAGAATTCACCTCATCATTCTAGAAATATCAGATCAAATTGGTCTTGAACACATACCAAGACATTACAAATTGAAAAAATTATGGGTTGATCACCTTCCATCGATCCAAACTGAAACCCTCAAACAAACCCAAAACAACACTCACCCTTATATCTGTAGGAGTTCCAAATGACCTAAACACACTGTTAACATCTATAAGCAACTCCATATTCTCGAACAGACATCGATCACCAAGAAAAATATAAAAAAATGATAAGATCAGGAATCTTCCACTTCATTGGAAGTGTGGGTAGGGCCAACAACTAAATAATATTTCCTAGAAACTGTGGGGACCATTCAAGGTGGCACACTTTATTGGGAGTCTGGGTATGGCCAACTAATAAATAAAACTCCATGGAAACCATGAGGACCATTCTATGTGGCATAATTTATACATCATAAAGAAAAAAATGAGTCAATATCAAACTAAAAAAACACAAATAATATCCCCCAAAAATACTATGCTGAAAAACCAAACACCAAGAAGAAGAAAAAATCCTCATTCAAACCACTATTTCAATTTAAATTTGAAACTCTTCCTTTATCAAGTCCACTTTCCAAATTCCTAAATATGCTTTAAAATCTAGTTTTAAACACAAACTCCTACAATATAAGCAAAACCAATTGTGATATAATTTTCCTTTTGAATATTCTTTCTGAAAACTAGTTTCCTTTTGAAAATCCAATTACTCTATCCAAAATAATGCCAAATCCTAAATCATGGAAAACATCTATAATATGAAACACATGACTATGAATATCCCAAAAACATGGTTTTGGGGACCATACACTAGGAAATAACTATCCACAAGGAACAACTTAAGTTATGCACTCGATATCCACATGAGTCATTACTCTGTGTAACCCACTGCATATCCCCTAACTGTTTCCATTTTCATCCCCTATCTGGACATAGATACAAAAAGATTCATGTCCCTAACTACCCCTGGAAATAGAATGATTAGAACAATAAAGAGTTTGTGGTGCTCTTCTTGTACCTGCCTCCCAATTTTTGAAAATCCTATCAGCAAACTACATGACACAACAAATATCAATGGGCTAATCGAATATTATTTTATGTGGAACCATGTCAGGATATTTTTTGATCTCCCACCCATCCCAGATCGTAATAAGGTCCAAGTGGAAATATAGATCCTTTTATGCTAGAAATTAGCATTGGGAATTAAGGGTAATCCAGATGTGACCAATTTTTTCACAATAAATACCATGGTCAAATTACCAAAATAGATCAAAAATCAAGAAACTATATTCCAATGGAAAAAATAAATACATAAACAGGTTACAAATTCAAATGATGAATAAATAAAAACAAATAAATAAAACTAAAACGAAACTAAAAATGGCACAACCTCCAGGTTACCTCTTCACCACCAACAACCATAAAACCATCCAGTTCTAGAGGAAAAAAATTGAACTCCAAACCTGAACCTAAAAAACTGCTTGGTTCAAATGACACTAAGTGAAACAAGTAGTGTGTGAGCTTAAAAAATCATAATAGATCATATCCATAGATTTCATACATTTACATTAATGAAATATTATATAAACAATTTTTTGAAATCCCTTTAAAAATTGTGGTTTTATCATTTTAATGAACCAAATACATCTATCAATTTTAAAACAAATTTCAATTCCAAACTCTTGTTTTTAAAAGAAAAATATGAATAAGAAACCACACCAACTGATAATGATCTATGCTAAAAATAAAATTAAGTGAAATATCATGAATAAAATAGAAAAGCTAAAAATTGAGGTGAAGATGATGTAAGACAAGAATATACATACCAATAATCATGGGAATTTCATAAATATCTCAATAATAAATCCTTGTATGTGATCAGTTCAAACTTACCTGAAGGCATATGGTACAACTCCATTGTCAATAAAAATCGTCATTGATCTAAAATTCACTCACCTATAGCACAACCCACCTATCATATCACACATCTAGGGGTATCAACCCATCATATCGAGTTCAGAATGGAATCATCAGTCATCCATGTATGTGATGCCTAGAAATCCCTTGATAATGGTACATGGAGAATGATGAGGTCATCAAATTCATGGTATAAACTAATAACACCTAGATTCAACTGTTCATTCCTATTACATAATATGACATGACCAATGATAATGATTCTACCCAATGAGGGTATGTAATAAAAAATCCCATCACAAAACAAGTCATCCAGGTTGCCAACCAGTCCTTCACATCCCATGAATTTTGAATCAAATTTCCCAAACATCACAAAGTACCAACCAGTCTATATCATTTACAAAGAAAATTTAAATTTCTTAAATATTTACGAAACCAAATATAAAACATTAAATAATTTTGATGGATTCCAAACTAGCATTTTTCTATTTAGAAACTAAACCACACATCAATATTCCAAATGGGACAAGACATATAAAACATTTTTGGAAACAACATGTGTGTCATTTTGAATCGAAGGAACAATTTAAAAAGGATACTATGGGTTGAAGGAACCATTTGAAATGAGGAGATCAAAGGAAATATAGAAATAAGAGGGGATATTTTTGGATATTCAAGTTCTAGAGTGAGATTTTATATTAAATTACATAAAAATTTGTGTTTACATATATATATGAACCCAATTTTCATATGGATATTCCCCCATATAATTTATCACTTTGGAAAACTAGGAAAAATACCTTAATATCCACTTAAAATGTCACCACATGCATTAACCCTAACCAAGACTACTCACACATGAGGACTCAACCATAACAAGGCATTAAAAACACACACAAAACTTCATTCACAATAAAAACCTATTTACAAAAATTGAACAAACGAAAAACACAATCTAAAAAAATTTCATCTTTATAAGACAAGCGGTATTTTACCAAAAAAACCAACATATACTTAGATTAATAATTTAGAAAAAACCATGATCCCCTATTTTCATCAAAATTGCAACAAAAAAATTCCCAAACAAACCATTGTTGAAAAAAAAGACTGGAGAAAACTTTATATAATTAATTTAGAAAGATCAATCAATGAGAAATATTCTCTAAAAAGTAAATGGATTGAAACACTGACATCAATGGAATGATAACACACACAAAAACTGCAGAATAAGGAAGCACTTGCCCCATGGGACAATCTTCACACCCTAAAATCAATGAAACACAATTTAAATAACAACCCTCTACCCTAGGGTTCATCAAATATAGAATAAAACTAAGAGAAACTAATAAAGTAGGATATGGGGAAGAGGAGATGAGAAAATGATAATTAAATACATAGAAACTCACCCTATATGCTTTGAGGAACACAAACAGAGGAGTCAAGGAGGAGGCTCTTAGGAGCCCTATGATGATCCAAAATCCACATAGAGGGAGGGGAAACCTAAAATATATTTTAATTATGTGATATAAAACATCTAATTTCAAATTTTACAAAATATTGCCAAGACACATGATTTGGATATATGGTTTTAAAAACCATGCCCCAAACATGAACACCCAACCGTAGTTGGGGTACACCATGAATGAGCTGGTTGTATGGCTTGGAATACCATCCACCAACTGTGAAAATAAAATCTATCATTTTAAAACGTCATCAAACATTCATGAAGTATAGTTTCCTCTAACCATGGGCAGTTCATGCACCTTATCCTTGAAACCAAAACAAGTCACATGGTTTCTCCTCAACCTCACACTATTTTCACTAAAGCATGGTCATTCTATGGTAAGAAAATTCAGAATGAAAAAGCATAATAGTAAATTCACTCTTCCTTCATAGAACATGTAGTTTACAACAGAACCATGCATATTAAAAATGAACAGGGAATTAACACTTCCAAAACCTTCAAAGCTCTAAAATTATCATAGATAAAACTACCTAAACCTCAACCAAAATAACCACCATCGTGAATAAAAATAAAATAAAATTGGGGTGTGATATTTGTGGTATCATCTAAGATATATTTGTAGAAATCTGTAATCACATAATCAGAATTAATAATTTAATAAATAAACATGAAGATTTTTTGAGAACACATGGTATAAAAGATAAGAATATATTGTATAACTACATAGAGTCTTTTGATTTGAATAACCATCTCAGAAATAGAATTTTCAAAGTGAAATTTCATAAATCAATATGAAGAAGAAATATTTTTTTAAGAAAACCCCATTAATTTTTTTAAAAGTATAAATTAATCAAAAAAAATAAAATCAAACCAATGATAATATTATGAACATCCAATATTTCATGGGTGAGCACAATTGTTCAGATATACCTACCTCTAAAAAGATTAAATCTTTCTCATCAATATTATAATGACAATAGTAGAAAATTGAGTGAATTGATGGTTTGACAAATTTTAATTAATTTCACTAGTCATAGATGCATTTAAAACCCTAAATTAAGAAATCCAATTAATCTATTATTTCAAAGAAATATTGAATATATAAGATCCCTGTTATTTTAAAATATGAGTTAAAACCTTTAACGATCTAAGAAAAAAATTCCCTCTATTTCAACCATTTATATTAAATGTAAAGTAACATTGTCATTGTAGATAATATTAAATAAAGAACTATGTTTTAATTTATGTCTCCCCCCAAAATAAAATTGCATAACTGTAACATGGTTATATCTTATATTGATCATAGCTATCTTATAATATTACTAGTATACCCTTACACATCATTTCAAACCAAGTAAGTACACATACCCAACACTGTATCCCCTTATTCTATTCCTGAGGTACCCTTACACATCCTTTGATAACAATGGGTTACCCATATACAGTGAGTCTTACCCATATGCGTTGTGGTTTACCCATACACCGCATATTTGAAAAAATTACAATATATATAAAAATTTTCATCTACCATTAAAAAATTCATATACTTCCCTTAAACAACACATAGAAATAGAACACTACCCTTACATAGTGTAAGGATTACCCTTACTTTACCCTTATTTTCTTAACCATGGCGTGACACCTATTATATATGGGTTGAAGGTCCTTATCCTTACACAAATGTCATATAAAGTTTAAATTAAAAATCAACTTATGAATTATTAGATTTCAATTTTATGACATCATAAATTATATTATTAAATGGTTTTAAAGACCATATAATATCTCTAAGAAATTTAAAATAGAATAAAAACTTCACATACCAAGGAACATACAAGAATCAAATAATTGTGGTGTTATATGTGGCACGATAAAAAATATTTCATTTTTTTTCAAATATGAGTGTAAATACCTAAAAATTTCATATAATTTTTAAATTATTTGGGATTGTTACGAGTCATCAAAAAATTAATAGCGCTTGAATCTAAAGGATGGTGTGCCCAGAACATAATTTTGAACTTTTTATAAGATACATTCAGTAAACGTGTGAGTGGTGTTTTCTATCTTTTGAACCACTAATCAGATTAAAAATCTGAGGGCGCCGTTGAATCTGTAGCACTGTGATTTTCCTAATTGAGGATTAATGTCAACCATAGTAATTCAAGAGAAAAATTTATTTTTACGGATTTTTAAGAAATAATAAAATAACATGAAATCATTATTTTATTTTTCTACCAACTGTTGAGCGACGATGGCAGGACTTCTGAGTTGTCAAGACATTTAATGGATTGAATCATCAGTTTTATAACCACAAGGTTGATATTAAGAGTTTCATTCATTAATGAACCTAATTAATCCCTCGTTGCGTTAATCACTGATCCCCTCTATTTAATGGAGGCTCAGGATTGGGTTATTGCCATAGAAGTGAGGAACATGTGATAAAGGGTTGCGGTTACATCCACTAAGGAAGAATGAAAGCTTGGATGAAAGCGTTGGTGGTATCAATCTGGGATTGATGAATGCCAATGTCTTCAACAAGTGTGGATTCTTCTTCCACAACCACGACGTCACCTCTGATTCTGAGGTATGGGTTTTGTATAAATTCAATTGAAATTGTTTTATTACATCATTCATGAAAATAATGATGAATCACTGATGTATTGAAGTTTATCTATGATGAATTAATTCATAAATTCTTGTAATGATTCCAATATGGAGGGAATGGGCCAACCCAACAAGGACAAAACCCTCCACAGCTTCGGTTTTGTTTCATTCTACATGGGTGATGTTTGGACATTACGACAACATGAATCCAGGAGCCAAGCAGTGAAGGTAGGATACTGAGATACATGTAGGAACATTCAAAAGGAAAAAAATATCACCTAATCTCACCTTGTGGCCCACGAATGATCTGTTGGGGCTGGAGACTTGTGCCAGTGGGTGACGGCGACCGGTTCCGACGGGTGATGGCGGTGACCGGAATCGGCCGACCATAGTTGTAGTAGGCGGCATGCCATTGTGCGCTGCGAAGGGAAGCCTTGTCCTCGAGTAGCGACATCGAGCTGCAGCAGAGGGGACCCACGCCCCACGGGTTGCACTGACAAGGGGTGGTACCACTTGGTGATGCAGCTTAAATCACCTGACTGGATTTTCTATTCGGAAATGAGGTCTGCCACCTAACTGGTGGACTATGCCAGCTAGTGGGTTGGGCCGCTCGGAGGGCCGTACCCAGCTGAGGTGGGCCGTTCCGCGACCCAACAGGCCCTGCCCGCAACCTAGCGCACTCAAGCCAACCCAGTCAGTTTGGGATGGGTTGGGTTGGACCCAAATAGGGTCGGGTCGACCCAAACTGGGTTGGGTCAGTCCTAGACAGGGCGGGTCGCGTCAGACTATACCTAGACCCTTTTCATCCCAAATACACTTAAAAGGTCATATCATACATACCAAAAATCTGTTTGAAAAATCTTTTGTGGTGATGGAATCCTTTGAAATTGATGGTCCTTTTGAGATACTCCACCTGAGTTTTAGAGAATGTTGGTGTAAGTCCGGTTTGGATCGAACCTGAATCCAACTGGGCCCTCAACACTAAAATTCCTATAAATGACAGACCAGACATCCGATTGATGCGTCATCTATCGTGTTGGGACCCTTATGACATGGTGGTATTTTGGGTTTCTAGTTTTTATAATTTAATGGATGTTTAAGAATGACTAATATATTGAGGAGCATATACTATGAAACTCAGGTGTACCGGGTGTGGGAAATCATGTGGCGAGCAACCAATTTAAGAGAGACAATATGTGGATCAGCATCATAGAAACCCTATTTCAATCAGAATCATGGAGATCTAGTGTGGATTAGCATCACAGTGACCCTTTATTGATAAACATTCTAGAGATCCTTTGTGGATCAGCATTCTAGTGACCCTTTGTGGATTAGCATCATAGCGACCCTATGTGGATAAGCATTCTAGCGACCCTGTGTAGATCAGTAGTGCACGACCTAACGAGAACAAGCTTTAGGGGGGCCCATCATGGATTAGTGACATAAGAACCTATCTGGATCAAAAATGGAACAAAACTTTTGTGGATCGACTGTGGAATCTTCCTAAAGGAATAAAATGATATAGCATAAGACTAATCATATTCATTCTTAGACTTTGTGTTGTATACCTGGTTTTAGATGAGTCTTTTTATTTGAACATTTTGATTGATATCATGCTTTTTGGTTTTCCTTTTTGGAATTTGGAGAGTCCTTCAGGGGTCCTAGGGTCTCTACAAGATATACTTAACCTCACCCCAGTACGGGCTTCCCCTGCACCTTATTGTATCTTGTGCAGATGACGAGCAGCATGGTGGAGACCTTAGGAGCGAATACCTGGTGGTACATTGTGGTTACTAGATGATGGGGAGAGCTGTGGAGAAGAGTTGTACCTACCCATAATGTAGGATCCTTGTTGGACGACCTCAAAATATGTTTTATGTTGCAGTTATTTCTTTTTAGTTGGGATTGTATTCCACCCCCTTTACATTAATTACATACTTTTTCTACTGCATTTTTACTATGTGGATTTCATATTATCATGTTCATATTATGCGTGTTTACTAATTTAAAGGAAATAACTTCAAACTTTTTTTATATGCCTTTCCTATGCTAGTCTCCTACCCCTATAATATGGAAGGCTGGCCTGGGGTAGTCATAGGATGTGCCCCGGGGGACGGGTCGTGACAAAGTGGTATCAGAAGTGTCAGTTCTACTGAAAACTCGGACGATGATCTTTCTAGTGGATCAATATTATTATGTTTTTTGAGTTTGGTTTTTATTTCTGCTAGTCCAGTATTAATGAGACGGCTGGTGTATCCATACACCAGGAGCGTGAATTTTGATTTCTGACTCGGTGCATGAAAATATTAATTGCGTGTGTTTTGGAAATTTTTTAATTTTAATCTCTTTGGAGTTAGCTAACCAGGAATAAATTATTGACCATGAAACACATATTTATTTTTCGGATGGAACCACATAGACAATGAACCATTATTCTAGAGGGAGTACCCAATGACGACCCACCAAATGATGAGGATTCGGTGCATGGCCCTCTTATAGTGATAACACCTTTGATTGGTTCACTAAAAGCACCACTACCCATTGGGATGTAGGCTCCACTAGGCCCACTGGGGGAATGAGCATGCTGACTAAACGTGTTGCAAGAGATCCCATGACAGACACCTCCGAGGATTCGAGATGATATATATCCCCATGTATCTGAGGACTGTATGGATGATGTTTCTAGAGTTTTCTACCTAGTTGGCATACCGGAAGTGTATATGGTGATCCTAGTTGCAAGTAATTTCCAAGGCATGGCAGGGAGACGGTGGAGTCTAACCCTCTAGTTACATGACAAGGCAATGCTATCTTAGATGGACTTCAAGTGCCTCTTCAGTCTGGAGTTCGTTCCAACGACACTACGCTCTGTCTATTCTCATGAGCTTTTTCACTTACAGTAGGGCATCCTAATAGCGACCCAGTGCATGGTGAGATTCAATGACCTCTGGTGAAACTCCAATGACATTGTACAAGACCCTTTCCATAGGGATCATATCATTGATTAGGTTCTCTGGTGGTGGTTCAGGGTTTCAATGATATCACTCAATATCCCATCATATACTGGAGTACTCGAGTTAATGTTACTGGTGGAGAGATTCTTAGATGAGCAGGCACCGATGGTGAGATCCACCACTAGACGACAGGTAGCCGAGTCATCTGTAGCAAGAAGTAGGAAGTTGATAAAGAAGTCCAATTGTGCCAGACCGCCTGGAGAACAATCCAAGGATGGAGGGTCGGAGGTGCGGAGTTCATGAGGTAGAGTATGAAGGCAGGGGATCAGACTATACTTCACATGTTGCAGGCAGGGCCACATGGCTTGAAACTGCCCAAACAATCATACCAATGATCAGCAGATAGTATTGGGACTGCCAAGGCAGAGGCAATGATTAATGAAAGGAGGTACAGATGGTGGTAGACATGGAAAAAGAGAAGGTAATGTAGTAGGTAGTGGGTGGAGATTTGAGGTTATACTACCACCACCTCTAGGTGGTCCACCCCGACGCTAGGAAGCATGCGTGTAGGGATGAGAACAGCTTCAGGCTACAGAGGCCTATGACCATGGTGCTCCAGAGATGATTCGAGGAATGATCTGTGCCTACTCCACACTAGATGAAGTACTTGTAGACACAGGTTCCAGTCACTCTTTCATTTCCCTGTATCTCTTTCAAGGCTCAGATATTCCATTACATCCATTGGATCGATTATTATGTTTAGAGACTCATGCGAGAGAGGATTCAATCATTACACACTAGTCCTGGCAGTGTGAGCTTACTCTAGGTGGTGAGATCTTTGGCTACAATCTCCTAGTGACAGTGTTGAGGCCTTACGATGTCATCTTGGGTATTGACTTGTTATCCATGGTCCAAGCATATATTGAGTGTTTTAGGCACAAAGTGCAGCGTGTCTGTGAGTATGGGACCAGCTTTTCCTTAAATGGTGAGATAGGAACCACTACTACACAAGATGAACTTTATCAGAGAAGGGTGCAGCTGATCACACATTAGTTGGATAGCCTTTCCCTCAGATTAGTTGACATTAAGAGCCGGAGTTATCCTGTAGTGGTGGTCCAGTATATTGATGACATTACTAATGATGTTCTGGGACTTACACCCCATAGAGATGTAGACTTATACATTGACCTGTATTCTGGGACGACATTTATATGTATGCCAGAATATTGGATAGCTCATGCTAAGCTTCGTGAGTTATGGGTTCACATGAAAGGCTTGCAGAGGAAGGGGTTCATAAGGCCCAGTGGTTCTCCAAGGGAAAACATGATTTTCTTCTTGAAGAAGTAAGATGGGAGTCTAAGGCATTTCATGAACTCTCGGTGCCTCAACTCAGTGACCATGAACAATAAGTATCCTCTTCCAAGGATTGGTGATATCTTCGACCAACTGATGGGAGCTCGATGGTTTTTTAAATTAGACCTCAGATTAGGCTATCATCAGCTCAATGTATGATATTAGGACGTACCAAAGATGACCTTCAAATGATGGTATGGCCACTAGGAGTTCTTGGTGATGCCTTTTTGCCTGACTGATTCCCTAGTAGTGTTCACAGGATTCATGAATATGATCTTCCATATATACCTCGATCTCTTCTTGGTGGTCTGCATTGTTGACATCTTGAAATACTCAGCATTATATGTGGAGCATGCCACGCACCTAAAAATAGTTCTCGATACACTCCAAGAGAACAAGCTATATAGAAATCTCTCGATGTGCTATTTCTAGAAATGAGAATTCCACTTCCTAGGGAACATTATCTTGGAGGCTGCAGTTGTACTGGATCTAGAAAAGACAGAGGCAATGCATGCTTGGGAGCCACCCAAGAGTGTGTCCGAGGTGTGGAGTTCCTTGGGATTGGCTGGGTACTACCAGATATTCGTACCTATACTTTCCAGTGTTGTGACACCCTTTTTAGCTTCAGAAAATATGGTACAACCCTTCATGTGAAAAAAGAGATGCCAACAGAGAATTCAAAATTTGAGTTAGAGACTGAAGAGTGCCCCCCATATTGAGGCTACTAGAGGAGGGAATTGGGTATGTAGTCTACTTTGACACATCAGGGACCGTACTAGGTTTTGTTATGATGCAAGAGAGAGTAGGGATTGCTTATGGCTCACAACAATTGAGACAACATGTAAAAAACAATGCTACCCATGACCTAGAGTTAGTAGTAGTGGTCTTTTCCTTTAAGATGTGGAGACACTACTTTATGAGTGAATGATTTAGTATTTAATGTGATCACAATAATCTCAGGTATATATTCTCATAGAAGGCCCGAAACATGAGACGATGATGATGCCTAGAGTTCCTCCAGAACTATGAATTTGTGATAGTCTACACTCATGGGAAGGGGAACGTAGTAGAAAACACACATAACAGGAGGTCTGGTTTATAGTTACTGAGTGAGTTGAGAGAGAGGCTAGCTGTGTTGAAGATATCCTTCATGGATATAGAGGGGGAAAATTACCTCTATTCTATGATAGTTACTCCCCCACTCCTTTAGTGATTCAGGGAAGCAAAACTTGGGGACATATACTGCAAGGCCTGACGTTCTCAAATATCCTCATGATAGGCTCCTGATTGATTTTTGGATGATGGGGAACACATCACCATCTTCAGAGGATGCACTATAGTACCATGGATGCTAAGTGGGGACGTTTTGTGCGAGTTCCATACATCCCCTTCGGTGGTACATCTTAGTGTGGTGAAGATGTACTGGGACCTCTGGCATCAGTACTGGTGGACATGGATGATGAAAGTAGTGTTGTAGTTTGTCTCATGATGCCTCACTTGTCATCAAGTGAAGGATGAGCATCAGGTACCATCAGACTTAGCTCATCCACTAGAGGTTCCGAAATAGAAGTGGGATGGTATATCAATAGACATTGTGATGGGGCTACCACGTATATCCAGGGGCCATGATTCCATCTAGGTGATCATTGAATGACTCTCCATGTCGGCCCTCTTACTACCCATATGAGAGCAGAGATTTGTAGAGAGATTGATACACTTATACGTATAGAAGACTATACTACATCATGGGGTACCATCGGTAGTTGTCTTAGATTGCAATGATTGTTTGGAAGGTATTAAAGGTGGAATTAGGGACTCAGCTACACGTGACCACTGCCTTCCATCCATAGATAGATGGTCAGAAGGAGAAGACTATACAGACACATGAGGTCAAGCTTCATGCTTGTGTGCTTGATTTTGTCCATAATTGGTAGGAACACCAATCACTAGTGGAGTTCTCTTAAAACAAAAAGTATCACTATACCATTGCAAGGCTCCATTTGAGGCCCTGTATGGGTGGCCATGCAGGTTAACACTATGATGGATAGACCTAGGGGAGTCAGCACTTATGGGTCCAGAGTTGGTATAGGCTACCACGGAGAAGGTGCAAATCATCAAGGATAGGATAACGACTACCCATAGCTGGAAGAAGTCTTATGCTGATAGGAGACAGAGACCCTTGGATTTTTTGGAGGGGGAGCATGTCTTCCTCTGGGTCTCACCCCATAGAGGATTATTGTGGCTTGGCCGGGGCGACAATCCATCTCATAGGTTTATTGGACCATTCCTGATCCATAACAATGTAAGTGAGGTGGTGTACCATCTAGCTCTTACCCCACAGATGTACCAGGTGCATAATTTCACCCATGTGATGTAGTTGAGGAGGTATTGCATGATCTATCACACATTATCAACTTGCGAAAGCTGGCCATTTTTGATGGGGTGAAATTTTCAGATTTTCTGATGGAGATAGAGGATCTTCAGCAGTGGGTCATTAATAGGCGGTCGATTCCTCTGGAATAAGTTTTTTGGCAGCATGGGAACCTCTAAGAGAGCTCCTTGGAGCGGGAGGCTTAGATACATGCTCAGTACCCCAATTTTTTCTTCTAGTATTGTTTTGGATTTGGGGGATGAAAATACCTAAGATGGAGAGAGTGTAAACTCCCGAAACTTCATATAATTTTTTTAAATTATTTTGGATTATTATGAGCCTGCAAAAATTTAAGACACTTGATTATGAGGCCCAATGTGCCCTGAATGTAATTTTTAGCTTTTTTAAGGTATGTTCAGTAAGCGTGTGGGTGATGATTTCTATCATTTTAATCGGTGCTCAGATTAAAAATTTGATGGAATGGTTGAATCTATAGTGCTGAGATTTCCATAATGGAGGCTTATGATCAACCAATGTAGGTCAAGAGAAAAATTTAGTTTTATAGATTTTTGAAGAATAATAAAATAACATAAAATCATTATTTTATTTTTATACCAATAGTTTATCAGTAGTGGTAGGACTGCTGAGTTGTCAGGAAAATTAATGGCTTGACTCCTTGGTTTTGTAACCACACTGTTGAGATTAAGAGGCTCATTCATTAATGAACCTCAGTAATCTCTCATTGTGTTAATCACCCATTCCCTCAATTTAAAAGAGGCTCGGGCTTGGTTTATTGGAATGGAAGTGAGGATCCTCTGACAAAGGGCTATAGTGTCTTCCACTGACAAAGAACAAAAGCTTGGATGAAAACATTGGTGGAATCGATCTCGGATCGACAAACACCGACAGCTCCATCATGCATGGATTCTTTTTCCACAACTGTGACATCACCTCATATTCTGAGGTAGATGTTTTGTTTAAATTCAAGTGAATTTGTTTATTATCCTTATTATTGAAAATACTGATGAATAAAATAAATATTATAGTTTATCTATGCTTAATTACTTCCCACCTTCTTGTTATGATGCTAACGCGATGGGTGCGGGCCAGATGAACAAGGCCCAAACTCTCCACTACTTCGGTTTTGTCGCGTTCCTCATGGGCAAAGTTTGACTGGGATGGAAACTTGAAACCAAGAGACACGCAGTGAACTAATAATCTTATGAGTCCCATAGGTGAATTTTAAAGAGAATATGTATCATTAGAGCTCACATGGGGCCCCGTGGAAGTTCCACCGGCGTGTCACCGGTGTGACACAGGCGCAACGACGACCAACATCGGTCAGCTGCGGTGGAAGAAGGGGGTGCGTCATCGCGTGGTGCAGAGGGAATCCACGACATCGAGCCACAATGGTAGTGGAATTCAGCCCACGACCTACGATGTTGGTGGAAATTAGTCTAACATCGCACACTATGGATAAGGGAGCCACGACAAAGGGGACTCGCGACCCACGGGTCCCCCTGACATGGGCAACACCACGTGACACCGTTGATTAAATAACCCTAACGGATTTTCCATTTGGGAATGGGGTATACCACCCAATTGTCAGACTATGCCACATAGCAGGTCGGGCTTCCCAGTGGGATGTGCCTAGTCGATTCTGGCTGGGCCGAGTCAGATCGGACCCAGAACCTTTTTGGTCCAGTTACGCTTAAAAGGGCGTATCTTACAAACAAGAAATTTTTTGTTGAATTTTCTGCGACGCTAGAATCCTTGGAATGAGATGGTCCTTTTGAGATACTCCATCAGAGTTTTAGAGAATGTTGGAGTATGGTTGGGTTGGATCGAACCATAATTCAATTGGGACCTCAGCACTAAAATGCGTATAACTCACAGACCAGGTGTCTGATTGATGAGTCCTCTAAAACATTGTGACTCTTACGACAAGGTGTTCCTTTGGATTACTCCTTCTTTTAATTTTGTGGTAGTTGAGGAATGACCAATATCTTTGGGAGAAGATACCACAAAACACAAGTTCATTGGATGTGTGGAATCTTGTGCTTGGTTGTCAATTGAAGAGCGACCCTATGTGGATCAGCATCATAGCGACACTGTGTGGATCAGCATCCTGGAGACCCTATGTGGATCAGTATCATAGCGACCTTATATGGATCTGCATTATAGTGACCCTATGAGGATCAACATTCTTGCGACCCTGTGTGGATCAGTATCATAGAAACCCTATGTGGATCGTCATTCTAAAGTCCCTGTGTGGATCAATAGTGCATGACCCGATGAGGACTTCCCTTAGAGAGGCCAGTCATGGATTAATGACATTTGACCTGGTGTGGATCGACAATGGAAAAACCCATTCATGGATCTGTTTGGGAAACATCTTGACAGACTAAACTGATATAGCTAAGAATATTCATCATTATTCCTAGACTAGGATTTGTATACCAGGTTTGAACTGAGTTTTTTGGATTTGGGATTTGTGATTGAGATCATGCTTTTTGGTTTTCCTTTTTGAAATTCTGAGAGATCATCGGGGGTCTTGCAGTACCTTCTGGGTATTATTATACTCACTCATAAAAGTGATTTTCTAGAATCTGGTTTTGTATTGTGCATACAATGAGCATCTTGTATGAGACCTTAGTATCTAGGACCAGGCTATACATGGAGGTGATTGGTTGACAAAGATAGTTGTGGAGATGAGATATACCTACCCTTCTAGTAGGATCCTTGGTGGATGATCTCAAGAGTTTTTTTTGTAGTTGTATCTTTTCGTTTTGGCTTGTATTCGATCCCCTTTACTTTCAGTACACACTTTTTTTACAGAAGTTTCACTATGTGTTTTTTTATCTTGTCTTGTTCTTGTTCTGTGAGTTTACATGTTTAATGGAAATGTCTTCGCACTTTCAGGGATATGCCATTCTAGTGCTAGTTTCCAGGGATATGCCAATACAAGTTGGGCTTGAGGGAGTCATGGAATGAGACCCGAGGGATGGGTCCTGACAATTTGGTCCCTTCTTTTATGTTATTTAAATCACATAAAAAATTATTTCCTAATTGATTTCATCAAATAATAAAATAATAATTAAATATGTAACATTGTAAATTTTTTAAAAAAATTACAAAATATAAAATAAATTATAAAATTATTCATAATTCATAAATTTTATTATATATATAATTCAGTGGCGTATAACGCATATTTTCAAGAGTTCATATTATGAATTGATTTTAATGTGATTATATTAATTATTATGTATTTACATTAAAATTTAAATAATTAATATAAATATTTATAATTATAATTTAATAATAAATAGCTCATAAATGGTAGTCTTATGTTTAAATGTTAAAAATATTTAATTATATAAAATAACATTCTCTTTTACATTCATATTTAGATAATTTTTATATTATGGGTATGTGTATGAATTTGTTTATAATTTTGAACTATTTATTATGAAACAATTAAAAATTATATGACATGTTAAGAGAAAAAAACATAAGATTTAGTTTTCATCTTCATTAGCCTCGATTTTTTATTTGGTTTGTTAGTATTAATGGTGTTAATTATCATAATTTTCTAATATTTGGTTTAAAAATTATTTTTATCTAAATTCTCTATTGAGTAATGTATCCTTGGCTAGTGGGACATTGGTTCGAAAATCCCGATAAATTGGTGTATTTTTTTGTTCTAAATTGGGATGCCTATTTATATATAGCAGCTTACAAATGAATAAATTCTCAATTTCAATTATATCTAAATGTTTACTTTGAATTTTCATATACCTTATATATATTATGAATTTGGATATTAATGAATATCTCAGACTCGTATTTTTATACTATTAATGTAAACTTGTAGGTCATCCCAAGAGTTACATATCTATATGAATTGAACATTTTTATTTGTAAGAGGGAATAAAATTACAAACTAAATCATTATAAAAATGAATACATGAAGGATATAATATGAGATTAAATGATGAGATTAAATCAAAACTCAAATAAAATTTGGAATATTCCTTCCAAATAGGCACTTTTCAAGACATTGATTACAAAACCGGAGTATGTCATTCCATTTCTCAGTGCATAAATATTATCTTGCCTAAAGCACGAAAGTTTTGGTGAACATATATTATCCTATTGGTTATGCTATTATATACTTGGGTTCCTATATATTAGTTTCTATTATTACTATTCATGGTGATTTTTTCGGTTACACTTTCCAAAAAACTATATTAAAATTAGGTTCCTCTATAAATAGAAATTCATTTATCCATATTATGGATTAGAAAAGGTGTTTTTCACTACACTATCTGAGAATCCTATATGTAATGGTAGATATGGTTACCTATCAAAATAATTATGTTTTGAGAGAAACTCTATAGAAAACTCATTACTTAATGAAATATAGATCTTAGTCCAAAAATATTTATAATTAATTATTAAAAAGGTGTTATGAATTTATTAGGATGAAATTTGATGAATGTATTTATTATTTATAATAAAACATGAAAGTCATTTTAAATAATATTATGTTATAGGTAATGGATTCATCATCATCAATTTTGACCCAAATATTTGTTATGAATAAAGAAAAACAAAATGAAAGTAAATTTCTTACCAGAATTAATAATTGAGAATAATTCTTAAAAAATAAGTAAAAATATAGGTGTTGTAATAACCAATTCCAAAGGGAAAAAATTGAATCCCTCAAACATTCATTATTTTATACCAACAATAAACTTCTAAAGGATTTAATAGATCTGTCTACACTCATGTTTATCACTATAGAATTTATTTTTTATTAGAAGAAGAATTATATGGATTACTAAAATTTGATTGATAATCAAAAAAGGATCAGTATTGAATAAGCTAGACATGAATGTTATTATTTTTCAAAGTCACTTATTTGATGAAAAATAGAATAATCTACCTCAGTCCCAACACATGTAAAAAAATGACTAGGTGCATCAATAACATTGAGAGTATGGGTTCAACTATTAAACATAATATTTTTATTAATAATTATATGATCACTTATAGAGTGTTTTTTCTAGTTTTATGTTAATTAAAAAGTGGGATAATTATATAAACACTTAACTAACCTCCTTAATATGTTGAGGATTGAAGATAATTACATGGTTGTTTCAGGATCAAATTTTATTTGGATGGCATAGAAAAAGATGTATAGAGGTTTTGACAAGAGAGGATTGAAAATAGGTCATAGTGATTTCACACAACCAGCAAAATTAAATATGAATAAGATATGAAAATGTTTTGATTGTGGAAATATTATCCATTGGCTACAAAAATTTCATTATTACCAACATGATTATTAAAAATCTATGTGTGGAGTCAACAAGAGGTTTAAATGTCATGGATTCCAATTTTTAGATTCTGAATGGAATATGATACTACCTTTATGATTTATAGTTTTTTGTTTCTATATAAGAGTTTATAATAAAGATAATAATTAAGGGTTAATGTGTCAATTAATTGAGAATGACTTTATTGTACTAAATACTTTGATTTTAAGGAAGACTTAAATCTTGAAAGTTTTATGTATGTGTGTTTCTTTTCATATTTTTTCTCTATTATTTAGTGATGGATTAAATTATTGTTTTCATAAACAAGAAAAGGTTTTCAAAAAACATATTATAAATCCACATTTTTTAACATTATTAAATGTGATACAAATATGAAATAGTTTTACCTAAGCTTAAAGTGTGTATCTCAATATTAGGGATGATTTACCCATCACCCATTAGTGAAAATAATAATATCTCCATTTTAAAATGTGCATTATTCAAAACCCATAGAATACCATATATGATACAAAGGAAATAGTTTATTTGTCATATATATTTTAATTAAAACGAAATGTGTGTTATTTAGAAGATGAAGAATTAATTACTCATATTTTTCTAGATATTCTTCTAGAATAGTGTCTAAATGGATAGTGGAATAATGATTGGCCATAAGATATATTTAATGATAAGTAAATAAATATTGTACTATTATAATTTTAATGTTAGTTTTAACTCTATATCATAATGTATTATGGTTATTTTATGTTAATGAAAAATTTAGAGAGTTTAATTTTGTTTCCATCATGAAATTCTTACAAAATTATTCCAACCTATTTATTATGTGAATTTCACTTAATATCCAAAAATATTATCTTGCTATGTCAGTGAATGATAATTGTAAACAGATTTATTTAGTGACTATATGAATAAACATTTAACATCATTCTATAAAATGATTAGGATATGAATGTTAAGGGTAATGTAAATGGATACATTATTATTAAAGGAAATGGTTCAATGGTATAGGTTCCAAGGATGACGATGATGAACATAGAATGAGTTATATGCTGACAATATAAGTTCAAATTATATAATTTAATGTTGTGGGGTTAAATAGTTTAAAAATGTTCATGGAGTTAAAATAAGAAATATAAATCATAAAATGTCATTATTATTAAGTCTTTCTTACGAAATATATTTTAACCACTGACTGATTAGTGGGAGTCTTTCATATGATGGATACATATAAATGTTGTAGGAATTACATGATGTTTTTTACGAATTAAAAATCACATAATTTATGGAATACAGAAGGATAGTCATTAAAATTATTAAATATGATATTTTACATAAGAATTTATGTATCATTCTTTATTTATTAATAAAAGAGTTTATGACAATGAAATGTACCATATAAAACAAAATCTCCACTTCATCATGTTTTCATGTTGAATACATAAATGTGTATACTGATATAAATGTATTGAAGAAAAATATTAATTTACCAATCAAAATATGGAAAGTTTATTACGAAATGTAAATTTTAACATGAGTAGGATTCTTTAATAGAGATATGAAATAGGATAATGGGGGAGAATATGGTGTTTTGTCTGATGGATGATTTACTATTCATATCATATCGATTGTAATACATGATTTCTTTAGTATATTTTAGGTGCATTGAATGTATTTTGTTCCACACCGCTAGAGGATAGATAGATACACAATATGAGAACCTTCATAATTTGATTCCATTCTTACACAACTCAAAAGTGACTTAAATAATTGGGGGAGATTGGTTATTTTGATGGTCATGTAGACAGTTAGAACTCAACCCTGAAGGGATATGTCCTATCATATGATGATTTTGAGATTTTGGCCTTTAATTAATATATATTGGGGAGTACGCTGGAACACGTAGATATTATATTCAATTTTCTTTTCTACTCCTATATAGGAAATGTGATGTTGTCATCCATAAGGATGAAATACATGTGATGTATCCATCAACATTGTATATCTATACTTGCGAATCCTAAATGTATGTGTTAGAATTATTGGTTTTTCATACTCTTTATCCCATGGACACTCTAAATATTAGGGAAAGGGGCTGTAATAGAACACACATAATCGTGTGATGAGACTAGTGTACACAAGTATAAATATACTTGTGTTTGGTGGATATCACTCCAGATCACATTGCAGCTTGGGTAGAAATAAATTTTTTCTAAAGGCTATAGTTTAGTTACACATATTGGTACAGATATAAAAATTAGTTTTCAAAACTATAATGGTCCATGGGGCCACAGATTTGTATTAACTAAATGGGGATTTTGTACGACCTCGAAAGATACTCTGAAGGTGATTTATATTTAATCCAAAAAATGGATTGATTTTCACTAGGTAGTACATATGATGTGATACAAGCTGAAGTTAATGATAGGTTTCCATAGGATTTCATGGAGGATGCTAGAAATAATTTTTTGGATTTGCTTTCACTTATTATTGTATACAATATAATATAATGTGGAAGATAACAATGTATTTTGTGATATATAATAGGTTGGTTTTGAATGAAATATTCATTAAATCCAATATAGTGTTTTATTCATATAGCATATTTTATGTACAATGAATCCAACATAATATTATATGCATATTATGTATATCTTGAGAATTTGTGATCTCAACAAGTGGTTGTGTTGTAGTATGCATGAGATTTAACTTCTTATGATAGATAGAAACCGTGGAATATATAATTAATTATATTATAAAACACCCCACACTATCTCATATATTCATGAGTTACATATTAAATAATTTGATAAAGGAATATTAACTCTTATGATGCAAGAAGTGACCAAAGTATTAACTCATGTGACAAATCAAAATAGATAATACCCATAAAAACTATGGAGAATCTCTGGGTTTTATATTAACCATACTTCCATATAGTGACATGTTGTTATATGGTGTGTCATGAATATGGTTGATACTTTTTTATCCACAACTCTCATTATCTATCTCCTCTGTGAAAATAGATGTTATCATGAAATAGTACAAGATATAATATCATTTTGAGAGTAAAAATGATCTTATTAACATATGGATACCAGCCGAGGTTGGAGGAAAGTTTATTCTAATTTATTTATCATTATCAAGATTGTTTAAATAAATTTAATGACATTGTAGTTGTTTTATATATGTATGGTACAAAAATTTAATGTTCTACATTATTTCCAAAATTTGTACAGTTCTCATATTTCTATTCCTTGGGATCTTAGAAATAGAATTTTGATTGATTTTTCACATCCTAATATATTTCTTTAGACACCTACAATGAACACTATATATTAAAATCAATGAGGTGATGTCAGACTTCTGATATTTGAATTCATAACCACACATTGACCATGATTAAATTTTGGGCCAATGTGGAATTTGGAGAAATCTTTTCAGTGGATTCCAATGGATTTCAGTGGTAGGGCTTCCAACTAAGTGTTGTGATTCTGTAAAATCCATGATAAGATGAGTAATATTATATTACGTTCCAAGAGCTATGTTTGATGCCCTTGACATGTAGACATACTTTATTCTCATAAGGAACAAGTTTGATTATTTATCAATATGAACCGATCTGTAACTTTTCATCATACCATTTCACATGTATATTATCCAATTTATAATTTTAAAATTTATAATTTCATATGTACACTATGTTTTAGGCCAAAAATATTAAATTGGTACATTTTAAAAAGTTTTAAAATTAGGAAATAATTTTTTTTTTCTATCAAAACGTTCACTACACTAGTACAATGTAGTTTTTCTGGAACATGTCATTATTATCTATAGTTTATTAAACAAGTGAGAAATAAAGATTGGTGTATATATGGTATAGTGAGAGCATAAAAGATGAAGAAATTTAGGATGCGTGGAATTGACCTACCTCTTGTAAATGGAAAATAAATTTGTATATTATTATTTATATTATATTATTAAAATATAATTAGTTAAATATATTAAACACAAACATTTTAAAAAATATATAAATTTTATATTTATAATTTTAAATTTATGAAGAAAAATTCACCATTGGAATCTTACCAACATCATGAAAATCATTTACATATTTTGGAGTAAAATTAAAATAATTTTAATTAGAATGCCCCTAATATATCATTTGAGAGGTTTTTTATCTTGGGAGGGAGATTTTGGAGAATAAGATATATTATTTTATAATTTTTTTATTTAATCCCACATGAAAATCTAAAATATTAGTGATCAATCTGGGGTCTGATCCTTAACATAACTTAACATAACATAGATATCCATATTTTTACTCTATGGAATGTAATTATATTTATAGTCATGTGATCTATTTTTATTTATTATTAGAAATAATTTAATTATTATATGATATTATAATAACATATAAATAAAATAACCACGAATCATCATGATTTTAAAAAATAACAAGATTTTGTGATTATTTTAGGGTTCTTATAATCATCATAGACATTTTCCCATTCATGAGTGTCATGTGGATTAACAAAAAAGTAATTATTTTATTTCAAAATAAAAATAAAAAAGAGAATAAAAGGTCAAGGGGGATAAAATAGTGTAACCTCAGAGAATCACCCCTAATAATATCTACACATTCAAAATAATGATATTAAAGAATATATTTACTGGTACATCAGTTATCATGGAATAATATTAAAGGAAAAAAATTTGTAACCTTATTCCCTTCAGGCGAAGTATGATGTAAGTTAGTGTTTTCAAGGATCAGACACATTCAACTACATATGAAGTAAGTAATATACAATGAAACACTGATGCAACCTATAATGGATTGTATGATGATATCAAATTCAGTATCCATCGTTGATATATCAATGATTTCCATTATGCACATATCCAATCCATCGCATATAGAATAATATTCTACAGTAAGAAACTCTCATTGCCCATATGAGGAACTGAATGGGAGAATAACTGACCCACCATGTTCATAGATGATACAAACTCTATGCATGCACCCCAAGTATTAGTACTCATAGACATTAGGTTTGAATCTACTAGCGGGGGGGGGGTTGGGAGATGCAATGTCCGTATGAATACATACACAATCTGGAGGGAGGGAGATTGAAAAAATACATGATATCCCTGAGAGATATAGAATTCTACCAATTAAAAACAAATGAATCCGGATTAATCACCAAACATCTAGTTCCTATCTACTAAGGAATGAAATGATCCAACTATACCTTCATTATGGGCTTTATTCCATCCTTACCATAAACACCAGGGACCTACCATCATGATAATCACATGTTCCTTCCTCTTAGGGATGTTACCTATAACAGCCTTAAAAAATATGGATAAATGGCTCACCAGTAAGATCCTAAGACTCAATTCCAATAGAATTATTAAACACATGGAAAATTGTGGTTGACCAATATTATTCAAAGAATATGTGAGTACCAGTCTTCTCATGGAGATTCAAACTTCAAATTCACCTTTAATATAATCTGATACCCTTGTGTTTTACCTCTTTATTTGTAGGGATTTCTGGGTTATGTATCTTCCATGTTATAATGATAAATTATATATATATATATACATATTGACCAAAAAATAACTCACCCATGAATCAAGACCCATTCTAGAATGAAGGAGCCACAATATTCTTTCATAATGAAAGATCACAACTATGATACCTAAAACACACATAAGTCATGATCCTCATTCCTGTGGATTATGTGGAACAAAAAATAACATTGTTAATGGTGAGGATCACTATTGTTAACAAATGTTTGTTAATGTCTTTCTTAAATGGGACATCTAGGATTGGACACATAGGAAAACCAAGTACATTACTATTGTAGTTTAGGCACAAAAAACAAATCACCCATACTAGAATGATCTAATGAGAATTTATTAGGATAATCAAGATGTTCCCATGACATCTTTCCCAAAAATGAGATACCCATCCCCTAATATGACTCAAATATAACCTCTATTTTTCTTGATTATGTTTCAATAGAAGTTCCTCCCTTAAATGAGTTTCTAGGACAAATTGGTTTTTATTCAACACATTATTTCGGAATCATCCCTCATGTTAATGTCACCTTAATTTGAGTAATTGTCTAGCCTCACCCAAAAAAGCCCAATGTAATCTTTCATCAGATTGGGAATACCATATCATGGGAAAACTTAATTTTTTAATATCCCTGATAACTATCTTGCAAACCTTGAAAACTAATATAAAATTCAAATGTATGAAAGTTAAAAAATGAAATTAACCTGAGTAATCCAACCTATAAAAGTTAGAAACAATTATTTTTTTTGTTAATGTGATTGGGAATATTATCAATAATACCACTAAAGTGATACATACAGATACTTCTAGGAGAGATGGGGTTCCAAGATACTCCATATGAAAGACTCTCCCATTAATTTCCATATAGTTTTCAACCAAATTAGAATGCCACACCAAACAAGTTCATAGAAGGTCGAAATTTCTCTACTCATAGTTAATTATGTTTCCACTAGATCTATAATATTTCTCTGTAACCTTATTAAATCATCAAATGGATATTCTAATTTCATTATCAATGAAGTCTACATCATCTAAAAACCTGATATGGGAGACACCAGTGTAATAACCCCTACAATTGGAAGGTAGAATATCTCTATTGTGAAGACCTTGGATAATATGTTTTCTAATTAGGTTAGAAACCAGAATAAATAATCTCGGGAGAGCTGGTCCCCTTACCTCAACCCCCATACCATATTGAAGAAAACATACTTCCTTCCCATGAAAAAATGTATTTTCTCATGGAACTAAAGCATAGCAAGAGGTGGACAGAGACCCAAATAGAAAATCCCACGCATCATGTGGCCTTGAGAATGAAATTCCATTCAACCCTATTATAAAAATTTTCCTTATCATCTTTTATGAAAATGTTGGTTCCAGATGACATTGAATTATGTTCTAAATTATCTATTGTGCAATTATAATAGACCCTTGAATGCATCAACCATGGATAAACCCATGATTCTCTCCAGAAATCCAATTGTGATGGAGTCTAGAGAACTTATTATAAAGGATTCTTTCCAAAACCTGGTCAGTTAAATTACACATACTAATGGGATGAATATTTACTATGTTAATAGGGATCTTTTACCTTCGAAATTAAAGCATGTGTCATGGAACATGCCACCTAAAGAATACCTCTACAGAGAAAATATCATATATCACCTCAATAGGATCTTTCTTAACCAAATTTTATATATCTTCATAGAAGGATCCTGTGAATTCATGAAGAATAGAGAAACACTCTAGATTAAGGTACAAAACAAACTCCAATATTTGAATTTCTTATAGAACACCTCTGATAATATAAATTTTAAGACCAAGCATTACATAAGTTAACAAATAATATATGTCAGCATTATGACTCGGGTAACCCCTCATCCTGAAAGGATTGATATCAAGAAAAAGTGATTTAAAAAAGCATTAATCAAACACCTAAAAATAACTAGGTCTTTAGAATATGATCCATCCTCTAGATAGATATTTCTACTGATGTTTTATTTCCTCTCCTTGATGGAATATTTAAATTATTATGTATTGTTTTATTCTTATTTTATGCATGTTTCTCTAGACTGATCCTAGTACTTCGTCTCCTATGACGGTTGTATTTCCATGTTCTTGGTATTTTTGAATAATACATTCAATGATAACATCATCTCATCTATACTTAAGTCAAGAATCCATGAGAAGATTGTATGTTGAGAGAGTATCGGGTGTAATATTTCTAGTGGACTTCTTATTATTCAAAATATGGAGTTCCCTATTTAATTTCCTATATTTTTTGTACAGATTAACCGATAAGTTTCTTTTAATTGGTTTATCCCAATAATACCACACCTTCAAACTGAAATAATGTTAAGGGGGACATTGGATGGAGAGCAATAAGATCCCAAACCTACCTCTCCAGTTAACTATGTTAATAAAAAGATGTTAGTGAATAGATAAAGCCTGAATGAGGTGAGAAATAGATGTGTTAAAAAACATGGAGGTACAATGATGATTATAAAAACATCAATCCATGTGACATCATATCCTCCTATTTACCTTCTAGTTATTTCACCAAGTTAAATCTTCATTGGTGTACCTCGTGTCCTCAAGGATAGGATGAGAAACTGTGAGGGTAAAATCCCGATGATAGTTTTTGGAGTATACCTCTCCCCCATCCCTTTTCAATACATCCAATATAGTGTTAAATTCACCTCTAGTAAACCATGAATGAAACATCAATCAAAGGATCCATGTTAAATATACAACCTTTCCTTATACTACACATCACATTAGGCATTGAAATGATATTAAAATGATTGAGAATGATCTTGAACTGACCATACCAGTAAGATACTAACATGAGGCACCAACCATATCCAATTTGATACTTTTATTAAAAAAACCAAATACCAAATTTAAAAGGTTCACAATGAAGGTAGAAATGAACACCTTTCCTTTAAAATATATCTATAATCTTAGTAGGGACTTTATTATGCTCAAAAAAAGTTATGATAAACAGATTATTTAATTGAAGTTGGGTGCAAAGGATATTAGATTTCACTAAGGCGCCAAAACCCCAGGAGTTACATGTAAATTCGTGTTTTTGAAATATTAACAATATAAATATATAAAAAATATTGATATCGTATGTAATTCATAAAGTGAATCCATAGTGGTTTTATATTATTAACAATATATTAAAATAGATTCTTTGTAGTTAACGGTTAGTTTAATTATGTTTCCCATTGAATCTTATGTGGTATTATAATAGAAAATATTATAACATACAGGTTTCAGTTGGTTTAAATAATTGAATTAATCATCAATCTAATAACCATTGATAGTGATGATGATTGGGCATTGTGAGACACTAACCCTGAATAGTCAATGAAATATTCATCTATATCCATTATTTTGGTAACAGATTTTTAATAAATATATATAAATAAAAACACCTTATTATATAGAATTTTACAATCTTATAATGTGTTTAATCACTAAGAATGTATTATTCTTTCGTAGTCATATAGAACAACCTTGTATACTCTATATAATAATCCCATGGAATTGAAATAAATTTAAATATAATTAATGATACGGTCAAAATTTTATTGACATTACCAAGTATATAAAGATTATTTAATTTAATAAATATTATATTAGGATTTTTTCTCCCTCTTCATTCTTTTTTTAACTTTTCCCTTCTTATTTGGATAAATAAAATGATTCAACCAAGATTGATTATTATAACTTTTTTAGAATAGTTATATTGAGTTAAAAAATATTACATGAGTATGTATATCCATATAAATAATTCCCATAATGTGATAATAAATCTTTATTTGTTATATTCCTACTTTTTCTCATCTTTTTAATATATTATAAATTTTCATATTTTTCTTCATTATTATTTTCTCATTTCAGTTTTTATGTTATTTCCAACTTATATATTTAAATATTTTATTCAAATTTGGAATTTTTTATTCCTTTCCTGACTAGGTATAATAATAGTATGTATCTTAAAAAAGAAATTGAAATTGAAATTAAAAATTAAAAATATAATTTTAATCCTAGATAATATATTTCAAACATCAAGTAGGAATACATTGGGAAAGATCCACATGATGTTTTCATCCTAAAAAGAGTAAAACTAACCATGAAATTAAAATAATATAGGAAATAATAAGTCCCCAAACAAATTTACCACCCTAGATGTAATGATCCAACCTATATATACAAAATACCTTTAGTGTAACACCATGACATCAGTTACCAAGAGTCGGTGTATTATTACATAACATTGTCATGATACAACAAATAATTTCCAAAAAGACCGATCAGTTTAGTTTCCTTGGAAGTACTAGATACATTCAAAAGTTTTACATTACATCATGAAATAAAAACAACAACAAAATTTCTTCCCCTTTGAAAAAACTTATATCCTTAGCCTATCCTTGTAGGTCAACCATTAAATACTTCTTCACATCCTGGGGAAAATAAAACATAGAATGGGGTCAGCTCAGATGCTCAATAAGGATAACAATATTGTGGAATCATTAAAAAATAAGCATAAATATCTATGGTAGTGTATAAGACTAAAACAAATGAATTTAAACATAAACATCCTCATAATATGGCTAAGAAAAAAATCAAATAATTCCATTTACTTATTCATATGGATATTATACTAGTCAAAAAATCACATCCAATTTCAATATCCAATTTCATAATGATGGAATGCATAATTTCAGGCTTTATAACCACATTGTCAAGGACTTATGTGAAGACTGCAAAAAAGATTTGGTCAAGGACTTATGAAAAGACACTAGTTTGTCTCATGATACCTACCAATGCATTGAGAAGGTATAGTGGGCTCCACCAGTCACTTACTAAGTCCAATGCATTCCTCATATGAAAAGGCTTAAACATAACATAAAAATTCTTATTAAAACTCGCATATGAAATGTCAATAATTTATCAATAAACGATGAGTGGTGTAAAAATAACACATACACTGTAAAACATATCACAAATCCATAAATACAATATTGATGTTTTTTATCATGAAAAATCAACTTCAAACAAGATTAGAATCCATCAGAGGATGTGGACATAGATGAAATCAAACCTTTTTACCGAAATATGTCTTTATATTTTGAAATAATTTAAAAGTCATATAATTATAAATCAAAAAAAATTCTAAAAATATTCTTATAAGCTTGCATGGTATGTTTCAATGATGGTATAACGACATCAAATAGGCACACCCTCTGTTTAAGTTAAAAAAACATTCTTTCTTTAATTTTGTCGAAAATGTAGTAAATCACCTTGTTTAGAAAACAAAGAAAATATTCCCTTATAAAATTTTTATAAAAAGTAAAAAAAGTGTATAAAGGACTTTAACCTATTTTCTAAGAAATAGGAATAATATTGAAATATATTTTTAATAAACATGGATGTGGATGATAAAGAGGTCACAGTTGATACTTATGTAAAAAACAACCTCGGATAATAATGAGATTGTGAAATTAACCCATGACATGTACTTTATCTTATTAAAGTATATGTTAACCTCCATTCTAATAGTTAAAAAATTGTTATTATATTATACAAAACAAAATACAAGAAATATGATATCGCATATGATCCTCTAATATTGCTTTGTTAATAATACTTCAGTAGTAGCATCATTTCGGGTGTTAACTGATTCATTTACCTTTATATGATTGGTTACATAAACCATGTTTTAATGGATAGGATGTATTTTATTAATATATATAATGATATTAAGTTTTTAAAAATTATTTTTTATCATAAAATGAAAATTATTCTTTAATGATTATGATGGAGAATAAATATCATCACGTTCGTGGAGATGATAATTTGTACATACGCACGAGCGACAATATCATTATATTGATGGTGAAATTGTTTTTAATTGGATTATATATCATATATAAAGAATAATTAACATGTTATATATATTATTTACATCAGTTATATTCATTATTATACCCATCCAAATAATTGAGTGTTTGAATGACAAACTCTACCACGACGTGAAGATGGTAAGTCGTACGTACGCACGTCTTGTGACTTTATCATTAATATGATGGATAGAATAATTAATATGGTTTTAAAATATTATTTATAACATTACAGTATATCGAATATACTAGATTCATTATTTTATAAAGGAAACATCAATAAAAAAGGAAGTGGAAGAAGAAAATAACATGAAAGAGGTGATGCAATATTTACCTCTTCTTCAGGTTCTTCCTTTTCATTTGATAAAAATGGATATATAAGTTGGATTTATGATCAAATAAATGCCTCTAGGATGAAGGAAGGAAATTTAAGAGGATATTTGTGCAGGTGTTGGCCGAGAAAAATGGATTTGGAGGTTTGAAATTAAGAGAAGGGTAAGAACCCTTTTATAAGAGAGGTGATGGTCACTTTATGAAAAGCATGAAATATTATTTTATAATAAAATAATTTTAGGTTTATAATGTCTCAAAAATGATTTATTTCTAGTATAATGTTGAGATGGGTAGAAAACCTCTCAACCAATAAGTTTTATATAGGTCTATGTCACCATATAAACCCTATCTTATAGATTTAACTTTTGGTTAAATAGTTTGACATTTACCATTTTTCTTTGCATTTTTTTATTATATGGTTAATAAACATAATATAACAAGATAATAGAGCCAAAAAGTGGTTAATTATTAATATATATAACCTTATCTGAGTCCTTGGTCAGAACATTTGATTTTTTGAATATTATATCAAATAATAATATAGTATTTATTTTAAAAACTCAATTAAGGCAATTTTGACACTATTTGGTATTTGGTTTTTTTGAAAATCATAACAGCTTGATTACTTCAAAAAAAATTAATCTTCCATAACATGTATTATTATCCTATAAAATTAGTTTAATTCTTCAAAAGTCTCAAATTGTATTTATTTGGATACATATAATATCAATTATTTTAAGCATTAATTAACAAGGTAATTACTACATCATCATTATGTCATAAATAAATTAAATTATTTAATGTCTATAAATTCTAAATAAAATACCATTATGTATGAAATATTATTAGCTTTATAATGAATATTTATAGTCGAATTTAACTTATGTATAACACTATATAAAAAATGGTTTATTTATTAAACATTGAATTTAACTCTTTTAATTCTTCATTAAATAAAATAATAATAAATGTCTTAATCCTATCCAAGTGGACCAAAGAGGGTAATATATTATTCCTAAGGTTCTTTATTGTCTAATTATACTTATCCAATAGAATTTGGACATGTGTTAGGGAAATAATGATATCATTTTTACCTTTAATTATTCTATTTACATTTAAACGTGGTAAATAAAAGTAAAATGTTACTATTAACCAACAATTATATTCTACTTATTGAATAAAATTTTACATACTGATGTCAACCATGTCTCTAGGATTTTTGAAATTCAACTCACAGAAGCGGTAAAATTATGTTTTATGAAAATTTCTAAATTCTTCTAGGAGGTGGGTAAAAGATGGTAAAAAGATCAATAAATTTTTTATATCTAAGCATATTATAAGTTGACTCCAATGAATTAAATTGAACATATATAGTTATTTTATATATATTAGGAGAAAAAATAAATTTAAATAAAATAAATAATAATTTAAAAAATCAGTTTTAACCAATAATGCAGTGTTTTTCACAATTAATCAAAAATTGAACGTTTTCCGAAAAATACCAAAAATTCACCCTATACTAATTTTGATGTTACAAATTAAAAAATAAAGTCCATTTGAAAAAAAAATTATATAATTTCAAAAATTGGGTATTAATATTCATAACATCTAGTTTGATTGTTCGTGGTGTGTTTCAATCTCAAAGTTCCGTACAATGCAAGCTATTGCATTATTCAAAGGGAAACATATTGTGGAAGCTTGGAGTGTTACATTATTCCCTCCTTAAAATAATTTCTTCCTCAAAATTTCTAGAATACTACTACACATAAGGATTCGGGTGGTTCTCCAACATACATTCCTCTACTTCCCATGTTTCCTCTTCCATCTTATGGTTTCTCCGTAGAAATTTTACCAGATGAGTCATTTGGTTTCTCCGCACTTGTTCTCTGGTATCATGAATTGTGATAGGCTCTTCACAATTAGACAAATCAGGTTCTAGTTCGATTTCCTCATAAGTGAGTACATGTGTTGGGTCATGCATGTATTTTCTCAATAGTGATACATTGAACACATCATGAGCTTTGGAGAGACATGGAGGAATTGACAAAAAATAATATATAACTGCAATTTGTTCTAGAATTTTGAAAGGTCTGATGTACCTAGAACTCAATTTACCCTTCTAACTGAATGTTATAACACCCTTCCATGGAGATAGATTCAAGAAAACATAGTCTCCTACTTGAAATTACAAATCCTTCCTTCGATTATCAGCATAGATATTTTTCCTACATTGGGATTCTTTGATTGGGTTTAGATAATCTTAACCTTTTCCATTGTTTCCTCAACAAGTTCTATTCCTACATGTTTTCATTGACAAACATCATCCTAAAATATTCGTGTGCGACATCTCTTTCCATATAACGCTTCATATGATTCCATCTGAATACATTAATTAAAGCTATTGTTATAGGAAAATTCTACCAGTGGTAAATATTGATCCCACGTACCTTGAAAGTCAAGTGATCAAAATCTCAACTTGTCTTCAATGGTTTGAATAGTCTGTTCTGATTTTCCATCAGTTTGAGGGTGGCAGGCAATGCTCAAATGGAGTTCTATATTCAGGGTCTTCTGAGGACATTTCCAGAATCTTGATATAAAATGGGGATCACGATTAGAACCAATAGAGAGGGGAACACCATGGAGTCTTACAACTTCAATAATATATAGTTTTGTAGATGTTCAAGTGGTCAATCATCTCATATAGCAACAAAATGTTCTGACTAGGTAAGACGATCAACAATGACCCATATTGCATCATTCCTTCAAGGAGTCTTTGGTAACCCCATGGAAAATTCCATCATAATATCATCCCATTTCCACTCTGGTATGGGAAGATGTTGTGTGAATCCTCTAGTATGTTGTCTTCCAGCTTTCACTTATTGGAAGACCATACATCTCGACACAAATTCAGAAATCTCTCTCTTCATTTGGTCCCACAAAAAATTTTCTATCAAATCTATATGCATCTTAGTGCTACCAGGGTGTATAGAGAAATTGGAGCTATGATCATCATCCAACAATTCCCTTTTTTGATTAGGTATATCAGGAATAGAATGTATCTTCCCAAATTTCAAAATTCCATCATCATATATGAATTTGATCAATCTCCCATCGCTCACAGCTTTAATTTTCTTTTGAAATTCCCCATCATTAGTCTGAGAACTTTTTAACCATTCTAGTAAAGATGTTTTGAAATCCATTTGAAAAAGAATTGATGTTTCACCTTCCATGGTTGTTACCAGATCCATCTATACTAGATCCATGTATATTGGATACTTTTCAGCTATCATCTTGTTCAAAACTCCATGATCCTTGCTGCTCAAAGCATATACCACCTTATTTTCCTTCCTCGGGTGGTATTGTATAGTGAAATCATAATCCTATAGTATTTCAATCCATTTCTTTTTCCTCGTGTTGTGTTCTTTTGGTGAGAAAATATACATCAAACTCTTATAATTATTATAAATCTCACATTTTCTCCCATAGAGGTAGTGTCTTCATATTTTCATAGTAATGATTACACATGCTAACTCAAGATCATGTGTGGGATAGTTTTGTTCATGAATTTTTAGTTGTTGTGATGCATAGTTAATAACTCTATCATTCTACATAAGGACACAACCATGTTCTTTCATTGAGGCATCACTATAAATAACAATCCCATCTTTCCCTGATGGTACATTCAAGATAGAAGAATCCACTAATCATATCTTTAGTTCTTCAAAACATTCCTCACTCTCTTTTTTCCAAACAAATTTAACACCTTTACATGTGTAATTGGTTAATGGGTTAGCCAACTGAGAAACATTCTAGACTAAACGTCGATAATAACATGCTAATACAATAAAATCGCGTACCTTCTTTATAATCGTTGGTCACTACTACAAAATAATGTTGTAGCCATGGTTTGGAACCATGGCTATAGGCCCATAAACTGTGGCTATAGGTTATAGCCACGGTTTCATAAACCGTGGCTGGTATTGGCGTGACTATAGAGAAAAATCTATAGCCACAGTTTTAAACAATGGCTATATCTCTATATCCATATTTTGAACTATGGATATATACCTATAGCCATGGTTGGTACCGTGGGAACACCCTATAGCCATGGTTTTCAAACCATGGAGGAATCCTAAGCCAGGCAATATATACAACCACAGTTTGAAACCGTGGATATATGCCTTTTTCCACGACCATAATCCTTGGTTATATCCCTATATCCACAGTTTAAAACCGTGTCTATATTTCCCCAAATTCCATATAAAATATCCCCCCTCCCTGCCCCCTTCCCCAACACACCCCCTTCCTCGCTGTACACCCCCTTTCCCCCTTCCCCAGCACTACCCCCTGCACTCCCCCCGACCCACTGCACTTCCCCCCAGCCCAATGCACACACCCCTTCCCCTTCCCCAAGCAAACCACCCATTCCCACTTCACACTCCCCCTTCCCACTGCACGTCCCCCCAGCACACTACACCCCCCTGCACACACACCCTTCCCCAAGCACACCCCCTGCCCCCTGCACTTTCCCCCTGCCCACTGCACTTCCCCCAAGCCATTGCACACCCCCATACCCCCAACAAACCACCCTTGTCCCCTGCCCCCTCACCCTGTCCCCCCCTTCACACACCCCCTTCCCACTACACTTCCCCCCAACCCACTGCTCACCCCCCTGCACCCCTGCACTCCCTCCAGCCCACTTCACTCCCGCCACCAGCCCAATGCACTTCCCCCCCAACCCACCCTTCACATACCCACTGAACTGCCACCGCCCACTGCACACCCCCCCCCAGCACACCCCCCTACACCCTACCCCTGCCCCTTGCAAAAAAAACCCAGCACACCCCCTACCCCTTGCCCCCTCCCCCCTTGGAACCTGGATAAAATCCTTTTGAAGAACAATGACACATTATGATAATGTACGCTAATTGGAGGATGGATGATTCTAATGACCAGGAATCAATTGATTTTTCCACATTAGTTACCATATCATCTCATATAGGATGGGGGAAGGTTAGTATAGAATTAAACCTTGTGTTTAATATGATGCATAGACAACTACAGAGTGGTAAACTGAAACATGAGTGTTCACTGTTTGATGATGAGATGTTAAAATTTTATAAGAGTTATAGTCCTTCAATCATTTGGTGAATAGTTGATGAGATACTGTCATACCTCTACGGTTTCTGAATCCTAGAGAGACAAATATGGGTGATGAATTCGGGTGTCTGTTTCGGTGGCCATGGACCTAGTATAAAATATAGGAATGTTTTATATCTGTGAAGACAAATACTATCATGGAGTTCCCTTAAGAATTATATTAGAGTGAGATGCACATATTATGCCGTGATTTTTGGAAAGGGTTTAATATGACCTTAGGGAATAATCTAGTATCGGACACAACGTACCATCAATATATAGACAGACACTAAGAGTAGATGATACATAAATTGGAGGATATAGTTCAAGATTGTGTTCAATACATCGATTTATCTTGGGTTTAATATGGCATTAGCGAATCATCAAATATTTATTGAGAGATACGATAGCACACCAGCGGGTGAAACTAATAAATTTAAGGAAAATTCATCTAGTGGAGAACGGGAAGGTGTTTTTCACGGGGTTGGATGTAGTGAGCTGAAAAATGCATTGAGATCATTTTTTAAAATCCAATTACCAGGTTGATAGACCGTTGGAAGATCATTCTCAGTTGAAAATTCATATGGTTAGGAGCACCATTATGTTTAGCTGAGGGGTGAACCCCATATCTAGAACATTTCCAACTATGAACCTAAGTTCAAGCCATGATATTCCTAGGGGTAGGGATTCATGGTGTGAAACCCCTAACGACACCGTGAATCATGCCTAGGTGGATTTAATTTAATAGGTTAAATTATTTCCTTTTCTGGGTCAAGTGTTTCACAATGATGAGACTGAAGAAAGTATCACATTTTCCAAGCCGGTTGTTTGTGTTTGATGAAATGAAAACAAATATTTTCTATATGTTTTAGATTTTTATGAGAATTCTCAGTTGATGTTTTATCAAAATGAGGACACAGTCATCTCTAAAGTCAAGGAAATTTCATTTTCTACTATTGAGTTGGCTGAAACATTCTAATAGTCCACGATGAAAGCTTAAGGAAATCATGTAAAACGGGTGGAAAAGTAATTATAAAGAACCAAAAACAATTTGAATATCATATACACATTATATAATAATTAAAACAATTTTCTAAAAACTCGAGCAATTATTGAATACAAATTAAAGGGTTAGGCAGAAGAAACTTACCTCAACCTCATGGCGCTGCTTTTAATGACAACTCGAATCTTCCTTTTTTTTCCGCTTGCACGCATATGCAACTTCACATATATATAAGGACACCTAGACCCTATGTACATATTTTCATGGCCAAATATGCACAAGGGGGTCCTTAGATATATGTTTATTCTTGCATATAACCCTTTACACTTACACATGTATGCATTTTTCATACATATTTATGGTGGTCATGTCAACACAAAATAGCTACAATCACACACATTGTTAATCATTATATCAATAATCATTGCATCAATACATGAATAATCAATAGAAATAACACATCCATGAAGCATACCCCCCCCCCCCCCACCTGCACCCCATTGCCCCCCAGCCAGCACCAGTCCCCCCACCTACCCACCCAAAAACACCCCCACCCAACTGCCCTCTTAGCCAAAACCAGTCCCCCTCCACCACTCCCCCCAGCCCCACAACACCCCCCTCTTCCCCCTGAACCACTCCCCCCACTACCCCATACACACCCCACCCCCACCGCACCACTCCCCCCCACCCACACCCAAATGCACCAGTCCCCCCAACCCCTCCCCATCCCTCATCCACCCCCCACCCACATGCACCCCCACCAGCACCACTCCCCCAGCGCCCCCCACCTGCACCCCCCTGCCCCCCCCCCCACCTGCACTCCCCAATCCCCCATGCACCACTCCCCCCGGCCCCACCCCCCTCCTGCAACAGTATTTCCCTTCTTCTTCTAGGATATCTCTGGTTTTATTTAGAATACCATTATTTATAAGTCAGTTTTACTCTTCTTCTTCTAGGATATCGTTAATTAAATTAATTCTACGATTCCTTTCCAGAACCGATTCCATTTGTTACTTTAGCTCACCCCCATCGGTCATGAAGTTAATGGCCAATTTTCAATGGTCCATGATCTGGACTATTCTTCCATAGTGTAGGAAGTTCATCTCTATTTCAACTTCCTCTTCACTTCCATCAGTCATGATGTTATTATGCCATCATTCACTATACTTCTTTCCAAATGTCTAGTATCACTATTATTGACAAATAAATCACCTTCTCTTTCTATTGTATGTAGTATATCTAGTTTTTCTTGCGTTCTATTTTTGGACAACAACAATAAGATCTTGAGATTTATTTAGAGATCCAAGTATTTTATTCATGCTCATAGCCAAATTGGATGATATGGACAGATTCTCATTATTTAATCACACCCATATTTGTAAAAAATTTGTTTTTAAACCTTGGGTAAAAGATAAATATTCATGAGTAACGACAGATTTATCAGGATAGCCTGTCACATTCCTTCATGATCTTATAGTGAAAATATTAGTGGATCAATTAATGTTATTTTTACATAATTATGAGTCTTTTTTTAGTAATATTATCATCATTAGTTTATGAGGTAGCTACTCTTATTTTCCTAAAAACATGTTATGATTCAACTTGGGTGACTTCTTGATTTAAGATCACTATTGTATTTTAATTGAGTGTGGTCACTATAATGGAACATGATCATCTACGAATGTGTTAATAAAAAATGGATAATGAAGACCACTGATGATGAAAAAGGGAAGAAAACTTCCTTTGGAATTTTTTTAAAAAATGTAGTTGGAAACACTATTCCCAATATGTTTTTAAAGAAGGTGGATCATACATCCATGGGTAGTAAACCTATGAAGTCTAAGCCAAGTGGTAAATATAAAAGGATTAGTTTATATATCATGGAAGAAGGAGAAAAACTAAGATTCGTGCCAACAAGCCTTGCTTGTATGTGAAAATAGAGGCAGGAAATAGCATAATGGAAGATTTTTACAAGGAGAATACAAATGAAGATGGAAGGGGGATGGTGTGGGATAGATGTGCCTGGAGTAGGGCCAAATCATGATGTGACGGCGGCGTGACCGCGGTGTGACTGCGGCGTAACCGCGGCGTGACCTTGGCGTGAACGCAGTGTGACCGCGGCGTGACCATGGCGTGTTGGCCCGGTCCAGTGACATCTGCGGGGAAGCATCTTCTAGCCAGGTGTGAATGGAGTGGGAGGAGGCTGGAATTCTGGTGGAAGGGGTTGGTTTTAGGTTTTGGGGGGATGGATCGGGCTGATTCAAATGTAGAAGGGGAAGCTGTTTCAGGCAGGATTGTTGGTGGAAGCAGGCTGAAATGAAGGTGGACGGGGGTGGTGTGGGCTGGATGTGGCTGGAGCAGAGGTAAATCATGGCATTACATCGGTGTGACTATGGCGTGACCGCGGCGTGACTGTGGTGTGACCGCGGCGTGGCCGCGGCGTGATCGCGACGTCTTGGCCCAGTGCAGCCACATCCGTGGGGAATCATCTTCCGGCCAGGAGCGAAGGGAGTGGAAGGAGGCGGGGAAATTGAATTGAAAAAACCAAAAACATGCTAACATATGGTATTATACAAAACATTCTATTCAAATTAACTACACTACTAAGAAACTTACTAATATGACTAGAACTAAATCAAACATCATCAAGCTAATTTATGTAAAGTATAACCAAACCAAATGGTTTTGAAAAAAGATAAAACTGAACCAAATTGAAAATAATGTAACCAAACTGACTCAAAACAATCAAAACTAACGTCAATAAAGCATAATTGAGCATGAAAAAAATGAAACCAATGAAAAATACCTGATTGGATCTAAAATTAATTTAATTGAACCGAATAGCCCCAAATCAAACAAAATGAACCTTTTAAAATTGACAAAAACCAAATAAATGAACCCAATAAAAAATAACTTAGCAAACCTATCCTGGCCCAATCTGAACCAAGGAGACGTGCCTTGTGTTTTATTTTTCTACAAAATGTGTGGAATTTTCCAAATATGATTTGTCGAAATGATGGGGAGATTAATGGACAACCCTAAAGTGAGTTTGAGTTTGACATGTTGAAAATGAGATGTGGTGGATGAAGAGTAGTGATGGAGCTTGGCCATGTGAGGGAGTTCATATATTTAAAACTATAAATGTAGTTTTTTTCAGGTACATCATGTAAGCTTACACAATATGAGGATGCTTCATGTAAGAAATTCTCTAAGGCATGGAAATTTCTCAATACCCATTCAGAATGATTTCTTTCTCTTGAAGGAAACTTCAGATCCCATCAATAGGCAAATAATTCCTCCATGTTTCCCACTTCCTCTAAAATAGGGAATATATGAAATCTATGGGGATGAAAAACTATGAAGATAGCTCGGTAGCTTGTGTTGTGGGGATGTAACTGCTATTTCAATGGTTCATGCCGAGAATCATCAATATTTTCCTCTGCATTTCAGAACTGAGAGGATTCCTTTGTGAAATACCATTTACCGGCCTTATTATCGCATTTTCCGAATCTTTGTCCCCCTGCATCCCCCCTTCCACCCTGGATAGACCCCCCCCCCCCCCACTCCTTCCGGAAAGACCCCCCTCCCACCCTGGATAGATCCCCGCACTGCAGACCGCCCCTACTAGACATACCCCCCTGTACCCCCTAGACATGTCTGCAGGGCCCCCCTGCAGATCACCCCTACTGGACATACCCCCCCACCCTGCACCCCCTAGACATGTGTCCAGGACCCCCACTACAGACCGCCCCTACTAGACATACCCCCCAAACCTGCACCCCCTGGACATGTGTCCAGGACCCTTGATATTTACAAGACACAAAAAACAACAAAAACAAAACAAAACTCTACCACCTAGCATTTACATTTCCAAAAACATGAACCCACTAATCATGATAGAACCATATCCAACCAATAAACCAAAATATCAGTCATCATATGGTACAAATATTAATACAGATGACAGACATGAAAACTAAAGGATTAATCGTTCTTGAAACAAATGTTCCCAATATAATAATTCAATCAAACAAGGAAACATCCATTTAATAACCCCCCCCCCCCAAGCTTCATGCATAGCTTTGGAAAAATTTGTGCCACAATACTGCTTTCTGTAGATCAAAAAAGAGGACGGAATGGTTTCTAATTACTATGACTATAACCATAAATAAATCTAAAAAAATTCCATTAAAATGCAACGAGGCTTTGGTGACCACCCAATTGTCAACTGGGAGACTACTAGTTTCCATTTTAATTTCTTATATATATGTCTCTAAATATATTAGTGTGGAAGGGGACCCATACCAGCTTCATTGAAGCATAGAGCAAGACATTGGCACTTCCAGAAATAAGAATCCCATGTTGTTTGGTTATAATATCCACGTTCCAGGAATTCTCTTCCAGACAGACCCCCCCACTCCATCCTGGACAGCCCCCACCCCTCCCCCACTACAGCCCCCCTGGACATCCCCCCTCCCTGGACCCCCTGTGGACAGCTAAAATCCCACTCCTTCCGGACAGACCCCCACTCCTTCCTAGACAGACCCCCCCCCCTCATTTTCTGATTCTTTACCCCCTGCAAAGCCCCCCCATCCAATCCCCCATGAACATCCTCACTGCTTAGTTTACACAGATTTCCTCTGGAGTCTAAATCCATTATCCGGACTCCATCCAGTGATACATCTGAATCAAGAATTAGGCATTCATCATGGAACTAGATATTCATAGGTCTATTTTACATTGGACTTATGGAGTCTTCAAGATAATCCAAGGGTCATTATTATGCAATACCGTGAACCTTCCCATTAGAGAGGTCATTTAACATGAAACCAGGTTGATAATCCCCACCATAATAGTATAATTATTGTTACCTTATAGCACTCACATCATTCTACCTAGACCTCGACTAGTCCTACGCTGAACGCAATGACTAAAAATGATTTTCAATTCACACTTGATTTCCTATATACTAGAGAGTATTGTATACAACTAGATTACCAAGAAAAAAACTTACTCCATTCAATGATTGAAATGAGTTCTGACTTTTAGTAACCTAGGAGTGGGATATGAATTTTGAACTAGATAGTTTTTATCCCCTCATACATTCTGCTACTTCAAGCCATAGTATTTCTAATAAATGACAAACTCTTGTCAATCACACAATGGTAACTATATCTATAATTGATGTTTTCGTACATCACGGATACATCTGCACACACACACTCCTTTGGGATACCAAGCGCTATCATATTCACATTGAACACATCAGTTTCCCACTATATGAGTGACACTAAACTAAATTCCCCAGTGACCTACTATCACCAACTCCATGGAGATCATCCACATAAATAGAAACATTCTCAATGGCCATCTCACCACCTCACTATATCATTTCAATGGACCCCGCATGTAACCAAAATGTGAATTCTCATTCACCAATTCATTCCCATCAACTCATGATTACACTACTCTTTACTATGAAATAGTGTTTCCCCCATGAGTCAAGGACTTCCAGGCCTGGACACACATTACATCACATTTTCCCAATTCATGTAGCCATCAAAACACCATCAACTGTCTCAGATTCTTGTATCTAATATTGATATTTTTTTCTATCGTATTGATCTTCCTCAACATAATCATAAGAATATTTTTCTTTATCCTAATTCCATTTAATCTTTAGATCTGCAATCTCTTCTGGTGCAACATAAATGGCCTTACCTCTTCCAAAAAATTCTTTGTTTTACCAGAAGATCTAGTATCCCATGGGAATCGATAAATTTGAATAATACTTACAATGAATTATTATTTTCCCTTTACTGACTCGATAATTCCATGACTCATTGATGTATTTCTTCCAATTCCTTAAGCCAAACCCAAATGGAACTATCACATGATGATCCTACTCATAGTCTAAAAAAATTCGGAATCTACTTATTTATCACTCTGATTTGGTTCTTCATAGATATTTGAACCAAACTGTTTCATTTTTCACCTCTGAATGACTATATTCAACCCATAAGGATCGTTATCACCCTCAACATTTTCATTCAAATCTTTGAAATGGTTGTAAATATGCATTGAGTCAGGGGGATCACATTTCAAAAGACAACTACATTTTAGAATCACTGGTATCTAGACCCTAAAATGAATAAGGATTCAGTTCTACCACATTTTTTCCAAAAAAGTGATCATAATACTAGAAACACAAACCTAGAATGTTGAAATATAAACTGAATCTAATGGAATCAGACTATAGTAATTCAAAATTCTGAAAGTAGTGATCAGAAAAACACCATCATCAAGCTCATTCCCTTTTCACACATTTATAGAAGTCACAGATTCGGAATAGGTGAATATAGTAGTGGAAGAGCTTGGATCTGCCTCTCCCATGACTTGCATTTCCCAATTAGATCTCTCCAAGTATTTCCTCAAACTAACAATGATATATGTGATCCTTAGTTCTATTTGCAGTGACCTCACCCCCTTCTAGTGAGAATCATTTATTATGTTTCCTTTCATTTATTATTTACCTTTTGAGAGGCCTACATGATGTTAAACATTCTCCCCAATCTGGCAGTTGGATATATCATGACTCATGTGTCTACATAATGAACTGAAGTCATCCCAAGATTCATAGCAGACCTGCTGCTTCCAACAAAGCTCCCCTTCAATATCAATGCAGATAAAATCCATCGGTACATTTGATACATCGAGCACAACACATATTTTATGGGAAATAAGGTGGAATAAAGTTATGGTGTGATTATTAGTACATAAAAAGTGGCCAACATATTACCAAAAATTTTAAGAACACAAACTTTTGAAATGGGGGATGTATGATAGGGAAGGAAATCCAAATCACCATGGAGGGAAGATCCTATTTTCGGTGGAATTTGAAAACCCAATAGAAAATAGAGAAGTTTAAGCTAGTGAAAGCATCTTGAGCATTAAATCAGGCAAAGATAAGGGCATCTTCAATTGAAAAATGAATCAAAATTTTCCACAGATCCCTAATCCATATAATCACCCATTAAAGAAAACCCCATGAATCAAAAATAAACCTATCAAAGGATTCAATCGAGGGGAGACTCTTGCAGAAGTGATCCGCTAATGTGAGATTAAATAGAAAAGATGTATTTAAAAATTCTAGGGGAAACTACAGTCTTAATATTTTCATCATCTCATGACATAAATTTAGGGAAAATTTCAATTTTGGGAAGCCGGGAAAAGGGCTAGGGTTGATGAAGGGGGATAATGGTAAGAACAATGAATCCGGATTAGTCGGGTTGAATCCTCCCCCCCCCCCCCCACCCCACCCCAAGAAAGGGGGGACCAGAGGGGCATCCATGCATCTTACAACATTATCGACGGAATCCACATGATTGAAATAGTTCTTTCCTTAGATGTAGATAAACATAAGAGTTTAGTCAAAATAATTTCATCAGAAACTCATATTAATGTTTTCTCCCCAATAAGCCTAACATTACAACTGTTCCATGTCTAATCACACAACCACCCATCAACTAGCATCTTCTCCAAACTTGAGTGTATACTTGTACTCCATAAATACAAGATCAGACCATAGAGGATCATAATCATCTACGTCATCGGGATTCATACCCAAAAACATTTAGGACAAGTATCCTACCAATCCATCCCTTTAAAATCAAAACCTCAATACTGAAACGCCTAAAGTGATTTTCATCATGGAAGCCTAATGAATCCCCATGTTTATACCACATAATCGATAGTACCTATAATTCACCAATATCATAATTTAAATCATCTACCCTGGCGTCACCGCTACATGACTATGGCATGTTAGCCCGGTCCAGCGACATATGCGGGGTAGCATCTTCCGGCCAGGAACAAAGGGAGTGTGAGGAGGCATGGAAACATTCTGGTCATCACCCCGCCATCAAAAATTGTGATTAGTCAGTCTCAACATTGATCACAAGACTCATGGAATATTATCATTGCGAACTACCATGGGGTGTCGTCTTGGAGTAGGGCCAAATCACGGTGTGACCGTGGCATCACCGCGGTGTGACCGTGGCATCACCGCGGTGTGACCACGGAGTGACTCTGGCTTCACCATGACGTGACTGCGACGTGACCGCGGCGTGACTGCGGCGTGACCGCGGAGTGACCGAGGCATGACCACAGCGTGACCGCGGCGTGACAGCGGCGTGTTGGCCAGGTCCAGCGATATCCGCGGGGCAGCATCTTCCGGCCATGAGCGAATGGAGAGAGAGGAGGAGAGGAAACATTACGGTCATCGCCCCACCGATAGAAATTGTGATTATACAGTCTCAACATTGATCACAAGACTCATGGAATATTATAACTGCGAACTGCCGCAGGGTGTCATCCTGGAGCAGGGCCAAATAATGGTGTTACCGTAGTGTGACCGTAGCATCAGTGCGGCGTGACCGCGGCGTGACCGCAGCATGACCACATCATGTTGGCCCGGTCCAACGACATCCGAGAGGCGTCATCTTCTACATAGTTTCAAGTAGGATGATATGGATGGCATGAGCGGATGTTTTCTCAGAAGATTTAAAAAAACGAATGCTAATTTGTGATGACTATAGGATTGGATGACCCCTAATATACCTAATTCAGTGAGGTTTGGAGATCTAACAATGTGTACGAATAACTAGTGGAATACCCCATGGGATTAGGAAAATCACAGGTTACATAACATGTAATCTGACATTACTGACACTGTGGGACCCCTGGGCTGTGGAACTGGGCTTTTGTTTGGATTTAAATATCACATGCCAAGTGACATGGCCACAAAACATGGGACCCATCTTAAAAGTCTAACGGCACATAAAGAGTGTCTTGGTTCAAAACCCATTTTAATAAAAAGAGGGAAACCCCCTATAGGGATATAAAAAGGGTCAAGTACAATGTGTTCATTATGACTAACAAGGACATCATGTATAAGGATAACATCAATGCAATAATGTTAAGCAAGGTATACCACTGTGAGTTTTCTTAGAAAGTGCACCAATGTTTGAGGGGTTTTATTACAAAACCATGACATATTTATCAAACGAAACAATTATCTCAACTAACACTTATTCAAGAATTGCAATTTAATACCAACATAAAAAATTCAGAAGGAAAATAAATGCAATTTAAAATATTCATGAATTTAATAGGCTAGGAGATGGACCCTACCTCAACCTCGAGGCGCGTTTTCTTTTGACGACGACAACTCGAATCTTCCTTTTTTCCGCTTACATGCATATGAAAATTAACATATATATAAGGACACCTAGCCCCTATGTAAATATTTTTATGGCCAAATATGCACAAGGGGGTCCATTGATATATGTTTATACTTGCATATACCCCTTTACACTTACACGCGTATGCATTTTTCATATCTATATATAAGCACACCTAGCCCCAATATATATATTCATACTGCCATGAGTGAATATATATAATGGGGGAACTTGTATATGCATATTCCTACCTATGAATAAACATGTAAGCCTTCTTCAATGACCACTCGAATCCACCTCAATGAAATACAAAACACACAACAAAAATATAAGGAACCCAAAAATCAAAAAAGCCCTAATTAAAATTGGTCCAAAGATTAAAAAATAAATAAACCATACCCAAATCATGAACTCATTGTCTTTAATGGTGGTGGATAGAACCTTTCTTACCATAAGAAAACACCTATATGAAAATAGTGGGAAAAGAAATTAGATATAACAACTTCTTATATATATGTGATCAGTGTGTCAATTGTACATGATAAAAGATACATGAATCCATAACCAACAATGAACAAATAATATTCATATTGATATGTACATACCAATACTAAATAACATGATCATTAATAAAGCTATTTATTTTTCAAACATCACTTCAATTGCCTATTCAGAAATCAAAAATCACCAAAATATGATAATAATGTAAACCTCCATCATCACTTAAATGAGAGAAATAGGGATTAGACATTGTTCTTAACATAGAAAATTCATTCATTGAATGTATAAAATACCTAAAACTCTTCATGCCTATGTCCTTCTTAATTTTCTAAATTGAAACCTCATTTTTTAGCATGTTCTTCTTCTAGAATTCACCTTTATTCTTAGTTTATATAGGTTTATCAATTTTATAAAGTATATAATTTTCATTCTTTTATTCTTACTCAATCCACTTGGATTTTTCAAACCAGTTTGCTAATATTATTAGACAATATTTTGGTTAATGATCTTCCTTCTTCTTGATTTTATATTCCTTCTTTGTAGAAACTATTTCCGAACATGCGATAATTGGTTCTTTCCTTTTATCTTTCAACAATTATTATTGTTATGAAATCTATGTCATAAATTCTTAACAATTTGGGCTACATGGTTTCCCTTCCACACAAACTTTCCACGGCCTTTAGAGTACCCTTTTTTAGGCTCCCTTTCAAACTCCACACTAGAATTGTCAATCACTAGCCCACTAAAATATCAAATATTGTTACTTAACCCAACACATTGATTTTAATGACATCTTAGAAATAAAGAAGCTCTAAATACCATATTTACCAATATAAACTCTTCATAATTAACAGAACACACTGACTATACCAAACACTATAGGTAAATCATTAATATTGGTGTGGTCTTCGAACCAAATATGGTTCATCCAACAACCATCTCCAGACACTAAATTCATTCATTTACTGTCTATGTTCATAAATTTCACAACTATGATAATGATCAACATCCCTTGATATGTATTTTAATCAAAAAAGACAAGTATGAATCTCCCTAATATAATATTATAGAAACCACCATCAATCCTACATACACATGTCTAGTGCCTCCTATCAAATTATGATCACTATAGAAGATCCTAGCCCAATAATCTCAACAAAATTTCTTCATTAAAAACTATCATCTTTCAAACACACATTATATCCAACAAAAATAATAATTTAAAATATATTAAATAGATAAATACAAATTATAGAAAAAAATTAACTTTAGGAATACCTCATTAAGTATGGTACTAAAAGTCACATCACCTAGGATGGCTTATCCCCATCAAATAATATACAAACCCACATCTTGACACATACATGAAACCTATTTTCCCCATTCCAATACTAAGGATATGCACGCACATTCATGATACATGAGAAATAGTCCACGATTCATTTATTTTTATAATATTGAGCTGAGATATTACTCATTCAATTTACACTGTCACCCTCATACTGAGGCCCACCAACCAACATTCATTCCTACCTGGTTTCTATCCTTTTACGTGCACCATCCTATGCAATGGATGTATATACATAGATATCTCAGTCTTTCTTGAATATCACCTAGTAGGTGTCCAGATAAATGGAAGCTACTCATACCCATAATGAGTACATAAGACCATTTAAAAACAAGAATTTATTTATGAATAAATTTCATTTGAAGGATGGAATGAAATGAATAAACCTTTCAAATTTAGTGTCATACAACATTATTGATTCCCATAATGATATAGCTCCATGAATCTGCAAAACATGCTCTTATTCTATAAAACTACCATATCCTATCATATAAGAGGGAATAAAACTCGATCCCTAAAACCTCCTCATTCCTTCTTTTATGATCAAATGTATTTGTCCTTTCTGATTCATCTCCTTTGAATTTTGAAACTTCTAGTTTCACCCATATATCCTCTAGAGTTCCAATCATTTCAAATAAGAACTAAACTTTCTTCAACATATTCTAAACATCCTACAATACCATGTCACTATTGTAAATTAGATAATGCTACTCCTAGAACTCATAGATAACATAGAAAACCATTGCTTTTCCTTTTTGAAGGCCTTGGTCATTGGAACAATGTAGTTGTATCATAATATGAGGGAAACAACCACTTGAGCATATTTCCCATGAGAACATAATGTCATCATAATTAGATGCTTTGTTGATGAATTTTGACTCAACATCATCTCGTAATATCTACATTACTAATTAGAACCCCATCGTGCCACAATCTTAATCCTGCATTATAAGCACAAAATCATGAAACTACCTTTAATCCTTACATCATAACAAAATATAATTTCCAAAACACAAAACCCTAAGGTTTATCATAATAATCTAAGGGTTACTCTCCTACACACCATGCATAAAAACCAAACCCCACACATTCACCCTTGACAATAAGAAACCCTCCACCCCATTATCTGATCTAATAAGAAACATCCTTATAAAAATACACAATCAAATCACCCAGAAATCACCAAAATTCCCTATATCAAGAGTTTTACATCAAAACATCAAGAAAAACCCCAACAAGAACCACCAACATGAGGGATTACCACCAACCCAACCCCCCAAAGACAAATCCAAACCATACCCAATACATAGCCATCATACTCCAAATGCCACCCTAACACCCGAACTCAATTGAATGAAGAGTGATTTGCTTCTACCTGCAAAGGGTGAGACTGTTGAGTAGAGATCATCGTGGAGGAGGGCGCCACTATGGGAAAGTTCATCAGGGAGGAGGGTGCCGCTGTGAGAGAGGGTTTCACGGTGGGATCATCAAGGAGATCGTTGGGAGGAGGATACGTTGTCGGGGAAGAGGGATACGCTGTGATAGGGTTGCAAACTGGGAGAGGAGGAGAAGGGCTGCGGGAAGGAGGAGACGTCGTTGGGGAGGAGGGCTTCACGGTGATAGGGCTGCGAATCGGGGGAGGAGAGGAGGGATGCGGGGAGGAGGGATGTGCGGTGATAGGGGTGTGAATCGGGGGGGGGGGGGGAGGAGGGTTGTGGGTCGTGGGAGGAGGAGGAGCCCGGTACAACTTGGGAAAAAACGACGCTCACGTGTATTATTGATTTAGCCATGGAGATGTAATTTAACCGTGGCAATAAAAAAGTTATAGCCACAGACCTATAAAACCATGGCTGTTGGTCCGTGGCTATATCCCAAATTTTTAGTAGTGCCTAACTATAAGGGATTTAGATCTAAACAAAATTAAATGAGGAAAAAAGTCAAAACCTCACATTAAATGGAGAATCCAACAAATACAAATTCAGATTAAAATAGGGAAATGAAAAAACCTTCAAAATGAAATTGACTATTTTTTTGGCTTGATTATTCCTATAAATATAACCTACATGTTTCTGAGGGACGTAACCTAAACCTTGAGAGGAATGATATTCAAACTGGTACTGGATCCTAGAATCTGAGAGTGGTTCTAATATCATAGAGTACTTATTAGGTATTTTTTTATTTTTTATCATTATCAGGGAGGAAAATACCAAACATAATCTATAAATTTGATCATCATTCAATATTTCATTTCACATTTTCCAAACAGGAAGATGATTATATAAATAATGTTCTATGTTTTCACTAGGGAAAACTATGATACACAATGTATGTTCAACAATGTTCATGCATTTGAGGAGGGTGTGACACATAAACACTAGTATATCATTTAATCAGATAATCTTCATTTCACTACTAGTCTCTTAGATCTTACACACCACAACCTAGATTTTCCAACATCCTCCACTATGTGTAGAAAAATACTTGAAGAGTGATAGTGGAATTTTTCTTCAAAACTACAATTGTTTTTTCTCATCATAATTACCAAAGAAATCTATGTCTTTAGAAATTAATCCATCATTAAAGCCAAGAAAACAAAACTCATTGATATCATTCAATATATATGATTAACCGTCATGTTCTTGGTGTTGTAGAATTAATTTCATCACAATCTAATCATGTATATGTTATTTTTAAAATAATTCTGAATGATCTGAATTTATAGACACATTTATATTAAATAACATCAAACCATATCTCAAGGAAGACCAGTGCACACTAAAAAAGTTCTACGAACCCAAAAATAACAAAAAAACAAATGAAAATTGGGCTAAAACAAACAGGAAGATGAAAATCAACCTCAAAACGTTGGTGGGCGATCCAAAACAGTCTGATTTGCTTCGAATTTGGTGGAAAATTCTGATACACGGCCTAAAACGACCCGAGAGACTCATTGCTCGACCTAACATAGAACAAAATCAAAAGATTTTGGTTAACCTGTGAACTAGGGTTCGGCTGAACAAAATAGGGTGACGAGGAGAATAGAAATCAGCCAAAAGAGGAAGAAGAATGGAAGAGGATAGCTTACCTCGAGAAGACGACCAAGAAACCGGAATAAATCCTGTGAAATCAAAGGAAGAAGAGGACTCGGGAGAGAAACGGTGGCGCGCGTGGCTAGGGAGGAGAGGGAAGATATGGTCATGTGAGATGGGAACTAGAGGTTCTTCGGGGAGGAGGTGATAAGAACAGGAAATTTAGAGGTAGGAGGAGAAGGGAACTAGAGAGGGTGGAGGGCTCGATCTTGATCAGGAGGGGATAGAATTTGAGAGGAGCGTGAGCGTAGAGACCTGATATCAAAATGGAAAACACGTTGTATTGCCATGGTTATTAAATTAAACCGTGGAAATTCAGAAGATATAGCCACATACCAATAAAACCATGGTTATAGGTCTGTGGCTATAGCTTTCATTTGTAGTAGTGGGTTCCGACCATTCATTTATTTCCATTGTCTTTGAAGGATCAATAGAGATTCCATCCTTAGAGACTATATGGCCAAGAAAAGAAATCTCATGAAGCCAAAATTCACACTTGGAAAACTTCCCTTATAATTCATTTCTTCTAAGAATCATTAGAATAAAGCACAAGTGATTTTCATGATCTTCATAACATTTAGAGTATACCAAGATATCATCAATAAATACCACTAAAAAAGTCATCATGATATTACTTGAAAACTCTATTAATTATATCTCTAATGACATAGTTTGTATTAGTCAATCCAAAAGGCATTACTATAATATCATAATGCTCATACCTAGTTGGAAATGTTATTTTTGGAATATCTTTATTCTTCACACAAAACTGATGATATCCAGATCAAAGGTCAATCATTGAAAAATATTGAGCTCCATAAAGTTTTTCGAATAAATCATCAATGTGAGGTAGAGGATAATTGTTCTTTATTGTCATAGCAATGATCTCCCTGTTGTCAATGCACAACCTCAAAGATCTGTCTTTCTTCTTAAAAAAAAGGATAGGTGCTCCCCATAGAGAAACACTATGGTGAATAAATCCCTTGTTACTCAATTCCTCTAGTTTTTTCATTACTTTCACTATTTCATTAGTGGACAATCTATACGGGGTCTTCAATATGGGCCTTGAACTATGAATTAAATAAATGGAAAATTGAATTTCTCATTCTAGAGGTTTTCCAGGTAAATCCCCTGGAAAGACATCAACATATTATTTCACAATAGGTAAGTACTCTATTAAAACATTCCTTTACTCACCCATAGTTATATCATTCTCTTTTCCCCAATAACTAAATTTAGTAGAGTTACTAGGGCAGATCTAGAAAGGAATTAGGTGGTGACGTTTCTACTCTAAAGATATGGTACTCATTATCATCATCGAAAATTGTAACCTCTTACTAACAATAAATTTCTGTATCATGGTCTGAATCCAATATATTCAAAGGAATATATCAATTTCAATCATGGCTATGATGATGAGATCAGCAGATAAAAAACATTTATATACCCTAATGGGAACTGATTCACAAAAAATTGTTGTGATGATACTCCCTAAGTTTTTTTGACTGACAACTCCCTTATTAAGTAAAATTGAAAATATCTATTTTTATAAGTAAACTGGAAAGATATGAAATGATTTGATGATCTAGAATCAAATAATTAATTGGCTAAACATGAGGAAACTATTAAATTAACTACCACCATGTCTTTAGGAACTTCAACATTAGTGGTAGTGATTACATAAGTTTTCCTTTCTCTCTTATCCTTTTCTGAGGTATGTTCCCTTGGAGATTTGGAAATTCATTTGCATAATTTCCCTTTTCTCTACAATTTTAGTATTCAACACTAACATCCTATTTCATCCCCTTATAGTCATGAGCTCAGTGACCTTTCTCACCACACATGTAATAGACAGCCATTCCCTTCAGGCAGGTACTGGGGGGTTTCTTCCCATGTTTATCACAGGATGGATAGTCATCTTTTCCATTCTTCCCCTTATTTCCATTTGAAGATTGTTCAATAGATCTCTTTTTCTCTTCCTTTTCTTTAAAGTCATATGACATAGAGAATTACTTTTCTGTCTTTATAGTGAATGATATAATATCTTTGTACGATGAGATGGATTGTGATAAAAAAAATTTATGGAGAAAATGTTTTAACCCATCAATGAAACAATCAATATTACTTATTGGGTTATGTATATAATCTTCACCATGCCTTGATAACCATGAAAAGTTAGCTTCATACATTGAGACATTCTTATCCTCCTTTTTTCGTAGTCTTAGAAATTCCCTTTCCATATCCGCTCGATGGTCATGAGGAAAGTATTTTTATAAGAATATCTCTTTAAACTCCCTTAATTCCATGTTTTATACTTCTTCATCTTCCTTTATGTTTTTATTAATGACCACCATTGGCCTGCATCTCCCGTGAGGCGATACACTACCATGAAAACTTTTTCCCTTTCACTACTCCCCAAAGTATGGAATATTTTCTCTAAGTAATTTATCCATATCTTTGCTACTAATGCATTTGTACTACCATTTAATTTTGGTGGTTTTTTCCTCATAAAGTGGTCTAACATTGATCTTCCACATTGTGGACCAGGCTCCGCCTTACTAGTAAGGTTATTATTCATAACCTGAGTAAAGTTTTCCATTATGGTGATAAAATGATCAACACCAGTTGCATCACTAGATCCACTATAATAATATTCAGTAGGAGTTCAATCCCTTCATGGATTTTGTGGGTTGATATGGTTTAAATTCCTTTCAATAGGTTACATTTCTAAATAATGGCATATAGTTGATTAGTTTATGAATATCAATACATAATTACAAACTTTTCAAACAATTAACTTAAATTGAACAGTTTATGGATATAATCATTAATCACAAAAATGTTTTCATTGAGGAAGTATATACCCATAAACCATTTATGGTGGTTTTTAAAGAAAATTACTATTATCCTAAGCATATCCCCTAGGACTGTCATAACCAAGAGTGCAGCAAGTCCCGTTGTCATGCACCTGTTCCCGCTCAAGTCTTTCTCAAAGAGGTGTTTTTGGTTTTTACCCCAACGTACATCTGTTCCAGAGCCACCTCTACCTACTCATATCGAGATATGTATTTATTTCTTGGAAAACTCACAAAATCTCTACAATACCAAATTTCTAGGAAGTTCTTCTATACTAATCCTCAAAGTCTATCTTAGGGTAGTGTTCTCTAATCAGATTTTATCTAAATCATGTTTCCATGGTTTGAACTAAACATACTCTTATTCCCACTATAATTCCATAACCCTTGTTACCTAGAGTTAGTTCTTTATTACATAACATTGACATTATATAAGGAATCATGTCTGGAAAGACCGATCAGATTAGTAGCATTGGAAGTACTAGATACATTCATAAGTTTTACATTATATCTTGAAATAAAAACATCAACAACATTTTTCCCCTTTGAACCCACTTATATCCTAATCTTATCCCTATAGGTCAACCATTAAATACATCTTCACATCCTGGAAAAAATAAAACATGGACAGGGGTGAGCTCAGAGGCTCAGTAAAGAAAATAATATAGCAGAATTTAAATAAATAAGTATAAACATTTAAGGAAATGTATAATACTAAAACAAATTAATTTTAAACATAACATCAGTATGATATGAAAAAGATAAAATAAAATAATTCCATTTACTTATTCACATTGATATTCTAATTGTCAAATAATCACATGAAATTTTTATATCCAATTTCACAATGATGGAATGCATAATGACAGACTTCATAACCCCATAGTCAAGGCCCTGTGCCAAGACTACAAATAAGATTTTCTCAAGGCCTTATTCCAAGACACTAGTTTGTCTAATCATACCTAATGGTGTATCTAGGAGCTATAGCGGTCTCCACACGTCACTTACTAAGTCAAATGTATTCCTAATACGAAATGGTTTAAACATAACATAAACATTCGTATTAAAACTAGAATACATAATGTCAATACATTATCCATAAACCATGAAAGTTATAAAAATAACACATCCACAGTCAAACACATCACAAAATATTCCTTACAATATGGATGTTTTTTATCATAATAAATCAACTTCAAATAAACTGATAATCCATCAAAGGATGTTTACATATATGAAATCAAAACATTATACCGAAAAACATATTTCTATTTTTAAATCATTTAAAAGTCATATAATTATAATATAAAATATTTATATTGGTAATATTATTTTAATCTTGTATAGGTAGCTTCATCAATGATATAATCGGAGAAAATAGCCACACCTTCCGTATAAGTTAAAAAAAATTTCCTTAATTTTGTCAAAAAGGACGTAAAGGACCTTTTTTGGATAACGACATAAAGATTCCTTTATAAAAATTTTATAAAAATTAAAACAAGTGTATAAATGACTTTAACCTATAGTCTATGAAATACTAAATTAATTTTTTGAAATATATTTTTAAAAAACATGGATGTTGATGATAAAGAGGCCACAATAGATACCTGCGTAAAAATAACCTCAGATAATAAAGAGATTGTGAAATTAACTTTTACCTTGTAATTTTCCTTAGTCGATGGTATGTTAACCTCATGTATAATAGTTAAGAAATTGTTATTAAATTATACAAGAAATATATACTTAAATATGATATCATATATGATCATATAGTATTGTTTTTTTAACAATATTTCAGTAGTATCATCGTTTCGGGTGTTAGTTGATTCATTTTCCATTATATGATTGGTAAAGTAAGCCATGTTTGTTATGGATAGGTTTTATTTTATTCATATACCGAATGATAATAAGTTCTTAAACATTATTTTTAATCATAAATTGAAAATTATTCTGGAATGATTATGATGGGGAATGAATCTCATCAGGTTCGTTGAGACGGTAATCTGTACACACGCACGAGCAACAATATCAATATATTGATGGTGAAAGAGTATATAATTGGATGGTATATCATATATACATAATCATTAACAAGATATATTTATTATTTACATCAGTTATACCCATTATTTACTTCAGTTATACTCATTATTATTCCCATACAACTAATGAAGTCTTTGAAGGACAAACTACAACACGACGTGGAGGCGGTAAGCCGTACGTATGCACATATGGTGACTTTGTCATTCATATGATGTATAGAATAAATAATATGATGTAACATTTTTATAATAATATAAAAATATATAGAGGATACTGGAGGTATTATTTTATAATGGAGACAACAAAGAAAGAGAAGTGGAAGAGGAAAGGAATGTGAAAAAGGTGATGAAATATTTAACTCTTCTTTGAGTTCTTTCTTTTAATTTGTTCAAAAGGGCGCCATAAGATGGATTTATGAACAAAGGAAGGCCTGTAGGATGAAGGGAGGAAATTTGGGAGAAAATTTGGGCAGGTTTTGGCCAAGCCAAATGGCTATGCAAGTGGAATATTAAGAGAAGGGGAAGTACCCTTTTATAAGAGAGGTGAGGGTCACATTACGAAAATATTGAAATATTATTTTATAATAAAATCATTTTTGATTTATAATGACTAAAAAATAATTTATTTTGAGGATAAGGTGGGGACGGTTCGAGAAACTCCCAACCAATAGGTTTTAGATGGGATTGTGTGACCATATTAACCTTATTTTTATATTTAACTCTTAGTTAAATATTTTGCAATTTACCATGTCTCTTTGTATTTTTATATTATATGCTTAATAAACATACTATAAAAATACATGAAAACATCAATGGGTTCATTATTAATATATATAACCTTATCTGAGTCCTTTGGACAATCCTTATATTTTTAAGAATATTATATCAATTAATAATATAGTATTTGTTTTAAAAACACAATTTTGTCAATTTCAACACTATTTAATATTTTGTTTTTGTGAAAATAACAAAAACCTGATTACATAAAAAAATTAAATAATATAACATAACATGTCATATTAATCTAGAAAATTATTGGAATTCATCTAAAGTCTCAAATTAAATTTATTTGGATATTTGTAAAATCAATTATTTTAATCATTCATTAATAAGGTAATTGTTGCATCATCATTGTGTCATAAACAAATTAAAAAATTTAATTTCTAAAAATTATAAATAAAGTACAATTATCTAGGAACATATTCTTTGGTTTCTAATTAATATTTATAGTCTAATTTATCTTATTTATAACCCAATATTAATAATGGTTTAGTTATTAATCTTTGAAATTAACTCTTTTCACTCTTCTTTAAATAAAATAATAATAAATGTCCAAATCATACCCATGTGGACCAAAGGGGGTCATATTTTATTCCTAAGTTTATTTGTTGTCAAATTATACTTATCCAATAGAATAAGGACATGTGTTAAGGCAATAATAATATAATTTTACGTTTAATTACTCTCTTTACTTTTAACCGTGGTAAATAAAAGTATAAAGTTAATATTCACCAAAAATTATTTTTAACTTTTTGAACAGAATTTTACAAACAGTTGTCAACCGTGCCTCTAGAAGTTTTGAAATTCATCTCAAAGAAGTTGTAAAATTATGTTTTATGCAAATTTGAAAACGCTCTAAGGATGTGGATATAAGATGGTAAAGAGTTTATTAAATTTTTTATATATTTAAGATTATTAAAAAATTACTCCAATGTATTAAATTGAAATTATATAGATTTTATGTATCTATTTTGACCTAAAATAAATTTAAATAAAACTAATTAATTATTTGAATAAAAAAAAATTTTAACCAATAACACTGTGTTTTTCACTTTTCATAAAAAATTTTCTGTTTTTAGAAAAATAACAAAAATTCAACCTAAGATATTTTCGATATTTCAAATTCTAAAATGAATTCCATTTGGAAAAATAAAATTTATAAAATTTCAAAGAGTGGTTATTACCTTTCATAATGGCATGTTTTATTGTTCATAGTGTGTCAGAATCTCGATGTTGCGTACATTGCAATCTATTGCATTATTCAAAGGAAAATGTATCGTAGAAGATTGGGGTGTTACATTAAGGATGCATTATATTTTTAGTTGAGAATGGGTATCATCCACCTCTTCCTAAAATTACATATTTATCTATTTAAAGACCAATAATAACACCTTAATTATTTCTAGAAAATATTATCCACCATGAAAATATAATGCATGGATAAGAACCAAATCAGATTTATGGATTTATTATTCTCTATCAATAGTATAACCAAAAACATATTATAGGATTTCTTATACCACTATTGGGTGTAATAAAAACCATAAATGAATATTTTTTTAGATTTTTTTCTATACCTCTCATATGAAATCAATTTGAAAATAAATCATTTTCATCATGAAATCACAAAAGGATCATATTTCAGAATAGTGGCAGTGAATATAGATATTTTGAACTAGTCTAACACAATACTATACTAATGATAATTTATAAATTTTGTTCTTATATGTTGTACTTTTTCCAATTATTTAGGGTGTGATTGATAGTGTGGTTGGTGGTGATTTAATTAATAAACTAAATCACTTGGAATGTTATATGAAATATAGAGAAATATTCATAAAAATTTTCTATATGATCTATAACAACCTGTATATTAATATATGAGATAAAAAATTTCGTAAAAAAATAAATGGTGGACTTTAAACCTGATCATATAAATACCCAAAGAAATAAATTAAAATAGATTAAGGGAATTCACAACCAAAAATTATCCTACCGATTCATTGTATTTTTTTATATATATCTGGTTAACCAATCCATACTCCCTAATTTGTACAATAATTTTATTCAAGTGTCACTTTCAATGTCCACCACCATTCAATCAGGAAATGTTTCATAATAATCTTATACAGGTCTGCTCGGGATAGTAACAATATCAACATGGGGGCCACTCTATAAAACATAATAAATCTTATTACGACTATGTCAATGTTCTTTTAAAGGTAATTCTTTGGTCAAAGACCAAAGAACCATTTATTAATTAAAGTAAGAAAACTTTACAGATGAAGAAAAGATGGTATTATTTTAAAATCTCTATCAAAAAGATGAAATAAATCAGCTGGCATGATATTCGTCCAAGTCATGTTCTGATGAACACCTTTGTTGGCAAGGGCATCAGCAACAACATTTTCTTCACCGAAGGCATTAGTAGCCATGTAGTCAATCCCATGGAGCGATTTCAGGAAATTCATCCAGAGAGTAGTAAGCAGCCAGGTGAGATTAATAACATCAGTCCAAATGGCATGGAAAATGGTGGTAGAATCACTTTCAATCCAAATCTTTCTCCATACTCTTCAAAGCGAGAAATTCACTGTATGGATGTCTCCCAGCATTTCAGCTTCCAAAGATGAAGAAAGACCACATCCAGTAAACAACAAAATAGTAAATTTTTCAATAATAGAATCATATAGTACTACATAATAAAATAATTGTGTAAATAAAATGAATGGTAATTAAATAACATACAACAATGCTTATTTTATAATGTTGGTATTATGGAAATTGAAGATATATTACACTTCATTGTGGTGGAGTTCTATCTCTAAAAAATATTATACAAATGAGAAATATCAACATGGGGTATTTATTAACCTTCTATGATCTCTCTATATCAATCAATATTATAATGATTCAAGTGAATATTTATGAATTTACATGGTAAATATTTATTTCCAATATCTGTATTTATTCAAATTTACCACTTATTTTACAATTAATAATTGAACTATTTAAGAAATATTCTAAATATTAAATTAATTAATAACATCCTGATATATTTAAAATAATTAAATTTATAATCCTGGTTAATAATATGGTGAATCATATTCCTTGATTTATAATTTTATTTAAATAACATTGTATCCATCAATTTTGTTTTTGTTGGAAAAGGTTTGTAAGCATGTGTAGATATTTCACAGTATTGATTCAACAAAAAATTACTACATATTAAATGATAAAACATTATTATCTACTAAATTAAGTAAATGTGAGTTTATTCTATAGTTGTTATATATGATCCTGATGTGTTTGTTAATAAGAAATCGTAATGTATTTTCTATCAATTATAAGATAGAAAGATTATTAACATTGTAATAATAGTTTAATTAATGAATCAGAGTATAACTCACACAACTAGTATGTGGGAGGATGTGTTATACATGTTGAATAATCATGTGGTACCTATAAAGCTCTATGTACAACAAATAGATGATGGTAATGTACAAGAAAATACACTTCTAACTCTTAGGAGTAAATTTCTATAAATTCAAAAAATAATCATTAATAAAATTAATAGAATGTCATCCATGTAATTCAGTGATGATATTTTATATTTCCTCATTATAGATGAAATAAAACACACCACATTGGCGAACATCACCCTCATTTATTTTTTTATTATTTTTCCCCGTAAACGATGAAATTTTTTATTCATGTTTTTACCTAGTCTCTTCATTTTTCATGCTTTTAAATATTTTGTTTAATTATTAATTGCTATAATATTTCATTATTGCTGAAAAATTCCATTTATGTAAGTATATTCTGTTATTCTTACATTTTGTGAGTTAGGAAACCATTAGAGATTTTAAAAAATCATTTTTTTCTGTTCGATTAAAGATAGAAATAGTGATAAAACATATTCTATATAGGAAATATTTCCATAAAATAATCAACCATTATTCCCAAATAATCTTGTAATGAATTGAAAAATCTTCTATAAAATATAAAATATTCATATCTTGAGTGGTTCAATATTGTTCTACTCCTAAAATCCAAAAAAAAATTATTCCATATAACTAATTAAAAATATTTTACCTTTTTATATCAAGTAAAAAAGATGATGGGATAGATATTTCATGGTTTCATAGGTTTTATCCCATCTATATGCACGTGTAAAATTTATTGTGGGGATGTGTCTAAACCTTTAATGAAATTAAAATTTTAGATAAAATAGGAATTTCAACACATTAATCAAAATGAAAAAAGATAAATATTATTTCCTAGGATGGTATGCCCTATATATGATATTAATTGAGTTACTATTAAAAATAATTCAAGAAAGGAAAATATTTTTGTTTATTAAAATAATGATAATTAATTGGTTCCAATTCAAATGAAAAATTTCTGAAATATTGAAAAAGAATCATGAATGACTATTCAATTCATTTAAAATATCTAGTATACATTAAATTTTATTAATTAAATGATATTGATATTTTTGGGTATTTATCATAATTATTTTCTTGGATGATTTTATATTTATATAACCATAGATATTAATGAAAATAAAAAAATTTAATGTTTATTTAGTTTATTTTACATTGGGGTTTTTCACTTACGTTAATAAATGTACTTCTTAATGTTTTATGGTTTTTATTTTCTCATATTACCTATATTATTTCATGAATGATGTCACTATATATTAATTATATTTTCAGTAATGTTTATTTGAATTCAATTATTTAATTTATAGATGTATTGAATGTAAACTTATTTAAAATTATCAGAAATATAATTTTATAATATATGTATGCATATAATTCTTTCATACTTTTTATATAGGGGACTATTTGTTTGAAAATTATAAATTTATTTTATTTAATTATTATAATACATTAATTATTTTTATTAGTTTCATTCATTTTTTATATATACTAGTTTTATCATTAATAAATTGCTAATTTTTGTAAAATTTTGTCCCATTATATATGTTTTTGAAAAAATATGGGAACATTTTTTTAATGAGAATTATTAAATATCAGTTGATGGAAGAAAAGTGTCTCACTTTCAATTAATTATCCAACCCATAAGGTAGAATATACAATTTTAAATCATATTTCATGCATCCAACAATGCAGTTGGAATTTCCCTTTTAAAAAAGGGAATACTTTTCCCCTCATTTTAACACATATACAACACTCAATTATGAACTATACTAAGAAAATTATACTAAAACAAAAATGGAATTATTTCTTATAATATTTTATTTGGTATATTTTAATTCTAATCTCACTAGGTATGAATTTTTTTAGTTTTTTGATAATACTGTAATTAAATATTTGATGAAGAATTGTGATGATTAACCTTGTTCTATTTTTTTTATTCTTCTACTCAATGTGTTTTATATAAATATTTACGATAATCATGAATTGAAAAATTTATTTACAGACCATATTTGCCACATTTTTCATGACCTATACATTTTACTATCCTATAAAATGACTATTTAGAAACCTTCCCTGAATATTATATCTAATTATTTTATGATACAATCCCATGGTTTATTGATTTATTATAAAATTTTGTTACTTAATGGGAACCTCTTGGATTAAATAAATAATAATTTATTATGAAATATATTTTGGATGTCCCATATTTATGAATAATTAATAATAAAAAAGTCATTAAAATATATTTTCCGGATCAATATTTTTCATATTTCGTTACGTTATTATATTTCCTTACATGTAAGGTCCACTTTGGTCCCTATTGAAGTATAAGATGGTTCCTAGGATTTGGTCTTTCTGACCATTATTATATTGACATTATCATCATTTTTTAAGGAACATGTAGTTTCTAAATTTATTATATACCACTATAAGAGGAATAAATATCCATAGAAACTCATGATTGATTATGATATATATTATTGACAGTGTATTATCTTCATGTGACTATTTTTTAGTTAATATATATTAATTATTGGGGTGATGAGGTCCAATATTTTTTTGGTTTTATTTATAATCATTCATTATTAGTAACTAGTGACCCCACATTTCAGATCAATGTATATATGAACACTTGTATTTGCATGTGGTTTCAAATATTTTTCTTATAACATATCATCCTAATATCAATAATAAAAACAAGTTTTTCAAATAGGTCTATAAAGTTAAATATTGGAAATAACATTTTATACCAATCCGAATGACTTGAGATATCAATTTACTGAATTATTGTGGGGATTTAGTAAATCTATTAAAAAAATATATTGGGATTTATCCAAATTAATTTTATCCTATAAATATTATCAAATTTAATTTAATTTTAATCACCCTATATATTATTACAAAATACAATAAAACATAAATCTCTCATATTCATGTACACTTCGAAAATTAAAAAATCAAATTTATGAGAAGAACTATATGATGTATGAATAAAATAAAATATTTTCTCATTACAGAAAGATAAATTATAATGATTTAAACATGGATGTGAAATTCCTAATCTAAAACTAAAAGATTGTGTTCATTCTAGATAAACATAATTTTTATTGGTGGGTTTATTTATATATTTATTGATGTTTTTTAATATTGGTTTTTTCATTTAATTAATGAATTGGATAATTAATTCACCATGAAAATTGATAAATATTTAGGTCCTTCAATCAAGATTTCAATTATTTTTTAGTGGTGTAAGTCTCCTAAAAATAAGAAAATTATATGTGATTATATCTATTTATACCCTTTTTTAACACTTCTCTGTTGATTACATGTATAAAAAAATTTATTCAAATATAAATTGAGACTTATTGATTATATTTAAACAATAAAGTGTAGGGAATGTATTGATATAATGTATGTAGTTATTTTAATTGATACCTTATCAATTTCAAAAAGTATTATAATAAAAATTTATATATATTATTTTCAAATATATAAATACACAGAAAAAAAAAAATCATGGGTACTTTGGTGAATAAAAAAGGAGGTAATATTGATTTATTAAAAAAATGAGTTATTGTAAATGATCTGAAAAATAAATTCTAATTTAAAGTATTTTAATACCCATAAAATTGTAATTGAAGGAATTAATTTCTTGTTAGTGTTTGTTTTTGATACATGTGTGTGTGACTAAATATTTGGTTAATATTTAGTGTATAAATAAATATAAACAATGTTTTTAATTATTTAAAATTCATTATAAAAACTTTGTTTCGTTTAACCTCAACATATCATAGTTTTTTTAATTCAATATAATCTATAATAATTCTTTTTAAAAAAATATATATAAACTAATGGTATATTAAAATGGTTTTCCACCATTTTGTATTTAAGTAATTTCTTACAAATAAACCAAATAAACCAATTCATGATAACCAATAAACCTAAATTGTTTCACCAATTAAATTAATAATAATAATAAATAATTAAATAAAGAGGTAAGTGAACAAATGAACAACATATGGGGAAATATTTATCAAGAGCTTGAGGTTTGACATATAAGAATGCTTATTTGAGTCATTTTTGAAATAAAAGTTGAATTTGTAAGATATGTTTAGTGGAATGAGTATGGTCAATTTAATTTTATTTTAATAATATGAATATACTGTATATATTTGGGGATATATAGAAATAGTGATCACACCTATAGAAAACAATGAGTTTTAGATGATATATATAATTTATGTATAATATTTATAGGAGGAAATAGTGTTTTTTCTTGATATATCATTATTCCTGAAAAGTTTATAAACCACTATAACCATAATTAATATTTTAGTATTTTACTTGTTAAATTTATTAGTTTAAAAAATTTAAAATATAGAATTTTATTAGAAACATGGTTTTCCTTTAATGTAAAGGGATTTTGGTCTGCGTTTTTTGTAATCCACACCAAGTTGATCAATGAGTTTTCTAGAAAAGTGATCAAATAGGAATGGGTTTTTTAATGAATAGGTTTTAGAAAGGTGAGTTTCATACATTCTTTCTTGGTTGATGGTGTTCTTCATGACTATGAGAAGTGGAGGATCTGAAATGTGCGATGAGTTAAAGGTGATTTGTGTGACTACGACATGTCTCACTAGGGCTTTGTGAATGTAGGAGTTTCAAAACAATGATTTCAAAAGATCTATAAAATCTATAAAAATATATGGAACAATGTGAATGGCCCCACCTATAAAAATAAGGCTACCCACTATATTAAAAATGAAAATAATCAGAGAAAATATGGAGTCACTATGATTTCACAATATTAGGGAGCTCTACGAATCATGATTTCTATAAGATCATGAGCTTCATGAGAAATATTTATTTCATTATTGATGAAAATTATTCTATGTAATGGGTTTTTATCTATTATTGGGTATTCTGGGATGGATCAGTGAGCTTCTAAAGGCATTTTGTTCCATGAAAATATTTTCCTTCATGATGCTTCTGAGCTTTGCGAAGGAGCACCATGAAAAAATTTTCAGAACATCATGTTTAAGTAAATAGTTCTTTCAGAGTTCATAAAATAAGGTCTATGGTGTATGAAGATTCTCTCTCACATTAGGGATAACGAATTTAATGTCAACCTACTAACGCGACCTTTATGTCAATAAGCTAAGTAAGACCTCTCCAAGGGGAGTTGACAGAAGTTGAGGGACACATTATTAAATCCCTAAATTCTTATAATGGTGGTGTTCCTAAAACAAATTTATTATATATGGAATTTTTTATTACACAACTATTGGATATTAGTAAATTTATAATGACTAACACATTTATAGCATATGATCCTTGTACAAGACTTTATTGGTGAACCATGTAAAACTATTGTATTGTCTTTATGGATGTGAATATTTAAATTTCTATACATTACAATCAAACAGTTCTAAAAGGTTTCTAAAAACATCAGAACATGATCTGTCACTTCTAAAGAAAAATTTGAGACCCTTATTGAACCCTTCCCTATTAGGGAGTTTCAATGTCCTTCAATGATTGGCTGAATTGATCATATCTAAATTTTGATCCATTTGTATATACTTAACCCAATTATGTAAGCTCAATTAGTATATTTCTTATTAGTTAAATGTATATGTGTAGAGGGGAAAATATGAGTGAATTTTAGACATATAATTTAATATCTATCATATGTGAATAATTACATTGAATGGGTAATTTTATTTTTAATTTTTCTTGAACATTAAAAAATAAGACTTTTTCTCTAAGATACCCTATAAGATATTGGTCTTGTATTTTTATTAATAAAAAAATATATTAATAAAAATTGAAAAATTTATTCTTTTTGGGTTTATATATTTATTTTTATATAAATTATTAAAAATAATAAATATATGTAACCAAGAATATAAGGCCTGATGATAGCATTCTAAATTAAGAAATTATGGATGGACATAAATAACCCAACAATATTAATTTGTCCATAAGTCAATATAATGAAATCATAATTGGATGATTATAACACAATTTCAAAAAATGTACTCTATAATCCCAGTTTAATGAAATATAATATTGGGATTCAACCATTATGTTGATTATTCATGGATTAACATTAAGGTTATAAATTTCTTATGGATAAATCACAAACCCCTCACAGATCATTGACATATTTTGGATCCCACATATAGTATTTATAATTTAAAAAATACATTTTTCATTTACAGTAGTTTATCATCCAATGAGAGTTAAATTATATATTATGAGGTATTATTTATTCATTTTTTATCCCTTATTTCTCGTGATATTCTATACTTATAGGGGTTAATAAAAGTACTATACTAGGATGTAATATTGTGATCCATATTACTAATAGTTGGAATGCTGATTTATTTCATAAGTTGTGACATATTTTTATTCATTTGTTATGTTTATATATTTTCAACTAGTATGGTCATATATAAATGTAAGAAACACAAATCATTATACTTTAATTCACAATTAATATTGAGTGATATTTTGAACCTATTAAAATCATATAGCACAATTATTATTTCATGATGTTCAAAATAAATATATTGGTTGATAAAGTAAAAAATAATAATTCAAATTAAATAGATTTATTCAAATTAAAAAATCAAATAAAATTTGAAACTAATGAATTTTTCATATGATTCCTTGGTAACATTGAATTATGAAAGTAGAAAAAAATAAATCGATTCTCAAATGATTTTAGTGAATTTATTTATATTTCAATTAAATCCATAGAAGTTATCTTACTAAGAACATGTATATCATACTAGTTATGTTGGGTATTTTTCAAGTAATTAATGATATTTCCATTATCCCTTGATAGTGACGACAACTAAGCATAAACGGATTCTTATATTAGTTAATTTTGATTTCTCAATGTAACCCATTTACATTAAAAACATTTTCAATAATTCTGCATAGATCAAAACTCTCATGTTACTTCATCACCTCTAAAATTCACAGAGTATCAAGAAATTATAATTGATTATTTTTTCACTTCCTCCAAAAATAAAATTTGGTTTTCAATACTTGAAACCTATTGAATCGAAATTAATTTTTGCACACTCGCAGAAGAAATCAAGCATATAACCAATGATTCTATTAATGATGAAACACATTTTACTATAAAAGTTTATTTTTGTATTTCTACAAATATTATATCTGTATTGTTTCATATTACATCATATTAATGAGGGTAGTTGATCAACATTTTTTTAAGTAGTGTTAATTTTTTACACCAAGAAGATTAAATCAATTCTGGTTGAGAAGACTGCAAACATATTTAAAATTTTCTCTTTCCTAATAAATATTTTTTCAATTATAATATGATTTCACTTCATTGTATTCAATAAAAAAATATTCTTTGATTATAATTATAGATTTTATCATTAATTACCAATCGAAATCAAATTTTTTGGTTAATGGGAATATATGTTTCACTAGAAATGATTATCCAGAAATATTAACGGGAATGGGATGTTGGATAATATTAAATGGTACAAGTTTTATAGATTTTATTTATTTATTATTGAAAAAATTGTTTCTTGAGTTCATAGAGTCAGGTAAATATTTTAAAAATTTAATGGTGCTTTTTAGGTATACAAGAATATTTATTAACAATTTCATTGGATTGCCATTAAATACGGATAATGAATTTGTATATGACTATTTTTTACAAGAAAATTTGATTTATATATCATTTCTTGAAGTCTAATAAAATATAATTTTAGATATAAAGACATAATTAGATGAATTGGAGAAGAAAATATTTATTTAAATGGTTTTATAACCTTAAAAAACATTAGAGTTGTTTTATGAAAAGAATATATATATTAAAGGGTTCTGTATTTAAAAAAAATTAGGTGAAAATAAAGAATAAATAACCCTTATGAAATATGTATGTTTTATTTTATGATTTAAAATGTTCTTAATTGTTTTTCAAAATTAAATTTTAGTCTATGTGCCATCGGTTGAGGGAAACATGGAAGGATATACAAAATTATTCTTTTTGTAGTTGGTATATCTATAATGAGTTCTCGGACATGCCTTTCAATTTCATGAATAGTATTTTAGTGTTCATATTATTTATTAAATGAGTATTCAAGTGGTTTTTTGATATATATTTTTTAGTATTTATTTTTTCATATTGATTTATTCAATATTGAATTCATAACTTGAGAAACAATTTTTTTATTTTTCATGAGATAAATATTTATTCTAAATTTTATAGATTCCTCATTCTAAATCAAGAGGTAATGTTCCTAGGATGAATTTTTTTCAAATAATGTCATTTCAAGGAATAATGATAATGTAAATTCTATGATTATTTAAGAAAGGCCAAATAATTTCATTGTATTCAACATTACTCTTATATTATATGGATATTATAAGAGATGTTATTGTTATTTATCTATTTTTTCATTTCTTTTGAAGACATTGAATTAAATGAAAATAGATATTATATGTTAAATAAATATGTTATGAAGAATTTAAGGAGTTAAAAATAAGGATTACTTCAATGATCGTTCTTTTTAATCTGATCCAGACATTTCATACATAAATATTAAATCATATTAGATGAATATTCATTACAAATCATAATGATCTATGTCAGAATCATAATTTTTTTATGTATTTTGAATCTATTCTACAAAAAATATTGGTCCATAAAACATAAATGCATTATATAATTAGTTTCTTCATAGTGAACACCCTCATCAAGAATATCATACATAAAAAATTATTCATATCTTTGAGAAAAAGAAACATAATAAAGTGTGGATTTATATGCTCATTGTGCGTAACCAAGCATCACATGATTGATCATTTATGTAGAATTTGAGAATAAGTGTATTAGACCATTAACATAATATTTTTAATCCCTACTATAAAATTAATATATCATAATCACGATTCCTAGAAAAACATTTACCAGCTCAAAATTCTTGAATCATAATGGAGTAAAAGAACAAGATCCATGAGATTATAATATAACAATAATGTCATATCATAAAATATTTTCATAAACTATGGAATAGTCATAATTATATAAGTACTCATTCAATACTACTACCAAGACATTCAACACATGTATTTATTTATATTACTACCCATGTAACTACTTCAATCTTGTTATATCCTCCCATGTACCCCTGCTCAAGCTTGGGATAACCTCCCATGTACTGTCTTTTTGGATTTTGATATGCTCCATGTAACATTTTTTGGATATAGGATAACCTCCCATATACCATTTTAGGTAGAAAAAAATTAATCTTTACCCAATGAATTAGAGGGTTTTAAAGGACCCACCGTTATCTATCTTATGTTATTACCATCAATCTTTTTCAATACATAACAACATGTACTTTTTTTAATGGAAATACCTTTTACAATACAATAATCCTTTAATTTTTATGCAACATGTTCAAGATAAAATTTATAATAACATAACTAGTGGAAAATAAAATATATTTAATAAATATTTCCTCACTATAACCATAAACTCTCTTGAAAAATAATAATGGTGGTATTATAGAATCATATCCCAAATGATGAATAAGTAACATCAAAGACATCATTAGAGATAAAAAAATTCATTTAAAAGATAATTATACCATTTCTTTTTGAATATACACATTCCATTTTGAAATCACTTATTTGAAATCATACAATTTCTAATATATTAGTGAAAAACATTTATTTAATATATACTCTTTCAAGTTTTAATGTAAACATAAAATTATTAATTATTCATGATGGTGAGAAATTTTATAATGTCATGTTTGTTAAACTGATTATTTCTTTCACATTTTTGTTAAAGACTCAAAAGTTCCAAATTTAGAAAATGATATGAATATTACCCTAAAACATTTTTATATAAAGTAAAACATGGGTAAAAATGAATTTCAAAATTAATTAGAATAATATTAAAAAAATTTATTAAATAATTTTAATGGAAACATGGAAATAGAAGGAAAAATTCCATAACCAAATAGTAAAACAAAGTCATTTTTCCTTAAAATAATTATTTTTATCTCTTGAGTATTTAATGATGGAAAAATAAAAGGAGGACATTTAATCCATATAAATAAACAAATAAGAAAAAATTCATAATGTTTAAGATTTATATATAATATAATTCCATCCATATAAATGTAATCATTAACAATCCTGGTAAAAATAAAATTGAAATGTAAAACCCATACTACTTTTATAACATTTTAATCATAATACCTTCGAAATAAATAACATCAAATGAAACATTAAATACCCGGAATACAATAATATTAAATATAAAAAATTTATAATGGGTAGTATATAAACCTCATAAACATAAATTGTTATATAATATCAAACATGTCTCAATAAAATAATATTGAGTTAATGAACCCCTATAGAATTACTAATCTCTGAATCAATACCTACTAAAGAGTGAAGAAAATATGGATTTGTAAATAAATAATATTTACATGAAAAGAATCATAATTTATTTAAGTAGGTATTATCTACACAATATAAAGGATTAAATTTGTGAATATGGAATATGTATCCTAGAAATAAAGTTATGATGGGAAACACTAATCTCACATCGGACACTCTTCTTAAGTGCTCTGAAATCATCATATTCAGTAGACCTCTTTTATATCCCTATTAGTGACCCATGAAAAGGTTTCATAAGAATAAAAACATATATAATTCCTATATATTAATTTTTTTATGATATTTGGATTGGATTTTTTTTACATATGTTGGATCAAGGTGCTATAGAGAGGAGAGATTTTGGGTGTCCTTTTAGAATGTATAGTGAAGACACAATTGGAATTAGATAAAAGATTAAAATTAAATAAATTCATTTTCATGAGAAATAGGAATAAAGATTCAAAAAAATATATGATAGGTTATGGATGAAATCCCATCAACTAATAAAACTTTTATATTTTTATATGGAAATTTAAATATTATATTTTCATTTGACATAACATTAAAAAAATTTAATCTTAACCGTGAAATAAATTTTTTAGTGCTAATGGGTTTAAATTTATTTCTTTGGTAACAATTGGTATATAAATGGTCTAAGGATTAAATTTTAGACCACTTAAAATTTTTCTTGTCCCCTTAAATATTTTTTATTATTATTAAATAATTTAATAAAATATTATTTATTATAAAATATCATTAGTGTAATTTTTGGGACATTCGTCTAATTTGAATTTATTGATTGGAATATGTAAACGTATTTTTCATATATACCCATACACCATCACTAATATATTACAATTCCATATAAAATTCAAAGAACACACCAATTCATAAAAATATTAATTTTAATTTTTTTATATCATTTTATAAATTTTTCTACTCCATGAACAAGCATTGTGTCATTGTTTTCCAAAAATTTGAGGTAATTATTCTATAACTAAAAATTAAAAATAAATTATTATCCAAAAAATATTAATATGTAAAATAAACAATTATAATTGGCTATAAATTCTTTTTATCATCTTTAAAAAAATTATATTTTTTTAAAAAGAAGTAGAGTGACATTTTGTTTTTTTTTTCAATGTAAAATAATAAATAAGTCATTATTAAAGGAACAAATGGAACCAAATTACAATAACCTGTAATCTTTAGTTATTATAGTTAATCTAAATTTATTAAATACATTAATGGAATGTTTTAAGGTAATTTTAAACAGTTTTATCATAGGTTTTACCATATTTTACACATTTTACCCTACTTAGGTGACAAATATTTACCACGGTTAAAATTCAAAATGAAAAAATTTAAAGTGTCATATTTAGAAATTTTAACCCCCTAATTCTAAATGGGGTGTCTAGTTTTCAAACTCCATTTTTTATAAATTTAAAAAATTAATTTCAATATACATTCATTAAATAAAAAAGTAAAAATAATTTTATAAAAATGTATTTTTAAGGCTAAAAATTAATTATATGAAAATGTAGAATTTTTTTTATCAAACTGAATTAATAAAATAATTCAGAAAAAATGGATCAAATTTCAATTTTGGACCAAATCCAAATATCGAATGGTACTTCTAAATTTCTGTATTTAATGAAACGAAATGATAGTATTTGAAAAATTTATATGTCTCACTATTTACTAAAAAATAAATTATTTCAAAAAAATCCACTATTTCAACCAAATTGTATTTTTATATGATGATATAAAATATTTTTTTTTGTTTTATAAAATAAAATATTTTAATTTTTTAGTAATTGATTATAATATTTACTCACTAAAATAAACAAATTCTACTTCTGAATAAAACATATTTTTGAAGCCTAAAATGTGTTTACTAATTATTAAGTACATATTTAATACTCATTAATCAATTCATTTTATTTATTAATATCTTTTAAAACTATTTTTTCTAATGTTTTTATTCTTAATAATACTTGTAAATTCAATAAATAGGGTATAATATATCACCTTTCACTTTAATATCAACATGGTGTGTCGACCATGAATTCAGTCACATAAAATTTATTTAAAAAGAAAAATATTATAAAATCAAAGGTTGTTACATTCTAGCCAACAAATAAGTTTGCCACATGAAATTTTAATTATCACTTGCTAAAATTAGTGTATCATGAAATAGTAATAAAATATAATGTATATTCTATCCTGATAACCAATATCTATGTCATATATTCGAAATATAGTCTTTCCTTATAATGTATTTATAAAAAAAAAATATGAATCATTATAAGACTCATTGGTTTCAAAAGGAATACCTTTATAATTGATGGATACTTCCCACAAAATACGGGACATATTTATCTTGATCTAACTTGAGTTGAGGAAATAATTTACCATCAAGGCTGAGAAAACGAGATAAAATGATTTCTTGATTGCTTTTTATTTTATATGATCATTTTTTTTGTTTTGGATATGATCCATCACATTTTCTTTCTCATATCCTAATCCTAAAAATTAATAATCAAGTTTATTTTCATATTTAGAATGAACTATTATTATCTTTTCTTAAACCATAATATCCATTGAACAATAATAATTTATTCTTTTTATCTCTAGATATTTACTAAAATAATAGTTCTCACATGATATCCAATGTTGACAAATATGCATATGATGGAATAATACATTAATATCCAAAAACAAAAAAACAATAATAAATGATCACCATAAACCATTCTATAAATAAGTAACCATAATAATCCTCAAAAATATATCAAAGAAAATACAAAAACAAAAAATTAAATATATTTTATCACATATTATTTCAAAGATAAAATCTATCATTTACCCTTGAACAACATAATTTATCTCATAAACCTTTTCTAAAATATCCTGAATCATCATAAAACATCAATAAATCTGTATTACAAAATATAATTTCCCCATATTAAATCCTCAAATTATTTTTACCTTTATCATATAAAATAAAATATATAGTGTTCTACTTAAATATTATCATTAAATATTTTTTATCTATATCAATCATTAATCCCATAGTAATCTATAAAGTGATGATATATTCAAAAAAATATATTAACTCTTTTATCACAAAGGACAATAATTATCACAGAAATTAATTATCATATTAACCCTAAAGGTTATCAATAAAAGTTATCCTATTATAATAGTTAGTGATCTATACCCAACTAAATATTACTTTTCAATTTCCATTTCACATATACTAATAGATATGAATGATGTATCCTTATAATTGTAGTTTAGAAATGTTTTTTGTCCACTAATTAAATGGAAATATCGATAGATTATTTTCCATATCAGAAGGTTATATAAAACCTTATTCTATAATTAGAACCTCGATATACTATGTCATTAATCATAAACTAATGTCATATGTTCTAGATACATTATACTAACAGGGCACAGTTGATGTCAAACCATTAGGTGTTGGGGACTCATAAGCATTGATGCTTCTTCTCATGAAGATCTCTCTTGGTGATATCTATTAAGTTATATCATGGTAGTAAACCCTCAAATAGTAACATCACATGTTTTGTGTTTTATTAGATATTCATATCTAAGCACATGTGTGTTACCATCCCAAATTTAGATAATTATCAATTAGTGATATCTAATTGTTTAGGATGATGCAATGAAAAAAACCGAGATAATGAAATTGTGGTGTTGTTGCTTATGTTGGGGGAATCATTGATGGTATGTCATTGGATAAATTTTCAATATATAATATATCACTACTAATTTAAGGAAATATAATATGGGTCTATGTTGATCTAGATAATAGTACCTTGATATGTCCATCACAATGGTAATTGATGGAAAATTTGACTAATTAGATCAAAAAATAAAAATACCATAATGGGTGAGACACAAGTGCTTGTCTTTCATTGTGATATATCCAAAGACCAATAGATTATATTATATTGTATATTTTCATCAGTAGGATGTCATTTCTATGATGATTTCTTATCTCTTTACGAGCCTTGATTGTTTTCTAGAATGCACTCTTGGTCTGTGAATGGTAAAAATTTCCATTGAGATAAAGTCTAAGAGTTTCACAAATAATAGAATATTCAAGAATCATCCCAATTCTAATGAATTAGTATATAGTACATGGTGGGGCCCACCATGTTCTATGGGTATTGTACAAGGCTTGTCGATCACTAATAAATAAAAAATTAATTATTATTTTAGTACAAAATAATTTGGATGAATTTATTTATTATAATAATTCACATTTTTAAGTAACCATAATGTATAATATTAAATAAATGAATATTATTTTATTATTCTACATTCATTTCATATTACATGGAATTATGAATCGATTTAATGACAAGGTTTTATAAAGTAATATATTGAATATATATTATAATAATTTTATAAAATATAAATAATATTTATGACATAGATAGAAAATCATATTTATTTACTTACTAAATATTTAGTGGAATTTAAATATATTGGTGTTACAAAATCATTTCACTGTATTTGAACATACGATAAAAATAGTAGAGGAGAGATTTATTCTATCTACTATTCATTCATATAGACCGAGATCTTCTCTCTCCTCTTATTTCCCAGAGAGAGAAATTCTCTCCTAGGAAATTGATCTCAAACACCTTTGGCTGATCAATGGCACAAGATAATTGTTATCATAATAAAATTAAAGAGACCATTAGATCATTATACTGTTACATATAATTTTATAAATGACATGGGGGAAGATTCTCTGAGTGTGTGTGTTTGATCTAGAGGGTTTTATCATCATATACACCATTCAATAGTTTCCATCATCAAGTTATAATTGAGAATTCCTCAATTAAAATTATTTATTTGTTAATTTTATTTTATATTCATTTAATAATAAACATATTATCCTTAGACCATATCGGGGCTCATATCATCGCTGATAAGAAGTTTCATCACTCTACTGATGAAAAAATTTAAATCCTTGGTCCAACATCGTCTGCACCATGATCTATTAATGTTAATTAGTTTGAGAGTGATCACATGGATTTTAAAATCCATAAAAATTTATTTTTCTTTATATTTATGTAGAGGGTATTCATTCAGTCCTAAAAAACTGAACACACTTCGATCTGATCTAAGACGGAAATGTTATGGCCATCTGAAAAAGTATTTCTGTATAAAAATAGTTTTCTTCAGATATATTTTTTTAAGAACATATATATATATATGAAATGTGTTCCAAATGTGTTTTGGGTATTCCAATTACTTCTACTAGGTGTAAGATGATTAAAATGATGACTTTCATTTTTTTAACAACAGCTAGCTACATTATTATGACCCAACATCATATGTAATGTGAAATATATTCCACACGATCTATGGAAATATTATAATTATTTTTATTCAAATTTTCAATATAATAGGTCATGTGTAGTTTTAAAAACATATATGTATTTATTCATCATATTATATTGGAATTTGAAAAACTGGGTAGTTTTTTATTTTCTCACATATTAAAATAAATCATATATTTTTTTAAAAATTACAATTGTTTCTTTCTTCCCATTGGAGATTTCTCACAAGGGTCCCCAATGACTTCAAAAGATGAATCCTTCCTCTAAAACCCTCATAAAATCCTAGAATTTCCTCCCCATCGTGGCCCCAACCAAAGCACTGGGAATCCTCCCCTTTCACCGCCCTCCCAGTCTATCCAGATCCAACCACCATGAGCTTCACTGAAACAAGTCCAAATGTGATCGCCAAACAATTACCTCAATCATTCGCCGCTAGCCAGAGACAACATGTTGACCACATCCATTCCTCCCAATCATCGGTCTATAACCCCTCAAAAACTCCTTCACACCATTGATCCCCATCTCCTTTATGTTGCAGTCATACCAGTAAAATAATTTCCCACCATCCATCTTGGGAGGCACCATAAATCCACCATGGATCATTCTCCCACCTAATATGTGAGTTTCTATAGTGTCCACCATTTAAGGTACCTTTCTGACATCAAATAGAACTGGACGAATCGAGATGTCCCACTACTTAGTTCATGTAACACATCCAATGTTTCACAACTACCACCTCCCTATTTTCTAGATTACTGCAAGCCCACCATATAGCCTTGGAAGTTGTGATACCCACCTCATTCGGCCACTAGTTCAACAATTCTATAACCTATAACCTTCACACATACTATAAGACTAGGTACAGTCAGGTACAAACATTCATGTTTACCTATAAAAGAGTTTTCCAAGTTCACAACCCCTATTTGTCTCCCAATAGTTTTGGGACATGTATTCCCAACCCATAACAAGACTAAGAAGAACTACCTAGCCCAAAACCCCACTACATGGGGACTTCCAGATCAGGATTGGGCATGTGCAGGTTCAACATAACCCGTATTAACCATGTGTGGAGATTTAAGGCATAGGAAGTTTTTATATAATCAAAACAAAATTAATTAATAAATTAATTTATCTCAAAAAATAATATTATAATATTCCTAAAGAAATTAAATTTTCATTTTAAATGAAATTAATTTTTTTTTAATTTTTTTATATTTTGAAATAAAAATTAAATTAATAATAGGACTGAATGATAATAAAATATTTGAATAGTTTTTTTAATTTATATAATTCGACTAATTATTTTAAATTTACCTCATACAATAAATTTATAGAAATTTAGTTTTATCACACTGTTATTGTATATACCAACCAGTCATTAGATGTTGACCAACCATGTATATCTAGTTTATTTTTTAGCTATATGTGGTGATTGAAATAAAAAGTTTTTTAATTGAATATTTATGCATCATTTTTTCATACACATTGTTGAAAGGCCTAAGTGTCTAGTTTATCTGTTGTTTATTTCCATCTATATTCAACATCACCATCATGTGAGTATTTTTCATACTATGATGATGACATTGTATTTCATAGACCACCCCACGTTGGGGTGAAATCCAAATAATAAATAGACCCATTTGATGGGGAAGAGATGCATCATGAGTCAATCTACAACTCAAATATGATTCCCCTAGGTTACAATTTCTCTATTAAGATTAAATGGATTGACCAATTTTTTATGATCAAGACCAGTTGGGTATTTTATTTCCTCTATGCATTTTTTATTATATTATGAATTTTCATGAAACTAATAAATTAAATAAAATAATAAAAACTAAAATTCATGAAGACATAGTTAATGTGTTTTTTATTAATATTAAATTATTAGAATAAAAAAATAAAATGAAAAAATTTATAGAAATAGTTTACATTCATTGAAAAATATGAAAAAACCTCACAGAAATACTAAGTCACAAAAACCATCTCCCATTTGAATTTGAATAAAATTGGGTGTTTGATATTCTCTTCAGCCAATGTTGAGGGTACCTCTTACTACAAGTGATTTATTAAGAGAGTCATGGGTTGGATTAACTGAAGTAAGTATAATATAATAACTCAAATTTTGCATACTGAAACATTATTTGCATGCATTAACTAAATAACAATTATGATTTTAGAAGCTGACTGTTTATGCAATAAATCAAAGAACAATGATTTAATACCATTGGCCATTCAAATGACATCCTTGAACTCTTTAAGTAGTTGAATAACCATATATTTGAGAGAATAAGGAGAATTTAGAGGATTCATTCCACAAAACTACTCAGGTGGACTAGTATTCTTATTCAAGTATAGAGGATTTATATAATTAAATAAAATGGTGGGAGACATATAATTATTAAATTAATCAGTAATTTTTATTCCGTAATAAAAATAAAATACATTTAGTTGGATTTTATTTGTGTATTAAATTGAAATTAATACCTCAAGAACATTGTGATAATAATGAAAAAAATTCCTCAATTGGAAAGAGTTTTCAACATGTAGTACATGTGCTTTTTCAAAATACTTTGATATTGAAAATTCAAGGTGTTGGTGTCCTCAATAACTGTTAACCCACCACACTAAAAGATGTTGTTAAAAGTTCTTATAGGAGAGTCATTTATGGTGCATATGAAGGTTATTTCGTTATTCTATTTTAAATCTATGATGATAGTTATGAATACTAAATTAGGAAATGGATGATATTACATTAATCTCATATCTGAGAAGCTTGTTAGGAGAATGGGATGTGAGATATGTATTGGTGATAATTACACTGGTAATGTGTAAATATGAAAGGTATTTCATGATCTTTTGAGACATTTCATTCTTTTATATTTTTCAACAAAATACTCCAGTTTCATCTAATATTAAAGAATGAAAATTTTGGGTCACAGAATTTATTACCAACTAGATAAGGGTTTCTAAGAAATAAGAACATTTAAAAAACATTAATCATCAGTTATTATGGAGAAAAATATGAAATACAAGGGGAAATGTCTAATGGAAAGTGTCCTGCCAAGGGAACCATTACAAATTCCTTTAAAGAAAAGGGGTATTATATATGATTTTATTTAATTTTCATGTCATAAAATAAATTCCATAGAATTTGATACACAATAAACTGAATTAATGATGCAAGTAATCACTTCTTATTTAGGAATATTCATTATTTATATGTAATTTTTATTTGATACATTTTGGTTATTAAATAAAATATTATTATTACAAATATTTATTAAAATAAAAAACCATTTAAGTAAATAAATATTACTATAAGTATGGTATATTCAGAAAGATATTGTGGAAGGGTGGTCCCTGTAGGTACCCAAAGCATGAAGTACATAGACATTACATTACTTTTTCGTAATACTTAATATATAACAAAAACATACACCAAAGGATCGTAATAGTTTAGTGTCTTTTGATACTTGGAACATAATCTTCTAATCTTAGTGAATGATCTTCAACATCTCCCATAAAGATCTTCCCTTTTTTACCTAAAACCATTATTTATATCCTAGGTAAATGAAAACATATAATGGGTGGGATCCAATGCTTAGTAAGGGTAAGCATGGAAAAAATAAAACAAACCATATATATTTGAACTTCAAAACATGAACATAACGTTTAAACATCAAAATCTTGAGTTTTGCAATAAATATTGGAAGTACGTAAGGTATAGATCATCAAGGAATATAAATGATGATAAAATAGCATGGGAATAAAACATTTAATTGTGTCAAACCATTAATCACTTTATATGATTTCCAAATTAGCCAAGGCATTGCATCCAAGACCATCTTAGTGGACAAAGTCCCTTTCTGAATCGAGTTTACTCCTCGTTCTAGTCCTGTATCACTGAACCTAATTAACTCACCATTCTAGCCATGTCTATCTCTTGAGATGTAAATATTTACCCAATGCATTGGAGAGAGATATAGGTCCCACCCATCTCATAATGAAATCATTCTTACGTGTTCCACAACATAAACATAAATCATTCATCAAAACCCAAAGAATAAAATGGGTTTCATAAACATCATCCCATCATAACATAATCCATATAAAACAAATGGACCTCACTTCATCATAAGAAAATTGAAACCATGTAAATCATAGAGACATTATACTTGAAACATACACATATTAAATAATTTCAACTTATATGGAAAATGGTTTTGATAAAACACTTGAAATGATTTCTTGAGGAAAATATCCTTTCTTCTTCAAAATCATTTTCTTTTCACAAAATGCCATGAAATTTTAAAAGAAAATGATTTTTTTTGAAAATATTCATGCAATCATGTAGGGTAAGCTTCATAAAAATAAGGTTTCATAAAACCATAAAAATCTGCCCATGCCGTATAAGGTTAAATAAAACATTCTCCTTGTACTTTTAATGGAAAAGTCAAAAAGTACCATGTATGGTAAACAAAAGAAAGATTCCTTCCATAACACAAAGTAAAAGTCAAATAGGGGTAAACATTACTTTAAACATACATGGATGAATATTAAAAACTTTATGAAAAACATTTTATGGACATGGATGAAAAATATAACCCCAGTAAATACTTATGAATAAACAATCTAGGATAAGAATGAGATTGGAATAATTATCCCTTTCCTTATGTCCGATATGCTTCGTATGTATCCGAAACTCTTGTATAATGATTTAAATAATTTCATTGAATTATTAAAGAATCATATTCATTGTAATGATATCATATATGGTTCACTTGTTACTTTATATTACCCGTTCTTTTGTAAATTCATGTTAAAGTAGCGTTTTGGGAAAAATCATTTCATTTATCGTACGTGTTTCGACTTCGTGTTCTTGATATTATTACTTATACCCTGATTTAATTAATTCCAGAATGTAAAACATGATTTGTATATAATATATAGTCATCATATAAATATATAGGATAGATCGATAAATGGAATGAAATACACCGTTCATGGAGATGGTAGGCCGTACGTACGCATTAACGCTGTTTTGGTTTCCTTATTGAATTGAATGGAATTAAGTAAATGAAACATATATGTACATAAATACAGTAGAATTATTATGTGATATATATCATTATTATTCATTAAATATACATTATAATCATTCTTGAATGGTTAACATGGAGAATGAATCTCGTCGCGTCGCGGAGAAGGTAATCTGTACGTACACATGAGTGATGATATCGTTACCATAGTTATTGAATGGAATTAGAGTGGATGATATATTATATTAGAATTAGTATGATGATATAGTAACCATATATAGTTATTATTTACACAATTATTCCTATCCAGGTAAGGTGGTGGTGGAAAAAAAGATTACACCGCACCGTGGAGACGATATTCTGTACGTATGCACATGCGGTGATTTCATTTTCCGTAGGATAGATTGAAGGTGAAATGGGGTTGTTTCATATTTATAATAACATATCAGTATATTATTGACACTGATGTTATTAATTTATAATGAACCAACAAAATAAAAATATGTTGATGATGAATGAAACTTGAACGAATCGATAGAAGAGATTACTTCTTTTCGACACACCTATTGTAAGCTTCCTTTTAAGGCACTAGAGTTGGTCTTTTGAGAAGACCAGAACCTCCACAATGTTTCTAGTGAAGTAGAGAAGATAAATGGTCAGGTGTTTTCCAAGCTTGAAGGCTAAAATTGTTTTGAAGAGGAGAGGGAGTAGGTTCCCTTTTATAAGGGATGAGAGAGGCACCTTTGGAAACCTAAAAAATATTAATTTATAATAAATAAAAACCTAAATAAAAACCTCCAAAAATGACTCATATTCTAATATTAGATTAAATAGGGTTGTAATATCAGCACCCAATCAAATATAAGCATGTTGAAAAATTATTTTAAACCTTATCAATTTGATTTATCATTATTTAATTTATTTAATCTTATTTGAGGTAAAAATATTCTAAATTTTTAATTGTGATAAATAATTACTTATGTGTTGTGAATTATCCATAATTGGGTACTTTATGATATTTTAGACATTATAATTTTCAATTTATAATTTTTAAAATATTATGTGATTTTCGAACAATTTAATAATATATTATTTTTATAAAATAACAATAGTGTTAATTTTAAAACTTTTCATTAATGTGAATTTAAATAAAATCCACATAGAGAATATATTAAAAAAAATGTTTAATATATTCCTAAAATGTTATATTCATCTATAAAATTTTTTTATAATATTAATTAGTTCATATAATGTTTATTTTAATTTTTATAAAACCATTTATTTAATATTTCTCTTTATATAACAATTACTACGTCATTTTTGTATAATAATTTAATATACTTATTATTTGAAAAAAAATTAAATTTAAAATCCTATGAATAAGATAAATATAATACATTTAATAATAATATATTTATTCGAATTTATCATCTTGAAATCACAACATTTAAATTATTATATTTATTAAATTATGAAGTTGACATCTTTGACATCAATTAAAATAAAATAATGTAATTGTTCTAATCAGATTCATAAGGCTCCAAATGGTCCAAAAATAGACCCTTGGATGATTAGGGTATGGATATACTCTACCAATAATGTTTGTTAAAGTTTATGGTCTTTTTGATAGGTATTATTATCTTAATAAAAAACCATATTATTGATTTTTCACTAAATAAATAATTTCTACATCATTAATGTATAAGATTTTAAGGTAATAAAATATTTATTAAAAATTACAAATAAATTAACATGATAAATAAAAACATTTTATATTTAAAATGATTTTTTATATTAAAATTTATATTCTCTATAACTCTATATTAAAAATAATCTAATTATTAAAGTTTGAGTGAGACATTTCACTTTCTATTAAAGAAACTAAATAAAAGGTCCTAATCAAATACAAGTGGGTTCCATTAGATTCAACTTCTACCCAGGTATGATTTAGGTTAAAATATAATCATCCAATTATATTAGGACATGTTTTAGGGTAATTTAATAATATTATATTTACCCTTAACTAGCTCGATTTACCTTTAGTTATGGTAAATAAAATTCACCGTAGTTACTATTCATAATGACTAAAAATAGAAAGTATCTAATTAACATAATTTGGAAAAACTGATTCCAAATATGGAATCCATTTTTCCAAATTAAAGTCATAGAAGTTGCAGAAATTAATTTAAAATTAGTCTCGTTGTTAAGAATATGAGTTTTAAATGTTAAAACATTGCAAAAGATTGAAATGATTTTACCTATGAATTCAATGTAAAATAAATTCTAATGACATAAATTATATTAAACGATACAAATATATCCTATTTATAATTTAAAACCATACAATATTATAATTTATCCATATAAATTATTATGATGAAAAAAGTTGTTTTTAATTAAAATATAGCGTGTTTTTATTATTCATTAAAATATGAAAGTTATCAGAATAATATAAGAAATTTACCCAAAGTATATTTTTATATCCTGATTCAAAATAAGAATTTTATTTTGTCAAATTGAACTTATAAACATGTCAAAAACTAGATTTAAAGTGGGTGCTCCATTTAAAGGTGACAAACTGCATTTTTTTAAAAATACTTATTTTACTCGAAACATTTATTTTGTTCTCACATGATGTTCTAAAAAATGTGTATGATAAATAATAATATTATAATATTTAAAATTTAGTTAATATTATTCATAAAATCTAGTTCATAATAAAATTATAACAATATATCGTTGTTTAGTGAATCCTAGTATTGTATACTACATACGCTATCAAGGAAGGTCACAATTGCGGGTAATGCAATCCAAGTCAAGGCTGCGTGTAGTGAAAGATACATTTGATGTTGCGTATAACATAATAAAATCTTATTTCATTTATGCATTAAAAAAATCAATTATTAATGTTGCATAGAATAATTTCTACAAAATGAACTTGAACTTGTGTGTAACACAAGAAAAGAATATTGTTGTGTATATTGTAACCTAATACGGTGTTGCATATAGAACAAGCTAATTTTGGTATAGTGTACAACACAAGACATCAATGAAATTAAAAATAATAATTCTCATAAAATCTCAGGTTGTTACATTCTACCACCTTTAAAATGAATTTCACCCTCGAAATTCGTCGGGGATATAAATGGTTTACTAATTGAAAGTTATTTTCATAGAAAACCACATCATAAAAAGGAATACTAAAAATAAAATTTAAAAAGTGAAGTATGAACCATAACGGTTACCCAAATTAACTCATCACGGGGTTTCCACATAGGAGAACATAGGTGAAAATATGGATATGGAAGATAAATCTAACCATCAAGTTCGGATGGAGAGTGGTAGAGAACATGGATATGAAAAATCCAACAATCACAAGGCCATAAATTTTTTATGATCTAAGGAACCATATGATTCATCAGATATAAGATCACTAGGACAATATTTTTGGTTTTCAAAAACCATTCCCAAATGTTGAAATATTAGAATTAGAAGAAATACTTACCGGATTTTCATACAATCTCACTGTTGTTGGTGCCTTGAATAATTTCAACTTCATCTCTTAAAGAAATGAAGTTGAATTTGTCTTCCGTGAAGTGTTAGCAGATCATGCTATTGAATGATTAGTCATTCCATCTATCGCAAACATAAGGTTTGAAAAATTTATCTACATATTTCCATGTATGGTGAGATTAATTGTATGTGGTTCTTAAAATGGACATATACTTCATCTATCATACCGCTTAATAAAATAAAACTAGTTTCTATTAACCAGGGACTTCCTGTAGGCCAGTGATAAAGGCATGTCACACTTTGGTTATGGGTTCGATTCCCACATCCTTTTCCGACGATTGTCACCCATCTTACGGGTTATCCTTTTTCTAAAACTATTCTATTATAACATAACATAATGTTCTAGCCTTAAACAATACACTCTGATGTCTAACTTAATCTATTCCAATACATAGGATTATCAAAAATACATTTGTCCAATCTCATAGTATAAATAATATGATTACTAGAAAGGTTATCTACTAAGCATATGAATACCATCATGCTTCCCCAATATATCATAAGATATATCTTGTTGTTGGTCACATTCCAATCATGTGAATACCTTAATCGTGTATTCTCTTGAAACATGAATTACCATAGAACAATAGTGAAAACATGAATTCAGTAAAAAGTTACCTCTTTCCACATACCAAAATCCAAAATTTTCTATATTCTCAAACCATGATACCACTTTGTCCTTATATCAGTCATGAACTCAGTAATACTATTAAACATCTCGTTATCTCCTTATCCATTCATTATGTGTAAATCATATACGTTCCTAAAATATCTGAATAACCTTTCATGGTTACCGGTACCATTCATCATATACATTCAAAAACACAACGAAAGACAACAGCGTAAGAATATTTATATTTTTCTTTATTCCATAGTACCATACATTATTCTTGATAAACATACAGTCATTCTACTACCTTCTTAAACCACTTACTGAGCTTCATCATTTATTTCATCTAATATATAATTTGTACTGTCTTCATCATCATCCAAAAAAATACTACCCATATGACAATGTTTATTCTCTTCTTGAGATTTTCCCTTAGGGAATTGGTTTTCATAATTCCCATACATTCGCATTTAAAACATTTAACCATTGTTGATGTCTTAGAAATACCATTATCATTGTCCATGGTGTTATCTGAACCATTTACTTTAAAATTACTGGCTTTGTGTCCCTCTTTTCCACACCCAAACCATCTTCCAGTTCCTTTGAAACATTCTCTCGGATGCCTCTTCCCACATGATTTACCTGAGGAAAATTGAAATTTCTTTCTTCTATGATCATCATGAAACTCCATCTTTCTCTTATTTGCCGAGTCAAGAAACTTACCAAAGTTGGGATAATTGATCATATTATGAGATTGTTTATTAGGCATAATAACAATATGTGGACTTCCAGATCAAATTTCATTTGGTTTCCATTGAAGAATATCATTCCATTGTCCATCATATCCTCTATTATCATGAATTATCCTATTTCTAGCCATTTTCTAAAAACCTAAAAGAATAGTGTGAGAGGCATAAATCATAATAAAAGAGGATTACATTCATTATATAACATCTTAGTTTAAATTCTAAGATCGGTACCGTAATTCTAGGACTATAACCAATACTTATACATAACCTTAGGGACATACCTAGACATACATTAGAAATATCTCTAGAGATCTAACTAATGTTTTCGCATCCTAGTTTACAAAGGATATCTAAACCGTTCCACTAATACCAACTGTAGAGACCCAAAGCTTGACATACATAGACATTACATTACTTTTGCATAATACTTAATACATAAAAAAACAGACACCAAAGGACCGTTATAGTTTAGTGGCTTCGGAAACATATAACATAATCTTCTAATCTTGGTGAAAGATATTTAACATCTCCCATAAATACCTTCCCTTTTTTACCTAAATTTTTTTTATCCTGGGGAAAAGAAAAAATATAAAGGGTGAGCTCAAATTCTCAGTAAGGGTAAGCATGGAGAAAATAAAACAAGCCATATACATTTGAACCTCAAAACATGAACATAATGTTTAAACATCAAAATCTTGTGTTGTAAAATAAATCATGGCAGTATGTAAGGCATAGATCATAAAGGAACATCAATCATGATAAAATATCATGGGAATAAAACATTAAATTTTGGAAAACCATTAATCACATGATGTGATTTCCATAGTAGACAAGGCATCGTAGCCAAGACCATCTTAGTTGACAAAGTCCCTTTCTGAATCGAGTTCACTCCTCGTTCCAATCTTGTATCACTGAAATGGATTAACTTATCATTCCATCCATGTCTATCTAATGATATATAAATCATTAACAAATGAATTTAAGGGAGATATAGGTACCACCCATCTCATAATTAAATCATTCTTATGTGTGCCACAACATAATCATATATCATTCATCATAACCTAAAGAATAAATTGGTTTTCATAAGCATCATCCCATCATAAAATAATCCATATAAATCAAATGGATGTCATTTAATCATAAGAAAAGTTAAACCATGTAAATCATAGAGGAATTATACATGAAAAATACACATATGACAGAATTTCATCTTATATGGAAAATGGTTTTGATAAAACACTTGAAATGAATTCTTGAGGAAAATATCCTTTCTTCTTCAAAACCATTTTCTTTTAACAAAATGGCAGGAAATTTTAAAAGAAAAGGATTTTGTTCAAAATATTCATGAAATATTGTAGTGTAAGCTTCATTAAAATAAGGCATTATTAAAATTTAAAAATCTTTTCATGTCGTATAAGTTAAAAAAACATTCTCCTTGTACTTTTAACGAAAAAGTCCAAAAGTACCACTTATGGTAAACAAAAGAAAGATTCATTCCAGAACACAAAGTAAAAGCCAAAGAGGGAAAAATGACTTTAAAAAAACACGGTATAGTATTAAACACTTTATGAAAAACATTTTCTGGACATGGAAGAAAAATATAACCCCATTAAATACTTACGAATAAACAATCTCAGATAAGAACGAGATTGGAATAATTATCCCTTAAATTATGTCTGATATGATTCGTATGTATTTGAACCTCCTGTATAATGATTTAAATAATTTAATTGACTTATTAAATAATCATATTCATTGTTATGATATCATATATGGTTCACATATAACTTTATATTACCCGTTCTTTTGTAAATTCTTGTTAAAGTAGCCTTTTGGGTGAAATCGTTTCATTTATCTTATGTGTTTCAAATTGTTGTTCTTGATATTATTACTTATATCCTGATTTACATAATTCTAGAATTTAAGACATTATTTATATATAATATATATTCAGCATATAAATATATATGATAGATTGATAAATGGAATGAAATTCACCGTTCATGGAGACAGTAGGTCGTATGTATGCATGAACGATGTTTTCATTTCTTTATTGAATTCAATGGAATTAAGTAAATGAAACATATATATACATAAATCTAGTAGCCTTATTATGTCATATATATCATTATTATTCATTATATATACTTTATAATCATTATTGAATGGTTAACATGGAGAATGATTCTCATCGCGTCGTGGAGATGGTAATCCGTACATACACACGAGTGATGATATCATTTCCATAATTATTGAATTGAATTGGAGTGGATTATATAATATATTAGAATAAGTATGATGTTATGTTAACCATATATAGTTATTCTTTACACCATTATACCCATCCATGTATGGTGGTGGTGGAAAAACAGATTACACCACAGTAAGGAGACGGTATTCCGTACGTACGCATTCGTGGTGATTTCGTTTTCTGTAGGATGGATAGATAATTAAATGGGGTTATTTCATATTTATAATAACATATCATTATATTATTTATACTGATGTTATTACTTTATAATGAAAAAACTAATGAAAAAAAAGTTGAAGAAGAAAGAAACTTGAAAGAATCGGTAGAAGAGATTACCTCTTCTTCGACACACCTCTTTTAAGCTTCCTTTTAAGGCACTAGAGTTGGTCTTTTGAGTAGACAAAAACCTCCAATATTTTTATAGGGAAGTGGAGAAGAGAAATGGGAAGGGTTTTTCTGAGCTTGAATGCTCAATTTGTTTTGGAGAGGAGAGAGAGGAGGTGCCCTTTTATAAGGGAGGAGAGTGGCACCTTCGGAAACCTCAAAAATATTAATTCATAATAAATCAAACCCCACTTAAAAAACTCCAAAAATGACTCATATTATAATATTTTATTATATAGGGTTGTAATATTAGCAACCAATAAAATTTAGGGATTTTGAAAAATTATTTTAAACCTTATCAATTTGATTTATCCTTATTTAATTTAATTAATCTTATTTGTGGTAATAATATTCTAAATTTTAAATTATAATAAATAATTACATATGTGTAGTGAATTATCCATAATTGGGTACTTTATGAAATTTTAGACCATATAGTTTTTAATTATTAATTTTTAAATATTTATGTGATTTTTAAATAATTTAATAATATGTTGTTTTTATAAAATAACAATAGTGTTAATTTTGACACTATTCATATATTTGAATTTAAATAAAATCCACACAGAGGATATATTCGAAAAAATGTTCAACGGCTTCATAACATGTCATATGCATCCAGAATAGGTTTGGATAACATTAATTAGTTCATATAATTTTTATTTTAATATTTATAAAACCATTTATTTGATAATTCTCTTAATAAAACATTTACTAAATCATTTGTGTATAATCATTTAATATACTTATTAGTTGCTTAAAAATTAAAAATAAAATCCTATGATGAAGTTAAATATAATACCATCCATAATAATATTTTTTCTCTAATTTTTCATCTTAAAATAACAACATTTAAATTGTTATATTTATTAAATTATGAAGGTGAGATCATTCACATCAATTAAAATAAAATAATGCAAATGTCCTAATCGGTTTTATAAGGCTCAAAATGGTCCAAAATCGACCCTTGGATGATTAGGGTATGGATATACTCGACCAATAATGTTTGGTCATGTTTATGGTCCTTTTGATAGTTATTATTATTTTAATAAAAACTATATTATTTAGTTTTCACTAAATATATAATTTCTACATCATTAATGTATATGATTTTAAGGTAATAAAATATTTATAAAAAATTAAAAATAAATTTCCATGAAAAATAAAAACATTTTATCTTTCAAATGAGTATTTATAATCATATTTATATTCTATATAACTATATATTAAAAATCATATAATTATTAAAGTTTGAGTGGGACATTTCACTTTCCTTTAAATAAACAAAATAAAAGGTCTTAATCAAATACAAGTGGGTTCCATTAGATTCCATTTCGACCCAATTATGATTTAGGGTAAAATATAATCATTCAATTATATTAGGAAAAGTTTTAGGGTAATTTTATAATATTATATTTATCCAAAATTACCTCGATTTACCTTTAACTATGGTAAGTAAAATTTACCATAGTTACTATTCATAATGACTAAAAATAAAAATAAGATTATTAAATTAATTTGGACCTACTGATTCGAAATATGGAATCCATTTTTCCAAATTCAATTCATAGAATTTGCAGAAATTAATTTAAAATTAATCTCGTTGTTAAGTAAACGAGTTTTAAAGTTAAAACATTGCAAAATATTGATATGATTTTACCTATGAATTCAATGTAAAATCAATGATAAAGACAAAAATTATATTAAATGGTAAAAATATATTCTATTTATTCTTTAAAACTATTCAATATTATAATTTAACCATATAAATTATTACGATGAAAAGAAGTTTTTTTAATTAAAATATACGTGTGTTTACTATTCATTAAAATATGAAAGTTATCAGAATAATATAAAACTTTTATCCACAGTAAAGTTTTATATACTGATTCTAAAGAAAGAATTATATTTTGAAAAATTGAACGTATCAACATGTCAAAAACAAGATTTAATGTTGGTGTGCCATCAAAAGGTGTCTAGACTTCATTTTTTGAAAAATACTTATTTTACTCGAAAATTTTATTTTGTTCTCACACGATGTTCTAGAAAATGTGTATGATAAATAATAATGTTACAAAATTCATAATATAGATAATAATATTCATAAATTATAGTTCATAATAATATTATAACAATATACCGTTGTTTAGTGAAACCCGGTATTGCATACAACATACCTCATGGAAGGTCGCGATTATGTGTAATGCAAGCCAAGTCAATGATTCATGTAGTGCAAGATCCCTTTGTTGTTGCGTATAACATAATCAAATCTTATTTCATTTATACATTAAACAAAATCTATACTTAATGTTGTGTAGAATAATATCTACAAAATGAACTTGAACTTCTGTGTAACACAAGCCAAGAATAGTGTTGCGTATACTACAAGCTAATACGGTGTTGCATATAGAACAAGCTTATTTTGGTGTAGCGTCAACTCAAGACATAAATGAAATTAAAAAGAATAATTCTCATAAAATATCGGGTTGTTACAGTCCCAAAGTTAATGGTGGGAACCCCACAACTTCTAATTTCAATGTAAATGGTCTCAGATGTAGTTTTGGGTTTTTAATACTCAAATAATAGTTCTATAGTGATAGAATCATTGTAAATATGTGATTAATAGAAAATTTATGACTTCAATACCAATTTGTTGATTAATAACACATTTATAAAAATATAATAAGTCTTTATCAAGGAAAAACAATGTATCGTTTTAGTCTATTTTATATTAAATACAATATGTACTATCCACAAACTTATATACACTGTTTTGAAAATAATCCTTTAAAAGTAAACATTTTCCAAAAAATCATTTGAAGTTAGTCCAGCTAGAGATCATGAACCATTACTTGGGTAAGATAGTGATAAATAATCTTCTTATAATTCCTTTAAATGTTTTAAAGAATGTAACTGTGAAGTATTATTCATTCATGGTAAGAGTATATGTGATGCTTTAGGAAAGTGTGCTGAATAATATCTTGATCAAGAATTAATTGATCAATATAATTTATTGTAGAGTAATTATAAATTTCAAATTACCTTATCCACATAAAAGATATGATGATAATAAGTATTATTGTTTATTATTATACATGATAGAATTGATCCAAAAAATGTTTTGGGTGTAATTAATAAACACACATTTCCTTATATACATCAGATTCCTCAAGTAAGTAAATGATGTATCAATGTTAAAACTCATGCATTCCAGGTACTTCAATCGTTTTCAAGACATTCATAATAGATAAATAATTAATCTTATAATGACATTACAACTATGATGAAAAATGGAAATCATATGAGTTTTAGTATGATATACATACATTTTCATAATAACATATTTTTTAATGAAATGTGTTTGTTAATGACATAGAAAAACTTTCATTTGGAAAATTATAATGTTTATTAAATTTAATTATCATAAAATTATATTATGATATTACAGAAATCCCTATGATATAAAAGGTATAGTCATGTTATAGACTGTATTTATATAAATGGGTGCACATATCTATTTGAGATAATAGTAGAAAATTTAAATTGGATGTAGTAAATGTGATAGATGCACAAATAGATGACATAGTAACAAGTTCCACAATACCTTGTGGAAAAATAATGTTCTAGAGAAAAAAACTACGTAGGAAGGATGAAATCCAGGTGATGGTTTTATATTCAACATGGATTGTGATATATTAATCTATGAGAATAATAATTTGTACAAATAGGTAGTATTTGGAAAATATCTAAAATTGCATATATCAATTAAAATTAAAAAAAAAATGATTCCATATATCAATGAATAAAGGATTATTATTTTGAATTATTTGGTAGGTATTCATGTGTGAATATACATGGATAGTACAATAATAGCACCAATATGTCATTATTGGTGACACCAAGTATTTTTTCCAAAATCCATTAGTTTTTTTACCTTTTAATCCCCTTCCTATGATAATTTTTAAGAATTAGATTACAATTTCATTAAACATGGAATGTATCAATATTATGTAACTAGAAAGGGTCAATGACATCATTAAATTCTAATAAGGGTGAAAGATACAGAAATCATGTTCGGGATTAAAATTATGAAACAAGGTCTTAAAGTTTTCATTTAAAAAAAATGACTTTTCATGGCTATCGGAGGATAGTGGGAGCATTAGTGTATTTATTGTAAAAAGTGTTGTGTAAAATATGAAAAATAAATATTGGTCTTATAGTTAGTTTAGAGAAGAATAAAATAAATACTTTATGGATTGACTTAATATAGAAACCAAATTCTTAGGAAACACGATCTATTGAGGTAGATATAATGGTTTTTAAACTAAGAAAATAGTACATATACAAAAAATGTATTGAAAAAATTCAATTTGGAACAATTCAAGATAGTATTGTCACCAATTCCACAAACTAAAAATCAGATCAATAATATATGTATCATGATTAATAGGATATTAATGTGATGGGTTGAATTCTATATGATTTTAGGATTGATTAATCAAATTTTCCATTATATGTACATAAAATTATATTCCCAATATAATATTTATGAATCCAATTTGAATTTTATCCTATAGAACTATATGGGAATTAGTCAGAATTATCAAATTGGACAAGAAAATATACAATGGATATGTAACTGGTTTGTAAATAGTGAGGGATACTAGTTATGGGGAGGCATGAACTAGTTTTCTTATTGATAAATGTGTTATAAGTTTCATTAAGGATATAGGAATGATCAAGTAAAGCATATTCAAGCCAGTGGTATCCATACATAAAAATACATGGTGTGATGCATCTTTTGAGTAAGGTAAGAAGTGGTGTATTATATGAATCCATTTTCTCTAAATCTAGGAATCAATCCCAGTAAGTAAATTTTTATCATTATGATAATTCTATAAATAGTATTACACACTATATCATGATTAGACATTACACAAAAGGATATCAACTCACGGATTAAATCTCTTAAGGATTCATATTCAAGAAAGTGAGGTCGCACATAGAATAATTTCCATGCATGAGAGACTTGGTATAACCAGTAACTATATCCATCACTCAACAAAAAAATGATCCAAATCCTGTTAATGATAACAAAGATAATTAGCATGTTGGATCTAGTGAATGAGGGAGTTTTGGGATAGTAGGTTCTCAAGACCCAACTAAAAATTACATTTTGTTTACTATTTCATATACTTAGTGAGATATGAATGATGTACTCTTAAAATTATAGTGTAGAAATTTTTGGGTCTACTATTTAAATGATTATGTCTATAGAGTAATTATTATAGAAAATGGTTAAAGCAGATACCATGCTATTATTTAAGAGTACATCATTCATGTCTCACTACATATATGAAAGAGTAAACAAAAATTATTTCTTAGTTGGTTCTAGATTAATTGCTATATAAAAAGGTTATCGAAGACCCCATGTTATAATGATAACCTCAAGATACTATGAAATTAATCATAAATTATTTCTTATGGTCTAGAAATATCATACTGACTAGACACTATTGGTGTATTACTATATGTTGCAGGGGGATCATAATTATTTAGACTTCTTCTCATGATTTCATCACTTGGTGATCATTGGTGTGTGTGATCATAGTGACCGACCTCTCAATTGGAAGACCACATGTTTTGTGTTTCATTGGAAGTTACTATCTATGAATATGCATGTTGGTCTCCAAAGTGATATCATTGTCAATTTTGACCACTTGATAATGTATATTTATATGGGGAAAAACCATGAGAATGAAATCATTGTGAGGTACCTTTTGTTCAGTGATTCATTAGTGGTATGACATTAGTTTAATGGTCAAGATTATATTTGTCACATCATAGTTAAGGAATTATTGTCTTAGGCCATGTTGATCAGGATGGTTGTACATTTATAATTCCATGTCAACTGATGTCAAAGATAAATCAATGAAGTCAAAAAAATAATGCATAGAAGGACAATGACATACGTGTGTATCATGCTTTACAAGATATCTAATTGAAAATGATATTATATTACACAATATGTTTTCTTAGGTTGGTAGTAATTTTTGTGATTATTCTTTATATAATTAGAGGTTTTGAAGGGTTTCTAGACACCTCTCTTGATATGTTAATGGAATTCACTACTATAGTGATATGTTCCTAGAGGTTCACACACAATATAGTATTCAATAATTTGACCTATTCAATTGAATAATTATAATTAACATGGTAGGAACCACCATGTCTTACATGTATTGTCCAAACATTATGGATCACTAATATATAAATAGATTCATCATTATTCAGTAAGAGAATATTTAGAATAATGTATTAATTAATTTTTTCCACTATTTAAGTAAATACAAGCAATAATTTTATACCATTCAATATTATTTTAACATTCATTATTCATTTAATATTACATAGAATTAGGATTTCAGTTAATGGATTGGGTTTATCAAATAATTTATTTAATTTATATTACAAGAATGTGATAAAATATAAGTTATATTAATAAAATAGTCAATTAATCTTGATTGATTAATAATTTCTTATTTTGTGGTTGTTAAATATGTATGGGTCTAGGAACCCATTCATTGTATTTGATTTTCCACTATATATAGAAGAGGATATGTTCATTTAATTTAATAATCAATAATTCATAATGTGATTCTCTCTATCCTCCTACTTCCCATATAGAGAATGTCTCTCCCGAGAAGTTAATGCAAGACACCTTTGATGAATCTATGTCCCAATATCTTGGTGATCATTTTGATTTTTAAGAGAACATCAGATCTCTACATTTTCACATACAATTTGATGAATTAAATACACATGAATTCAAAAAGCATCTATAGATGATATATAAGGTTTCATATTTAGAACCATAGAGTAATGGTTTCACATTTCAAGCATCAAATGTGTGTTCTTCAATTCAATTGAGTTATTCATTCTTTTTTATTTTCAATGCTTTGATTAATCCTTTTGATATATTTAGACAACATTGTGCCTATGGAAGCGAGATAAAACATGTTTTATCACTTCATTGATGAAATTTTTAAAATTTTTATCCCATTGGATTCTACTACACATCCCAATACCATTAGAACATATGTCCTACAAATATGAATCCTTAATCCTCAATATTTAATTTTCAATTAAATATATACTAAAAAAGTTGGTTTTATTTCAATATATTTCCCCAAAAATATCATTAATCATATTAATCTCACATCACATAAAACCTAAAAGGTTATTTTAGACATTTAATGTATGATAAACCATAAATAAGTCAACCCATGACATTTTAGGTTTATCCCATATCATTTTCAAATATCATATGATTCCATATTTTCTTTTCTCCAAGTCATCCAAATGGTTCATAAAGAAAATATAAAATAACCCAAGTTATCTCATGAGAGTGTCTCGCATGGTTGTCATTCCATTTCCCACTCATCATGCACCAGTTATGATTGAGTTAATACAAAATCCAACATTTTAAAAGTTGTTACCCGTATGTGAATATGTTCCCCAACCACTTCAACTACCTAGTATCCATATAAAGTTTTAATTTATATGAAATGGAACTTATTTATTATTAAAATCATATGATGTTTTCTAATACATATTCTTATACAAAGAATTCATAACAAATTTTTATCATTTAGTTTAAAAAAACTGAACCTTCCTATAGTTCCAACTAAAGAGATTGAATATTGTCATTCATAAATATTACATCATGTAAGATGATTATTCCTTACATATCATTACGATTCATTCCATAACCGTAAAGGTTTAGTTTCATTGGAAAGACAGATACACAAACAACTAGTTCTAAAAATATCTACATTATCTCAAATTACAGTATTTATAACTAACTCTCTTGTTAGAAATATTATACAGAAAACCATTCTTCATATCCTAGGAATCAAATATAAAATTATTAGGAATGGATTCCCAGTAAGGGTTAGAATGGAATATATCCATGTATGTTTATCTATTATATGTATATAAGGGTATGAAAAGATGAGCATAATCATTAAAAACCAAACCCAGTAAATCATATATCATAATCATGAGTCATGAAGTAAATCATGAAAATTCACAATACATTAATCTTAAAGGAACAAAAGAGCATGATCCATGATTGCATAAACATTAGCATAAGTTCACTATAATTTTTTACCTAACTTCTTATGAACCTATTATCAGGATCAGTTTCCACATATCTCAAATTGGGCCAGTCCATATGCCAGAGACTGATATTTAACGGAGATACTCTAATGAAGGTACGGTTCAGAAACTATACACTCATGATCGTATGATGATAGTGTTATGATAATAATGAATTAACAAACACTATCATATGAATTAATGATTAAATAACCATGTAGTGAATGAAAAACAAAATACCTGAATAAAAGTGGTCAATGAAAAATATATACAACTATTCATGTATTTCAATATAGTTATATAATTATCCAATGTAGTAAACATACAACATCTGATATAATAAAAAATTATAAAAATATTTGGGGGATAACTCTATGATAATTCTGAGCTCTCTCCTATTCCTATGATCTTTACACCCATGTACAAGCATATAAACACAAGAATAATACAATTAACAAAAAACATGATGATATTCTTGGGTACCCTAGTGCAACGATGGCCTGAGTATGGTGACAGATATACTCAGTTGGTCACCACCAGTGGCGTCTAAATCATAATACATTTTCTGGGTATAAAATAAAAAATTTTCATGTTTATCAATAGTAATTAAATAATTTGATAAAAATACATAATCATGTCGGGATCGTACTCCTCAAGGACACCTGGCCCAACCATACCATTTGTGGCCTAAACCAAAAATTTCATTACTATTGGAAATTTGTATAGTGTGATGTAAGTGGAGTTATTGTAAAAGTCATAAAATTGGATTCATAATATGGAATGAACCCAAGAATGTTATTTTTTATGCTATATATTCCTCTATGATAAAAAATATGCATTATAAGCCTTATAATAGAAGTAATCACCAAAATTAAATAACCCTCATCCTAGGACCATCTGAGGAGGACCTTAATGAGGAACCCATGTATCCATTTGTGAGATTAATAAATTTCCACTATCGTTGAAGTTATTCTAATTTGATCCATAAGTTTCCTCTCAAGTATAACTACTGGAATAATGTGATATAACTACCTCTAAGTCCATACCTACAGTCAACACATAGGGGATCAAATGACACAAATATCATGGTGTAACCATCTCTCTACCAAGCCCCTTCATGTTGTCTCCCCTAACGAACCAATATCTCTCATTCTGAGGTAACAAAAATGTGTGGTGAACCCATCCTAGATTATCAATATCTTTCTGGGTGTGTGACCAATCAATCAATGTAGCTGATCAGAAGCATGATGAACACATATTTGGTGGTTCATAGAAGGAACCTATGTGTCAATATCAAAATTCATAATTCATTAAATCAATTAATTTAAACAATACAAAACTCCATGTAATAATCATTCCTTATTATGGAACAATGTTTCCTGTAGAGGTCCCCAATGATTTTCCCTTTCATTTTATAATTAAAATGGGAACCTTCATAAGTAAGCCACATCAGGAAGTAAGAATAATAAATAAATCCAAAGAAACAGCCATTCCTTAAATCTAAGAAAGTCATAGCACATGAATCACTTTTAAAATTTAATATAGTGCACCTCATTGGGTAGTTTTATTAAAATAAATTATGTTGTTATTAAAAAAATTCGTTTAGTTCAATTAGGGAATTTGATTTCCAAAATAAAGCATAAGACACCCATATAAAGGAGGTTATTAATATATGAGCAACAAAATTTGACATATAAATAAATAGAACACCTGAGGGTATATAAATAACAAAGGAATAAAACATTATGAAATGGTGATTAAATAAAAACACCCAAAAGGGTTGGTTTATGTTGAGGTATGAACATCAAACCACACCAAGTAGGGTCCAAAAATCACAACGCAACCTAAGAAATTTAGTTCTGGGGAAATTGTTATTGTGAAGTGACATTGGGTAAGTCTGATGCACATCACAATGTCATAATTTTATAATACAGATAATCATGATGGAAAATCTAAATACCACCTACCTTATACAATGGAAATGTACACATCCAATGTCCATGATTTATTTGGATATGGTCAAGAAAACTTTAAGTAATATATAATCATCTTGAAAATGATGTGAATTAGGGGACCCCAAAATAGCACATATGATGGGAATATTAATGATTAAAATAGGAAGAAGGATTCGTAGAATTGAAGAGAGTTAGATAACACATGTTATGACACCTAAATAATCCAATGGATGGGGTAGATCACTCCATGTCATGGAGAGGAGATGAGGACCTCAAGTTGGATCCCCCATGTGTAATAAAACATTGATGTAAGGAGGGGAGAAATGAACTAAGTATATAAGGATAATTCAAAAAATTTATAACCTTTTTATGAGGTTCATGGTCAGGCCACATGGTTGGAAAAACCTTGTACCAGCCATGCAAGTGACACTACGCTAGAAGGGTGGTCACATGGTTCACACCCACTATTTTGGAAACCATGGGCAATCCATGTGATATCCCTTTTTTCACAACCAAAAAAACTGCATGGCCATGCAGCCTAGTGTGGATGGATTAATAAACCAAATAACCCCCTCTTCCCCTGGATTAGGATTCATAATTCTTGCTGAAGGACCAAACGATTTTAGAGAAATTGTGCACCCCCTATAAGCCTTCTCCAAATTTTGATTTTTGGGTTCGATAATCCCAAAACAAGAATTGACACATGAGACACACCTTATGATTTAAAACACACCTCATAAAAACACTATTATGTGTTTCCTAATGTTTTCTTCATTTATAATCTCAGTTTTCAAACTGATCAATCCACTAAGTGTTAAAATTCAAATTTCCATTGAATTTCATCCAGTACAAAAATATAGGACACTACAACCTCCACATCTTAAAACAACCCATCCTTGAAAAGCCTTCTCTAAAAGAGGAAAAATCACATGTCCTGGTATAGTTGATATGTTTTTTTAAAATAATTGTGTTTTATTTACAAATTCCATAAAACCTCCAAGAAATATTTATGTTCATGGTACATAAACTAATGACACTTGTCCCAATGCTCTTATTTAAGAATGAACATCAATACATTGCTAATGAAAACACATCTCAGGACATAATATGGTCCTAATTTGAATTAAATTGTTAAATTATGATTTAACCAATCAGAACAAGTCATAAAATAATTCCTTATAATGAACTTTTGACTATTACATCGCTTATAATCGACCTTGACATGATACAAAAAATGGTTACTTACTGACCATGTTCACTGAATTAGAAAAAAGGCTTGTTGAGCCACATATGGTTGACATTTCTAAAAATTTGTTTCGTATAATATTCAGGTATTTTTAAAGCTAATACCAAATCATTTATATAAAGGTATGTTGGGGTTTTTCCATGGCATGTTTACTAATGACCTTAACTCGATCCTAGTGATTTACCCAGACAACACATCCACCCAAATATATTCTGCCTATGAATTAACATGAGATAATACTTTTTCCATCATACATTATTTTTCACTCATGAAACACTTCATCTAATGTCAATTGAAGCTCGGCGTATCCTTGGATTCATCCACTGGAGTCTAAAGAGCTCATCCAAGAAATTCCATACCTAGTGTTCAAATGTGATAAATCTCTACAAGTCTAAGAATCCATTCCATCAATAGAACTTATATATACTAATGTTTTATCCTCTTAGGGATCAAATTGGAGAAAAATATATAGTTTCCATGATGATGTACAAGGAGTTCCTACTCAAGAACCCAAATATCACTCATGACTAACCATGCCTAAAAAACCACCATGATTTCAGCATGCAACTCTAATGATTTCTATTTAACAACGCCAATGGATTTTAAAATTCAATGCAATATAATCCGAACACAATCTCAGTGTTACTAGATGATGTCAAAATCAGGGACATTATAGTTTCATAAAAGAGGATAATAAGAGTGTGTCAGGAGTTACCAAGGAGATCGAAGACACACCTATCACACCCAAGATGGGGTTCTATATACTATTCCTACCCAACTATACATGAAATTTGATGTGAATATTAGTCGAACCACCAATGGTTGAATTCTTCTAAATAAATATCTACTGTACTTGACGAGACAAAACGATATACTGACAATGATTCCTTTACCAAATGAGGCATATCACAATTACACCATGAAAATGAATGAATTATATCTATGATTAATAGTATTTTCAAGGGTTTATGTCTATCAAATAGTTTCATCATTGTACTACCTCACAATAACTATCTCATTACATGTCATACAAGACTCTTGTAATATCAATACATCACTAACCGTTTCCAAAAAGTCTTTGTTTCTTTTTTTCCTCTACACATAAGAAAATGTTTTACAAAAACTGACGTGATCCCCCCACCTTAGGATTGTCCTTACCATTGGATGTTTTTTGAAGAATGGATCTCAACCTACAGCTTATGTTCCACCAACCACTACACCTAGGTCTTGGACATGGCTAACACACATTTACTAATTATTAATATAATGGAAAAAGAAACAATCTACTTAAAAGGGAACTTGAATATATTTTCTATATGAATATGCGTGATGTGCATCTGATTCATTCTTTGGTACATCATGCAATTCGGCATAAAAGCCATACAATTGATCAGAGTGTGCAGTCACGTTATCCTTTTTATGAAATCATCTTGATCATTGGAGCTATAATGATTTCCTTTATCTCCCAAGTCAATAAACTAGTGAAATGACCTACAAACATTGTGTGATAGTGTAAGGCTTAAACGATCACTACAAAACATAAATAGTTAATTTAATAGGTTAGAAAAATGGTGGGTAAATGGGTAAAACCACATAATACACCTAGTTTTCATAGTAGCACATAATACCTTAAGGTTTCATAATAAAATGGAATATACCAATACTATCTATAGGATTACAAACCTATGTATTCAAAAAATGATTCCTTAAAAATGAAATTTCATATAGGAGTACTATCTCATAATATTTAGAAATAAGGATGATGACATGCTGAGTTTTCCTTCACCAAAGAGATGGAAAAAAGGGTCATATGACCTACTAAGAGACTGACCATGCCAGAGGTAGGCTTAACCAACTGAAACTGAGCTTTAGATGATGATAATACACTTAAAAGGGTCAAAAAACGACATGAAGAACCATTTAATAAAAAGTTTCATTTAATAAACTATGTATCACACAAAGGGTTATGGAACCCGAATAGTACCATGCATCAGAAATTGATCCCAATAATTAAGAATGGTTTAAATGTTTTATGGGTGATACCAACATTATGATGGCCCCCTACCAATGCATAACCCAAAAACAACGTCACACCAAGAATAATTCAACAAGATGAAGGGTTTACTAGATAAACTAAACCCTAAAATATGGTTCCTATGAGTAATGCTCACATTCCCATTTCATGGTGAAACTCATGAGATATTGATACTTCCCTTACCCGAGGGTTAAACTAAGAGCACCCCTTAAGGATTAAATTTATTTCATTAAACCAAAACTCGTCTAATTTATTAAACATTTTTAATGGTTATGTTTAATGAAATATTAACACTAGTGGTATGGATAATAAATCTTTTAATTTATTCTGCTAAGACTAAAAAGAAAAATAGGAAATTCATATTAGTCTTCCTTTAAACTATTAATTAATTGATTGGTATACCATAATTGTTTGACAATTGATTTTACAAATCCCCGTTTTACACTTCATCCTTTTATTTATATATTCTCACAATTGGCATAGTTAAACCAAATGTCAATTAAAATCTATAAAGGAAAAACCCTTTAGGTAGAAATTAAAATTTTAATTAAATAAAGGCCCCGATATGTAAAAAAAAGATATAGTCATTTTATTAATAAAGATTTACTGTCCAGGTAGGGTGTCACCATACATCTAAATGCAACATCATATAAATGATTTTGGAATATTGAAGAAACTTCCTCACATATCATAAGCATACCCCCATAGTGTTTAAAACTAAGGAATATTATGAAAATAGAGACCTACTAGTGTCCAGTTAATTCACATTAGGGTGAACCAAAATAAATCTGATCATTTTAATCATTATGATTTAAAACAAACTTAACGGTTCATTTCTTAAGAAACATTCCACAATTGACCTACTTTTGTCTACTTGTGCATTCAAAAATTTATTCCTATGGGCCATAATTCCTATGTAATAGATGCCAAACCCCATATAAATTAAAACTATTTAAGTTTTCACAAATAGATAAATTGAATGTATTTAATATTTATTCAACAATGTTTAAATATATAATGCTAAAAAATGATGGCTGGGTCACATGGGCCAGAACTTCCTAGTTTTTAAAGCTCCCACACACTATAAAGATTGTTGATAAGATCTTATTTAACAACAGACAATTTATTTATTATAAAATAAAGAGAAATTTAACAACTTTATCATTTTATCATTGTCTTTAAGTGTATAAGCCACATCCAAAATGGTTTGATTATATTGGTTACCATTTTTAAATTTTAAATGAAACCATACACATTATATATTGTAAATTTTCTCCCATTTGATCACAAACAATATGCTTCATCCCCAGAAACCAATTGTTCATGGAAAAAAATATCTTTATTGGTTTATTAAATTGAATGTTACCATCAATATATATAGGAAAACACCACTTTGGATGATATTGGAAATTTATTTATCCCACCATTGCATCAAAACTATATCATAAAATGAGATCGCAATTAGTAAATAGATATAAACATGTTGAATAAGAAATAAATCATGAAAAAATAACATGGATACAATTATGTAATAAGGGAAAAAACCCAATCAAGGTTTAAGAGAAAATAATGATAATTAAATCAAAAAGTCATGTCGTACAAGAATACATATTAAATAAATCACATATCATATTATATGAACAATAAGGGTAATAAATAACTATATAGGAATAAAACTAGACTTGTTTCAAAAATTCCGATCATGGAATATAAAATTCATTATTCTATAACATAAATTGTACATTAAAATTTTCAACCCACCTAGAAATGCAATAAAATTGTTATGGAATATGCACAAAATGTCATATTCATGGAAATTGAATCCATAAATACCTATAATGATGCATTTAATTATACCTTTTTATCCTATTTGTCTAGGGGTAAGTACTATATTCTCATAAATCAGTAAGTAGTGTATGGTATGCCAATTACTCAATGTTAAATCAAAATCAACGGCAATAACGAACAACACAAAACTACGATCCTATACCGAACCACTTATACTTTTCTCCCAAGCGTGGGCTGATCATCTATGACATGGTTATTTACCAATCACTAAAAAATTCTAGTTTCATATTTGTACCTATCTAAAAATAGTATGGAAAAGAAAAATAAGTCTCTAATACCAATTTGTAAAAACCCAAACTAAAATAATGTGAACCCAGTAGCCAGATCAGTCACCACATGTCCTTGATTGACCCTCCTCTTACATTAGAGGCCACCGACTAGCTGTGAGGGTAAAATGGTGCTACATTATGGATAATATAAATGCATGTGTAGAATATCATAGCATTATGATGGTAATGAATTAACAGATAGTAGAAGAATGAGAAATGTATAAATGACCACGTAGCATAAGAAGAATAAAAAACATGAATAAAAGTATCCAATGAAAAATATATAAAAGTATGCCATTATGTAAAAATGGTTCTAAAATAAACAAAATGATTAAACATTTTTTAGGGGATATGATAGAAAAATGAATAAAATTCCCTGAGGGATAATAGCATGATAATCCATAGATTTTTCCATTCTATTTCTCTTAAATCCTAGGTACAATCCTGTCAACACAAGAACAATACAAAGAAACTGTGAATATAAATATTTAATCATGTACCCTAGTGCATTGGTAGCCTGAGGAAGGTGTGAGATATACACAGTGGGCCAACACCTACGATGTATGAATCCATATTCAGTTCATGCATATAAAATAAGAATTTTTCATGCATATCAAAAGTAATGAAATAATGTGTAATAAATACATATCTGATTCTGGATCAAGTTCTATAGGGACACATGGCATGATGATACCTTCTTCTACCTAATATGTAAATGGTTGAAACATAGGAAACTTGTAAAGTGAGATATAGGGGAATATATAATAAACATCATACAAATATTTTCAATGAGAATTACTAACCTATGAATTTTATTTTTAATGGAGGTAATGACCCTAGGATGATAAATATGCATTAGTAGTATTAATATAAAATTAATCACCAAAATTAAATTAGAAGCATCCAATTAATGATCCTTAACCAGGGAGCCATGTATCATACAAATATGACCATAAATTTTCACAATCATTGGAGTCTATCCAAGTTGATCCATGAACGGCCTCGTAAACATCACTCTTGGACTAACATAGGAAAAATACCACTAATATCGTACTTGGTATCAAAACATAGCAGACCGAGTGCCACTTTTTTCATAGTGTAACTATCTATCCTTTGAGTCCATCCAAGTGTCTCCCTTAAGAAAAATGTATCACTTCTGTTTATGTAAGAAAATTAATGTCGATCCCATCATATCGTACCAGTATCGCCTCTGGAGTCTGTACAATAAATCAATGAAGCCAATCAGAGGCATGATAATCCCAACCTTGAATTTCTAGGAGGGAATCCATGTAACAGTAATGGTGTTCATAATTTATTTAATACATTAATTTAAATAATATAAATGTCAATGTAATTTGCATTCCATATTATGTATCAAAGATTCCATGAGAGGTTCATGGCCACTTTCCATTTATTTTTATAATTAAAAAAGGAACATGTATAAGAAAGAAACATCATAAAATAAAAACAAAAAATAATTCCATGGAATCACCCATACATTATAGACAATAAAGTCATAGTGCTTAAATCACATTTCGAAATTGAATACATCTCACCTCATTGAGGGGTTTTAAAAGAAAACATGATGTTGTTATTCAAAATATTCATAGTTCACTTAATGAATTCTAATTCTCGCATATATCATAAGAGTCCCATATCAAGGTGATTTTGAACAAGAATGTATCCCAAATTATTAAACACCCCAATATTTTATTGTACATATCTTCTAAAATAAACTCAATTTTCTCGATATCTTATGTTGCAAGCGAAACCAATCTTAAATGAACTATGATATTGTATTAAATATTAAAATTACTATAGGAATATTAATGTGATTACTATGAATATTAATGTGACCATTATTATAAAATCCTCTCCTAAAAATAATTAAATAAAATTCTTATATATTATAAAGGAAATATGATATATTATTAATATGGAATATGAAAATAAATATATTAAAAATGATAAATTAAGTGTTGGTATTTTTGTGAAATATAAATGTTTATTTAAAATTTTATAATTAATTTCATGATTTAAAAGAACATTTATTTTCATAAAATAGATTCATAAAATTAATATTTTGTTGTCTTGTTATTATAGGAAAGTTTTATGATACCTTAATATATTTTTCGAAGTGTCATTAAATTAGTTATAATATTAAAATTTTCATTTTTATAATAAAAGATTATTTAAATTAAAAATTAAATAAATCAAATTTATAAAATTGTTTTCATAAATTTGAGTCAATTTTTATAATCACCCGGTCAAAATTGTATAAGTGTTAATTTCTATTTATTTTGTAATTTACTTCAATTTTATGAAGAATAGTAAAAATACAGTTTTTATGTAATCGATGTGACATTAATTAAATCATTCATGAAATATTGGTGAAATAATTATTAATAGAACATAGTGTTTTGATATTATATATATAATTTTTATAAATGAATATTGAAATATAATAAAATCATTTTTCCAATCTAAAATAGATTTTCCAGAACCTAATGTCAAATTTCGATATAAAAAATAACAATTTTCTTCCACTTTCATTTTTATTAAACTAATAAATACATATTTTATATATATTTTAAAGTCATATTACCATTATATTATATTAATATATGATTTATATTAAAAAAATACTATTACAAGTCCATCCTTTTATTTAATATTTTATTTAATATTTTTGTCTAAAAATACCCCACACCTCAAATATAAATAATCCCTCTCCCTTCCCAGGAAGCACCACTCATCCAACCCAATACAAAGAATAATATGTACAAAAATAATCTATATTAAGACTCCTAGAATCCATATTCACGTTTTGGATTAATAAATGTCCAAAAGTCAAAGTATTAATATTGTCATACAAGGGTAGCCACTCTGAGGAAATAGTAAGTCTCTATTAACTCCTCTTTTTTTATTCTTCTCCTTCTTATTTTTTCCAATTAATTTCAAACCCAAGTAGTTTAAAATTATTTATACAGTACATTAAAATGATATTAATGATGTTTACCTACTGATTTATCATATATTTGACATATAAATTCTTTTACTCCATTATCCTGCTCTTTTGATAACATCCCACTAAAGGTCACTTTACTACATAAAATTACATTATAAATACAATTATTATAATCAACATCATGGAAAAATAGTATGAATTATATAAAATATATAAATATTTAATTACATGTATGGTATGTGTCTGGAATTAATTATACTAATGTATTATTAACATTTAACAAAATAGAAAAAGCGAAGAAAATGGGAAATTTTTAAGAAACACATTATATCAAAATGCATCAATTTCTTCAAAAAATAGAAATTTAATCCAACGATTATAGTTGAGAAATAGTTGTAACAAAATCTATAATGCACTTCAATATTAGGGTTTTAATATGCATAAGTTTATTATTTAGTAGGCATAATCATGACAAAATTAAGTGGAAATTAAGGTAAGGGATTTAATATCAAAATTTCTATACAATGAGTTAAGAGTCTTTGTAATTAGTTATGTTATTAAATGAATATGTCAGAAATGAACTCTTCTTGTTTTATAATACAAATTCACTTTTATTGTGTGGATTTATATATTTTCACACATTATTATTTTAATTAATTACACTCACTCCAATGATAATATAATTATAAGGGGTTTATTTTCTCACATTTATATTTATGAGATATGCCTTATTCAAGACTTATTTCATGTGTTATGTATATTTTCTACCCTTTGATATATAATATTGTCAATTAATTTACTTTTATGGTATTAAATGTTTCATTTTATGAAAATTAATTTTATGGGGAATAATATTATATTGATGACAATGTGGTAGTAGTTTCATCCCAAACCTCAATTTTTCCTTTGAGATATGTATTTTCACTCTTTACCCTGATATAATTAATATTTACTTTAATAAACATCTTTTAATTTATGTGTATATGTTCCAAACATATATATCTAGATAAATTCATTATTCATTCATGGGTAAATAAAATATTTATAATGTTTCATTTTCAGTTCCTACTAATTAGAATACCTGAATAGAGGGAAATTCTTGGTTTCATTCCCATTTTCATGGACACCCCATAATCTGTTTTAATCCACAATTATTTTTTATAAAACTAATCTTTATTTCCTAAAAAACATATTTCTTTAGTTCTATTTTATAAAGACAATAATTATTTTCCCTCCTATAAATTTTCTTTAATACTTTCCCTATAATCAAACCAAATAGTTTCTTTTCTAAAGATTCTCAAACACTCTTTTTATAGGTTTTCACTTAAGTTAGACATCACTTACCATGAAATAAGGCTATATTCCCTTATGAATTTCCATGTATGATTTAAATCCATTATTTAATGGATACCATTATTATATTCACTGTATTTATTCCTTATACACCACTTAATCCTTTTATTTCCATATGAATACTTCCTCTTTATTTATGATCATCATTCGGTTAATATTAAACTAAATATCCATATTTATTACCATAAGGATATGATTATTCAAATATTTTTATACCATATTTAAATACAGTTGTTTTAATTTTATTATTGAATTGAATATATGTATAAAGAATGATGTGTCCATCCAATAAAAGGTGGTTAGTGGTAGTAGATAACACCTTGATGTATTGAAAGGTTTAATGAGACAAGAAATTTAGCACAAAATCCTTCATTTTTTCCAAGAAGATTCAGATGTGTTTCTACCCATACACGTAAAAGATTTATATGGTATAATGGTTCATGTTCCATATATAGGGTATCCAAAAATTAATTATTTTCTTCATTTAGTATTCAGTTACAACTTTCTAGCAGATATTCACTATGAATAAATATTTCGTTTCCTTTTTTATTCGTATTGTATCAATGGAATGTGTTTTTCATATTATTTACCTTTCTATAATGACTATGACTTATATATTTTTGTTCACTTAATATTGATTTATGTAATCCTTGATGAGTGTTTGAGATCACAAATTTATTTTTTTCATTCCCTATGTTATGAAGACATAATATTTGAATAAGGGTCAATGATATAGTTTATTTTTCATTTTTTTTGTTTTATGTTTAATTGCCAGTGTTATAAGTGACCCATATCTGAATCTATTTCTTGAGGACTACTAATCTGACTAATCATTTGTGGTGTGATCTCATATATCTTTGAAATTTAAATAAAATTACCACCAACTACGGGATACTGGGTTCATGGTTATTACAGTTGTTATTAGACAAAGTTTAGTAAAAACATAGGGAACATTATTTATGAAATCCATGATTAGGGATCATAAAACTAATATAACCCATGAGGATAAATACATAATATCAAACCAAGAAAATCATTTGTTTGAAATTTTCCAATGCATATTTTTTCATTTTATGTTATGTATATCATGATTTTTTGTTTTATAAATTATGTATCATAGTGATATAATCTAATATAGTGTACACCATAATTTATGAATGGACCCTCATAGATGGAATTGGAACCTCACCAATGTACATGATCCAATGAGTAATGGGGATGAGGTTTTTGTAGCCTTATGCCATTTTTTTAGAGGGAACAAGAATTCAAAAAATTATAATAATATGACTTTATTGCATCATGTGTTAACATGAAAATGATATAATTTTCTATGACTTCTGACTTTGGAAGAAAGAAAGAGAAAAAGTGTAAATTTAGGGGAAAAGATAGATAAATTAATGAACAGAAAGAAGTGTTTTACAGCAAGTTATAATTGTTTAATGAAATATCATGGATCTTGGTTAAAAAGAATAGAAGTTTGATATAAGTGTGGAGATAATGGAAACCTTTCTTGTGATTTCAAAGGCAAGAGTGATTTTTCTAATGTATAATGCTTCAATTTCAAGGATATGGTACATTTTCAAAGTCAATATCTCAGGAGTCAATGGAATATACCACAAATGTTGAATTATTAATATTTCTATATTTGGATTCTAGTATTATAATATTTTATTATTTTATCAATAATTATATAGTTACAAGTATCATCAGATATATTATTATTTTATTGTATAAATTGTTCATCTAATTATTTGAGAAAATGTGTTGAATGGTACCGATGATCATGAAAAGTTATTTAGTGGAAATTTGACATTTTTTAAAATAAATTATTGAGGGAATATAACCCTTAATACATTCTTGATGATATAGAGATATTTTTGACTTAGTATTGGTAAGTTATTTGATGTTTTATATTAGGTTCACTATGTAATTACCCAAGCTTCTGGAAAATATATTTGTTCCTGCAAATGTATATTTCATTATGTCACATTTATTAAAACTATAAAAGTATAAGTTGAAATATAACTATCAGTTTTTAACTGTTGTTCAATTATAACAGATGATAAATTTGATTGTTGGAAGCAATAATAAATTTATCATTATAATTATTGATTTTAAATAGAAATGACACTGGAAAATTAAATCAGAATGAAGAGTCAATGACCTCTACATGAAGAATTGTGCCATACGATGCCCATTTTTAAGATCTCGGGAAGGTGGTAGAATCACTGGTCTTCACTTTGGACCAATACCAAGTTGATATTATACAATTTATGCTTGAATGGAATTGTATATGGGAGAAGTTCAACTTAGTGGAAATCACAACATGGGTGTTGTTATCAGAGCCGCTCCAAGCGTCTATCAACATCGCACACCTAACCCTTAGATCATATACAGGTTTTATATTGTGTTACATAACAAGTTATTAGTTAAATATTGGGTATCAAATTTTTATAAACAATTCTCTTTTTCTATCCATTTTTTAGAATAGTCTTCCTTAAAAATATTTTGAATTTGATAAATTTATTTTCTGGGTAAAATGGTACTTTTAGAAATATATAAATCATTATATTAAATGATGGATTTATTAATAATGCAATTATAATTAAATAGTGTCATAAAAACACTAATTTTATTTACGAATGATGATTATATCTATTACTTATTGTTTTCTCTCTATAAATGAATAATCAATCAGTTTGATATGAATTATATTTTTATACAATAAAACCAAAATTATGTTATTAATTTCAATTAAAAATTTAATTTAGTTGAATTATTGGATATTTTTAATATATAATATTCTAATAAAATATCAGTATTTAATTAATTTAATTAAATAAAAATGATCATATATTGTTTATGAATTTAAAAGTAATTTTTATTATGGTTTAAAAACAATTTTTTTCAAAACTTGTTTATTTTCAAAAAATATCAGTTCATATTTTAAAAGTTAAAATTCACATATTTAGGTGATTATTTAGATATATTTAATATTATTTGGGGAATAGAGACATCACAATTATCTAATGGGGAATTTTTCATAATTTGATGAGACTGTAGATTTTTTAGGATAGAATTAAATACTATATAAATATATAATGTGTTTTATGACATCATAATGACCCAATTTGTGATGTAATAAAATACTATAAATGGGATATTCATCCAAATATATTTTTAACATTTAAAATAAAAATATCTTTGATTTATTTGTTTTATTTGATAAATACTTAGTGAATCCTGCAAATCTTATACAATATTTGAAGATTTTAAAATATTTTCTTTTAGAGTGTGACTCAACTCCACATAATAAAGTACAATATTTTTTTATGTTTGGAACTTAGACATATGAAATAATGTATTCCACTCCTATTTTCAAGAATCCTTGATAAAAAACCATGGGTTGGTTTTAGGTTTTGAAAATTTTATTCTGTAGTGTCCAAAACCAAAATAAAAAAGAAATCCCCCTCGTTTCGTATATGAACTCACCAATGCTACCATTTATTTTAACTCAATATCATTGAATATCTAACAAACCCTTTACCCAACTGACTATAGTACTCCCAAGGCATTCAAATGATCCTATTAAGCCTTTCAAAAGATTTTGGATCACACATCCAAGTAAGGGATCTCCCCATATCCATTTTCGTCAAGAACCTATTTTCTGTCATGACATTTAATTTCAATTTTCTTGATATATAATATATTCTTATATACCTAATTATTTCCCAATTTATTTATACATGATTTTATAATCCTTTCTCTTCCATTAACCCCCCTATTATCTTTTAAACTTAGTTGTTACTATGCCAAAATTCTGTGAGAGATTTGTCTACTCTCATTTACATTCGAGAATTTATTTTATATTATGAATATAAATTCCATTTCACATGTTCGGATATTATATTCCATGATCCCCTTAATTTTCAACCCATTTATAATTTATGATAGGAATATTTCTCTCTCAGAAACCCAATTTATGAGTTTCTATATGACGCCATTATGTTACCAAAATTACACCATGATTTTCCATGAAAAAATCATTATGTAGTGAAAACCATGACCATTAATTTATAAAGGGAATTCACATTTATTCACACATACTTATATAATGGTTAATTAATTGTCTGAATTCCAAATTCCATCTTTGTGGAATAAATGACGATGTTGAATTGATCCATGTCATATGATCTAAGTGGCACAGAAAAGCATTATAATGAAATGATTATGAAGGGTGTTCCCTGATAGCACTTCAATGCATTGGTTAGTGTTTAGTATCATGGTACATCATGTTTGGACAAGGGTTTACCTGATTCATTTATTGTAATTTTTTCCACCATTTATGGATAGGGATATTCCTAATTACATTATTAATCTTTTTCACCATGATGTGTTAGGGGTTTACCTGATTCATTTTTGTTAATGATGTAGTGTTTTATATTTTTCCTCAATTCCATGTCATTATAATCATGCTATATAATTCTTTTATGTTAATTATTGCCTTATTATCCATTTATATATCTATTTTCTAACAAGTATTGTATTTTTAATTTTATTCCTTGTTTACCCCCTTATTGAGATTTATAGCTCTCCCACTTCTTCTATAGGTTGTCACATTATCCCAAGATGTTTTAAGTATGATGGAAGATTGTGGTCATATAAAAGAATTTTTCATTAAAGATGTTGTATATCATGTTTTTAGTTGTTATGTAATGTTCATAATTTCCCAAAACACTAATCCTCTTAATCTTATGAGTTATATTAAGTAAAAATCTATGTAATAAATCATGTTTAAAAATGTATAAAAATATAAGGTTTGTAATATACTATGTGTTTGGATTTAAATAATATGTTCAGCATCCTAAGATTTCACTCTTGGAATAGTGAATGTTTCCAAATAATTAATTAAGATTAAGGTATTTATATATTTTTTATGTGATAATAAGTGATACATTATTTGGGGAAATCCTATGTTATGTGGATTTCAGGAATTTCATGACCTTCCTTTTAACAATTTCATCATTGAATATTGATATTCATAATTGGATGAATCTTAAGGTTAAATAATTATGAAATGGATTAAGGATACTTTTGACAAAGTTAAATAATTATATATTTTATTTGATAAACTTTGATAACCATTTTGGTTTCAGTAAAAATTTAGTGGCTAAAGGAATGGCTTGTAGATTATATGATTTATAAAAGTGATTTAAGAGTAATTTTTTTATTTTTTACCAATCAGTATATCAGTTAAATAATGTCTAGCTATATCCAAGCTCAACCAAATAACTAAATTTTTCTTGTAACATGTAAATAAATAATTAATGTTTATTTTCTCAAATTTTTATTTGGATAGTAAATGAATCCCTCATCTCAAGTAAGAGGATTTTAGAGAAAAAGGTATTATCTATTTGTATTTATTCATAGGAGAACAATAGTATTTTAATTGATAACATATTTTTAGTTTTGAGATGGTTATCATTATGATGACCATGTTCTCAATCACACATCATAAGAACATTGTAATTAAATTTACATTCCATGCCCATTTATCATGAATTTTATTCTATTTGTAATCCTAGATTTTTTGTGACCTCTACATTTCACATTTCCTCTCATTAAGGGGATGTTTTATTAACCTTATTTAGGATGTGGGTTTCCCACAATAGAATTTTCAAGTTTGAACATTTTTGTTTCAACGTGAAATTTCAAATTGTGAGGATAAAATTTGTCAGAGTAGGGAAGATTATAACACCCCCAAATTTTATGGAACATATATTCTTAAATAAACTCAATATACATGATATCATATATTGAATGTGATTCCAATCTTAAAAAAATTGTTATACACTACTAAATATTAATAATACCATTAGAATAATAATGTGACTGTTAGGAACAGTAATGTGACCATTGTAATAATATACTCACATATGAAATTATAAATAATATTTAGGTATCTTATAATTGAAAATATGATATTCTTTTACCATGGAATAGGCAAATAAATGTTTTTCAAATTATAAGTTAAGTATATTTATTTTTGAGAAATTTAGATTTTTATCTTCAATTTTATAATTAATGTAATGATTTAAAATAAAATTTATTTTCATAAAATAGATTCATAAATATATATTATCTTTTTTTTTTATGATTATAAGATTATTTTATTATACCTTAAATAATTTTTTTAATGTTTCATAAAATCGAATATAACATTAAAATTAGTATTTTTCAAAGAAATATTTATTTTAATTAAAAATAACATTTCTAATATTTATAAAATTATTTTCATTAAATGGGACCCACTTTTCAAATCATTATGTTGAAATTTTCTAGTGGTTATATTCTATTAATTTTCTAAAAAACAATGATTTTCTGATAAATAGTAAACATATTGTTTTCACGTGACGAATGTAATATATATTACATCATTCATGATGTATTGTTGACATAATTATTTATAGAACATAAATATAGGATATTATAAATTTAATTTTATAGACTATTCATTAAAATAAAAAAAATAAATTTCTTAAAATAAAAGTATTTTCCAAAAACATAAGTCAAAATTGATTATTTAAAATAACGATTTTATTTCACTTTACTCTATAATAAACTAATTAATTAAAATTATAATGGCATAAAAAGTCCTAAACAAGATATATTATATTATTATATTATTATATATATTCAGAAACTAACTTTTTCAAGACACACCAATTATGTGATATTTTATTTAATATTTTTCTGTAAAAATACCCCCCCCCCCTCAGGTATAAATTTCCTCTCCTCCTTCCCTAAGAAAACCACTAATCCCACCAATTTAAATGCCAATGTTCTGAAAAAAAATATCCTATATTAAGCCAATTATAATCCATATCCACATTTTGGAGTAATCCAACTCCAAATATAAAAGGAATTATAGTGTCGTACAAGAGATTCCACATCGAAGAAAGAGTAATTCTCCATTTACTTGATTTTCTTTATTCTTATCCTTATTTTTTCCAATTCCATTCAAAACAATATATTCTAAAATTATTAATACTGTAATTTAACATGATATAAATGATTTTATCGTCTAATAATATTATGTATATGACATATATAATTTTTTACTACCTTTTACAGCTCTTTTGACAACATACAGTTAAGGGTTTATTAACCACCTAGAGAGATATTTCCAAGACAATTATTATAGTCATATTCACATATTGGTTGTATGGATTATATATAATATATAAATTTTTAGTTAAATGTATTCTATTATTATGGGATTACGTACACTATTGTATTATTTACATTTAAAAACATATCAAAGTTGAGGTGAAATGAAAGATTTTAAGAAAAACATGAAATAAAAACGCTATTATATCATCAAAAATAAAAATTAATATATTTAATCAAATTATTATAATTGATAAATATTTTTATTAATTAATATAGTTAGCTTTAGTATAATTGTTTTAGTAAACATAATTTTATTATTCAAAAGGTGAAAATGTGAAAAAAAATTAAGAGGGTATAAAGGTAAAGTATTTCTCAACTCAACAACCATTCATTAAGTTAAACATCTATGTCAATGGTTATGTTATGCAATGAATATGTGTTAGAAGACCTATTATGGTTTTATACTATATAAAAAATTATTTGGATGATTTAAATTTTTCACACAGAATTATTTCCGTGATTTTTCCCTACTTCAATGATTCGATCTTTATAATGGGTTTTATATCTCACTTTTATTTCTGTAAAATATGCCTCAATCTGTGCTTATTTATTACATGTATACTATATATTCATCCTTTTGATATATTATACCATGAAACCATTTATCATTATTTTATTAAATTTTTATTTTTCATTATTAATTTTATGGGGAATTAGATTATATTTATGAATATGTGGAATGCGTTTCTTCTCGATCCTCTATTTTTCCTCCAAGATACACTTTCTCTCTCTTCACCCCAATTTAATTAACAATATTTTTATAAAATTTTAATAAATTCTATGTAAATGTTCTGAAATTATGTTTCTAGATCACATCATCCTTCTTTTATGGTAAAATACATATTTTATAAGGATTCTTTTTCACTTCCTCCCCATAAGCAATCCTGATTAAAGGGAACATCCAGATTTATTTCACTTTTTGGAGTACACTCAATAATCTCTTTTAGGAGACCAATTTTTTTCTAGAATAAATAATTTTATCTTGAAAATTTATATTCTTCATTTTTATTTCTAAGAAAACAATTATTCATTTTCCCACATTAATGGAACATTAATATTTTCCATTAAAACTCACCAAAATGGGATCATTTATAATTTTTCTTGAACAATCTATTTACGTGTTTCACATGGTTTTCTCGTCATATTTCATTGTCTATTGATATATTCCTTATGATTTTCCATGTATGCTTTAAATCCATTCTTTCATGGAAACCATTATAATATTCCCTTTGGTTCTGCCTTATTCAAAAATTCTTCCTTGTGTGTTGTGTTTATATACTTCAAATTTATTTATGATCATCATTAATTGAATTTAAATTAAATATCTAATTCCATGTTTCCATGGTATAATTAAAACCATAGATATATACCATTTTTCCTATAGTGATTACTTTGAATATTTTTATTAAATTTAATATATGTATAATGAATTATTTGGACATGTAGGGATGGGTGGGGCTCGATTAAAGATGGACCCTCAATGCATTGAAAGGCCTCATGAGAGAAAAAGGTTTATGAAAACCATTCTAGTTTGTTTACAAGAATAATCAGAAGGGTTTCTACCTAGAGACTTAAATAATCTTGGTCACATAATAGATCACATGTAAGATACATGAAATCTAAAACTTAATCGCTTTCCCCTTTCAGTATTCTGTTATTAATTTCTACGATATTTTCACAATACAAAAAATTTATGTTTTCATTTTTATTTTTAGTGTGTTTCTGGATCATTTTTTTCAGATTATTTACCTTTCCATAATTATTTTTCATCATTTTCATTATCAGACTTATTATTGATTCATGTAACCGTTAATAAGAATTTGAGCTCAAAAATTAATTTTATTTCATTCCCTATGTTTTCAATATGTAATTTTAGAATAACTGTCATTGAATCGGTTTTATTTTTATAGTTATGGTTTATATTTAATTAGCAATTTAATAACGGGATAATGTATTTATACAGTTCATGAAGACTACAAAACTGATCATTCATTGGGGATGTGATCTCTTGTAACTTTTTCACTATAATAAAACTACCATTGAATCAAGTCTACTCAAGTCGGGGTTGATACAATTTAACATATAAAGAAATAACACACCCAATGTAGTGGATCTAATAATGGTATAAAATAGTTAAAAAATATGAATAAATTAACCCACCTTTAAGGGTTTGTTTTGGTTGATTTCATAATCTCCAACCACACCATGTAGGGTCCAAATGCATCACAAGGAAAAATATGCCATTTAATACAATGAAAATTGGAATTTTGATCTGACACTAGGTAATTTCAGTGTGTCACGCAGTGGGAAAATTTTATAATGTATAAAATCATTGGTTAAATTCTATATAAAACCTATGTTATGTGATGGACGACCTACACGTCCAATATTGTGACTTGATTGTGTTTAGTTTGAAAGAAATCATTGAAATAGTTGAAATCCAAGGAAATTGGGGGAATTAAATTGCCCCAAAATAGCATAGATGAGAAGAATATGAGAAAATAAATAGGAAGTATAATTTGTGTATTTACCAAGAGTTATCCAATGCACTTGATGACACTCGAATCAGACAACTGATGAGGGATATCTCTCCACACATATGAGAGGATAAAAGGAGGTTGAGTAGGAGCCCCCGATGAACATAAATGTGGAAGAAAGTATAGAAAAAATATAAATAAGTATATAGGGGTATTTTAGTAAATTCAAGTCCTTTTAATGAGGTACATGGTCTGGCTGCACAGTTGGATAAACCATGTATGTTCCACTACCAAAGAACGGTTGACACATTGTTCATGTGCATTTTTTTGGAAACCATGTGAATATAATTTAGTTTCAATGCGTTCCATACCTATAGTGGGATGCATGAATTTGATAGCTGGTGTTCACAGTTTGAAAAAACCATGTGCCACCCTGTTCCCCTTAGATTATATTGCACAGTTCTTGGAGAAGTGATGTAGGTTTTTAGAAAAATTGTAAACCCCTGTCATCCTTATTTTAATTATGATTTTGGGGTACAATGCTTTGGAAACACGAATTGACACCTAAGACAACCCTCATGGCTTAATCCAATCAATAAAAAACACTTTTATATATTACAAAACTCAGGATTTAATTTTGATAATTTTTTTACAAACTAAACCATCCACTAGGTAATAAAATTCAAATTCAATTAGAATCATATCTGGTAAAAATACATAGGATTATATATTCATAACAAAAAAGAGTGAAGTAATGTGTGGAATAGATACAATCATAGAATATTATGTCAGTTCCACCAAAAATGGAATTCACCACATGATAGGATTGGGATAAGTTCCCTTGTACCTGATTCAGGCTTGGGATTAATTTGCATGTACCCTCTCTCAAAAATGGGTTATCCTGTAGTGTCCAAACATTCATTCATGGGATTACCTTCCTTTTACCATATTTATGTCTTGGGATGAACTCCTTTATATCAATAAAGCTCAATAATCATTAATATTTACCAATTTCATTTGAGGGATACAATGATCTCAAAAGTCCTTAGATTATACTTTAATGACCCACCTTGGTTTATAATGTAACCACTAATCCTGGGTTTATAAAAAACCCTCCCATCAAATAATCATAATCCATTAACATGTATGCTAAAAATCATGAACAGATTTATCATATCCCTTGGAAAATAAAAGGGGTTTCATTAATATTTTATCATCATAAGCACAAGACATCTAAAAAATGATGATGATAGTTTTATAGAATTATACCCCTCGTATATCATAAGTAACATATCAAAGGATGTTATCATATAATTGAAATTCAATTAAAATATAATTGATAATAATATTTTGTAAAATAACATTTCTATATTAAAATAACTAATTTAAAATGAAATAATTTCCAAAATATAATGTAAATAATTTTCATTGAGAATTAATATCAAAATTTATAAATTATTATTCAAAAAATTGGGCAGTCATGATGGTGGTATATTTTATTCAGGCATCTTTTGTTAAAACAAATTGTCCATTAACATTTTTAGAAAAATTATATAATGATTTTATTTTGAAAATGAAAAGAATATTAGATTAAATTGTTTTTATAGAAAATAAAACATTTGTAGAAATTAATTTACTAAATAAATATAATAAGAGTAAAAAAATTCATGAATACAATTTAATGAAAACATGTACATAGAAGAAATGAATTATTGACTGAATAGTAAACCAAATTTGATTTTCACTAAAATATACCTTTTCTCTCTTGAGTACTCATGGAGAAGAGAATAAAATAAAACCATGTAATGACATTTAATAACCATATGATAATAAAATACGTAATATTATTGGGATACATTGATTATATAATATCATCATTGTGAATTTATTCATATATTTTCTGTGTAAAATGAGATTGTAATGTAATACCCTTGCAGCTTTGGTAAGTTATGATTCAAAAACCTCATAAAAGAGATAACATTAGATGAAAATTTAAATACCAAAAACATATGGATATTATGATACATCCAATCAAAATCATAGTATAAATAAATTTTAAAAATTTATAGGTGCACAACATCATCTATCTGTCAATGAATCAATATTGAGACAAAGAACCCTTACAACATAAGTTATCTCTAAATCAATACATCTTGAAAAATTGAGACTCATATATATTTTTAAATCCCCATGAATTTCAGGAAAATCATTATAAAATACATTAATCAGTTGTATATACAACACAAAAAGGAAAAAATTGGTGAATGTGAAATATGAATCATGGAAAAAATTTGAGATGAAAAACCCCTTACATATTTCTTGACGTCATTCATAATCACATTATCCTCTACCTCTTTAATTAACCTCTTTTAGAAATAATTTTAGGAACCCTTGTAATTGTCTATTAATTAGGAAAATACTTTTAATTTTTGTATTAGGATGTTTAGAAGGGAATTTTATAGGTTTTGGATGATATTGGTAGCTAGAAATTGTGTAAATAAGAGAGGGGATGGGTTTCCTTTTATAAGGTATAGAGAGGATATAGTTGTAATTATTTACAATAATTAAATATAATAAATTACTTTTTCATGTGAATATGGAACCAAGTAGCCAAAATTGAGAATATTAAATAATATTTGTTTTAAATCTATTCAAATAATAAAATTTAGATAACTTTATATGGAATTTCAAATATTTTTTTTCCTTAACCCCTTAGTTAACCTATATTAACCATAAACATGACTGAAAATATTTCCTTAAAAAATGGAAATAAATTGAATTATATGGTAAAAATTTCGTAAATATGTAATCCATGTATATAGTTTTAGACAATTTTCAATTCATAATGACCTTTATAATGATTTATGTAATTTTTAGATCATTTAATAAAATATTATATATCCAAAAATATCATTATCATCATTTTTCATACAACTATTTTAATTTGACATAAATAATTTGAATCAACTATGTATCTTGAAATATATGACATTTAAATTTTACTTAATGTTTATAATACCCAAAAAAATATCACGGAATACCACAATTAATCAACTTTATATTTATTTTTTCATTTTAAAAATAATTAGAAAATTTTTCTACATCATACAAAAACATTGCGTCACTATTACATAAGAATTTATAAAAAAATTAGCATCTCTATAAAATGTACACAATTGATTATCATAACCAAAATTTCTTTATTTTTGGAATAACAATTTATTATAACCCATAACCCCCTTTTCCCCGAAGGAAAAATATTAGAGTTTTTAAAATAGAAGAGAGTGTCATTTTGGGATTTTCTTCACATAAAAAACTTATAAGTCATTATCTAAAAAAATGGAATAATTTTTCCATAAAAAATACTATTGGATGGGGATATTATAAAACCATAAATCCAATATATAAATTTCATGTTTTATCATTATTTTAATGTCTTATGTCATACTTTTTACCCATGTTTATCAATTTTATGATTATCGATGTGACAAATATTTACCATGGTGAGTATTCATAATGACAAAAAATAATGGAGTACTAGGTACGAAATATTAACCAACTAAATCCAAATATGGATTCAATTTTTTTATTATGTTTCATGAATTGAAATAAATTAATTTTATTATAAATTCATAAAATACAATAAAAAACAATTTTCTAAAAAATGCATTTTACGCCTAAAATTTAACATGAATAAAAATAATGAATATTTTGGATTAAAAATTAATTTATACTATATTGAAATTTTTACTTATTATATGTAACTTCATTAAAAAATCCAAAATAGAATAGAATTGTTAAATTACTTGATCTAATGAAATGAAATGACAGTATTTGAAAAATCTATAATTTTCAATACTCACTGAAAAATCAATCATATCTAAAATAACCTAAAATTATTCCCCAATTTTTTTTATGAATTAAAAATTTATTGTCATTTTATAAAATATAATTTTTTATTTTTTAGAAAATTTATTATAATATTTACCCACAAAAATCCATAAAAACCAATTTTTCTATGAAAATATATCTTTGGAATTATAAAATGAAAATATTGAATATTGAGTTTTTATTTATTCCAAATCAGTCAATAAAATTTAATTTAATAAAAAAATTATTATTTTACATAATTTGGTTAATATTATTCAGAAAAATATCAACTTAATAGCTGGGTTATAATATATCATTGGTCATATTAAGATTAGTGTTGCATTCAAAGAAAGCAATCAAGCACTTTAAAATTTTATATTGAAAAATATATTTTGAAATATTTAACTATTTCATGAGTAATTAATAAAAAGTTTATTGTTAGTTTTTTTATAAGATTTGGTATATTTTATTTTGAAACGATATCACATCATAGTATATGGGTCGAGTCATTTGAAACTAATTTGGAATATTTATCGTATACTTGATTTTAGTTTTTTCTTGGTGGTTCAAGCTCTAAATACATTGATGAATTTTCTCTTTGAAATGAATTTCATGACATATACTAATAATAATAGTTATAAGTATTTTTATATTAATATGATATCAACTTGATATAGTGAATACAAGAAACATTTAATTAAACATATAATTATAAATGTCCATTTGTGATTGGGAAATTGAATGTTGTTAAATATTTGAGATGCAATAATCCAAATAATGTATGTAATATAGTTATTATAAAATATTAATCTATTGATGTGATATCATTTTTAAATGTTTAAATGTTTTAGGATGATAATACTGCAGTTATATCATGTATAAATATAAAATAAATACTTTTGGATAAACTGAAATAGTTGTAATTATCGCATTTTGACTGTAATGGAATGTGAGTCACATTTAATTTTTAAGATACCATTGAGGTGTGGTGTATAATAAAAAGAACTAAATACTTCATTATTATGATAATTTGTAGTTATTGTGATTTCAATGACAAAATTCATGATAACTTTTCATTATTTGATTTGGGAATTGTAAGAACCTTGACCTTTTTTTAGGTTTGTTTTTCCTTTTTTCAGAGTTTTTGAGAAAATAGGAGTTTTTGAAAACATTCAAAGTACACGTAGTGTACTTTATAAGTACACGATGTGTACTTTGATGCCACTGGAGGCCATGAGTGGGTTGTTTCATGGCCACACACACGACCTTGTAGGGGTGACATGGAGGCCACCTAAAGCAGAGTAAGGAAAAGGCAAGTATACAATGTTTACTCCAAAATTACACACCGTGTACTTTATTTTTTTCATGAAACGCATCGAGGTCATGTCAAATCAACAGAATCATCTTCTTTTAGTTCGTCTTCATCTGATAGTGCTGAGCAGTTGTGGATAATTGATGTGGCCCTGAACCTCCGTCCATCCTCTGATTTGAACACTGGTGAGTGCGTTAAAATCATAGCGGTGAGTTCTCTCTTATCATAGAGCATCATTTCCCAATTCCTTCTCAATTCCAAGTTATCATAGTTTTAACGTTTTAGAAATTTTTATATATCTTAGACGTTCTAAGTTGATTCAATCCCTGTTGTTCATGTATAGCGATATCTTAACCTCAAGGTAGGTGGTTTGTTCCTTTATTTTCAATGTATATGAGTATTTTGTGAAAATTCCACCAATACACTTTAATGAGGTATTGTTTGTCTACCTTTTTGGACCTATTGATTTCCTTATTTTCTTGTATGCTAGAGTAAAAGATTTTCAATGTTCTTTGGGCCAATTTCTAGGCTTGGGATGTATTTCCCATGCATGGTCTGCCTGTTTATGACTGTTTGGTCTAGTTTTTCTTATTAGGCTCTTTCTAGTTCCATACCTAGAGTTGTAGAATGGATTGTTCATTTTCTGACATGCCTCTATGTTTTATTATTCTATCCAAGTAGTTCATGAGGTTTACTTAGGACGATATGCGAAGAGATACTTTCTGACTTTAAACAAGGATGTGAGAACCTAGTGTAGTACACCATAGGGAGAATGGACATAAGGGATTTTCCAGAGTGTCTTTATAATTTATGATGCAAGAACACATGGAAATTTTACATTGATTGCTTCCTCACGGTGTCTGTAGTTCCCTACGTTGTCTATAGGGGGAATGAAATGTTGAGTGCTTTCCCAGGGCTTCTTTAGCACGATACGAGACTATAGGGGAATTGATGGTGAGTGCTTCCCCAGAGAGTATATTCATTAGCTGAACCAGAGGGGTGAGACTGAGTGTGCCTCCCAGAGGGTTGCTAGTACTTGTTGGTTGAACCATAGGGGTTAGGCGGTGAGAACTAACAAGAGGGTTACCTGTTTGTTCTATTTGCTTGAGTGGTAGCTTACCTGTTTGTAGATTAGATGCATGGAACTGTGGATTCTTTACATATTAGTAATTTCTTGTTTACTAGTTCTGTATTGTTACCTGTCATATATTAACAGACTATTAGGAACATATCATGTGGTGGTTTCCAACTGGGATTTAGCCTCACATCCAGTTTGGGCCATTATTTTGGGCCCAAACGGATTATATTGATGTAGGTATAGAAAAAGGCAAGCACCCTTCTACTTCAGGTACATGACTTACTGTGGAGCTGCATAGCATGGGACCTAGCTTAGGATTGTGATGTTGCGGATCTGTTTACCTTTTATTTTTTACATGTTTAGAACTATTTTTATTTCCATCATTGTGTCTGTTTTCTGTTTTCTTATACATATGTATCATGAATCATAAATATATGTTCTCCTACTGTTTATCATATTTAGTCTTCTGATGTTCACTTGTGTATGGATTGTTTATTGCTTCTGCTATTGTTATTTGTTTCTCTTCTGATGTGTACTCTGCTAATGAGGGCATAGTTTCCCCACTATCACACCCAATGCCCTCTCTCTTACTCAGCAGCCTCTGGCGTTCGAGGAAATGCGCTTGAGGCCACGTGGCCAACCAGGTACGGGGCACCTCTAGGTGGATTCTGGAACCGAGACGTTACAATGTGGTATCAAAGTAACTCTTTTCTCTTGACTTACTGTTTAGAGTGTATAACCTCGGATATGATGAAAAGGGTACTTGGTAATGAGATTTTCCTCGGAGTAGATAACCCATGTACAGGGAAAATCCACACTACCTCATTTAATGCAATTTTACTGGTTTGCAATTTTACAGTTGATTTGATTTCACCATTGGGTGATTTAGATGTCTTGTGTTGTTACTATTGTTGTTATTGAGGTTCTATTTCTGTCGCAGCCCATTGAGTTGAGGGTGTTCCATCTCAAGCATCATAAAGACACTTATTATAAATCACATGCCATGCATTATTTCCATTCCATATAATATGCATTAGCGATTTCATGTTGTTGTGATAGATGTTGTGTATAATATGCATGTTGTTGTGAGAGATGCCTTGATAAAAATACCAACTATTTGATAAGAAATTTTGTATGAGATGTGATTGAATGAACCCCAAGACTTGTTTTTTGATGTTTTAAGAGCCCACATGGACCATAATTTGGTGGATCATTGACTTTTTTACCTTGTTTATAACTTCTTAAGATGCCAAAATTTGATTCACAGGGAGTATGGACCCTCACGGATCGTAATTTGGCACTTTCAGTGTTCGTTTCAGTGTTTTCTAGGATCTGGGGTAGTTTTTGAGGCTTACTGTCTGGAAAAACCCAAAATAAACACCATGTAGTTTTGACTACAAGCCATGTGTTCTTCTATTCGAGAAGAAAATGTTTTTCCTAAATACACGCTGTATATTTTTATACACGATTTTTATTCATTAACCATGTCACAGGTAGGTGGCCAGGAACATAAATGCCCCCACCCATCGTTTATATGCTGATGATATTATCTTATTCATAAAAGGGGGTCAGAGAAATATACATGCTCTCACGAAAACAATATCTCACTATGAGGATGTCTCTGGTCAATCAATTTCCTGGAACAAATATTATATCTCTTTTGGAAAGAATTTTCCTACAAGAAGGAAATATGGTATTATAAATTACTTGGGTATTAAAGAGGGCTTTTTACCTTTCACTTATTTGGGTGTTCCTCCATTTTGGGGTTATCCCAAAGCTACCTATTTTTCTAATATCATTTCTCATATCACAAATCAACTAGCTAATTAGAAAGGGAAGTCTCTCTCCATGGTTGGGAGAATATATTTGGTTAAATCGTCCATTGTTTCTAAAATGGTCTATTCCCTTATGGTCAATAAATGGCCCGTTGGTATTTTTAGAGAAATTAATACCTATATTAAAAAGTTCATTTGGTCTAGAAGCATTTTTGAAAAGAAGATTGTCACTATTCCTTGGAATTCTTGTCGTAAACCCATTGCTAATGGTGGAATTGGCATTAAAAATTTAAAGCTGTTTAATGATGCTCTTCATGCCTGCCTTACTTGGCGCATCATTAACTCTTCTTCTAAAGATAATGATTTTCTTAAAAACAGGTTTTTCTCTAATCTTTCAAAAGGTAATATGAATTTCATTAACTCTTCCATCTGGCCTTCCATTTGGGACTCTTATCACAAAATCATGCAAAATTCTAGGTGGATTATCAGTGTTGATTCTTCCATTAATTTTTGGTGTGGAAAATGGTGTGGTAGCCCTCTGATTTCTCTGTTACCCCTAGTAATCTTCCAGAAGATACTAATCAGTCTATAAAAGAGGTCTTGCAATCTACTGATTGTGATCTTAATGATTTTATTATGCAAGCTATTGAGAATTATAAGTTCTCTTCTGTTGGTGATATCCTTTTTGGGAACCTTCTTTTAATGGGATTCTTGATTCTACAAGCTATTATAAACATAATTTCTCTGACCATGAACCTAATTTTTCTTGGGTGAATCAATTTAACAAACACAGGATTAAACCTTCCAGGGATACCCTTATTTAGCGCATTGCGCAGAATAGATTACCTTTGGAAACTAGTCTGCAAATCTTTGGCATTTCTCTTTGTTCTAAGTGTCGTCTGTGTAACCAGCATAGGGAAGATGCCAATCATATTTTTCTATCTTTTGCAATGGCCTCTACTCTTTGGAATTACGTCTTTTATCTTTTTAATTGCAGAAATCCCATTAATGATTCCATTCCTTTGTTTCTAAATAATTGCACTAGACATGATGCTTCCCTGCAGGTCAAAAATCTGTTTCTTGTGGTAGTGGTGGAACTCCTGCATGAACTCTGGTATGTTAGAAATGATCTCATTCACAATAATCACTCTCTCAATCTTAATGCAGCGATGTCCTGAATTATTTTTGCGATTCATGAAGCAGCCTCAATTCAAAATGACTGTTGCAACAAATCAGTTGGTGATTTTATGATCCTTCGTCATCTTCATGTACCTGGCATTTTCCCAAAGCCTAAACGCTCCTTTGAAGTGTTATATAAATCTCCAATTCCAGTATGGATCAAAGTGAATGTTGATGGCACTTCCAAAGGCAACCCTGGTCCTTCCAGTTGTGGTGCTAACTTCAGAGACACAGCTGGTCAATGTCAGGGATGTTACTTTGTTGGATGTGGTCACTCTTCATCTCTGGAGGCAGAAATGCTCGGCGTCATTCATGATGTTGACTTTTCTCTTCAAAGAGGTTGGAGAAATCTATGGATTGAAAGTTATTCAACCACCATTATACATTCCATCTGGAATGGAAACATTCACCTAGCCTAGTCTCTCACCGCTCGTTGGATGAACTACCTTAATTTCCTCCATGGGATTGACTATATAGCTACTCATTCCTACTGTGAAGAAAATGTCGTTTCTGATGTTCTAGCCAACAAAGGAGTCCATCAAAGCATGACTTGGCTAGATGTTATTCTTTCTGACTTATTATATCTTTTTGATAGTGATTGTAAAAAAATCCCTTCCTTTCGCATTTTTTAATCCTTTTTTTCTTATCAATAAATTATGCTTTGGTCTTTGACCAAAGCATTACCTTTAAAAAAAATTAACCATGTCACAGGCCGTGTGGGAAGAGACACAGGATAGAGAAAATCTCGTGGGAACATGCCATGTACCAATTGTGCATGCTATATAGGGTAATATTAGGAGTCTGACCGTGTAGTTAATAACATGGTCAGTGGAGTCGCTCCTTATACACGTCGTGTCTACCATGAATGTAACGACCCAAAATTTTGAATAAATCTTGTTTCCAAATTTTATGTGTTATTTTATTTTATTTTTATACTCAACAAATATGTTTCATTTGATATAATGAGAATAATTAAAATGAGACCGTTGGTTTTTGACTGTATTATGACCATTGGTCAATATGACCGCTGTAAACTAAACGTTTCGATTATTGTCTCTAAATACATGTAATCATGGTTAATTATTATAGAAAGAAGATTAAATGGCCTCAATCAATAGTATTGGACTGATCGAAGCCCATCTAACAGAACTTGGGAAGGAGGTAGCACCAATGGGCTTTGCTCTGGAACAAACCCAATCCGAACTTCATCATGTGAAGCTAGAACGGAATCTCCTTAATGAGAAGTTCAAACTGATAGAAATTACTACTCGTGCGATGTTGGTCGAGCCTCCCTCAGATTCTCTCACCTTAGCACACCTTACACTTAGGTCCTATGCTGGTGTGATAAGGGGATATGTAAGGAGACTGTAACTTCCTTGTGTAATCCTTTGTTTTAAATAAAATTTGGGATTTCTTCTTATGATGAGGTTAATGAATTTTCAAATGACCAGATAAATATAGTATGCATATTTTTAATGAATTTTAGAAAAATGATATTTTAAAAATGTTTATGTAAACCTTAAATAATTAAAAATTTGTAATGATTTTTAAAAAATGGTCTTCTACAATTATGTTCAGTGCGAAATTTAGAGTCTAATAAGATCAACATAATTTTTGATGAATAGTAAATTATGAATAGTTATTTTAAGCTTAGGATTAGTAATGTGACCAAATGGATTAGTCATCTCACTTAAATAATGTTTTAAAATAATTTAGACACCTTGATTAAGTAATGTGATTCAATAAAATGGTTAAATAACGGTTTCATAAATTATTATTCAAGTATTAGTTTTTTCGGGTGAATAGTGTTTTTTAATAAAAAATTAAATTAAAAATATTTAGAAAATTATTTTTATAAAATGGATTTCATTTTTGAACTCAGAGCATTGATATTATGTTAAGGTAATTTTTGGGGTTTTTCTGAAAAAATGATTTTTTGGTGAATAGTGTATTTATTTAAAAATTAAATTAAAAATATTTAGAAAAATATTTTTATTAAATGGAGTTAATTTTTGAAATCGGAGCATTGATATTTGGTTAATGTGAAATTTTGGGATTTTTCCGAGGAAGTTGAATTTTCAGTGAATAGTAAAAAAGCAGTTTTAGGGTTTCGATATGTTTAATGACATCATAACTGTGCCATTATGATGTCATTAGATATTTTATGGGTTTTCAGACCAAATTTGATAAATTATTGTTTGGGGGGGCCCATGTGGCCTAACTCAGTGGGAAATACCTTGGGAGGGCCCATGCTTTTGAGAAAACCAGTTTTGAGGTTTCCCTTGGCCATTAATGCCTTGTCCCCTCACTTTCCCTATAAATACCAAGCCATACTCTCATCCATTTCGACTCCCCACTCTCCCCCAGTGAAGTTCGAGTCTCATTACCTTCCTAGCAGTCCTCCCAAGGTGCACCCAAGCCCTCAAGGTCCCAACCTTTGAGTTTTAAGAGTCATGTTTTAAGGTAAGGATCCGACCTCTCTCTTTCTTTTCAAGAAATATCTTTTATGTAATTTCTTTTATGCTCCATGTTCTTATGTTAAAGGATGGTATTTTATACTCCTATTAATTCCCTTTTCATTTTCATATAATTAGAGATCCCCTCTTACTCTCATTATTTAGTTTTATGATGTTTTACGTGGCGCCGTTAGGCTGCCGAAATTTTTGTAACAGATTCTTTCTCCCTTCTCATTTTTCAAGATCTTTTTTCATGTAATGTATTTCAAATTCCTTTTTATTATGTTGGGGTATGATCTCTAAATTTATCATACTGATCTTTTATGATCATATGATGAGATGCCCCATTTTATCTCTTTATTTCAGTATTTTTAAGTTTTAAGTGGCGTAGTTAGGCTGCCGAATTTTGAAGTGGTTCTTTCTCCTTTCACCTTTTTCAAAGTTCTAATTCCATGTAAAGTCTTTCAATTTACTTATTATTATGTTGGTTAATGATATATATATCTATCAAACTGATGTTTTATGTTCATATAATCATAGACCCTATTTTATCTCATCAATTCATTTTTGTTGAAGTTTAAGTGGCACCGTTAGGCTGCCGAATTTCTAAGGGTTTCTTTCACCCTTCTCGTTTTCAAGTTCTACATTCATGTAAAGTCTTTCATGTTCCGTTTTATTATGTTGGGGTATGATCACTATATCTATAATAATGATCTTTTATGTTCATATGATGAGAGACCCTATTTGATATCATCAATTAATTTTTGTTGATGTTTAAGTAGCGTTGTTAGGCTGCCGAATTTCTAAGGGGTTCTTTCACCCTTCTCGTTTTCAAGATCTACTTTCATGTAAAGTATTTCAAGTTTCTTTTTATCATGTTGGGGTATGATCTATATATCTATCATACTGATAATTTATGTTCATATGATGAGAGACCCTATTTTATCATGTCAATCCATTTTTGGATGTTTTAAGTGACGTCGTTAGGCTGCCGAATTGTCATAAGAGAAATCTTATTTTTGTATTCCTTTCAAGTTCTTTGTTTCTTATGGTATATCATTCAAATTTCATTACCATGTTATTAAATACTATATATTCTGTTCCCCTAATGTTTTATGTATCATTTTGAGTGGGTGACCCATGTCCCCTCTCTTTTGAATGTTTTCTAAAACCATGTATCGTAGACGTTATGCTGCATAGTTTTCTTCTCAAAATGCCTCCCTCTTTTTCTCAAAATTATTTTATGTTATTAGGTGAATACTCAAAACTCTTATTTATATAGGGGTATTCAAATATATATCAAAATTTTCTATTTTATATTCTAGGATTTACATACATGAAACCCGTGTTCCCTTTTCCGTGGGTTTAAAGTGACATAAAGATCATGTCTTTAAAGAAGTTTTTAAAACGTTATGATTATGAAATGAAACCCATTTCTTTTATGCTATATGGGTAGTTTATGAAATGATTTATGATGATATATGTGGCACACATGATAATAAAGACATGTTAAGGGTGCGCCCAGATAGCACTCCAATGCATTGGGTAAAGACTTAATCTCTAGAGATGACTTCTTAGACTGATACTTGGGTGAATAACCTTGGTAATTTTTAATGACACCTTGGCGATGGACCTTGGTGAAACAAAATTATTTTCAATATTAAATGTTGTAGCCACATATTCAAGTTATGAAAAATGTTATTTTTATTATGATATATCTCATGATTTCTTTATCATGCCTTAAAGTTATTTTCATGACCTTATTGAAGTATCTCAAGTTCACATGTAAAATGTATCTCTTGTTTCTCTTACTGGGCCTTCTGCTCACCCTTTCTTTTGATGTATGTCCCCAGGTTATGAGATGCAGTAATGAACCTCGTATGTACTCTAAGAGAATCTTTTCAAGTGTTTAAGAATAATGTTTTATGTTTTCATGTTTTATGTTCCTAGTTTCCATGACACTAAACCTTAAAGATCCTCAGTTTTGTAAAATGTAATAAAGGATTATGTGATAAAAAGGCGGGATTCTATAGTTGGTATCAAAGGATGGTTTATTTATTTGTGGAAATTAGGATATTAAATCTTTAGGAAGAAGCCTATAGAAAAGTTTATATATAGGAAATCTTCCTGGTATTTTGGTGAGTATTGAGTAATGGGTTGCCAAAAAAATACATCTTTGTCTAGATACGAGCAGGTAGAGGTGGCTCTGGCACAGATGTACATAGGGGTAAAACCTGAAAACACCGCTTTGAGCTAGACTCAAACAGGAACTGGTACACGACAATGGGCCTTGCTGCACTCTTGGTTACGACACTCCCGGGGGATATGCTTTGGTAAATTCATAAGCATAGTATGAACCATTGTTAAAGGAACAAAGATAAAATAAAATAAAGATTCACATAAGAATATATGATCATGGATAACCTAGATGGGAACCTAGTGGATCACAAGTTAGGGTATACTTTTCTTCTACAAGTTATCCTTATATGCTTTAAGTTCCTTTTCATGATTATTATCTAAGTATTAAAGCCCCTAATTATACTTTCTCTTCTTAGTTAATGGTGGGAAATAGAAGAACATGTCCCAACAACCAATGTGATAGGAAATGGGAAAATTTCCGTATTAATATGACAGAGATGATTAGGGGATTAAAATATGATTATTATTTTGGAAGACGTTCACTATTTTGGGGACTCTATATGATCGACGTAAATAGATTACTACAGTATTTTCATTGAGGAGTAAGGTTGACTTATATTTTGAAGAATCAATGAATTTATGGTGGACTTATAGTAATTTAGGTTACTTATGGGAATGATTAACCTATCTTGGGTAAAATATGTTTAGGTTATCTACTTTTGTTATAAGATGTTAGGAATGGTTGATGTTGTTTGGAGATGAACAATGAAGTTTATTTTGGAAGACTATGTTATCAAATCCTTCTTGTATTTGGGTTTCAATCATAGTTTGGTTTATTTTTGAGGAATTTTAAGGACCGTTATTTATGCAATGTTCTATGATGAACTTTGGGTAGTACTATGGAACTTTGAAGATTTAAAAGTAGTTTCCATTCCAATGGGATTATTTCTTTTTGAATAGTTTTTTTACATTACCATTTCTGTTTTGGGATAATGTTTAAATATAGAAGAAATAAATAGTTAATCTTTTGTGGATTATGTGATTCTCTAGAAGATGATTCTTGTGTTTGATGAGACCAAGTAGTTTTGAATGCTCATCATTTGATGAAAAGAATATTTTTGGTAGAAACTTATTAAAGGTTGAAACTCTACATGAAGGTAGGTATTTTTTCTTATTTTTTTGTTCTATGTATTAAATGAATTCCTCAAAATTATGAAAATGAACGTAAAACAAAAACGTTGTTGGTCTACGTTTCCTGCTAGGTAATCAAAGACCGTTTACACACATCATATGTTTGGTATTTTCTTATGGTTAACTTTCTCATAATCATGTTTTCTATCACTCTCCCTCAGAACTTGACCCTTTGTTTTCTCCCCCATGTCCTTGTTTTCCTACATGGAATCCTAGTGTGGGTTAACTCGGGTGACCTTTGTACATACCTTTCATTATTTTAAAGTAATTGTTTCACTGACTCCTTTCCGATGTGGGACTTTCAATGAAATTTCAAACCCCAATTTTTAAAATGGTGAGGATGCAATTTATTAAGGGGGAAAGATTGTAACGACCCGAAATTTTGAATAAATCTTGTTTCATAATTTTATGTGTTATTTTATTTTATTTTTATACTCAAAAACATGTTTCATTTGATAACATGAGAATAATTAAAATGAGACTGTTGGGTGTTGACTGTTATATGACCATTGGTCAATATGACCGCTGTAAACTAAACATTTCGATTATTGTCTCTAAATACAAGTAATCTTGGTTAATTATTATAGAAAGAAGATTCGATGGCCTCACCCATTAGTATTGGACTGATCGAAGCCCATCTAACAGAACTTGGGAAGGATATAGCACCACTGGGCTTTGCTCTGGCCCAATCCCAAGCTGAACACCATCGTGTGAAGCTATAACAGAATCGTCTTCGCGAGAAGTTCAAACTGATAGAAATTACTACTCGTGTGATGTTGGTTGAGCCTCCCTCAGATTATCTCACCTTATCACACCTTACACTTAGGTCCTATGCTAGTGTGATAAGGGGCTATGTAAGGATACTGTAACTTCTTTGTGTAATCCTTTGTTTTAAATAAAAATTGAGATTTCTTCTTATGATGAAGTTTATGAATTTTCAAATGACCGAATAAATATAGTATGCATATTTTTTATGAATTTTAGAAAAATTATATTTTAAAAATGTTTATGTAAACCTTAAATAATTAAAAATGTGTAATGATTTTCAAAAAAAGGGCTTCTAAAATTATGTTTAGTAGGAAATTTAGAGTCTAATAAGATCAACTTCATTTTTGATAAATAGTAAATTATGAATAGTGATTTTACATTTGGGATTAGTAATTTAACCAAATGGATTAGTAATCTCACTTAAAGAAAGTTTTAACATAATTTAGACACCTTGATTAAGTAATGTGATTCAATAAAATGGTTAAATAATACTTTCATATATTATTATTCAAGTATTAGTTTTTTCGGATGAATAGTGTTTTTTAATTAAAAATTAAATTAAAAATATTTAGAAAATTATTTTTATAAAATGGATTTCATTTTTGAACACAGAGCATCGATATAATGTTAAGGTAATTTTTGGGGTTTTTTCTGAAAAAATAAATTTTCCATGATTACTGTATTTATTTAAAAATTAAATTAAAAATATTATGAAAATTATTTTTATTAAACGAAGTTCATTTTTGAAATCATAGAATTTATATTTGGTTAATGTGAAATTTTGGGATTTTTCTGAGAATGTTGAAATTTCAGTGAATATTAAAAAAGCAGTTTTAGGGTTTCGGTATGTTTAATGACATCATAACTGTGTCTTGATGATGTCATGAGATATTTTATGGGTTGGCCGACCATAGTTGATAAATTATTGTTTTGGGGGCCACATGTGGCCTAACTCCATGGGAAATACCATGGGAGAGCCCATGCTTTTGAGAAAACCACTATTGAGGTGTCGCTTGGCCATTAATGCCTTGTCCCATCAATTTCCCTACAAATACCAATCCATAATCTCATCCATTTCGACTCCCCACTCTCCCCCAGTGAAGTTCTGGTCTCATTACCTCCCTAGGAGGCCTCCCAAGGTTCCCCCAAGCCCTCAAGGTCCCAACCTTTGAGTTTTAAGAGTCACGTTTTAAGGTAAGGGATCCGAGCTATCTCTTTCTTTTCAAGAAATCTATTTTATGTAATTTCTTTTATTCTCCATGTTATTATGTTAAAGGATGTTCTTTTATACTCCTCTTACTTCCCTTTTAATGCTCATATAATTAGATATCCCCTCTTACTATCATTATTTCGTTTTATGATGTTCTAAGTGGCGCCATTAGGCTGTCGAAATTTTTGCAACGGATTCTTTCTCCCTTCTCATTTTCCAAGATCTATTTTTCATGTAAAGTATTTCAAGTTCTTTTTTATTATGTTGGGGTATGATCTCTAAATTTATCATACTGATCTTTTATGATCATATGATGAGATACCCCATTTGATCTCTTTAATTCAGATTTTTGAAGTTTTAAGTGGCGTCGTTAGGCTGCCGAATTTTTAAGTGGTTCTTTCACCTTTCGCCTTTTTCAAAGTTCTAATTCCATGTCAAGTCTTTGATGTTCCTTTTTATTATCTTGGGGTATTATCTCTATATCTATCATACTGATATTTTATTTTCATGTGATGAGAGACCCTATTTGATCTCATCAATTCATTTTTGTTGAAGTTTAAGTGCCGCCGTTAGGCTGCCGAATTTCTAAGGGGTTCTTTCACCCTTATCATTTTCAAGATCTTCTTTCATGTCAAGTCTTTCAAGTTCCTTTTTAATATGTTGGGGTATGATATCTATATCTATCATACTGATATTTTATGTTCATATTATTAGAGACCCTATTTGATCTCATCAATTCATTTTTTTTTTGAAGTTTAAGTGGCATCGTTAGGCTGCCGGATTTCTAAGGGGTTCTTTCACCCTTCTCGTTTTCAAGATCTACTTTCATGTCAAGTCTTTCAAGTTCATTTTTATCATGTTGGGTTATGATCTCTATATCTATCATACTGATCATTTATTTTCATATTATGAGAGACCCTATTTGGTCTCGTCAATCCATTTTTGGATGTTTTAAGTGATGCTGTTAGGCTGCCGAATTCTCATAAGAGAAATCTAATTTTTTTTCTTCCTTTCAAGTTCATCGTTTCATATGGTATATCATCCAAATTTCATTACCATGTTCTTAAATACTATATATTATGTTCCCCTACTGTTTTATGTATCATTTTTGAGTGGGTGACCCATGTCCCCTCTGTTTTCAATGTTTTCTAAAACCATGTGTCGTAGACGTTATGCTGCATAGTTTTCGTCTCAAAATTCCTCGCTCTTTATCTCAAAAAGTGAATAATAAAATCTCTTATTTCTACAGGGTTATTCACATATATATCAAAATGTTCTATTTCAAATTCTGTGATTTAAATACATGAAACCCTCTTTCCGTTTTCTGTGGTTTTAAAGTGACATAAAGATCATGTCTTTAAAGAAGTTTTTAAAATGTTATGATTATGAAATGAAACCCATTTCTTTTATGCTATATGGGTTGTTTATGAAATAATTTATGCTGATATATTTGTCTCACGTGATAATAAATACATATCAAGGGTGCGCCCAGATATCGCTCCAATGCATTGGGTAAAGACTTAATCTCTATAGATGACTTTTTAGACTGATACCTTGGTGAATAACCTTGGTAATTTTTAATGACACATTGGGGATGGACCTTGGTGAAACGAAATGATTGTCAATATTAAATGTTGTAGCCACATCTTCAATTAATGAAGAATTTTATTTTTATTATTATATATCTCATGATTTCTTTCTCATGCCTTAATGTTCTTTTCATTACCTTATTGAAGTATCTCAAGTTCACATGTAAAATGTCTCTTGTTTCCCTTACCGGGCCTTCTGCTCACCCTTTCTTTTGATGTATGTCCCTGGGTTATGAGATGCTGTAATGAACCTAGGATGAACACGAGAAGAAGCCTTTCAAGTGTTTAAGAATAATGTTTTATTTTTTCATGTTTTATGTTCCAAGTTTCCAGTACACTAAACCTTAAATATCCTCAGTTTTGTAAAATGTAATGAAGGTTTATGTAATAAAAAGGCGGGATGCTATAATGAACATGCCGTGTAGTCGGTCCTAAGTATCCAGCCGTGTCATGAACAACATGGGTTGGTACTATCCTTCCTTTTACACAACATGTTTTTTGGTAACACACTGTGTAGTATAACCTTTGTACACATGTCGTGTCACTAAAAACATGGGCCAGTGATGCTTTTCGAAGTACACACCATGTTCGCTTGGTACATGCCATGTAGTTTTGTCTTAAGAGAGCTCTGTGGATTGACAGTGTAGAAGGACTTAGGAAGGGAAGAAGATTCAAGTACATGTCATGTGTTGGACAACACGTCATCTGTTTGGGGTGTTACATGACCAGTTTACTTTGACGTACACACCCATGGGGATGACTTCAGAGAACACGCTGTGTAGGAAAAGGTCACGCTGTGTAGTCATGTTTTTGTAGAACATGAATGCTTTCCTCCTTTTTTCCTTTCTTGTCTATCCAGTTTTCGGTCTTTGATAATCTTGAATCTAAGGTGTGTGTTTGACCATGCAAAGTAATTCCACCAAGATGTCCTCTGGTTTTACGCCAGTTGTAGGGCCGTGATCAGACGCCAGATATGGATAATCAGGGACATCCCGTAAATCCTCCTATTGTGCTAGCCTTGGCACCCGTAGTGATACCGGTTACAGGCATCAATGTGTAGTTTAGGGAAGGACTTATAATGATGATGCAGACCTTCCAGGGACCATAGCCTCCTGCCTCAACTATGGAAGACTTGACACGTGCATTCCAGCAGCAACATCCTCCCACCTTCTCAGGGGAATGATGACCTCAGGATGGAGAGTCAGGGCTAGACGCCTTGATGATGATCTTTGAGAATCTGGATATTCCTCTTGAAAGGCGAGTCAATATCTCTTACTACATTTTACAAGACTCCACCAAGAGGTGATTAGAAGTGATATCATAAGAGGGTCATCAGCAGGTTATGGCGTGGGAGGGGGTTCAGCGAGTCTTTTATGACTACTTTTATCCGGAGACTTTGAGGGCCGACCGAGCCCGGGAGTTCATGAGCCTGGAGTAGGGTACTCTTTCTGTCATGAATTATTCCTCTCATTTCATCGAGCTTCAGCATTTTACACCCCTATAGGGAGGAGATGGGTTGTTCTTTGAAAGGAAGTTTGAGGATGGTCTGAGACGAGAGATCCACTCATAGGTGAATAACATCAGGTTGACTTCCATCGCTTCCATTGTCAACCAGGTGCTGATTTCAGAGCTCAATCGAATAGATTATAAACCTGATATCTAGGTTCGTTCCTCTTCCAGAGTTAGTGCTTAACCAGCTGACAGCAGGAAGCACCGTAGGGAGTCTACGTGTAGTGATCCGAGGTAGACAGACACATCTTCAGGTAGCCAGGTGGTATGATACCAATGTGGAAGGGCTAGGCATACAAGGCCGTAGTGCCAGAGGGACCCAGTGGAGTGCTGATCTTGCATCAAGATGGGTCATCTTCATAGTTTCTATCATATCTTCTCACTGACAGCTGGTGGCAGGGGTTCATCTTTGACTCCTTATTCAGGAGTAGCGCCACCAGTTTCTCACTAGTCTGGAAACTGGATTTTTTCTGGCTATTCGGGCTGAGGTGGAGGTTGAGGCCATGGTGGTCAGTCACATGTATTTCGGTGAAAGCAGGGTGGATCAGCTCATAGCAGTCAGGCAGGGTCACAAGGTCATTGTATAGGTCAGGCTTTTTTAGTGGACCATACCCCGCAAGAGTAGGATCTCAGACCCTCTACAGTTCGAGGTACAATCTTAGTAGCCTTAGTTTTATCTTCTGCTTTTTTCAATACAGTGTCTTCCCATTTCTTTTATCTATTTTTTGTGGAGAGACTTGGGCTATGCATATTTTCTTCTACCAATATCTTGATACTAGTCACACCGTTGGGGACTAGGACAACTAGTGTACGTCAGGGTAGGGAGAGCCCTCTAGAGGTTGTGGGGTGTAACTTCTTAGGGGACCTCTATGTCCTAGAGATGACAGGCTATGATTTAATACTTAGGATGGATTGGATAGTTCCCTTCCAGGAAATTGTCGACATTTATCATCACAGGGTGAGCTTCATATCACCAGAGGGTGAATCTTTTTTCATAGGGTTGAGTGGGATGTCCATGCTAGTAGAGCAGGACCCGAGCATCTTGGGCTAAGAGGATTTATAGCCATGATTTTCATTCTATATCTGGATGACCATGGGACTTCAAAAATAGACTTTCCTCCAGTGGTGAATCGTTTTAGGGATCTCAATCTGAAGGATTTTTCAGGTTTGCCTATGGAGTGCTAGGTAGACAATTCTATTGAGCTCCTTCCAGGAGCGGCACCGGGGTCCATTCCTCCTTATGGTATGTCTACACCTAAGTTGCAGAAGCTCAAAAAGTTGTTGGAGGAGATGCAGGTAGAGGGTTTCATCTGAAACAGTACTTCACCTTGGGGTTCGCCTGTCCTATTTTCGAAGATGGAAGAAGGCACCCTAAGGATTTGTGTGGATTATCAAATGTTTAACCAGTTGATGGTCAATAACCGATACCCCTTGCTGAGGATTGATGATCTCTTTGATCATCTTCGAGGAGCCCATGTTTTCTTGAAGATTGACTTGAGGTCTGGTTATTATCAGTTGTGTGTTAGACCATCAGATATACCTCTTACAGACATTAGGAGTAGGTATGATCTATACGAGTATACAATTATGCCATTCGAACTCATTAACGTGCTATATATTTTCATGGCGCTAATGAACAGAGTGTTCCATCCATACCTGGATTCATTCATAGTGTTCATCATGGATGATATCTTGGTGTACTCTCACAATCGATATGACCATGCTACCCATCCTGATATTGTTTTTTGTACACTGAGAGATCATCAGTTATATTCTACGCTCTCAAAATTCCACTTTTGGATGAATCAGATTCACTTATTGGGTCATGTTATCTCAAAGACAAGAGTATCTGTATACCCAGAGAAAGTGAGAGAAATAGTTTCTCGAGAGTAGCCAAAGAATGTCTTTAAGGTTAAGTGTTTTCTAGGGGAATCTGGATACTACAAACACTTCATACAAAACTTTTCACACTTAGCAACACCCCAGACAGTTCTGACCAAGAAGGGTGAAAAGTTATTATGGTCAAATTCTTGTGATTCAGATTTTCAAGAGCTGAAAGGGAGGTTGAATTTATCACTGATACTAGTTTTTCCAGAGTTAGGCATGAGCTACATTGTCTACTATGAAGCCTCATTTATCAGGTTGGGAGTTATGCTTGTGTAGGGAGATGGAGTCGTTGCGTATGGGTCTCCGTAGTTCAGGCCACACGAGAGGAATTTCCCAATGCATGATCAGCAGTTGCTAGCTATTGCTCATGCATTATGCTGTTGGAGACATTATATTCTGGGAGAGTACATTGGGGTCTTCACTGAACACAAGATTCTCAAGTAAAATTTCACTCAGTATGATCTGAACTTGTGACAGCGAAGGTGGGTTGAGTACCTTCAATCCTTTGATTTTGAGATTTCCTATACACTGGGGAAGGGAAACATAATGGCTGATGCAATGAGCAGGAGGACATAGATGCAGGAAGTTCGGGAGGCCAGTGGTGAGTGTAAGCTTATGGATATGTTCTCTGAGATGCATTTGGAGGTGCATGATAGACATGGGAAGAATTTTCTATCTTCTGTAGTTGTTAACTCAACCCTTATTGATCAAATACGAATGAGGAAGCTATCATATTCTGAAGGCCTACTCCTATAGGAAAGCATGTTAAGAGAGGACTCTATTCCTGGATGGACCGTAGGTGAGTATTAGGTCTTGCGTTTCCAAGAACGCATATGGGTGCCAACAGATATACGAAAAAAGCTGATGCGGGACTTTCATTCTTTTTTTTTGGGCAGTTCATCTTGGCATCACCAAGATGTATCATTTCTTACATCGTCAGTATTGGAGGCCATGTATGAAGAGGGAAGTGGCTGGTATTATAATGATGAGTTCCACTTGTCAGTAGGTGAATGTGGGGCATCATCGACCATTAGGGCTTTTACAGAAGTTACACATTCCCGGGTGGAAGTTTAATGATGTCGTGATGAAATTCCTGACTGGGTTGCCGAGATTTCCACGAGGGAATGATGCAGTTTGGGTTGTCATTTACAGACTCACGAAGGTTTCTCACTTCTTTTCAATCAAGGAGAACATTAGTGTTGATAAGATAGGGTGGTGGTACATCTGATAAATTGTACATCTTTATGGATTTTGACACTCCATTGTTTCAGATAGGGATTCACATTTTACTTATTGGGTCTGGAAGGGGCTTTAGAAGTATTTGGGTACACAGTTTCTTTTGAGTACAACTTACCACCCCCAGACAGATGGACAGTCTGAGCGTACGATTCTAGTGCTTGAGGAAATTCTCCGAGCATGCATTCTGGAGTTTGGAGGTTCTTGGGAGGAATATATACTTCTTCTAGAGTTTTCCTATAATAATAGTTTACAGATGACTATTCATGTGGCACCTTATGAGGATTTGTATGGTAGGCCATGATAAACACCCTTATGTTGGCTTGAGGAAGGATAGGATGCTTTGTTGGGACCTTATCATGTTCAGGAGACCACATAATAGATAGAGTTGATTCAGAAAAAGAAGGCCACTGCATAGTCTCATCAGAAGTCTTATGCTGATCAGTGGAGATGACCTATATAGTTTGAGGTTAGAGATCAGATTTTTCTATGTGTCACACCGAGGTTGGGACACAAGCAGATCAGGAGGCAGGATAAGATTTCGCCGAGGTACGTCAGGCCATTTGAAGTGTTGGAGGGAGTTGGGCCGGTTGCCTATCGGTTGCAGTTACCTCAGAGGTACCGAGCTATACATGATGTCTTCCACGTTTCTCATCTCCGACATTACTTTTCAGACCTGTCTCATGTTTTCCAACTCGAGGAAGTCGAGTTGGAGGTGGATTCATCTTTCTAGGAGAATCATATCAGGATTTTCAATCGTAGTACGAGGGTGCTCTATGGTCGGTCATTTCCTTTGGTATGGTTGCTATGGTAGCATGGGCGAGTACAGGACGAGACTTGGGAGAGGGAAGCCGATGTGCGATCACAGTGGCCGGAGTTGTTTGAGGTTTCTTCTTCTATGCCGCGCTAGGGAAATTTAGGGATGGATTTCATTAAGGGGTGATGTTTGTAAGAACCCAGACCATCTTTTCAAGTTTTTTTTACTTTTTCTAAAGATGTTTTGAAAATAAGAGTTTCTAAAAAATTTCGAAGTAAACAACATGTACTTTATAAGTACACGTAGTGTACTTCAATGCTGCTGGAGGCCGTGTGCTGGCCGTGTCATGAACACACACACACAGCCATGTAGGGGTTACAAGGAGGACTCCTAAAGAGGAGTATGGAAAAGGCGATTACATGCCATGTACTCTAAAAGTACATGACGTGCACTTTATTTTTTCTCATTAAACGCAATGGGGTCGCGTATAATCACCAGAATCGACTTATTTTAGGTCGTCTTCATCCGAGAGCACAGAGAAGCCATGGATCTTCAACGATCCCCTGATCCTCGGACTGTCCTCCAATTCGAACATTGGTGCATGCGTTGAAATCGTAACGGTGATTTTACTCTTCTCCTAGAGCATCGTTTCCTAATTCATTTTCTTTTCCTAGTTATAGTGGGTGGAACGTTTTAGACGTTTTTGTATATCTTTGACGTTCAAAGGTGATTCAAGCCACGTGGTTCATGTATATTTATCTCGAAAACTCAAGGTTGGTGGTTTGTGCCTTTCTGTTGAATGTCTTTGAGTATTTTGGGAAAATTCCACCAATGCCCTAGAACGGGGTATTGCATGTATACCTTTTTGGCCCTTTTGGTGGCTTAATTTTCTTGTATGTTAGAGTAGAAGATTTTCAATGTGTTTTTTCCAATTGTTATGCTTGGGAAGTATTTCCCATGGATGTTTTTTTATTTATGACTGTTTGGTCTAGTTTTTCCTATTAGACTATTTCCAGTAAAATGCCTAGTGTTATATGATGGAGTGTTCTTTCTATAACATAATGTTATGCTATATTATGCTAGCCAAGTTGTTCGTGATGTTTACCCTTTCCATTATGCAATGCGATACTTGCTGACTTTAGATAGGGTTGTGGGGACCTAGTTTAGTAGACCATAGGGAGAATGGAGGTAAGGGATTCTCTAGAGTGTTTTTATAATTTACAATGTGAGACTACAGGGGTAATTTATGTTGAGTTCATCTTCAAGGTATCTGTAGTTCCTTTACATGGGCCACATGGGTAATGAGATGTCGAGTGCTTCCCCAAAGTGCCTTTAATATGATACAAGACTGTAGGGGGAATTAACGGTGAGTACTTCCATAGAGAGTCTATTATTTAGATGAATTAGAGGGGTGAGACTGAGTGTGCCTCCCAAAGGGTTTCTTGTACTTGTTGGTTGAACCATAGGGGTTAGGCTATGAGAACTATCCAGAGGGTTACCTATTTTTTCAACATTCGTGAGTGGCTACTTACCTATTTGTAGATTATATGCTTGAAACTCTGGATTGTTTACTGGTTATTACTTTCCTGTTTACTTCTTCTTTATGTTTACCTTCCATATATTCCCTGACTGTTAGGAATATATCTCATGGTGGTTGCCTACAGGGATTTAGTCTCACATGCTAGTTGGGGCATTCTTTTGGGCCGAAATAGATGATATTGCTTTAGGTCCAGACCAGGGCAAGCGCCCTTCTACTTCAGGTACATGACATACTGTGGAGATGGAGAGCATGGGACCAAGCCTTGGATTGCGATGATGAGGAGTCGTTTACCTTTTATATTATACTTGTTTAGTACTATTTATATTTCATGCATTGTGACATGTTTGGCTGTTTTCCAAGACATATGTATCATGCATCATATATATATATATGCTCATGCTGTTTATCATATTTAGTATTCTAATTTTCACTTGTGTATAGATTGTTTACTGCTTCCGCTATTGTTTTTTTCTATTCCTCAATGTACTCTACCAAGAATGACATAGTTTCCCCACTATCACACCCAAGTCCCTAGCTGCTAGTTGGTAGCCTCTGGAATTCATGGAAATGCGCTTGAGGCCATGTGAGCAACAGGGTACGGCGTACCTCTAGGTGGCTTCTGGAACCGGGACATTACATGAATAGCATGCTTGGCTTATAAAAATAGTAACATGAAATTAGTAAAAGGTTTTTTTTGTTTGTTGTGAAGTAGATAATATATTTTATTTCAGGTTGTTTTTTCTATCGATAAATAAATTTAAAAATTAGTAAATATATTTTTTGTTTCTAGTGTGACCAAGCTGGATAATCATGTTTTAATGATGATGGTGTATTTTTAATGTGATTTTGATGTTTTTGGTCATACGATATTTGCTATAAGAATTATATTCTATCAATAGAAGTTTATAAACACAAACTTTTTAATTATTAAAATCACTAAAAATTTATATTGTGTTTGAATGTATAAGATAATCAGTTTATGTTTTTATATAAAAGTCCATCGATTAAAGTTTTTGTACTATAAGTTAAAATATTTCATCATACAAACATAATTAGATGATGATTTATTGTTTACATATTTTTTATAATAATGAATTACAGATATCTCATGATCTATGAATTTAGTAGTATGGTGGAGAAACATGTTAATTTGTATAATGTTATTATTGAATTTTCATTGAAACTTACCAGAAAAAAATAGATAGAGGAATAGAAGATAATAGATTTTGGTTGAGATATAAATAATTATTGGGGGATTATGTGTAAGGAAATATTTTAAAAAAAATTATTCTATGTAAGGTTACATTTAATGTTTATTAATTTTGGTACTTCTAGATGTCTAAAGACATTTTTTATGTTTTAAGGGATGATGCTGTAATTACAGATCATATCAACTTATGCATAGAAAAAAAAATTTATATGAATAAAATCCATCTAATATATAAGATCTATTAGTAATATAATGTTATCGGTCAAGGATTCTAAATAAATACATAATATAACATTCACATTGGGTAATCTTCAATCAAAAATATTCTCTAAAAAAATCCTTATACAAAATAATTTTATAATTTCCATAAGAAAAACATGTAAAATATTGAAAAATCTTAGTTTATTAATGTTGATGGGATAAACATTATAGTATAAGGATCATAGGATATAGAATCACATATTATGAAATCGATAGTCTGTTAAGATGCAATTCATTAGATAATGGTGCACTATATGAATGTTTTTTATGAATTCTCCAAAGTTGAATAATGTTTTAGTGATTTTTTGAAAAAAATGTTGACATAAAAAGTCTTGTAATGGAAATTTATTTAGAAAAGTTACTTAAAGATATCAAAGTAATGATATTGATCTGATCATTTAATTTTCTAAAAAACTAAAAAGGAAATCGTGATCCTTTCCAAGCTAGATGATAGATAATGGGTTGTTGGGGATACTAATTTTTATGAGATTCTACTATAATACTAAAGAAAACTTATGAAGTATCCATGTTATTTTTTTGAATGGGTGTTTTTAAAAAAAATCATTTTTAGGGTAACTAAATTGGGTTTCCCTCCTAATCTATCTTATATGTTTCTATTCAAGAAGGTGCAACCAGACATACGAAGTGGTGTAAGAAATTTTGGTCTATTATTATAAGGCCCTTGATAGACATTATGGATGGACATTCCAGATTAAATTTCATATATAGAATTATCAGATAAAAAAACATATATACAATTTGAATAAATTTTTATCTAATAAAATATGTTATTACCTACTATTAAGAAATAAAGTGAAGAAGAAGTGCTTTGTAATAAAGTAATTGGAGAGGATTTTACAAGTGATGTAGTGAAAACATTTTATTCCTTTTGGTTAATGATACTAAAGATTTTAAGAAAATAATTAATATGTATTTATCTATGTAGAAAGTACATGTACTGTTTTTTCATCATTATGATATTCAGTTGTGTGAATATTCTCTAATTATTATAACAATATAAATAGGATTTTTTTTATAGTGTATTCATTGGTATTATATTATTTAATAAACATGAAACAAACTTTATAATATTTTTGAGTAGTTAACCATTAAACACTAGTGTTCCTATCATTGTATTGGGATGCTTATCTTTTATAAAATGTTATAAATCATTAATAGGTTGTGAAGGTTGTTTCAGAAGAAATAATAAATTATGAAATGAAAAATATAAATGAATAACCACTTCCCCATATCAGTGATACTGATGGTCATTTTAATTAGAATTAGGTGAAATTTCAATTCATTTATTCTTTACTAACATTTATTGAAATGAAAAGTTAAAGAGTATGTTTATAATTATACTAAGAGTAATGGGATTCATATTTTCAATGAAAATAACCATCAAATCTAGAAATTTAGAATGATGTCATTTCTTATGTCTCTTGGTGTTTTTTATTTTTAATACTACTATATATAGTTTTCAACCTCAGGCCAAGAATGTTCTTCTAAAAACATTAGAAGAAAAAATCAATGAATCTTGGGGGAGTTAGGAATTCTATATTATGTTCATGCTCAGAATGTAATTTTCTTATAATTAAAGGAGTTATAACTACTAAATAAATTTGGGATTTTATTAATAAAATCTATAAAATAAATATGAATGTTATGAAATCCTTGACAAAAATATAGAGGATATAGTATGATGATATAAAATGGATGAATATGATTATTTTAATTACTTATTTACATGGGTGAATGTAATTGTATGTTCTATAATATCTCTTTTTGTGAATTTGGACAATTAGACCATTCTAGAAAATGTCATATGAAATCTTCCTGATAATTTTAAGGTAAAATTTTGAAATTTGGAAGTTATTTAACATTATACTCTATCTTTGTATGATCTATACCACACTCTCAACCCTATGAAATGATTAGGGTGATAGTTTTGAATATAATTGAAAATGTGATCACTAATTTTCCTTGAAATATACCATAATGTTATAATATATGAATTATCTTAAGGATTATAATGTTAGTAACCCAAAAACCAAATTTACGGTTAGTAATAAGTTTTTAGAAAATTATGTCCTTATTTAATAAAAATGTGAAAAGTAGTATTAGAATATTCAAAGCGAAGTTACTATTAAATAGATTTGGATACAAATATACTTCAAATCATTCTATAAATTTCCCTCAAATAATAAAAGATGAAGAATGTGATGGAGTTGATCTAAATTCAATCTAATCCTTTAATAATAATTCAAAACAATAAAAATAATATTATAATGTAAAATATAGATAGTTTTTTACATAAATTTTTTTTGTCTAAATATGATGAGGATAAAAATAGTGAATTATAAGATGAAGACATCAGTGATAATGCCATTCAAAATAATTTTATTGAAAAAATGATTGATGAAAATTTCACCACTGCTGAAGGTATTATATTTAAGAATAATAATCTATATTGGAATTTCAAAAAAATGGAGAGTTGAAATAAAGAAATCATGATATTTTAAAACATTTAAAGATAGATAAAGTAGTTTAATAAAGAAAATATTTTATTAAATAATCAATAATATATTAAGGAAGATAAATCCAATTTTCTATTAGTGGATTATAATCTGGTGAAGTTGGATATTGAGAATAAAAACCACACTTCTTACCTTGATGAAAATTTCATGGTAAATGTTGAAAAGGGTAAAACATGCTCAAAAAACATTCCTAAGCGGAGAAAGGAAATTAAAATTTTGTAAAATTTGTTACCGAATTTGGTGAAATTTATTAGATGAGTAAACCTATAAAGGGTAAAAGAAGTTAACATTGATGTTGAAAATAAAGATGTTAAAATAAATTAAGTATCTAAAATCAAATAATTTAAAAAATATGACGTTTTCAATATTTTAATGTCTAAAACGAAAATAACTACTACTTTTGATTGTGTTGATGATGAAAATAATTCTATGTTAAAGTTGAAAATATCATAAGATAAACAATTATGGTGAAACAAAGTCATAAATTAGAATGTATCACATTAATTAAGGGAATTTAATATTACACACGTACTTTTTTTTAATTTTTTAAGTAATTTATTCTTTTCAATATTTTTCATTTCACGCCACTATGAATATAGCTTGTGTTATAATAAATAATAAAGTTTGAATTGTGTTTCATGCAACACCATGTAAATATTTCACAACACACAACACTTAGATTATATTATGGTACATGAAACACTGTGTTTGGATTGTTTTACACACAATGTACAGTTCCTTTGATATCTTTTGTTACATGTAAGGATGAGTTTTACCGAACTGCGACATGCTACTAATACAGTTATTAAAATGTTATTATAGTTCCCACCTAGCTATTAAAATGTGTTTTAAGAATAATATTCAATAAAATGTGAAAATATTATTTACATATGTAAAGAAAATTCATAAATTAGTTATCAATTAGATATACATGAGAGTAATAACTATTTGAAAAAAAAATTTAAGAAACATATTCTTTTTACATTCTAAAAAATAATTATCACAATAAATTAAACAAAATATTTTTTAAGAATATTATTAAAAACATTATATATTATATATTAAAAAAAACTTTTTGATACATTTACAATATATATTATAGGTATAATTTAACAATTAATCCAATTTTATGAATAAAAGGTTGTATTATTCTAGATGGTAATTTTATACCCTTCTAATGATGAAACTATTTTAAATATATTTTTTAAGACATTATAATTTTTTATTTGAAAAAAATAAACAGAACTTTTTATATTGTAATTTAGAAATATAAATTGGGTTATTTTTTAGGTATTTTTCTGAGAAGATTCATTTTTTGATAAATAGTGAAAAACACTCAATTTAAATTGAAAACTACTTTTTTATCTAATTTATTTAAGAAGTTATATTATATTTTAAATTGGTTTTAACGTATAATTATTTCAATTATATATCAATTAATCTAATTTAGTTCACTGGAACCAATTTATCATTTAAATTGGTTATAAAAATAATTCAATTATATGAATATTTTATAATTTTTTTTGTTTTGTCCCATCTATAAAGTTAATCTTTAATTAATTTCTACCAAATATTTGATTTCAATTTGTAAAAATACATTCTATAATTTTAAAAATAATATTTTATAATTTTTGTTAAATCGAACATCTTTTTTCTCAAAATATATCAATGATTGTAATTAAAAGTATATATGTTGATTAATGTAAAACGAGCTAAATTAATGGCTAATCAAAAAAATATAAAGTTTTAAAATGACCGTAAACTTGTATAAAAATTATTTGATGTCTTTATTTTGACAGTGAAATCTGTGAGTATTTTTAATGGTCCATTTTTATCCATTTGAGAAAAATTAAAATGTATAAAGTAAAAAATTATTTAAAAAAATATCTTGTATATCCCTTTCCCAACTTATAAAGGCCACCACATCATCCCCTTTCTTCAAACCTCTAATGACTTTTTCTCTAAAAAACATAAAATAATATCCACCCAACATCCCTCCTTTAATCCTATAGGCCTTACATATTATAAAAATCCATCCAAATAATCCCTTTGGTGAAAACCAAAAGGAATTTCCCAAAGAAGAGGTAAAATCCTTCAACAAGCACTTCTATTTTATTTGTTTCTCAAAACCCTAAATTACACTTATTAAATTATTATAAAATAAAATAATTATAATAAATGAACATATATTTATTTTTATAATTTTATGAACAAAAATCGAACAAATTTATATTAAATGGAATACACAATCATTGTTCGTGTGTACGGAGGACTACTACCTCACGAACCGATGTCATTTATTCGTACATTACCACAGTTCAACGTTAAAACAAATGTAGTAATTAAAATTATTATATGATATATTATATATTTATTATCTATTAATTCATATTTAATTATTATATTATACATATCTTCATCCATTCTATTTTTGGGGAATAAAATATCTTCGTTTTTGGATGTTTAAAGTACTACCTCCTAAAAGAGATGTGATTCATTCACTGTTTAGTGGAAAATATTAAGGATGAGTTCAGTAATTTTATAGTGTATATATGAAATAATAATTACACTATATTGATAATATATATACGCACACACACATACACTTATATTCCATTTACTTACTTTCTTTCAACATGACTTGAAAATAGAAACATCATTTCTGGGTACATACATCCAACAATCTCAATGAATAGTGTATTCTATTTCATATTTATATGTTCTAGAGATTATTATAAATATGTATATACTGAATATATATGATATTGATACCATGTTTTACATTATTTAATCAATTCAATAATGACCAAAGTAATAGGACATATAATAACACATCAAATCATTTACGAAAACAACAGTTATTACCCAAAACAAATCCTTAACATGAAATTGTAAATAAATAGTTAATATAAGGTCATTAAAAAATAATAAATGGTATTATATATAATAATAATTATCTTATTTATATTTATATTAAACTTATATTTATTAGAAATTATTTTTGAATATCTGTGAAGAAATTCAAGATGTGTGGTAAGGGTTTTCTCATCTCACTTTAATTTATGTGAGTTATATGCCATATTCATAACTTATTGATGTTTTTTGGTCTATATACTTACCTTTGACTTCTTATATCATTAATATAATTTTTTTTTTTGACATTTAAGTTTTGAATTAATTTTATTTTTTCCAAGATCTCATGATTCAAAAGTTACAGAAGTAGTAAAGGGATTCCTAGTCTGACTTTAATGTTTCTGAGACATATGACTTATTCACAAATAGTTTATTTTGTGTGGTATATGTAATACCCCATTATTTATACTGTTATAATTATCCATTACTTTATTTTAATCTACATAACTATTTGATAATCTAACTTTCTTGGGGTTTACGGTTCATAAGTTACCAAATCAGTAAGGTAATTTTGTCTACATTTTCCTCCTTTATGACACATGTTATGTTATGCACCTATATTCTTGTATAATGTGTTTATACTGATCATTTAAATACTATATAATTATTATAATTATTTTCATGAGACATTAATATTTTTTTAATTTTATTATTCCAATTGTATTAGAATTCAATATTACCAAAGTGGTAAGAGTTTATTTCTCCAATCTAATTATTTAATAATATAGTTCCATATTATGCATCCATTGATGAAATATTACAATCCAAACCCCAATAATAATCACAATTTGTGTTATCCTATATTTATTCAGGATATATACAAGTAAGGTATTCTTTTTCTACACTTTTTTAGATAATATAATTGATAAAATGTTTCTATGAGAATTTTAAATCATTTATCTCTTCAATCGGAAATATGTTTCATTTATAAACAAGGTTTTCTAAAAATGTTTTCAAAAATATTTTATTATTGACTTTAGAATCTTCATATAAAATTTTATATATGTTTTTCATTTTTAATTATTTTTAAAATGGTGTATTCTTATTATTTTATAGTCAATGCACTTTTCTAAAAATTTAATAGTGAAAAATTAATGTTCAACAAGTACAAAATGAATCATTATTATGAATATAATTTCCATGATGCTCCCAATTTAATATTATAAGGATATTTTTAAATAAAAATTTTTCCCTAATTTTATATAAATTTATCATTATTTTATAGTGGTTTTCAAAGAAAAATATTTTCAAAATGAATTCAGTATTACGTAAAAAGTTTTTAAAGTGTTTTAAATGATTTTTTTTAAATTTTATTCAATATTTTATTATAAGTTTCCAAAAACAAATATAATGAAATGTTTTTCAATCATTTTATATATTCTTGATGTTATTTCAAATAAAATCATTTTCAAAATGTTTTTAAAATTCCATTATTTGTTTTCATATCTATTTTAAAATAAAAATGTTTTAAATTGATTAATTTTATAATATGTATTATTTCAAATAGGAAACTAAATTTTTAATGAGATATGTTTTAAATGATTTAAAAAAATTATTTTATAATTTTTCAAAGTGGTTTTTATTAAATGGGTTTTGAAGATGTCTTATTCCATAAATAGAAATTTTGAATGAATGGTTCTTTTCTTTATGAAATGATACAATATATCGTTCAAATTATTTCTCAAAAATATTTGACAACCTTTAATAGAGTATATAATTTACTGGAGATATGATCTAGGATTACATTCTCATTCTCCCCAAAAAAAATTTATGTTTAAGATATCAATTTTTTATAAAAACTTATTTGTATTCTATGGGTTATACCATGATAAAACATATATGTATACCACTTCATTTCATAGGTTATTCTATTTTGAAATGATTATGAAATTTTTTTTCTTCTCTATAGGTTAAGATATGATGAAATTTTTATGATACCCATTTCATTTCATGGATTATGATATGTGGAATTTTTATGATCTTGTGGAAGGAATTTGTATGATTTCATTTTGTATTAAGTAGGACCTATACTTCCATCAAATTAATTGAGTAAATATATATAGATAATGAGATAATTATTAAAAAAATATCGATAAGAATGATCAATAATTGGAAATATGTGTGTTTTGATTGATATTGGGAAGCAGGTTTTTTCTTGATCCATATTTGGAATCTGGTGTCTCCTAGTCCACATGGGGAAATAGGTGCATCCTAATCCATACTGTTCAATAGGTACGTTCTTCTCCACAATGGGAAATAGGTTTTCCATAATCCATTATATTGATGCCCTTGGTAAATAACCTTAACAAATCAAACAGATTTCTATATTTATGATAGTAACATGCATATTTGACATGATCTTATAGTTAATTGTGGAATTATGATGATGTATCACCCTTATGATTCATTTATTATGAAATACTAATCATTATTCCATGACTCATGTATTTGATCGTTTACATGTGGTGTATGATCTTAAAATATTATTATCATGTTTTCTTTTACCTTTTATACATTTAATACATATGTATCTCTTATATTTACCCTTATTGTGTATTTAAGATCAGACATTCTTATGATTCATTTCTCTATGATATTTAGAATACATTTAAATATGGGTAAAGAATGGGAATATCTTTGTGGAAATATTAATGATATTTCACCGAGTTATAAGACTATGTTACATGTTTCAAAATACATTAAACTACTATGCTCCTTGAGCATGTACTATTTTAATGCGATGAATATTCACCTAAAATAATTTAATATACATGTATGTTATGCTTTGATTTTTATAAGTACACGACATTAGACAATATGGAAGTTAAAAAGTAATATATATATTTTTTGGCTACTATAGTTATTATGTTATATTTTCACATTAAAAAATAGGTATTTCATTATTCACTAGAATTACAATCATTACTTGATAAACTAGAAGCATATTTTGAGGGTGGGGGGGGGGGTCAACCCACTCAATTATTTCATTCTGAGAAAGATACATTGAATATTTGAAATATATTCCAACCCTCATAAACTATTTGTAAAATATGCTAACAAACCAAACATCTTGTAAATAATTTGTCTATTTCTGTTATCAATCTTATAATTTTTGTATAAGAGACCTAAAAAAATTTATGAGAATAAATAATAGAGAATAATAGAATTTTTTTGAAACTGTTCTTAAAGCAACAAAAATAAAGTAGCCATGGAGTTTTGATAGTTGGTGTTATTTAAACATGATTTAAGATTTAATTATTTTTAATGATGTTACATATTTTATAGAATGTACAATAAGTATTGTAAATGATGAGTCACTACGAATTAAATTTATTGTATCTGTAATAATTGGGAAATGAAAGATAAAATCCAAAATATCATTGTTTGTTGATAGACCGAAACACAAATTTTTAAGTATCTAAAAACATTCAATTTTAGTTAATAATTTTATTTTTAGGAAAGACTATTTTTTAAAAATAATATATGATGAGTAATTAGTTACTAAAGGCCAACAAACCAAGGAAAATTTGTTTCAAATTGGTTGTGTTGAATGTTTATGCTATCATAGAATGATGGAGTAAAATAATATATGTAACAAAAGGTTATATGCATGTTTCAAATTAATATGATAATTTTAGAATATCAAAATAGTGTATTGATATTCCATTCATAAAAAGAAGAAGATATTTTTTTCTCTATTTTTCTAAAATGGATGATTATAAACTATAAACATATGAAAGATAAGATTCATTCAAATCAACCCCAGGAGATGATACCATTTATTATTTACAAGTTAATAAGTAAATAATATCATTTATAGATAAATACATTTTCTCTTTTATATATCAATTTACTCACATTAAATTCATTATGTTTTTAAACCTAATTCAAAAGATCTCATGATGTTTATGAATTTTAGGATTATTTCATAAATATTTTTATAATATATGAATAAATTATGAATTTATAATGTTGGTATATATAATAATAAATAGAAAAACTATTTTCTTAAAAAATATAGTATTCTTTCTGAGCTCAAGGAAGTATACACGATATATAAAAATGATTTGGTTGAAAGAATGAACAGAACTACAGAAGAAATGGTTCAAAATATATTCATGGAGTTTACTAATTTTAATTATTTTTGGAGGTCAGATTTTAGTTCTTCAATTTATATACATAATTGTTGTTTCTACATACTAAAACGTATAAAAATCCTTAAAAAATGTTATTTAATGATTCCACTAGTTAAAATAAACCAAGGGTGTTCTCTAGTCCCCGCATTATAAATGTCAATAGTGGAAATATTGGGATGTTTATCAAAGAGGTTTTGAGGAGATAAATTTTTATGATTTCTATAGAAAAGGATACAATTGTTTAAATAAATAATCCACAAAAAAAATTTAATATTTAGATGTAAATGTTATTGAAAAATATGATTAAAAGTTTTTAATATATATATATATATATATATAAATGTTATAGATAAAACAGGTGATGAGATTTTAATTAATCAATGTGAAAAAGTTATTTGAAATGGAACTATAAATCACCTATTTCTAGTTATTAGGAACAAATATTTACATCATATACTACATTGAGATAGTATTTATAACATCAAAACATCATTGGTGTTGAAAAAAATAGTTTTAAACCAGACAAACATCAAGGAGAGTTTCACAAACATTATTATTTAATTGATTTATCCAAAATATGTTAACATAGATTTTGATAACAAGAGTGGATTGATTCTATGGATAAAAATTTAATTCTTATTTTGAAGAATGATACATAGTAACATTTAAATAAACCAAATAATAAAAATGTTTTTCATATAAAGTGTTTGTTCTGAAACAAGTTTAATGATTACAATGAAGTGATTAGAAGTAAATAATTTATGGTTTGAAAATATTATTCATAAATTATGGGGATGGATTTTGATGAGACGTTTCCTCTACTAGAAATATTAGAATCTATCATAATTTTTTTTACCATTGTCTCACTATGAATTTTTTAAAAAATATCTATAGTTATAATTTAAGGATTTCATAATAGATTACCTTATGAATAAATTTATATTCAATGATGGTGTGGCTTTGTGATTGGAAAATATGAATATTTATCATATTTTTTAATGAAGGATTCATGTTAATAGAATCAATATTTAATATATTGGTATTCCAAATGGATACATTCTTAAGGATGCAGAACATGAAGAAAGAAATATTTTATATTTACCTCTAAATTATAGAAATTCAAGAGTTTTTTCTTATTATTAATGATCATGTTCATAATAATTTTTTGGGGAATGATTAAGGAACATCAGGGATCTTAGTTCAAGAGAAGATGAATGTATATTAAATTTCCCTGTTGGGAGAAATTAAATATTTTTTTGATGAAAAATATCCAAGAATAAATTGTATATATTACTTTCCAAAGTGAATTATTCTATGTAACATCTAATGATGTTTTTAATGTAAAAATAAAACCAAAATTTCAAACCTATTTCAATGGGACCCATTTTTTTTAATGATAGTAAATGTAAGGTAGTGAATCTTGTGGAGTTTACAAAGTTAGAAAAATGTTTTTTATATTTAATAACTTCATGGAATGATATAATATATGTTGTTACATTGTGTATAATATTAAAAAGTGATCCAAAATAATCTCATCTCATAGGAGGAATAATAATTCTTTGATATAGGTAATGCATAACCAATTTTAACATAAGATATTAATACTCCTGAAATGATGATGTGATTGGTTATATGGATGTTAATTGCATAGGAATCAATAAGGAAAGATTTTCCAAATGTTGTTGAGTATTCCTTTTAGGAGAAATTTGTCTATGTAACAATAAAGAGAAACAAAATTCAATTACTATAAAAAAATTTAAGGAGACTATGTGGATTCCCAATATTCAACACAACTTTTCTTGATAAAGACTCATTAAAATATTTTTTAGTAGAAATAAAATTACTATTACTCTTGGGTTGTGATACTCAGAGTACAATAAATATAAATATATCTATTGAAACACTCTCAGTTAAATAAATTTTATATCAAATATCACTTCATCAAAGATCATGTCAATAGATGAAATTGATAATGTGCGATGTTTTATCAATTGATCATGTTGCTGATATATTCAAAAAAAATTAAAAGGGAAAAATTTTAGATACTTAGTTTGAACATGTGAATACAACCTCCATCTCTTTGAGGATAAGTTATGTGATTTATGATCCCTCTATAATATTATATTTAGATATTATTATCAAGGGGATAAAATGGTTTTACATAAATCTGACCATTGTAATGATCTTATGCTTTTAAGGAATATATTTAGGTGTTCCAATAAGTTGTATGTTGTGATCCTTGTATGTGGGAACTTTTTTTAATTTATTTTATGTTGAAAAAAGATATACTATTCTTTTAATAATATTTGAAATAGTTTTGAATGTTCGATGTTTCCTGAAAAAAATTGAGTAATTGTGTAAGAATGTATTTCCTATGTTGATACATAAAGGAAGAATTGTTTTTTGTACTATGATTCTTTTTTCCAACATTGATTTCACTCACGTTGTCTAAGAACTATAAGATAATATCTCCATAGATACAGTTAGAAGGATTCAATGATTTATGATACATAGTTGAAAAAAATAAAAAGGGGGAACTATTGGGACTAAATTGGCCAAAAAAATTATGGTTGAAGGAGTTGTTTCAAGTAATTTTTGAAGCTACATTCTGTAAGATGTTTTCTGTAATAATTATATTTTTTATTAATGTTTATAAAAATTACATAGTTAATTTTATAAATAATATTATTTTTATGTTGTGGCCATATGTACAAATTAATTGAATAATGATTTTATATTAATGTCCATCAGTTGATGTCATTGTACTATAAGTTACAAATTTTCATCATATAAAAAATGTTAAGAAAAAATCTAATGATTATTTTTAATTCTAAAATATTCCAACATAATGTGTTTTAAAAATATATTGGTCCTAGAATTTTTTATCAAGGGGGTAAAAAAGATCCAATGTAAAAATTTACCATTACAACGTACTATGAAACTCATTTGATAAATAACATAATTAAGAGAAATGAAACAGAAGAATTTTTGTTGAGCTAGGAAAGATTTTTCAACAATGTTATCTATGGAAATTATGAAAATATATATGTTCTATTTAATTTTATATTTAATGTTTATAAATTTATATGTTTTGGTAGTACAACGATATTATCAATGATTGAGGGGTGGTTGATGTTGATTACCATTCAATGAAGATTGTGTAAATTAAAATACATCAGAAATACAAAATACATAGGACATATGAGATCCATATATAGTACAATGTCATCAGTATAGGATTATAATGAAGGTCATAGGATTAATTCCACATCAGGTGAAGTTAAATTGAACAAATTTGTTAAAAAACCCATTAGAGAAATTAATTTTACCATATTCATTATAAAACATGTTCAATAATGTGAAGTATGAATATATATGATATTTTTGGATATAATTTATAGTATGAATTTCAAAAAATAGAAAATGATGTATAAAGGTATTTGATAGAGTGTTCAGATTAGATTCATTTAATAATGATGCATTAGATAAATGTTTTTGTATGAAGTTTCAGCGAACAAGGAAATTAATTAAAGCTTTATGAACATAATTTTCTAATAAAGTGTTGTCATGTGAAGTTATTTATGAAATTTTCATAATGATTTACATTTCATGGAATATATCTATTATTTTAATGTTCCAAAAAACAAGGAGGAAAATCATGATCCTCACTAAGTATTATAAAAGTCAGTGTACAGCTATGGATCCTTATTTTTATCTGAATCTCAATATTACTGTGTAATCCTTAAGAATCATCGATGTTATTTTTTTTAAGATGTTTTAAATTTTGTGTTTCCATTTAGTTGGAAATTAAATTTGGTTTTCTCACAAATTATCGATCAAATGTTTCTATATAACCGGTTCATGTACAAATTGTGATATGTGTAATTTTAATGCATGAAAAATTAGATGTTTGAAATAATTGGTTTTGAATGATGATGCAACATAAAACTCTAAAATACATATTTTATAAGGAATTTACCAATAAAGTAATCTCTTTGGTGAGTTTTAATAAGGAAATGATAAAAAATAAGGGATTTTATGATCAGGGAAGGGATGTTGTTTTTAGTCACCAGAAAGCATTTTCAATTAGGTGAAATCATATATGAAATGTTTTTTTAGAATATTGTGTCGAATATTTGAAATCATCAGACAAACATTCCTAAAGTACATATTAGATGGGAAAATCATATAGATAATTCTTATGAATAGTGAACGAATGGAGAGAAATATTACATCTTTCTAGGTAATAATGTGAAGAAAAGAAGTATTTCATGGGAATAAAAAGTGTAGATTATACAAGAAGCCTCGTGAAAATATTCTGAACATGTTAATAATGGATTCCAATTTTTTTGACAAGATATTTGTTACATATTTGTATCTATAAAATTAAAATGAGCTATTGTTTTTATCATAGTGTTATTAATGTGTATGGATATTCCCAGCTTATTATAACCAGATAAAAAGGATAATTTTCTATTATATTGTGTGGTATAAGATTATATTTGAACCGTTCCACGGACTGGATACACTTTTTTAGTAATGAACCTCTAAATACTTTTTTTATTTTGGTTAGGATTGGATGCCAGTTTTTATAAAAAGTTATAAATCTTTAACATGAGGTGAATGTTGTTTCGTAAGAAATAATAAATTACAAGAAGAAAAATATCATCGATTAACCCCTCTCTCCCTTAGTGATCACATTGGTTTTTTTATATTCAAACATTACATGTATCAGTATGAATTTAATAAGGAACTTCCTTAAACATCATGAATGTATTTTCATAATCACCCCAATTTCATGTTATTATTTGGTATTGGTGGATCATCTCACAAAGACCCCACATTTCATGTATATTAAACAACATATCTACTTAAATATTATGTATTTTAATATGGTAAGGAATTATTTTTCCCTAATTAATTTTTAATAATTTTCATCTTAGATAGAGATAATCAATTCAAATATTAATTATATAATAATATATAAATTTATATTTTTATGTGGTAAAATATGAGTTAAATTTTCATCCTCAGATTGATGATCAATGAAATTGAATTAAATATTTTTAAATAATATATTTGATAGTTTTTGCTTAAAATTTCATAGAATTGTGGGGATTATTCTTACTTTTCTAAAATCTTACTTTAAGAACAATAATTAATCATTGATCTATATGGAACAACATAAGTATTTAAATGATACAACTATTATTTTATTAGCATTTTTTTATTATTGGACGAATCACACAAATGATTATTGTTGATTTAAATGTTGAAATTTAAAATTAATGTCATTCTAAAACATATGGTGATGGCATGGGAAAAAAATTATATGTCGGAAAATTGTGAAAAACATTATGGTTTAACATTAGACAAAATTAAATTGTATATGTGTCTCCTTGGTTGGGTCATAATCATCATGGGAGGAAATAAAATGATTACCTTGATACGAGAGTTTGATTGAGAATGTATAAAGATAATGGAAATTAACATATTGTTCAGTCTTGCATAAATGTTATGTATTGATTCATAATGTCATCAATGTTTTACAGTTTAATAAGAACATTTTAGACCAATTTAATATATTATAATAGAACATGGAACACCTGGATATAAGAATTTAATATTATATAGGAAGGTATGAATCATAGAAAAATGATAGGAGATCAAAAAGAGAATAATTATTTTATTATTATGAGTTTTATTGAATAAAATAATTATTTAATAAGAGTCATAAGGAAATAAGTATCAAAAGTAGTATAAAAAATTATATTTCTATGTGTGAAAATGTTTCTTTTCTTTTTGGTGTGGAATGTCTTATGGGGGTGAGTATTTTGACACCGTAATTATGATAGGGCATTGTCTTGAATCTAGGTGAATGTGTGTGGGAGTGAATAAAATTTCCTAACAAATATCAACTAATAGCATACTCCTACATAGAGTTTCATGTTAGGTTTACCATTTTTTTAACCTGATTCATGTCGTGCCCCTTTTGTGAACTGAGGTGATCCCGTGAGGACTGGGCAGTGTGTGGTTTTATGTTTTTAAGGATGTGTCACAGTTGAATGGACCTAGTGGGAAATTGCAGGGGGTTAACCGTTTGTGCAATCATCCCATGTCGGGTACAATGTCCTCGGATGATCGCCGACGAGTTTATTTACAGAACCAGAAACACCCAATGACCCATTTATCCTTGATTCGTGGACCAACATTCCATGTGTAGGTTCTCGTTGGATGATTTTTCCAATGACACTTAAGGACATAACTCCTCAAAAGGAAGATAGGTCAAGCTCATCACACAATTTTTTGGTGGAATTATGGTTTCCTACGATTCTCTCTTATTGATTGATGCAATGTTCATTTTTCTGTTAATTCTTTGTTCTTTCCCAAGAATGTGTTTGAGGATTACTATTGGGGTACAATATCAATAATAAGTACACAAGGAATTGGAATCATTTGAATTTATCTAAGGTTCTCTATTAATGGGGATATCCTTTTTTGGATAGATTAGGAATTCCTTCAATGTTTACTAAGACAACGATATTTTATGCTGTGTAATGAGACACTCATGATTTATCATAAACTAGGAGAGATTGTAATTGTTCCAATGTTTGGGTCGAACCCATATGTTTTCTTCCTAAATGTCATCATGAGAGGAATCAAAGCCCTCATAGATCAATTCCACTTAGCTAGACACATCACCTTTTAAGGTCATGTGATGAGGACCCATCCATGCAGTTTAAACTCATGTGGCAAGGATGTCTAGTAAGAAGGTTCTTAGTTGAGAATTGATGAGGGACTTACACTAAGGTGGCCAAGGTACCTAGAAGCAATGTACCCTTTGACATAAAGAGCGAACCTACTAGGAATATATCCCAAATAATATTAAATTGATATGGGTGTCGATTATGGACATTATAGAGGCTTCTTAAATATCCTATTTTGTTGGGAATAAAAGTCCAAATAGTTCTATTAGATGTGGGTTATGTTGCGGGCCTTATATTAGTATATAATTCCCTTTTTTATCTTGATATGTAACTTATACTGTAAATGAGGACATGATTAATTGGGGGGTCTTGTGATCGTGGATAACGCATGGGAATGATTCCTTTTTAGCTCGGGCCATAGATAGACATCCTATGTATCTGGATTGGGGTAGGAATTAGAGTTCTCGTAGTTATATTCAATTGAGGTTTACACCAATGAGGAGGATCATTATTTTGATTTATGTGGATTTCATGATCACTGCCAACCACTATGAACATAGGTGTCATGAATGGTGTGAGAGACATGATGAGGTAGTGGATCTGAATATTCCACATCGCATATAATCTGCTGATAGTTGGTAATAGAACCCAAAGGTAGAGAGAGATGTATTTTCATGTACTCATCTCCTCTTTGTTTTCATACCTTTGATTGTTAGATTTACCAATACAGGTACCCCCGGGGCAGAAGAAGATTACAGCACAGATGAAACCTACTGTAAGAAACAATAAGGTCATACCTCTATGTAAGTACCCTGAAATTGGTTATGGGAAGGGGTAGTAATGCTTCTTCTTGTCAAAGGGAAATTCATGAGTGATTTCCCACGAATATCAAAAATACTCATCATAGGGAAAGGCTGTTGATTACCCTTAATCCCTATAATGGATAGGGTTAACTTTGAATCTGATTGTTGGACCCTGGGTTACCATGGGAATGTAAACTTACGGATAATCTAGGGATCCACACCATTTTTGGGATTAACCATGTGACTCTATTTACCATTGGTATGTGAACTCAAATGGTTGTGTTCATCCACCTAATTATTTTATCATACGAGTTTGGTGGCTTTGGAAGAGTCATTGGACTAATGTCATTGGAATGATTAATAGTGGGACTATGGATGAGATGATGGAAATGGATAGAAATGATCATATTAGGTGGGTTTAATGCCCAAAGTTACCCCATTCCGCATGCCATTTTTCCATATGGGATAGGGTATCCCTCGTATAGTGTGAAGCTATATGTGTGGAAAGTATAACAGAGTACCAAAGTGGTATGTGGACCTGGATGTTTTCCTTTTAGCATGGTGGTACACATCCCCAGGTTATGTCAGCATCGTATGGTACTATGTATAGATGGATTCAATCCACGTAGTGGGATGCTACTCAGTAAAGGGTTTCATTTTCTTAGATATGCGCTATTCGGGACACCAGTATAAAGAATGGGAATTGATACTATGGTTCACAATATGTTCATCCTCAATCAATATATGGTTCTTGGTTCACCAATTTGGTTCTTTTTATGCCCATTAATATTATTTTTCCTTCTTTTATGGTATATGGAAAGCTATACCTTCAAGAAATCATCAAAAAAGTCCATATTTTTGGTACTTTCATCTTCCATGACTTCGAAGGATAGAAATTTGTTCTCCTAAAGTCTCAAAGTCTTCATCCTCATCTCTATCTCCCCTCAATTTAATTTTGGCTCCTAAAAAATCATTTTATAGTTTTTAGGGAATATGTATCAATTGTCGCATGAAAACCTTTGAATAAAACCATGGAGAAATAACCTGGCCAACAGACAACTCAGTCAATATAGGTATGTGAGGTTGCAGTTCATGATAGATGAAATCACCACCACAATTCCACGATTGAAATTTTCATATTCATGGAACACCACTAGCATATCTTCACCCTTGATCCATTTAGTTCATGTAGATGGTATGTGGGGTTGAATTTATCCACCTATTTTCTTCCAATGACGTTTTTCATGGGGGCTGTAAGTAGAGTGGGTTTTTTCCACCTATATTCATCCATTGATTTTTTTTCAAGAGATTACATTGTCATAACTATTCCACAAACACCTTTTTTCTCAACTATATTGTGAGGCCATGAACCTCCATTTAGAGTGGCAGTCGGTGAAGGACTTTAACTTCACAGATCCTCTCATTTCTTTTGCCAAAACTAGGATTCTTAGATATTATTCTTAAATCCATCCTTCAAATATATATATTTTTCCTCTATAAAAAAATTAGGATTATTTACAATCCCTTTTCAATGGTTTCAGGACCTAATAAATACCCCTTTTAGAATGGGTTCCAATCAGGATGAAGGGGAGTATATTCTGATGTAGAGTGCATTCCTAACATGAATTGGTTGGCTACATATTGGTGGACCCATATGTGGACCATTCCTATATATAGGGGGCTAGTACAATTTTCATTTAATGATTTTCTTGGTGAACTTTTTTCTCATGATTTTCTCTCGCTCATCTATTTCTACGAACCATCATCCTTGGCGACTGCCTTCATCCAAAAACAGATCCTAAAATTGCATGAATTGAAGACACTTCATGGTCACCTTCATCCATGAACAATGTTTTAAATCCACAAATGGTACTTTGATGCATTTAATGGTGAGTTCTGTAAAGACCCGTAAATTTCAAGGGAATTTTTTTTTCTAAATTTTCTTTGGAATTTTACAAGAGCGCAGTTTCTGACGGCACCTGATTCTGAGGTCCGGTGTGCCCGGAATCGTTTTCCAGTGTTTGGCTTAGGTACGTTCAGTGAACGGACGAGCGGGTTTTTCTAACTTTTGAACCGGTGCCCGGAATCGAATTCTGAGGGCACCGATGAAATCGCAGCGCCAGTATTCGCTTAGAAATGCCTCTTCTGGAGTTGCGTTTGCTCGGGTGTGGTTTTTAATTTTCGTGCTTAAAGTTAAGAAATAAAATAATTTTCTTGACAACTTTATTTTATTTCACTTAAGACACATGGAAGCCACTTGAAGCCACTTAAAAGCGGCTTAAACTGAGTTGATCTGGATAGGATTCTATCCAGAAAATATCCTACCCCCTCGGTAGGATATTTGTGAGGTGGGGCCCGCATGAGCCCCGCCGTTTCTTTCCGCTAAGTAACGCACCCGCGAAAACCCATCATTATGAAAGTCAATTGACACATTTTCTTAATTTCTTAACAGAACATTTAATTGGGCGGTTTATTTCGTAAAATAAATGAGTTGTTTCTTTCGTTGAATTAATTTAACGAATTGATGGGTCGTTACTTCCCCTTTTTCGTGTGTTGGCATAATAATAAAATAAGACCAACCTATCTTTTTGGAGGATTACTCGCTGAGAGAGGATCCTTGAACCTTCATCCTCCTTCGCGGAGAATGTGAAGAACACGAAGAACGTGAAGAACGTGAAGAACGCGAAGAACGCCGAACCCGTAAATAGACGACACGACGCCGTGATCCGTGACGCCGACACTCCCTTCCTGCAACGTTCTTCTGCGACGTCTCTTCCTCCACGACGGATCTTCGATCGGCTGCATGAGGTAAGAGCCTCAGTTTTTCTTTTAATCTCATTTGTGGTTCTTTACCAAAACACGGATTTAATTAATGAAATTAAATCTGTTGTTTCATGGTCTGTTTAGTTCGCCGACTCAACGCCGTGTTCCGCGACGATGTGACGCCCTTCCGTGACGACGCGACGATCTCCACCTTCTGCGACGAGCAATTCCGCGAAGAACGCTCACGTGCGACGACTACGAGGTAGGGAATTATTTTGGAATTGCCCCTTTTTTTATATTCCCGTAAATGTTTCTTTAAAAAGTTAAAGAACTGGTTTTGTGAACAATTTTAAATTTATTAAAATTGTTGTTTCCGTTCAAATGAGGAACCCGTTTTATGAAACAATTTTATTTCATTAAAAATTGTTTCAGATATGCGTTCATGTGTGTAACTTTAATTCCTACCGTTGTTTATCTCTAACGCGGAGGGTGCGGGCCAAACGAACATGGCCCGACAACCCTTCGATGTTCTTCGTTTTTGTGCGGATTTGACGGGCGACGACCGAACATGCCGCAACGGATATTTGACGATCCCGCAGTGAAGAACGGAACCCGGGAGGAGCAACGGCACAGACGGGAAGAAAATAGGGCCACCGGAACGACTCCGGTGGCCCACGGAAGCCGTCGGCGGCGCGGGTCACCGGCACGGCGGCGCCGGCGCCCGGAAGTGGCGGCGCCCGGCGGGCCGCCGGACGAGACCGCTGTGGCACCGGCCGCGGCGGCGGCGCTCGCCGGACGCGGCGGAAGCCGCGTCCGGCGCCAGGGAGACACCCCGCGGGTGTCACGCGGGGGGCCGCGGCTCCCCCCCCCCCCCCCCTGCATCACTCGGGACGCGGCTTCAGCTGCATCCGGTTGTCTGGCCGACACCCCGCGGGTGCCGCGGGGTGTCACGCGGGGCGGCGGCTCCCCCCGCGTCGGTCGCTCGGCCAAGCCGAGCTGGACCGGCCCTGGCCGAGCCAAACCGGTCTGACCGGGTCAGACCGGTTCGGACCGGGTTCGGCTGACCCAGGGGGGGTCGGGCCGGGTCGGCCCGGGCCCGGACCCCCCGTCTTCGGACGTTTTCATTCAAACGCCCGTAACATGAGCTATGGGCCTCAAAAAGACTCGCCGTCAGAGGCAACGCGATCCTTGGATCGAGACGGTCGTTTCGGTATATCGCACTCAAGGTTTTGGAATACTTTGAGTTCAGCCGGGTTGGTTCGTACACGAAACCAACCGGGCCCTCGGAGCGGAAATTCTCATATTTTGAGATACAGACGTCTGATTGACGCGCCGTCAGCTTTTTTTATTTCCTCTAAGTGAGACGGATCTTTTGGCATACTCCGTCCGAGGTTTGGACGCAGGTGGAGTACGGTCGGGTTGGTTTTGCCTTAAAAAACCAACTGGGGCCCTGGGACGAAAAAGCCAATAACTCTCAGACCGAGTGTCCGATTGACGCGCTGTCTGCGACGTTGAGTTCCTGTTGGCGATATGGAACATTTGGATACATCAACATCAGACTTTGTGACAATTGATGCATCGGCCTCTCGTCTCGTGGAGCGGACCCTCCCGAACGAGCTTGCTGTGTGCGGGAACCCTAGAGCTGGCTGCGACTGCTACTTCGACGACGAAGACTGTGCAGAAATCCTCAGTGGACTGCGATGATGAAGAGTGTTGGCCTTGTATTCTATGTGGGTCCAAGCTTAGATGATTCAATACTGGTCTTGTATCCTATGTGGGTCCCAGTATAGATGAATCAATGAAGAGTGTTGGTCTTGTATCCTATGTGGGTCTCAGCCGTGCTGGTCTTGTATCCTATGTGGGTCCGAGCTAAGATGATTCAATACTGGTCTTGTATCCTATGTGGGTCCCAGTATAGATGAATCAATGAAAAGTGATGGTCTTGTATCCTATGTGGGTCCTAGCCGTGCTGGTCTCGTATCCTATGTGTGTCCGAGCTTAGATGATTCAATACTGGTCTTATATCCTATGTGGGTCCCAATATAGATGAATCAATGAAGAGTGCTGGTCTTGTATCCTATGTGGGTCCCAGCTGTGATGGTCTCGTATCCTATGTGGGTCCCAGCTTAGATGATTCAATACTGGTCTTGTATCCTATGTGGGTCCCAGTATAGATGAATCAATGAAGACAACTGGTCCTCTATCCTATGTGGGTCCCAGATTAGATGATTCAGTATCTATATCTGATAATATTTATCGTCATTCGAAGAAGTATACCTGCGTGAGCTGAATCTTCTGTTACTCTCCTTTGTGGATTGTGTTGAGCTATCCTGTGTGGATTTACTTTTTACTCTCCTTTGTGGATTGCGTTGAGCTATCCTATGTGGATTACTGTTTACTCTCCTTTGTGGATTGTGTTGTGCTATCATGTGGGGGTATACGTTTTTCTTTCCTGTGTGGACTGGGTTGTGCTTGGGCTCGGACGTTGGAGTCGAATGGGAATTGATGACTTAGGTATATGTATGGGCATATACCTAAGTTGTGTCAGTTGTTACTTCGTGATTGTATCTTCCCTTTGTGGTTTATCCTTTGTGGATTTCGGGTGACCTTCGGGGGTCTCGGGGTCCCTACTGAGTAGCTTATACTCACCCCTGCACGGGCTATGCCCGCACTACGTTGTGTTGGTTGCAGACGACGGACAGCGCTGATTGTGGTGGAGGCGTGCGGAGCAGGACGGTACCTGGAGGTGGACCACTAGGCGGGATGTACTCAGAGCGGTCAGGTTGACCCGAGGAGCAGTGGAGGCTATCTGTACCCACCGTTCAGGTCCGCTTGCTTACTCTGTGGTGCTTGTTTACTTTTCAAAGGCAATGCCTTCCCTTTTGTTGGGATTTACGCCTTGGTGCTAGTCTCCAGCCCCTGGCCTATGGAAGGCTGGCTTGGGGTAGTCACGGCACAGGCCCCGAGGACGGGTCGGGACAAATTGGTATCAGAGGGGTCGGTTCTACCGCAGACTCTGATCTTTATTCTATTTGAAGAAATAGTGTTTAGCGTATTGGGTGTGGTTATCAGTCCAGGGAGTCCAGTGTTGGTGCGGCGGCCGACGTATCCGTACACCAGGACCCTGACTTCTGATTTCCGACTTAATGCACGAAAACATTGATTGCATGTGTGTTTCAAGTTTTCTTTGTGATTACTTGTGTCAGCTCACCAGGTATACTGTTCTGACCGTGGCGCACTTGTTTCCTTTTCAGGATGGCCCCACGATGGCAGCCAGCTAGGGTTCTGAGAGTGGAGCGTGATGACAACCCACTGAGCGACGAGGCATCGGTGCAGGGCTCCTTGTCAGCAGAGGCACCGGCAGTACCTTTACCCGCCGAGCCACTGATTCTTCCAGCACCAGCCGCTGACGATGCACGTCGCCTCAGTGCACTGCATGAGTTCCAGTGCCAGCGACCGCCCAGATTCCGCGGGGAGACGGACCCCTAGGCAGCTGAGGACTGGCTTGAGGCAGTAGTGAGAGTTTTTCGGTTAGTGAGGACACCAGCGGACCTCATGGTGATCCTCGCAGCGAGCCTCCTGCACGCTGCAGCAGGCAGATGGTGGAGCTTGATGCTCCAGGTGCACGAAGAGGCATCACTCCTCTGGACGGACTTTGAGAGCATCTTCCGCTCCGAGTTCGTCCCAGCCACCCTCCGTGTTGTACGCATACAGGTGCTTCTTCAGCTAAGGTAGGGCAGTATGACAGTGGCCCAGTACTCGGCGAGATTTACTGATCTCTCGCGCTACTCCACAGGTATGGTACGAGACCCGTTCTTCCGGGCCCGAACCTTCGAGAAGGGACTGAGGCACGAGATCAGGGCTTCGATGATGTCCCTCAACATTCCAACACAGGAAGAGGTGTTGGAGAGAGCCCTTCTAGTGGAGAGTTTTCTCGCCGAGCAGGCTCCAGTGACAGGGCCCTCCATAGGACGGCCCGTAGCAGGGTCTTCTGCAGCAGGCAGTAGACAGGTGACGCAGAGGTCCAAGCGGGCCAGACCATCAGATGGGCATTCTCAGGATGAAGATTCGGTTGTGCAGGGCACCCTAAGGAGAGCCAGTGACACGATGGGCTATCATTTCTACACATCCAGCGGGCAAGGTCACATGGTTCGAGATTGCCCGACTCGTCTTGCAGATGAGCAGCAGGTGGTAGAGGGACCTCCCAGACAGAGGTTCAACCACGGTGGCCCGCAGGGTGCAGGCGGACGAGGCAGAGGAGCTGACCGAGTAGCCGATGGTGGGAGACACTTCGAGGTGTTTCCACCACCACCACTAGGAGGTCCACCCCGATCGCAGGGAGTTGGTGGACATGGGAGAGCTCAGCTTCAGGCAGCTGAGGCCTTCGATCATAGAGCTCTGGGAGCAAATGGACAGGAGTAGAACTAGTGGATACGTCCTTTGTACTTCTAGTTCCTTGTTGCTATTGTGTAGCGTCCTAGTGTTATGAGATGAAATAATAAAAGACACATACCTTTGTGATGTTTTCATTCCTGTCCACTTTGGTGTTGTTACTAAGAGGTTCCAGTTTTGACTGTTGACCTGACCCTCACATGTGAGACATCTACTAGAGGAGACCAAGATACCACACACTGATGCCGACAGTGTGACTCAACCCTTGGAGGCGAGAGTAACGGTTGGATCTCTTGGTAGTAGCGTCGAGGCCTTACGGCGTCATCCTTGGTATGTATTAGTATCATCCATGTAGGGATTGACTGTATTTGGAAAAGAATGTGGTTCATCCAGGGGATGGGACCAGATTTCTCTTATCAGCAAAGAAGAAATCTTGCAGCTCTTGTGGGACCTGAGATGGTCCAGGTCATCCAGGGGCGGATAAGTACAGCTCAGATCCGACAGAAGTCATATGCTGACAGGAGGCGTAGGCCAATCGAGTTCGAGGATGGCGACCACGTCTTCTTGTTTGTCTCACCTCGACGTGGTTTGCGGAGATTTGGCTGAGGCGGCAAGTCGTCTCCACGCTTCATCGTTGACCATGGGGAGCTAGGCGTGCATGATTGGGATACTTTTACAGAGGTCCCGGTAGATATAGAGGATCGACAGGATCGGGTCCTACGTGGACGATCGATTCCTCTTGTGCGCATCAGATGGCAGCACGGGAACCTCCAGGGAGCACATGGGAGCGGGAGGCTCAGATGTGTTCTCAGTACCGCCTTTGTTTCCCTAGTTTGTGTTGAAGCTTTACGGGGACGTAAAGCCCTGTGGTGGGAGTAATGTATAGACCCGTAAATTTCAAGGAAATTGTTTTTTCTAAACTTTCTTTGGAATTTTACAAGAGCCCTGTTTCTGACGACACCTGATTCTAAGGCCCGGTGTGCCCAGAATCATTTTCCAAAGTTTGGCTCGGGTACGTTCAGTGAATGGACGAGCGGGTTTTTCTAACTTTTGAACTGGTGCCCGCAATCTAATTCTGAGGGCACCATTGAAATAGTAGCGCCAATATTCGCTTAGAAACACCTCTTCCGGAGTTGCGTTTTCTCGGGTGTGGTTTTTAATTTTCGGGATTAAAGTTAAGAAATAAAATAATTTTTTTGACAACTTTATTTTATTTCAGTTAATCCACATGGAAGCCACTTGAAGCCACCTAAAAGCGGCTTAAAATGAGTTGATCCGGATAGGATGCTATCCAGAAAATATCTTACCCCCTCGGTAGGATATTTGTGAGGTGGGGCCGGCACGAGCCCCGTCGTTTCTTTCTGCTAAGTAAAGCACCTGTGAAAACCCGTCATTATGAAAGTCAACTGACATGTTTTCTTAATTTCTTAACATACCATTTAATTGGGTGGTTTATTTTGTAAATTAAATGAGTTGTTTCTTTCATTGAATTAATTCAACGAATTGATGGGTCGTTACTTCCCCTTTTTCGTGTGTTGGCATAATAATAAAATAAGACCAACCTATCTTTTTGGAGAATTACTCGTTGAGAGAGGATCCTTGAACCTTCATCCTCCTTCGTGAAGAACGCGAAGAACGCGAAGAACATGAAGAACGCCGAACCTGGAAATCGACGACGCGATGCCGTGATCCGCGACGCCGACGTTCCCTTCCAGCAACGTTCTTCTGCGACGTCTCTTCCTCCGCGACGGATCTTCGATCAGCTTCTTGAGGTAAGAGCCTCAATTTTTCTTTTAATATCCTTTGTGGTTCTTTACCAAAACACGAATTTAATTAATTAAATTAAATCTGATGTTTTCATGGTCTGTTGAGTTCGGCGACTCAACGCCGTGTTCCGCGACGACGCGATGCCCTTCCGTGACGACGCGACGATCTACACCTTCCGCGACGAGCAATTCCGCGAAGAACGCTCAGGCGCGACGACTATGAGGTTGGGAATTATTTTGGAATTACCCCCTTTTTTTATATTTCCATAAATGTTTCTTTAAAAAGTTAAAGAACTGGTTTTGTGAAAAATTTTAAATTTATTAAAATTTTTTTCCGTTCAAATGAGGAACCCATTTTATGAAACAATTTTATTTCATTAAAAATTGTTTCGGATATGCATTCATGTGTTGAACATTAATTCCTCCCTTTGTTTATCTCTAACGCGGAGGGTGCAGGCCAAATGAACACGGACCGAAGACCCTCCGCCGTTCTTCAATTTTTGTGCGGATTTGAAGGGCTACGACGGAACGTGCCGCAACAGATGTTTGACGATCCCGCAGTGAAGAACAGAACCCGGGAGGAGCAACGGCGCAGACAGGAAAAAAATCGGGCCACCGGAGCGACTCCGGCGGCCCGCGGAAGCCGGCGGCGGTGCTGCCCGGCGTGCCGCCGGACGAAAACGCCGCGGCACCGGCCGTGGCGGCGGCGCTCGCGAGACGTGGCTGAAGCCGCGTCCGGTGCCCGGGAGACACCCTGTGGGTGTCCCGTGGGGGGAGGCGGCTCCCCCCCCCCCCCCCCGCATCACTCGGGACGCGGCTTCAGCCGCGTCTGGTTGTCAGGCCGACACCCCACGGGTGCGGCGGGGGTGTCACGCGGGGCGGCGGCTCCCCCCGCGTCGGCCGCTTGGCCACTCGGCCAAGCCGAGCTGGACCGACCCTGGCCAAGCCAGACCGGTCTGACTGGGTCGGACCGGGTTCGGCTGACCCAGGGGGGGGGGGGGTCGGGCCAGGTCGGCCCGGGCCCAGACCCCCCGTCTTCGGACGTTTTCGATAAAACACCCGTAACTTGAGCTACGGGCCTCAAAACGACTCGCTGTCAGCGGAAACACGATCCTTGGATCGAGACGGTCCTTTCGGTATATCGCACTCAAGGTTTCAGAATACTTGCAGTTCGGCCGAGTTGGTTCGTACACGAAACCAACCGGGCCCTCAGAGCGGAAACGCTCATATTTTGAGCTACGGATGTCCGATTGACGCGCCGTCAACTTTGTTGATTTTCTCTAAGTGAGACAGATCTTTTGGCATACTCCGCCCGAGGTTTGGATGCAGGTGGAGTACGGTCGGGTTGGTTTTGCCTTAAAAATCCAACCGGGGCCCTGGGAAGAAAAACCCAATAACTCTCAGACCGAGCGTCCGATTGACGCGTCGTCTGCGACGTTGAGTTCCTGTTGGCGATACGGAACTTTTGGATACATCAACTTAGGACATTGTGACAGTTGATGTATCGGCCTCTCGGCTCGTGGAGCGGACCCTCCCGAACGAGCTTGCTGTGTGCGGGAACCCCCGAGATGGCTGTGACTGCTACTTCGACGACGACGACTGTGCAGAAATCCTCAGTGGACTGCGATGATGAAGAGTGTTGGTCTTGTATCCTATGTGGGTCCCAACATAGATGATTCAATACTGGTCTTGTATCCTATGTGGGTCCCAGTATAGATGAATCAATGAAGAGTGCTGGTCTTGTATCCTATGTGGGTCCCATCCATGCTGGTCTTGTGTCCTATGTGGGTCCCAGATTAGATGATTCAATACTGGTCTTCTATCCTATGTGGGTCCCAGTATAGATGAATCAATGAAGAGTGCTGGTCTTGTATCCTATGTGGGTCCCAGCCGTGCTGGTCTCGTATCCTATGTGGGTCCCAGCTTAGATGATTCAATACTGGTCTTGTACCCTATGTGGGTCCCAGTATAGATGAATCAATGAAGAGTGCTGGTCTTGTATCCTATGTGGGTCCCAGTATAGATGAATCATTGAAGACAACTGGTCTTGTATCCTATGTGGGTCCCAGATTAGATGATTCAGTATCTATATCTGATCATCTTTATCGTCATTCGAAGATGTATGCCTGTGTGAGCTGAATCTTCTGTTACTCTCCTTTGTGGATTGTGTTGAGCTATCCTGTGTGGATTTACTGTTTACTCTCCTTTGTGGATTGCGTTGAGCTATCCTCTGTGGATTACTGTTTAATATCCTTTGTGGATTCTGTTGTGTTATCCTGTGTGGGTATACATTTTGCTTTCCTTTGTGGACTGGGTTGTTCTTGGGCTCGGACGTTGGAGCCGAACGGGAATTGATGACTTAAGTATATGTATGGGCATATACCTAAGCCGTGTCGGTTGTTACTTCACGATTGTATCTTCCCTTTGTGATTTATCCTTTTTTGATTTCGGGAGACCTTCGGGGGTCTCGGGGTCCCTAATGAGTATCTTATACTCACCCCTGCATGGCCTATGCCCGCACTACGTTGTGTTGGATGCAGATGACGGACAGCGCTGATCGTGGTGGAGGCGTGCGGAGTAGGACGGTACCTGGAGGTGGACCACTGGGCGGGATGTACTCGGAGCGGTCAGGTTGACCCGAGGAGCAGTGGAGGCTATCTGTACCCACCCTTCAGGTGGGACTTCCAGAGGACGGCTCGACGCTGCGGCTTTTCCTTCCAGTTGTTGTTTTTCCTTTCAGTTGTACTTTACAATTGGGCTTGTATTTTCGGCCCTTTTACTTTCAGCACAGGTTGTACAGTTTTTACTTAGTGTTTACTTTTCTTCTTGCTTACTCTGTGGTGCTTGTATACTTTTCAAAGGCAATTCCTTCCCTTTTGTTGGGATTTATGCCTTGGTGCTAGTCGCCAGCCCCTGGCCTATGGAAGGCGGGCTTGGGGTAGTCACGGCACGGGCCCCGAGGACGGGTCGTGACAAGTTCTAATTTCTGCAAAGCCTTGGTTATTTCATGGTTTTGTTATTCCAAAAGTAATTCATTTTGTTGTCCAAATCCCAGTTGTCTTGTGCCTCATGGGTTTCCATAAACAATTGGTTCGCGGTCCGTGCCATTCATAAAAAATTCATGGACATCAGTACACATATCAGTTTGAGTCCTTTTACAAATTTCATTGTGATGACCTTTTATAGGTTTTTTTGATGTAGGAATGCCAATGGATCTCTCTTTTACCTCAATGGATGTAACTAAAAGATGAGAAACAATGATTGAAAAAGTTGTGGGAAACCTCAAATCATGTGTTTTTTCCTCTAGTGGGTATTCCGAAAGATACTCCTCTAATAGAACACTTGGCTAACCCATTATTTCATCAACTACAACTATACTTCTTTAGTCTCCAAGACAATTCTACTTTTCCATCAGTTTCTTAGATCATATTTATTGTTCGGATTAAGGTGTCTTGGAGGTGTGATTGGGAAAATATATTTATCATTGTGGATATCGTATCTCATTTGATGCCAGAAGAACCATTAATTCATAATGGATCTATGTAGATGTAGAGAAATCAGCATAATAGTAACATGTCCTTAGAACTATTCTTCTAATATTATCCAACTATTGTAAATATTTCATCACACAACCCAAATAGAGTATTGATCTCTAAATGGGTCCTAATATTTCAATGGTTCTTTTTGAATGAATGGGTAATGTTCTTTTGGGTGACAAAAATTTTCCTAGAGTTCCCTAATTAGTTGAAAGCTATCAGTATGTATCAAGAAGTATGTGTATCTCTGTTTTCCATCTGTTCACCAGGTGAAATTTTCCCTGAACTAAATATCCACTTGTGTTTGAGCACCAATACCTTCTACATATAATATGGATATATGGGAATAATATTGTGGGATATTTACTATATTGGGGGACTCCCCATTCATGGAGACATGTATGATGAATTTTTAACAATGATTAACACATGGGATAATATTGCACATTTATATCCATTGGTGATGGATTTAATCATTATAGAAGATATATTTCATGGTCAACCTCTGCATGTTTGATCATTTATTTCATTTGATTAGTGGATCGGGATATTCCTAACTTGAGATTGGATGAAGCCGAATGTTCTCTGTAGTCGAACACATCCATCTCAACAATCACAGCCAATACTAGGCTCCTACTATGCTTCCCTTGAGGCAGTTCAGAATACCACCTGGGGTTAGGAGATTTGGCCAGAAATTTCTCTTGATCATAGGGTAGTACATTTCTTTTCCATGTTCCTGATTGGATGGTTTTTCCCTTCCCATGATGTCTATATAGTTTTCAGAGCTTGCATTTTAGTTATGGTGGCAACTCTAGAATAGGGACACCCTAGTAACTTACCATTCCCCACCCTTGCTTGTATCTATGAAATTTTGGGGATGATACAATAGAGAAAAACTCCTCACCACCTGAGAGAGACATTTAAATTCATTTATGGATGGGTGGTAAATGATTTCTTCTATTATGAGTATTGACATACTGCCATGGTTCTTTGTTCTGACTTTCTCCTGACCCTTCTCAACATTGCTATTGTTTTTGAAAAATTATTTAGCACTTATGGTGTGGTTTATTTTCTAAGTAATGTCTCACAATTTCCCTTTACACTTTCTTCCTTGTCCCATATGCTATTAATGGATGAAAGGAGGGGTTCCCCAGAAAAATAATCTTATATCATTCCACTTTCATATGGATGTTTTACTGAATCTGTAGAAAGAGTGATAATTTGTGAACCCTACATCACTTGTGAGAATGCTATGAAATTTAGATGTGTGTGAAAAATATCATCCCTCCTAGATTCTCAGTTGAAGGGATAATTGCATCCTCTAAAACTTCTCCTATTATGGATGATAATGATGTTGTAAGATGGTAACATGGAGGTCCATATTCCACCCATGGATTTTCCAACATTTCAATTATTAGAGTATTTCCTATGGTTGGTGGCCTACTACCCTAATGAGGTATTTCCATTCCAATTATAAGATATCGAATGCCATTAACTGTTTCTAGTCTAGTTCTCAATGAGATTTATGTACCATCATCCCATATTCAAGGTGTGTAAAGATGTTCTACTCAGCACCGCACATGACTGGAAGGGGCCTTTTCAATGCAAGCTATCTCTATGGAGAGAGACACAGACCCCGCAACTTTTTGTAGAACTGTCGATGACCCAACTAAAGATGGCCAATGTGGGACATCACCAATCATTCATGAAGATGTAGTCAGTCCCCTACACTTAGTTCCAGATATCAAACTGTCTAGTGCGAGCGAAATTCCTCCCTAAATGGGTGAATCGTCTCAGGGTGACTCTATCTTCCATGATATATAGTCCTAAATATATACATGTCATAGTGGAGGGGGAGAACCACATTTTTGGTACCATTTGTAGGCATCACCCTATGTTGAAATGAACATGTAATCACATCTCTTCTCTTTTTGTAGAAAATACCTTGACTATCTTTTCTGATGAGGATGATACCTTCCAATGATTATTCCCCAATGTCAGTTTGGGTGGATTTTAGTACAGACACCTTCATCTCCTTGTGTACCAAATTATTATATCTCTAGAGGATCTCACTATGTATGATTGTATCCTGGCTGAGTTTGAATCTTTACACCGTCAAATGAATATTTTTTTGGATGTCACCGATGAGTTGCACCATTTGATGGTAGAGGAAGTTGATGCTCAAGATAAAGTGATTACCAAAACCAAGGAACTGCAGGAGTTCAAGTCTCAATTGGAAAAACTAAAGGCACAATTGGAATTTTCATGTTCCTATTATGATTCTATCAAACAGAAGGAGAAGTGCATATGAGATATCATCAAATGTGTTCATCTAGTTGTTGATGTTGAATCTAAATAGAGGACTAATTTGGAACAATACCTTTATATACCATATGATGTCATTATCAATACACAAGAAAGATATATTTGGACATCATTTTAACCCATTAGGTCACCCTGTCACACCATTTTTTGACATTGGGGAGATGATAAAAATTGTAGATGTTTCAACATTCATGTTTCATTTGTTGGAATAGAAACATTTTACTCTCTAGTGATTCTCATTTGTCTTTTCTTGCAGTTCCAATCAGTCTGAATTAACTATATATAAATATTAATTTCCGTTGAATGTCAATTTTAATTCAAAATTGGGCTTATTATTTTTAAATAATTATGTTATGGTGTAGTTTTCTCTTGTGATGAGGGAATTAGTGAGTGTGGTTTTACGATCTCCAAGGTTACATGTGAAACCCTATAAACATTACATATTTTCCATTATAAACTTAAATTTTTTCTAATACCACTTTAGATGATGGATCTGAGGGTATAATATAACATTTTCATAGGCCACCCCTAATGGGTTTTATACCTAACAAGCATTATGTAGTTGAGTTTTTGTTTCTCATTATTTTTTACAAAATCTTACATAACATAGGGTTAAAGAGCCTGAACAAAACATTTATCATGTATTCCCTTTATTGGATCTCATCTTGGAGTGTGTTGTGTCTCTTTTTCATGGTCTGTTTAATGTCTTCCTTGTTGTAATATCAAAACTAATGTTTTAGTTTGAACATATTTGAACATAATTTTTAGGGAAATGGCCTGAATTTTGGACTTGTTAATTGAGAATTTCCCAACAGCATTTAGAAATGCATTAGGGATTTTTCATGACCTAGACTTTTTTAGTTCCTAGACATAGAACATGATATGGGGAATGGAGTCCATTATGTGTATGGAAGTATGGAATTCCTTTCCTGAGGAAGAATTTTCCTCTGGATGACAGGTCATTTTGTATGGAACATATGTAGTGCCATTGAGGCATTATGAACATAGCCAAAAAAGGTGTCATTAGGGCACTACCCTTCCATTTCTTATGTGTACGTGGTTTTTTGGAACTTTTGGGTTTTTTCGGGTTTTATTTCTAAAATATTTGGATCTATAATGGAATGATGTTTAAAAGTTATAAGGTAATTTGTATTGGTATTAAATGAGAATGTGGCTCCCATATGAATTGGACTTGTGTGAAGAGAGGTCTAGATCGTGGTACTGTTTATTTTCATGAAACTGTGACCTTTTAGACTAATGATTTAAAGTCACCTTAACCTGAATAATAAGAGTAGTAATTGAATCATCCCTTCCACAGTAGTTCGACCAAAAATGCACCATCATGTTCAACCATAATAGGGGGAATTAATGTGAACTGTAATTTGAGGAATTTAGAGTCCCATGAATTATATGAGATGTAAACATAATAAGAAATATGAAATTATGAAAATACTCTCATGAGGAAGTGTTTTACTTTGGTTGATGGGCCATTTTTTTTGACGGAAACCTATGCAGAGCTGCTGGGGCATTGTGTGCAATGTCGAAAAAAGGTTTCTACATGATACTAACCCACCATCTACGATAGCCATGGGGGATTATGGTGATTCCAGACATTCTATAAACAATGTATGGTTCATGAAATGCGTGATCCAAAATATGAAAAAAGTAATGTCAAGATTAAATCTCCTTCTAATAGGTAAAGAAATTCTCTTCATACAGTTTGCTGAGTTCCTTACATAAATTATATCCTTACGTAGGAATAGATGGGATGATTTAGTTTCTTGGGTTTTCCATAGATATTCAACATAGGTGTCACTATGTATCCTCATGATGATAGTAATCATGTCAAATGAAGTTATTTTCACATTTTCGTATTTATAGATTTGATTCAAACAATGGGTGAGGCATTTTCATTTCATGTACGAGATTTTACAATAAGTTGGGACTCAAGTTATGCATTCCAATATGGATCCATTTCATGAACATGATCATGAATGTAAGAAATTCATTTTTATATCAAGGCTTGATAATTAATATTGAGTATCAGGTATCACATAGTTTGAATTTAATCTTAGCAGGACATTGATATAGAGGCCCCAAGTAATTGGAGGTTAATCGGGACAAGGTATTTTACATTCCCAATACATGAGTAAGAATGAATGTGTAATCCAATGATTCAAAGGATTTATGATCTGGATAAATGATATGAGGTATCTAATCTATTGGGTATATAGAATTAGGAAAAGACTCGTCAGAATATGTGTTTTCCTTTGGTTAATATGCCTTTTTTGTGGGCAACCTATGCTGATCCACAAGGGAATCGTGTGTATAGTCAATCCAAGGTGTTTATAAGACATAAAAATTCCATCTTTGATGGAAGAAAAAGATTATAAAGACTCAAAACTAATTTAAATGTGGTGTTTGGTGAATGAAACTGATTTTTTTAGAAATGCTTGAAACATACAGGCTATGATTGCCTACAGATTTAGGAATTCCTCTACATAGATCAGACTCATATGTTGGGTGGGGAATACTGACACCTTTAGTAGTGTATGACTCAGGTTCAATTATCTGGGAATCCAGGAATGGGACTCCATATATAGGTCTTATCCATACATACGGGGAGTGGAATTTTTTCGACATTTTAAGTGTCTTGTTGTTTAATGTTTTAAGGTTTGGATGTTGTTCTCTCTAGCATGGGGAAAAAACCCATAATGTGCCTTTTAAGGTTTTCCTTGCAGGAAAACTTATTATGAGTTAATTTTCCATGGATCTATGGGGGATCCACTTCCAAACTCTATTATATCATGTAGGTTGTTCCAGGTGCGATTAGTAAGGGATGACATGGGTATCAATTCACCTTATAGGGACAACCTAATCAAAGAAATTAGCATTCAACACTCAAGAGATATTGTGCAGATTATCATCATGAAACCATGATATTTCATCATATAGATTAATTTAATATTATTTATAACATCTAAACATAGTTTAATGTCATGTGGAAAGAACATAGGTGAACTGATGTGGATGGAGAACATGAGATTATTCTTGAGATAATCCTATGAATATGGATTTTTCTGAAGCCTTCGACTTTCACCTAGTCTATATGCAAAAAAACACACATTTTTTCATCTTCATTACATAGTAAAGTCCAGGTTATTGGATCTAAGTATCACTATGTATCCCATTGTACGATAAGAATCACATCGCACAGAGTTCCTTATATAATTTAATCTATGTATTTCTTACCCATATGCATGGAGATGATATTGTTTTTTTATTTCATAGTGGCTAGGCCAGGATGACAGAGTAAAAATTAGATTTTTATTATTAAAAATTTTTTGAAGAAAAAGTGGGAAATCACGAATTCATCCATAAAAAGAGATAACATAATCATTGAAAGAACGCTTTAGCTTACTAGAATTTTTCTCCCTATACAGCTTCCTAGAGATATTGGTAACCCGAGTTTCTAGTTAATCCAAAAACATATCTAAAAACTGGAAGGTCTTCATGCTAGGACCAGATGATATTCCGGGTTTCTTAACATATCATGTGAGGATAAGAATCAATATTAAAATATTTATATTAACAACATGGTAGGTGACTGATGATGGAGGCAACGTCCTCTCAAGTGGGACCATTATTTTCCTAGGTAGATTAATGTCATGAGGTGAGAACATTGGTTTCATTACCTGGATGAGATAAATGTAGTGGGTCTACGCATTTTAAATTCTTGTTGAAATTATATTGTCAACATATTTTATATTATTGTTGTGGGGAATAAATGTTAGAGAAAGGTCATGAATAATTATGGGATAATTGGGATGAGATATTCTAGCATGCCCTGAATGTGATGTGGAAATAAAATGTAAACCATGATCCTGGGGACCCTTGGATCAAATGGAATTATTTGAGGATTTGGATCCATAGGGATTACATATATATGAAAATTCTCTCTTAAGGTTGAATTTTTCTTTGGTCGAAAGGCCTTTTTTTTAATCTAATACATAGCCATCAGGGCGTTGAGTGTATAAAAAACAAAAGGTTTCCTTAGGACACTGACATTCCATTTTTGATAATTATGCTTGTTATTTAGGATCCAAAATTTCCCTTGTTCTGGGGTTTGATGGATGAGAAGGTTATTTAGGATTACATGAGGAATATATATTGCATGATTAGTTATAAATCATGGGATCCCCTCTATGGATTTGAATTATATGTCAACGGAACATGATCCTTTGATAAAGACTTTCTATGGGAAGCATGGTTTGGAATCTCTTGTCCGAGGATCCATTTTGGTGTAAGAGATGTGAAATTTTTATTTTCTTGTTTTTAATGGATGGAACCATATATTTTTATCTGGGAATCACTAAATATCTCATTATATTGATAATCAATCCACATGTAGTTATTATAGCACCTTTTAGTTTAATATCATGCAGTTACGGCTTAGGCATGTTGTGGATTGATATGTCTGTGGGGACTCTTCTACCAAAACTCATAATTCCATGTGAGAAAAACTCAGTGAGAAACAAGTGAAAAAAATGTATTATTCTTCCATGTATGCGGTTTCATCGTAAATGACATGGTCATTTTTTCCATGAAAATGTTTCCGCAACCAAGCCTATTTTTGATGACCTAGGTACTACTTACATACCCTATGTGGATGGGAATCTATATGGATGAAGTTTTATGGATTTCTCTATGCAATTGGACCAATTTGTAGGGGAATGGAATTTTGAATTGCTGGTGGTTGGGCCCAATGATGTTGAATTTGGGTGTCGCTGTGTATCTTGTGATGATATGAATCAAGCACTATGTAGTTCTAAAATAGATGTTCTTTGCATTGGTATGAACCTTTCATAGAGAGGGGGAATATATTGTTTTAGGAAGCAGATAAGCTGGAATATTAGATCTTTGTAACACTGCATAACCTACAAGGTTAGAAATCCAGACCCACATAGTTCTATAAGTTATATTCTTTTATAGGTTTGATCCATATGTAGGTTCAAGGGGTGTTTTTTTGGTTGTAGTTGGTCCCAATGATGTGGAATTCGGGCATCAATTTGTATCATGTGATGATAGTAATAAAGCAATAATTAGTTATAAGGCTCCCTGTATTGGTCGATCCCATGCACAAGGGGGCATTTTTTTAAAAAAATTAATGATCCAGTAGTGTATCTTTACAATTTGTATGTGCGAGGGAGGGATCCTTTATCATTGTTCCTTATCTCATGTGAGCCATGATCAATGTGAGAATCGAGGAATAGAAAAGGGTCTCTATGATAATATAAATAAATTTAGAGGTACTGTTGAAAAAATTTGTAACATACGGTGGGTGGACCAAGGCCATAGATCAATGCATCCCCATGTATCCCATTGGCAGATGGGAATCAAGAGGTATGTAGTTTTGTGAAGATACCTCCTTGCATTGGTTGAGTCCATATGGTAGGAGGGTGAGAATCGTTATTTGGTGGGGTGGTGGCTAATCCTGGGATAGTCATCACTACTTATCCTATATATATAGGAATCATGGAACATATAGTTCTAGAAAAAATCCCTACATTCATCTAGTCTCTATGAAGGGAGAAATGGAATTTTTTGTTCTATTGTGGGAGGTTGGGACCAGATATAAGATCCAAGAATCACTACATCTTTTTTAGAGGCATGAATCAAGAAAAAAATAGTTCTATTAAAGAGATCCCATGTGGATCTAAAACTCACATGGCACTCTTACATGGAAACTAGAGGAATATTACATTTCCCTAACCCATATCTGACTTCTGTAGGGAGAATCATTGTCCAGAATAGAATGAAACCTATATAGTTAAACATATTGTATTTGGGATGAAATATTACATGTAGTTTAATTACATGTGGTTAGAACACATCATCATTCTGTTTATCATCATGAAATTGGGATGAAGTTCACCTTATGTTGGTGGAAGGACATGTTGTATCCATACAGTTTAATGCCATGCGGTCAGGACACTTCATCATGCAGTTTAACATCATGTGATCAAGATGAAGGTGTGGAGGAGTTTAACTTAAAGAAACATGGACCTACATGGTTCTATGAAGATTAATATAGTGAAAATAAGATGAATATAGAATAATTACATGAATTATTTCTTCATTAGCCTAACATTGTTGGGAGATTTCATGAGCTTTCTATCTGTTGTAATTTTGGAATATGCTCCATTATAGTAAATCTTGTATATGAAATATGGTCCTTGTAGTACTGTCAGATTTGGGTATGTAAGCCTCACATAGTTATTATAATGTTTATAAAGTTAACGGTGTTGAATGAGAGAGTTGGGATAACTTGGAATGAAGTTTTGAGGAAAAGGGATAATCACACGGGCGGCGTAGGGTTTGTCTAACCGTGTGGAAAAAGCGTGCGTAGTTGACACATTTGAGGAAGTGTCTCCCACATGGTTAGAGGACAGTTCAGGAGAGTGTGTGAGGTGGCCATCTGATGGTTTTCTTAGGGAGTGGCTAATGCACGGTTAGCACACAATTTGTCAAATCATTTGAACTAACCGTGCATGCACATAAATGACATCCTAAAAAAGTGGATCTCACACGTTTTGGATCTAAATGGATCTTTTTTCTTCCTAAGAGGCTTTAACTCAGGGTCACTCTCCCTTAAAGATAGTAGAACCTCTCTCAAGCTTTTTTGAGGTGATTTGAAGGCTTTCGTTGGTGAATCAAAGCCGGATTGTTGAGGTATGTGATCGTTCGTCATCATTCTTGATCAGTTTCTTAGATGTACTTCTTATTTTCTCTTAGTTTCATCTATATATGCCCGTTATGGGTAGATCTAAGTGTGTGGATTCCAAATATGATGATATTTAGTCTTGGAATTTCTAGGAAAACCTAACTAAGGTGGGATCTTGAAGAATCAACCAAGTTTTCTTGTGCGTTCTTCGTTCGTTGTTGTTTTCATCAAAACCTTTGAGGTAGGAGGATTCTTTCTTGACTCCACTTAGTATAACTGATTGGAATGAATTAAAATTGAATATATGATGATTAATTGATTGTTATTTGGTTGTTGGACACTTTCTGGAATCCTTCGTGAGTGATGGTTGTAAAATCTGGAAAATTGGGGATTTTGAATGAGTTCTTTGGTTCTGCATTTTAAAATAGAGATTTTAAAATGTGGATTTTCTGGAATTCTGACACATGTTTTGGATTAGATGTTTTAAATAAAATGTAATGTTTTATTGAAGTTAAATGACTATTTCAAAATTGTATTATTCTTTGGTTTTCAATAAAATTACAGTTCTATTGAAATGGTTTGAATTGGTTGAACGCACTTGGTTTTTGACATGATGGTTGTGTGTGTTAATGGGAATGTGGGATGGATAAGGGTCAAGGGTCTCCCCCATCTTTAATAGGATGGATAAGGGTTAGGGATCTCTCTTTTTAAAGGGTGCATATGGGATGGATAAGATTTAGGGGTCTCCCCCATCATTAACGGGATGGATATGGGTTAGGGCTATCCCCTGTTAATTGGTTCACTAAGGACGACTTAGTGAAAGGATGACTCACCAATCGTGAGTATAGGGAGATCCAGGTTACATATAGGGTTAGTTGTATGGATTTATGAAATGTTTTAGGTATATCAATGGAATTTTGAGATATTTTTTAAAGCATGTTTACTTATTTTTCAAAAAAATAACTTATTTGAAAAATTGGTGTCAATTGCACTTGTTTTATTTTGGTTATAAATGGATTTGGAAACTTGTTTATATTTGTTAATAAACTGTTTTGGTAAATTGTTTTATATAAAATTTTTTATATAAATGTGACTAACTAATCTATCATAGTAGAGTGAGTAGCGACGTAATTGAGGGAAACCTACTGAGTTTTATACTCACCACTTTTTTGGATCTTTGGTGCTTTTGCAGATGTTATCTTCTAGGATAGGAGAAAAGGTAATGTCTCACACGTATTTAGCACCACCTCATAATGTTTAGACAGTTCGGTGATTGTGGAGCTTGATGCTTGTGGAGCATGGAGTCTTGTGGTCTTTTTAGAGTATTTTATCATTAATCTACTTTGTATTTTGATACATGGTTATTCTTCCGTTGTTGCATACAGTGATATGGTTTTGAGATACATGAAGTTGTTGGGTTGTATTTCATTCGTTAATGAATCATATAGTGCTTGTTTGGTTTTGGTTTTTAGGTTCATAGGTTTATTTCTTAAAAGTTAAATCATCCACCACTTGTATTTGAAACCCTTCATCATTTATTTCTAGCCTCTGGCATCCTGGCAATGTCTCTTAAGGCCAAGTAACCCTCACCGCCTCCTCTAGCCAATGAGGTAGGGGTGGGGTTTTACCAGTGGTATTAGCTTGTTCAGTCTTTTGGAGTTGATTATCGAATTTGGATTTGACATTATTTGTGGTATAGTCCTTGATTCGGGATGGTATCATGGCATAGGAATGTCGGAACATGGAATGTATAACTTAAAAGGACATAATTATCCCTTTTATGCTGAACTTCATGTTACAAGGGACTTGGGTACATAAGGGTTTTCGAGACACTTATAGGCATTGACAATCTCATTGTCGTGGGTGTAGCCAATGAGATGTGCATGGAATATATGATTGTAATGACATTCCACTGGGAGTGCATTCATCATTTAGAGATATGATTCATGTTGTAAAAAAGTTTTCATTTTTAAAAATGATGGAATTGGTTTTCAATGGAATGATTTTGGAAAAGCGAATGATTATCTTATTTTGAAAATGATTTAATTTTCAAAAGCATGTGAAGTGGTTTGAAAAATAGTTGAACATGGGAAAAATGATGTTTTTGAAAACAATTTTGTGATAGTTGATGTGATATAATTTGAAATGCTATGCAATCAGTTTCTAGAGAGTGATATTGAAGGAGTTTGTGGTTAGTTTAGAAAATGGAACCTGGTAGGCATCGTTGAAACCAACATGAAGAAGCTGCAGAGAATGTGGTTGCACCTAAACCATGGGTGAACCAAGAGCCGGTTCAATGTATGGTCCAGGATTTTCATGCTATGGTTATGCGTAATTGGAGGAATGAACCAAGGCTTGTGGATCATACCATCCAATTAATGATGCAAAATCAACCGAACATTCGGGGTGATGCTGAACCCAAGAATGCGGTGGTGTGGCCATGTTGGATGAATTGTATCTTCAATTTAATCATCACACCATCATAGATCAAGGTCAGGTTGGTGATATATATTCTTGATCATCCTTCACATCAGTGGTGGGATTTTTTGGTGCAAGATAAATTGGATAAAGGCCTTATATGGGAGGATTTTGAAAAATTCTTCCACAAACAATTCTATCATCACATGTTCAAATTCTTGAAAAAAATGGAATTCTTCATACTAAAATAAGAGATCCTATATTTCATAGAGTATGTGGCTATGTTCTTGAATTTAGTCTATTTGGCACCAGATGTTGCAGCAAGTGCATCTTTGAAGGAACGCATCATCGAATCGGGGCTAATTCCGGACATTTGATCAAAGATTATGGTGCTCTGTATTACAGATTATACATAGATGATGAATAGAGAATCTATTTTTGAACCTGATATATCGGGATCTATAGGGGGAGGAATGATGATACCTATAGGAAACGGTGTGAACTCAACCACTGGGAATAAGAGGAAAAGGGACACCGATTTCCACAGTGCAAGTGGAAATGAGAACCTGAGGGCTGGATCCGTAAACCTTCCTCCATGACCCCAGAGTAATGTAGGTTGTTTTTAATGTCTTTTTTTTGACCACATAATGATGGATTGTACAACACAACCCAAAGCATGTCATAATTGTAACAAGATGGAACATCTTTAGAGCTTTTTTCGTAGTTCTCCAAGGTCAGGTGCTCGAGATACTTCTCATATATCGCAAGCATCGTATGCTTCAACTGGATGAGGAAAGCAGAATCATTCTTGTCAGTAGATCAGAGCTAGCAATGGTGATTCTAGAAATACCATGACTCCTCAACCAGGGCAACCATAACAAGGAAACAAGGAGAACAATATAGTGAAGAATCAATTATATAGATCTGTGCATATTATTATCGATGATCAGGATGAACCATCTACATTGAGAGGTATGATTATTTTGAATTATACCTTTGTGAAAATTTTATTTGATACTGTTGCATCACATTCCTTCATTACTTCTCGTTCTATTGAATTTCTATGTTTAAAACTGGAAATGATTCCTTCTATTTTGAAACTACTAACTCCTCTAGGGTGAAAGAGAATTTGAAGCCATTGTGTATAGATCATGTGCTATAACTATTGATGGAGCTGAGTTAAAATGAGACTTATCGATATTTGATATGGATGTCTATGATGTAATCCTGGGTATGGATTGGTTGAAAACGTTTAAGGCTCAAATCGACTTTTATAGTAGAACAATTACTTTCATGACCGAGGACAATATCGAGAATCACTTTAGAGGAGAGAGGACTGTAAAGAAAGGTGAAAAGAGATTTTTTGAACCAAAGGTGGGAATGATATCTTTACAATTGGATTTTTTGACTTTGGAATGAGTGGAAGAGGTCGAGGAATGTATTTTTCCAACTTTTGTGGATCAATTTTCAGAAGTCTTTCCCAAGAACTTCTCAGGTTTACCACCTCTAAGGGAAGTGGAGTTTACGATTGATCTCATTCCAGGGACTAGTATTATTTCCCTTACATCCTATATGATTGAACCAATAGAGTTACAGGAATTGAATGTAAAGGTAGAGAAGATAGAAATCAAGGGATTCATTCGGGCAAGTACTTCTCAATGGGCAGCACTGGTTTTGTTTGTGAAGAAGGCATATGGAACTCTTCAGCTATGTGTTGATTATCGTAAGCTTAACCAAGTCATGATAAAGAATAGATATCCACTTACACGCACTAATGATCTATTTGATAAATTATGGGGAGCTCAGTGGTTATCCAATATTGACTTGTGATCAGGATATCACCAATTGAGAGTTCAGAATGATGATATTCCAAAAACAGATTTCAGAAGTAGATATGGCCACTATGAATATATAGTCATGCCTTTCGGTCTAACAAAATACCCAACTGACTTCATGTAATTGATGAATTATATATTTCAACAATATCTGGATTCTTTTTTAGTGGTGTTTGTGGACAACCTTTTGGTCTATTCATAGACAAGGGCTGATCATGAGGTCCACTTGGAAACAGTGTTACAAATCTTGAGAGATCATCGCATTTATCCCAAATTATCAATGTGTGAACATTGGATACATGAATTACATTTCCTTGGCCATTTAATTTCTAAAAAAGTAATTTATGTTGATCCGGAAACGATAGAAGCTGTTATATCTTGACAACCACTGAAGAATGTGTTCAAGATATGAAGTTTTATTGGTCTAGCTAGTTACTACGAATACATTGTCCATGATTTCTCTTGACTAGATTCACCAATGACAGCTCTGATAAAGAATAATTATCCATTCCACTGGTCAAAAGAATTTCATAAGTCTTTACAAGAACTAAAAGTTCGTCTTACATCGACACCTATCATAACCTTGCCAGAATCAGGACAAGGGGAATATTTTTTATTGTGATTCTTCAGGATCAGGGTTTTGTTGTGTTCTCATAAAAATAGATCATGTTGTTTCTTATGGTTCATGATAGTTGAGTTTGTATAAGAATAATTACCCAAAACATGATTTGGAGTTAGCTGCTGTTGTCCATGGTTTGAAAACATGGAGACATCATCTCTTTGGTGAGAAACTTATTGTGTTTATGGATAAGAAAATCTTGAAACACATTTTCTAGCAGCAACATTTGAATATGAGGCAATGGAGGTGGATGGAGTATCTCCAAGTGTTTGAATTTGTCTTGATGTTCACACTAGGGAAAGAAATTCTGATGATGGATGCATTGAGTAGAAATTCATATGCTCACCTGGAGAAAGAAGCTTCAGATAATTGGGAGTTGATATCGGTCTTAGATGACGTGAATGTGGAATGTCATAAGAGAGGTGATTTTTCAGTTTTCTATTCAGCTATGCTTGTTCTAGATTTAGTAAAAATGTTCAAAGAGGAACAAACATTCGATGCAGAATGTCTAGTTGTAATTTCAAAACTCAATTGTGGGGAGACCATTGAGGGTTGGCAATTGAATGGAGATTCATTTTTGTGTTTCATAGATAAGATGGTTGTACCTATGGTTTTTCTGGAAAAACTCCTTCATGATTACCACCATTCAAGATGGGTTGTACATCCAGGTATACAGAATATTTATAAGGCATTGAAGGCGCAGTTTTGGTGGAGCGGCATGAAAATGAAATGTGCCCGAGTTCGTCTCCTGATGCATAACTTGTCAGTAGGTTATAGAAGAGAAACAGAGACCAGCCAATATGTTACAATATTTTCCCATTCCAGTGTGGAAATGGGATCAAATAGAAATGGATTTTGTTATAGTTATTCCAAGAATGGTCTGAAAACATGATTGAATTTGGGTGACAGTGGATCGTCTAACCATGTCGGCCCATTTCATCCCTATTCGCAAAAACCATATGGTGAAGGATCATTCAAAATTCTAAATCCTAGAAGTGTTAATTAGGGATTGTGTACCAGTGTTTATAGTCTTAGATAGAGTTCCAAGGTTCAAATCACGTTTTTGGAAATCATTACAGCAAGCCCTTGGAACTCATTTCACTATGAGCAATGTGTATCATCCTCAAACGTATGGGAAATCCGAGCAGATGATACAAACATTGGAAGGTAGGTTTTGGGCTTGTGTAATGTATTTTGGTGGTTCATGGGAGGGGGATATACCATTAGTGGAGTTCTCATACAATAACTACTATCAACCATCGATACACATGGCACTGTTTGAAGCATTGTATGGGCGTCCTTGTCATTCTCTACTATGCTAGGTGGAAATGGGTGAAACTTCACAGGTCAGGCCAAGCCTTGCCCAAGAAACAACATAGAAGATACGGTTGATTAGAAAGTGGATGGGGATAGACTAGTGTCATCAGAAATATTATGTATATCAATGTCGAATACCATTTGCGTTTGTTGTGGGTGATCATGTCTTTTTTAGGATCTCTCCAAGGCTTGGACATCATCATTTCATGAAGTAGGGCAAGTTATATCCTAGATACATTGGCACTTTTCAGTTACTAGATTACGTTGGAGATGTTCTATATCTCTTTTAATTACCACCATGGTTTAGCTCGGTTCATAATGTGTTCCATGTATCACAATTGAAAAAGTATCACCCTGATCATGACCATGTGATCAGATGGGATCACATTGAGCTAGAACTAGATGCATCACTGGTATATTTTCTAGTGTAGATCGTGGATATATAAGAGAACTTCTTACATGGTAAAATCATCATCCTATGGTGGGATTTATGGAAACATGGTCAGATTCAAGAAGAGACTTGGGAACATGAGAAGGAAATGAAAGAGCAATGGCCGAAACTTTTTTTTGGATAGAAATGGTTCTCTACTTTCTGAGGAAGGAAAGACCAATGTTGGGGAGAATGTAGTACCCCTATTTTATGTTATGTAACCCTTAATTAATTATTGTAATGGTTATAATGTTAAGGGTGATGAATGAGGGAGTTGGGAGATCTTGGAATGATGTTTTGAGGCAAATGGGAAGTCGCACAGGCGGCACATGGTTTTTCTAACCGTGCGGCCAAACCACACATAGTTGACATTTTTGAGGCAGTGTCTCCTGAACGGTTGGAGAACAGTTTGAAAGACCATGATAGGAGGCTATGTGAGGTTCTATCTAGGTAGTGTCTAACGCACAATTAGCACACAATTTTTCAAATCGTGCGAACTAATAGTGCGTGCACTTATATGACATCCTAAAAAAGTGAATCCACATGTCTTTTCCTCTAAATGGATCTTTTTTCCTCCAAATAGGCGATAACTCAGGATCACTCTCCCTTGAAGGTAGGAGAACCTCTCCAAAACATTTTTGATGGGATCTGATGGATTTCTTTGGTGAATCAAATCCAGATTCTTGAGGTATGTGATCGTTCGTCATCATTCTTTATCAGTTTCATAGATCTACTTCTCCTTTTCTATTGGTTTCATAGATCCACACCTGTTACTGGTATATATAAGTGTATGGATTCCAAATATTATGATATTTGGTCTTGGTATAGCTAGTAAAATTGATCTAAAGCAGGTTCTTGAAGAATCAAACCAGTTTTCTTGTGCATTCATCGTTCGTTGTGGTTTTCATCAAAACCTTTGAGGTTGGAGGCTTCTTTACCAAATCCAATTAGTAGAACTGAATGTCAAGCTTTCGAATTGACTGTGTTGTGATTAATTGATTATGATTTGGTTTTTGAACATTTTTTGTAAACCTTCTTGAGTGATGGTTGTGAAATCTAGAAAATTGGGGATTTTGAATGAGTGCATTGGTTCTAAATTTTAAAATAAATATTTTAAAATGAGGATTTTTTGGAATTGTAACACATGGTTTGGATTAGATGTTTTCCATAAAAGGGAATGTTTTATTGAATTGAAATGACTATTTTGAAATTGGTTTATTCTTCAGTTTTCAATAAAAGTACAGTTTTATTGAAATGGTTTGAATTGGTTGAACACACTGGGTTTTTTACTTTATAGTTGTGTGTGTTCATGGGCATGTGGGACAGATAAGGGTTAGGGGTCTCCCCCACTATTAACGGGATAGATAAGGGTTAGGGATCTCCCCTATCAAAGGCTGCATGTGGGATGTATAAGTTTTAGGGGTCTCCCCCATCATTAATTGGATAGATAAGGGTTATGGCTCTCCCCTATCAATTGATTCATTAAGGATGACTTAGTGAAAAGATGACTCACCAGTCGCGAGTATATGGAGATCTGGGTTACATGTAGGGTTGTATTTCTCGGTGTATTAAATGATTTGGGTATGTCAGAGGAATATTGAGAAATGGTTTTAAAGCGTGTTTAGTTTCTTTTCTGAAAAATAACTTGTTGGAAAAATTGGTTTCAATTGCACTTGTATGATTTTGGTTATAAATGGATTTGGAAACTTTTTTATATTTGGTTATAAACTATTTTAGTAAAAAAAATTATATAAAATTTTTTATATAAATATGACTAAATTTTCTGTCCTAGTGGCATGAGCAGGGAAGTCATTAGGGAAAACCTAATGTGTTTCATACTCACCCATGCTTTGGAACTTTCGTGCTTTTGCAGATGCTATCTTCCGGGATAGGGGAGAAGGTGATGTCTCACACATATTTAGCACCACCTCGTGTCGTTTGGGATGTTTAGTGATTGTGGAGCTTGAAGCTTCTGGATCATGAAGTCTTGTGGTCTTTAGAGAGTCTTTTATTGTTTATCTGCTTTTTTACATTGATACCTAGTTATTATTCCGTTGTTTCATAATTTGATATGGTTTTGAGATACATGAAGATTTTGGGTTGTCTTTCATTCATTCATGCATCAAATATTGAATGTTTGGTTATGGTTTTTAGTTTTATCAGTTTATTTCGCAAAGGGTAAATCATACCCCACATGTATTTGAAACCCTTAGACATTTATTACCTACCTTAGGAATCTTGGTGATGTCACTTATGGCCAAGTAACCCTCAATACCTCCTTAGGAAAATGAGGTAGGGGCGTGTTGTTATAGTCTTTCCCATTTTGGCTCCAATTTTGGATGTTTTTTTCTGAGTATCATTAGAGTTGTGAGGACCCACACCATTTCTCCTTTATGGAAATACTAGAGGCGAACCATTTTCTACAAGGTTCGTGTAATACGGATTTGGTATACATCCTAATGGTGCAGAGTGTGTAATCATTTCACATAAAATCACCCCAACTCAATGACTCATTTCTAGACAGGTTGTTGATGGATAGTTGATCGCAGACGACAATGTGGAGCGACGGTAGTCGAACGTCAACGGTTAGAACTTCCTCTGTCTCGTATATTAATGAGTATGGGGCTGCTTAAGTGGTTGTGTGAGTTGTGTTCTGGTAATCCTATAGATCATGGAGGAGCTTATCTGATCATGATTTCTTATCCTTGTCAACAATCTTCTAGATTATATTGGATAGGGTCTTGTTTAAGGAATCTATCAGCATGTTGGCTACTTCATGGTAGTAGGATGAATGGTTATCCTTCATTCCATTCATCTAATATATCTTATCCAATTCATTGTAAAATGAATTGGTTCCATTTAAAATCATTATTTTCTAAAGACAGAAAATTTAGTGATGATTTTTTATTTCAAAAAGGTGGTAATTCTTCATTCCCCAACATCTTTAAGGGTTACATCATCTGAACATTTGGAAAATAATTAAGTTGCTATGATAATAACCTTGAACTATTAGGAAATAGTGGGTGGATATTGTCTCACAACTTCAATTACCCATACGAAAAATGTATAGAAGTATATTTTTGTTTGATGTATATTTGGGGGTTTGTGGATAAAATTAGCCTGAACATGATAGGGAAGGAATTTTGTAGTGAATTTAGTGTGACATTAAGTCCTAGTGGGATAATAGTATCCATGCCTCGGAATTTGATGAGAGAGATTGGATGCTAATAGATGTGCTCCAAATGTTCGGGTGTGTACTTTTTATGATGTTAGTTGTATCTTCCCCATTGATGCACCTGGGAATAATCTCATCAAGAAATTTCTTAAAAAAGTACTTTTAACGGGTTTGTCTCATTGTACATCATGAAGCTAATTGCATGACTTCAGATTTTCTCCCATTTAGCCCATTCTATTTGAAGTTCTCTATTTTTGAAGAAATTTTCAATTGGAGTCATCCATCTCGCAGTGTAATTTTAAGGTTTATTATAGGGTTTAATATATTTTATTTATTCCATATTGATCTGAATGAATGGATAGACCATTAGATGATGGGAAATGCTGAAAAAAATCTTTTCCTGATCTAGATCGGCCAAAGATTTGGCTTCATTTTCTAATACATTAGCATGTTCATTTTGTGACTAGGGAACATATGTCAATGTGGTCTTTGAAATTAATTCTTCCATCAGTTATTGAACATAGTTTATTAAAGGGATTAGATCCTCTCTCTTGATAGCATAGGCACCATTGACTTTCTTTATGACATGTTCTAAATCTCCTTTTATCATCAGGTGGTTAGCTTGTACTTGATGATCCATCTCCTAGAATGTAATAAGGGTATGATATTATACTTTATTGGTTAGGCACCCCTGTGAGTATAGGAAGGAATATTGTAGTAATTCTTTTTCCAGGGATAAGAGTATGTCTCCATGTACCACTTTGTTGATTATAGGGTATTCCATCCATATTCCAATCATTCTTCTAGAGGCATCGTTGAAGTGAATTTCCCACATCTGGGAATCCTCTTGAACAGATAACATTTCTTCATCTAGTAGTTCAACATTCAATGGGTTTATGTATATTGAGGGATGCTCTTCTATGAAAAATTCTAATGCATGGACTTTGATATCTTTATATGTTTTGAATAATATATCAAACTGCTATAGGATGGACTCCCATTCTGATAGGATCCCAGTCAACATTAGACAGCTGAGAATATATTTGAGAAGATTTCTACTTTAATCTAGATAGTCCTCATGGTGCAACAAATATTTCCTTAGCATAGGTACTACAAAGATGAAATTTGGGAAGCTCGTCTAAATATTTGAATAATGATTCTCAACATCAATCATGGTCTGACTAAGATTATTTAGACTATTCTCACTACCGTCATCATTTATTTATACAAGGAATGCACCATGAGATCATTCCAAGATGGTTACATACAGAATGAGTTGTATTTCATTGACATGATACATTATCACTGATGTTCTTAAGATATATATCTTTATATTACCAAATGGTTATGTATAATAATCATCCCATTGATATATGACCCCTTTTTCATTAACCTGGTGATGGAAAATCAATTTGTGTAAGGTTGGATATGAAGCACCGAATGTAGGAAAAATGTCTCTGGAGTCCTGTCAACTCAGTGAGGCTGTGATAAGCTTACATCCCAAGGATAGATATGGAATACATGTTTTTGACATTGATGAAATGATGGAATAAGATAAAGCCAATGAATTTCCTTGAGGTGACTCCAATAGATCATTTCAGAGGGTTTATTTTTAGAAAATGTTATAATAGTTTTTTGAAGTCTGTTTCAGATCTGATAGGTGGTCCGAACCCTATTGTGTCTTAACCACCAAATCATCCCCATATCATTTGATGAACTTTTTCATGAAGGGTTCATGATATGTTGCATGGTTCCTTGATATCTGGAGCTGGAATTTTTCTAATCAATGTAAATTACCTTGTAGGAAAATTCTCCCTATGGGGCCTTGAATGTGGTGGCTTATTCATCTTGTTAGGACATATGATTATGTTTATGTCCAAAATATCCATCCATTAATGAGATCTCCTTGTATCCAGTAGTTTCATCTATCATAATTTCTATGATAGGGACCATGAAATCATCTTCTGGCAGTGTCGATAGAGATTTGTGAAATCAATGCAGAGTCTAATTTACCGATTTTCATCATTAAGGTAACTATGTTTTCTATATTGATTATATATTGTATATCCCTAATGATGTATTACTAAATTATCTTGTATATTTCAGCCACTATATTGGAATAATTTTTTGGGTGTGTCCCTCTAACAGCTTTCTTGTAGACATGATGGTCTTCCAACAATCCAGGGTGGTGAGTGGACACCTCAGGATCAAGGAAAAGGATATATATATAGTTACAAGATAAATTATCTCAATTATTGTTTAGGAAGGTGGGGAAATCCACTTTATCCATATAAAAAATGGATTCACTAATCATAGTGGGTTGTGGGTCTCCTTTGGTACCCAAGTTTATTTCCTCAAGTTCATCAATAGTGTTGTAGGCACCCTCCTCAAATGCTGGAAGGGAATTCCTAATGTCTTATTATTCGTATTATTTGGTATCCACTTCCTTATCTTCTTATTTCTATGGAGAAATAATTCTTGACATGAGCTTTCAAGAATTTAGAGGAGAGTAGAAATTTTAGAATTTAGAGGCTGAGGTGACTTCTTCGGATTCGTCTGATGCTAAGGAATATTCTGGAAATTATGGAGCAAGGGAATGAAAAATGTCTTCTATCTATTGTGCCTTATTGAGAAAGATACGAATGATATGGATCTCTAAGGATAGTTCAAGGGAATTTTTATCTAATAATTCACCATTATTTTGGGGATTAGGGGGTTTTTCAACACAGTTAGGCTTGGTAGCCATGACTAAAACCAATAATACTACAATGTATGAAATTTAATTTAGACCCATGCACCAAATTTAAAAGATTGGAAGTATGTATCCCTCACTGAGATTATTCAAGGGGTTACCAAGAATCATTTTCAAGTCATTTTGGTGGTGATCCAATCAAAACCAGTGATGGGAGGTCACATCCCCTTGGGCTCATAGAACCAAACATCAATATAGTGCGACTCATAGAAGTTGAATGAATCCTTATCAACATGTAGTGTACCACTCAATTCATTAGGGATAAATTTGAGGCACTTAGGGTATGAGGATATAATTTATATGTGTTGATGTGGGTGGGGCCTTTCTAGAATGGTATTGATGGCTGTATAATTTATGACCACTAAAATTTTTAGGTGAGCTGTGTATCAACGGATTGGGTTTTGAGATTAATTTTTCATAACAACTTCTACTAACCTTTATCATGACCCAACAAGGTCATTGTGTAGGGGGTCATACTATCCTCGTTATATCCCATCCAATGAAGTTTATTCTATATAATGATATTAACTCAGGGGCCATTGTATATGAAGATATTTTGAATATCGAAATCTTTTATCTTACCAGACATGTATAGCGGTTTGAAGTGCCATTTCATAATGATATCCTAATGTTGATACATAAATATATGATATCATGGCACTCTATAGGGCTGGTCATTGTCTGATAGACATCATTGGTGGATACATAGACTTTAAACTGCTGGGTGATCGGTAAATATTTGATGAGTGCTTCCATGAGCTCTAATGATAGATTCACTATATCCAAGATTGACAGATTGGATGGTACAAAGGAAAAATATTTCATGATTTCATATTTCTTCAATAAAGGCCAACTCTTCCTAGACCTATGATTTTCTCTCATAGGATGTTTGTAGGCTTGATCATTGGGTGCAATGGGACCAGATCCTAAGACAAGAGTTGGTGTTGCTTCTACTCTTTATGTATTTGGCCAAACAAGTTTGTCGGAACAACACAAGAGGGTATACATTTGTTCTTATTATAATGGATATTGCAGGATGATTAGGACATAGGTTCTTTTAATTGAGGAAATGAAACATTTTGGTTCATGCTGGCTTCATTGAAGGGCTCTTCCTTATGTTTTTGAAATATTTACGGTTTATGCGGATGACCGTCTAGAAATTTTGTTTCTTCAACCACTGTATTAACCTGGTTATATTTGTCTTCCATAGCCTCTTCCTCTGAATCTACGATTGTAAATAGGGAATTCGTGTTCATATCCATACACTTCATCAAAAAAAGGATCCAATAATTGAATGAAATTAACGTAGTCGAGGATCAGTTCCTCGTTTAATGATGAATTTTCCTTGTTAACATATTCCACCGGTGTTGTTTTGAGGGGTTTTGTACATCATTCCATTTAGTGGGGAAGTTCTCATATCATTAGATAAATTTTTATGAAATCTATGATTGTCAAAACCATGTTTGACCTTAGGGTAGATTCAACTTCTCTTAGTTGATCGTCTAGACCCTTGATGGAACACGAGGCCGATGATATTGGTCACACCACATCAGGATTTATCTGGGGATTAGTCGGTTACTTTATCTTATCTTAAAGGATACCAAGGGCTTGGATTACTATTTTTTGTGTCATCCAACCATTGATCCTCTGATCAATTTTTCCTAAAAAAAATTTCCACTCCCCACCATCATCAGGTTCAGTGGTGAAATCATACGCCACTTCTGCTAGCAGTGGTCCCAATTTGGCCAATCTAGAATCTATATTCTTTTACATGAGGTCTTTAAATTTTATACACTCATATATGGTGTGTCCTAGAATCCATTTTTGTGGAATGTAATTGGGTGGGTCATCAAGACTTATTACGTCATCCCTCTTCAGCACAGGTAGGTGAAGAAAGTTACAATTCATTGAAGTAATAAGGTACTCAGAAACATGATCATTTAGGTACAATTATAATTTAGTCCTTCACTCCTTAAAACTTATTTCTTATAGATCCCCATTGATCATCATGTCGAGGTGGGAGAGGCTACTAATGATCAGGGTGGCTGAATTGTCCGGTGTGGGCCATTAAGCTATAATAGGTGTAGTGGGAGGAATAAGAGTAATGGAATAGGATTCATCACTACCCACCCTTTTACCTAGAGCCACTTGGGACGTCATATTAGTTTGTTGCAAGTTATCCACTATTCATTGATCAATGGATGAGAAATACTAGTACCAACTTATATACTACACCATGATGAGGAGTGTTCACAACTCATTAGGGAGATTATCGATGAACTTTGAAAGCATCTCATCTAGGGGGAGATGTTGCTTTAGGGAGTATGCCCGACTGTTCCCTCTATTAATAAAGTATGAAGCAATCTCATTCATCCACTATTTCCTGTTCACATGGTCAATGAATGATGTATTTGGCAACGTCGAACTGAACTGAAAGATTAAATACCACTAGAGGTCCACCCATCCTTTTATCGAATTAGATGGAAAGATGTTATACCACATAATGGTTAAACCTTGTAAGGAGAGAATGAAGCATCTGATCTTCATGGCATCTTGTTGTTCAAGGGTTCCCATCATGGGATCACAGTAATATGTGTAGTGCACCATATTTTTCTATAGTATTCCAAATCCATTGAACACTGAGAATACTGTGTTTCAAAAATTTTGTGGTGGTATGACTTTTCTCACCCATTCAGGGTAGGGATTTTATTCATTTTTTATTAGATCCAGTCATCCTTCCATGGATTCTAATCAAGTCTTAAACGAATCAATGGTGTTATTGATCCCTTGATTCATGTCCTGTTAAACCTGAGACTGAGGAAGAATATTAGGGGAAAAATTGGACATGCTTTCACTACCAGAACATGAGGCGGATACCCAACTAGGGGTATCCTTTTTGAATTTTATTGAATTTTTTGTTGATTCTCGAAAAGAGGAAAATCATGATATCCTTCTAGGAATGTGTTCAGGTAGAATAGAAATGTGGGTGATGGATTGGACAACCATTCATACCTTGATTCATTTTTCATGACGATTCCATGTGGTAGAAGTACCACTATTTGGAATTATATGTAGGATCTCTACATAAGAAACATATCTAGTAGGACAGATTTCTTGTAGCATCTTCTCATTGAATCACCATAGCTCTTTAATTTCCTCTTCTTTTTAAGAGAATTGCTAATCATGTAAGAGGGGCGTGTTCTCATTAAATGTAATATTAGGGTGGTATACAATATTGCACTTTTTTTGGGGGATTCATAGGGGAGGTAGTCAGGGATTTACTAGGTGACCTCCCAAATTTAGGGAAAACATTGGGTTCCATGTACGCACACCTTCATGCTCTGTATGGACCACCTATATGGGGGAACCATATTTTCATGCATCCTCATCATTGGTATTATCTATAGTGAGATCCATGTGATTAAAATCCATGACATTCACCATTTGATACCACATTGTGGGTGGTGTACCATAGGCTGAATTGTAGGAGGGATTCTTTCCTCCTTTTCGGGATATTTTTCTTCCATTCATGGGTCCTCTTCTTGTATCTTGATGAAGGGTAACATGAAGTGATACATTAAAATACATGGTAATGTGTCACCTTTCAAGGGAATATGAATCACATGGCAGGACAAAATTAGTATCTCCTTTGTTAATTTTCCCCATATGTGGGAAAATAATGGCATCTTCTAGTTATGATTTTGTGGTAAAAAGTATCCCAGCCCAATGGTATGGGTTCCTCAATTTCCATTATCATTGCATCTTGGCCCGGAATTTCTAGTCTTACGAGGGAATTTTCTATTTGAAATTTTCTTATCCCTATGTTATGGGGTTGATTCCATACTGTGGCAGTTTTTGTAGTTATTTCCATTATTATTATCTCATACACTCTCATTCAAGGTTGAGATAGATATGGTGTATGGTTTTCATGTGAATTTATTGCTTTTAAGGACATTATGAGGGCTCATTAACTAGCTCACCATAGGTGAGAGGACTACTGAATGTTCTCTGTGGCCAATTTTAGTAGCTTCTCGATGATAACCTCTCATCAAGTCTGAAACTTTGGATACTTACTCAAGGCTGATTCATGCCATGTATTCCATCATTCTTGAACATATATTTCATTTGGTATCCATATAAGAATAGTGACATTGTAGGATTCCATATCTAGTGGGATCTTCTGTATGTGGTGTGTGGTGGATTATAAATCTTCATGTTCTCCCCATCCCCAGATATGAATACAAGATAGTTCATTAGTGATGTGACTAAGAAACTTGTGCACCACATTGATATAAGGCAATTCAAGGTCTTTCTTATTCCCTTCTAATTGCAGCCATCATGCATATGGAAGTTCTTATACTTCATTCCGATGGTGAAGATACCCCAAAATGTTAACATAGTTTTCGTACCCATCATAGGAAAGAAACTTTTCATTCAACAGGAAAATAGTTTTCTAGATATTGGGAAGAATTTTATTCATTCATTCGTCTAGAAACTCTATTGGTATAATAAACTGAGATGTGGTCATTGGAAAATAGAACATCGGTATGTCATTCCCAGATAGTTATCTTCTCATAAAAAACATGTCATGTTGCTTTATCTTCCCAGTTCGACTACTTCGTAGTGATTTCGTTCGAAGTTGTGGGGATAGTAGAAGAATCATTAATGTGTGAGTAGAATGAGGTTGGCTTCATGGATGATCATGGACATAGACCATCCTACGTTTGAGAAAGGATTTCAGTCATAAAATATAGAATCTCTAACATTTTTTCATCCTTTCTGAACACCGCAGAATACGAGGGATTCCTCGTATTTGGTTCAATTAGGGGATTACCTTCTTACCAGTGTGGATTTTGACTATCAGGAGGTCCATCATATTCAGTGTCACAAGGGATAAGGCTACCATTTTACTTTATTTATGACTTTGGGGAGTGTTCTTATGGTGTATACCCTAGGTAGGACCTTTAAGGCGGACCATAATAAGGGGAGGGCCATATTACATCCTGAGGTTGTTGATGGGTTAACCATAACAACGATTTCCATTATGGTCAGTACTAATATCATCTCTTGATATTTGACTATATCGTGAATATATGTTGTGCATGTTATAGGGAGGAACTTCAATATGTAATTCAATGATGGTAGGTTCTTCTCGTTGTTTGATGTCACTATGGGGAGGCCCTTTGTAGCAACTACCATAATGTTGAGGACTAAAACCATTGCTTGAAGTCTAACTATATGGGGAATATCTACAGTGTACATTATGGGGGAGGACCTTATGATGTACTGAAATGAAGGGAGGGCCTAATGATTTCCTGATTTTACTGCAAGGATGGCCTTTTCTATGTCTATCACTATGCTGAGGAATACCATCATAACATGGAATCCGACTATAGAGAGAATAATATCAGTAGTGTATACCCTGGGGAGGAACATCAGGGAGGATGATATAAAAGAGAAGAGCTTCTTCATTTTTGATCTTCTTGTAAATGACAGGGAAACCCTAACACACATCAAAAGATAGGCTCTCATAATTTATCATTTCTAGACCAGGGATTCATCCCTCATGAGTGCTCGGGGGTGGAACTTTAGAGTTACTGGTAGAAACATTGCGAGGAGGACCATCGAAACTATTAATGTCACTTCAATAATTTTGTATGAATGGACCTGATCGTAAGCCTATATTAATATATTTATAATGGAATCAATAATTCCATCTTCCAGTGGAGTAAAATCATGAGTATGATCTTCCTTTACTGATTTCCTTTGGAGCATTTCATTTTTGGGCACTCTATTGTCGGAAACTGGGGCAGATTGCTATTAGTAATGACCATCATATACAGGTCCCAATTTGGTTGCTCCAACGATGTCACTGAGATATTCCAAAACACATCTATAGGTTTGGTAGGGATATATGCCTACCATAGAGTGGCCACCACATTAGACTGGTGTCCACTAGTTTGAACATGTATTTTTTCACGATACAGTTGTCAATGTTTTTTCAAATATAGTCATCGACCCTTCTGGACTAGAGCAGTGATAAAGGAATGCTCCAAAGTTACTATCTTATTTTATGGATGAGTCATCCCATTTGGGTAGACCAAGTTAGGGGCCTAACACCCCACCTATACTGTACATGCAATTACGTTTGGTCAGGTCTAGAGGATATGATATGGAATATATTTGTAATTATCCATCATTTCCAGGATGTGTTGGGGGTATGTATTTGGATGAAATTGGTATAAAATACCATTCTGATGTTGGATTAAGAGTTTTTTCCTACTCCAGACCTCCATGTGTTTCTATTTTATATTAGCAGTTCTCTTGTGTTAGGGTAGACGAATTAGTCTACTCTTGAATTGTAGTTGGGAAACACTAGCATGTTTCTTTGATATCCAGCGTATTTTGTTTTTGAGGGATATATATATATATATATGAAAGTAAGAAATTACATCTGCTCCTTTTTTCTATATTTATCTAATGTTCATGATATTCATCAATATGAATTTTCCTCTATTTTTATTTCAGTTCCACTATATTTGACTAGTAGTCTATATTGTGGTAGGTAGGATTTTGCATCTTCCAGTAGATTTCCATTGTATTTGACTGGTGGACTTTATTTTTATTGGTAGTATTGTGTTACAATCCATAGTTCACTACACTATTCGGATTGCATGCTTGGTGTGTATCAGTAGGAATTTGTGCCTACTTTAAGCAATTTTCCACCATATTTGGATGATGAGCTTCATTGGAAACGATGGGGATTTACATCCAGCAATAATTTTCCTCCCTATCCATGTAGCGATATTGGTGAGGATTGGTGGGAATTTACGATAGCTTGTAATCTTCCACCATATTCCCATCGTGGGATTCATGATAATGAGCTAGAATATGAATCCACTCATATGTTGTTGTTTTGTTTCTTTGGTGGGAATCATAAGAATAGTCCGATTTTTATGTCTACCCCTGATATGTCATCATGTCCATAATGCATATCACCTCCCCATGAACTAGGGTAGTGTACTACTCCTAATAGTGTGTTTTCCTTCCATGGTGGAAAACCTAAGGGTTCTATGTCCATTTGACTTCACCAGGATCCCTAAATGTGGTATCCACCATAGAACGAGAATACTTGGAGCACTATGTTGGCTGAAACGTCTTCCAATAAGGGTTGGTTGGTATGAATATTGTACATATTGTTATCGACCTCATCTACCTCCATATGATAAGTAAAGTGCATGTTTTGAATTTCAGGGATAAGATCATGAAATGATTGTAGATAACAAGTGAAGACACCTAGTTCGGGAGTGTCGACCATGGATGAAGATAAATCTTGTGGAATTATGCTGATTTGAGAGCACATCTTGCCACCTCTTCCATGTAAAGAGTACAATTTTTATAGTGCAACTTGATCAGTGCATTTGAATCCTAGAGTTGAAGTCTTTGCATAGGCGATGGAGTCTTGTTTTTTTTCAGAACTTGTCTCACAATCTGGTTGATGGTGTGCATTTCTGAAAAAGTAGTTCTGTTAATTTTGGATTTAAGGTAGATCTGGAAAATCCCTACAATATATATGAAAACTATGAACAATAAATACCCATTAAAAAATCCCAATATCACATGTATACTTGATGATATTTCTTATCCCTATTTCTTTTGAATGAGAAATGCACATGATGTAGTTAAACCTCCACCTTGGTGTAGGATTCATGTTGGGATCACCATTTTTGTTTCAACCCAAGTTGTGTGTGTGTGGGAGGGAACAAAATTTCCCGATAGATAACTACTAATAGACAACTATTTTATAGAGTTTCATGTCAGGTTCACAATTTTTTCCCGATTTTCATAGAAGCCCTTCTACGGACTAAGGTGGTCCCACTGTGACTGGAGAGTGAGTCCTTTTTATGTATAAATGTAGGTTCCACAGATGTATGATACGTGTGGTTGATGCTAGGGGTTGCGTGTCTCTTAACTATTCACACATCTGGTACAATATCCCCAGATGTTCTCCACCGAGTTTATTCACATTGCCAGAAGCACACAATGATCCTTTTATTCATGATTCATGAAACTAATTTCCCAAGGAAGATTCTTGTTGGATGATTCAGCCAAAAACAACTAAGGACTCCATTGGTCGAGAGGTTGGGAGGTCGGGCTCATCACACCCTTCACGTGGGAATTATTTTTTACTATGGGATGCTCTAATAGATTTATGCAATGTTCATATGTTAATTAATCCTTGGTTGTTTCCCTAGAATGTCATCACTGATTACCCCAGGGTTATAAGATCAATCATAAATACATGATGGTAAGAAATAATATATATATATAAGAGGTTCTCTATTAATTATGTTATCCTTCTGTGGATACATCAAGAATTACTTTATTATTTATTGAGACAACACAAGTTTAAGCCATGTGATGAGGCACTAAGGATTTATCTTCATTAAGGGGAGATGTGAATTGTTCCAATGATGGGGTCAGTCCCATAATATGGGATTATTATATATCCCTATGAGAAGAATCAATTCCCATAATTTTTGGTTCCACTTACAGGGAAACATCACCTTTTATAGTGATGTGACGAGGACCCATCCATGAAGTATAACATCATGTTGTAAGGATTTCATGGTAGATGGGGTCTAGACATAATTTGATGTGGGACATAGTCCAAGATAGCCCAAGGTACCAAGAATCAATGTAGTCTTCGGGGTATATGGGTCCATGTTGATTTGATTTGTTTATTTAGAAGTTTTCCCTAATTCAATAAAACACTAAACCTATAAGGTCATCCAGAATAAAAGTTATAGTTGATTACCATTTTATAGTAATAAGTTGTTTCATAATTATTAGCATCATAGACAAAAAATTACATTATGGATGTCAACAAAAGATTCTAGAGTGTGGGTCCTGGGCTATTATAGTTGGTATCAATGGTGAGTTTAGATAACTTTGTAGATTAAGATATTTTCACATGACGATATCTTAATATTTATAGATATCATCATAAGACTATAAGAATAATTATTATCATAAGTTCAATTTCATATATGACCCATTGATGTTATACGAAATTTGATCTCAATGTCATTGATAACATTTTAGTAGAGGTTTTATTGGGTTGATGGATATGAAAAACATTGGTTGAACGTGATTCAATCTATTACATTTTTTTAAAAAAGATTAATTTTATTTATAACATTTATTATTTATAGGTTCAGGGATATTAAGGTAATTGTTGAAACAAAAGTTTTATCATAAAGATATCCAATGGATTTAGGAAGTGACTGAGTGATTAATTTTATTTCAAATGATGATATCAGTATTTTGGTCTTTAAATATGATGGTTATGTGATAACCTTCGAAGATAGGAAAATAATTAACACTGTAATATTTTGGATTTATTTAGTTTTAACATTGGGATTTAATATTATATTTTTCGGATTCATATATAATATGAAGGGTTATACATTATGATATCATCTTACAATGTGTTAACCATTTTGGGTTTCGTGAATGTCTAAATATTGGTGGAAATTATTTATTATCCCTTTCATGTTTATGTGATACTTAAATGCTTGTTTTATTGATTCATGAAATGATAATTCATCTTTAATACTCATCATTCAAAGAAATAAATGAGATTTTAGTGGAAAATTTCTAAAGGATATATTTATACTAAAAAAGATAATATATTTCTCTTTTTTCTATTGGTCATGATAGTAATAGTATAATACAACTCTTGGAAAATGATCATAAAAATAGAAATTATTATCCTAGTACCATATATTCTGATGAATGGATTGTATTTTAGATCATCATTTATTTTTTTGAGTCCATTTTCATTCCATTGATCATTCACTTTTTTTATTGATGACCTCAAACACACTCTGTAATTATTTATGTTATCCCTCTATTCCCACTTATGTTCCCTCTATGTGGAATCCTAGTTATGTGTAACATATAGTGACTTTTATATTACCCATATTCTATTTTTAAGAGTGTTTTGTATTTATCCATTTTATGATACGGGATTCAATAATGTAATTTTAAAAATTTTAATCATCTGATAACCAATATTAATTTCAATGGAGAAATTGATTTTAAGGGTGGTGGGATTTAAAATCATAATATATTATGAAATGAATTTTTAAAAAGTAATATAAATTCATTAAAAAAATTATTACATGAAATATATAGTTTATATTTCATCACACACAACATCAATTTTATGTTGAATTTCATACAACATCGAGCCCCCTTGGTTACATGTGTTACACAAAAGCTCAAGTCATACCAGACAACAGTATACTATTAACATTATTTATTTAACATAATAGTTATCTCCTAGCCATTATAATGGTGGTAATTAATAAGATTCACTAAATTATGAAATCATAGTTTACAAACATTTATAAAATTAATTCATTTTAACTAATTAATTAGAAATAAAAATAAACACAAATTGAATATAAAGGATTTGTTCTTATAGAAGATCATTTTTACAATAAGAATTGTGTTTTATATTAATAAATATAAATAATAACTATTAGTCATATATGTTAATTAAATTTATAGTTTATATATTTGAATACAGGTTTTTAAAATAATCCAATAAGTTTCATCAGTTTGGAACAATAGAAAATCTAATTTTACACATAAAAATAAATATATTTTTTAAAAATACATTTTGTTGCCTTTTAAGGGATGACTTGTTTTAAAACATAATTTGGAAAAGTTTATAAATTTTATTTGACAAAAATTAATCAATTTTTAAAATTTTAATATCATAATTTAAATTTGGTGAATTTTTTGTGAACATTCATATTTTGATTAATAATAAATGGCAGTGAATTTTAATTGGAAACTAAAATTTCATCTAAATAATTTATTGTTTTGAAATTAATCTCTTTTAGTTTTAACATATAATTAGATGAATTTAATATCTTTTAAACCAATTTATGATTTTTTAATCATTTTCATAGTGATTTTAGATATATAATCTTATCAAAAGTTTGAACAAATTCATTTTAAAAACATGCTTTATCATCCTCTTAGTGGGATTTATATTAATTTAATTTATACTACTTCTATGAGTGGAATTTAGAAAAATGGAATCCATATTTAGAATCCTAAAAAATTATGATATATAATATTATCAACTTATTCTTTGATTAAAAATATTACTCAAGGTATTTAAAATTAATTACAGAGATTAAGGAAAAAATGGGCTTACTTAGTGGTTAAATGTTAATCATAAGGGTCTAAAAGACAAGAAACATGTAAAAAACCATTTAATGGAACTTATTAGATCATATAACCTATTGGATATAATTGGGATTGTTATTGGAGGCAGATTATGTAAGGGATACCTGTAAATAGTGTTTATATTTTTTATATTAACAAGAATGCCACTCCACCTCCAAAAAAGGTATTCATCCTCCCCCAATTATTGAAAAATATAAAGACCATTAACTAAAAAAATACAAAACATATAATATCCCAACATCCCTCCCCTTACCCTAGAGTCTTTAATTTTTGATGAAATTCAACCAATAAATCATTTTGGAGCAATCCAAAAGGGGTTTCCTAATAAATGTAAAAAATTTCCACATCTATTTATGATTTATTTATTTCTCCACCCATTCAATTATTATTTTTCAATTATTATATAAAACAATAAGAATCATAAATATACTGATATTTATTTATATTATAGATTCTACCAACACCTATGCACACATCTATCAAATGGTTTATTAAATTTTCATTCATGTGTATGGTGGACTTCCCTCTCGCGAAATGATGTCATTCATCTTTTTTACATTACCACCTATCATGGTTGGGAATTATGATATACATAGTGTTTTTATATGTCATATATTATATTTATCATTTTTTAATACTTCATTAATTTTTATATAAAACATAACTTCAGACTTTCCATTTTTTGTAAATATGATAACATCGTTTGGGGACGTGTGGACTACCACCTCCTCAAAGAGATGTGATATGTTAAAACATTACATAGAATGTAATAAGTATATATTAATTAAAAATAAGGGAATGAAATTAATTTTATATTATATTAATGACATAATAACCTTTCTGAAAATATAATATATCATTTCATTTATTACAATTTTTTCACACTGAAAAAGATATAACATTATTCATGAATGTGTGGACTACTGCCTCCTCGACGCAATTTGATTCCATTTACGTCACAATAATTATATATATAAGTATATATGGTTAAATAAAGCATTATATATGATATAATGATCATTCTATAATGATAAATGTTACTTCCCCTCTTTCCATAATGATCATTGAAAAATTATAACATTTCTCATGCATATGTATGGACTATAATCTCTATGATTCTAACATTGAGTCATTTTTCATCACAATCATTCATGATTGGTTTTAAAAGTATAATTAACTTATAAATATGATTATTATTTCAGGATTATTATTCTATATATATTTTTCAATAATTACCCATTTGGTGATATTTGACCTACCAAAGTTTTTTTAAAATATAAAATGAATATGGTCAAACATCCGACATAACTATTATGGATTAAGTGATTGAATATATCATATATAAAACTAAAATAAATGTAATAATAAACCTGTAAAAGGTTCTAGAGAAAAGTATTCATGATAATAGTGGACAAGAATGAGATATGAGACCCAATTTATGGGATTCTTCTCTCGCTTATACATTCATGACGCACATGTCATAATCCGCATTTATTTCTTATAAGTGGTGTATATACATCCCATTTTGATATAATATATCATGAATTATTTTATCTTAGTGGTATTTAATTTTTTTCATATGATGATTATAACTTTTGGGGTTCCAATTCAAATTTTACCACACTTCTAATGGTTTTCATCTTAATTTACATTCCCTTGACCCTTATTTGTTATGATGAACCTAGATACATTTATATGGTGTATATACTTAGATATGACTTGTTATATCATGAGTTTAGTTTATTACATGATATTCTGTTTTTCTTTTAATTTTAGTTCTTCATTTGGATTATTATTAAAATGTTTCAAATTGGTATGAGACACCTTGGAATGTTTAATTATTATTTTCATCAGGAATGATTTTAAACATATTTTAATGGTTTTACATACATAATTGTTAAACAAACATGTTATTACCTATCCCCTGATGGTAATATTTTTATTGATACAGTCTTAATTATTCATTTGGATGCGTTATAACAGTTTCAATTTGACTATTATGGAACTGATTTCTGTTCCATGGGTTAATCATGTTTCAAAGAGATTGTTATGGAAACCATTTACATTAAAAATGTTATTCATATTCAAATGTTATTGTTGTAGAATTGATTTTATTTCCTTGGTTTATTCATGTTTCAATGTGATTTTTATGGAATTAGTTTCCATTCAATGTGGTATTCATGTTTCAAAGAGATTGTTATATTACCCAATATGTTCCATGGTTTATTTATTTTTCGAACAGATTAGTGTGGAACCCATTTCATTTCCATGGGTTATTAATATTTCAATGATATTGGAATAGAACCTATATTCATTCCATTGGTGATTCATGTTTCAAAGAGACTATTGTGGACCCCATATGTTTTCCATTGTTTAATCATTTTTAAATGTGATTATTATTGATATCCCATCATTTACATTGTTTAATCATGTTTCAAATAGATTGGTATTGTACCAGTTTCTTTTCAATGGGTTAATCGTGTTTGTAAGAGATTGTTATTCGACCCATTTCTTTTCCATGGTTTAATCTTGTATCAAGGATATTTTTATGGAATCCAGTTCCTTTCAATAGGTTATTCATGTTTCAATAAGATTGTTATCGATCCCATTTTCATTATATGATTTACTCATGTTTCAATGAGATTATAATTTTACTAATTTACATTCTATGGGTTAATCATTTTTCTAATAGATTTTTTTGGCCCTATTTCTTCTCCGTGTGTTTTTATTGATATGGAACACATTTCGTTTCCATGGGTTATTCATATTTCAAAGAGATTGTTATAGAAACTATTTATATTACATGGGTTAATCATGGTTTTATTGGATTCTCCAACGAGTTTATGAAATATTTTATATGTGATGATTTTGAAATGGTACATGGACATTTTAATGATGGTTAAATGGTAATACAACGAAGTTTGGTTTTGTGATACCCCAACGACAAGTATGTCCATGGTAGCACTCTAATAAATTGTGAATGGAAGTTATCTATAAATATTATACATTTATAAAGTGGATTGTATGTAATTAAAACAAAAAATTATAACATTTATAAGAGTGAAAAGTATAATGATGTCCAAAGATAACTTTATGTGTTCCTGTATGATTTATATAGGTTTATAATGTTTCAAATGATCTATATTTACATCACATGTCTCATGATTATTAAATCAGATAAATATTTCATTTTACAAGTTTTCATAATTAATGGTTCATGTATTGATGGTAATGGGTTCATTTATGGTTCTCTGATTGAATTTTATTATTCCATAAAACCATTGTGAACTCTTATGCTCATTGATGACATTTAATTATTAATGTTGATGTTTACCCTTACTGAGCATCTGATCTCACCGTTCATATTTTTACTTCTCCCCAAGTTTTAAAGAATTATTATGAATGATTTATGTCTATAATGGATTTCACAAGTATGATATTGATTAATTAATGTGAAATAAGATAATATGAGTATAATAGGATATGTCATTAATCTTTATGAACTAGTTTTTCTATGATTCCATGTTGATGTGAATTGTTAATATAAGAGTTATTTCTAATTCTCTAAACCAATAAATGTAAAAGGTACTTTAGAAAGTAAGTGATCCAAGTATCCCTTTTGATGATGTAAGGTTTTGTAAATGCTATTTGGTTCAAAATTATTGGAATTATAGATAGAAATTTTATGTTGGGGATTTCATCATAGGATTCAACAGTGCTGGTCCTGGGCTATTATTGGTCAGTCATATCTATCATCAAAGTTATCAAATGATCTGATGAACTGAGGAGTTAATTTGACTTATGTCCCTATTCATTCACAACGCTAATGAGTATAATGATCGATTAATATATAACCAATGAATTGAAATTAAAAAATTCATCACATATGATCTAGGAATGAATTATGGTACTATTGAGAATGAATCAACCATTTTTGAATAAATTTCTCCTAATCCTCATTTTTTATACTTTTATGGGTCTAATCAAAAGTGATTCCACTGTTTTTTCCTTCATAATTGGTAAAGAAGACTTTTTCCATAGATATATTTAAAAGTACTCTTTTTAATTAAATACATATAAATTTTATTATAATAAAACTCATACACTATAGATATTCATCTTAAGAGATACTCAAATATGTGATACATGCCTAAATAATATCATCCCGAATGAAAATAGTCTATTATTATCAGCTTCTTGTCTAAGGATATTATGTTATACAAAGTTTTACCTAAGTACCCTTCTCTACAAGAAACCCATGAAAAAAATATATAATGATCCTTCAGTAAAAATATAATACAATTCTCTACTATAGGCCAATTATGATTTACCATCTACTATGTGTATTGTTTCCCAGATCATCTAAAGAAGTAGGATCTCTAATAGAAAGGATGTGGTTTGACTTATTAATATGATCTATGATTACAAATATTGTATCGTATCTTCCTAGGGACCTCAATTATTATTGTTACACATGAATAACATATATTTATATTTTATAGTTTCCAAATTTTCAATATTTCATCTAAATAAATAATCTCATAATACCATAATAGTAGGTTTAGTTTAATTGAAGACTATGAAGTTAAGATATTTAATTATAAAATATTTATCAGGATTTCACCATAATTGAGCCACACTAGACTCTTTATAGACATATCATATGGTATAATAACATACATAAAATAAGGAATTGAAACACAATAAAGGAGGACTTTCAAATGCTTAGTAATGGAAACATTTGTGATAACAATTAAAGATAATAAGTTAGAATAATATGATTATAATTGTGTAATCTAGATACATTAAAATTTTATTCCCAATAAAGAATATAGAAATCATCATACAATATGGAATGTAATTACATAATAATACATCTTAGAAATGACATATATTATAGAAATAATTCATACATAGAGAGTTGTTTAAATATCCATTATGAAACATGATTCATGAGTTTGTAACATCCTGAAACATTCGAAATGTGAGAGATAATATTATTATATGGACAATTAATTTAATAGGACACTTCATCAGTTATTACATTTACAAGAAACAAAAATTTTATAATGAATAGTATTCCCGTGACATATGAATACATAATCAATGGATTTGAGGGTGATATAAGATGACACCCATCATCATCCATACACATGAGTTCCACTTAGAAGAAATCATTCATCATATAATAAATAACCCATAGAAATAAAATTTTCATTGTATCATTTTTAAGTGGAATCACATAATGTAATAAATCATAAATCCATCAATAATCATAATAATGAAAACCCATGGAAAAAAATTAGTCTATCTATAGACGTATATGTCTGGATTCTATATATTGGTATTTTTCTTCAACAAACTATGAATTTTTATGGCCCCTCTTCATAGAAGTGGAATGGGAAATCAATATCCAAAATATCCTTGTCCATTACATAGGTATAGAAGCACAAAGGGAATCCATTAAAGCCTTTATTAAATAATGGTATCATGAAACTGGGATGAATAAGATGGAAGTGAAATATCATAGTATATTTTCCACTACTATGTGCTAAACAATATGAGACGAATGAAACAAGGAAAGGGAAAGAACATTTTATTCTCTTCGTTTAATTAATATTTGTTTGAAAAATCTGTCGGTGGAGCTTGAGGGCCTTCAACATGGTGGGGAGAATTCATTCTAATTTTTGTGTTTCATTCGAAGGGTTTCCAGTAATATGGAAGTCAAACATAGGAACAAAAATGATAAATTGGTATGATAGATTCCCCCATGGTTGGGGATGTAAATCAACATGACCGACACCTATTTATATGGGATTGTTAGAGGAGTGTGATTTGTCCACAGTATAAGGGGGTTCTATAATTTTTTGTTTTAAATCCTACTATTTTCAAAGAAATTCTATTAGTGTGAAAAAAATAGTGATGGAAAATGGATTATGGTTATACAGACTACCTAGCATTGTTATTATGGAGGTAGAATCTGATTCCAATGTGCTTGATGATTTCCTTATGGGTAAGGTTTTCCATCCATGGGATGTTATTTACATTCTCAGAAGCTTCTATAGGATCATTTATCAATGTATTTAGATTGGTCACTCATTGAGGGAATTCAATTTTCTAGCTTATTTGTTGGATATAAAAGGGGATCATAGCGAGGATCTCACTTTATACTCTTATACCTTCTACCTTCAAAATGAATTAAATATCATTATTAGGGGATATTACCAAGTTCTTTACCACTCCCCCTGACCCAAATCTTCTATACTTCTTTTATATATAATTCAATAAGAAGTAATATTTCACCTGGTAATAAGAAATGGAATTGGAAAAAATATTATTCCAGTTCATGGTGTATTGTTAACAAAGAAAAATGTAGTGATGAATCATATATTTTCTTTATAAAATAAAATTAAATAAACAATCTAGAGAAATAAATAGAATAGTAAAATTTAATTGCTATCCATTATTAGGCATAATATATGTCTAAGAAAAATTACATAAATTAAAAATTATTTTGAGGAGTTTTATAAAAATCTATTTGGAAATAATATATATCCCTGATATTTTGAAATCATATTTTTAAAATATTATAAATATTATTGAAAAATAATTTATTTGGAAGAACATGAAAATTTAGATAAAAACTAGCATACCAAATTACAAAGTCTCCAAAAATATGTGTTCCCATGATTTTTTTAAAAAAGTGATACTTTTAACACATTGATGAAATCAACCCATATTTAAAAAATGATAAAAATTCATTAAAACATTAAAATAATATTATGTAGTAGAAAATTACATTAATAAATAATATAGGTAGAGATAAAGACATTCCAAAATCATCTAATGAATATGGGCACAGAAAAAGGGAGGTTCTCTACTCCAAATAATTTATAGGGTCAGTTTCATTACAACTGAGAAATCATGATATTATAGTTAAAATAATATTGTGAGAAGTCATTAAAAACCCCAAAAAATGTAGTATTGAAGGAAATTATATGGTTTATTATAATTTAATATCATAAAAATTCCTTACATCGATTATCATTCAAAAACCATCATGGATTGATATTGATACTAAATAAGAAACATTTGTAGAGATCGTAATGTGTGAATCAAAATAATATTATAGGATTACAATGAAATGGGGATTAAAATATGATGAAATAAAATTTATTCATTATACCTGATGGAAATATGTTATATTATAAACTATATAATAAATTTATTTTGTTTAATATCAAATGTGGCTCATGGAATTTGAAATAGAGATATATAAAAACATATGTCCTTGACATCCATTGACTAGAAATCCATTTAATGAATGAACTGAATTTATATCATTAGACCCCATTAATTACAAGAAATTTTCAAATTAATTCATTAAGAAGCAATCACAACAAATTATGGATACCACAATGCAGAATAAAAATTATGTATTGAGTAATTAAATTTTATATATGGACCCACTTACAGTATTCCTAGAATTCGACTAAAGTTCATGAATATCATTTATAAAAAAATAATTATATTAGTCACATAGTGTATAACATTATTCATATATATAAACTTTTGTAAACATTACATATTATTTTTTGTTACATATATATATGTTTGATCAAATCTATTTTTAATATTCGGTGTGAGTAATTTTTATTATATTGAACTAGTTTCATAAAAGTGGTGTTTCTATTTCATATCCTCCCAAATTTCATAATTCAAATATCATAATGTGTAAAATAATATATTCTGTTTAATTATTTATATCATTTTAATTTAATACCACAGATGTTTCGGGTATGGTTCTGGTAAATGAAATTATCAACACACATGTTTCTGTTATCATTAATAATGAACGATCGTGTATTAATTAATCTATTATTATTAAATATATAATTATTAAAAAAATCCTTATTTTATTATTTATATAATATATAATCATTAATTATGTTCATAAAGTAAAAAATTATATTATTTTATATCATTGTTCAAATAGGTTGTTAGACCGACCCAAACATGAACATACCATAACTAATAGATGACTACGATGAAGAATGTGGTTTATTTTTGGAATAATATCATTAGTACAGAATAATAATATTATTATTTAGATACTATTAACTAGATGAATCATATTTTAATAGGGTTTTAGAGATTATAAATAAAATATATGGAAATTAGATATGTTATTTCATGCAGATGGTAGTCCGCACAACGCATGGTTAACATTTTTATTTATCAGAGAATTTGAGGGAAATAAGGTGGATTATAGTTTTTCTATTTATAATAAAAATTATATTATATATTTTACATTTCAATTTCAATTTCACTATATTAATTATTAATGATACATGGGGGTTAAATATTTAATTCCTCGCTTCATGGAGTTAGTAATACTCACAATGCAGAAATGATGGATTCCTTTTTCTTAATAGAAAAGTATAAAAGTTGATAATAGTATTTATATTATCATAATAAAAATTTATTATTAAATAATTAATTATTTAATTATATAGGAATTTGATAAATAGATTTGGGAATGTTGGAATTAAAAGAAATGAAGTTAGTGAATAAAATTACTCTTATTGTGGAATTGGGAATTATCAGGGATAACACCTTGGAAATGAATTTATTATGAGAAAATAGTGCCTCAAAAATCAAAATAAAATAGAATATATTATTTGGGGAAGGAATATCTGGTTTAGTTTTGAGAGGAAATCAATGTTTTTATGTTGGTCTTCACTGGGTGTTGACAAAACCATTTTATAAGTGGTTAGAATGAATTTTCAATAATTATAACCTCTTAATATAAATGGATCACTTGTTAATCATGTTAAGTGGATCTTAAAATAGATTCTAATAGATTTTATCATTAGATAAATTTATTAATTCCCCAAAAATGAATTTTAACACATCTTTTTATGTCTGTTCGTCTTAGAATTTTTAGTTGGATGATTTTTTTGTATTATCATAGAAACTAATTTCTACCCTATGTAATTTACATTTAATTGATAAATAAAAAAATTACACTATTAAATAATTTTAAAAAAATGGTTTCAAATGTGATAACCATTTTATATTATAAGATTTCAATTTGTATGAAAAATAAATTTTATCATTTGGGTCAGAAACACATACGAATCAATTTTTCAAAAAAAGTTTATTTTTAATATTAAAATTTGTGTGTACGGTAAAATTACCCGTGTATTTAATTTTCATGATACAAGTTTTTTTATTAAAAATAAAAATATTTATTTTTCTTTTAAATCAAAAAAATATTACCAAAATATTATTTAATTACTAGACAATGATATGAAGGTGTTTTTTTGTGGGAAAATATTATTAAATTTCTTAATATTATAATCATAAGTTATCTAAATTCTATATAGTACATATTAAATGTATTTTTATACTTATTAAATATATATATATACAATTCCCAGATTTTATAAACCTCTAGATTATTCTTATAAATTTATTAAGTTTATAGTTTTGGTAAAAAACTATATTTTTCACTATTCACTAGAAAACTCAATTATTTAAGAAAATATCACAAATTTATCATAATATGATATATTTTCCCTAAGTCTAAATATAATATTCCATTTTGTTGAATATAAATTATAAAATTTATGAATATATATTTTAAATGAAAATAAAAAATATAAATAAAATCAACTTTTATTAAAAATGAAATTTTAAACCTTATGTATAGTTAATTTTATATCATATCAATTAAAAACATAAATTTGTTTTATATATTTGTTAATATGTAATAATATTTTAAATGTTTTCTGTATAATTTCTATGGATAAAATATACAACACTTTGTAAAATAGTTTTGTGAAAAAAAATTAATTTTATACTAAATATGCTCTAACAAAATACAGTTTATATTAATTAATTAAGTTCAAAATTATTATTATACTAATAAAATGATAATAAATTATTTATATCAATTTTATAAATATTTTATATCATAATTTATTAAAAAAAATACAAATAATACTTAAGGTATATATATATTATTTTAATAATATATTTTTATTTCATTGTAAGTTATCTTATTCTAGATTTACTATTAACAATATGAAACTTTGGTATACTTATTTGATATATTTATATCCAATGACCATATTCTCAACAACCCAATTTCTAATGAACTCATTTCCAACAATAATATTTATTATTTTCTTGATTTTTTTCTTGTATATAAACATGATAGACTCATGAATTCCATTCACACATATTAAGTCACATATATCATTTTCATATTATTCATTTTGGATATCACAATATGATTTATCCATCCATGATGTTGTTTCTCATTATTTATTTTCATTGGTTATTTGTTATCCTCATCGGTGATGATGATCTAGGAAATCTTTTAGTCTTGAATATTTTATTCTCCTATATTCATTGTCCTATTTATGTTTATTCACTATTAAAGGTAGTAATAATACATGGGGTTTAATAATACATTGTTTGAAATACTTGATTTAATTTTATTTTGTTGTAACATGTTACTATGAATGAATAATGTGTTTCTAGATTAGTAACGTCATGAATTTTATCAAAGTTGCGTCCCATTGTTTTTCATCGTTATTTCCATAAAATTGTTTCTTGTAATGTTGTTTATGGTCTTGGAGTTCACGGGAATCCATGGGGCTAGTTCGGAGCTCTAAGCCCTAATGTTTTGAAAAATATAATGGGCCACATAGTTAAGAGAAATCATACTACACAACTTATATGGTTTCCCTAACCATACGGGGGTCTGGAAGAAGGGCTAAGGGGATACATAGTTCTATATAACTATGAGTCCCTTGTCACATGCCTATTCAGGGGGCACTGTCATTTTTTATAGTGGGTTCTATATGTAGGGTACATGGTTAACCAAACTGTGCTCCTAGATCATGTTGGATCCATCATTAAGAAGAATGGGGTTCACATTTGGCACACTCTTTAGAAAATTGTGCAACCTAGTAATTAAAGGGGAAATTGAAATTTGTACCCTACTATTTTATAATACCACTTTCTCTTCTCCACCTTCTTTTTAAGCCTTCAATTTCATCATGAGATCACTTCTCTTTCAATTTTTTGGAATTGTGATCCTTGGTTCATTTTCCCTCTTAATCCTTCATTGTTTAATGTGTTGTAAATTATGAGGTAATATCTACTCCCATGTTATTTCCTTTTCAATTTTTTCCTCCCATATATTGTGCTATTTAGGTATGACCACATTTTCCCCATTTTTAGTTAATTTTATTATTCTTATGATATCTTCCATTTAATTTCAATTCAAGGGTCGACAATATTTTCATCATTTTCTATGCACCAAAGTATGGTAGTCTACAATCATGACATAATTTTTTCACATTAATATGATGTTTCCTTGTGCCACATGTTGTACTTTTCCATCAATGCCAACATGATAATTAATAAAGCAAATCAACTATTTTTTCATGATTCATATGGCCTTGGTAATCAGTGAATCAAACCTTCGATTAATCACCTTTCCATGAGCCACCAAAATGGTTGTGACATCCTGTAAGAGAAACAAATCAATGTATGGTTTTGTAATAAATGTTTTAAGGTATAATTTAAATTCATTAGAGTGCTAGACCAAGACATAAGACCACACACTTCATGCCTTAAATGGAATATTTTATTAAATGAAATGGATATTTTTTGTGGTATTATAAATGATTTCTTTGATAAAATGTATAGTTTTTTAAGCAAAATCATACACTCACCTTATTCAGAGGGTGATACAATGGGTCCTGACATATGGTCCCCCTTGGAAAAGATCATTGTTATTTATAGATTGTATTGTCAAATATATTTAAATATGTTGGGGGGATAATAGATAACATTTTTATGGGGTCATTGTGTATCTATACATTACCTACAGAGTAATGAAACTGGTTCCCTTGGGGAGAACCCATGGATATGCTTAGTGGAATGTTGGTTTTACCATGCCATAAGAGAGACTCGGACCTATACCTATGATACTAGTGATGAACACACAAATTGTTCCTTGTTATTTTAAAATATACCAAGAGTGATACATTGAAATTATTCCTTGGTCACATGGTGTGGACTCCCACAACATTGGATACATTTGATGTTCCCTTTGATTGATATTCATGATCCTTCTAGATCACCTTCAATGGGCCTGAGTTTAATGTTCACAAATTTAAAATATAGTTTTTAAAAATATAAATTAAAAATGGGTAAATGGGATTTCAGGGTTATGTATTCCAATCCAAATCACATTCTTGGGAAAAATACACCTTTGGTACTTTATTTTTGATATCCCTTATTGCATTATACCTTTCAAATTAACTCTGCAGGATTCCATGTTTTTGAGACATCCATATTTGGGTAAATGAAGTTGTATGGGTTGAGTATTCCATAAGGATCTTAGTCTGGTGTATTTATTTAATTATTTTCTATGATTTATTAATTTTATATCATTTTTAATTTTATATTTCACTAACTAGATTGATCTAGATATCATTGGTGGTGGTCTACTAAGTATACCTCATACCCTTCTTGGGGAGCCTATTATACCCAATAAGTCTTTATGATTGTTGGAAAAGTTATTGGGAAGCGACTTTCTTCTAATGCTTGATTGAATTTTAAAGGAAGGAGTATGAGATTATAGGATCAAGATTATGCACATGAATCTTATAGTATTTATTTTTTTTTGAATTTTTTATATTTTCTGTAGAATGTGATATATTCTTATATCCCATGTTTCTCCATGTACTTGATTTATATAGTTACCTAACTTCACGATCATCATATTTTTTATCTGCATTTTTTATCTTCCACTTTTATTATTATCATTGATGTTATTCATTTTATTTTTATCTCCACTGTCTATTTATTATTATTCTTTCCTATATGGTGGGTTACTAGCATGGTCGTTATTGTGTCTTATCCTACTACTTCACATTTATCATATACCATTGTTCTCCTCTACGATCGACGAGGGAATAGTCTCCCCAAAGAAAAATTATAGGACCTCACTGCTAGTTTAGAGCCTATAGAGTACGGGGAGATGTTCTTGAGGTCTGGTAGCCCACCATATCAGTGAACTAGTATGTGGAATACCAGGAGGGATGCTATAATGTGGAATTAAAGGACCATTTCATTTTCCATTCTTTGTGGGTTTTAGATATGAGACTAGGCATATTGAAATTTAGTAATGATCATGTGTTTGAGAGTAGCTATCCCGCATATAGAAGAAAACAAAATTTCCTATTATGACAAAATACTACTATTATTTTCTCTTTTATAGTTTCTTATATTTAACCTTTGGGTGACCCACATATTTTCTGGAATTATTATTATTGATCTTATTATAGTGGGTTACAATATGTTGGATCAATGATATAAGGGCCTATCAAATTCATGCAACATACTAGGAACTGTAGGAATCTAAATTTCATGCATTAGGCCATGACATATCTATGTTTTTGTGTGAATTGTCTATGTTACATGTGCTTGTAGTGGTGTTTTATTTTCTATGTGTTTTATTGTTCTATTGTTTCTAGTAGGCATGAATAAATTTGCTCAATTAAAATTCCAACACCAATATAAATGGTGTTTTTATATATTTATATTGTTGGCGATGCTATAATTAACCATCTATTCCATATTAGTTTATTATATTGATTAATTCTAATAGAAATTTAGGAAGCGGATATTTTTAAATTGGGTATGGTAGTAAATCAATAAAAACACTATGCATGTCAAATTACATCAAGTTACCAGATTTTCATACCAGGATGTAGTTACTTGATGTGTCAATTTTAATTTACAAGGAGTATGGGCCAATATAAATTTCTAATTTGCAAAACAAGTAACTAAAATAATAAATTAATTACTAAATAATGAAGAATGAACTTAAAAAATTTAAAATTATGAAATTTAAATGTTTATCATTATATGAAGATTCCAAATGAATAGTTAAATGTTGTTTTACCCTATACCTAGCATTTGAAACTCCATATATCGGAACCTGTGTTGTGTTGTATGAGATCTTGAACCAGACCCAACCTTAGTAGTGAGAAGAGGGTTGTGTCTCATGTTTTTGTTTTTTCATTCTTGCTCCTCACATAGACTTGGATTTAAGAGTATGTATAGAGGTGCGGCTTGCATTGTAGGAAGTATTTGTACATGTTTCTTATTTTTATTTCATTTTCTATATGTTATAAATATTACATGAGGAATGTGTGTGTAAATTTTAGTGTTATTCCAATGTCACTTCCTCATTTTCTACACCAAGAAAGATGTGATGAGCATGTTGCTGAAATGGTGGGTCCTTAACCACCCATTATACCTCCTTAAGTTCCACTGAAGACACCTCATGATGTTATTCCATTTAGTTCTAATACTTTATTCCTAGAATTCTTCTTATTGTTAAATAAATAAGTTTATCATGATCCTAAACCTACCCCTTATATGGAGAAACTGACCCCTGAAATTCACCATCAATATCCTCCCACTTTCTAAATTCCTGGTGGACCTAAGGCCATTATATCATGGATAGAGGCCATGTTTTATATATTCTAACATATAGAGATGCCTCCAGAAAATAGGTTCATTATTTCCACCTATATGTTAGGTGACTCTACCAAGCCTTGTTGGGATGTCCTAACTCAAGATGGTCGACATTAGGTTATGTACCCGCCAGACTTCTAGAGATACATCTTTGAAGACCTCATTCTTTATAATTTGATTATATACCAATATTAGGAGTTCATACACCTTCAGCATAGTGACATGTTGTTGATGGAATATTCACCTCGCTTCACTGAATTATATTGTTTTTCTCCAACCATGTCTGAAGATGCACTAATAATTGTCAGGTGATTTGAAGATGGAATTTAATACACCATCCTATCATAGGATAAAATATTCTAGATATCCATAGTTTCCAAGACAGTGAACTATGCCCTCATCACTGAGTGGGACCAGAGGTAATCTAATAATGTGACATAGGGTAGATCAGTTTTCATGTATGGAAGTAGTTTATCCAAAGGAAGAAATTGTCATAAAGAGGGGGGCATGCAGTGGTAGTACAAGACAGCTGGAAAAAATTGATAATTATGTAGTTTTTCACCGTCATTAATGGTAAGGGTATAAAAAGAAACAATGTATGAGGAACTCGATCGAGTTTCAGGCTTGTGGTAGGATGGGTAACCTACAATGTTTCTAAAAATAATTTCCTCTAGTATTAAGTGAGTATGTTTCCCTACCGACTCCTCTATTAGATATATGATCAACTGCTCCATGTCAAGATAGAAGTTGTTATTCTACCAATCGATTCAGCCATGGTGGTTATTGTGATTGAGGTAGTCAGGCCTCAGCTATTCTTTTCCAGTAAAGTGTATCTGTCCAGTCTATTCAGGAAGTATCTTGGGGCCATGGTTCGGGGAATATCTATCTACTACACCCTACGCCCGAGGAGAAGAGTCCATGGCATTCTAAAATATGACTTCATATTTTTGTATCATATGGTTTAGTTTATTCCATTTTCAATACTGTCATGTCACACCATTTTTTATTTCCTAAAATGATGGAAATTTAGGGTATGGTAATCGATTATTCTAGTGGAATTATTACCCTCAAGAAACCTCTATGTACCATATCAGAGGGTATATAATACTTTAAGAAGTCACCCTTGGGAAAGGTGTGTAACATTTCTTATGGACATTCATCTTCCTTGAGATTACTGGCTCAGTCATCAGTCTCAGTATTGACTAGCTTGTGCAATATAGATCCCATATGGACTGATATCGATGGAAGGTTTCATTCACATTACCTGAGGGAATCATGTATATGCATTTGGGTTTGTGGGATATGTAAAAGATTCGATCTAGACTTGATCCTTAAGGGCTAGGAAAAGTGAATGATAAGATAGAGAGTCTCTTTAAGAGTGATCGGTAAATGAAACTTGTTGAATTCCCCCCTGTAGTCGATCGTTTTAGGGATGTATTCTATGATTATTTTCTCTAGGTTATATCCTTAAAGAGAGGTCGAGTTATCCATTGATCTAGTGGTAGGTTTTGCACCAGTTTTGATTCCTCTATTTAGGATTCTAGCTATTGAGCTCCAAAAACTCAATAAGAAGTTGTAATATTTAAAAGAAAAAAGATTTATCTGACGAAACACATATTTATGGGGTTCACCTATCCTTTTCACTAAGAAGGTGGACAATAAACCTGTAATGTTCATGAATTTTATCTACATGAACCAGATTATGGGGAAGAAGTTGTATATTCTACCTTATATGGATTCCCTCTTCAACTAACATTGAAGAGAATTGGTTTTTTCAAAGATCAATTTGAGGTCGGTCTGCAATTAGGTTCATGTGAGATCATCATACAAACCATGCACATCATTTCAAAATATGTATGTCTTGTATGAGTATATGTTTATGTTATTCATCCTCACAAATACATCATCAATCATTATGGATCTAATGAAATGTGTTTTCCACCTATACATAGATGCATTTGAGGTTGTAATCATATATTCCATCACAGTGTATTCTCACATCAGATACTACCATGCCAAAATTCTTGAGATCTTACTGAATATATAAAGAATCATCAAATACATGATATGATCAGTAAATATCACTTTTATATAAACATGGTTCACTTCATAGGTCATTTAATTTTTGAGGCATACATTGTTTTTGACCCAAATAATGTGATCGCCATTATTACATAAGAATAGTCTTGGAATGTGTTAGACATGCTCAGTTTCTTAACTATGAATGGCTATTATATGTGATTCATTCAACATTTATCATACGTAGAAGTGTCTCTTATGGCCTTTACTATGACAGTAATGGAATTATTATGGGATATATATTTTAGGATATATTATTATTAAAGTATGGGAAGAAAGACTTTAGAAATGACCCTAATACTTCGGGAGCCTCGAAAGATTCATGTTGTCTATTGTGATGCTTTAGGGATCGGTCTCAGAGTGGTTTTCATACAGGGTGATTGAGTAGTAGCATACGTGTCCCACCAGGTGAAACCTCAGGAGTTGAACTACCCTATGAACGTCCATGAGTTACTATTCATGGTCTATGATCTATGTTATTGGAGGCATTATATACTAGTAGAGAGATTCATTTATTATATAGATCTATATGACTAAACACATCTCTACAAAATGGGACTTGAATCAGAGGTAGTGAAAAACGGCGGAATACATATATTAATTCAACATTGAGCATGCTTATTCACCCGAAAATGGTAATGTCTCTATTGATGACCTAATCCAAAAGACATAGATATAATCCAACCAGGAGTCGAGATGTGAGTGGATGAGGACAATTTTTTTTCTGATATGTAGTTGGAGGACCCAGAAGAGCATGGGAAACCATTTTTATTATCTCTAAAAGTGACATCCTCCATTCACAAGTGGGTTTCAATGAATCATATTTCTAATTATATGGGGATCATATTTAAGGATATACTCACTATTAAGAACCCACCTTATTTTTATATTGTTGATGAGGAAGACACCTTACTCTATAGTTGGTGTGTCTGGATGCCTTCAGATATATAGGAAGAGTTGATGGGGGAATATCCTTCCACTATTTATGTAGTTCACACTGGTCTTACAAATATGTATAAAGATGTTCATCATCAATATCAGTGGCTTGGTATGAATAGGCATATTGCTAGCTTCATCACTTGGTTCCCCGCCTATCAGAATGTGAAGGCTGAGCACTAGTGACCAACTCGACCTTTACTACATGTATCCATTTTTGAGTGGAAATGGAATCACATCAACATTTATTTCATAATGTCCTTCTACATATCCCTTCAAGGAAACAATGAGGTATTATTTATCATTTTAATGTTGACCAAGGTCATAGACTTCTTACTAATATATGTGTCCATCTCAGTTGATGAACTTGGGAGGATTTATATATTGAAGATAATGAACCTTCATGGTGTTCCCTATTCAGTCGTATCAGACAAGAGAATCTGTTTCAAAACAAAATTATTGTAGGTTTGGATTAAGTCACTTGGTTAACAAGAGATCTTTTGTACAACATATAACCCTTAGACTGACAGGTTGTACGATTGGAAGATACAGGTGCCAGAAGACATGATCTGGGAATGTGTCCTTCATTTTGTAGGATCTAGGGAAAATTGTATTCATCTTATTTAGTTTACCTATAACAATAGTTCCTATTAAATGATTCAAATGGATCCATATGAGGCCCTTTATGTTAGTTCTTTCCATTCACCTTTGTGCTATATATAGGAAGTTTAGGCAGTGCTATTAGGTGATCATCATGTTCAAGAGACTACATCCTAGGTTCATCTGATTTAGAAGTTTAGGGGTGAAGGTAATTCTATGAGAAATTTTTATACTAATCATCATCACTGGTATCTAGATTTTGAGTTGGGTGATATTTTCATTATATTGGATTCCCCCAGGCTAGTTTTTTGTAAAATCTAGAGCATGGTCATGTTATCATCTCCATACATCGAGCCTTTCAAGATAGTAGAGAGAGTCGGGCTGGTAGACTATTAGTTGCAGTTTCCTTAGAGGTACTGATACTTTAATGATGACTTTAATTTGTCATATATTATTTATTATCATGTAATTTGATCTCATTTTTACCCCAATAGTATTGAGATGGAGTAAGATGTGTCCTTTGTGGATCATCTAATATGTATCATTGATTAGAGCATGAACACTCACAAAGATAGTTCTATTAAAAATAATTTGTGTTCTATAGAAGTATTAATGTGTACATGATGAGACCTAAGAGTGGTGATATTATGTACATTCATAGTGGATGGAAATCTTCTATGACTATTTTTTACCACCCCGAAAGGGAAAATTGGGGATGCGTTGTTATATAGATGGTAGGTTGTAACACCCAAACTTTTATTAATGGTATTTTATATTATTTTCTGCCTTATTTCATATATTGTATCATTTATTACTTCATAATGATTCTTTGAAGGTCATGGGGGTTATTGATGCTAGTTTGGAGCTCAGAACCCCAAATGCTAGAGAAACAGGCTAGGTTGCATGGTTTGGATAAATTGTGTCACCTATCCCACAAGATTTCCCAAACCATGTGGGGTATGGAACAAGGGTGAATGGGACCACATTGTTTTCTACAATCATGTGACCCAAGTTGAACACCCATGAAATGGAACTTTCATTTTTTATTTTGTCTTACATATGGATTGTGCTTGGGAATCAAAAATATTCTGTTAATCCATGTTGGGTCCCTCATTAGGAAAATTAGAGTGTGTGTTTTGGAAAACCATGCTGCCAAAATTTATTGACCAGTAATTTAATTATGAATGTAAATTTTTCCCCTAAAATGTTTTAATTCCCCTTCAGATTCCCCCTTATTTTTTCTCTCTTGTAGCTACCAACGACCTCTCTTCCTCCTCTCCTTAGAGATTGTGATACCCCCATTATAAGATCTCCAAATCCATCATCACTGAGTGTGTTTAAGATATTGAGGAATGATATACACTCCATTTCTTCTATTTTGTGTTTATCCTATCATATGTTTTGTTTTTTAAGTGTGACTTTATTTTCCCCATTTTCAAGGCATTTGAATATTTTTCTAATATCTTCCATTATAACTTGATTCAACGGTTGAAAACAGATGAGTTGTTTTTTACAAACATAAAGTAGGTGGTCTATATTCATTCTCTATGATTCATCACTTTTAACTTATGTAATATTATTTTATGTGTATTACCTTTCCAACATCACCTTTAAACTAATTAATAAATTAATGTAAATGGTTTTATTTTCTTGATGAGTCATTGGTTACTATAAAATCAACATGTTCATTAATCACATTCCCTTGAGCCACAAAAATCAGTATACCTTACTATATAATCCTCTAATAGCCTTTTCCATAACTTTTATACCACCCTTGAGAGGTGTGTGGTCCTACAATAAATTGTTTCAAGTATAAATTGGATTGATTATATTGTTAGTTCATTATTTAGTCCCCTGCACTTCAGGGATTAAAAAGAATTGTTGAATAAAATGAAATGGTAAAATTTTATAGATTTATATATTATTTTTTTACCAAAATGTATGGGTTTTTATAACCAATTCATAGCATCACTTTTTTTCGAGGGTGATACATGGTTTCTTGAAATAAAGAACCCCATGTATGAGCTCTTTGTACATTATAGTTATTTTTTTATGGAACTGTAAATACAATAGGGGTGATACTAGTTATTCCTGGTAAAGGCTCAACATATGTTGTTTTTTTACCTACCAATGAGTGAGACAAGTTCCCTATGGGAGACCCCAATTATTAGCTCAGTGGAATGTTGGTTGTACCTTTCCCCAAGAGATACTCAAAACCCTAAAACTGATATCTTGGATGGACTTAAAGGATTTTTCATCTTGTTTTACACCATGTATGATGTGAAAAAATGGAATTCTTTATTGGTAACCTTGGATGGACAATAATGACATTGGTTACATTTAAAGTTCCATTTAGTGATACTCAAGGTCTTTCTAGATCACCTTGGATGGGCTTAGGGTGCATTTTCTTAAATTTAAAAGTTGGATTTTAGAAATATAAAACTAAAATGTGTAAATGGAATTGTAGGTATGTTCCTAATATGAAAAATCACATTCATGGGTGTGATACATCTTTGGTACTTTATTTATGATATACCTTATTACTTTATATTAGACAGCTTTACTATGCAGGATATCATGGTTCAGAGAAATTCAGCTTCGGCCAAAATATGTATTATCATTGGGGCATCTCATGAGTAACCCATTTTGATGTATTTATTTATCTACTATCCTGAATTTATTAATATTTTAACACTATTCATTTCATATTAAATTAACTAAATTAATCTAGACTCCATTAGTGGTGGTCCACTGAGTATAACTCACACCCTTCTTGGGCTACCTTTGGTACCCAAGAAGATTTTTTGATTATTGGAATATATAAAGGTAACCATCCTAGTTTAGATGCTTGATTATGTTTTATAGGAAATATTATGGGGGTATATGAATGATTATATGCTTTTCATGCTAGTACAAACTCATTTTGTAATTTTATGTATTTTTTTATAGAATGTGGTATATTCCTCTATCCCCATTCTTCCAATGTACTCATTTTGTATCATTAATTAACATTATGATCATCATATATGGTATCTATTTATTTTTTATCATCCACTTATTGTTTATTATATTGGATGATATTTATTTTATTGTTTCCACAGTTGTCTGGTACTTATTACTGCTTCTACTGTAGTGGGTTATGGGTATGCTTGTTATAGTTTATACATCTGATGTTTTAAATATATTATATACTTCTATGATCCACTCTAATATATGAGGGAATAGTCTCCACATAAACAAAACCTAGGCACTCACTACTAGTCGACAAACTCTTGCATATGGGGAGGGGTGCTTAAGGTCATGTGGCACACTGTCTCAGGGCATTACTAAGTGGCATCTAGGTTGGGATGCTACATGATAAAAATCCAATCATGTATGATTTATTACCTATTAAAATTCAATTCCTTGGAGAAAAATATATTATATGTGTTTATAATTAAACAAATATATTTTATGGAATGAATATGCTTCCTAAACACCTAATAAATTATAATAAACTATCCATGAAATCCATTTTAATTTAATTGCACATTTAAACAAGTATAATTACCCAAATGGTCAACTATATGGGCATGGGATTTCCCAACCCCCCCCCCCACACACACTCCCCCCACCCCCTTTAAAAATTCTTATGTTATTTTGGAGAATGAGGGGTTTTAGCTGACATTTTTAGCGGTTTTATTGGCTTGATTCTAATTAAGTTTGTATTTTAAATAGGAAATCAAAATCTATCAGTTGTTAGTTTAAACAATTTTTTCCCTTATTCCGTATTTTTTGTTTTACTTTGAATTATTGACTAATTTTGTGATGACCCTTACATTTGGATAGTCCACTTTATAATGTCTAATTTTTTGAAAAGTTTTCTATATTCTCAATACATAAGATTTATTTTTCTTATTTCTTAAGATTCATCTGTTGAATCATAGGATTCCCTATTTATAGTTTACAGGTTATTCCATTTGAAAAATTTTGTATCATATGAGTTTTATGAGATCATATAATAGTCATTCATGTCAAGTTTAAAAGTATGGTTCCCCTAAATAATTTTCTTATTACTCATTATAAGGAACATTCCTTCATGTATGAGAGGATTTCTCTTAACGAATTTTTCACTTTAATGATTTTTCTTATATCATATTTTTAAAATATAAAATTTCATTATAAACCATATAAATGTAAAGGTGTTATATTTTTGCACAAAAAAATAAATACATTCTCTAATGTATTGTGTTTTACATGGTTCCAATAATTTCAACACTGTTAAGTGACAATAAATTAAGATGCTAATTTTTAATGGGAATTAATGGATAATTGGTAGAGTTTTAGAATATTATTATTTGGGGACATCCTTGCAATTGTGTTTCGGTTAACTAAAATTTTAAGATCTCTCTATGTCATTGAACATTCGTTTTCTCTTAAGCCTAGCTAATCAAAACTCTACTATTTAATTTTTTATTCACCATACTCTCTGTTTTTATTTTCCTCATGAGATTCATTCCTATAATAATATTATTTTATTTTTGTTCATGTTTAGTTAATTTTTAATGCATCATCAAACCTAGTGGATTCATGAAATCCATAAATTTTTTTTTTCTGAATTGTGAAATTATTATGTTTTTATTTTTATCTATATAAATGGTGAAAATAACATGAAAAAGATAAAATATAGAATAATTCAATTAATGGAATGTCTATATCACATGAGCCTTTTTTTTCTAAATAAATTTGATATTTCTATTAACTATATGTGGGTGATTTTTAATAATTTGATTAATTAATGTGATCACATTAAATAAAAGGATAATTATTATTGGATTTTAATGAAATAGTCATGTCAAATAAAAAAGTATCATATGATTTTCTTTCTAAAGACTACTAATTATTATGAATATAATTACTAAATTATTAATATTGTTTATATTCAACTATCTATAAATGTGTTTTATACTATTATTATTGAGGTTTATTGGTTTTGATTTTTGTGTGAGGAGATGAAATTTATTATGGATGGTTTTAGGTTTTAATGGTTTAATTAGTAGGATTTATAACCAGTTTTCAAGGTGTGTATGGGATGTTATCACTAATCTTGTGAGGTGGTTTGGTTTTTGTAATGGAATGGATGGTTTTATATAAATTTTGATGTTATTGGAATGGGATGAATGGTTCTTTTTCACTGTATTATCTTTTGTTTTGAGGATTGGAAATATGAAATACGATGTAAACGAATAATAAGAAATTGTTCAATGGGAAATAATTTAATAAGTGTAAACTATTAAGGAATCATTATGATACTAAATGGAAAGGTAAATTTATGAAATAATGTTGGTGATGGATAATTAATAGTTTCCTATTAAATTTTGTAATGAGTGTCTTAATAAATGTTATATATATAGTAAATGGTAAATATATAAATTAATAAAATTTGTATCTAAATGGAATTCATGGTTGTTATTATTAATGTTTTGTTTGAAATAAAAATTGAATATTGATATTGTAGAAGTGGTAGTAGTTGTGGGAGAACATTTTTGGATGTGAAGTGATGGTTTTTAACTATGTTATTTTTATTCATTAAAACCCATTTTGTGGTGACATTATTTGTGACATATACTAATATATATTATTTTATTTCTTATTTCATATACCCCCCACCCAATTCATAAAACCTTAGGGATGAAAAAATTATTTTTGTCCAAGGTGTCTTCATCAAACATCCCAGATAGAGAGGGAACATATTACTGACTACTCTTTCTTCCCCTATATCACTTTTGGACAAGGAATTAATGTGATGGTATAAGATTTAAATAGATCAGTTCTGATATCTATAATTAAAATATGTGATTCATTTGATTATTATACAAGAACTATGTGATATATAATGGGAGTAAATGATTGTTGAAGGTATTTAATATGGGTCATTAAAAACAACTTATGTATTTACTTTATTGACTATGTCATGTAAATAGTTTGATATATACATTTATTTATCTTAACATAGTATTTTATACATCTATACAAACTATATTTATTGTAATTTTCATAGATTATGTTCTGTAACAAAAGGTTATAGAAATTTCTAGTCTATGATGAGAATCGAGAGATACCATTACTGTAATATTAATGATATGTCATATGGTTCAAATATATCCAATTTAAAGGTCACATGTGATGTGTGACCATCAGGTGATTTGGGAACATAATCAATGATAATTATTCTCCTTAGTTTTCATATAATGACCTTGAGTTTATGAGATCATGAGGATAGACAAGATAATTGGAAGAAGAAATGTTTCTAGTTTCATTGGTTAATCATATCTATGACCATGAATATTTGTCTCCGAACATGAGATCACTTTCAGTTATTTCTACTTGATTGTGTACATTGATGTAATGAAAAACTCATGAAATTCATGTTAGGGTGAGGTATATTTTTTGGGGTGTTTCACTGGGGAGATGGAATTGGATGAATGATAAATATAAAAAAAATTCTTTTATATTTATAAAGTGATATATTATGCTTGGTTGATCAGGGTGGTAGTACCTTCATCAATCCATGACCATGGTAGTCGAAGGTATGTTCATCTAACAAGATCCGAAAATTATAAAGAAATAAAGGACAATAAAACGAGTTTGTGACCTTCATTATGTAATATCATGGGATAATGAGATTATATTACACAGTGAGTATTCATAGGATGGTTTTCATTCCAATGACTATTCCTTGTCTCTTTAGGGACCTTGAAGGGTTTCTAAACTCTACTCTTGTGCTATGAGTAATATTCACTACTATAGATTTAAGGTTCTAAAGGGTCACAAATAATCACATATTAAATAATCACATTTATTATTTTGTATATAAATATAGGACATGGTGGACCCCACCATGGGGTCTTAGAGTGGTAGATGTTTTACCAATCACTGATGAATAAATAAATTCATTATTCCTTTAGTATAGAGTAATTCATTTGAAATTATTTTTTAAAATTATTTACATTTCCTTAATTAAATTCATGGAATAATATTATATGAACTTATATTATTTTAAAATTCACGGTTCATTTAATATTTTCCTGAATTATGAGTCTAGTTAATGAATTAATATTTTCACGAAATATATTTTATATATATTAAAACTAGGTGATAAAATATAAATAATATTTATAATGTAGTTATTTTTTCATAACAATTTATTTATTTATTTCTATCCGTGTGGGTGTTAAATATACAGAGGTCGGGTAACCCTATCTAGATAATTTGGACCCCTACTATATTAGCATGGGTGGATCTCTATTCCATAAAAAATTCATCCATTGGAATTTAGTTATTTCCCCTCATCACAAAATCTAGAGATATGATGGATCTATATGGGAACATTATCCAACAATTCCATCATGGATTGAAGGACAACATTGAAAAAATCATAAACGGTAAACTATATAGCTTGAAATTAAATAAAAATCTCTGAATGGATTCTTATTTCATGTGAGGATGATCTAATGGGGTTTGGATTCATGTCATTTTAGAAATATTTTCCAGTGATGTGTGTTAAATGAGCATGATTTGATTCGATCAAGGTACTCAATAAATTTTAAATTTTGTTCTTAAATGACTCACCTCATATACATAGAATGTACTAGGGCTCAGATCACCAAAGATTATGATGTTTAGTATCTATTGTTACCATTACAATGAAGGATTACTATTGATGTTTTTTATTTTTATCATACCCAACTATGATGGTTAAATTACTTGTGTTTGATATATGGCTATTTTCATGTTTTTATTAATAAATGGTTATGTTTTTATGATGTGGTTATGTGAAATTTGTATGTGTAGATATTGTTATGATGATATGTAAGTAATGGGAACTTTGTGATATTTCTCATTTGGGACTGAGAGTGAAAATTGGTGGGGGAGTTGTGTTAGTTTCCATTTATTTCTATTATAAATCTATATTTCAATTTCATCCACATATAGCTATTATGGAAGAGGTGTTATAGGATGGCTAGGTTGACCTCTTAGGGGTTGACCAGACAGAGCATGATTACTCTTAGGGTATGTAGCTATAGTTCTAGAATCATATATTAATGAACTATAAGGGCATGATAATTTATTTAGAACTGGATTAATGTTATAAAAAATTATAGAAATCTTTCATTTTTATTCATTTTTAGAAGGTAAATTGGGTTACAATAGTATTTATCTGATTTAGTGGTGTCTCACACCCACGGTGGATTCTGTATTTTGGAGTGTAGAAGAAGTTACATGATTCATTGGGTAATTTTTAGAAGAAGATTGTTGTATTGTTCTCACTATAGTAAATGAGGGTGGATAATAGATAAAGTTTATCTTACATTAGTAGGAGATCATAAACAATTTGGAGCTCATGTTATATTTGAGGACCTTATTCCCTTCACCCATGACCATTTTTTATTGATGTTTCCAAGGAATGTCAAATTGATGAGTCCATTTATCCCGTCGTATGAAATTGTGTAACCCAATTTTTTCTATGTATTTTTTGCAGCAGGAGAAGGTATATGTAATTGAGAGAATAAATATATAACTGCGACATTATTGTGAGATAATTAAACACAAATTTCCAAAGGGAATATTTTTAGACTAAATATCTAGTACATTATAGAATCAATGGTTCCAAATTGTGGGGACTCAATCCCATATCTATTATTCTCATTTTTTTAGAGATTTTAGTTCATCTAAATTCACAAGGAGTTTTATGTTACTTCTTATTTTTAAGGGGATATAATTGGTGATATCTTTTATCAACTCTTCATGGGGATCAACATGCCATTTGTGGTCAGATTACATATCCACTCAAACAATATTTTTATATGAGGCCATATCAATAATAGGAATAAAAAGTATATGATCCACTAAGAGGAGATGGGGCTAGATTATTATAGCCTCATGATGTTTCCCAACCTATTGTACATTGAGTTTAGTGTGTACATGGAGATTTTCATTATTATGGTTTGTGATGTAGATGAGATGTATATAGAATGTTTTATACAATTTAGATTTTGTTGTTCGGTATGACAGAGATCATTTGAGGTATTATACACCTATATTCTACACTCATATTCCCCTTGTCTGATTGTGGAGAATCACATTATTTTATATCACATACATTGGTATGTTCTTTGGGAATCAAGATAGAGATCCATATATTACTCCTGATGTTCTCTACACATGTTATAAGTTATTCCATCATGTAACAGTATTTAGTTTGAGGTATACCTTTACCTAGGTGCCTCCATGGTCTTGATGAACCCTTATTGAATTGAAACTTCTAAGATATAGAATTTGGGGATTTAGATTAATGATTTGATGAAGAAGGGTACCATCTAAACCAATGTATCTCCATGAGGATATATAGTTTTTTATACATGGAAGAATATTGTAATATGATGTCATTCATAGACAACTAGTAATTGAAACATATTATATTCATGAATGGCTCTCCCTTACAATGATAATTCATTTCTTCTAACCAGTTGATGGGTGCTATATAGTTTTTTGATGAATGATTTGTTTTCCTGTAATAACCAAATTAGGGTGAATGAAGATGGTATATTGAAGATTGTGTTTATATGTCGTTTTGAAAAATTCAAGTTCATATTAATGTAATTCAATGTCACAAACACCACATATGCTTTTATGAGACTCATGAACTATTTTTACTTGAATTCATGAAATATATCATTCTAACATTCCTCGAAAAAATTATAATTCCTCAATGTCATAGGAGTATCAAGATGAGAATCCTAGAGCTATTTTACAAGTCCCTCAACACCATAAACTCCAGATAAATATTTCAAGTGTGTGATTTGTATGTATAAGGTGCATTTCTCTAGGAAATAAGTGTACTACTAAAGAGTTTTTAATGATCCATCGATGATAAAATGTAATTTTTTCTTTACAAGAACCTAGTAATGTTTTATAGGTTCATATCATCTCTATTCATGATAGATATTATCTTAGGATCATATCTAAATTCTTTTATATTACTGACCAATTGATATATTTGACCAAAAAGGACTAAGATTTCCTATTAACTAATACGTGATAATAATTTATTGACAACCTTAAGAAGAGTTTGGTCACCCCTTCTGTTCTTTCTCTTCCAGAGGAATGGATTATGTTTGAGGTCGTTTGGGATGTCTCTCATCACAATTTGGGGTAAATCCTAAGGTATTTTCAGAAGGTATTTTTGGAAGCTTTGGATATCAGTTTATATTACATCCATATTAATCAATCTATCCTATAATGATTGTGTTTAAATTTGGACCAATCCATTCCATGAAATTATCAACAACCTTAAGGAGAGACTAATCCTGGATCATTTTCATTACTTGGTAGAAGAAGGGGTTATGATTAAAGTGTTATGGGATCTATAACATCTTAGTTTCGTATGTTTATTGTTGTATTATAGGGAGGTGATATCATTTGGATCTATATAGTTACATCCCCATGAGTGTAACTATGCCTCACATGATCCTAAGTTGGTAGTAGTGGTGTTTTCTCTAAAAGGTTAGTAACACTACCTCATTAGTGCATATTGTATGGTCTTCAAAGATAACAAAATAATAAGGTTTATTTTATCTTTGTATGATTTTAATCTAAAATAGTGTTGGTTGGTATAGTTCTTACCAAAATATAACATTGATATATCATGGACACTGGTTAAAGGGAATATAGTTTCTAATACACTGCATAGTTGTTCCTTAGTGGATGTTTCATGGGTGTCTAAATATTCTTGAATAGTGATGGATGTAATGCCTCGGACCCATATGCAACTATATAATACCCCGATCCAAAATAGTCACATTTTCTCAAGTGCATCTTTTTAGATACCATAGGTTGCTGACTAGCAACAAGGGCTGAGGGTGTGTCAATTGGGAGACTATGGCCCCATTACCTGAGTGTAACACAACGAAATAACACATAAGTAAAATAAAAAACGTGGTAATAAAAAATGTATAAGAAGCAAAAATAGACACTAAGGCCTCAGGACCAGTAACCTTCCATAGAGGTAGAATAATAATTACCAATCGGTATATAGATATATATATATATTTAGATGGAATCGCATATATAATATTTATCATGTCATGTGTATACAATTTATCCAAAATTTTTATATAAGAATTAGTACAATACATGTTTCAAAATACCAAAATAACCAAAAATTACTATATCAAGATTGCATGAGGGGCTTTAGTTCGGTCTCATTCTTCCCTATTCTTAGGAGTTTCACAAGGTCAAGCATCAAACTCTTGGTTCATTCCCCAGTCCATCGCTACATCCATATTTTCCGTTTGGGTATCTAATGATAGCCCAAATAGGGTGTGAGATACTATCCCAATATATCCGCACTCATAGTGTCTATAACAAATCATGTCTATGAAATATCTGCAAATTTAGATAGAAAATTATATAAATTATGGGAATATGAATATTAATGCACCCAGGGAAAATGTAACCAATCAAGTGATACTATATATCTATTCAAACCTCCATAAAAAATTCAAGCTCCTTTAATAAGGAAATAGTAAAGCATAAGAAAGTAAACACTATGACCTACCCGTATACAAGGTATATTAGGTCCACCAAGGCCATAACTTATAAACTATATCTCATATCAACCACATTGATGTCATATAATCAATCATGTCACATTTACCATAGCTAATCCATACAATAAGAATTTTCAAACCCGACGGGACTAGATTTATGGTATATAGAACCAATGAATCATTATCAGGTCCTAGAATCTACACAATGGAATCTCAGTTAGGCATCAATTGGGATACAATATGAATATCAAGAGACTATGTCCATTTTGGGCCTATAGAATCAAGATCTAAGGGGTAGAAATCCCCACGACAACCCACAGAATAATAATCTAAGGACCATACAAGTCCAACGGATTCTTTACTTCTATTATGACCCATGGCTTAGAACACCCATGAAAATATTTAAAATAATTATACATTATATTCAATTCCCATTACATTCCCTCACATTTCATTATTTATTCCAAATAATATAAAAATTCCCTTCCAATTTCATTCCTCAAGTTAACCCACTCATTTGGACATTTTCTATATAATATATTAAGAAAATTATATCTAAAAAAACAACATATTATCACATGAAAATGGAGTAAAGGCCTCTATTTTTAAATTTATTAATTTCAATTTAATTATTAATTGGGATTCCTTTATATGGGAATGAAAATTTACTCACCTCGTGGGGGGTTCAATAAAGGTAATCTCAAATGAACAATCCATGGGTGACCTTGGTTATGGGAGAAACCTCTAGCTAAACTAATTAAAATCTAAAGGGAAACCGTAAAATATTTTAATATGTGGAACTTAATTATTAAATTCAGTTTTTGGGCACCGCCGGAAAGTCCATTTTTTCACATAAAGGAAACTATCGCAATAAATCACTAAACCATATGGGAAATGTATAGACCACATAATGTAGGCATGTATTATAGTGGTCATCCAGTATTATCTCCTCTTTCAACAAAGATCGGGATGAAAATGAAGAATGGAAAAATAACCTAGAAATAGGGAATATTTGCTTAATCTTAAATAACCTCATCGATCAGAATTTAAATGAAGAATGAAAAATTGGAATTGAGTAATCCCATGTCAGAATTCAATGAGATGAACAGTTATTGATTCTAAGTTTAGATAGGGAAATTGTTCAACTCCTAATATTGGATTCAATGATAGCTCAAATGCCTCACTATTTTACAACAATTAAGGAAGAAGGGATAATTTATGTTTTAATGATTTTTAAAGTAATTTTCCTCATCTTTCCTCAAAACACTGGAAATCACATTTTGGCTGCACTTTTGGACAACCCATTAGTTAATAGTGATCCCTTCACTATAAATAGGGACACCTCACACAGTTTTCAAAACCATGTGAAAACCATGTATCGTGCCACTGGGAAATGGTGTAGATTCTATCATATGGGTGTGTGACTCCATCTTCATGGTTTTATCAAACCATGTGGGATCCTCATGCTCATTGTCTATGCATCACACAATTTTTCAAACCATGCAGCATGTCCAGCACGATTTCTACTTACCATTTATCCTACCTAGTTTTTTCAAAATAATGAGATCTAGGCTCCGAACTAGCCCTCAACATCCTTGATACTCCAATGAGACTAAAGGGTAATCACAAAAGGCCATAAAAATATTTTAAACTAAAGAGAAAGTTATTTATATCACATAAAAAAACCTAGTAGTTTATAATCTCTCCTAAAGTCATTCTTCCATAGATTTCCCTCTCAAGGGTTCTTAGTAATCAACTGATAAAATATCTGCCCACTAAGAAAGTACATTTACTTCTTCTCACAAATATCATCTTATAGATTTCCATGTTTTCTTATTACCCATGCTAGAGGAACTAACTAGCATTGGATAAACTCTATGATCCTATCAATGGTAAGAATTAGATTCACCTCAAAGGAAACATCTACATGTAACTCCACTTCATCTGATTGAAGATTAAGATATGGGTTTTCGTTATAGTATCACAATTGAGATACATGGAATACATCATGCATGGTCTGACACCTCAGAGGTAACTGCAAGAAATAGACTAGCAGCACTACTCTCTCCAAAATCATGAACCAGAATGATTATCATTGTAAAAGATTACCCTATATTCTGATATGCATATGTCCCAAACTAGGTGATATTTTTAAATAGAACTAATCCTCTACCTAAAAGTGTTTAGGTCATTTGTGGATATAAATTTACGATTTATGTCGAAACTATGCAGTATTCATAGAATTTATGATCAATTAGACCAACACATAAATCCCAAAAAAAAGATGTGGTACCAATAAATTCTCCCCATCAGCCTCTAGCCATCATATTGGTGATCAAAACGGCCTACCGTACAAAGCCTCATAAGATACCATCTACTTAGTCACATTATATCTATTGTTGTAGGTAAAATCAACCAAGGTAATATTACTCTCCCAATATCCCTTTAAGATCAAGATGCATGCTTGTAACAAGTCCTCAAGAAAATATATCATACTCTATAATCGTCCATTAGTATGAGGGTGTTATGTTCTACATAGAATCACCTCTGTACATAGTACCCTCTACAATATCAGACAAAAATAGTACATAAAGTAGGAATACACATCTAAAATGATAGTATGACTGACTCCATGAAGTTGTATTATCTCACAGATATAAAACATCCTATGATCATCCGCACTGATGTTCTCCCTAACTGGTAAGAAATGAGAAACCACTGTGAGCCTATAAAAAATAACCCATGTGGCATCACTACCTAATGATGAAATCAGTAAACTAGTCATAAAATCCATCATGAGATAATCCCATATCCACATTGGAATGGATAACTACTATAATGGTTTTGATGGTCAATGAATTTTCAAATTCACCTTCTAATAGGTGGATCATATAATTACAAAAGAAACAAAATTTCTCTTAATACCTAGAAACAAGTATTGATTGTTTATATCATGGTATATCATGGTGAAATTGTTATGTACTTCCCAAACTATGTCAGGAAAATCCCACATCCTCTTCTTGCATATACCCACTAAAACCCAAATGCCTCCATGGGTAAGCAGGATCCCCTCCTTGCCTACTATCCAATAAAGAGGCATGTCCTCACATTCCACACTCTCACATGGGACTAGGCCCTTGGAATCTAATAGATACCTGATCCCCATACTATTCATAATGGTAGATGTCATAAATATGGCTGAAAGATATGTTTTTCCAAGACTACTCAGAACCTCTAATGTATCTCATTGAATAAATACCAAAGCTAACACTCACTACTGGCCTCCAAGACTACCTGAATCTAATTCCTCCTACTTAGTGAATTACCCACCACATTTCCTTTTCCAGTAATATAGGATAAACCAATGTCAAATAACTATATGTATTTAACCCACGTCCACTGCCTCAAATTAAGATCATGCTTTGTAAATACGTACTTGATTATTTGGGGGTCTGTGTACACTATAGAATTATCTCCCAATGTAATGTTTCCAATAGTGGCATGCATGAACAACTAAAACTAACTCAAGATAATCTGTCAAGTAATTCCCACTATGTTTCCTCAACTATTTATAATCATACAATAAGGAATATCCCCATACATCAGATCATTTCCTAGCCTGATAACTAATGCATCACAATACACATAGTAGCTTCTACTCTACTCGGGAAGAGTTAGTATTGAAACTGAATTCAATCTCTATTTCATCTCCTGAAAGTTCATCTCATGGGTATCTAACCATAAAAACATCACTCCCTTCTTACTCAATTAATTCAATGGCATATCTAGGTGTGATAATTCTGGTATGAAACATCTATAATATACATATTCACCTAAGAATCTTCGTATGTCAATTATGTTCTTGGGATTCTCCCATGAAAATACTGTTGTCACCTTCTCTAGGTCAACAAACATTTCTGTATCTATGATAATATGACATATGAAGAGAATATTATCCATACATAAGTGGAACTTTGTGATCATTGCATTTAAATGATTCTATCTCTCTGTATCCAAAATGATTTCATGATTTTGGGCTTAGTCATGTAGATTGTGATAATACATGAGGATATTATCCAAGAAAACCACCACAAATGAATCTAGATAAGGACATAAAACTATGTTCATCAGCACCGTAAAAACCACTAGAACATTCATGGTCCCAAATGGCATAACTAGATACTCTTATAGACCATACCTTCTTTGAAAATCATTATGAGGTATGTTTTTTGGTTGAACATCCACATGATGGAATCCAAATCTCAAAAAATATATAACACACATGCTCCTATAATCATGTAAAAAGAACAATAATCGGTGGTATGGGATACTAGTTATTAACCATAAACTAGTTCAATTTTTATAAATCCACACACATCATAAGGGTACCATATACATTTTTCACAAAAGGACTAGAAAACCCCATAGAGAAGTACTGGGATTTTTAAACCCATTTTTCATGAATTCATGTACCTATGACTTGATCTCCCACAACTCCATCATATCCATCCTATAAGGATGATATGATATTGATGTCACTCCTCACACTAGGTTGATTGATATATCTAGCTCTATCATAGGAGGTAAATGATAAAATTCTCTTGGAAAACATCCCTAAAATGATCAACCACTGGAGGGAAATAATTCTTATTTATTCCCTAATCATATAGATACAAACTCGATATTTGGTCTATCAACCCACCCAACTCATGATGCATTTGTCCTTTTCAGCTCACCTAGACATCCCATTAACCCTTGTGAATATGAAATTTTCCCTCTGACAATGAGAAATTCACCCTATGGTGATATCAATCAACATGGTTTCAATATGCATCTAACTAGACCATCTCAAGTATGACATAATACTTGATCATCTAAAGAAAAAACATATTCTATATGAAGTGACACCCACCAAGCTGAAGATTTCACTCCCGGAACTGGTTTACACTCTCCTTTCTGATCCCCTATAGAGTGCCATGCATCAAAACACCCTCCAAAACAATATAATAAGCCCAATATATTCCACCAATGGTAATATTATAAATCTATATGATTCACCTATATAAAAAGGTTAGATGCAAAATATTAGGCCACTAGGATCGTACCTCTCACCGTAGTTCGACCGGTGCCCAAATAATTAAGTATAGGTTGTAAAAAAAATATTTGGATTAATCGTTATCCCTATGAAACAAAATCACTACCTAAAAGAGGTGTAATCTACTACCTCTGTCCAACTAGTTTCTGGATGCCTTGTCTATGACCAACACCACCTCATCCTGAATGACCGGTATAACTCCAGCTCCTAGTTGGATGTGAGTCAATGAAACTACCTTTATATCATATCCATTAGGTTATCAGTAATAATTAAAACTAACTTATGATAATTCATTAGGAATTCGTTGGATATTAATTATTTATGAAAAATATAAATCAATTAGATTTAGTATTTTCTAAGTGAATTAAATTTGGTAATGAGATTTGTGAAATATATATTAAATATACATAATAAAATATTTTTTGATACCAATAAAATTGATATTTTTGTCATATGGTATGAATAAAACCCAATTTATGTCTAATAACCAATTTTTAAAAAAGGTCTAGTTTATAAACTTTAATGGAAAATCCATTTAAAATTAAGATTTTTACAAATTAATATTTTCTATATGAAAACATAAACGTGTTATTTTAAAGTGGGATATAAAAGTTTACTTTGGATAAACTTATGATATTTATCTAATAACTTTTATGTTTTTATTAATAGTAAAAATACGCTAAATTTTAATGAAAAACAACTTTTTTAATCAAGATAATTTTTATTATAAAATTATAATATTGAATATTTTTAAATTATAAATAGAATATATAATTACAGTTTAATATAATGTATGTCATTAGCAATAATCTTACATTGAATTCATAGGTAAAACATTTCAATCTTTTGTAATGTTTTAACTTTTAAAACTCGTATACTCATTAAACAATAGGATTAATTTTAAATAAATTAATTCAACTTCCCTACTTTCAAATTGGAATAATGGATTCCATATTTGGAATCATAAGGTCCAAATTGTGTGAATGGGTACCTTTTATTTTTGGGTATTATGAATATTAACTTCAGAAATTATTTTTTTTACCATGGTTAAAAGGTAAATCTAGTAAATAAGTGTAAAAGATAATTTAATAATATAATACTACTCTAAAACGTGTCCTAATCCTGTTGGATGAAATATTTCTGACAATGGGCATATGTGGGTTGATTTTGAGAGATACAAAAGCATAACATGATAATAAGGTTATGAAACATAACCATAACATTTGAAAACCATACATTACACATCAAGGATCATAATATTGAGTCCTGGAATAAATGTTTCCTTTTTGTAATTCATTAAACATAAGGAAATAAAATAACATGAACCTTGAGAGCATTAAATTTTCATAAGAAATAGATTTGTGGAATATACATAATCATGAAAAATCTTATGTTAGGGATTTCCACTAGGACATTCATAAAATGTTAGGATTAGAATATCCACTTATGTATCAACTTTGGGATTGGTATGACCTCATGTGCACCCACTTGTTTTGTTCTTGGGATATCCTCTTGTGTACCCTGTTGTTTTGGGCATGGGATAACCTCTTATGTACCATTTGAGCTCATATAACATTATTCATTACCTAAAGAATTAAAGTGATATATAGGTCTCATTATTCAATTTTTCTATACATTTGTGTTCCAAAATATCATAAAATATTCATTATATCAAAACACATGTAATAAAATGGGTTTAATAAAACATTTCATCATTTCATAATCCTTTGAAAACAAATGGGTATTATAATAATTTTCTAATTTCATCATCACCTAACCCAAAGAAAAGATAAGGGTTTCATAAATATCTAATAATCAAAAACATAAACAATTCATGTAATTAATATGAATGGTTTCATCGGTTCTTATCCCTAGTAAATCATAAGTAACATCAAAGGATACCATCGTAGTTGGAAAATTATTTTGAAATAAAAAATCAGGTGGAACATTTCTTGAGGAAAATAGCCTTTCAGCATTGAAAAAAACTTTTTAAAAAATTAAACATTATAAAAATAGTTTTCATAAAAACAAATTTGCAATTTTATCATGTAGAATACAATTGAATGTTTTTTATGGTGTTTTATAATTCTTTTCATGATGTACATCTTAAAATGAAGATTTGTTTCACATATTTATTAAGATCAAAACATGCAATGTTTTGATAATAAACCGAATATTCATTTCAAAAAAATTATAAATAATAAAACATGTCTAATTTTTTTAGTGAATAATTTGATTAATGTTAAAATAGGTTTGAAAATATTTTTAGAAAATGAGATCTTGGAAGGAAAAAGCTATTCGACTTAAATGAGTAATAAAGACATTTTTTATTAAAAATATCTTTTTGAACAATGGAGTATATAGAGAGATGAAAATGAAGGGATAAAAATTACTATCCCGATATAAATATAGAATTATAAAACTCAATATTTTATTGAGAAATATTTTATAATATTTAATCATTGAAATCATAATCATAAACAATTATGATAAATAATAATATTGTAGCATAAAACAATTACCACTTCGATAAAATTGAATCATAAGCCCCATGAAAAAATAACATTAAATGAAACATAAAATATCACGACAATAAATAAATTCATGAATTACCTCTTTGATTTAATATATATGAACCTCATAAAAGAATATAGGTTCATAACATAACATATTTCTCCAAGAAGGAAAAAATCAGACAAAATCCCTTACCACATTAGTAATATTTAGAATCATATGCTCCAATAAATAATAAAATCAAATGAAAGATTAAAAATTATGAAAATAATTAGATTCGTGATATAATATAACAATGTTTATATATATATACAACACCAAATAAATGAGGGGTGAATTAGCACATGTTTTCCATAAATAAAAGACAGACTAGATATCCCTTACATTAAGTCTAATCTTCTTTCATACTTGTAAAAAAAATATTTAATTAATATAAGTAAAAGATAAATATATTGTAGAAACATAATTATTTATATCATAGAATATATTATTTAATTATTGTCTTTTATTACCCTTTTACTAATAATTCCTTGTTAATTCACATTTCTGATAATAACGGCTATGTTCCTCTTATATGTATTGATTGTATAATTTTGGTCTTATTACTTTGATGATGGTTAAATTATCTCCAAAATAATAATAATAATATAATTATAATTTTTATACGGCAATTAAACATTTAATACTAATCATGAAATATGTTTTTGATAAATAAAGTATGTCCCGATCATGGAGATTGTAGGTCATACGTATTCATGAGTAATGTTTCCATTGTATAACAATGATTATTGAAAATCATTATGTAATATCAAAACATTAAAGAATAATCATAATATAAAAATTAAAAAATTATTTATTTAAATATAATTATACATATAATACATATGCGGGGGTGATTAAAAGAGATTCACATCATTTCGTGAAGGTTGTAGGCCACGTAAACACAAATGACCTTATCATAGTTTAGTGAGTGAAATGGTAAGGAAGTAAAATTATATATTTTCTATTATTAATGATAAATATTTCCTGCTTATAATGATTATTTCATGCATTTCATGTATATTATCTTTATTCTCATATATGTAACACATTAGTGAAAAAACAATCACATCTCTTACGGAGGCGGTAGTTTGTCGTACAAATGAGCGATGCTATTTTATCCGCTACAAAATGGGGAAAAAATTTATATATGATATAATCACTCAAATGGTATAAATATGTTATAAATACAGTATATATATTAACTTCATAACAATCATAATACCCAACTATGATATGAGGTAATGTAAAAATGAACAACTTTGGTTCGTGTGGCACTAGTGTACTATACACATGAACATTGATTTCGTAACCCATTTGATTGATGTGGATATGGTTTTATGTCATGACCATAAAATAAAATTATATTAGTACATCCAATATACAAAGGATATTATATCATTATGGTTTAACAAAAATTTTACATGTTTTGGGGATAAAATAAAATAAAAATACTAGATAAAGAACGTTACAACTTCTTGAGGAATCCTCCTTATGATTGCACAAAAATCCATCCTAGGTTTCCATTCTACCAAAAATAACGTTTATATGAATATAAGAGGGATATTTATTGTAATTTTGATAGTTAATTGACTAAAAATATTTTTGATGTCATGAAGAAGTAATGAGTAGTGATTGGATTTTATAAGTGTGGGAATGGAACCCAGTTGGAAACTCTGTGGAAAGTTTCCAAAATAATCCAAATAAATAAAGTAATTATCATGTAATAAAACTTCTAAATGAACCTATATTATAAATTTCATTGTAAAGACTTAAATATTTCAATAAAATATTAATTTTCAAATTTATATTGTCATTTTAAACCTTAAAATCATAGTATAAATTCTTGATAAACTCATTTTTACCTTAACCATGGTTGTTAATTTTTACTACTTTCACAATTAATTTTGGTTCAAAATGATGTTGAAATTATTAGAGAATATAAAAAATATTGATTCCAAATATAGAATCTGTTTTTTAAAAAGTTATATTCATAGAATATTGAAAATATAATTTAAAATTACTCCCATGGACATGATGAGAAATCAGGTTTTCAAATGGATAATGTCCAAAGGTTTTTAATTTTTTATGCACATTTTCTATAGGGAATTAATTCCAATTACATAAATTGGATTAATAGATATAAAATTTAGTTAATTTAATTTAAATTATATTTCAAATATATTTTATCTTTATAAATAATTTAAACAAAAATGGTATTTTGAATTAAAATTCAGTATATTTTACTATTTATTTGAAAATTAACCTTTTAAGATAGTTTTTAGAAAATCTATTTGATATATTTTTGATATTATGATTTCTAAAATAATTTTTTTATTTATATAAATATTCTGAAAGTGTCAATTTTTTTAAAAAATAAGCATGTAAAAAAATGCGATGAAAATTTTTTTTAGAAAAATATTGTATTAAAAGTAACATTGGACATGAAGTTATCTCTTATCTATACAAAATTATGATGAACATTAAAAATATGAATTATTATATAATATATAAATCTGATTAAAATAATACAACCAAAGTGTTTTTTTAATTCTTTAGGTAAAACATGTTTGTTTACATAAAAATAGTTTTTCAAAAAATATTTCATTTATTTTCAAGATGGATTTTATGTTTATGTTTTAATTATTTTATCACAAAAGAATTTATTTTATATATTTTTTCAAACCTTATATTTTAATAATTAATTAATTTTTTATTTATAAATGCAATTTTGATAGCGAGATGATAACTTATCATATGAAATTAAAATATTTTAATAATATATCAAATTTTGTTTAAAATCAACATTCTGTGTAACGGAAGATAAAAGAAATGTTTAGTGAAATAAAATCCAAAATAAATGTTTCATGTAATTATTACTAAAAAATATTTTTTGATTAATGAGAAAATATATGAAATATGAAATTCATTTGATAAAAAAATCGCAAAATCTTAGGGTGTTACATTTTGCTCCCTTAAAAAGAATTCCTCTCTACAAATTCACCACTTTGGGTCAAAAAACTAATTATACTTATGCCTAATTTTATCCTAAGGTTCCAAAATAGATTCATAAAGCTGGTGGTTTCACTACAAAACACTGACTGGGTGTGTGGTAATATTTCGTAGAGATTTCTCTATTCGATCAAGAATCTATACTGGTTGTTCCTCATAAGAAATAACCTAATCCCTTAGAATTACATATTTATTCATTATATGTGATGGATCTATTATGTTCATCTATAAGAGTGATACATTAAATTTTCATAATCTTAAGAAATAATTTAGGTGGTCAAAGTCAAGACACCATCTTATAAATCTATGAAATATTAGGTTTAACCTAATTCTTATATTATCATCATCAATTTAAATCCTTCATAATGGTTTGTAATGATTTTGTGAATTTACAAACAATATTCCCATGGAGAGTAAAACAAGGTATGAAGCAAGACAGTTTTCGTATAGAAGGTGATGATTGAGTCTATATTAATACACTCTATTCAATGATATAACCTATATGTAACTTTATACCAGAGCTACATCAACTTGTAGTGTCCAGAAAAGGATATAATTCAATGGAAATAACATGAGATTTTCTTTAAAAAAAATAAAGAAAATTTTCCATTAGTTTAACTCATACATAAAATCATCTATATAGATATCCCTATACATATCCCTAATAGTATCGCTAGTGATGTCACAATATTTTCCTAATAATAGGTTCCAAATTTCAACTAAACCTTTTGACTAATACTATTTATAGAAACCACGTATTTTCATTTAATGATATTAAATATTTTTATATGAATATTCAATATATTACAAAAACACACAGCTTATGTCTATAAGGATTTTTTGGAATTATACACTAGGTACACAATATTATAAATTGGGGATGTATCTTCAAAATATCCCATTAATATCTTCTCCTTCTGTACTCTTCACAAAAATACCCCACTTAAAACATTTATTTATAACCTAGGGAATGAATAAAATAATAATGTGTGAGATTTTATGCTCAATATGGATCAAAAGGGATATATGTAAGAATAATATGAAAATAAGGGTATGACACCCAGAGCATAAAATTTTAAAACAAGACCCTACATGTAAAAGGTCATAATATTGAGTCATGGAATAAAGATTGGTAGTCTATATAACATGAATCATAAATAAATAAAAGAACATGATCCATGATTACATAAAATTGGCATAAGATAATTACTTGTGGAATATACAAAATTATTGAAAATCTTATGTCAAGGATACCACCAAAACATTAATAACATGTTAGGATTGGGTTAACCACCCATGAACCTAATCAGGGAGTTGGATAACATCCCATGTACCATCTTGTTTTGGGATTGGGATAGCCTCCTATGTACCCTCTTGTTTTGGGCCTAGTATGACCTCATGTGTACCATTTGAGCTCCTATAACATTAATAATTACCCAATGAATTAGATATATGTATAGGTACCAACCATCACATAATATATACATTTTTATTCCAAAATATCAAATAATATTCATTGTATAAAACCCATTAAAATAGTTTGTTTTCATAAAACATTTAATCATATTATAACATGTTTAAAGAAAAAAGGATTCAAAATACTTTCATCATTTAAATATAACATTACCCATATGAAATATATGGATTCCCTAAAAATATTATCATCATAATCATAAAACATTTGTAGAAATAATAATAATTTTATCCATAAATAATATACCTAGTAAATAATAAGTAACAACAAATGATGTCATATTATATGAAAAATGATTCTGAAATAAAACAAATCATTTCGAACATTCCTTTTGGAAAATAGAACCTTCACATTGAATAAATATTTTTAAAACATAAAAAAATCAAAATTATTTTCAATAAAATAAATTTTGAATAATATAATGTAATAATCACTGTAGTGATTGGTCATGATAGTGGATAATTTTTTTCATGTCATACATAGTAAAATAATGATTCCTTTCACATTTTTAGTATGATTTATATGGGAATTGTTTCAAACTGATGTGAATAATCCTTTAAATGGGTTTTTAAAAAGTCAAGGATGGGTAAATATTTTTTTAACAAATATTTTGAAGAATGTAAGAAAATTAAATTTTCTTAGAAAACATTATTTTCTAACTAAGAGGGATTTTTATTGAAAATAGAAATAAATATATTTCATCTTTAAAACATTATTTTCAAATAATGTATACATAAATAGTAGAAAAATATGGAAACCAATTTATTCTCTTGACATAACTAATGTGGAATAAAATTAATGTGGTTCTCGAGAGATATATCATAATATTTCATCATTGGAATTATAATCATCAAATTTTTTGAAAAAACGATGATATTGTTCCATAAAATCATTACCAGAAAGGTTACATTGAATTATAAGACCCCTGAAAAAATAACAATAATTGAAACATAAAACATCATGATAATAAATAAATTAAATATATTACATGTCAAATTGGTAGTATATACACCTGATAAAATATGATATGTGCGTAACGTAACATTTTTCTCTAGAAAGGTAAATTGAGACCGAAATATCTTACTATTTTAGTAATATTTTGAATTGTAATGACAAATAAAGAATAACATCAAATGAGATTATAATTATTATTACTATAACTATATTCATGATATTTCATATAATAGGTTATGTATTTAAACCACACAAAATAAATAAGTGGTGAATTGACGTATACCACTAAAAAAAGATAGACTATAAATCCATTACCTTATGCCTCAACATACATTGTACTTATAAGAAACACCTATATAATAAATATAGTCTTAATATAAATCTATTAAAAACCTTACATATAAATATATATAATACCATATATTATTTAACAATGTTGCTTCATTACATATTTGTTAATAATTTATTGTCAAAGACACAATTTATGCAATAATCATATTGCTTTTCTTATTTTTATTATTAAATTTAGGTCATCTATCTTTGATAATGGTTTTATTATAAAAATAATAATATTCATTAAATAATTATCATATTTATAAATAAATTATAATTCTAATACAAATCAAGGAAATTTTTTATGAAAAATGAAGTACTTTATGATCTTGGAGATGATAGGCCATACCTTCACCTGAGTAATATTTGCATTTTTCAACAAACATTATAGAATTTATGTATATAATAATATATATTTAAATAATTATATTAATATAATGTTTATTATATTATCTCATTAAATATACATATTCATATCATCACTATGGTGTGGTGAAAATGAGAGATTCACATAGCTTTATAATGGAGGTAGCATACACATACACGAACAACATTATTATCTTCGAGTGAGTGAAAAGGTTATGAAGAAAATGATATATTATCTTTTTTGAATCAAAAAAAATCATTAATATATTAATTATTTCATTTATATCACCAATATTTATCCTTATTAACTTCAATTAAATGTGTTATAGAAAAAAATCACATCACTTTGCGAGGCGGTTATCCACCACACATAAGAGCGATGTTATCATATCCACTATATAAAGAAAAGTACAAAACATAAATATGATATAATGACTCGAAATTTTTAATTATCTTAAAATTTCTTATATATACTTTATATCCTTCCTCATACCCAAATGTGAGAGAATATAATAGAAAAATGAATGTCATTGGATCGTGTGGAGATAGTCTAATATATAGGCAAAAAATAATTTCTTAACCCATTTAATAGAAGTTGAGATATTTATAGTTCATGTAAATGGAATAAAAAATTAAGAATATTTATGATACTCATTTATTATATTATAGTGGTTTAATAATATTTTAATTATGTTGAGGAATAAATAAAAAAATCGATGAAAAATGTTTCCTCTTCATTGGGTAACCTCCTTAGGTTTTTACCAAAAGTATTCCTAGGATGGATTTCATAAAAAATTAATAGTATAAGATTAGAGTAAGGTGGTTTTAAATTTATTGGGGTAGTTATTTTATAAAACAAAAGGGTTAAAATGTGTGAATAAGTGAAGAGTAGTGGTGGCCTTTTATATGTGGGGGAAAGTAACCCACATGGAAACTATTTAGGAATTTCCCAAAAGAATCCAAAATAATGAAGTAATTCACATGAAAAAAGATTTTAAATGACCCTATACATTACCATTGGATGAATAAAATATAAATATATCCAAAAAATATTATTTTCAGAATTTTTATATTCATTTTAACCCTTATCTATATAATTTGACCCCCAATATACTGATTTTATCATAACCATGGTAATTAATTTTTAATGTTTTCAATATTAATTTTTTTAGAAGAATTATGTTGATATTATTACCTAATATAGTTAATTCTGATTCCAAATATTTTATCTATTTTTCCATCCTAAATTCACATAATTAGAAAATATTAATTTAAATGTAATCCTATGGATGTAGTGGGAATGTTGTTTTTCCAATAGAAAATGATCAAAAGTTTAAAATGTTTAATATCAAATCTCAATATGGAATTTATTCCAGTAACCAAAATTGGATTAATATACATATAACTAGATTAATTTTACCTTAAAATCAATTTAAAATTTAATTTATCTTCATAAGTAATATAATCAAAAATGAAGTTTTCAGTTCAAATTTCAAATTTTTGATTATTTATTAGAAAATTAATCTTTTCAGAAAATTATCAAAAATTCTCCCAATGATAACTTTCATATTATAATTTCCAAAATTATAGTTATTTTTATGATAAATTTTCTAAAATTTTCAAAATATAGTTTTAAAATAAGTGTGTTAAAAATCCAACAAAAACACTTATTTAGACATATATAGCTTTACATAATAAAATTTGATTTATATTTTTCTATTGTCTAGAAAGAACATAAGATCAATGTTAAATAGTGGATTGAATATATTATATATAAATTTCATTAATGTTTTTAACAAAAATTTTCATGTTTAATTTTTTGAGATAAAACATGTTTGTTTATATAAAAATATTTTATTAGAAAAAATATTTCATTTATTTTAAAATGGTTGTTACTTTCATTTTTTAATTGGTCACCAAAGAATTTTTATAATATAATTTTTTTTTACAAATATTTTTATCCTTTTTTTAATAATATTCATACACACCATTACAATGGATAGGTGGTAACTTATCATATTAAAACATAATATGTGATGTTTTTCTAAAAAAAAAATTTTGTGTAATGAAAGACAAACTTAGTGTTGCGTGTTACACAAGATAAACTCTATATTACATTACATGAAAAATATAAAAATGTAAAAAGTAATTTTGGAAAATTATTTTACAAAATCTCAATTTGGTACACTCTACCTTTCTTTAAATGAATATCTTCAGTAAATTTCATCACATTGGTTCTAACAAATGAGGATATATATGTAGTGTTACATCCACATGTTCCTATGTAGCTTGGTCAAACTATTCGTTTCACCACAAAACACTGGCCATGAGGGTGGTCTCGTTTTTTATAACATCCACTTTTCAATAAAAAATATCATCCCATTGTACTTTTTAAAAATGTCATTCTCTAGAGGTAAAACCTATTAGTTCAGGACATGTATGGATGAGGTATGTACATCATCAAGGGTTATACATGAGACAAATTATGAACCATAGAGATATTTAGGGCAGTTCTATCTGATAAGCTATTATCCTGATATGATCATGTATTTTTGTGGGACTGATGTACTTATGGATTTTTTCCATTCTTTCGTCCATAGAGATATTCATATAAATAAATTCTTACAAACTAAAAATTATTGATCACATAAATGGTTATCATCATAAACTTCCAAAAATACTTTTTATGTTCTTACTTATCCTTGAATAGATTTAACATTTAATACAATCTCATCTTCTTGCTCAGGTACCAAAAGCTATCTTTCTACAAAATCATTCCACAATGTTGGTGTAATACACTTATTTCCACAAAGGGATTCAATAGGGTCTATATGAAGAATTTATTGAAAGATAGTGATTTAATAAAACTCATATTGATTAAGGTGTTGATCCCAAAAACCATTGAAATACATAAAACAAGATCTTAGAATATCATCTATGGTTTGAATTATTCACATAAATTGACCTTCTTCTTGAGGATAATAAGATGTGATGAAACTCATCTTTTTATTAAAATCATTCTAAAGACTTCACTAATAAATCCAGATAAATTTTGGATTCTGATGAAATATAATCTTATGTTGTACTCCATGCATCCTTACCACTTCTTTAAGGTATGCTGTGGAAATTGGATCCAGATATAAATATTCTCTTATCGAAATGAAGAGTGATGACCTAGTATGGTGATCGACAATGACCCTTAATTATCAAAACATCAAATATTGGATAAACTAAAATGGTTCCTGGTATATTTAATAATATTACAAAAAAAATTAAGGGAATTCCTCCACAAATAAATTTTTTAATCTATAAAAAAACTCAATGGTTGTATTTCCCAAAATATCCCTTACAATATCCTTAATCTTGATAATCTATCATCACATAAAACCTAAAATGGGGTTTCAATGATAAAGAACTTATCCTAAACCATAAAATCATAAACTGATGATAGTATCCAAAACTCTTTATTCAATATTACCCGGAGACATAAATACATATAAAAAGATAATTCACTATTTATTCATTAAAAAGGTTTTTTTCATATACAAAAAAAATCTATTCGATACTTGGGTTAGAAATTTTATCAATAGAATATCAATTATGAATTATTTATTCTATATTTATTATAGACTGAGATAATCACAGGAAATTTCAGTAAAGAATGAACAATAATATATTCATCGGGATAATTCTCACAAAATAACCAATGAAATTCCATACTCATGAGGGGAGTATTAGTGTGCCTTGATTATCATGATTCACTTTAACCATTGTGATTGCATATGATTTCCCATTATCAAATTTCATTAGAGGTTATTGTGTCTTATCATCCACATTAACCCTTATATTAGGGAATTTATTCTTATAATTTAAATACTCCATGAATTTATTGAACTGGAGTATGTTCGGTGCATTCTATGTTGCATTAGAACTATTTTCGTCATTAGTAAACTCATCCCATAACTTCAGTAATCATTTTCCCAATGACATTACCTACAACACTTAAAACATTTACTAGTCACCATAAGACAATATCGTCTAGGTTTCATCCCACACTTTGATCATAATTTTTTTTGATTTCCTATATCCTTTCTCTATAGAATTCCTTTGAGTTATATTTTTCTATTCTTATCAAAGTCATGAGTTTGATATATAACTCCAGCCTACATTTCCTCCAAGATGGCACAATGAAGAATCTTTTCATTACAACTGGAGTCTCATGTAGCTAATTCCCTTTAGAGACTTAGTATTAAGCCAATGAGGAAACAATCAAACTTACTATAAATTTAGTTCATAGTTCTTTAATCCTACCTCATAAGTCTTGTATGATATTCCTTATAGGTACCAATGTAATCATCATCCATTTTCTTAATCACAGAGAACTCCTTCCCAATCTTGATACAAATATACAATAACTTTACTTATTGAAAAAGATATGTTTCTGAACTCATCCCAATAAAACGATTCATTTTCTTCGTTTTGAATCATATTTTTGATTTTACTACATGATTAATATATGTCACCTTCCAAGCAGTATACATCTCAAATGAATATCTCGTGGTCTGAACACTAGAGGATGAAAAATATTTTTTATGTTGTGATGATTATAATATCCCATCTTTTCTCAAAGGTACGAATCATCTATTTTTTAATTAAATTAAATATTTTTCACCTTATATTGTTACTTAATGGTGTCATAGAGGTCAAAAAAGTACCTACGGCTTTTTTGGATCCCAGAACACAAGATTTTGGAGAAACCTACTGGGTCGCAAAGTTAAGAGAAACCATTCTCCCCAGCTCTTCTTGTGTCCCTAAGCATTCCGGGAATTTCAGAGGGGGGAAGAGGTCTGAATGGTTGGTTTGAACCATGAAATATTTGTCACACTCCCATGAAAATTTTTCAATCATCTTGATAGGGTTATTTTAATGGCTTGTGTATGGTTAGACAAATTGTGCACCAAGACCATTTAGGGGACCTCCTTAGGCAGTGGAATGGTGAATTGTTTCCCCACAATTTTCTCAACCATGAAAACAAACTATTTGAACCTATCATGAGATGTGAAATTAAAATTTCTTATTAAATAAATAAAGTCATCATCCCTCTCTTTTATATATTTGTTTGCAGTAGATGTGACTTCCTTTTCTTCTCCCTTGATCTATTCTTCTCCTCTATCTAGGGATCAAGGTAGCTCTTACATCTAGATATGAAATCAAACACCATCAGAAGAATTGGATCTATATCAGTATGATCTCTAATACTCATTCTTCATTTCATAGTTTCTCTTCAAGTATCTTGGACTATTTTGGGGAGAGTTTATGCTCCCTATTTTAATGGTGTTGGATTATTTCTTCAATTTCATCTAATATACTACAAGTATGATGTTGATATTGGATTTGGAGTCATATACGACCCTACGGTATATGGTATCGTTGTTTAACCTCAAAGTCGAGATGTTTTTATGTCTTATATATTGTATTTCATTTAAATTTTTTTCTTTCATCACATTAAATTTCTGAATAATTTATAAATAATTATACACATGTTTTAAACTCCCATAGTCCATTCCAAGTGATTTTAGGATGTCAAACTCAACAATAACCACCCCTTTAGGTGTGATGGATTGATTTTCCCATTTTTAAGAATTTATGAAATGGTCCAAACCATGGTTAAGTGTTCAATTTGGCTTATAAATGTTTTTTACCACTGTTATATAAATTTTCAATGGACTAGAACACCTTCAAGGTGTTCTTCATGGAGTTGACTACTAATTTCCAAGACTTGATTAATTAAATTGTTTATTTATATTGAATTTAACTGGTAGTTAGGGCTATGACTCATGTTATGTAATTATACAATGTGAATTGTTTGTCATGTGACAACCTTTATTATATTGGGATTGATATTGTAAATTAATTAGAGGTAATACATTATGGTTATTATTATTATTATTACTATTATTATTATTATTATATTGTTATTGGGGGAATAATGGATAATGGACTTGATGAGAATGATGATTCACTCTACCTTACATCTAGTGATGAGCATGTGCTCAAAAACCATTATACATATATTTGGGAGACATGCATGATGTTCATCATTTCACCATTTAGAGTGTTTAGAATGACATCCCACACCAACTATCTCGATTGTTGAGTATGAATTCTCACATTCATTATGAGGTTTAGTGAATGTATCCTTTCTTATAGCCAATATGCTCATTAGACTAGTTATGGATGCTTGAGTTACACCCCATGTCCATTTATCACCTAGTATCCATTTATATCCCAAATTACATCCTCAAATAATTATTATATATAGGTTTATAAAATATATAACTCTACTATATATATATTTAATTACTATATCTATATGGCTACCAATAAAAATCTCACATCATCCTAAACTGAAGTCGGAAGAGATAGCAAGGTGTCCTGCAGAAAAATGAGTTGGTAGTTATTTATATATTTATTTATAATTTTTTAGTATTCTTTGTATGTGTAAACTATTTTTTTTATGTACACATGATATATTATATCTAGAAACCATTGGGGTGGCTACTAAGATTTATCTCACACCCTACCCAGGCCGCCCATGGTACCCCTGAAGATTACTTGTCTCTGGGTATGGATAAGGGAAAACACCCTAATACATAAGCTTTATTAACTTTACATATAACATGAAGCATGGGTGAGAAGGACCGAGCATATTCTCTTGATTCTAGTGGAGCTGTCTTTTCTACTTTTTTTATTTTTGTATAGCATTTTTATATTCTTATTACTTATTTCACATTTTTTATATCTACATTTCATGAAATCATTTTATGTGACTCATAATTTTGGATTTTGTTGTAATTAATGATTCATTGTATTTATTATTTCCCAATTTATCATATTTTTAGTTACATCCCAGGGTTCCATGGTACACTTCTCTTTGAATAATACAATAGCATGGGATATATGCAACCTTGAGTTCAAGCGCCCCATGAACTATAAAACTAGATATTTAAAAAGTCATTATGAATAGTAATAAACTCATTTTGAATTATATATATATATATTCCATATAATTTTAACATTTATATTTTGTGTTTCTTATACATAATATAAGGAAAAATAAAATTTTTCAAACAAAAGAAGTATTTTTCAAAAAAAAGCATTTTTTCTGCCTTTTAATGGAGAACCCTTTATAATAAAATATTTGATAGTATTATATATTCAATTTGATAAAATTAAATTCTTATTTAGAAGGAGGATGTGAAAATTTAGTTTGGATAATTTTTTTTGTGTTTTTCTGATAACTTTCATATTTTGATGAATAATGAAGGATACTAAATATTAATTGAAAACAACATTTTTTATCAAAACAAATTATAGGGTTAAATTATAAGTTTGAATGGTTTTGAAGTATAATTAGATTATACTTTTATCATTTAATCTAATTTCGGTCACTGGAAGTAATTTCACTTTTAAATTGGACATAAAAACATATCAATCGTCTGATAGTTTTTATTTCTCAAAAACCTGCTTTCTGGTTTTGACAAAGATAATTAATTTTAAATTAACTAATTCCCCTAATAGGTTTTGAATTTGAAAACATAGACATCATTTTTGTATTTTTAATATTAAAATTAGATTAGAGTGTGTTGTTGTTATTTTTATGAAAACATTCATTTTTTATGAATAGTGAAAACACTGTTATTATTTAAAAAATGACTTTTTATTTAAATAATTATTTATTTTATTTAAATTAATTATATGTCAAAATAGATACATAATACATATATTAGTTCAATTAAATTTATTGGGGTCATTTTATAATAAAATTTGATGTATAGAATTTTATTAATTTTTTTTGTCTTTATTTACCCAGCATCTAGGCTCATTAGAAAATTTGTATAAACATAATTTTACAGCTTCAATGAAATTAATTTAAAAAATTCAAGAAACATAGTTGACATGAGTAAATAAAATGCTATTCAATAATATGAAAATATTTTTTGGAGAATAGTAACTTTGGACTTTTATTTACCACGGTAAAAATTAAATAGGGTAATTAAAGGTAAATATGTTATTATAATTACCCCAACATGGGTCTTAATTAAAATGTATAATTTTTTCTTAACAAAAAAAACCTAACAAACAAAATATGATCCTCTTTGTTCGACATGGATTTGATTGGGACATTTATTATTATTAATTTCTTTTAAGAAGAGTTAAAATTATTAAATTTCAATTTTCATAATTAAAACATTTTTAATATAGGGTTTCACAAAAGATAAATTCGACTATAAATATTTATTATAAATCCCGAATTATTTCCTAAATCATGATATTTTGTTTATAATTTTTAGAAAATATATAATTAAAATTTTTTATGACACCATAATGATGCAGTAATTACCTTATTAATGAAAGATTAATATAATTGATATTATAAATAAAAAAATAAAAATAAATTTATACTTATGATGCATTAAAAGAATTTTCTAGATTAATATGACATGTTGGGTTTAATTAAATGAATTTTTTATAAGTAAAGATGTTGTTATGAATTTCACAAAAATCAAATACTAAACTGTGTCAAAAATTTACATAAATGAGATTTTAAAAGATATATTATATTATTAAATGATATAATATTCCTAAAAATAAAAAGATTTGAAATAGAACATATATAATGATAGATATATCATTAATGAACCACTTCAGGTTCTCTTGGTAGTTTATAATTAGTTTATTAACCATATAGTGTAAGAATACAAGAAGACATGGTAAAAGATAAACTTATTAACTAAGAGTTAAATATAAAATATATGGTTAATATCGTGACATAAACTAGTCAAAAACATATTTTTTTAAGTTACTTTGATCTATACCCACCTTATCATAAAAATAAATCTATTTGGATACATTATATACTGAAAATGTATATATAATAAAATAATATTTCAAACTTTTCCTAATGTGACCCTCATCTCTCATAGAAAAGGGCATTTCCCATTCTCTTAATTTCACATGTCCCAAGCAATTTGTCTCGGCCAACCCCTACCCAAATATCCCCCCAAATACTCTCAATTCATCTTATATATCATACTTTGATCATAAGGTCAACCTAATGATCCCTTTTAATCAAATGAAAATGAATCTCCTGAAGAAGAGGTAATAATTTCACCACCTCAATCAAAGTTCTTTTCTTCTTCCACTTCCTATTTCCTTGCTTTTTACATAAAAAAATAATATATTTAGTATCTTATACATACTATGATGTTATTATAAATATGGTACAACCATATTCATTATTCTATCCATCCTATGAATGACAATGTCACCATACGTGCGTGTGTACATCTTATCATCTCCACACCGTGGTAAAATTAGTTATTCCACACTTCATTATTTTGTTGGTTTTAACAATGAGTAAAATTTATTTAAATAATAAATAAATCATTCTAAATATTCTTTATATATGATATATCGTCCAAATAAATACAGTTTTATCATCAATTGAATGATCTAGTTGCTCGTACGTACGTAAGGATTACTATCTCTAAAAATGCGACAAGATCCATTCCCAATCGTAACCATTCTAGAATAATTTTTAATTGACGATACAAAAATAGTTTTTGGGAAAATAATGTCATTCTGGATGTGAATTAAATACATCATATACATAAAAAACAAGACTTACGTAACAAACAATATAAAGTAAAACGAATCAGTTAACACCCAAACCAATGATACTACTAAAATATCCTTAACAAAGCAATATTAGAAGATCATATTTGAAACCAGACATATTTATTTAGGTCTTTTATAATTTAATAACAATTATTTAACCATTATAAAAGACTTTATCCTACCCTATACTAAAGAAAATTACATGTTAAGGGGGTTTTCATCTCACTTTTCCCCTTGAGATTCATGCTATATTTGATGCTTTATACTTTTGCATGGTGTATGTACTACCCATGGTTTTATTATTGGAGTAATATACATTAATTTATGTGTATTTACATCTTCATTGTATGGTCCTTATTTCATGGGGTGTATGTTTCGTTAGTTACCAAATCAGTAATGGAATTTCAAATTTCAATTTCCACTCATTGAACTTTATGCGTACCTCATTGATTATTTTACTCCAAGATTATGTGTGGAATCACTATTTATTATTTATGTAGTAATTTCCACTCCACTTTGTGTGGATATAATTTTGATTCACATAATCACTACATTGATAAATTATCATTCTATTTATATGAACTTTTTGTGGGTAATCTTAACTCAATTTCCAATCATTGAGTTTAACATCCAAGTCCTAAATATTGTTTTTACAAGAATATGTGTGAATTTATTTTGATTGATTGAAATTTAATATCCAATAATATTTTGTGCATTTATATTTTTCAAACATAATTATTTCATTGATTTATCCTTAATCTAAGGATACAATTTTTATAAGGAATTTTGTATCAATTTACATTCCATTGAGACCTCTTTGTCATTATGCACCAATTCACTGTTATATGTTGTATATACTATCCATTGACATAAAATATCACGAATCCCTTCATTTTCATGATATTATAATGTTTTGATTTATTTTATTCCTCAATTACATGTATTCAAGTGTCTCACATTTAGTGAGTAACTCTTTAATTAAAATATCTTTTTAAATGTTTTAAAGATTTATTTTTCTAAATCATTCTCATTAATATCCATATTTTAAAAATAATTTTCCATATTTATTTATGTGGACATGAATGTTTTGAAATAAATATTATTTTAAAAAATTTCAAATTGGTAAGGGAAACATTGATTTAAAAATCTATTTATAATGACTTCTTTGATAAATAGAGTGACGTGTAAATGTTTTCAAGAAAAAGGGAATATTTCTCTAAAATAGGTTTACTGACTATTTTCATATTTATCAATTTCGTTCATTATATTTTATTATTTATTGAGTTTGACTTACTATAATAAAATCTTACATATTTTATTGAATTAGTTATGTTTGACTGTGGATGTTCTATTTTTATGCAATTCATGGTTTGTGTATAATTTATAGACATTTAGTATGCTAGTTTTAATTAAAATGTTTTGATTATATTTATCTCATTTCACATGTGAAATGCATTGGACATAGTAAGTGATGGGTGGATCCCACTACAGATCCTTGAGGCATCAGTGGGTCTCATGTGAGAAACAAGTGTTTTGGCATAAGGCCTTGGCAAAATTTTATTTGTTGTCTTGGAACGAGGCCTTGACTACGGGGTTATGATGTCTTGTATTACGCATTCCTTCTTTATGAAATTTTCTATTGATATTTCATGTGATTATTCAACAATAGAATATCAATGTGAATATTTAAATGGAATTATTTGATTTATCTATTCCGTATTATGCTGATGATTTTGTTAAAAAGGCTCGCATTTTAGTCTAATACATTTCCATAAATGTTAAGGATTATTTATGATAGTTCCCGCTATGTTGTTATCCCTTCTGAGAATCTGAGCTCACCCCATTATTATGTTTTCTTTTCCCAGGATGTGAAGAGGTATATTATGTTTAACCTGCAGGGATAAGCCAATGGATATGAGTGTGTTAACGGGGGAACAATTTTGTATTCATTTAGTTCAGGATGTAATGTAAAATTTATGTACGTATATAGTACTTCCAGGGCTACTAAACTAATCGGTCATTCAATACAAGATCCCTTGAGATCATTCAAATGTTATATAATAGTGCACTGACTCTAGGTAACTAGTGTCTGGGCATTACAGTTGGTATATGAGGAAGTTTAGTAAAAACCTTGAAAATATATTTAGAAATAATCTGATTAGAAAACATTACCCTAAGATAGACTTAGGGGATTAGTATATATGAACATCCAATTTTTTTGGTAAAGTAAATATTATATGGGTTTTACAAGAAATAAACCCTTTTTTGGATATGAGCAGGTAGAGGTGGCTCCAGCACATATGTACCTATGGGTAAAATATGAAAACACCGCTTTGAGATAGACTTTAATGGGAACTAGTGCACGACAATGAGATTTGCTACACTCTTGGTTATGACACTTCAGGGGGATATGCTTAAAATAATTCATATTTTATTTATAAACAAATTTTATTAATTTTAATATAAGATGAGATTAAATAACCTTGGTTAATCCTAAGATGTTTTATATTGAAAATAAGGTGTCATGAAATTCTATAAATGATTTTATGACTATTGTTACTCCCATAATGATTTATGGTTTTAGTTAATGGTTGGATTCTAAGGAAATCATAGTAACATTGAAAATTTTGTACAAGTTGGGAATGGTGGTGGAAATGAGAAATGAAATGGAATTTTGATAGGAGTAAAAATATCAGGTTCATTCCAAATCAGTTTTCCAATAATATGATCAACAACATTTATATTAACCAACTTTCTGACACAAAAAAGAAGAGAATGACAATGAATGTTAAGTTCTCCAGTAGTGGATACCATGGAAAAAAAGAAATATCAATTTTTATCTTGCATGAAATGTGGAAGGAGACACATAGGAAAGTGTCTCAATGGAAAAAAACTTCTTTATGTATATTAATAAAAGACATAAAGTAAACAATTTCCTGAAAAAATTGAATAGTACTATCGAAGAAATTAAAAATGATCCCAAGACATAATTTATAGTAATTTTCCATAAATGTAGGGGACCTGGGAATTTACTTGAGTGAATTCCCTATTCTATAGGATATCATTTTGGTCAAGGAAGAACCTAGGTGGAAATAAATGGATGTAAAAATGATTAATAGAATTAGTGCCCTTTTTTGATGGGATTAATTTGGATGATTTTTCTCTTGTATGTGTAACCCTGCATTTTGTTATGTGAAATTTCAATTTGAGGAAGAATTATATTTTCTATTGTGGCTATAGTTATAAATAACCATGTGTGTTTATATGGTCCTTGAATATGAGGTAATTTCAAGTTATTAAATATTGGGATGAAAATACGATGTATGAGATAACATTTGTAGTAAAATTATGTTATGGTTATTTTTTGGAATTTAACTATTTTTTGAAATGTTATAAAATGAATTTTTTGAAAAATGACAATACGCAAACCATGTGACAACCGATCGCATTGGACAAAGCTGTGGGAATCAAACCCACAACAAAAGTGTAAATGCTATTTATGTACTACCACTGGACTACGTGAAGTCCCTATTTAGTGTGACAAATTATTTTTAGGTAAATGATTTTATTGATAAATAATATGTTTATTTTGTATCTTAAGTTTATCAAATTGATTTTGTTAGTATAGAAAAATGATTTGGTGATTAAATGATAAATTTTATTTGGGAATACGTTCACCCTTCTGGGAACACTATATGACTAAGGATAATAGAATACTTTGGGATTTAATTTTAGGAGTAATGGTGGATTTTTATCTGTGTTATTATTGTAGACATATAGTGATTTAGTTTATTTTCTAAATTATTAACCTACCATAAAGAATATGTGATTAGGTTAATTAATTTTATGTATTTGACTTTAAGATATGGCGATGTTATTTGGAGATACAATTTAACATGGAAGACTACGTAATCAAATTCTTATGAGTTTTGGGTTTAAATCTTAGATTGGATTATAATGATGTATTTTAAGGAGAATTGTTTATTTAATGGTATTTATTGAGCATTGGGTATAGTTGGTTTAATTTTAGAAATTAATATTATTATTTCTTTCTATAAAGGCTTATCCTTTTTGGGGATCATATGATCTTGTACTAACAAAAAAAATTTGGTTAATCTCTAAAGGTAGTGTAAATTTATAGTTCTTCCTTTTTGGATTTTGTGATTCTCTGTAAGTTGATTCTATCACATTAGGTGTGACCAAGTAATCTTGAATACTCATCATTTGGAGTGAAAGATGACTTTGTGGTAGAAATTAGTTGAAGGATGGAACTCTACATATCAAGAATTTTTTTTATTATATGAAGAAATTAATTCATAAACATTAGGGAAAGGATCATAAACCCAAAAATTAGTTATCCAAATACCTTATGTTATTCATCAAAGATTTATGGCTTTGAGGACCTTAATTTTTCATTCATTAGTTTTTGATTGATGTCATAAATCACTTTTTATAAATATTTACGTTTTTCCTCCAATTATAGTTTCCACCAATGTTGTCTTATTCGAAGTCCTAATTTGGCGGTGACTTTTAAATTTCCCTTCCCCTCTTATTAAGACTAAAATTTATTATCCTTATTTCCAATGTGGGTTTTCCACAAAGGTATTTTTTATTTTTTTACATTTTATTTTGTAATAACAGTTTTAAATTGTGAGGATACAAATTTTTGAATGAGGAAAAAATATAACACCCCAATATTCTACAGTACACTTCTCTTTGAATAGTACAATAGTGTGCGATGTACGTAACACCGAGTTCAAGAGCACCACGACCTATCAAACTGGACATTTAAAAAGTAGTTAAGAATACTAATAACCACATTTTTAATTATATATATATATATATCCCATATAATCTTAACATACATATTTTTTTTCTTAGACATAATATAACGAAAAATTCAATTTTTCAATTAAAATAAGTATATTTCCAAAAATACAATTTTTCAGCCATTTAATGGAGAATACTTTCTAATATAATATTTGAAATTTTTATTTATTAAATTTTATGAAATTAAATTATTTTTTAGAAGAGGGACATAAAAATTTAGTTTGGATAATTTTTTGGTGTTTTTCTAATAACTTTCATATATTGATGAATAGTGAAAGATACTAAATTTTAATTGAAAACAAATTTTTAAATCAAAATAATTTATAATGGTAAATTATAAATTTTAATAGTTTTGAAGTATAATTGGATTATAATTTTATCATTTAATTCAATGTTAGTAATTATATGTAATTTCATTTTTAAATTGGACATAAATACATAACAATCTTTTGCTAATTTTTTCTTCTCAAAAACTCGCTTTCTAGGTTTGAGAATGGGAATTAATTTTAAATAATTAAATGTACCTAATATGTTTTAAATTTGGTAAAATGGACATCATTCTTTGATTCAAAATATAAAAATAAGCTTAGGGTGAATTTATTTATTTTTCTGAAAACATTCAATTTTTGATGAATAGTGGAATACATTGTGTAATTGTTTAAAAACTGACCATTTATTTAAATAATTATTTTGTTTATTTAAATTAATTTCATGTAAAAATAGATACATTATACCTATATTAGTTCAATGTAACTAATTGGAGTCATTTTATAATAAAATTATACGTATAAAATTTTAGTTATTTTTTTAACGTTTATTTACCCACCTTCTAGGCACATTGGAAATTTTGCATAAAACGTAATTTTACCGCTTCTATTAATTGAATTTAAAAATTACAAGAGAAAAAATTGACATATGTAATAAAAATTTGTTTCAATAAGATGAATGTTTTTTTGTGAATGGTAACTTTTGACTTTTATTTACCACAATTAAAAGTAAATTGGGTAATTAATGGTCAGAATGATATTATAATTACCCTAACACATGTCTGAATTCTGTTGGATAATTTTTTTTCAACCAAAATATAACTTTCTAAAAAAATATGATCCTATTTTCTCCACATTTATTAGATTATGACATTTATTATTATTTCATTTAAAGAAGAGTTGAAAGTGTTAAATTCAAATTTTTATAACTAAAACATTTTTAATATAGTTTTATAGAGAAGATAAATTCTATTATAAATATTAATTATAAATATAAAAAATTTCCTACATCATGGTATTTTATTTACATTTTTAGACATTAAATAATAAAAAATTTTATGACACAATGATGATGAAGTAATTACCTTACTAATGAAATATTAAAATAATTGATATTATAAATATAAAAATAAATGTATATTGATACTTTTGATGAATTAAAATAATTTTAAAAATTAATTTGATATGTTAGGATTGATTAAATTAATTCTGTTCAAAGTAATTATGTTGTTATGATTTTCACAAAAAACAAATACTAAATAGTTACAAAATTGAAAAAAAATGAGTTTTTAAATCCTATATTATATTATTAAATGATATAATATTCATAAAAATATAAAGATTTTCCAAAGGACATATATAATTATAGATATATAATTAATTAACTACCTGAGTTTTGGTTTGTAGTTTATAGTAAGTTTATTAACCATATAGTGCAAGAATACTTGAAGACATTGTAAAAGTTAAACTAATAAAGTAAGAGTAAAATCCAAAAGATATGGTAAATATGGTGACCTAAACTTGTCTAAACCCCTATTGGTTGAAGGTATCTACCCATCCCCACCTCATCCTCAAAATAAATCCATTTAGAGCCATTATAAATCTATAATAATTATATAATAAAATATCATTTCAAGCTTTTCCTAAAGTGACCCTCACCTCTGTTATAAAAGGGTACTTACCCTTCTCTTAATTTCACTCCTCCAAAGCCATTTGGCTCAGCCAAACCCTACTCCAATATCCTCAAATGTACCATTAATTCATCGTAGAGTCATTACATTGATCATAAAGCCTACCTAAGGAGACATTTTGATAAAATCAATAGGAAGCACCCAAAGAAGAGGTAATAGTTTCACCACCTCTTTCAAAGTTATTTTCTTCTTCCACTTCCCCTTTCATTGTTGTTTCCATTCCAAAATAATTACTCTAGTGCATTATATATACTCTGATGTTTTTATAAATATGTTTCAACCATATTCATTATTTTATCCAACCTATGAATGACAAAGCCACCATATGTGCGTACGTACGGCTTACCGTCTCCACGTTGTGGTGAAGTTTGTTATTCAAAACTTCATTATTTGATGGGTATGATAATGATTAAAATTGATCTAAAAGAAAAATAAAACATTTCAATGATTCTGTATATATGATATACCATCCAATTAAATATTATTTGCCATTAATTGAATGATATTGTTGCATGTGCGTATGAACGGATTATCGTCTCCACAAACGCAATAAGATCCATTCCCCATGTAATCATTCAAGAATAATTTTCATTTAATTATTTAAAAATAATTATTAAGAACATAATTTAATTCTGGATATGAAATAAATACATCCTATACATAATAAACAAGACTTACGTAACAAAAACATATAAAATAAAATGAATCAGTTAACACCCCAAACAATGATACTACAGAAATATCCTTAACAAAGAAACATTATATGGTCAAATATGATGTCATATATATGTATTTAGTTATTTTATAATTTAATAACAATTATTATTTCATTATACATGAGGTTAACCAACCCAATACGAAGGAAACGTACAAGGCAAGGGGGTTTTCATCTCACTTTTTATTCTCATAAGATTCATGCTAGATTTGATGATATTTACTTTTGGGAGGTGTATATACTGACTATGATTGAATTCATGGTTTAATATACTTTAATTTATTATTATTTAAATCTTCTTTTTATGATCCTTCTTTAGTGGAGTGTATGTTTCGTAAGTTACCAATTCAGTACTGGAATTCCAAATTTCAATTTCCACTCATTGGGCCTTACACATACTTCATTGATTATTTTACTCCAACATTATGGGTGGAATAACTATATATTATTTATTTAGTAATTCCCACTCCCCTTTGTGTGTATAAACATTTTATACACATCATCACTCCATTTATAAATTCTCATGCTATTGATATGAACTTGTTAAGGGTTATCTTAACTCAATTTCCATTCATTCAGTTAAACATCCATGTCATTGGTAATGCCTTTACAATAATATGAGTGAATGTTCTCTCATTTATTTAAAATTAATATCCAATTATATGGTGTGTATTTATATCTTTATCACATAATTATTTCATTGATTTATCCTTAATCTTCGGATACAATCATTATAAGGAATTTTGTCTCAATTTACATTCCATTGAGACCTCATTATCATAATGCACCAATTCAATTTTATATGGTGTATATACAATCTTTTGACATAGTATATCAAAAAACCATTATTATAATGACATTATAATGTATTGATTAATTTTATTCCTTAATTACTTGTTTTCAAGGTTCTCCCATTTTTTGAGGAACTCTTTCACTAAAATATTGTTTTCAATGTTTTAATGATTTATTCTTTTAAATCCTTCTCATTAATGTCCAGGTTTTAAAAATAGTTTTAAGTATTTGTTTATATATACATGAATGTTTTGAAATTAAAATTCCATTCAAAATATTCAATGTGTTTTGAGACACTTGGATTTGAAAATCTATTTTAAATACCCTCTTTGACAAATAGTGTGACATTTAAATGTTTTCAATAAAAATGGAATATTTCTCAAAAATAGTTTTACTGACTATTTTCATCTATGTCAATATCCTTCATTATATTTTATTCATTATTGAGGTTGATTTATTAAAATGAAATCTTTCATATTGTATTGAATGAGTTTTGTTTGACTGTGGATGTGTTATTTTTATGCTATTCATGGTTTGTGGTTAAAGTATTGATAATTCATGAGATAGTTTTAATAAAAATATTTAGATTATGCTTCACCCATTTCATATGAGGAATTAATTAGACATAGTAAGTGAATGGTGGATCTCTCTATAACTCCTTGATGCATCATTAGGTATAATGATACAAACTAGTGTCTTGTTACAAGGCCTTGACAAGATTTTATTTGTAGTCTTGGAACTAAGCCTTGACTATTTGGATATTATGTCTCGCATTATGCATTCCATCATTATGAAATTTACTATTGATATTTCATGTAATTATTCGTCTAGAATAATTTCCATGTGAATAATTAAATTTAATTGTTCGTCTTATCTTATCAATATTATGATGAAGGTTTTGTTTTAAGGGCTTGTGTATAAGTCTTATACATTATCTTAAATGTTTATGATTATTTATAATAGTTCCCACTATATTATTATCCAAACTAAGCATATGATATCCCCCTTACATATGTTTTCTTTTACCAAGATGTGAAGAAGTGTATTATGTTAAACCTGTAGTGATTTGCCAATGGATATGATTGTGTTCAAAGAGAGAACAATGTTGTTTTAATTTATTTCATGATGTAATATAAACATTATGTATGTATCTATTACTTCCAAGGCTAATAAAATAATCGGTCTTTCAAGACATGATCTCTTGAGATAATTCCAATGTTATTTAATGTTGCACCGACTCTGGGTAACTAGGGTCACATCGTTACATTTATTTTTGTTGTTTCATTATATTATAACATGATTTCACTATAGCGGGTCACTAGTCCTGTGTTATGGGGTATACATATATATTCTTATACTATTGTATACTTATTTATAATATATTCTATGACACTCTAATATGTGGTTCTAGTCTCCCCACTATTCCACCTTGGACCCTTCCAGCTATTTGGAAGCCTATAGCGTATGGGTAGTCATGCTTTTTTCAATGTAACCCACCATCTCGAGGCACTAGTTAAGTGGATCTCATGTTGATATGTCACAAAATGGAATTAGAGATTCTTTTCCTTTTGTATTAATGTTTTCATATTAGAGAAGATACTATTAGGTAATGGAATTTGGTAAAGAGCATGTTCCTGGGTATAGAAAAACCACATATAGGGGTCGCCCAAATTTCCTAGAATGGGTTAATGTTGCTTTGATTAATCCTATTACTGTTGATATGACATCTCCATTGGGTGACACATATATGTTTTTATTTTTCTATAATTGATATTAATGAAATGGGAATTACTTTATTTATGATTGATGAAGAAAGGGTTTTTCATTCATGTACCTTTATAGGTGTAATAGGTCAAATATGACATGATTTCTTCCATGCCACAATTATTTTCTCTATGAATTTTCCCGCATCTTTTATGTAGTAACTAATTATCATCTATTGAAATATGCTTACATTTCTTAAATGGAGAATATAATTGTATTAATTGAACAACTAGCATAAATTTAAGTAGTAATTTCCCCCATATAATGGTGATGAGTCCATGGTTACACAATTAAACCTTATTGTTGGTTATAGACTTTCTATTTTAAGACTATTATATTTAAGTATTATATATAAAATATTATGAACTCTTATGAACTAAATTATTAAATGATAAATAATTAATATTAAATTTTATTCAAATTATAATTTAAAGGGTGTTTCCCCCTATACATAGTAATTAACATTCACCATATCGAATCCTTAATTATGTGATATGAGACCTACACCCAAACCTAACCTTAGTAGTGGGTAGATTGTGGTGTCTCTTATGGTTGTTAAGTATTTTTATGGGCATTCTTATCACCTAAAACATTCATTTGGATTAAGAAGATATGACAGATCATTTCTATAGGAATTATTATGATTATCCAAGTTATTTATCTATGGTTTCTTGACAACTATTAATTTCACATCTAAGGTTTTCCTTTGAAATTGTAGAATCATGCATCTGTGAAATTCTTTAGTTGTTTTCCCAGAAGGCAGTGTTGACTATACACCAGTGGTGGTGGGACTTGAACCACTAATTATCCCTCATGTAGTTCACCTATGGCACCACATCTTATTCTTGTTATGGGCACTAATGACTAGTCTCGTGAGGGTTTTCATCGTATCTTGAAAAATATTCAAGGTGTCACTTGACATACCTAAAATTTGGATGAATTACTCTGGAATTCTAGCTGAAAAATCCTCCTAAAATTAAAGGGTGGGGGACATTAGACATTTGAGACATGGATAGAGGCCATGTTTCTAACTTTGAGCATCTAGAGAATCCTCCAAATTGGACAGTCAAACTCACTTCTTCTATGTTATTTGATTTATCCAAGAGATGGTGGGATGGTATTACCTAGGAAGATCATCATTGAGATATGATATGGGTGGTCTCTCAGAAAATATTTTATGATTATTTATTTACATGGAATCTATTGTCTGATTAGGAAAAAGATTTTATGATCCTATAGTATAAATATATGTATGTCATGGAGTATTCTGGCCACATTACTAAGCTACATTGGTTCTCATGGACTCTTTCTGGTGATGATATTATGACCATGAGTAAATTTGGGGATTGGATGGTATATTCTATATGATATATAATCAGTGTTTTTAAGTTGACTACTATTCCAGATATAGTCAACCATGCCCTAATAACATAGTAGAATTTGAGGGATGTTGAAGGTGGTTACCATGGTAGTTTAGTAACCAGACCGGCTACTGGTTCTTCTAGTGGTGGAAACCGATGTTTTGTGGTTTCTCATGGCGGTTGATATAGTATAGAACCTCATGAGGGAAATTTTATTATATATAAGCAGTGTATAAATCTACGAAATATGAAACATTTTTGTTTACATGATCTAGTTGAATTCATATATTATGGCATGATGGGAAATAACTTGTACTTATTCATGATATTTCAATCTATTCCTAGATGATATGGATTTAAACCTAATCCATTTTCAATATGGGGCCAATATTATATCTCTAGGCTTGGAGCTAGAATATGATTACCCATTTCGGCCAAGGAAATGGTTGAGGCAGAGCTAGTCAGACTCAAGATTCTCAATGTCACTAGAGCAGGATTGATTAGGGTAGTCATTCCATGAATTAGGGTTGTGGTATGGGATAATTACATATAGTGTAGCCTAATCTAGAGGAGAAGAGTGCCAAACCTTATAATGTATGAATTAAAATTCTAGTAACATATTCTTTAGGGTCTACTTTATTTAAAATAGGTCTATCACACTCTTTTATATCTATGTAATTCATTTAGAGTATGGGCCTCAAGATAGAGAATTTATATGATGTGATGAAGTTTGATACCCCATTAGGTATCTGATTTGATAGTATTTATCACTGTAAATATTGTCCCCTTGAGATTGGCAGATATCTCTTTATATGTAATATTGTCATCTTAAACAAGATAGGGTTTGATGTAATCATCCAGATGGACTAACATATTCCCTATCATTCCCACATTTATTTTTATTACCAAAGGGTGAATTTTATATCCCTAGATGGAGGTAAGAATATGAATAAGGTAAAATGGGATGTCCATGAATCTTGTGATTAAACTGAGCATCAGGGGATTGGAAGAGTGACTACCGAAATTGTTAGTCATATTTTAGATGATCAGGGGTTACGACCTTCTATTTCCCTTCAGGAGAGGGTTATTTCCGGAATTTATTCACTGAAGACTTTTTTGGTATACCTCTAGTGAGAGAGGTACAATTCACAATTGATATTGTGTTGGGAGTAGCACTAGTGACCATTCGAACTTATATAATGGAACCTAAAGCACTTTTATAGGATAGAAAATAGTTTATGGATTTGGAGAAAAAAGGATTTCTATTCCCTAACACATCATCATGGGGTTATCCTATTTTTTTAGAGTTCATATAGTACCCTTAGGTTTTGCAGGAATTATAGATGGTTGAACCAACTTATGGTAACGAACTAGTATCCACAAGATAACCTGTTAGATCCTCTTAGAGGAGAGAGGCTATTTTAAAATATTGATTTTGGGTTTTGATATCATCCCAAGCATGTAAAATCATTAGACATACCCTTTATAAAATTTAGGACCCTATTTGGTCTATATGGGTAACTAGTCATGCAGTTTGGTCTCACTAACACATTTGCGGTTTTCATAAATCTATTGAATAATATTTTCCTCCCATATATGGATTCATTCACGGTAGTATTTTTTTGAGATCCCAGTGTATTAATGATTTCAAGATGACCATTACAACCATATTGAGATCATGCTAAATAAGATAATAGATCTTTGTGTTTATTCTCATGATAGAGAAATCTACTTCTAAATTGATAAAATTTCACTTACTAGAACATATCATCTTGGAGTCAAGGATTTAAAAAAACAAAAGAATGTTGGATATTTTGTTTTCTTGGGTCATACCAAGAACATATTTGAAATATGGATTTTCTTGGGGATATCTGGGTATTACAGACCCTTCATCCATGATTTATCATTCCTTTCTATGCATCTAATTAGTCTTACTAAAAATACCATGAAATTTTTCTGTAAAGAAGCTTGTGGGGGATATTTTCATGAGTTGAATGGAATATTGACTTCATTATAAATACTTATTATTAATAATCTAGTCAAGAGTTATATTCTTTACTAAAAAACATCTGGTTTCTGGTTGGGAGATATCATGTTGCATGACATGAGAGCCGTAGAATACAAGTCACATCAGTTGAAGCCTCACGAGTATTATTATTCTACGCAAAACCTCTAGTTAAATAATGTTTTTCATGATCTATGATATTGGAGAAACAATTTACTTGGTGATAATTTTGTGGTATTCTATTTCCAAAAACAAATACTAAAGTACAACATTACAAATCATGGTCTGAATATTAAGTAGCACAGATGTCATGATTACATGTAATCATTATATTTTTAGCTTGATTATATGTATGGTAAAGTCGATTCTATATTTGATTATCTGATCCAGAATACATAGAAACATCTTGTTCATAAAGCCAATGGTGAATGAAGTCTCATGACCTTGTTTTCATATATGCAAGTTAAGGTTTAGGAGGATCATGGGTAAACTATCATCTCATTCTTAGCAGGGACCTCAACAGTCTAGGAATGGGTGAGAATTATGTAACATTCTAATACTGAGGGCTTAGTCTTATGGGAAAGTATATCATATAAAATTTCATCTTCTGGTAGCACCATGGATAAGGATGAGATCTTTTCCTTTCAGTGGCAGGTTTTTATCATAGTAGACATCAAAATGAGATGATGTAGGAATTATAGGCCTCAGTTAGGGTAGTAAATCACAGTGGCAACAAGATGTATTGTGACATATATAGGTAGTTTTGGTTCCCTTCTATGAAACACATGATCTCCAAATTTTTCACACGATGTTCCATCTATCATCTAGTGAAGTAGGAACAGCAGTGGCCACCATAAAATTTAAAGCAGTTGATAATTTCTAAGTGGAAATGGGATGATGTTTATATGTATTTTATGGATATTTTACCAAGAATACCATATGGAAAAAAAATGGGTTGTAATTTATCATTTGATGAAGGTCAAACACATATTAACTGTGATTGAGTGATTCTCAATAGATGAGCCAGGTAGGTTATATGTTTGGGAGGTCATATGTATTCATGGATATACATGTTCTTTCATATATGATTGGGATGAAAAATTAAACTCATTGTTTTGGAAAGGGTTATAAATGGTCATGGGTACACAAGTTATTCTAAGAATGGCCTATCGGAATTAGGCCAAAGGATAGATTGAGAATACGATCTAGGTGATAGAGAAAAATTCCTATTCATTTTTTCTTGACATTGGTTATTCTTGGGAGATTCACGTAACCCTTATAGAGATCAGTTATAAAAATAGATTCTAGGATACCATCTATAGGGATCCTTATGAATCCTTATATAGTAGGTCTTCCTAGTAACCTTAGTGATGGTTAGTGGTAAGGGAAGTATCTTTTCTTGAACAATGTCTTATTCTGAAGACTTCAGTGTTGGTCCAGTTGATCAGAAAGCACATGATGGTAACCTATTCTAGATAACACTCAAATGCCAATAGTAGTAAAAGACCTCTTGAGTTCATGGTCAAAGATTAGGTTTTCTTGTGACTTTTTCCCAAGTTGGTCTATCAATGTATTCAATGGCCGGGATACATTTCTCCTTGATTTATTTGACCCTTTGAGCTTTTTAAATGGATTAGATGAGTGGATTACTAGATATAACATCCTTAGAGAAACTGGTCTATTCTAAATGTATTTAAAGTATCTCATCCCTTTTAATATGATCACAACCCATCACATGTCTTCCAACCTGATGAGGTTGAGTTATATATGGATTATTATTTTGAGGACTACCCAATTCATATATTGGATAAGAGTTTGAAGACACTCCAATTTAGGTAATTTACTTTGGTACGGGTTTTATGGAATCATAGTTTATTATATGATGAGATCATGGAGTGGGAGGACGATATACAAGGCTAGTGGAAAAAATGTATCTAATGATCTCTCTTTAACATCAAAAATACTACTCGATGATGAGATTATACAATGAGGGGAGGTTGTAATGATACATCTTTCCTCAAAGTTGTGGCCTAGATTTTTTGGAATAACTTCCTTAGTTTGGGATTTTTAATAATAATTAATGGAGTCATGATGGTCATAAAGGCATCCAGGGCTTGTTTGGAGTCTGAATATATGAATATTAGGTAAATATATTGGCCCACATGGTAAGTAGAATCTATAGAGCCCAGTCCACACAACCTCCCTTGACATGTGGGTCATTTCAGAGTGGAGATATGGGCCATAATGTTGTATATAACTGTGCGATCCAAGGTGAAATACCGTAAAAAATATTTACACATCTTGATAGTGGGATTTATACATATTGTTCACAATTAGAAAGACCATGATCCTAGAGCATGTAGGGGTCCTCCTTTGGTAGTGGTATGGCACAAGAGTGGTGTAGGGTTTCTCTAACCATGCATCCAAATTGTGTTCACCCTATCTTGAGAGGTGAAATTATAATTATTTCCCTTAATTAAATTAAAACATCACTAATCTATTTTATCCCATAATATCTAGAAGATGGAATCTCCTTCTACTCTCACATGATATCTTCTCTTCTTCCATATATTAATTGAGGTAGATACTATGTTTTAACTCCGAATCAAACTCCAATAGAAGAATTGGATCTACATAGGTATTATTTAGAATCCACTTTCTTCTTTAATTTGATTTCATCCCCATCTCATGTTCTATTTTTTTGTGATCTCATGCACCCAATTTTACAGCCATTGGACCTTTTATTCAATCTATTATGATCTAATTCAAATATGAAGACAATATTGGATGAGGAGTCATTTCTAACCCTAAGGTTGGAAGTCTTTCTATGGTCCCTCAATGTTGAGTTGTTTTCATAGATTATTTGTTGTGCCACATGATAGATATTATTTTGCATCACATAAAATTGTGTAATGAAATTATAAATTATTATAAAAATATATTTATATACACACAAACCCTTAAAAATGATTAATGGATTCCATCCATAACCATATACACCTCCTTGTGTGTCCCAATATAAATTTCCCCTTTAGTGTGGTTTATTAAATGGGCAAAACATCATCTAAGTGTACATCATGGCCTGTAAATATGTTTGGAAACATTTATATGCAATATAAATGGATTAGAATGCCTTATATGTGCATCGATTAACCTTTATTAAGAAGTTGCATTCCTTGGATAGTTAAAAGAATTTTATCTATGGAATTGAAATGGGTGGAAAGGTTATGCCTCATGTTATATAATTGTAAAATGTGAATTGTTTAATATGTGATTCCCTTAGTTATATTGGGATTGAGATATTTAATGAATTATGAGTGATCCATCAAGGATATTATTACTATTATTATTATTCCTATATTATTGGAGGTGGAATGGTTGATAAAGGACTTGTTAAGCATGTCTTTTCACTCTCCCATACATAGTGTGAAGAGCATGATGTCTCTCACTATTTTTATTCTATTTTGGTGATGGGCCTATCAATCCACATTCCTTTATTTTTGGTGTGGGGAATGTAGTGTCAACCCAACGATCTTGAGTGTTGACCATGATGTATCACATTCATTATGATATTTAAGGAAGGTACCCTTTGTTGGATCTTATGGGCTCATTAGACTAGTTATGGATGCATGAGTTACATCCTAGGTCCAGCTAGCACCCAATTTCCATGTATATTCCTACTTATGTCATCACGTAATTAGTTAATATAGGGGTATAGAATATACAATTATACTTTATATATATTATTACTATATATATGTGTGTGTGTGGTTACTGATCAGACACTTACACCGACCTATGTCAAAGTAGGTATATCCATCCAGGTGTACTATAAGAACATAACCAGATAGTTACATATTTGTTTTGTATTTATTATTATTCATTATACCATTACACTATTATTTCAATGAACAAATGATCGATAAGATCTAGACACCATTTGTAATGTCCTTCTAGGATTTTATCTCACACCCTACATGAAACACCTTTGGTACCTGAGTAGATTAATTATCTGAATGTATAGATAAGGGTATGTGCCCCGCTAAAGATTCGTGATTCACTCTATATATAACATGGAGCATGGGAGAAGATTACTGAACATAACCTTGTGATTCTAGTGATGATTTCTTCTATCATTTTTTATTTTTTATAACATGTTGTTTATGAATGTCCTCTATTTCCCCTTTTGGTATATAATCATGCCATGGAATAATTTTATATGACATCACCATTGGAATTTTCATACTATTACAGTTTCATGAAAATTATGATTTCGTAGATTATCAGAATTTTTCTATTGTTCCATTCTGTTATAACATGATACTTCTATGGCAGGTGTTTCCGACGCTTTCGTCGGGGTACTCGCATCCATCTTCTTGAGTGTGACAGGTGCAGTTTTTGTTTCCCCACATTCCCACTTTCCAAAGGCAGGTAGCATCCGCTCCCTGTTCGGGTACGTCTACTCCATGATCAAAACGGGATGATGGGATGTTTGTTCTTCCTTCTTTGGATTCCTACTCGGAACTCGTCACCTAGTTTGGGTCTCCCTCATAGATTAAGACGTAGTTTTTGTAACTCTTCCTAGTGCCATGTTTTCATGGATGCTGGTTATTTAAACTACTTATGTTAAGACATTCCAAGGGGTCCAGTTAGGTCAGAAACCTTCATTTGGGGGAGTAGACATGTTAAGGCATCACTGGCGTGTCTAGACACTAGGGAACTGGCGTGTCTGTCTTTTGTCCCTTATTATAGGGCTTCTCGAAGGTGTAGAAGCCCAAGGAATCCCACATCGAATGTGGGGAATCCAATGCCATAAGAATGTATCTGAGGTATTCCTCAGCTTCCCATGTTTATCATAGGGTATGCCACAAGTTTAACGGCCAGAGGAGATGGATTAGATTGATCTAGATACTAGCTAGACTGGATCAGATTAAAGAATCCCCTTTAGGGAACACCAATATTGGGGCCAGCATGTGGGCGACTTCCTCAATGTTGTGGAGGGTAATGGGGTGGCATGATCTCACAGGGATATGGGGGCCCAGGTAATAATCAGGATGGACGATGGTTTTGGTCTTGAGTCTCGAAGAGACTTCCTATGTATCCCCGTAGTAGGGAATTAAAGTCTGCATAGTTCAGGTAAAAAGAGAGCTTGGCACGCTAGCACAGAGGTAGTCTGGGCCAATGATTGTTTGGCTTGAACCTCATGGAGGCTTCCTACAAACCATGCCATGACATTAATAAAATTCCACGTAGTTTGGGAATGGATGTGTGGGGATTACACTATATTCTACCCAGGTGTTGGTGAGATGACATGAGGGAGGTCGGAACGACCAGGTGGTGGGCTTAAACCTCATGGAGGCTTCCTACACACCATACCTTGACATGGATCAAAGTCCTCATAGTTCCGAAGTTTTAAGTGTTGAAGAAATAATGTGAATAAGGACCTTGGTTCAGGTGGATCATGGGCTTGAACCTCAGGGAGGCTTCCAACGTACCATACCTTGACATGGATAAAAGTCCATGTAGTTTAGGAAGGGTTTCGTCAGCGAACCGATCTGAAGGTGAACACGGGGGGTCCATTGGTGGTCGGATTGAACCTCGTGAGGCTTCCTACATACCATGCCTTGACATGGATCAAATTCATCAAAGCTTGGGAGTTGGTAGTGTCGAGGAACCGATGTGAATAAGGACCATGGTCCAGGTGGATGTTGGGCTTGAACCTCAGGGAGGATTCCTACATACCATGCCTTGACATGGATCAATGTCCTCATAGTTTGGTATGTGTTAGTGTTGGAGAACTAACTTGAATAAGGACCTTAGTCCAGGGATGATGGTGGCCTTGAACCTCAGGGAAGCTTCCTACGTAACATGCCTTGACATGGATCAAAGGCCACATAGTTCAGGAATGATTTCATCAGCGAACCGACATGAAGGTAAACCCGGGGGGTCCACTGGTGGTGGGATTTAACCTTGTGTGGATTCTTATGTACCATGCCTCAACATGGATCAAATTCCCCTTAGTTCGGGTGGGTCACAACAGCTAACCGCTGGATCAGAATTCTATTTAATGTCATGCAGGATGGGGATGGTGTCATGGTTGATGTTTACTCTAAGCCCACATGAGTCGTGCTCGGTGTGAGAAACAAGAGACCACAAAGATCTGATGACCATGCCACGAAAGGTGCTTCCATGGGAAGTGAAGGGGAGTTGGGCTTACGCTCTATGGCGGCCCATGGTTCTGGGACTTGCTATAGGATGGAGGCATGTGGCAGTAAAGCACAGCAGGATAGGGACTTGGGAATGAATAATGGAGGAGCCTCGTTCCCTATCATGCCCTCTACTGGCCTTGGCACTGAGGAAGTGAGGAGGAGTAGGGGTGCTTCCTCCGGTAAGAAAATCTAGGGGATTACATAAATATGGATGCCCTTCATCTATGGAAAAACACTACTCCTGGAAGGAGGATATCATTCCCTATGAAGACCAAGGGGCATGGAGAATGTAAAACATGAGGGAACCCCACATGAGAGGCACATGGCGATTTCAAAGCTTAACATTGTGTGTTGAGGATGAGGGTGCTTGGCAGTTTAACTTCATGCCGCTTGGACGAGGTGTGTTTACTCTTCACCCTAAGGATTTATATTACTAGTACCCTCTACTCCTTCTAGGAGGGAAGGTACCGACAATGTCGTGGTAAGGGGGTGCCACAGAGCGAACCATCAATGTATCCATGTTAGCGTGGCTATGCGAAGAAGCAATAGTCATTAGCATGCCTACACGAACAAGCAATAGGCGAAGCAATGCAATGGGTGGTATCATCTATGGAACATTGAAATCACATCGTGCAAACATGGAGGGTCTCACAGAAAAATGACTTTCCAAGCAGATGGGTCCATAAGCAGGGGCCTTGTGGAGATCAGTTGCTCTGCGTGGTGGAGGGAACATGCGAATGGGTGTGCTTCCCGATGTTGGATGCCTTAGCCTTAGTGTGAGGCGGAGGTTCAAATGGGAGGTGCTTCTCAATGTGGAGAGGTATTCGCATAGCACTGCCTCATGGAGAATAGGCACCTCGTGAAGCAATGTGTCGTGAGGCAATGTGCTTCGTGATGTTCAATGACCCTGCCTTGGTATGCAAATCACGTTTACATGAGGGGTGTTTTGTGAATCATAAACACTCCATGATAACCCAGGTCCCCTTGGGGATCCCCTTCCTTCTTGAGAGCCCTTAGGCTTCACGAAAGGAATCCCTCTCGGAAAAAGAGATTAAAACGAGGAAAAGGGGGGGAACTTCACAGAGAAAAAGTACATTGCATGGCTCATGCTTCGCAGAGCAAAGGGTGCTTCGTGATTTGGGAGCTAGGAAGTTGAAATGTCGGATCGTCCATCCATTGGTCTTGGGGGGATCTTGGTATTTATAGGTAGGAGGTACCGTGAAGCAGAGCTTACACGACACGATGAGGTCTTTGGTTGCATCATGGGGGGTTGCTAATGTCAAATTCATTCATAGAGGTGTCCGCCTATTTGCTTCACAGAGGGATGGGGAACATTAAAGGTGTTCACGGAGCATTCTGCCTTCTTACTTTGCAGTGCACTCACGAACATCAAAGGCATTCGCGGAGTGTCATGCCTTCTTGCTTCCTGGTGGGATCGCAAACTTCAAAAGCATTTGTGGGGAATCCTGCCTTCTTGCTTTGCGGCGGGCTCGCGATCATCAAATAAATTTGTGGATCATCCCTCTTTCTTTCTTTGCGGCGGGCATGGTGTTTGGGGGGCTCTGCGAAGGGGCTTCACGAAGCAGTTCGCAGTGCCCCTTATCTTCTTTTTCATCCAACATTTTGGCACCAAAAAATGCCCCACCTCAGACTTGGAGCCATGGATAAATCAAGGGTCGAAGTCTGAGGGTCAATCGCCAAAATCTTCATCCATTCGCAGAGATGGATCGCGAAGAAGGCTCGTGAGGCGGACAGCCGATGCGAAGGCCGAGTGCGCCATAAAGCTCGGCACGATCCAGATGTTCCGCGAAGCTCCAAAGGCCGCTGCCTATAAATAGGGGAGGCTGAACTATATTTTTTTCCTTTCCCTTCTATGCGAATATGTCCTTTTGTGCTCTCGATTCATGAGGCTCCGCGTACTCCACGATTACTCTCCGTGAATCAGGCTTCACGGCGAACTGCGAGACTTTGACTCCATGACAACGCTATATGAGCATGTGCTTGTGGGCTGAGGCCAGGCTCCACAATTTGGCTTGGAGAACGAGCTCCATGAACAGGCTTCGCGACCCAAGATGAAAATTGTTCGAATATTAAAACCAAATGGCCCATTAAAAAGCTGTCCAGGGGGGTCTTGGAGACGTAAAAGAGGATGAGGGACTGAATAAAGGGAACACAAAGCGTGGAATGTGGAATGACATGTTGTTTGAATTGAGTCCAACACTCTTGAAATCACATCACCGTGGTTGAAACAAATTATGTGGAAATATCGGTCTGATCATAGATCATTCCTTCTAACAGATAGGGCTTCTTTGTCAAGGGAGTCGTCGCTTCCCAATGTCATCTTGGGGCATCCCGAACTTCTTCAGGGCAGAGTCACAGTTATACGGTTCCCCACAAGGGGTCAGGCCAATGGGATGGAAATGAGGAAGAATAGGATTTATGATTCATATGGTTAGACCCTGGCCGAAATACTGGGGTTTCTCTATGTATCCCATAAGGATGGGAATCAAGCAATACGTAATTCTAGAAGTACGGTTTAACATCTTGCTGGACGATGAGAAGCCCGATTACGCCGGTGCACATCCTACCAAAACTACTAAGCGCATGTGAGGCATGCTCAATGTGGGACACAAGAAGTAATGGGGGACATTCCCGACATAGGAAGGAATATGTTAGGGCGAAGGGATACTCGGTGAATACCGACCCAATCATGTTAACATGTCTATTTAGCACACCTATATGCGTGAATAGATAAAGATGAGTATGTCGGAATTCCACTTGAACACGAAGTAGTGGAAATGTGTGAATCACGATGCTCAAAATTTGGATCACAATGATGGCAGCTTGATGACGGAGGATAACTATTGACCGTGGAAAAAACACTGTATCCATATCATGCTAGACTGGAATGGGTACAGACAAATGAGGGTCGACCGTTGACCATGTTTGAAATAGAGGACCTGTAACAAATGTCATCCAAGATCCTTAGGGACCTTTGCCCGAAACGATAGGAGAGCCCTTAGTCCCAACATCCATGGAGATCCCTTAATCCTAGCATCCATGTCTTCCGAGGGTCCTTTTGTATGTGCAAGAGGATGAGGATCCAAATAGCAAGCCCACAAAGCTTGGACAAGGAATGAAAGAAATGTCTCCATGAAAAATCCACACATCGTACTCTTTGTCAAAACACATCTGAATACGACGAAGAGAAATATTATATAGAGGGAGTTGAGTCTCTTCCCATAGGGAGATCTTATTTTAGGTTCGTATAATTCATACCATGAATGAGAGGAAATGCGGGAGAGTCATGTTGAGTAATTACAAAAACCAGACATGAATGGGAACCGGGGGTCCCGACCACCGCCTATTCCTTAGGAGAGGTTTTAGGTCAAGGGACTGAAAACGAGAGTTGAGTTGGGCCTGAGGAGAAGTGAAAAGGTGTTCCTACGTAACCCATGAGGATGAGGATCAAGATGCACATATTTCTTGTAGAGGGGCATGGTGAGGTTCTAGTTCCAGGGGTAAAAGGGGTGTGCGGGCGTGGCCCATGCACCAAAAGAAGTGGTATTTGATAAATCTTGTTTGTCCTTTAAGGTGAGTGATTTTTTTGTGAAGCAACAATCCTAGGGTAGCAGTCCCTGGCGTCGCCCCAAGAGTCAAGCCATAGTAGGCATTGAAAAATGGTTTGGTAAATAACTGATACCCAACGTGGTGTCCTCTACGATGAGTTCATCACAATGCAGTGTCATTTTTCGTCGTGCGGCCAGGATGATAATGTCATAGTTTAAGGTCATGTGATAGGACCAAGCATGCATTTTAATGCCATGTAGTGCAGACGTAGAAGTGATAATTCTACGGGGGGAATGTGTATGGGGCAATAAAACATAACTGACGTGAATGAGGACATGATCCCACATCACATCGTATGAAATTCCGAGAGGAGAACCTTGGGCCAAGGGGGACAGATAAGTGTGAGAGTGAATGGGGCCAGAGAAACTACTTCCCAACTATGATGGGCTTGAAAACGAGACATCTGAGTTGTCCTATGTATCCCATAAGGATGGGAATCAAGACACACGTAGTTCTTGAGGGTTCCTTTTAATGTCGTGCACGACAACATACCATTTAATGTCATGCTGGACAGGATATAGGAGGGCTAATTTTGAGAATGGGGTGCGCGTGGTGCATTTATTGCAAACCTGACATGAGTGAGGAGGTACTCCCATACCACCCCACAGGGTCCCGTAGTCAAGGTCAAGAAGGCGGGACAAAAAATAAAAATTTGAAAAACTTATTCTGGACCCAAATATGACAGGTCTGTCCGTTCCTACGTATCCCATGAGGATGGAAATAAAGTTGTACATAGTTCTAGGGAGACCATAGTTTAGGGTCTTAGAGCTCGGACCATGGAAGGATGGAATCCTTCCAAGTAACCGTAGACCCCAACTCGATCCCGAAGCCCACGTGAGTCAAACTCAGTGTGGGAAACAATGGAGGAATATCTTTATTGAAATACCTAGAATGCCCATAAATGGGGAATCGGTGCGGAGCCCCAAATGACGCCCTTACCGTGGCCTTGTTCTCTAAACATGCAGATGCGCACTAAAGAATAGTATCAAGAGTGTTGGAATTTTACTTAGACATGATGAGGTGGAGAATTATGTGAATCATGTAACTGAAATTTTGGGCTTAATGGGGTTGGCGTGGCGATAGAAGATATCTCTTGACCATGGCGGAAATGCAGTTTCCATATCACGTAAGCCTGAAATTGGAACAACAAATGAGCATCGACCATTGACCATATTCGCAACATGGGATTTGTATAAATTTTTTCTCTGTGACCCTCAGGGTCCTTGGCCCATAATGGTGGGAGAGACCTTAGGCCTATCATCCATTCCACTCTGGGGGGTCCCTTCGGGTGTGAAAGGTGATGTAAGCCCTAATGAAGGGGAACACAAATCCTAAAAAGCATGTGGAAACATGTCCGAGTAGAGTCCAACATTCCAGGTACTAAACCGAAGTACCCTTAGGCTCATTGTTGAACCATCGAAGAGGGTCGATGGAGGCGTCCATGAAGGAGATGGTAGACCAATGGGCCAAGGTGAAATGAAGATTTTTGGTAGATTGGGATGGACCTGAAGTCTAGACATTCGAGTGGTCCTTCATATCCCATAAAGATGGGAATCAAGACACAAATAGTTCGTGAAGTTACGCATATATGGGTAGGAAACCCAGAAAAAGGGGTGTATGGCACCATGAGTAACCCGATGTAAATGAATACATGATCCTGTATCACACCGCAAAACCCGCAAGAATTTGGGCTAGGGGCCTGAAAAGGGGGCCAGGGGGCCCATGGAAAGACTCTAGAGTTTGGGTTGGTCCAACATGAAAATTGTCTGGGCAGTCCTACATATCCCATAAGGATGGGAATCAAGCCACACGTGGTTCTTGAGGACATCTGTGTGTAGGACACCGTATTGAAAAGGGCGTGGGTGTACGACACGATGAATAACCCGATGTGAATGGAGACATAATCCTGCATCAAAATGTATGCTCTAGGTATGAAATTGGTCCAGGGGACCAAAAAAGGCTGAGGCACTTGAGGCTGGGCCTCAGTCAGGAAGGCCTGACCAGCTTGCAGTTTAATGTCTTTCAATGAGGATGAGGGTTGGGGAATGTCTCGTCCGGGGATGTGTACGGCATGGTGAGCAACCCGACGTGAATGAGGACATAATCCCACTCCACACCGTACAATCCTAGAAGTGAGAACCTAGGCTGGATGGAAGCTCATACTCCCTCTTGTACGAGTACTGCCTCATCACAGCTCCTAAGACCAAGTTAGAGGTGCTCGGTGTGGGAAGCATAGAGCCGGTCTTGGCTTTCTCCATCCAATATGGCCTGATAGCTGGCATCGCCCGAAGGTAGTCCATCGCTTATATACATTAGGGCAGAATGAACCACCACACTCAAATTTTGGGACATATTGGGGTGGTCCTAACGATCCTGGATGACTGTTGGCCACTATTGAAACACAGTGTCCCTATAGTGACCTGAAATGGGAGCAACAAATAAGCATCAACCACTGACCATATTCGCAACACGGGACTTGTATCAATTTGTTTTTCGACACCCTTGAGGTCATTGGCCTGAAGTGGTAAAAGAGCCCTTAGGCCTAGTATCCACACCATTCATGGCCCCTTCCGAACAAGGAAGGTGATGGAATCCAAGTCAAAGAGTGGGTGAATCATAGTTATACCCATCTATGAAAGAGGTAAACATATCCAGGGAGTGGGACGTATGGCCAGATCGAGGCTAGCTTGATGTGAATTGGGGAAAAAGTATACACCCCTCCATATATCTTGACTTGAGGGGAATATTTTTGCATTTGGGCTTGTCCAATAGAAAAAATGTATGGGTGTTCTTATGTATCCCATGAAGATGGTAATCAAGCCATACATAGTTCTTAAAGGCCATGTAGTTTAACGTCATGAGGTGAAGATGTGGGAGGATAGAAGAATGGGATCAGGCACTTGATGCGACTGTTATAATCCTTGTATGAGTGGGGATAAGGAATCCTACTCCATATCATGCAAGGATCCTCCGAGGAAGCTATACCTGAGGGGAATAGTCAAAGAGAAGAGCTTGAGGATGGGCTCAAGACGAGGTGTCTGAGCATTCCTGCGTATCCTATGAGTATGAGAATCAAGCCCCCCATAGTTCCCAAAATGCAGTTTAATGTCATGCAGGACGATGCCCAGTTTAATGTCCTATAGGACTGGACAATTTAAGGTCATGCGGGACCGTCGTGCAATTTAGGGTCATGCGGGACCATTGTGCAGTTTAGGGTCATGTGGGACCATCCAGTTTAAGGTCATGCAGGACCATGAGGCTTAGCCAATGTATTGATTAAGGAAGATTGTGTTGGTGGGAGGAGTTATGCGCTCACCATCCATGGTCACTAGGGTGTATGCTCCATTGGTATAAACCTTGTGAATGATGTAAGGTCCTTAACATTTGGGATCCAACATGGTTGGATTCCTGCCGGGAATCATTGGAATCATGGGGGACAATACCATATCACCTTGTAAGATGGAGCGAAGGTGAACTTTCTTGTTGAAGGCCCTGGCGATCTTGTTCTGGTGACTCTCCAGATTATGCAAGGCATGAAGCCTATTCTCTTCAAGTGAATAAAATTCAACTAGATGGATTTCGGCTACATTATCTAGCATCTTTCGTTCATAGACTACTGTGCATAACGAAGGCAGCTAGATCTCGATAGGCAGGGCGGCCTCAGATCTGTACACTAGTGAATATAGGGTTACCTGGCTGGAATTGAGAGACTTCCTCTGCTAGGCCTAGAGGGTGTTGGGGAACATGTTCGGCCAACTCTTATTGTTCTGACCAACCATTTTCTGCAAAATGTTAGAGAGTGTATTTTTGAATTCCTCGATTTGTCCATTTTCCTGCGCATGATAGCGGGGGCGGTGGTTAGAACGGATATTGTACATGGCATACAATTTCTTCAACTCAACTTCTCGGAAGTTTGTGCCGTTATCAGTGAGAAATTTTTGAGGGACTCCAAATCAGTAGATGATGTTGGAGCTGAAAAAATTGTCAATATATAGAGCCTTGACTTCATTTAGTGGAACAACCTCTGGCCACTTGGAGAAGAAATCCGTAGAGGTTAGGATGAACTGGTACTGGCGAACTGTCACCAGTGGATATGGTCCCATGATATCGAGTCCCCACACCGCAAAGGGAAAAGAGTTCTTGGAAGTGTTAAGGGGCTCTAGTGGCCGATGTACGAAGTTGGCATAAACATGACATGCATGACACTTTTTAACAAACTTGATGTAGTTTTGGATCATGGAGAGCCAAAAATACCCTAATCTCTACATCTTGTGAGAGAGTTACGGCCTAGCCTGGTGGGCACTGCAAGAATTGACATGAACCACCTGCATGACCTGTGGAATCTTGACTCCTTGAATGAAACGGAGGAGAATACCATCAAACCTGCACTTATAGAAGATCCTCTCAAGACTGGGATCGTCATGGAGGGTAATCTATAACGTGCGGCATCAGATTCACTCGCACTCGACCCGATCGGCTGGGAGGTAACCATTTTGGAGGTACTCGACAAAAGGGGACCTCTAGTCAAGAATCACTTCAACGACTACATTATGGGGACCTGGGGGTCCTACCGTGGAGGCGCTTGTGGTCAGGTGACCTACCAGTGGTCTATCGCCATTATCTGGAGAGATTGAAGAAACCACCCTCTGATGTGCCACGTGGATAATTTGTTCATCCTTCTTGGGCTCTGTAAGTGACGTGGCCAGGCCAGCCAGGGCATCAGCATGACCATTCTGAGATCGGGGGACATGAGCCACTTCCAGACGATAAGAGAACTAGGCCATTATTTGGAGAGTGCGCTCCAATAATGATACAACTTCTGGCTTCCTGACAACATAGTCATTGTTGACCTACTTAATGACTAGCTCGGAGTCCCCTTTCACATAAAAATGTGGCATGTTGATCTTGAGGGCTATCTCGAGGTTGGTAATGAGGTCCTAATACTCTGCCTCATTCTTGGTGCAGCCTTCTGACAGCAGGAACGAGTACGGTTGAATGACATGTGTCGGGGTAAGGAAGACAATACCCAGGCATACCCTATTGAGATTGGGATCATTTATCCTTCGACCATTGGGGATTCGGGCAGCACCATCAAAATGCATCTTCCAACACGGTGTGGATTGATCCACCGAGAGGATTACCTTATCGGGTAAATCGAGGTCCAGGGATTGGTCGGCAGGAGCGGGATGGGAAGTAAGGAAGTATTCCAATGCTTGTCTATTAATGGCCTTATAGGGAACAAACATTATGTCAAACTGCTAGAGAATCACTTCCCACATAGCTAGGCAGCCTGTCAACATGGAGTGGTTAAGGATGTACTTTAGCGGATCTACCCTTGATACCAGCTGTACCTCGTGGTGATGTAGGTAATGTCGCAGCTTCAGTACTGCGAATACCATTGTGAGGTAGCTCTTTTCTATGGGAGAGTATCTAGTCTCCTAATCCATGAGAATGTGGCTAAGGTAGTAGAGACTATTCTCCATCCCCTCATTATTCTTCTGGGTGAGAAGGGCGCCGAGGGATCATTCAAGGGCGGTCACATAAAAGACTAGCGGCTTTCCTACGATGGGTGACATCAAGACTAGAGGCTGAAGTTGATATCTCTTGACTTCCTTGAATGCAGTCTGGAACTCTTCATCCCATTCATAGGTGATGCCCTACTTCATGAGTCGAGAAAAGGGATTACACTTGTCGGCCAGGTTCGCGATGAATCGGCGAATGTAGGCTAAGTGTCCTTGAAATCCTTAAAGCTCCCAAATATTTCTTGAGGGGGGACATCTGGATGATGTCCTTGATCTTCTCTAGGTCAATTTCTATGCCCCGGTATCTAACGACAAAGCCAAGAAACTTTCCAGAGGTGACCCTGAAGGCACATTTAAGAGGGTTCATATTCAGTTGGTGGGAATAGAGGAAACCAAATACTTTATCAAGGTCCTTGAGATGGTCCGAGAGCTGGCAAGATTTGACCACCAGATCATCAACATAGAATTCCACCAATGTTTTGAGAATCGGCTTGAATATGTGGTGCATGGCCCACTGATAGGTGGAACCTATATTCATCAGGCCAAAGGGCATAACCTGGTAAGATAAATAACCATGGGGGCCTTTAAAGTGGTGGAACCCTCATCTTCGGGGGCCATCCGGATTTGGTTGTACTCAAAATACCAATCCATGAAGGAGAGGGCTTGGAACCCGGCCATAGCATCAATCAAAAATTCTATCACTGGAAGGGGAAAAACATCCTTCAGACACTGGCGGTTGAAAATGCGGAAGTCGATATAGACTCTGATCTACCTATTCTTCTTCTTTACTAGCACAATGTTGGATGGCCCCTTGGGGTACTAAAACCCCTTGATAAAGTTGTCTCTAATGAGCTTTTCAACCTTGGCCTCAACCATGGCACCGTGAGAAGGGTGCATCTTTTTGGGAGGCTGGTTGATCCCGTGATGATTTAGCGGGAGACCGAGGCGGTGGACAACCACATGAGGATCTAGTCCTGGGATCTCGTCATAACTCTAGGCAAACATATCACAATGCTGCTTAACGATGTTCATGTACCACTGCTGCTCCTCAAGGGACATGGCGGCATTGATCAATGTGGGTCTCAGATCTTCCTCGCTACCAAGGTTCAATTGTACCATTTCATCGACCGTGGTAGATACGCCTTCTTCAAAGGTATAGGGAGAATCCTCTAGACCCTATTCTCCACTTATGGAAGGATCTTCCACGAGGTACATTGATTATAAGCTCCCAGACCCCGATGGGAGGCCAGTGCCGGCTTGAGAAGCAGTGGTCAGCATATTGTGAGATTCACATGCTGCTAACACCATGGCGATGAAGGCAGTTGATCTGATCTCATTTGGTCTTTGTCCCATAAGGCCATGCTTGATAACATCAAAGAAGTAGTGGTGCGTCAGCTTCACCCGGTTAGTTCCATCCCGGTGAAACAGACACGTATAACATACTGCCGTTTCCATGAGTCAAACATCCTGATACCGTACGGGGGTAGGAGGTTCCGGGATCACCTGAGCTTGGTTTTTGTAGGAGTATGAGGTGATTTCTCGACATTTATTGGACTTGGGAATATTCCTTCCTCTTGTACCCGAAACAAAAAAGAATTTCCCAATTTCGGGGGTCGTGGCCTCCAACCGATGGATCAGAAACATTTAGGGGTCATCCAGACCTAACCAGGGATCACTTGTGACTGTGGCATGCTCAATCTTACTTGCTAAAATCTGGTTTTACTTTCTCTTATAATAGTCAGCGTCTAGATAGTGTGCTTACCATGGCGAAAAAGGAGATGCATCTCCTTAGAGCACGCCTACTCGACCATTGAGGGAGTATTTGAGGCTTAGTGGTACGATTAAGGGACCACTGCATGCAGGGAGAGCCATGGCCTTCCTATCAATGTGTTGTACGCAGTGTCCTGGGAGACAACCATGAATTCGGTACTGGCATCTAGGCAACTGAACTGGGTCTTCAAATGGATCTTTCCGACTGAGGTCTTCTCAGTTATGTCGTATCCATGGATTCTTAGGTCATAGAGAGTTAAATCATCCTCAGACAACCCCAGCTTCCATTGTGTCCGTGTCGGGATTAGGTTAATCCTAGAACCTGTGTCAACAATATAGTGGAAGACATAAAGGTCATTGAACTAGATAGTGATGTACAATGGGTGAATTTGACTTTATATGGGAGGCTCTTCGTCTTCACTAGGGAACAAGATAACTTCCGGACATTCGGCGTTCTCAATTGCCTCAGCGTGGAAGTCTTCTACAGCTGCTACCTCCGTCTCAAACTGGATGGGGCTCCTTAGAGCCTCAGCGAGCACTTCACGCATGTCTGATGATAGGAAAATATCCTCAAGGATAGAAAGCCTTGCTGGGATTTTGGAAAGGTGCTTGAGGACATCATACATTCGTACCAAGTGCAAACTTCTACTTACAGGAGGTGAATCTATGATTAGAGGCATGGCGGGCCCTGCTAGTTGGAATGGTGACTAGCTAGTTCTAGGTATGTCCCGTTGCTCAGTAATAGAGGCCTAAAGAGTAGTTGTCGGATGAGGACCAGACAACTGAAATTGGCCTGTAGCAGGGCGAGACTGGCCGAAGTACGGACAAGGTAGCTCTTCCTGATCCAGTAGCACAAATGACGATGGAGGTCGACCTAAGGACACCGGAATGAGGCGGTTGCGCCTGCTGAGCTCTGCCCTAGAACTGTTATCTTGTCTCACTGGTGTGCATGGCCTGGCTGAAATTGATAGGTGACGTGCCTTGACGACCCATATGGTCGCATCTCCGCAGACGTTGGTGACATCTAGGGACATTGTGGAGGTTCACCTGGAATTTCCCCTCATCGGCAGTCGTATAGGGATTTACCAAACCCACGGTATTAACCGAAGTGTACATCTGACTGTCACTTGACGAATCATCCACCACTGGGTGGATTATGGGAGGGATCCCCATTTCGGGTGGGGCATGAAGTCACTGAGAGTGTGAAATTATGATGGCATTGGTGGAGCGCTTTGATTCTTCTTGCGCTGCTGATTCTTGATTTTCGGAGAAGATGTCGGCTGAGATGATTATGCATAGGAGCTGGCCGCAGCTTATGAAGGCTCCGGCTGATTCAGGCGTGCCTAAATAATACCATGGGTGTGAGTGACTAATTTACGATCCATACAGTCATCGTACTTCTGGGATTCGTTGCTGGGAATCTTTTTCCACTCACCTCCGTCCACGCTACCACTTACTAACCTCACAAAGACATCCTCCACTTGTGTTGGGGCCGGGATCATCCTTACTATGTTGTTATAGAACGGGTCTTAGAGACAGTCTTTAAACACATAGCACTTCTTGAGGGTCTGCCCCAGGATCTGATGATTGGGGTAGTAGTTGGGGTGATCGGTGAGATTTTCCTCTGCCTACCTTCTACACTCAGGTAATTGTACAATCCCCTTCTCTACGGAAATATGGAAGTATCTAGGGACCTGATTCTCACTGAACGAGTAAGTCTGGTGTCTTATTTCTGGATGGGGGGATCTGGGAGCCTGGCTCTAATGAGGGGCTGAAGGAGCCTACCTAGGAGGCGGAGGGTGATTATCCCGCCTCAGCGGCGGTGGTGCATTGCGCTGGGCAACCATCCGATTTTGAGATGGTTGCTGCTGGGTGGGAGGTTGTGCCTGTGGTGGAGGTGCTTTGTGAGTTTGTGGAGCCGGTGCTACTGGTAGAAATTCTATCTACCTGGGGGCTTCTTTTTGGGCCACCACAGCAGGCTCGGCTCTAACATCCCTCCTTGCTGGGATTACAGGGGGCATCGGACATGCCTGACTAGCCTTTTGCAGAGCTTCCTCGAGGCATTGGGCCTTATCTAAGAAGTCTCAGAACCCTCGGGGGTAGTTCTGAGTTATCAAGGAAGGAACCAGTTCTGTTTTGACACTCCCTACGCACATCGTCATTAATTTCTCATGAGTTAGTGGCATGTAGAGGGAGTATGTGAGCCCCTTCCACTGGGCGACAAAGTCCACGACTCTCTTTTCAAGCTTTGGTTTACACGTGAAGAGGTCTGCAATGCTGGTCTTCCACATGGTGGAGCTGAACTAGTACAGGAATATCCAATGAAGATCCTCCCAGCCAGTCACCGATCCAATGGGGAGCTAGTTGTAGCCGAAAAACACAGGGCCTTCCAATGTCTGCACAAAAAAACGGAGCTTAGCGGCTTCCTGCTTTGCTGGAGTCCCCAACATGGGGCCAAAACATGATGAAAAATGGACCTGGTGCTGCAGAGGATCCCCTATCCCATTAAAGGGTGAGAATGTGGGATTCTCAAAACTCGGGGGGTGCATGCATATCGTCTACCCATGCTGGATATGGCTTGTCATCTATTGGGACTGCCACCCGTCGTATTTCCAACCCCTAGAGGCGGGCGATGAGTACCGCCATTGGATCATTCAGTCGGGGGTCCCTGTCATGATGGGGATCCCTAACCACGAGTGAATTGATGGTCTCTTCAACATGGTATACGGGTTCAACGGCTCGTGGAGCGACTGGCAGAGCGGCTTGCGGGGCAGCTGGGGGTACGTGTCCTGGATTCCTTGGGTTTTTGCACCGTTCGGGTGGTTTTGTGGAGATGTATCATGCCCTATTGTCATGGGTTACGTCTTCAAACCTGTACATGGGAGCGGTATGATTAGGGTTTCCCATAGGTGCCTCACCGGGGGGAAATTGTTCCTGCCCCTACTGCCCTATCCTAGGATCACCATAGTTGGGCCGTCGATCTACAGCACATTCAGCCATGAGTTCTTCAACCAACCTCTTCTGATCAACAAGTTGCTGGCGCAACCCGGCCTTCTCGGGGTCTTCGGCCATCTTCTGCACTAAGGTAGATGGGTCGAAGTTCTTGACAGCTCCAACATGCTCTTTACCCTTACCGACATTCCGGCTGAGTACCAATGTCTTGGTGGGCGTAGGGAGACATAAGAGGTTCCTATGTAAATGATTAATCTGTCTCGGTGGGTCTAACAGTGGTGGCACACCCTAACAGGGTAAGTCTCCATCGAGAAACATCAGCTCGTCCTCCTTGTCCACGACGTAGACCATGTGGACTGTGACCCTTCCCGGGGGAATGTCCTCAATATCGCATATCATGTTGGGATTTCGTCGAATAGGTATGAAAAGGAGGCCATCATACTTCCCCTAGCCACTGACTTGCACGTTGGGGGTAGCCTCCCTAATGATTTTGTGGAGTACATTGAAACTCTGAACACATCTTTGTTGGAGGGTCCTCTAGCGACCTGGTGACTCAAGGCACTGGGCCACAAGGAGTGCGGCCAAATCGACCAGAAGACATTGCTCGCTGATTTTCTCAACATGAACGTGGCTCTTAGGGTACACCAGCTGATGATAACGAAGACAGAAGTGTGTATCCTATAGGGTTTGATGGAAGCACTCAACTTCCTCTGGAGTGTGGGATTATGGTGCATAGATGTTTGGTTCTTCCACTGACCAAAACTTCTACAGGAAGTGATCCACCGCAAGAATGTCCCATAAGATCATGGGATCAAATTCAGGGTCTGGAGTTGTTTTTTCCAACTCTTCAAACGGAGGTGACTGAGGAACCAGTAGCGGTACTGAGGTGCACTGCTAGATAGTATATTGGGCGGCAGAGAATACGTAGAACGAGCTGATTGGCTTCTGAATTCTGAGCCACCCTCTGAGGAGTGTGGTGACCTTGCTATAATGTCACAAAACGATGGGCTGGCAGCTATAGTTTCCGGTGCAGGGATTGCAGTTTCTGGTGTTGTGTCACACCAATGCTTAGCTTCCATCGGTCCCCAAAATAGCTCTCCATGATCTCTGGTCGAGGTAGGGGTTCTTCTAGTTAAGATGGTGGTGACTGCATGGTCAGAACATGTGGGATTCCCAAAATTTCCTCCCCTTAGATGTACCTGCGAAGAGAGGCTAGAATCTGGTGGACTTCACACTCCGGAAGGAGGAGACTGATACGCATTGTTCCTGCCACGGTCCTTGACAAAGAGGACCGAGGGGAAGGTTCCACCACTGAGTCATACTTTGCTTCAGCATATGAGAAATAAGCCGGTTTGATCTTAGTCTGAAGCCTTTTGTTGTTTTTCTTACCGCATCGAAGACCCGCCTTCCTTCCTCAGAATGGCTATTCGGGGAGGGGAATGTTCCCGGCACGAGGAGGTCCTTCAGCCATACTAGTGTTGGGGAGAGGATTACATCTGCCTTAGAGAGTCGGGGTGTGAGGATCACTGGGGAAGATGTCAAAAGGGACACGGGGAGGATCTCTGTGCTGGGTGCTGGTGCAGGTAGGACCTTCGATGGAACTAACGGGAGCAGGAGCAGGACCTCCATGTCTGGTTCACTTGGTGACGCTAGTGTGATGATGGTCCCTGCACTGATCGAACCGAACATGGGTAGGACCTCCGTGATGGGTTTTGGTGGAGTGAAGTTGATCTCCACCCCTCTGGTTACTAGGTCGAGCAGGACCTCCGTTGGCTACTATGAGGATGTGAGGAAGGTCCTCACATCTTAGAGTGACTAGATGTGGAACGTCCTCACCCTTATGATATGTGGTAGGAGGGATGGCTCTGTACCATGTGAAATGATCACGGGAGAGGCTCCCATATGGGGTGTTGCTACCATAGGGAAGACCCTCATTCGGGTCGATGCTGGCATGGGGGATACCTCCGTTCCAGACCTGGAAGCGGGAAGGGCCCGCATCCTCCATGGTAGTTGCACGGGGAGGGCCCCTGTATTGGGTGGAATTGCTGCGGGTTAGTCCGCAGTGTCCGCTGCATGTGCCTACAACCAGGAGAGTCGACCTTGCCTGCTTGTGGGGTAGTTGGGGCCTCGATCCAGGTCAGGTGTATAGATTCCCTTATTTTTCATATGCAAGGGTTAATGATGCATGTCGGTGGTGGCTCGGGCCATAGTACTCGATGACTTTGACGCCCCTTGATGGGTGTACTCCTCAACCTATGCCCTCCTCTGGTGTTAGGTTAGTCGGGCCGGTACCGGTGGTACAGGTAGGTAGTGTACATGCTCTTCATCTCAGAGAACTGGATGGCAGCGCTGGCATGGCCTAGTGGGGGCCCTATCCAGGAACCCCTGTGACAGAACTCTGACCAGGCTGGCCCGAACATCCCCTACCTCATCGGTGTAGGACATGGAATCATTGAGGAATTCCGGGGAGAGGCCCCTGAAACGATTGAAGGTTGGATTGGGGAGCAGCCGCTCCCTGCATGGCCCTCAGGGGCGGCGTTGGCGGTGAGGCGCAGATGCCTCTAAATCCAGGCGGGCCATGTCCCTCATAGGTATGACCCCCTCCTCCTCGTACCTACATACAAGCTCATTGATTACCCTTCGTTGGATAATTTCTGATGGGGAGAGGGGTCATGGACGCCGAGTAGTCACAGCCGTCGAGGCCTTCGTAGAAGAGGAAGAACCACACAGGGTAGTCGCATCGATATTTCCTCTACCCCTGCGTTGGTGGGAAGTAGGTGATCGGGTTTCAGATGTAGCAACTGGGTTCCTGATAGCAGAGAGATCAGCTCATTAGTACTGGAAGAAGAAGGAATTAATGCCCAGTTCCCTAGATCCATTCTGTCTTCCATGACCTTTAAGAGGGATCCATGCTGACAACGTCACAGATCAAGATGCTCAACATTTTGAATGCCCCAACCTCTGGGGAGTTTCATGCCTGGTCTGCTATTTTCTTGGCGGGGCCCAGCGCTGAATACCTGGATCCGGTGACATGTCACTCTATTGATGTCTCGAGTTCTACTAATCTATGCATTAAGTATAATAACATCACTTCGGGTTCACCATTTATGTTTCCAACGCTTTCGCTGGGGCGCGTGCATCTTTCTGCCTGAGTGTGACAGGCGCGGCTTTTGTTGCCCCGCATTACCACTATCCAAAGGCAGATGGAATCCACTCCATGTTCGGGTACATCTACTCCTTGATCGAAATAGCGTGATGGGATGTCAGTTATTCCTTTCATGGATTCCTCCTCAGAACTCATCACCTAGTCCGGGTCTCCCTCATAGATTAAGACGTAGTTCGTGAAACTCTTCCCAGTGCCTTGTTTTCATGGATGAAAGTTAATTACACTGCTTCTGTTAGGATATTTCAAGCGGTCCGGTCAGGGCAGCAACCTTCAGTTGGGGGAGTAGTCATGTTGAGGCCACACTGGTATGTCTGGATGTAGGGGAATTGGTGTGTCCGTCTTCTGTTCCTTATTATAGGGATTCTCGAAGGCACAGAAGCCTGAGGCATCCCACATCGAATGTGGGGAATACTATTCCATAGTCATGTATCTAGGTTTTTATTCATCTTACTATGTTTAACACAGGGTATGCCACATGTTTAACATCTAGAGGATATAGATCAGACTGATCATGATACTAGTTAGAGTGGATCATATGGAAGAAACCCCTTTCAGGAACACCGATATTGGGGCCAGCATGTGGGTGTCTTCCCGAATGCTGTGGAGGGGAATGAGGTGGCATGATCTCACCGGGATATGGCGGCCCAGGTAAGAATTAGGATAAATGATGGTTTTGGTCTTGAGACTCGAAGAGACTTTCTACGTATCCCTGTAGCTGGGAATCAAATTCTGCGTAGTTCGAGTAAAAAGGGGGCTTGGAACGCCGGCATGGAGGCAGTCGGGGCCAATGATTTTTGGAAATGAACCTCATGGAGGATTTCTACGTACCATTTCTAGACATGGATCAAAGTCAACGTAGTTCGGGAATGGGTGTGTAGGGATTACACTCTAGGCTGCTCGAGTGTTGGTGAGCCGAAGTGAGGTAGGTCGGAATGACCAGGTGGTGGGATTGAACCTCGTGGAGGATTTATACATACCATGCCTTGATATGGATCAAATTCCATGTAGTTCGGGAGGTGGCAGTGTCAGAGAACCTACATGAATAAGGACCTTGGTCTAGGTGGACGATGGGCTTGAACCTCAGGGAGGCTTCCTATATACCATGCCTTGACATGGATCAAAGTCCTCGTAGTTCAAGAAGGGTTTTGTCAGTGAACCGACAAGAAGGAGAAACCGAGGGTCCACTGCTGGTGGGCATGAACCTTGTGAGGCTTCCTACGTACCATGTCATGACATGGAACAAATTCCTCATAGTTTGGGAGGTGGTAGTTTCGGAGAACTGATGTTAATAAGGACCTTGGTCCAGGTGGATGATGGGCTTGAACCTTAGGGTGGCATCCTACATACCATTACTTGACATGAATCAATTTCCTCATAGTTAGTGAGGTGGCAGTGTCAGAGAACCGACGTGAATAAGGACCTTGGTCCAGGGATGATGGTGGGCTTGAACCTCGGGGAGGATTCCTATGTATAATGCCTTGTCATGGATCAAAGACCACGTAGTTTAGGAAGGGTTTTATCAGCGAACCGACGTGAAGGTGAACTCGGGGGGTCCACTGGTGGTGGGCCTGAACCTTGTGGGGATTCCTACATACCATGCCTTGACATGGATCAAAGTCCCCGTAGTTCGGGAGGGTCAAAATCTCTTATGGATGGATTGGAATGCAGTTTAACATCATGCAGGATGGGGATGGTGTCATGGTCGATGCTTACTCTAAGCCCACGTGAGTCGTGCTCGGTGTGAGAAACAAGAGGCAACAAATTCTTGATGACCACCTCATGAAATGTGTGTCCGTTAGAAGTGAAGAGGAGTGGGGCTTATGATTTGTGGTGGCCCATGGTGCTGGGACATACTACAGGATGGAGGCTCGTGGTGGCAAAGTGCAGCGGGATAGGGACTTGGTACCAAAGAATGGAGGAACCTCACTCCCTATCACACCCTCTATGGGCCTTGGCACTGACGATGTGAGGAGGTGCAGGGGTGAGGCCTCCAGAAAGAAAAGCTAGGGGCTTACACCAAGACATCCTCCCTTCCCCCACAGACAAATGCAACTCCTTGAAGGAGGATATCATCCCCTATGGAGACCAGGGGAATGGATAACATCAAAGGTGAGGGCACCCCACGTGAGAGGCACAAGGAGATGTCACAGTTTAACATCATGTGTTGAGGATGAGGGTGTTTGGCAGTATAACATCCTACAGCTCGGATGAGGTGGGCTTACTCTGCACCCCTAGAACTTAAATAACCAGTACCCTCTGTTCCTTTTGGGAGGGAAGGTACCGGAAATTCCTTGGTAAGTGGGTGTCACGGATCGAACCATCGAGGGGTCCATGTTAGCATGTATATGAGAAGAATCAATAGTCATTACTGTGCCTATGCGAAGAATTATTAGGAGAAGTAACCCAATGGGCGGTATCGTCCAAGGGACATTGAAATCACATCGTGCAAACCTGGAGGGTCTCATGGGAAACATACTTGCCAAGCTAAGGGGTCCATACGCAGGGGCCTTGTGGAGCTCGGTTGCTCTGTGTGGTGGAAGGAACTTGCAAAGGTGTGTACTTCGCGATGTTGGTTGCCTTATCCTTAGCGTGAGGCAGAGGTGAAAATGGGAGGTGCTTCGCGAAGTGGAGAGGCATTCGTGGAGCGCTGCCTCATGGAGCACATGCACTTCACGAAGAAAAGTGTCGTGAAGCAATGTGCATTGATTAGTACAATAACCATGCCTTGGCATGTAGATCACGTGTACATGAGGGGTGTTTCGTGAAGCATAAACGCTCCACGGTGACACAGGTCCCCTTGGGGATCCCCTTCCTTCGCGAAATCCCTTAGGCTTCGCGAAAGGCATCCCTCTCGGAAGAGGGGATTAAAACGAGGAAAGGGGGAGGCACTTCGCAGATCAAAAGTACCTCACATAACTCATGATTTGCAGATCAAAGGGTGCTTTGCGATTTATGAGCTAGGACATTGAAACGTCGGATCGTTCATCCTTTGGGTTCAGGGGAGCCTGGTATTTATAGGTAGGAGGCGCCGTGAATCAGAGCTTACATGGTGCGAAGAGGTCATTGGTTACTTCACCACGGGTTGCGAATGTCAAATGCATTCACAGAGGGGTCATCATCCTTGCTTCGCGTCAGGCTCGCGAACGTCAAAGGCATTTGCGGAACATCCTACCTTCTTGCTTCACAGCGGGCTCGCGAATGTCAAAGGCGTTCACAAAGCATCCCGCCTTATTGCTTCACGGTGGGCTCGCAAACATCATAGGTGTTCACGGAGTGTCCCGCTTTTTTGCATTGTGGTCGGCGCGGTGTTTGGGGGACTCCATGAAGGGGCTTCGTGAGGTAGTCTACGACACCTATTCTCTTATTTCTATTCCAACATTTTGGCCCCAACTGCAGGTTACGAGTCCCATGTTATTACAACACCCCTATTATATATTAAACATTAATATCTGATTTAATACATAATATTACACATAATACAACCCATAAGATTGATAATTATATTGTATTTGGGAATTAGGTAAATTACCTAACAACCTAAATTAGGGAATAAATTATCTTAATTAAAATCTTACTTAACATGATTATGTTATTCCTACATACTTAACAATTCATGGGTTTACCTGGGGACACATATAAAAATGGGGTGATATATAACTCCTTTAAAGAGAATAAAAATATATTAACATGAATAAAGTAATACATATTTGACAATAGTCATATCAATGGGAAATAAAAGGGGTGAGAATCATAAAAAAAATAACGAGGGATGATATAGCATGATAACATAATAGGAATATCGGAAATGTGGAAATAACTTAGAATACTTCATCATAAAAATATGTCTAGTCTAACTGCCATGAAATACTAATGGACAGAGTCCAATAAAGGAATAAATTCTAAACCCTATCACATCAAGATTTCTCATGGGACAATACATTATCCAATGCATTGGATCACTATATAATTCTAGGAACACATGTCATATTAATTTCATTCTCTTGTTTAAGTGTACCAGATATATTAGGCAACTTGGATTCTTTCATCAGCATATTTTATTACATCATAAAAGAGTGTGGAATATATAAATGTAATTCCCCAATCAAGGAATAATAATTTTATAATGTTGAACACCCTTGATAGGAAATATTGTATAGGTATTCAATACACAATTGTTTATCATGGAAAAAATGGATAACTTTTAGCAGCATAACAGCATTACATAAATACTCATAAAATGTTTTGATGTGAATGAAAAGGGAATATAATAAAATTTTAATAAAATGGAATTTAATAGGTACATGTAAAGACATATACCCTTGTTAGTAATTAGAAATTAAAGGCATTTGATAATAATGAAACCTGAATAAAGGAGGGAAGGAATGGATCCCTTAACTTGAGAGTGATATTCTAAATACATGGGAGGATATTATTTAGAGACCAGGGGAACATTTGGAGGATTATAAAGATATTAGATAATATTAGTGATTTGATAAAAGGGTTTTGGGTGAAGATTAATTGGAGTTTTGGGACTTTAATATTGGAAAAGAGTGGGAATTATTTATCATTTCTCAAACTTAGGTTTTAAGACATTATATAATAAAATAACCAAAAAAACAATATTTAAAATGGTTTTCACTTGGTTTCTTCCATTTCAGAGTGGTTAAAGTTATTTAATACCGAAAAGGGATAAATTAATAAAATAAAACCCATGCTGATCTGGATGTGAGTCATACTATTAGTAAAAAGATTTTAAAATTTTCAAATATATTAATGGTCTTGGAGGATTCATAAATGCTTTATAAAATTTATATAATAAACATAAAATCACATTATACTAAAGGGAGAACATTTATTAGTTCATTAATACAATTTATACTATATATTAGAATATTTTGGGTTGTTAAAATGTAATAAAACACCTCGTATATTTATGACATATTTAATTTTTACCCTGATATTCGACTGTCTCAGAAAATTATGAAAAATTTACCATTGGATAATTTTAATGTAATGATTCCCATTATAATATTTATTTTATCAAAGTAATTTCATAAATATGTTTATTTCCAAATTTAAAATAATAATAATTATTTATGGAGAAATATTGTGTTTTTTATAATAACATTTATTGATCCCTTATAAAAAATAAATTTTACATTAAATAATATATATGAAAATTTATATTTGAAAAAAAATTATCTAATAATAAAATATTATTAATATAATATTTATTTTTAAAATCCTTAAAATAATCCAAATAAATCCCATAATTGAATTTAAATATTCCCCAATAATACAATTTTGGTTTTAGTATCTCTAAATAAAAATCATTTATAATGTAACAGTAATATAAAAATTAATATATTAAAAAGAAAATATAGATATTAATATTATTATGGAATTTATACATATCCCTTTAATACAATGGAACCCACCCTATGAGTATGGTGCACAACGATGAGACATTCATGGGGTGTTTCGGTGTATATGGTTTGGGTCATGATCTTGATGAGCTTGAACTTATCCCATAAATAGTTTCAATCAAGCTTATGTTATTGGATCTCAACATGGGCTTGGTTCGGGGAATATCCCAGAGATTATACCTCAAATGGAATCTCTAATAAATGGGCTTCATATGGTGGATTCCTACTTTTTTGTCGCATCACCTCCTTTGTCTTTTTCAATTGGATTTAGTAGAACCATATCTTTACATAATAATGTCATCACTATTAGATATATATATTATCGATGGTAATAATTCTTAACGATCTATGAAATATGATAATGTGTAGTAAAATCAATGATTTGTATGTTTTTTCACTAACTATAATACATAATAATTAATTAAATTTCAATCATAAGATGAATTTTATTTATAATAGTCTAGGTTGGTACAATTATAGGGTCTTTTTATATATTCTTCTATTTTTTTTATATTTATTTTTCCACTCATGTATGGGGGTATAGTCTCCCACTATAACACCTTAAACCCCCTACTTTCGTTCGGTATCCTCTATCACATGGTGAGCCATGATTGTGGCCATATGAACCACCATATTTGGGCTCAAGTTAATTGGATCTTGAGTTGGGCTATTACACTGATCCATTTCATAGAAACTACTGGGTAAAATATGTAATAATATAATGTAGATGTTTCCCCCTGAAGGAGTCAAAATATTTTCACCCCATTTTCTTATTTCGAATTCCATCACGATTCATCGCTTGAGAAAGTTGTGCGAGCATAGAAATAATATTTTTCATTCTATATCCCATATAATTTGGTTTCTACCAAGGGAGATCTTTTCATTATCCTTTTTACATTTAATTAACATGGTTACATCATGTTCCATCTGTAGACTAAATCCAAAATTTTATTGTTAGAAACACTAATCATAGTGGAAATCCACTTAATCATGAAAAATGATTTTGGAGGACTAAATTAGGACACATTATTTTAAATATATAACCACTTAGGATTAAAGTAATTCATCCTTGATCATAATCTATTTAAACAGTTATGACGGTACAAAAATAGTTTTCTAATTTCCAATGAATATCCCCTATTAGTGTCCAACTATGTGTGTTAAAAGGCCTATTTTCAGGAACCAGGCGACGATTAAGTCCATATTAATAAAAACTTTTCAGATTTATTACCCTATGTACCTCTATAATAGATCCACACTCATTTATAGTATCTGAATAGGGATGTAGTTCTTTATAAATCACCTTCTTTATTTTATACCATAAATTTAGGAAATTTTCCTAAACTTTCATTCTTCCTTAGACTTATCCTTAAATACATCGCCAAACATATCCATAAAAATATCCCTAGGGATATCAATAAATTTTTCATTTACTTACATCCAAATATTAGCTAAGACATTCCTCTAGTACAAACATTCACGGTCGAGGATTTCAATATATTGATATTACATATTATTAGTTGAATATTCAACATATTTCACAAAAACGTTCGTAATGACAATAATATTTTAGTTATTTTGGAGGAAATATACAAAATATAAAATTTGATTATGGATACTCAACATATCCCATAAAGATATTCTCCTTTATTATTCTTCATAAACATACACTACATAAAACCATTCTTTATAACTTTGGGAAAAGAAACATAAGAAAGTGTGAGATAATATTCTTAGTAATGATAAATAAGGGATATATATAATAATAACATGAACATAAGGTTATGATGACATGAAAATAATATTTGAAAACAGTCCCCTACATATAAAAGATAATAATCTTATGTCATGTAATAAATATTTTTAGTTCATGAGACATGTATCAAAAGGAAATCAAAGAACATGTGCCATGAAAGAATAAAATTATCATGGAACATATGTTTGTGGAATATAAATAATCATAAAAAATACTATGTTAAGGAGACCCTCTATGAAACTAATAATATGTTAATCTTGTGATAAACCATGAGTACCTTCTTTGGTATTAGGATAAACTCCCAAGAACCCTCTTATTTTGGCATGGGAATACCGAATGTGTGCCCTCTTTTTTTTTCCTGGGATAACATCCTATGTACCATTTAAAGAACATAAAACATTATGAATTACCCAATTAATTGAAGGGAGATATATTCTCCAAATATAACATTATCTATACAGTTTTTTCTCATTATATCGTAGAATATTTATCATATCAGTTCCAATGAAAAAATGGGTTTCATAAATCATTTCATCATAGCACGTCCTATGAAAAAAAATTGTGTTCCATATTAATTTCATAGAATCACCATAACATAACCCATTAAAAAGATGTGGGTATAATAAAAATCTTATCATCAATTAATTAAACCATTTGGAGAATGAATAATAATGGAATCCTTGGATCATATCCACAGTATTGTATAACTTTCATGAAAGGATTTTATCTTAGATAGAATATAATTTAAAAATAAAAACCATTTGGAACCTTTCATTCGGAAAATACACTATACACATTGTAAAAAAGATCTCTATATTATATTTTAAAAATAATTTTCTTGAATATAATATTTGAATATTTTTAAAGAAGAATCAAAATAATGATTGGACAAGACATTGGAGAATATTGTTCATGTCTTACATTTTAAACGAATATTCCATTCAAATTTTCTCTAAGATAAAAGCATATATTTTTTGGAAAATGACATGAATATTTCATTCAAAAAAATTTATAAATGGTAAAAAATTGAAATTAAAATATTTATTTTTTTATGAAAATAATGAAAATTTGAAATAATTTTTAGAAAACATTGTTTCTTGTGGAAAAATTAATTTTATTGAAAAGAGAAATAAATACATTTTATAAAAATAAAATTAATTTGAATTATTGAGTGCATTTTATTCACCATAAATAACCATAGGAGAGGTAAATTAATGAGCTTTTAGATAGAATTATCATAATATTACATCATTGGGATCATAATCCAAAAAATCCAAATAAATAATGAGATTGACCATAAAACCAATATCACTTATGTTACACTTAATCATAAGAACCATGAAATAATAACATTAAATGAAACTTAAAATATCATGATTTCAAATAGGTACATGATCTTAAATTTCAAATGGGATTTATATAAACCTAAAAAAAGAAAATTTCTTAGAATTACATATGTCTCGAAGAATTAAAATTGGATAAAAAATCCCTCACCAATTTAGTAATATTTTGAATTGTAAAACCCTATAAATAATAAAGTCAAATGAAACATTAAATATCATTAAAATAAGGATATTTATGATATAAAAAATAAATTGGGATTAATATAAACCACACATAAAAATTATTTGTTAATTAATATATATCTCCCATAAATAATATGCAAGAAATCCTTTATCTTATGTCTCAACTTACTTTGTAATAATTCTAACATACTATATAATAAATATAATTTTATTGTAAACATTTTAATAAACAGTAATTATATATATCATAACATATGTTTTTAAATTATTTCCTTTTCATACTCATTTATTTTTAATTCTATGTTAAATTCATGTTTCGGGTAATAACCACTCTAATTTTCGTATATGTTTTGATTTGTTAATTTCATACCTATTAATTTTATCACGGTTATGATTTATATAGAATAATAATCATGAAAAAATTATGATATTTATACATAAATTATAAATTTAAATCTAATAATGGGATATGGTATTTTGAAATGAAGTATGTTAAAATCATGGCTATGATATGTAATATGTACTCTTGAGTAAAATTTCCATTTTTCAATGATAATTATAAAAATGAGGTAATTAATATATTATCTTTATAGAAAGATAATAATATCAGAATTATAATATTACATGTTTTAATATATTTATATATATCATCCATATGGTGTGGGGATTAAAATAGATTTACATCACATTGTGGAGGTGATAGTCCACACATACACGAATGATTTTATCATCTTAATGTGAGTGAAAAGTGGAGAAATAAATTTATAATTTATCTTTTTGTAATTATAAATATTACAATAATATTATAATTATATCATTTATATCACATATATTTATACTTATTATCTTCCATGAAAATTATTACTAAAAAACAAATCACATCGCTTGGCGAGGATGTAGTCCGTCGTATACATGATCGATGTAATCATATCCCCTACAGAAAGAAAATTAAAAGTTTTTTATTTATGATATAATCTAAAATAAGGTATAATAATATTATAAATATGATATATATATATATATATATATTATTTATAAACAACATCATACCCAACCAAGAGTGGTGATAATGGAAAAACGAATGATATCAGTTCGTGAGGCGATAGGTTGTCTTACACATGAGTGATGATTTCATAACCTATTTGATATTAGTGTATATGGTTATTGGTTATCACCATAATATAAAAAAATCTCAGCATATTTAATATACTGATACTATTCTATCATAATGGTTTAAAAATAATTTAAGAGGTTGATAAAGAAATAAATTAGAAATAGTTGAGGAATAATGTTACATCTTCTTCGGGTAAGCCCTATAGGCTTTCATATAAAGCCTTCATAAGATATATTTTTAAAAAAATAAGGATTATAAGATGATATTTAGGAATATTATATGTTATTTAGGTATGTATTAAATGAATAAAAAAGATTTTAATGTGTGAATAAGTAAATAGTGGTTGTGACCTATTATAAGTGGTGAAAAGAAATCCACCTGGAAACTACAATGAAATTTCCCAAAGGAATACAAAAAAATAAATTCATTCAGAATAAAAATATTCAAAATGAACATATACTATAAATTTATAACCATAAGATGAAAATTTGGTCAAAAATAGTTATTTAAAATGTGTTATATTCTTTCTTACCCTTATCTTCTTAGTTTACCCTCAATAAACCCATTTTGACTTTAAATATAGTAATTAGTATTTATTATTTTCACTATTAATTTTGGTCATAAATTAAAATAAAATTATTATATAATATAAATTATTATGAGTAAAAGTATGTAATCCATTTTTTGAATTTCATTTCACTTAATTGGAAAATTTATTTTAAATTAGATCATGTAGACCTAACTATCATTTATAAATCACCATCGGGAACTCCATGAAGATGTACACATCCTTGATTTCCAAAATCTTCTTAGTCAATATTGTGTTGTGGGTCATGCATGTACCTTCTTAGCTATAACACATGGAAAATATCATGCACATGGTCCAACTGTGTGGGAAAATCCATGTGGTTATCTACATAAATAACTCTCTTTAGGATCTTATACAGACTTAAAAACCTCAAATATAACAGGCTTCCTTATCCAATTATTTGTGATACTCATCATGGGGAGACTCTTAAGAAATCATGTTTTCCTTTCTCCAACTACAACGGCCTATTACGCTGATCCAAATTACATTTTTGTGAAATCTGATCCATCCTCACCCGCTTAAGAATCACATGAAATTTTTTAATCCTCACATGGACCAAATCTATCCCAAAAAGAGATTCCTCACAAATCTCAGTTTATCATATGGGTGACCTGCATGGTCTCCATTATAAGGTCCCAAAAGGTTTCATGCTAATAATATAGTGATAAATTTTATTATATGAAAATTGTACTAATATAAGTTGATCCAATTTTATTTTGGTGAAGTCCAACTCCTAGGATCTCTGCATATCCTTTAAAACATGGGAAATGCGCTCAATCTATCCATCCATATAGGGGTGGAACATCATGATCATATTTAACTGGGTCTCTAATTCCTCTTGTAGACCCATCAAAAACTATGATATGAACAGAGAATAATGGTTAAAATAATTTTTATGCTATCCCAATAATGTTGAAGGATCTCCCACACATACTACTGCCCCAAAATATCAAAAAACTACTCTATGAAAGAATTAAAGTGTGCCAACATTCTAAATTGATCCAAATTCAATCTGATAGAATCATGGCCTCTCTTTATCCGTGGAAGCCCCATTAAAAAACCCATATATATTTTATCCCACTTACATTCTAATATTTCTAGAGGTTATGTAGAACATGGTGGGACCTGATGTTCATCATTAACCTACTAAAATTTGATACACCAAGAGCCAAACATGAAAATGATCTCCCTCATGTTAGCCCACTAAAACATCCATTGATTATTTTTTATATATTCCCCACACTGAGATATATATCCAAGGGGAAGGCTAAAACTCCCTCAAAACCTCCCCACACAAAGTGAGAGAAACTAGAATCTATCTTTAGAAAAGGATGGAATCCTAACCTCCTTCAAATAATTCCCCTGGTGAATCTATTGAGGATATATGTTCATGAAATACCTCATAGTTTACATATTTCCATTGAGAATATCTAACATTTTGTACAAGTGGTTGATTTACAACCATCAATTGAAGATCATATGCACCCCTGTCCTCCACCATGGTCAGCTGCAATGTACCCAACTACACAAACACTTTTTCCAAAAGAAATAATGATATTTTATTATAGGGTAATAAGATTCATAGTTTACAATATGTATTGTTTATATGACCTCTAGGATATATTCCTCTAGAAACTCCAATCAATGAATATATCTTGGTTTATGTTCTCATTGAGTGAAGATGTAACTGATACTCTGATGGTCTTAGTAAATGATGAAATGGTCCCCCAAAAGATAATTACATAACATCTTTAAATAAAATTCTACAAATTATAACTCTAACACTCTTCTCATTTAATTATTCACATGGGGCCCTAACTTCCTCGACCTATAAACGATCATTAAATTTATTCTCCTCATTATGTAACCAATCCTATCTTTATAGGCATCATAAATCACCACATACTCAATGTCCTCCTATGACAATCACAAAACAAAAGGAGTGGCCAACCTCAACCCAAACACCTTGAATTCCATATGACACTACTCATTCTACTAAAATTTATTCTATTTACATGTCAAGATAGTCAAATGGGTAGGAAAAATCTTCAAGGAACCCCACACAATACACTTAAAATCCTAGAAAACTCCAAACATCCAACAAAATCTTTGGTGGTTCCAAAGAAACCACTACATCAATATTCCTCATATACACGGATAAAACATGATCATAGAATAAGTCCCCTATAAATTGAATCCCACTAATTCAGAAGTGACACTTATGGTGTTTAACATAAATTCAGTGCTCCTATAGTTTGTCTAGGACTACAATCAAATGATCTGCACACTCCTCCTATATCAAAATGTATATGAGAATATCACTAAGAAAAAAAATAATGAACCATTCCATGAAAGGTTGTATGATCTAGTTCATAGTAGTTTTGAACATAGTGGGAGTATTATTCACATATAAAGAAATTTCCAGAAATTCACAGTTTCTATAGTTGCATCATATTGTCATATTTGAAATATAATCATTATAAACCCTCAATTAATGGTAGCTAGACCAAAGATTGATCTTTAAGGACAAAATAATCCCTTTCAACTAGTTAAAAAGTTCATCGACCCTCAAAAGGTGTAATTTTTCTTTATCGCTACCTATTTAAGGTGAGGAGCATCAATATGTCTCCTCAAACTCTTATCTCCTATTTTCACAAAAAATCAATGGAAATTTCCAGGGGGCACACGTGGTCTAGTAAAAACATTATCTCAACCGTATTCCAATTTCTCCCATAGTTCCTTAATCTTCAAGGCAGGCTGGGGTCATCCTATACATCACAGATGGTATCAATGTACTCCTGGGGTTCATGTCATTTTTGAATTTGATATCCCTCAAAAGAGGTATTCCTAGAACATATTTGTGGAAGAAATCATTATAATCTTCAACTACTGTAGACAACCAAATTCCAAAGTATCCTGTTTCACTAATGGATAAAATATATAACTAATCGCCAATGGGTTGCATCTTCCTTATCATAAGACCAGCTCGACAATCCATAATATATCTTTCCCCCATGAAGTTATTTTCCCATTTATATAATGCAATATAACCCTCTGGTGATGATAACCAATCTGGGTATTCACTATAGGCAACCAGTCTATACCAAAAATGATGTTAGAAGGCCTCAACATTTTTACAAATAGGTCCTATGAAAATATCTCCCCACATATATTCTAGTTTCACTACTAAAAGATGTGCGATACTGAAGAATCTCTCCCTCTAAGAACCTATATACATAAATTTTGTGATAAATAAACAATTGGAAATTCTAGGTCTTGAATGACGTATGTGGAGATAAATGAATGTCTTGTGAATGTGTATAAAAGTACTAGATAAAAAGAATAAAATAAACATAATTTACCCTAAATCATCTCATGAGAAGTCTGATTATATCCCTCTATATCCTGAAATTACGCATGGCCTATACTACCATCCACATGAACCTATCATGGGTCACCTAGTGATGGTGGTGGAAGTAACATGTAACATTTTCCTCCACCACCAGGACCTCCCTCCATCTCTCTACCTACTCCTCTATCAGCATCAACTCCCACGGGGTCACCCAAACCATGCCTAGGATATCCCTGATCAGTATGATGCCTCAATCATGGAGGTACCTCCACTATTGTTTTGTCTTCCACAATACATAGGATTTGGAAATCATGGTCTAGGTGACTATTCCCATCACAAGAATAGCATGACCCCTCACCTATCTAAATTGAACTTCTATGCAAACCATGCTTTTTAGATCCATTTGTTTTAGTCTATGAATGAGTATTCATCCTATTCAGAGACCCTAATTACTGATTCATTTTAGAATCCATAGATGAATTATCCTCACGATGACCACTTCGAACTTGAGTTTCCCTAATTCTCTCTACAAGGAAGATCTCTATAACCATATCCTACAACTTAACTCCTATATAAGTGAAAATGAAAAATGTGATCATGATATCATATATGTCTCTTTCATTCCCTATCCTAAACATCCACACCCAGATGAATGTATAAAATAATATATTGAGAGAGTGGAACACGATGTCGGAAATCCTCATGGTGTACCCAGAAATTGACATATCACACCGCTACAACTAATGAATATCATGTATCTATCCATATCCAATACATAGAGGGCAATAATCATCATAGAATAGCTTCTATAAGCCTAAATATATACGTTCCACCACATCACGAGTCTAGGTAATTAAAATATACCAACACCGTATTGATCCATGAATACGGTTGACCATAAGTGGAACCATATGATCAGTAAAGGTCTAAACGAATTTTAGATGTACGAACACCACCGTGAGCCAGTACTCTGCTTCCTAAGGGTCTGGATCACCATGAAGTGTTAGTGGCCTCGATCACTAGAAATCACATAGCATGATAATCCTATGACTATCATTCATCTGACCACCCAAAATTATTGGTTTTCCAACACATAGGTGATCCTCCACATGGACCACTAGGGGGAACACATCATGAGAAATTCCCAAAAATTAGTTATCATCATTCAATTGATCACTATTACGATAATGTGTCATCAACCTAACTAATAATAATTATGGAGGAAACATGAAAGATATCAATATAAACAACAATTAGAAGAGTATATATAGTTATCTAACATAAAAAGGACATGAATGAAAAAATAACAAATCCTATAAGATGAATGAAATATTTTCATCCTCAACCAATGTCATGGTAAGTTAGGCTGTAAAGTAAGTAGTCAAAATCTTGGTTAATGGATATGTTGGTCGCCACACCAACACATGGTTCCCTAGATTGAGATACAACCCTGATATACTCCAACATCATTTCCTTATGTTCCCAAAACCAAACCACAAAACAAGGACTAACTCCAAACATCTAACTATGGGAAAGAACACCTCTGACATTCTTCTTTCCGGACCCAGACCTCTAGCACCCACCTAAATGAAAATAAGGTGAGGGTGACACCCTATTCCCACCAACAATAGGCTAGGGGTAGATACTATAACCAAAAATTAATACCAATGAAATGGGATTCTTTATTATAAGTACCAATACATATGTAAAAAACTACCCTTGTGAAATATTTCCAAGATATAATAAAAGACAAAATATATATAGTGTAAAACGTGCATGAAAAACCTCTAGGATAGAATCGAAGATAAATAGTGTATTTTAATTGTATAATGGGTAAAAACACACTCCCAACTAGATAAAAAGTCTCAAACTACCAACTACTTGAGAAAGGGTGACTAATGAGAGCCCAATTGATAATATCTTAGTCCAACCACCAACCATGGCCTGCTCTACTATGTACATTTATTGTTCCAAAAAAACTGGTCAACCATGGTATCCCCTGAAATGTTAGTCAACTACATAAGACAAAACATGTGTGGGAAATTCCAATAAAATGGTGAGTATATACATAACTATTAGGATTACCAGAAAAATATAAATGGATAAACAGAAAGATACCAAAGTCAATTCAACCCATATACCAAGAGGGTAATGATAAACACAACATATATTCTCATGAATAAACCCATATGATAGAGAAAGGTTATGAATATGTCTGAGCCCTATATTTTAACGATGATATATACTACAAATACAATTATTAGTCTCTATTTCCTAGAACCAAACACACCCTCAACAAAATTTGAGTGGAGGTCCAGCACAATACTACTACACTCTATTTCTGAGAGAGAGAAAACTTTATTGGAGGACCTAATCTCCATCGAAGCTCGATGATAGGGGAGTAAATGATTAATAAATATAGGATCTTCACCCATTATAATATGGGAGAGTACCAACTCTAAAAATGTAAAGAGTATGGGGACCTGTATCCTAGTGAATCATGGGAGTGCATACCATGACATATCTCCGGTGACTAAACATGATCCCTACCATCATCAAAGCATTGTAGAAGGAAGAATCACTCTCGTAACAACTCGTTTCATGTATATTATTCCAAAAAATGATATCATCACATCCAATGTGGAAAACCATTCAAGATTGGATACTAATAGGTCCAAATCTGAGTCCTAAAGAAGGATATATGAAATTTATAAATCTTACACAGAAGTACAACCTATTTATAGGAAATACATGGGTTATCATGGATACCATAGGTCTACTCATGTATTAGAACTCGTTCCATTATACGTCAGACAATGACTGGGTACTATAACCATGTATATGTACACTGGTCATATTCAAGTTCCATATTCATGTTTGAGTACATGGTAATTCCCATGTACTATGGTTGTGCTCGTGTACACTAGTTGTGTTTCAGTACCCTAGTCATGTCTGAGTACATGGTCATGCCCATGTTCTACGATCATACTTATATACCATGTTGTGATTGTGATAATGTAATAATAGGGTATATGATGAGATTCTAGTATCAGTTCACATGGAATGTATAGTTTATAGGTGGTTTTTAATATTTATCCCCACCTAAAATTCAAGATTTCATATCCTTAGGACTATACAATGTGTGTTCTTCATAGTTCACACCATGTATGTCAAGATTTTATAGAAAATGATTTACATTTCATGTGTCTCCCTAGAAAATCCCATACAAATATTTCTTCCTTGAATCAGGTTGAGGAACTCAAATCTAGGTTTAACAACACTAGGTCTATCACTTGGGGATGGATTATGACCCCCCCCCCCCCCCGCAAACCCCTTATGAATCATCACCATCTCACTGTGTCACATCATCACCTCATCCATGTATTAATATGCATGATATTTCCATTGATATATGTTTCCAACACCATCATCCCACATTGAATCTCGGTTAAATTGTAAAAATCCAATCTCTAACACTATTTATGCATTATCATTGAATCTAGGGATTTGACCATCCTTGAATCAGTCAGGGAAATGTCAAACCACAATCCTATGGGTGAAGAGTGAAGAACCCAAAGAAAAGTTGGTGTAATAGCACTAGAATGAACTGAAATATCAACGTTGGATGGGGCGATACCATTTTATAAATTTTTAATGTGAAAAATGGGTTGAAGTCCAGGGTATGAAAATTAAAATAGAAATTTTAACACAAGCAGAGAATACAAATCATTTGAAAATAAAAGCTGAAATGAATAAAAGATTATAAAAAAAATAAAGGATTGAAAACCATAAAATAAAACTCCCTAAATTGAGTTGGTTTGATCATTGGTGAATAATTAATCCAATAGTGAGAAACAGAATTATCCTTCGACGTTCTGCATCCCTCACATTTTTCTACTCAATCATTTTCCATTGATCCTCGATTGCGATATACAAATGAAAACAAATATATCATCCTCTCTAATCACAGGAGGTTATAGAACTATCCTGGGGGATTTTCCATAACAACCTTCTTATATATAGAAATATGGTTTTTGATATTTAAATAACATAATTTATTTAATTTACTCAATGTTCCACAAATAGTTTCCCTCGACAAGAAACCCAAAGCTGGTTAACTTGATGTTTCACCTTGGGTAAGCACCACATTCTAGAAACAACCATGCTTTTGAATTTCGCATTCAAGGTCTCCGTCAAATGGAAAGACATTTTTTATAAAAAAAAATACATGAGTTTGAATTAATATATATTAATATTTTAATTATATTAATCATGGGGTCTTATAATTCCTAGAAACAATTTAAATTCTGAGAATATATATATATATATGAATAGATATATATATATTAAAAGGAAAAACATACAAAATCAGAGTCCGTATAGGTTACATATATTATATAATATTTATTGGACATTATTGATATCAATAAAAATAGTGTGATTTTAAATAAAAATACTACATCATTTACATGAAAAGATAAGAAAAATAATTAATTTTTTGGGAGAGTGAGAAATTTATAATTATCATCTATCTTTATGTAATAATTGAGATGAGTTATAAGTTCAAAAATAGAAAATTCAATGGAGATAGAATTTCCTAAAATTAATCAATGTTATAATAAGTTCAAAGACTCATTATTAGAAACCATTATTTTATACTTTAGGAATAGTTTTATTACTAATGATGAATTGGTGGATGAGTTATTCATCTTAGTTAATAATTACTTTTCTTAATCTGAAGTTATGTGTGAGTTTTTCATGATTCTGCCATAGGTAATAAGATAATGATAATATTATTAGGAAAGATAGAGGAATAAATTTATTTTGTTTTGTGGATCAATATATTGATTTAATTACTATATATTTACTTAAAAATATCTTAATATCTTATGAGATGAGAATGTTCCCATTTTTCTGAAAAAAAAATATATTTATAAAAGAGACTACTATAAAAGCTTCAAAATGACTGAAAATCAATGAAATCAGAATAGTCTCGAGTATAAGAATCATAATTCTAATATGATTATATAATATTAAATGAGTATATATCATTATAATTTAAGTAGAATTCATAGTGTAAATTTTCATCGTAATGGTAGACATTATTTTAGGTTATTTTACTAACAAACAATTAATCACCTTGTAGATAGTCATGATGAGAAAAATCAAGAATAATAACAGGTTTATTTATCCAAAATATAATCTAGTAGAAACAAGGATGGAAGTCGTTAGAGTGTAGAAAAATTATAAAAATGTAAGATAACATAATATTTATTAATTAAGAGAAATTTTCTATCAAACCATTATATATTTTCTTATGGTGAAGTAATTGAATATTTGGATAGTGAATTGGAGGACAAAGCTGGTCCTTATTTTATAATCTTAAAAAATCATACTAATAAAACTATATGGACAACTGAATTTTAAAATCAGATAGTGGTGATAAAAAAACACCAAATTAATTCAAATTAATAACTGATCTTATGGTTTTGTTATAGAAAAATATGAAAAATTAAATAAAAAAATTGATTATTATTCTTTAAATAAGTTCATCAATATATAAAATATAGAGTAGGGTGTTGATATGGATGTATAGTTTTCAAGAAATATTAGTGATCTCAATGAAATTATTTTTGTTTGATACATGATGATTTAAATTAAAATAATATACAAGGTTACTCAAAATAAATATGTTAAATTTATTATGTTAAACATTATTAAATATAATTTTTCTAAGAATAATTTTTTAAATTAAAAATTATCAACACAAATTTTAGGAAAAAATTGAAAGTAATGGAGGATGTCCTAAATTTCATGAAACGATAGATGATTATACTAATAAGTCACCTACCATTTCATTATATACTTAGTTTAGTAATCTAAACAATTTTAGTGATGACATAAATGGGAAGATAGTTGATGTGTCACTAAAAAAAGAATAATTAAAATTGTAATATAATGTGTAATTTAAAAAAAATAAAAAAATTATAAATGGAGAAAATATTATGGGGAGACTAATAAAAAATAGAAAATTGATGGTGAACTAAATTACATATAAGCATGATAATTTTAAATAAAATTATTAGATTTTATAATTAAATAAAAAATCATCATGTTATCCACTTGATATGGATATTTTAGTTTGAAGGAAGTTGTTGGTGTTGGGGAATGCATGATCACAAGATCAAAATATATTGGTATAACTTGTATCTATCTCAATAAGATAGTGGTGGTTATTTGAGAGAGATATATTTTTAAGAGATAAGTGAAAAGTAGAGAAACCATTGAAGATTGTAGGTGAAATTTAAAAATACGTTTGATATGCTTGAATAAACATGTTATAGGATTGATCAACAAAAACATACCACGAATAAGTTTCTCACCTTATTAATATAGAATCTCTAGAAAAAAATCCAAATCTAGTAAAAAGATGAGTGATAAAGAGAGAGTTATGGTGTATGAGGTGTCTTACAAATCCTTGAATAGATAAAATAAATGGATCATATATAGGGGATATTTATCACAAATGACTAAAAAATAATATATTTTGAACTATAATCACAAATATGAATATAAAAATGTCATTTTTGGAAATTTTAGTTCCCTAAATGTAAAATTAATTAAAAGTACCAAAATTGGTGGGATGTACTATGAATAAAATTAGTTTCACTTTTTATGGGTTATGAAATAATATATATAGTGTTATTAAACATTACGATAAATAAAATAAAATAATTTTTCAAAGGAATTGATATGTCATTAGAGGGTTAAAGGGTGGAACAATATTAATAAAAGTAAAATGTATAAAAAATAATCAATTTCATAATTTCAACAATGAAAACACTTGATGCATTATTGAAAATAAAGATAATGAGATTTGGAACAAATTATTTGATCCTTTAGGACAAAACAACATGGATAGACAAATAAATTTTGAATTTACAAAAATATATCAAGGATTAACCAATAGAAATTTTATACATATGTTTTATGGATTAATGTAAAATGGTTAACATGAGTTAAAAGTTAGTGGATATAAAATGCAAAAGGACACTTGAATTTATTCAGTTGATAATTTATGGCATGATGATCAATGAATTACTAAATATAAATTAGTATTTTATTACTTTTATTAAATATTTTCCTCATTTAAATTATATTTATTTAATAAAAAACAAGTAATGGGAACTTGAAAAAAATATATTATTTTATTAATGTGTTGAAAAAATAGGGTATGTTATCAAAGGTTTGATCTGATAACTGATCAAATTAATTAAAGGAATTTTTAAATGCTTATTTTGAGAGGCGTGGGATTGCACATGAATATAGTGTTATATACATTCCTAAAAGAAATGGTGTATCAAAAAAGGATGATTATTTATGGGTATACATAAGAATAACATTATTATTATAACATAGAGAGAAAAAGTTATTTTGGAGGCAATCCATAATAGTGGATAACTACATTTTGACTAGCTGTATACTATAACCAAATTAGATTAATATTATTTATGGGATGTTTTTTGGTAAGATTATTGTCTTGTAAAATTTTAAGGTGGTTGGAATCCCATGTCAATTCATTATTAAATGAATATACCTTTGAAAATTAATGAATTAGAACATGAGTGAATATTTATTTGACATTGCCCTCTTGGAAGAATATAATGATGTTATGGAAATATTAAATAATTTTTTTGAAAACAATGATTTTTATTCATAGAGATTCAGGGTATATCATAAATATATTTTCTTATTAAGGATAAAATTAATAAATCTTGAGTAAAATTTGAAGGAAAAAATGGGACATAATTAATTATAGTAGTGGTTTTATATAATTTCTAATAATATTAAGGTTATTATACTATTGGGGAAGAAAAATAAAAATTTAATCAATTATTTGTAGTTTTATAAATAATGTAGAGATAAAAAATTATAATTAATTATAGTAGCAGTGGTGTTTGAAATTTAATAACATTGATAAATTTGAATCATACAATCACACATTCATTGATTAAACAAAAAATTATTGAAATTTATTTATAATAGAATTATTTGAATATGTATCCATGGAGTAAGAACTAAATTAAATTGAGAATAATGACATATGATAATTAATACAATCCCCCAAAGATAATAAATTGATTTGAAAAAATTGGTTCTTTAGAATAAAATCAATGAATAAAGAGAATTAGTATAGAATAAATCTTTTTATATCTTAAAATTGATACTCATAATTTTAGGGTATATATTTTTATTAATCATTCAACTTGGTTACAATTTTTGAAATCATTCATATTTTTCATTAAATATGTGCTCAAACAAACTATAATTATTTTCAAATAGATATAAAGTGAGAATTATACAATGGGTAAACTTGTGATAAGGTTTACATTGATAAAATATCAGGATTTATTCAAATATATTTTTTTCATGTTTTTATGTTAAATAAAGTGATATATGGGTGTAAACAAGCACCTTGATCCTGGTATTCAAGTTTTAAAACATCATAAAGGGAATTGATTTTAAGAAATTATTGATGGATATAAATAAATATGTCAAAATATTTGACAAAAAAACAATCATTATAATTATTTATGTTAATGAAATTATCATGAATGGGAATAAATTAAATAATTCTTAGGGTATTACACCCCAAATGAAAAATCACCTGGACATTTCAAGGATTAGTGAAAGAAATTATTTTTGTGTCCTCAGGATTTTAACACAAAATAATTTATATTTATTTTACAAGGAATGTATTATTGGGATACACTAAATAGGTTTAGAATATAATAATCAATATATATCTAAACTTTTGTTAAACATGAGCCTAAATTTTCACAAGAATAAGAAGGATGGAGTGTGCACCAAAATCTGTTTTGAAGGATTATCAAAATCCTACTATAAATTATGATGTCAATTAAAAACAAATGTTTTTTATAATGCTCTTACTTTTGGATTCCAACAAAACCCAATGGTGTCAAATAATATTAAATATAATAGTATCTTATAATAAGTAAAAAATATCATTTGATTATGGTATGAGGTTTGAAAATTTTAAATCGTTATAGATTTTCTATATGATCCTAAATGGGTAGAAACATTTTAAGATCATAAATCAACTTATTGGGTGAATTTATTATTATATTATGATGTATTACTTTTCAATCATAGAATAATTTATTTCTAATAGTATGAACAAGTGAAGATTAATATATTTCAATTTCATAATACTCAACTCAATTTGATGGGATAATGCCGTAATAAAAAGATATGATGATGAAATTTATTTATCCTCCAACTGGATAATTAATATATTATTATTATGTATAATAGATAAAGGTAATAAGGAGAGAGTAAAAACAAAGTTTTAAGGGTGCCTAAATATACAGAGGAAATCTACATTCCCCTGGATTATATTATTACTGTCCATGGGTAAGGATTCTAAACTCACGTAAGAGCTCAGCTTCATAGAATTTTCTCCTTTGGATGCAAGAATATCTTTATCCATATCCTTATCGATCCATGTGTTATGTATCTCCCCCTAGATGGATCATACGATGGAAGTTTCTAACAATTTCTGCAATACTCTTATTACAACAAGAAGGGCTCATGAGAGATTTAACCACCATGAATGAATTAAATTCAAATCATGACATATTCATATTATATGTCCTCAAAAAATAAATATGGTTATGTATATAATGTACTTATTCTCTAATATAGGTTCGCAATCGATAGAGAGATGAGGATTCTCAAATTATAGAACCATTAAAACCTTAGACAAGACCATCTCCCTGCATAACTACACGAACACATGAACCATTAGTATTCAACTTGAGTCCCCACCATGGAGCCTTCTTATTGATCTTAAAACCACCAATATCATCTATGGATCAAATATTCAAAACATGAGGTATGTGGGCATTCACATACATAGGTAGTGTGAATCCCATTCAAATTGTTTTGAGACTAGGAACCCATGAAAGAATATTTCTTTTAAGATATGTGGTGGTGATAATTAATCCATGATTTAGATCTATATTTCAAGTTATGTATCCTATGATTATTGTGTTTGAAAACCAAATTATAGAGAATTTATTATATAATTTTTTAAAAAAATTGAGTTCAAAAGATATTTACAACAAATACCACATAATCAAAAAGGAAATGAAATTTATTGAACATAACATAAAATATGTTTCAATAAAGGTTAAAATAATATATATCTTGAAAAGTACATTTATAAAGGATTCCATCCATCAAATAAGAGTCTTTTGGGAGTAAATTCAATCCCAGAATATTTTTGAGTTCATAACATTATTTTACATCTTTCATTCCATTTAATTTTGTTAAAAAGTTTGAGAACAAATTGGAATATTTTATTACAATTTGATTGTGATTGTAATCACTTGTGTTATTGGTAATAAGGAATAAAAGGTTTATGGTAATTTTTCTTATAGGGGTTACATGATTATTGGTTGGATTGTAATTACTCTACACTATTTACCTCAATTATGAGGTTATTTTTTTTAAAATTGGGACTAAAATCAAATTATCACATTATATATAATCTAATAGTTTTTTATTTTTAAGACACTATATACGTCCATAAACCTTACATTTCATTTAATAACTATAATAAATCATTACAATTCAATAAAAATTATCATTCTTCCAAAAAAATACTTATATTATCCCTAATACTCTTATTTTTTCCTAGGGAAAATGGGAATAAAAAAAGGGGTGATCTCATGAGGTCAATAAAGGGAAACATAAAACATAAGATAACCTGGAATAATCAAGGAATATATAATAATGGGGAAATAAAAACCCAAATAAACGAAAGATGAGGATTATACATCCATAGTCAACATAATAATAAATAATTATATGGATAACAATAAATTATTTTATACTAATGGGTGGTATAATAACAAATATTTTAATTAAAACATCATGGATTTTTTCAAGGAAGCATAACCAAGTAATCAAGGTGTTATACGAAGATATCATGCATGATTAGATGTACAAACACCATATACCGTATAATATTTTTCTCAAGATAATTACTGATGTGTCTAGGATATATGCTATTATGGTCCCTACCTTCCATATAATAAGAAAAATATTTCCACCGTATAAAATTGTCTTACTAATAGTACATACTAAAATGTTTAATGAAATAATTTACACACACAAGCCCTAGTAATCAATACATTCCCATATAGAAATAATGGATATATAGATTGTTTAATTTTCACAATTTAATTTAATAACATGTCTATATAAGTGAATATCCATAAGTATAGTTGTCATTATATAAAATTCAAAAGGAAATATAACATAGCATTTATAATGGTGATGTGAGGTTAAATACATTCATTGTGGAGGGGTATTAAATGCAATGGTTGGAGATAAATAAATGATATAAAATCCACTCATTTAGAAATAATGTTTCTGAGATAGAAATATTTTATTATTATTATGGATTATGAGGGTGGTATAATAATAGGATATGAATATTTAATATAATAAAACCATGCATTTATAGTATCAAACCGTTTAATCAATACATATTTAAAATTAATGAAATTTAAAGGACACTCAAAATATATATGAATATAAAATTATGGAAATCATTACCTTGATATGAACCATTCAAAATCATGGTAATAATCTATTTAGATAATTAATAGTCGTAGATCATTAAATTGATATGTATATAATGGTTCTATAACACCAACCTAACTATGTTTCTCAATGAATACTCTAATTACCATCTTATATGAAATCAATAGAGATATAGTTTAAAATTAATGTCTATTAATGTATCTTCAAAAATATTCATGACAGGGGAAATGAATGGAAAATATTTTTCAATGATTTTAGAGTGGAGATAAATGGGGATATAGATGGTAATTTATTAAAAAAAAGGAATAATTGTTATGTAATTTCATAGAATATTCTATTGAATTTAAATTTTTATAAGTTCAATATCATTGACATTCCAATGGTTTAAAACCATGTTATTTTATATTAAGGGCTGGGTTTTTCACTTTTACAATTTTATTATATGAAATAACTTAAATTATATTATTTTTTATATTGGAAAGACTTTTATTCATAATGAATGATTTTAAAAATCTGTAAAATAAGTTTTCAGACTATAGAATCATCTTTATCAATCTATAAAAATAATTATAATAATTGAAAACATATTATATCACTAATTAACATAGTATTGGTTATGTATTATCCTATATAATTTATTAAATTTTGTTTTAGAACACAATTGATTCATAATGATTAATATATATTCCAATTTCATTTTATTATTTACCTTAATATTTTATTTCCACTAAAAATTATGAAAAAATCACTATTGGGTAATTTCAATGTGTCAATTATAAATTTTTTTTCCTTTTTATTAAATTTATTTCTTATATATTGTAAATTTTATTATTAAATAGAATACATAGTGTATTTTGGAATAATTCATTCTCTGAAATCTTTCAAAACAACTTCTTAATACATATACATATAGTAACACTATTCATTAATGAATATATATATATATTATATTGATTTATTTCTTATGAAATATATTTTATGTTTTTATAATCATAAAATTACTATTATAATGATAATATTTATTATTAAAATGGGTCGATACCTAACAGCTAGATTCTAATGGCCACCTTACCCTACCAATGGTCATATTACCCCGTGTATATAGCATTCATTATAATATTTAAAATCACTCATATCCTTATACTAGTTCTTATACCATGTGTATTCAATTTCTTATTAAATTCATTATAATATAAATTTATATTATATATTTTTCATTATTTTTAGAGTATAATTCTGTCTAATTAAAGATTATGGGTTTTACCTATAATATTATGTGTCCTATAGCATTAGTTATGGTTATTACTTTGAATTTAATTTTTAATCTGTATTTTACTATGCTTTTATATTTATGGGGAATTCCATTTTAATTTTTTTTATTTGTTGTAGTCTTCTCTAATTTTTTACTTGTAAGATAAATTCTATAACGTATCTCAGTGCATGATTCTATATTTTTTCCAACAAATACAAAGGTAGATATTAAATATTCCTTAGATATTAAAATGCCTTTGTGAAATGAATTATAATAGGGGAGTTGAGAAGCACTTAATTAATGATTAGTAAATATAGTATTTATTTTAACATATGAGTTGGAAAATAATCACAAACATAACTCTATCTGTAAATGTGTTCATTAAAAAACTCTCACATTGGTAGCTTACAAAGACTAATTTATTGAGAAGGTCATCTATAAATTCTAGTTTATTCTGTCATATAATATATATTGTTAATATACATATGAATTGATGAAAAAATGATGATAGATTAAGATAATATACATTAATAAATAAATTTAATTGAAGAAAAAATCATTTTATAGTAATTCAAAAGACACTTCATGGTTGGGATCATATAAAATAGTTTGTGCGGGGTATAATATAATGTATTAGTTTTTGTGGCCGTGGTTTTTAAATAATATTTTAGGGTACTTATAGTGGTCAAAGAGTGAAAAAAATGTCATGTTTATGTTTGTTATTTCCTATTTTATGAATAAAATTTTCATGGTTCACGAACACATAGTTTCTAAATATTAAATGATAAAGTTGTATTTATACTATGAGATGTGGAATCATCATTGTTAAATGGTCATTTTTTAGTCCTATAAAAATTTGTGTTTTTATAATCAAGGTTTTAACATTTTTGATTTTTACGCTGAAAGAAAACATTTCATGGTTCAGGGAGACTATGAGTAGTTCAAAATAGAAAAATCTTGTTGTAAATAGGTCATGGGGTGGAATCAAAGCCATCACATCATGGTATATTTCAATAAATTCCTTGTACTAGTGTAATTCATGATTTTTTAAAATGAAAAGGTACTCCATGATTCTTGGAAATTAGATATTTTTGTTATAGTTTTCAAATCTATTATTTCCCAAATAAAATATGTTAGGGTCCATTACATAATTTCAAGATTCTGGTTGCATTTAAATTAATATAATTATTCACCTTTAATTCTTGAAAAAATAAATATACATCCAACCACATAATATTGGGTTAATTTTAGTGACTATTATATCCATTTATGATATAAGAATTTGGTTCCCACATAATCCATTAATTAGAGGATCTCGAGGAAGGACATGGAAGATCAATCAATATTTTTTATTCTCATTATTAATCTTTTTCTTTTGTATTATCATTTACATACTTTTAGGAGTTCAATGCTGGGGTTGATTCCCTATATCCAACTAACATTGTAATATTTATTACAGAAATATTTATTTATATAATTAGATCACATTGTGATTATTTTTCTACATTAAATTAATTGGATTATTTCTTTAGATTATTCATCGCAATAATAGTTTATAAATTCTAACTACTATAATGAGAACCTATAGATTCTTTTAAAATATTCCTAAAAATGTTATATGGTCTAAATACAACAATATAATGGGACACAAATAATATATAACAATCAGGGATTGGAGGCTTATAATATTCTAAGACTATTTCTCATGAGGTTCATACTTTTTTACCTATAGGAAGTGAGATATTCAAAAAACCCATCTAAAATGAATACCAAAGGTTTTTTGTATCACTATATACTTTATATATAGAAAATTTTAGTTTTAACTGGACATGATATTATTATTTTTATATATAATTATTCTAAAAAATTGAAGTTTGGATAATAAATGTAACAACATAAATATGCGGTGAGGTAGTATATGTTTGGTGTTTCAAAAGAGACATGGAATTAGTTAAATAATTCATGAAATGAGTAGTATATTTCTTATTGATGGAAGAATATATCTGTGGAAATTTCATTGATATAGAACAATCTAATGGAAATTATTTCTAGAATGATCATCGTTATTATTGGATGGTTAATTAAAATAAAACATAATTTTTTTGTTATAGAGTAGTAGAGATTTGAAAATTTCAACTATGAATAGAATTCGGAGATTTCATTCACCTGTGGGATAATTTTTTATATAATTTTGATTACTTTTAGATGGCTTGGTTGGAGAGTTGAGTGGTCAAGTGAAGGATATGCTAGTGGTAAAATTGCAACTTCTTTTCAGATAACATTGAGTAATAAGAGGAAAGTCACCACATTATTAATGGATAAGGTAGAGGGTTATTACACCAAGAGTTCCACAATGTAGCCTTTGGAACTCCATCGAGTGAGTTCTACTCTATTGGGTATATAGTGGAGGCAAATAAAGTACCCAGGGGGTTCTGGGCTAGTTTTTTTATCATGGCGGTCATTTGTTCTGTATGAACCTTTGTCTCATCTATGGTAAGGGGATTGGGGAAGGTATATTTTAGATTAAGAGAACCCTCCACACTTCCTTTTTTGTCCCCTTTTAATCCCCTTTAATATGGGTGAATCATGGGTTAGATTCATGATAGTTTTATGTTAATTTCTACTTCTTCTATGTCTGATATTCTCCCACATAATTATCATATAATTTTAAGTGGTTCTAGGTTAACGATTTCATAATATTTAACCAAATAATGGAAAAATTAAATTGCAACCATGATAATTCATTCTTAAATGTATAGTGGGTGTTTAATGAGTGAATATTTCATCTGTTTGTCAGAATTTCGTTAAAGACATATCACCTATTGATTTTATTGAGGTTTCTCCCTAAATTAGTGATACATTGATATCCATATTAGTTTAAAATCTTGGTGTTTCTAATTATTAGATTGAAATCATGTCTCAAGTCATGTTCATATCACTACTCAAGGTCTCAACTATAATATTATTCTTAATAACTCATTTTTTTGTGTATGTATAAGATAATAATTTTATAGAATTAAATATAATTAATTGGAATTAGTTTTTGGAGATTGTTTCATGTTTTAGGTTCTTGGTAGGCTGGTGTAGCTCTATCTAGGATTTGGGATGTCTTGGGAGAGCACATATTGGGGAGGGAGACTCCATTTTGTAGGTAGGTAGTCCCCTAAATAATTAATTGTATCTTTTAATACAGGTTTTTTCATCTATTTACTAGGTGTTTGGGTTTGGTGTGGATGTGAAGGGACCATGTTTATACACATGGATGACAAATTAAACCATAGAGACCTTGGAATATTGAGTCTTATTTCTGAAATGGTTTAGTTAGGAAAAGTGAAGTCTGATGTCCATGTTATAAATAAGAATCTTGTATAGTTTGTTTTTGGTGAAACTATAATGTAATTTTACCATGAGAATGACTTTTTGACCATTATAATAAGCCTCGACGGTTTCTAAATAGGATTCCCAAATAGTTGTTTCCACAGTTAGTGGTTTTTGATAGTTTATAACATGGAATTATAGGAATAGTTTGTGCCTCTATACAAGGATATGGTAATCACTAGAATAATTTCGGGGTGAGTGTAGAGAGAAGGGGTTTCCTAAGTGGTTATAATAGGTTAAGCAGAGGATGGTCTCACATAGTTTTACCACATCCCAAGAGAGGGAATTTCTGATGGATTTGGATTCGGTTTTCATCCAATGGTTTGGTGAATCCTAGTTAGTTTGGGTCAATGCAACAACTCAGAGTGAGTTGGACCGTCATTTATAATCGATTTCTCGATCAGTGATATAACATGTTCCTCTAATATGGTGGGTCTGAGTGAGTGAGTTTTCATAGGATAATAATAATTATACCATTATGAAAATTGATTAGCTATAATATATACTTTTGTGGTGAGATTGGATAGGATGGTGATGATTCAGTTGTGTGTATTTTTCTATAGTAGTACATAAGGTCAGTATGGGATCCTATATAGGGATTGGGTACGATTTATCTTTCAATATTTATTATTTTATTGCATGATCATGTTTTCATATCTATTGATGGAACCCCATATTGAGTGAGATAGTGGATGTAGAATGTGTGTTATGTTACATGAAGTGAAACCTCACCCTGAGTGAGAAGGTAAAGGTAAAATATTCTTCATATTATATTGAAGGAACCACATCTATAGTGAGCGTAAAAATATAAAATGAGTCGTACGTGATGTGATATGTAACCTCACACTGAATTATAGGGTGTAGGTAGAATGTGCAGTATATATTTTGAGATGGAGCCTTTCCCATGGTGAGTGGGTCAGTGTAAAATTTTAATTATTTGATGTGAAATGAAACCTCTACCTAAGTAAGAGTGTTTTATTAGGATGTATGGTATTCTATATGGAATATGGCCCCACATTGAGTGTAAAGGAGGGGGTATGATACATGGTATGGGTTAGGATGTGATACCTCACCCTAAGTGAGAGGGTGGTGGTATGATTAAAGACTTATGACTAATAAAAATTATAGGGGAAAACAATAAGTTAAAGGGTTGTTGTTGAGACTCATTATAGGGTCTCTTCCTAAGTGGTAGGGTGTGGTTTTGTGTTGTGATTAGAAATTACCTCTATTTGTAGCGTTTTCCAAATAAGTGGGGTATGAGGTCATATTGTCCTTATTAGTAAATGATTATTATATATTATTTGATTTTTGATTATTTTTAATTTTCCTGATATTTATACATAAATATTATTTTGTATGTGAGGAGAACATTGTGAGACCTTGATAAGTTTATTTCTCAGTTCCTCTATACGCACCCTTGTGCATGTGTAGATTTTCATGTTTCACATTCATCTGACATTTCATATAGGGTGTAGGTTCCTGGCGCAATGGGCATGCATTGGTGGGTGTATCCAACATTAATTTTTCTATTAACAACAGTCAATCTGATATCGTTTATGATAATAAAATTACAGATCATCAGAATAGAATGAAGAATGAAAGAATGGAAGGGAGTCATAGAACCATAGAGAGAGTAATCATATATTGGTTATAATTAATTTAATTAAAATAAAAGAATTATATTTATGGAATTCTCTCTCTATTGATGATTCATGTCACGATTGGATTTGATATTTGGCTGTGTCATAGAATCCAAGTGTAGGATTCATATAGCAGTGATCCACACATGCTCCACATATCTCTGGACATCGCCAAAGGGATTATCGGGTGCTAGCATGGATGATTATTCACTTGCGATGTCCACCTTCGATCGCCTTGGGAGCCACTTGCAAAGAACACTCCTTGATCCAATGGAGGAGGGTCTCTCTTGTACCACGAGATCATTCTTGGAAGAAAAGAATTCTCTCTTTGTTTGAGGGCCTTCCCTAGATCCATTGGGCACAACCCCAAAAATTTCTAGTCTAATGACAATTATATAATTTGGATTTTAATTACATAGAATAATAGAATAAATTAATTACCTGAAAGAATTTATTCATTTCATTTAATTCTTAGAAAGACCTCATGCCTTATAATAATATTTGACTATTATTATTACTTGACATGCACCAAGTAAATTGTACCTAATATCATTTAATTAAATAAATAATATTATTTCTCACAAATACATAGAAAAATTACATGACATGTATATTAATCTATACAATGTGTACTTTTGTTTTTCCATTATATTTATTTCCAGAAAAAAAAAATTAGACCTTGAATAATGGATATTTATTTATAAAATAAATATCATTGCTTTACTCACTAATAAATTTATTATTTTCCCATAATATATTCTTTGGAATAACTAGTGTCTAAATAAATGTGATCTCACATCCTTGAATAATTATTAAACCATGATCGGGAATAGTCTATACTCAACATGTTAAATTAATATTTAATAGAAATACATGGAAACACATAATAAGTGAACCTCTAGGCCTCTTTATCATGGGAATTAGGCAGAACCTACATAATATATAGGGTTATCATCTACCAACACACTAAGGCACCCATAGTGAATGAGTTAACGTTGTAATGATGTGTCACCTCATAAAAACTCTTACCATGGAATATATTCAGTTTGTCTTGATATCTCGAATCTAGTTGGTTTCATGCTTCTTCCATCAACCCATGTTCTTGATTATTCATTCTTTGACTTTCTGGAATTAAACTCGCTCATTCCTTACCATGGAAATGGATTTATTTAGGCTATATAAATTACATCAAAGGGCCTGAGATATCTAATTTTGTTATGGAATAGAAGGGACAAATCCTTTCTCGCATTATTGATTAATGTAGTATTACCCGTGATGCACGCAACATATCCTACCTCACTGCGAACAGTGTGTCATCACATTTTTCATCAATACATATAAGTGTGATAGTTTTAATACCAATTAAAATAATATTAATGCATATGGACCAATACACAAATCTATAGATAGAAACATCCAATGACACTATAAAATGTGGGTTTCTGGATGGTGGTTTTCATTCTCATAATATCCCCATATATATTACCAATGGCTCACACTATGAGAAGAAGCATCAATGCTTTATGAGTCATCAAAACTAATGTCTTCAATTATTTTTGTCCCTCAGATAACATCATCCGGCCATAGAACATATATTCATGAACAGTGTTATGGAACTTCCGGGTTCTCATCGTAGCAAGGATCGGCAATGACCCTTTAATGAAATAGTTATCCTAAGGACATTATCACATGCATTTTCATTTAGAAAAACAATAAAGATTTGATACGGTATTTATTAATGAATAAAGTAAAATGTAGTTTTTTATAGGCCACTAAATTCAACAGACTCCCACTTGGACTAAAGCCAAATTCTAACAACCTTTAACCCACTAGTACTCACATTATATTGATGCTTCTGTTGAGATTGGCCTTTTGTCAGGGGTCTTCCATGTTCTATTCCATAGACACTCTTCTCACTAAAACATCACCCCTTTGATAGAAATCCATCAAGAGGAGATACTTTTGGAGAATGTGATTTCTCTATTGATGTGACCTTGGTTCTTTTTCAAGAGCCATCTCTCCAGTAATATCACAATAAAATGTAATGGGACTATTCTTTCTAGGCACCACATCAAGCTCCTGGACAAAGTTTCTAATAAAGACGGATTCCTTGGATGTATCAAAAACCACTATAATTCATACTCCACTATAGAATTGATGAACACTATCATCTTTGAACTCTTATAACTCACAGCTCCTCCGTTGACATAGAAAACATATCCTGATTGTGACTTTAGATCATTCTGATATGTCTGAAAAGAAGAATCAACATATCCTCTGATGACAATCTCTTTGTCTCCTCCATACAACAGGAACATATCATTAGTTCTTCATAGAAAATTAAGGGTAATCTTAAAATCAGTCCAACGTTGTTCTCTTGGATCTTCTTGATATCTCCCTACCATGCTCTGTGCATAGGCAACATCATGCCTGGTACATAACATGGAATACATGATTGATACTATTGCCGAATAATATGGGGTCATACTCATCCTATATTTCTCATCTAATGTTTAAGGATGAATTTTCATAGATATATATAGGCCTTCTGAAACTGGAACCAATCCCCTCTTGGATTTTTCTATACTAAATCTCTTTAGTATGTGTTCAGTGTTTGTACCCAGACTTAGTCTAAGAAACCTCTTGGATTTATCACATATGATCTTGATCCCTAGAATGTATGTGGGTTAACCTATGTCCTTCATGGAGAAACACTTGTTCAACAAGTCCTTAATTAACTATAAAACTAGTACATCATTTCCAATATGTAATATATCGTCAACATATACTACTAGAATAATGAAAGTGTTCCCATTAAATTTCTTATAAACACATGGCTCACATTCGTTCATAACAAAACTAAATTCTCTTTACCAAATTGAATGTTACATGACCTTGATTCTTCTTTAATCCATAAATGCATTTATACAACTTGTAAACCTGATTATCTTTACCTAGTGTGACAAAACCTTCTGGTTGTGTCATATAGACATCTTCTTGAAGATTCCCATTAAGGAATGTTGTTTTGAAATCCTTCTACCAAATCTCATTTTCATTTTAAGATGTTATGGAACGAATGATTCATATATATTTAAACATAGAAACTATAGAGAGTGTTTAATCATAGTCAATTCCTTGAAGTTTTCTGAATCATTTAGCCAATATCCTTGCTTTATAGGTGCTAACATGACCATCATGTCCAACTTTCTCTTGAATATTCATTTTTATCCAAAATGATTTACATAAATTGGATCATTGACCAGAACCCAGTCATGGTTCTGATACATGTAATCCATATCAGAAATCATACCTTCTAGGCATATTATAGCTTTTGAGATTTCTACTGCTTTCTTCTAGAATAATGGTACATCATTTTCCGAAAATAATGATTCACCATCCTTGGTGACTAGGAAATCAAATCTCCCTGGTTCCCTTACTTCTCTTGAGATCCTACGTAGTATTTTTGTTTTGGGAAACTCTTCCACGATGACCTGTAGAACGTGTTCCTATACCAACTCCTGGGTATCTAGAAAATCAACTTCATCTAATTCAACCTTTCTCCCAATACCTATTTTAAGGATTTGATCTATCTTAAGAAATATAGATTGTCTGGTGACAATCACATTCTTTTCTGAAGTGTTATATAGGTAATATCATTTAGTTTCCTTGGTATATCCTAAAAAGATACACCTCTTAATATGAGGTGTTAGTTTTTTTTTGCCTAAGAAGGCCTTATCAAATGCCTCACATCCCTATACATGTGTGTGTGAAACAATGGGTTTCTTTCTATTCAATAAATCGGAGAGAATTACATTTTCTACCTTATTTGGTACTCTCATTAATGTGTATGCTACATTTTTTAATGTATATCCCCAAAGGATAACGGAAGATCTGAGTTACTCATCATCAACCTAGCCATGTCCAACAAGGTCTGGTTCTTCACTCACTAACAACATTTCACTATTGTTTATAAGGAGGAGTGAGCTATAATAGTATCCGAGACTCCCATATAAGATCAATGAGCTCTTGGTTAAAATATTCTCCACCTTAATCTGATCGAAGTTTCTTTATCTTCTTACGATGATGATTCTCTACTTCATTCTTGAATTACTTAAATTGTTCAATGGATTATGACTTATAACTTTTTAAGTATAGATATCCATATCTACTGAAATCATTAGTACAACTAATAACGTAAAAATATCCACATCTAGATTCTACTGGAAATGGTCCACACACATCCGAGTGCACTAATCCTAGATTCTTTGTGGCCCTTTCACCCTGTCCGCAGAAAGGCACCTTGGTTATTTTACCTTGTAAACATATTTGTCATCTATCAAGTGGTTCTAGCTCAATAGAGTCTAAATAACCATCTTGGTTGAGATTTTTCAAGCGATTCTCATTTAAATGACCTAGACGATGATGCCAAAACTGGGGTATATAAGAGTGTTGTGAGTTAGTTTCTTTATTGATTTCCAACACTTGGTTTTAATAATTTAATCAATAAAATTTTTTATTTAAATGATCCATGCCAGAACATAAATTGTTCTTATAAAACAAACAACACTTATTTCCAACCAGGAAAATAAATCCATCCATACCCAAACATGATATAGAAATTATTTTCTCGGTAACACTAGGCACATAATAACAGTTATGTAAAACCAAAAGCATCCCAGTTGGCAATGAGAGATGGTAATCACCAATGGATAATTAATCCATCCTCATTCCATTGGCAGCTTGAAGATCCAACTCTCCTTTTGAAATCTTCCAAAATCCACTTGGTTCATACATTTTAATATAGATGTGGGCCCCACAAACAATATCTAATACTCAATGTGTAAAAATGGAAAGATTATACTCAATAAAGAACACACCTTTAGTATTTCCATGCTTCCTGGTACATTTACTCATCTAGTGTCCTGGCATGACACATTTTAAACATACCACCACATGTTCCTTACCGTGCCTCTGCATCATCCCCTATTTAGTGGGAAAGTGCTCAGGGGATTCAGATACTTTATGAATCCATGACCCATTTTCCTTGTCCTTAATTTTCTTATTCATCATAAAGACTGTGTGTTTTTAATGCCCCAATCCCTATCTACCTGAAAATTATGTTGAGAAGTTCTGATAGACTCTCTTCATTGACTATCATGTTGTATCTGACAATAAAGCTAGATATGGTCTTGGGAAGTGATGATAGGATGAGATCTATATGCAACTCATCCTAGAAAATAATCCCTAAGATGTCGAGGCATTCAATATATCCAATAATCTTGAAAACATGATGCCTAGATGGTACATACTCTTCAATATTAGTTTTAGAAAAAGCGTTGGAGATCTTATATCTCTCATGTCTCACCTTCTATTGACAGAGATCAATAAGTTGAGACATCATGCTATACGCATCCATGTTTTCATGTTTCATCAAGATCTCATTATACATGGTTTATAGCATGAAACATTAGACATTTGTGTAATCATCCATATGTTTCATATAGATATATAGTTCTTCGTCACTTACCTCTTTTGCAGGCACTACTGGAATAGAATACTTCTGGACGTACAATTTCCTCTTGTGGCGAAGGATGATGCGTAAACACCTCTGCTATTCTTGGAAATTGGTGATGGCGAGAAGGTTATCCTTCTCAAGTATGGTTCACAACGACATATGTGAAGTAGTTTTTCTTTCCATTTCTAATAATTATGATGATAAAAGGTTTAGTACTACATCATGATAAAACTGAGACAAATAAATAATTTAACACTTATTTGTCTCCCACTATTTTACCAAAATCCAACAAACCTGACCATTGACATCAGAATATTTTGATTCCAAGATATTCTAGTGGCAAGGATCCATATTTCCCTTCACATTAACCCAACTATAATAAGTCAAGAAACATGAAGGGTTTTATGTTGGCATTCTAAATTCCTACTTCATTAACTCAAATCTCCTTGATCCGATGAGTGGACTCCCCAATCCTGAAATCTATTTATTATGGATTTCCTCAACCTTTTCCTCTTGGCCACACCATGTCCTACAATGGTAGTCAACCCTTGATGTAAAACAAGTTAATTACCCCCAAAACCATGAATTATAATTCCTCAATAATTGAATGTACCCCAACAATGGTTGGTCAAACACATTGAACTATGGTTCAATTCTAACTAATATTATGGTCGGCTATCCCGACCTAATATTTCCATTAAAGGATATTATCCTTATATAGAAGTTGTCATTTTATTATATTTTATTACATAATTTTTAATATTATTTGGGATATACTTAAGTGATTAACCATGTCTAAGATAATATTTACGCATAAGATGGTCTTATTTTAGTTACATCTTGCATGTTTGTCTAATTCATTAATTCTGTGACTGTGACCACACACTGACAATAAATAACCCATGAAAATAATTGAAACAAAATAAATGGTATTATCATGATCTTGTTCAGTTGGTTAGTTTATCTAGCAGTTGATAAACTAACCCAAGACATAGGGGAGAAACACTATGAACCTTTTGGGTTCGTGTTTACAACTTTCCACATGTCCACCTTTTTATCAGTTTGGATTGGTTTTACCTTAGCTCCGAACATGAGTAGCCTCCACTAGATTGGGAGCACCATCCATAAAATAAGATTTTATCTCACTCATGGGTGAGGGGTAAATAGTGTTTTACATAGAAGAAATATTTATCACAAAGGCCCAACATGTTAATGAGGAGAAGGCTCACATGACAACAAATTTAATTTAAATAAATAAATTAAAAGAAACCTATTACATAAAAATGTCTTGATCTAGATCCTGATCATCCATTAATGCAGTGATATTTATGCATAAACAAAACTAGAATTAAATTACTTAGTCATTTTTGTTTAATATAAATCTCACTCGAATCAATTAATTATATTTAATTATTCAATCCTTTTATCTTAATCCCTTTTTCAGAATTTCCTTGACATTTTTATCCATAATAAATTTAAAGAAATAAATTCATTTCAAATTATCATTGTGTGTAACTTGTACCATGGAGGCAAATCGGTGAATTTCTCGTCCATAACTACCCAGTGATTATAAGTGAACATTAGGCAAATGTTAAATTATACACATATATATAAAACACCTATCATGTGTTGTGCCTCAGCTTTATGCCAGCACTATGGAACACATCTATAGGGTTTGTATAATATAAAAATAAATCTAAGAAAATCTGCATAATTTGGATGAGTAGATGGTGTGTTGTTCTGGCTAGATGGTGTGTAATTTTGTTCAATGTCCATCTAAATAGCACACCTAGGGACATTCCATGTAGATTTACTTCAGAAATATTCGGAGTACACGACATGTTCAATGGGACACATGCCATGTAGTATCCACGTTACATGGTTTCCATCCAGGCAAGCCCTGTACGGGCTACATAGTCTTACCCTAACCCGAATGGACTTCATTCCATGTTCAGTGGGCCAAATGGAATATAATTTGAAAACAGTGTGCCACCTATTCTTGGTCAACACATGGAGTCTTAAAGACAAAGATAGAATCTAATGACATGACCTAGTTTGGTGGACCGTCCTAGTGCATAGAACCTATACTATACGATTACAAATGTCGAATGCATGCCATGTGTTCTGGTGTTGTATGGCCATAAATATTTTGGAAACTCAGTATGAGAACCACTGTTTTATTGTAATCATACATAAAAGAAAAATTATTTTTTTAAGGTGAACGAGAAATGAAAGAGGAGGAACATATCTCAAGAATCTGATTTATAGAACGATTAAATTGAATTGAAACAACTAAATTATTAAATTTTTAAATCACCAATGAAAAAATAAACAATTATAATCAATGATATGACTCCTCTAATACCACTTTTAGGTTCCAGGTTAAGAGGGAGTGTGTTGGTGGGTGTACCCAACATTAATTTTTCCATTAAAAACAATCAACACGAGATCTGTTACAATAATAAAATGCTTGATATTTGGAATAGAACAAAGAAAAAAATGAAAGGAAGGGAGTCCTGGAACACTAGAGATGATTATCATATGTTTGTTATAATTAATTTAATTAAACGACAAGAATTACATTGATGGAATTCTCTCTCTGTTGATTTTTCTAGTCACGATCCGATGTGATCCATCTCTGCATCATAGAATCCAAGTGTAGTATTTCTCTAGTAGTGATCCACACATGCTCCATGTATATCTGGATGCCACTGAAGGGATCATCTATTGATAGCACAGAAGAGCCTTCTCTTGTGATGTCTACCTTCGATCTCCTTGAGCGGTGCTTGCAAAGCATTCTCATTAATCCAGTGGAGGAGGATCTCTATCATACCTTGATAGAATTATTGGAGGAAAATAATTATCTCTTGGATTGAGATCTACCTCATGATCCGTTGTGAACAACCACAAAAATGGCTATGCTAATTAGAATTATAAAATTATGATTTTAATTACTTAGAGTAATAAAATGAATTAATTACCCAAAAATAATTATTCATTTCATTTATTTATGAGTAAGACCAAATGTCTAATAAAAACAGTTGACTATTATTATTACATGACATGCACCCAATGAATTAGACATAATATTACTTAATGAAATAAATAATATAATTTCTCAAAATTCCCTAGAAAAGTTACATGGCATGTTTATTAATATACACAATGTGTAATTTTTTTCTATTTTTTTATTTACTCCACTACATTTATTAGAACATGAGTAATACCTATTTGTTTTTCAAATAAATATCACTAAATTAATTGCTAATAAATATATTATTTCTCCCACAGTATAATCTCTCAAATAACTTGTTTTGAAATAAATGTGATTAGGCATCCTTGAATTATTATTAATCCACAATCGGGAATAATATTTATTTAAATTGTTAAATTAATATTTAACTGAGATACCTTGACACACATAGTGTGTGTCCCTCTAAGCCTCTTTTGTAGTGTAATTAGATATATCTTGCCTAAAGTCCAAGGATAGAATCTAGAAACATGCCAAGGCACCCATAGAGAAAAAAATTAACACCGAAATGAAATGTCACCACCTACGAACCCTTTCCATGTAATGTAATCCCTTTGTCTCAATATCTCAAATCAAGTAGGTTTCATGCTCGTTCCATCAACCCATTTGCTTGATTATTCATTCTTTGACATTCCAAAATATAACTCACCCATTCTTTACCATGTCCATGAATTTATTTAGGATATATCAATTCCATCAAAGGGCCCAATATATATACTTCTGTTATGGAACAAAAGGGACAAATCCTTTCTCACATTATCTATTAATGCAGTATTACACATGATACACCAAACATACCCTACCTCTCTACGAACAGCGTGCCATCACAATTTTCATCAATACATATAAGTGCGTGATTTTTTATACCATTTTAAAATAATATTAATGTTTAAGGGCCAATACCCATGTCTGTATATAGGAACATCCAATGACACTATGAAATGTGGACATCTTTCTAAGGGTCTCGTTATCATAATATCCTCTTAGATATTATCAAGGCACCACACCATGAGAATATGCCTCAATGTTTTATGAGTCGTCGCCCATAATGTCTTATATTATTTGTGTCCCTCAAATAACATCATCTGACTAGAGAAACTATATTCAAGAATATTGTTATGTAACTTCAAGGTTCTCATCATAGTAGGGAACCTCTTTTACCCTTTAATGAAATATCTATCCTTAGGATATTATCACTTGAATTGTCATGTATAATTACAATCAAGATGTGATAATGTTTTTATTAATGAATAAAGTAAAAATTAGTTGGTTCTAGGCCACTAAATCCAACATAGGGGATGTAGATTTAATAGATGAATGGAATTATTAGAAAAGTTATAATGTGGTAAATGAATTATTTGTTATGTCGATATTTTTTTTATTTATACACTTTATGTTTGATTGGTTTTGTTGAAAATAAATGGTCTATGTATTATGGAATTTTTCATATTTATTTTTCATGGTGTGTTTTCTTATTATGGACATAACTAAGTTTTCTTTCCATGAATTATCTAATGTTATATGAGATTATTGTTTTTTACCACGTTATTTTATGTGATGATATGGGGATTATTGTCTTCCCATATTGGCTATTGTTACAAGTCAATAGCCTATGTCATGTGGAGAGTCATACTTGAAGTCTTGTGTTCCCCTCATCTTGATCAGATGGATGGTATAGAAATTAAAAATAGTATCATAACCTTGTTTTGTTTATCAAACTATTTAGGGACTTCGTAGTAAGAGATTTGAACATGTTAGATCTCAGATGAGACTGTTGATAGGTACATTTTTAACACCTTATCAAATTGAAACATTGATTTTCTAGGGATATGGATTTTTTATTCTTTCATTTCATAGTTTTGATTGAATCTTTTTACAAATTATGATGTTTATATTTGATCATGTTATTTATTATTTTATTTTTGTCCTCAATGGTAATGTAAAAATGTTTTCATGAATCATATTAGGAAAATAGGTTTACCATAACTTTTACAATATAGTTTTTATGTGTGATATTCTTTTCAAACTTCAAAAAGATTTAGAAAATCATATTTTAATACTTTTTTTTCAAAAACAATATCTAGGAGAAGGTTCATAAATGGGGTTCAATTAATTAAAACAATAAAAATAACATACTTTATGTATTTAAAAAAATATTTTTGATAAATTAAATAATTTAAAATGAGATATTTTATTTTTATATTACACCTTGATGTAATGATATTACTGTTGTGCAGTTGTGTTGGATGAATTCACATTAGTAGGTGGGTCAGTTAGTGGTAGCCTACTATGAATAATGTGGGTACTGTGAACCTAGGGAATGGATTAATTTTGATTGGGGTTTTTTGGTTGGTGATGAATCCTTAAAATGGTCATGATGTAATGTGATAATGGATTGGTATGGTGGAGTTATTTTCACTATAATTAGTAGTGGGATGGTCCTCGGAAATAATATAGTTTTTTTGACTCTTTTTAGTTAGACATGAAACCTCTATTGGTTGGGAATGTATGGTTATATTTTGGTTAATTAACCATGATGGTGATGGACTATTTTGTAGTATTTCTTGAGACTATGGATATATGACTCTATGTGTTTAATTAGTATCAGTAACATGGTAGGTTTTAAGCTTGATCTTGTAGAATTTTGGTTCTAAGTTGGTTAGAAAGTTGAGTGGTTGAGCTTCACATACCATGGGGAGAAGGTGTATTGATTTTTTCTATTCACCATGTGGGTAAATTATTGGTTTTCATATGTTTTTACATATATTGGTGGATGGAACGAAGGTTCATGAAATTATGGGTAGATGCTTCGAGTGTTATAGTGACACCCAAGCAATGTGACATCACTATTTGGTCTTATTAGAACATTTACTTCATTATGTTAGGTATTCAACCACATTTGGTTCATTGAGATGGATGCATTGGAAGTATAGGAATGGGAAGATTAATGATTTAGAATTTTTCTTTTTCTTGGAAATAAAATTTGAGCCTTTAAATATGGAGAGGTAGTGGTTATAACCTAGAGTGGAACAATGCACATAAGATATGGTGACCATGGAAAATTAGGTTTCACCAAATCATAGAGAAGAATGAGTTAAAGTGAACTTACTATTTGGGACATAAAGTTCTAAAAACATGGGGATATATATAGATCTTTGTGGGGTGACATTTAGGTGATCATCATAATTTTAGAGAGTGATGTTCAATAAACAGTCACTCAAGAGATGTTACCTGTGTCAAAGGAACATCTCCAAAGGTTAGTTCCTCTGTGAAACTACAGTTGAAGTGGGTGAGTTTGGAATATTTATAAATCTTTTTTGGGGTTTCAAGATGACATATATGGGGTCATATTGATTAATTTTCTTAATTTAAATCAATAAAAACTTTTATAGGAATGAGAAATAATTTTTTTTAATGTATGTTTTTTTAGGGTAGAGTTTGTTTTTCTACCATTAGTGTCATGGATTTCAAGACAATTTTCAATGATCTCTTGTGTAAAACATTTTTGAGGAAGATATTTTAGTATAAGGTTATTATATAACCGTATAGATATTATTTAGGGTAAAATAATTGATATTATATAGGGAAATTTTCAAAAGGAGTGGTCATCAAGGTATGAAAAATTATGCGAACATGGGTTATAGTTGGCTGATGATTTGAAAAATAATATAGTGGGGAGAACCCAATAAGTTTTTCTAGGTTTATAAATTTCTTATAATTATACCAACCAAATTAAGGATGTGTTTTTGATGTTGTAGTGGGTGTGATCAAGAATTGTGAGTTATAGGTTAGTGAAATTTGTGGTTGGTTTGGTTATGTTTCAATTTTGATGAGTGACATGGGCTTGGGTTCAATGAACATCAATGGCTGGTGGTGGTAACATGCGGTTACATTTAGTAAGGGAGAGATTTTTAGGATAACATTGTAGTATATAACCTAGAGGTAGGTTTTATGGGATTATTTGTTTTTGGATTTGATGAGAAATTTGAGTAGGGTGAATGTTATGTGGTATTGAGGATTAGGTGTGAAGGTTTAGGATTGAGGATGGTATGGGAAGCCCTTTGGTGGGGAGAATCTACCTAACTATTATAATTTTGTCTAAATTTGAAGTGGATGATAATGGATACCAAGTTTGAGAATTGTATGATCTTACCTTTAGAGAAGATGAGTTTTGTATATATTTGATGGTGGGATCCAAATAAATTATAAATTTTGTTCTAAAACTACAACATATGTGTATATTTATCTATTTTGGTTTATTCCAAAATTGTATTTAACAAAACATAGGTGGATTGGTTATTATTTGATTCATGTGGGGTTCATGTACTTTTGTAATATTGGTAGGCTGGATGCATCATGTAAGAGTATAATATCCTCGAATGGTTGGTCAATCTCTTAGGATGTTGGTTCATAGTCGAGATACCTGATTTTGTTTCCTTTTTTAGGTATGAAAATATAGTTTCATCTAGGATTTTATCATTTAAAATACAATAAATTAATTATTAGGATAAGATCAAGATTTTTTAGGGTATGACCATTTTTCTAGAGTAGACTAGTGCATAATTGACTTGTGGCTAGTTAGAATTTAGATCAGGTGGTGGGATTCACATCCGATGTTTGATAGAGTATCAAGGAATAAATTTACATTATTATAGAGGATGAAAAGAATTAAAATAGAGAGTTTATAATGACCTATGTGTTAGGGGTTGGTAAGGATAGAAGAAATATGACTTTTTTATTCCAAAGAATGGTAATTTTGAAAATTTGGACAAATATTAGATTTTTGAGAGTTAGAGAACCATAAATATGTGTTTTTGGACATGGATGAGTGTTTTTTAGAGATGTTGGTGGAAATTTCTATGATAGGGGTAAGGATGGGTCGGTGGTAAAACTATAGATTTATTCTAGTACCCCCAGGTGATTGGGGGTTATGGAAAAGTGGTTGTTTCCCCCCCATAGTTCCATCGGGTGGATAGTGTTACCCTTATTAATTTCTGGACACTATTTAGGAACTCAATGTCTTTTGGGATGTTTTTAGTCAGTGTAAAATTAGTTATTTCCCATTTAGTCCCCATTAGTCATTCAGTAGGAATGTGCTAGTGGAAGATTGATTTTATCCATCCAAACCCCTTTAACTCCCACTCATTCCTCCAATTTAAATTCCTTTCAAGGGGACGGATCATGTGGAATTTTGATGTTAATTTTAGGTACATTTCTACTCATTGTTTACCTCTTGATTATCCTTTAATTTTGGGATGTTCCAAATTTAGGGTTTTATCATATTTTATCAAATCATGGTGAAATCTGAAAAAAAACCATGGTGATTTTTATTTGATGGAGATAGGGAATTGAAATAGTGGAAGCAAAAAAAATTTCAAAATATTTCCATAGAGGTATGTAATAAGCTAATTATGTTTATGAATTCCAATAATTGGAACTGATGTTTCTGTTGTATGAGTGTCATTTCATAGACATTTTGATCTCAAGATTGTTTTACTAATGTAATAAGTTTTGTGGGTCTTTTTTTATCAAGGATTCAAAAATAATAGGTTCCCCTATGAGTTTTTGTGGTTTATTACTATTTGAATAATTTTCTAAAATTAATTATAACTTATTATAATTAATTTTTTGAGGGTTATGGCTTAATATAGGTTCAAGAGAATATGAAAGGGCTCTGACTAGGCTTAGGAAGGACTTGTATGGGTACATATTGAGGATAGTAACTCTATTTTAAATATTGTTTGTTATATAAATACACAACCATATTGGTTACATCATGTATTTTCTAGTTATTCCTAGGGTTTTGTGTTTGGTGTGGCTAGGAAGGGTTTGATTGTTTTCACTTGGATACCAAATTTTGTGATAAATCTCTTTGAAGATGATCGGTATGCCCAAATGGTTCAGTGAGGTAATGTGATTCATTAAGGACATATCATAAATGACAATATATTCCTATTATGTTTTCTGAACTTTTTAATTTTTTCTATTCATTTGGGAGACTATGATATCAATGGAATGAGATTTTATGGATAATGAATAGGATTCCCTAATAAGTGAGACCTCAAGAAGTGTTTTTTGTAAGTGTCTAACACTAATTTTAGGAAAGGATTATGGGATTAAAAAGGGATATTTTAATCGTAGTAATGGTTTGGACCTTTATGATAATTCCCATCTAAAACTGATGTATCTTTGATAGGGTGAGGGTTGAGTTAGTGATATATTTCTCTTTTAATATTCCTTTAATTTGTAACAACCTTCACAAATTGTAAATTATTTTTCACATTGTAAAAAATAAAATAGTCACGCATTCAATAGAACACATGTATTTACAAGGTTCACTAAGAAACATGACTAGTTATATCCTTGTATTGGTTTAGAAACAATCCAATACCAGATAATCCTATAGAAAATAATCCTTTTGTGTGGATAAATCAAGTAGGATATACCCTTACACTTGTCTGGTGCATTGATTTATAAAATAGTGCATGTTTTTCATCTAGAACAAATGATGTAATAAAGGTTTTTGTGACATGTAATCAATCCTTCATTAGTTTGTTCAAATCAAGTTATGATTCGACCTTATGAACTTCCACTATTGATAACCTTTAAAATAATTCATCACATTCAAAACTAGCTGCAGCTAAGAAGCCAAAATTGTGAAATTTTTATGTAAACTCGGTCTGATAGATCATTCTAATTCCTCTATCTGATACCTCAGTCCTAAAAATATATATAATACATTACAAACAATTTTGAAACACTCTATATTTCACATAAATGGTTGTTCTAATGACTTATTCTGACTAGATTACTCAAGCCACTATTCTTCTTTAACCTTCCTCGGTCATGTAATCCTCCTCGTGAATGATCAATCCAAGTCATTTTTCTCTCCTCCAAATCATTATGTTCTATATATATTACATTTAAGGTGAATTGTAGAACCATTAATTAAAACCAGAATGCATTTCCTTCTACTTATAGGTGTTCTAAATGTGATTTGGGAAATAATATAAAAATTTACCCAACTAAAAAATTCTTCAAAACATGAATTTCTCAATCATTTTAGCTATATCTTTCAGCTATTCAACTCTTCCCAATTATTCATGAATGTTATTAAATATTCTTAAAATTATATCAAGATTATAACATTGAACTTTCTAGCAATTATTGAAATTGATAAAAAGTGCATTCTAATGTTCCTTAATTACAGTGAAAACATATTGGAACTGAAGACTGGTCATTACACTATAGTGTACCAAGTAAAAATAAAAAAATGTTAACAACATTAAAAACATTACACCATAAATATTGTTGGAAAATAAGTATCCTTTCAAACACTAGCTAAAAAACATTGGCAGTAAGCAATACATTGAAAAAAATTAATCCAAACCCATTTGACTAATAATTTAAAAACAAAATCAAAATATTTATTCTTTTCCTATTTTCTTTAAACCATGGGTCCTTCTTCTGTTCAAGACAACTAATTGTTGACTTATTTGTGCCAACATGTGTCTAATTGATTAGTCATTACTTCACTCTAACTGATCAAAATCATAGTTTTTTAATGTTTCTTAAACCACTTGGAAAACATATAATAGTTATTTTTCTCTCATCCCACATGAATGAAAAAACAACATAGTACAATTATTTTTAAAACTATCAACCACATGTTTTTTCTAATTCTGGATGATTTGTCTCTGATCTCATTCAGTTCATCAATAACAACAACTCTCATGTTATTTAATCATTATTCTAAAAAAAAGGAAACTATGTTGCATCAACAAACTTCTCTGCCTATGATGGACCAGTGGCATGCCACATCTGATAGACTAATATCAACAATAACTTATTTTATTTTTTTCTTATGGTAGAAATATATTTCTAGAAATAACTAAATTTTTTCTCTAATTATTTGTATGTAAGGGATTATTGGTGTAACTAAAAACAATAATCTATATCTTCTCACATTTTAAACAAAACATCCAATCCTTTAAACAATTTATATGGTCAATGATCTCACACTGATAAACTATGACCAAAAAACATGACATCATAGATTTTATTCTTCCCCAAAGATCATCATGTAATAATGCATTCCACGTGAATTTGAGGGAATTTTTGATTGGAATACAATCATCATTTTCATGGGTATAAATACTTCTTTATTCTTTCTAACCAGTACACAAACTGATGGGAAAACATTTTCCCCCCATCATTCAAAAATCATGTAACATAAGTTTATTGAATAAAAATTATTTATGAGAACTCCATTATCATAAAAGCAACATTATAATTATTATTGAGACATTTAAACTCTTAGACTTCTCATATCAATAAAATCCTTCTTTCCTTACAGAATGTGGTTATGAAAAACTACATCACCCTCGTAAAATTTCCAAAACATAAAATTGAAACTGGTATACTTTCTTATTAGGAGTGTGTATGATCTTTTAATATAAATCCTTTTATTCATATCACCCAGTTACAAAAACATACAAATTGAATTGATTTTTTCAAAATGAAAAAAATATAAAACAATTAGAAAAAATTTCATTCCTCGTCCAATGAATAATCATAAAACCAACAGGTCCCAACAGTCTACCCCTTTGGATATTTTTGTCAACCAACGTTAATAAATCACTGAACTTTTAAACATAAAGCAATTTATTACTTATCTACAACTCTAATCCTAGGTGTTCTAAATCATTGAGGTAATAAAAAGAATCATTAACAAAAAACCCTTGATGTCTAAAATTAGGGACTCATGAAACATTCTTTGACAACATTATACAATTATATATTTACCTCTTTCAATAACCTATAAAAAATTCTAATATACAACAAAACAAACTATTAAAAAACTCTCACACTTACATTCTCATATGAAAACATACCCTCAACTCCACCTAAATACACGATTCCTTAAATTATTTATCATATATCAATGGATAGATTTCTAAAAACATTATCTCCCCTGTAAACACTATCTAAAGACAATATTAGATAGGGGATATACGCTTATACCTCTACCTTAGAGAGAATGAGGTTAGACACCCATGTTCAACCTCAACATGATAAATTCTTCCATTAATTAATATTTTGTTAATATTATGTGAACTTTTTTTCTATAGGAAGATACTCCATTTTAAATTCATTCTTATCCATATGATTTTTGATGAAGTGACATTTGATATAAAAAATTTTGGAATGAGAATTATATACATGATTTATTATAAGATTGATGACACAATGATTATCACAACCCAAGTGCAAGGTTAACATCACCTCAAAAATTAATTATTACAATTGAGTCTTAATCCCCATATGTTGGGTGGATGCTTGAGTGACATTAACATTTTCAACATAAATCATTCTAAGAGTCACTTAATTTTTATTATTATTTTAAAAATAGAAAAAAGTTTACATATAATGAAAACTTCACTGGATATAGAAATTCTTCCATCAATAATTCCTTCAAAATTAGCATCTGAATACCATAACAATTAAATTATTCTTGTGATATCATATATTATTCTAAAATATCTTTTGCCATTGATTTATCAGAGAATTATTTTTATGGCCATTAGATGTGATTTTTGGGGGCACTTTGTAATCTTTCACATAAGGTAACAACATAAAAAATGTTCAGTCTCAAGGTAGTGAAATAAAAAAATTGATCATCTCCCAAAACTCATTAGAGGCAGCATCATTACATTCTCTATCTTTTCTCATCTTGTTTACCAAAAAAAATTAGTGTGAAAATAGGTTTCTAATTTTCCATGGTAGTCTTATTAAGAAATTTCATATCATAATTTTCTAGTGAAAGAATTATATGTTTCCTCTTTTGTGATATTTAAAACCCAACAATTTATTTCATTTCACCTAGAATGGACATCTCGAAAATGTATTTATCTATTTAGAAAATATTTTACTCGTTCATTCATGATTCTCATTAAAGATAATGTCATTAACATACACAATTACAATGTGGTAAAACTCCTGAATTTCATTATAATATATATTAATATTAAGAATTCCTTTCCTAAAAATCATATTTCTTAAGAATCTATCCAACATGGAATACCATGATCTTAGATCGTTTTTAATCACGTATAAATAATTATGAAACATATAAACATGACTTTCACCATTCCCAAAAACAAATTCACAGTGTTGTTTAATATAAAATTCTCCATGAAGTTCACCATTAAAAAACACCTATCTTCACATCCATCTGGAAAAAAAATTAAATTCATTAAGCGGAAATATCGTGATATATTATAATTATCTCCAACCTTTACACTAGAGAAAAAGGTTTCATCCAAAGTATTTCCTCTAATTCATGAGAATCCATGGCACACAAATCATCTTTTTGTTTCTTATCCCTTCTCCACAATAATTCAAATTGTTCCAAAAACCCAAATTAGTGAAAATATCATCTTTGTTATTTGGTTTATGTATGAGTTCCCAAGTATAATTATTCTCAATCTTATCCAAGTCTTTATTAATTTCTTGTATTCATTCTGGGTTTTCAAAATCATAATTAAAATCATTAAAATACATTTTTGAATAAATAGATGTATGTGTAACAGCTTTTGATGTCATTCATGTTCAAAACATTTAAAGTTGATGACCAATTATGTTTGGATCTTCAAATTGGATTCTCCACCTAGGATGAGATGTTTGATTTTCTTCCATATCACAAGAAATAGATGAGTCTAATTCGTTTTATTGAATATGATTAGAATTATGGAATCCTTATGAGAACACTTAATGAAAATCATTTATCATATTCATCTTCTATGTTTACTCAGGTTTGTTTAGAATATAAATCATGTTTTTCAATAACTTTCACATAAAATGATTCAACAAATGTTCCTATCTCTTTGTTGAAACACCTATATCCTCTTCCACCAAGAGAATATCTAAGAATGATTCCATATTCACCTCTTTGGTCAAAGTGTCCATGGATTCAACCTATTTTATTTATGATGTAGCGACTCCAAAATACTAATAATTAATTAAAACATAATGTTTTTTCCTAAAACATTTGATATGGAGTCATATTGGATCTTGACCATTAGAGACAGTTGTTTTTTATATAAACATCTATGATTGTATCTTCCTAAAAAAGTAAATAATAATACCATATTTCAGTAACATAGTGCATATCATTTCAACTAAACTACTATTATTCTTTTCAAAACCCCATTTTGTTGATGTGCGTATGGTGCACCAACCTCATCTTGAATTCCATTCATTCTGAGATAGCTTATTAAATATTCATTCTTGTACTCACCACCATTATCATTTCTCAACCTCTTCAATCAATACCCACATTCCTTCTCATATTTTTTTATGAAACTGTTATACATATTTAAGGCATCTATTATAGGCATGAAATACAAAACACAAGTAATGTGAGTAAAATTGTAAATGAATATAATGAATTAATTATCTCCAAAAGTTTATTTTTTTCTCATTGGCCCAAAAATTTAATACCAAATATGTTCATGGGGTCTTATTGAAAAAAATCAACTTTCTTATGCCTAGAATTTATAATATTTCTTTTTTATAAAATTAGGCAATGCCAATCTCTTCATTTTGGAAATCAGAAATACCATAGTCACTACCATTATTTAATAACATTCCCTAGTTTCTCTATCACAGATCTCCCAAGAATTAGTTACACATATAATTTTATTCCATCATGCGTAATTAAAATGAGTTACGAACTTCCCCAACATGAAAGAAGTTTCATTTTTTATTTTGTAATATTTTAAAAACTATTCCATATTCCTCTATTTTCACATATAAGACACCTTTTATAAAAAACACTTTAGTTTCATCATCAAAAATTTGTGAAACACTTAGAAATATATGTTTCATGACATAAACAAACAAATCACTCTTGTATTTCATCTTTTCTTCACCAATGATTGATGATTGAACAACATTTATTATGGGAGAATCATCATTTCCAAATGTTGTTTTTCATTATTTGAACTATTTTAAATCCTTCAAAAATTTAAAATCTCATGTCATATGAGAGGAAATATAACTTAAAATGATATAGGTTCACTCTACTTTTATAGGTTTGGGAGCACTTTCTACAAAAATAGAAATTTGTTTTTTATTTTCTTTCCTCACATATGAATTTTCAGATTTATTAATAACAGTTTTTTATTCTAGTAACAAAACAAGGCATCCTTCAGAAATATATTAATTTATTTCACATCATTAACAAATAGTTTCTAATGTTTGGAACCTATTTAATCCTTCATAACATCCTTCTCATATTTCTTCATAACATAATTCTCATATTTCTTTCTTTGATGGGATTTACTCCCCATTGATCTATGCCTTATATGACACATGGAATTGTTTTAGTGTTTCTAATTAAACCAAAAATGTTTTCTATGTTCCAAACTCCACCAAAATTCTAGTAATAACTATAAAAGGAAAACCTTCCTCTATAACTTGCATATTGTCTGAAATTGTGAATATTTTATTTCAAAATCATTTTCATCATTAATATCCGAACCTTATTAACCAAAAAAATTATTGGTGTCCCCTAAAATATTCATCTTCAAAAAATATTTCCTTAAAGCCTTATCAGAATCATTGTTGGTAGACTTATAATCAAAACTAGAAATTTTTGAAACATTTAAAAATAAATTTTTATTGTTTTTTCCACATACATGACCTTCTCAGATTTCTTCTTTCTAGAAACATCTTCAAATTTAGTTCCAAACATTGATGGTATATTTTGATCATTTTTAGTTTGATCCTTTCAAAATTGTTCACCAACTTTAGCTATAGAATTGATGAAACTTGTAACTATCTTCACATATTTATAAAACATTTGATAGACAAGTTCAAACTATCCTTCCATTTCATTCAACTTTACCTCATCAAGTTCTATTATGAGTATTATCTTTTCCAATATACTTATTTAGACAATAAATCTCATCCAACAGCTTTTATTTCACTTCCAGAAGACATTCGTGGTTGTTTAATGTAGAAAAATACTTCCTTAACTTATCGATCTCCATTTCAAGTATTAAAATATTTCTCACATATTTTTTTGGTTATCTCTTAAAATATAATTATATATCCATCTTTTCATCATCAGAACTACTCTTCCTAAACTCATCATCAATAAATATTTATATGTAAGCACTTCCTATAGAAATATCAGTAAGATTTTTTTATTCATCTTTATTGTCTTCCTCTTCAAAAAATTTATTAAAAAAATCATTTTTGATTTTTGTAATATTCTATCCGTTCCCTTGGAAAATATTTTTCCTTATCACCCTATTTATTTCAACATATGATTTACCTTCCATCATCATTCTCATTATCTTCTTCACTCTATAATCAACAGAAATTCGTAGTAAAGTTCCCTATGGCTTCACATTCAAAAAAAAATCTGGTAATTTTCCATGTATACTTTCTTATACCTCTTTTCACATTTTTATAAAAAAAGGATAGAAATTCATCATGATTTTTTCATACCTCCTTCTTTGGATTTAGAGTCAACAACATCATCTTCTTAAAGAGTATTTTTGTACTTTCCTTACTTCGATTCCTTGGTTGAAATTTATTTGTCAATTTTATTCTTATTATAAATTTCTCTATTATCATTTAATATGTAATGAGAGTACTATAAAGATTACTCATAGATAGGGTTTCATGATCTCTTTCTTCCAAAGATGAAACATTCACATCAAACTTATCATGAAGAATTATCAGGATCATTTCAACAATTTTTAATACTCAAAAATTTTCACAAATAATTTTTATGGTTCCCAAAATACCATTCAACATTTTAATAAAGCCACTAATAGAATAAAACTCACCCATTTTCAGGTCATCATACTGCAGTCTCTAGATTTGTAACATTTAATCCTTCACCTTTTTGTTTCCTTAATAAATTTTTTCAACTTTTCCAATATAAATTTGGAAGTATAAATTAACATCACTCATAGAAACTAACTTTATGAAAGTTATGAGAGTAAAAAATTATTTTCTCTTCTATCTTTCTCAGTATTAATCTTATATATATATATATATAATAGGATCTTTTTCATCAATAGAAGGTAATACATAAGTAAAAACTTCAAAAACCACATAACCGTGGTATATATGATATGGAAACATCCTATATTAAAATATTTGATAGTAAATTATATTAAAACCTAAAATCCACTTTCTATTCACATAATTCATATTCTACATCACAACTTCTCTTAAAAAAAATTAGCAAGGACTAAATAAAGTGAACATTCCCTCTGATACCAATTGATAATTCCCAACTAGAATCAATCTATCAATGACAGGGGGATGGGATAAATCAATGAAAAATGTTTCTTATAGTATTCCAATATTTTGAAAAAACTCTCACCTCATATTATAAATAAGACACTTTTATGAAAAAATATCACAGATATACCGGAACACGTGTATTTATAAGGTTCACTAATCAACAAGATTAGATAAACCCTTGGTATGGTTTGGAGGGAATACAATACCAAAAAATCACTAGAAAACAATCATTTTGTGTGGATAAAAAAGTAGGATATATCCTTGTACTTGAAAAGAAGAATGATCAACACAATAGTTCATGTTCTTCTTCTATCATGAATCATATAATACAAGTTTTTTTGAAAATAAATTAATCGTTCGCCACTTATTTAAAAACATGTTATTGTGCTTCCTTATCTACTTAAATTTTTTTGTTAATATTTAAGACAACTATTAAATTTCCCTCCCAGAAGTAGGTAAGAAGATACCATTATGGAATCTATTAAGAAAAAACAATATGATGGATCAATTTGAATCTTTTTTATGATAACATAGTTTTTAAAATAGATAATAAATACTATTATAGAAAAAATTATAAACCACTTAAACCTTCCCCAGAAACTTCATTTTGATGACGTAGTCTAATTGAATAACAATACACACTATTCTTTCTTACGCTTCATATGTGTGGTAAACCTATTTAGAAAATATCGGTCCAAACCCATATTCTATCCTCCAAAAAAATCATCATTATCTCACTTATATTTTACGTGAATAGTTAAATCAATAGTTAAAATTAAAATGTACCTACTACTATTTATAGTTCTTCCAAAAGTGATTTGGTTAGGAATCATAATAGTTTACCCACATAACCAAAGTTTCCAAAAACATGAGTTCTCCCTTTATTTCATTTCCATCGTTGACTTCATTTACTCTTCTTAATTCTTCTTGAAGATTTTAAAATCTACTCAAAACATAGGAAATAATCTTGCGTTAATCATTGAAAAAAAAATTAGTTTGATAGTAAGTTCATTAAAATGTTTCTTTATAATAATAAAATAATATCCGAACTATATACATCTTATTACAGTGCTCTGTACCAATGGAAAACAAACCACTATTAAAAAATTAAAAACATTCCTCTATAATCATTGATAAAACATCAATTTCCTTTTAAACCCCCTTAGAAACATCTATGGATGTAATAAATTCTTTCAAAAAAATTCTTTAAAACCCCCTAGATGGAAAAAATAAAATTTTCTTCCAAATATTTCTTCTTTTCTTATTTTGCTGAGAACGATGATCCGACTTCTAATGATGTCTAGCATCTGATGTATTATCAGTTCCATTATGTTTCTAACTGATTGGTCTCCAGGTCACTCTGAGGGAATGACATCATAGTATGTATGATGTGTCTTGACCCACTTGTTAAACATATCATAGTTCTTTTTCTCTCAACCCACTTGATTAAAAAAAAAATATAGTATAATTGTTTTACAAATTGGTCAAATAAATTATAGAACTTATTCTAGTTTATTGGTCTAAAATTTCATATGGTTCATCAGTCCCAACAACTCCAAATTCTTTTATTCGTTGGTGTCAATTAACTCTGCAAAATAAACTGCATTAACGAAATTCTCTACCTCTAATGGATTGGTGGAATACCATATCTGATGAACCGGTATCAGAATCTTTTCATATTTCAAACAAAAATTTCCAACCATGAAACAATTTTCGTGTTTGGTGATCTCACAATGAGGAACTTCAACCTCAAAAACATGACTTTATAAACATTATTCTTACACACACTCCTTCTTGTAATCATTATATTCCCATGTCCTTCTGACCATTTAGGATTAGTATAGAATAATCTAAATTTATTACCTTAAATAATTATTATTTATTTTCAAATAGTCCTCATACTGATTGGAAAACCATTTATCCCATTCTTTCAAAAAGGGTGGATCATAAGTATTTTCTATTAATTATGTTTTTATGTGAACTCTAGGATTAGAAAAGAATCTTCAGAATAAGTATATATATATATTCATACTTTAATACTTCTCAAACAGATTGAGTCATTCTTTGTAACCATTATAGGAGTTCGAAAAACATCTCCACCCTCATCAAATTTCCAAAAAAGTAAACCAAAACTGATTAAAAAAATTATAAAGACAGTATTTGATCTTCTAATTATAATTAATCATTTCATTAATATCATACTATCACAAAAATGGAATATGTGAATTGACTTTTACATAATGAAAACCAAATACAAAATAATTAACACAAACATATTTTAGAATCCCAAACCAACCTCTAACCAACTTGGTTCTGACACTATGAGTAGTGAACATGGGAAGCCTAAAAGACCCTATGATATGAGAAGTATGATGGTCTACCTCAAGTATAAATCTACCTATTAAAGTAATTTGGGATGATTTTGGATTGTTTTTTCATCAAGTAGTTGTGTTTGTATTGGATAGTTTGAGTAAATGTGATAGCTCATACTGATTGAGATGAACACTAACAATTAAAACAAATTACACTCATATACCATTTTCCTGCAAGATGGTGGTGATTAGTGAGTGATTTATCATAATATAATTATGTTGAGACCCTTGTGAGATGTGTTACGATATATAAATTGTCTAAGAGGGAGAGATTTGTCCAGATGTTGATGATTGAGTTGTGCATGGTATTATCTAGTGGTATGGTGTGTAGGGATGGGTGCCTAAATGGGGGCTAGGTATGAATTATTTCGAGTGAAATATTATTTTTAAATATGATAATTGTTTTACAACGGTTGATGTAAAATCACCCTATGGGATATTTTGAGTCATAGTATTTTTCATTTGGATTGAGATTGAACCACAATCTAAGTGAAATGGTGGAGTTAGAATGCGTGGTTATGATGTCAATTGAACCTATCTGTAACTAAGATGGTGGAAGTAGAATGATTGGTATGTGATGTAATATGAAACCTAATCCTAACAGAGTGGGTGAAGGTATAATGTGTGGTTTGTGATTTGAAATATACCATCACTCTATGTGTGAAGGTAGAGGTAAGATGTGGGGTATGTGATGTGGGATGGAACCTCATCCCTAGTCAAAAATTGGGGGCCATATATTCGTATGTAATGTGGTATGGGAAACCATCATGAGTGATAGGATGGTGGTATGATACATGGTATGGGTTGTGATGACAGACCATGCCTTGGGTAAGGTTGTGGTGGTACTATACATGACTTTTGATCATTACATTGTGCAGAGACCAACTCTGAGTGATATTATAGTGACCTAAGCTATAAATATCTAAAATAATAAATTATTTTCAGTATTTGAAAGAAAATCTCAAAAATATTCACAAAATAAAAGGACCTAGTGGTTTATTTTCTTATATAATATCCAAAAAAGATCATTGTTTATAATACTTGTAAATATTTCACTTTATCGGTGCCCCTCTAGACCATTTTCTAGACATCTCTCGTGATTTAATCATAATTATAACATAGTGAATGGATATATAAGAAGGGTATGTTCTAAAACACTTAGTAAGTTAAAAACATAACATAATGTATCAATTATTAAACATGAGAGAGAACATTAGGATATGATAAATATCATAATAGATGATAATGAGACAATATATGATTGTTATAAAACATGGTATAGAAACACATGATCACAAAAAGGTCATCAAGGATTCCAAAAAGTTATGAAATTGCTTAAAATAAAACTCAATAATCATAAATCACATGGTCAAGGTAAAAGATTATAGAATCATTAAAAATTAGAAAATGAAAAAATAGAATATCATTAAAATGTAATGAATCTTGAAAATGTTTAAAAACTTCACAGAAAATTTATTAATGTTCCACTACATGATAATAAATTTTTAATGGAGTAATAACATGATAAAAAAAATTTAAAATTTCTTACAACCATATGTATAGGAAGACCATTTTCAGAAAAAACATTGTTCCAATGCCTATGTGAACAAAGTCATTATGATGTCACCTTAAAATATTATAAAATTTATTATTCCCATGTATATGTGAAAAAAAAACTCATTTTATCTATGCCTAACTATTATTGGATTTGTAAACATAAAAAAATTCATTAGAGGGGGATATAGTAACCCACCTATCACTATCCTTTCACATGTGTGAAACATAAAACCAATACTCAAAATATCTTAAAACCAATGAAAACAATGAGTTTCTTAAACATTTCAATAAAATAAAATACATGAACTCAAAAAATAATTGGATATCCAAAATCACATTTTCTCACATAAATCATCTCATAATAAAATATTATAACATCCTCAGCCCAGAAGCCACTAAACTGGCACACTGATCTGGGTCTCCAAATGAATTAAGTGAGATTCCTTGTATTCCAGAGGTTGTTGACTAGTAGCTAGGGAATAATAAATTGCATGGAAACACTAAACACCATTTACCATATTAATCCACTCCATATAATAAATGAAATAATGAAAACAATAATCAATAACCAAAAACATATATTTACAACCATTTCCCAAATAGTGTACAAACCAAAACCAATAGTAAATATTCCATTCCATTCAAATACTTCCAAAAGTGAAAAAATATGAAAATAAAATAAAATAGTCCAATCCTCAAAATGGGACCAACTTTGAGTATATATCCACAACCATTCACATCCCAAGCCCAACTTGACTCCCTAAACAAATGAATCGGAGGGTGATATAGTAAACCACCAATCATTATCCTTAAATATGTGTGAAACTAAAAATAAACCCTCATAATATTTTAAAAACCCTATAAAAATAATGAGTTTCTACATATTTTAAAAAAAAAATAAAAAAAATATGAACTTAAGAAATAATTGGATATCAAAAAAATCACATTTTCCAAAAATAATCATATCATAATAAAATATTGTTACATCCTCAACCCAGAAAACACTAAACCAATGGTCTGACGTGGGTCTCCACATGAACTCAAGAGAACCTCCATGTATTCCATAGGTTGTTGACTATTAGCTAAGTCTTAATAGAGCGTATGGAGACACTAAACCCTCTTCCCCAGTGTAAGCCACGGAATATAACATATAAAATAAGGAAAATAATAAAAAATAAACAAAAAAATCATTAACATCCATTTACCAAATATTGTACAAACCTAATCCCATACCAAACATTTAATGACATGCTAATAGTTCTGAAGGTGAAGAAAATTAGAAAATAAATAAAATATTTAAATCCTCATAATGGTACTTGTCTGAGGCTATATCCTCATCTATTCACATCCCAAGACCAAATTAACAACCATGCATAGGGACTTTCCCCTTATCATGACCGGAAACCATTAAATCAGCTCAGGTACCCAATGATGGTCTGAGTAGGGTGAGATTACAACTTAGTAGGCCACCACAAATGGTGTGTAAAAAATATCCATTCTAAATAGATACATTATACAAGTACAAAATATAGGAAAATATAAAAAAAAGAAAACATTGGTTCCATTACATAACAATATTCACTTATGTCATATTAATTAATATATTCATTTTCATCACATGTTTCCAAGGGTTAGGAATTTACATCATTTACATAATGACCTATGATGATAAATAATCATTCATAAGGGAATAAGACACATTCCCTAACTGACTAGGGAAAAACATTTCATAAAGAAAGACATCACGCTTACCTTGGAGACTCATTCTATGTAGTCTCATCAAATGAAACTATTATACGTATAAATCCTTGGTCCCCTTCCATAACTCATGCATTATTATTTAGGATTTAGAGCCCTAGTATACCCTGGCCCATGGGTGTCGATACTCATCTGCAATACCCCACAACTACCAAGTCATGTGAAAATGCATATTTATCCATTTAACACTCATATAAAAATTCACAAACCATATACTAATAACACACATAAAACTCACATTTCACAACCCATTTAACACATGTCTCATTTTATACATTAACCCATTATCACATTTACCATTTACTTAACATATCCCATTTAATAAATTTCTAATTTGCATACTTTATCCCGATTAACATGTTCACAAATTTCCATGCATTATACAAATTAAAATATTCATAAATACTCATTAATTAATCCATTTACACCTTGATAATTTCATTTTCCTTAATCCTCTTATGCATTTCCATTCCTATTTTATAATCCTTTTGACCCATTCACATTAATCCATTTAACCCCTTTTTTTAAATTATGCCAAAAAAATTCTTTATTTCATTACCCAAAATAAGAAACAGCTACAATTACTTCAACTTAATAATTCAATCAAGAATTTCAACACGTTATTAATGGGATCCATTTAAACATTAGACGTATCTATGATAAACATTAAAATTTTCCATTTTTGGGAATGTTGGTGCACCCCATGCGTGGCCCTAAATGGATTAATAATTCTTAATTCATCCCATGATAATAATGATGGTTCTAAATCATCATTAAGCTAATAATTTTACCAATTCCAATGAAATTATCAAAATGAGCAAAAATATTAAACCAAAATCATGACCAAAAATTGAAAAATCATCTTCAAGACTATGGGATATAAATTGTAGACCACCTACCTCAAATAGAAAGACTAATGCACCCATAGCCTTATACTTGTATCATAATTCAAGAACCCTTTAAATACCCAAACAATGATCCATTGGAAAAAGAGGTTTTTAGAGATTTAGAAGAAGTTGAAAAAACTAAAATCCCTAATCTAGAAAATTGATGTAAGAAGACAATGAGACGTACACGAATATTCGGTCCACAACGAACAACACTTAAAACCTCCTATAATCGGTGGAGATCCACCCTTGGGATGATTTGGGAGCTTTGGTTAATCACTAGGGTATAAAGGGGGACAATGGGGAAGAAAATAAGGTGTGGCTATTAAAATTATGTGGGGGAAGTATGGTAAAATTTCACTTTTTACTCTGGTGCATGGGTTTTCTACATGGTTTGAAAAAATGTGTGCAAAATATGCTCTTGCATCTATCCTACAGGTGTTGATTCACATGGTTTCTTAGGGAGGCCTAGATGGTGTGAAAATACCTCTAGAAGATATTTTTCCAAGGTTCTATATATTGGATCTCCTCATTAAATGGATTTTCTAAACAATGCACCCCTCTTCCTAGTTATCCTGGTTTGGGTACATAGTTATCTCTAACCATGTTCCAGCCATAAAACCTGAAAATAATGGACCATATCCTTTTCCATTCATGTCATGAACCCCCAGAACACCCACGAACATCCAAATATATCTAATAAACATTATATTAACAAAATTATATGGGATTTAAAACAAAATTAGACAACCACATACCTCCACTAAGTCATAGATCTTAAAAAACACCAAATTTATAACAACTCTTCATGTATACATGATTTCAAGAATAACTAAGCTTCCCAAGAAAAGTTATTGGGCTACTGTACCACAATATCTGACTCCCATTCCCACATTTATTCTTAAAAATTTCCACGTTACCATAAAACATGAGACAAATGCACAGTATTACACCTAATGTGTTTTATCACTATGATCCACAATTTGAACCAGATGCTCTTCAAGAGATGCATCTACCTCAAGCTCAATATCTTCAACATCATTAACATGAGATGGTTTGGGGTGATACTACCAAAGATGTGACACAAAAAAACATAATTCATACCCCTATACCACTATGGAAGTACCAATCGGTATGCCACCATTATAATCCTCTCTATGATCTCACACTACCCCACATTCCTGGGTGGGCAACTTACCTGGTTTCCGAATTCGACGGTGACCCAAATTTGGATACACCCAAAGAAACACATGATCACCCACCACAAACCCGTTATTTCTATGATGTAGATCCTCATATGACTTCAACATAATTTGAGTCATTTCTATATCATTCCAAAAAATATAAACATTTTCTAATATCCCCATCATGAGTCTCAATCCTAATAGTTCTGATACTCAAGATTATATACACCACAATAGATATTTATAGCATCTACCATATTGTTTCTCATATGGTTCCATCAAAATCATATCCTAAAAACTATTGTTCTAGGTGAACTCAACTAGTGTGAAATTCCTTTCCCAAGATCCACTAAAGTATATTATAGAAACCATTAAAATTCACTCTAATACCTAAATCGTACGCTCTGATTTTCCATCCATATTTCTATTGAAAGTTTTAGTAAAAAACATATGGGATCCATGTTCCCTATATGATCCTTACTAGAAACATTATGTAAAATGTTGTTCTCCATCAGAAATAATCATTCTCCACAACCCCTGTAACAATATTATCTCCAGAACATACAACTAACACAACTTATCAATCATTAAAGTCTCTAAAAATGGAAAGAAGGCATCCACCTTAGTCAATTGATAAACTATTACCCAAATCGAATCATTGTTCCATGGATACCTCAAACTACCCACAACAGAATATATCCATACATCATCCCATATCAATTTCAGAATGAGAAATATCTACAATAAACCACATATCTACTGATTCCTAAACATCACTTGTTATTAGGTTAGGCATCACACCAAAAATATGCAACATCATTCATCATTCCTAGGCCCCAATATTTCCAACAATGATCATGATACATTTTTTTCAAACTAGTATGCACTTCCCACCTACATACAAGAAAATAAAAATTAAACTATTGTCGCTTGTCTATTGGAAATCCACATGACCACGAATATGAACAATCCCATCATCTCAAATGGTCCAACCGGAAGGTGATTACCCACCTTTAAAACTTTCCCTCATTTCTATATATTTAGGATCCTCATACTTCCATTCCTTAATCTAGATCACATTTTTGGACTCAATATCCAATGATGAAAGGGTCATGTACCCTTGATCATTTTGTATCTCGAGGTGGGTCTCAAAAAACAATGCCATCATCATTCATTATGAAATTTATTTCTGAACGACCAGATTTTGAGTCATCCAACTCAAGGAAGCTATAACATTGTTTCCATTTCCTGTTGTATAAACCTTGTCAAAGTCAAAAGACAACATATATTCAACCATCTTCCCTAAAAGTGATTTATATCATACTTATAATAAATGTACTTAATATTTGTAAGATAGGTATACACCATGAACCCCTTTCCCCACAAGTGATGCCACCAACATTTTAAGGCATGAACCACCATGACCAACTGAAAATCTTGTGTAGGGTAATTTCGTTCATGATGTCTCAACTATCATGACCCATATGAAATAACCATGTTTTCTTGCATCAATGCCAGTCTAAGAGCAATATCATACAGATCACAGAAAAAACTACATTGCTTACATGGATCATGAAAAATCATAATTTTCATGGTTGATAGTCGACTCTTTCATTCTGGAAGGAATTATCCCATGCCCCTAATGTAAGAACCTGTGTTTTTCCGGACTGCAGTTTTGAGTAGAAATTTGAATTTTTGCTGTTGGATGCTCATGAGGGGTAAAATGGTCATTTTACCCTAGCAGCTGATCCCAGATATATTTTTTGACAACTCTGTTGGTCCCGAAATAGGATTTTTACCCTAGGATAAGAGTTTGGTGAAAATATGAGTTGTTCAAACTTTGGTGAAATATTTAATATTTAATATTAATAAATTAAATATTAAATTATTTGTGTTGGTTAGTTTGAAAAAAAATCTTAAATATAGCATCATATTGAGATTCTTCTTGCACCGTTGAGTCCGGAATGGGGAGTTTATCCTAGGGGAGGCATAAACTAATGTCGGGCGTCTAGGCCTACCGAGGCCACTTTTTCTTCCTTTTCTTTTCTTCTTTTCTTTTCTTTTCTCTCTCTTCCTTCCTTTTCCTCCTTGCGAGCATCTCTTGTGCCACCTCCTTGACCATTTCCCATGGTGGATTCGGTGTTTGAGAAAGAGGTAATGTTGTGAGGCATGAAGGGTACCGATTCGAAGCCCTCAACACGTTGAGTCGGCGTGCAACATCCGTGGACTGTGAAATCAACCGAGGCTTCGGCGGTTTCCGCCCAAAGGTAGGGATGTTTACTTTTTTTCCATATATTCTCTTTAAACAGGTTTTTTTAAGTTTTTAGAGACTTATATTTCTTGCTTGTATGCCCATGGGGCTCGATCTGTTCTTTCGGGGGCGAAAACGGGCGAATCAGGCATTTTTAGGGATTTCCCATCGGAAACCCCAGTATACACAGTGTGTGTTCCAAGGGAACATGCCATGTGTTCTTCCCATTCAGGGAAGAAAAAGTTTTATTGTGTACATGCCATGTACTTGAGTACACGCCGTGTAGTGGGTAGTCATGTGGCTCTCCGTGTGAGAAGAGACACAGAATATGAGTTTTTAATGAGTACATGTCGTGTACTTTGAGTACATGTCGTGTTGTATTACATGGACATGTGTTTTAGTGAAAAAAACACAGGGTGACTTTTTGTTAATATTACATGCCATGTACAGAAATGTACATGCTGTGTACTATTACACAGGCAGGCCCAATGGGCTCTAGCCATGTGCTCGGCCATGTATTGCTTCTGTTTAGTATTTTTGAAATATCTTCGGCTCTAGAAGTCAGAATTGGGCGTATGGGTAGTCAATTCTGAGAATTGTTCCACGTAGATCGCAATGGTGGAATCCTTTTGACTATTAGAGGTCATCTAAATGGGGTTTTGGTGGTTTATATCTAAATTAAGGGGTTCATTCCCCAGTTATCGAGTCCAGTTGTCAGCTGAGAGAGAGACTTGGTGTGTATGATAAGTTGGGTGTTCGGACCAAATTAGTTGAGACATTTAATAGGATATTAGATATGATTTGACTTCCATAACCTATTCCTTAGAGGAAGTTCCGCTTGTGAGATGTTCCCTTCTGGCCTAAGAGGCTGTGAGACCGGATTCTTTTAAGGGTCCCCTGAGGGATGCCTTTCTTGCATGATAAACTAGGGAGTCCTTGTAGGAACTCTCTCTTGTTTTCTTTGAGAGGACCCCTATTATGGGTTGCCTCTTTTGTTCTTTATCCGAGGATCCCATAAAAGATTCCACTTATCTAAGGATCCAGTGTATGATTCCTTCTCTCTAGTTATCTGGAGGATCCTGAGTAGGATGACTCCATGGTGTTTGACTTGTGGGACCCGGTGGGTGACAGTTGTTTGGCAGACCTAAGTTGTTACATTGGGTTACGGTAGAGAAGGTGTCCGGGTGTCATCTAGAACCCGTGAAAATCTAGTAATCCTACGGGATTATGTTTTTAGTGTTGGGTTGGGCGTTCGACCACCCTCACTTGTTTTTTTATATCTGACTTTGGTTGTTGAGGCTGTATTGGTTACCATATGAGCTTCCATGTTGGTGGCTGTTGAGCCTGACACGAGGCACTTTCCTGTTAGTTACGATACCTACTTTTCCTTGTGTTCCTGAGTAGTAGGTTTCTTGGTGATTAGATTCCAACTACTATGTGTTTTTGTGTACTGTTGTGTTACGAACACATTTTTGGGGTATTGTATGGCTGAGGCCTTTGTTGTTTTAAATACCTATAATTGTATAGGTAATAAAATGTAATTGTTAACTGTTGTTTGGGATCACTGCTAGGATCCAAGAACACCCCCAGGGGTGTGTTCATCTGTTTAGTTGTTTGGCCAGGTTACCCAAGGGTATTCCGTGTAAATTAACATTTTTTAAAATTGCCTTGAGAGGAATTGTATATAATTGCTTTATTATACATTGGGCCTGGCATGGTTACTTGTGCTCATGGGCAGTGTTTTACTTAGCCTGAGGGCAGTGTTTTTTTAGCCTGAGGGAAACTCTTCTCGTGTCTGTGGGCAGTAGATTTTGTGCCTGAGGGAGACACTTCTTAGCCTGTGGGAAATATCCATTATGCCTTTGGACAGTTACCTGAGGGTTTCGATTCAGATTACCTGAGGTTAAGGTTATCATGTCTGAGGGAACTGACTGTTTACTTATAACTTTCACTATGGTGGATTCTTCTGTTTAATCTGCCAAGCTACAGCAAAGTCTTGTAATTGTTGTTATCTTTTACTTGATGATAGACATTTGTGGTTTTTGTTGTGGCTTTGGTATATAAGATGGTTGGTCGAGGCCGAGTCTCAAAGAAACTCATATTTTATTTATATTGAACTAGTTACTTGTTTTTGGTTAACTTGTTTAGAGATATATTTCTGGTGTTGGCCGAAGTAGGTATATGTCGATGGTATTACGGAACCATAGATTGACTTAATGATACACGGCTTGAGTGGAATGACGTCCAGCTCAATGACCTTGCACAGGATGTCCAAGAGATCGGGCCTATGGTCCCAATGATCAACTATTGATGTGGTTTCTTGTTATCTGATTCACCTAATAATGAATATTCATTTTTATGTATATGTGTATAGGTATTGGACTATACATGTGTACGTATATAGATATGGACATCCATGGTGGCACTTTCATAGTTGACAGGGATTAGAGACCCTGAGTTCGACTGTGGTTGCACATTTGGTTTACTTCCTTTTGCTGTGTTTCAGCTAGGCTGAGCACATTGTTGTTGCATACACTTTTAGTAGCACAGTTATAGGTTTCTTGTCGGGGAGCCTTACTGAGATTATTTCTCACCCCTGCACGTACACCTCGGTGTAATTGTAGACCTTATGTTTTCTTTTCAGGTTTAGCACGAGTTGCATGGTGGATAGGGCTGAGGCCCAGTGTTTCATGATCGAGCGGAGCTGCTCGGGTTGTTCTATTGATCGGGTTGCTGCAGTTCGACCGTGTTTTGGAGATCTGGTATGTGGATTGGCTTGGAGTTAGTAGTAGAGCCTCATACTTTTACTTTTAGTTTATTTTGTACTTTTATCTATATGGTCGGCCTGTTGGGTGACCAGTGTTGTATTTTTTTGCATAGCTGTTCGGGATTTTACAACATTTTACTATTACTTCTTATTCTATTTTAGTTTTTTAATGCTTCCATGCTCTCTTTAACTTCCATAGTGTATGATACTTATTTATTTTCACAGTTTTCTTACTCTTGTATGAGGGAATAGTCTCTCCACACTCACAACCTAGGCTCTCACTCCTAGTCGGCTGCCTCTGGCGTACGGGGAGGCGTGCTTGAGGCCTTGTGGCGAACCGGCTCGGAGCACTGGTTTAGTGGATTCCGGGTCGGGACGTTACAAAGTGGTATCAAATGAGTTTTCATTCCTGGTCATTACTATTTGTGATATGGTAGACAGGAGTATTAGAAATTTGTTGGAACTTGTGATGGATATCGGGCTGGGGCATTGAGAACACTTGTTCGGGTAAGAAGTCCATGTTGCCATGGTTTGGGATTGCTGTTCTGATTTTGCAATGTTATAGTGGTATATGATTTTCACCTTGAGTGACACACATGTTGTGTGGTTTATTGATTTACTATGGATCTATGGAACTTGTCCATTGGTAAGATGCCAGGGATGGATTTTGACTCTTGGCCGACAAAGGCAAAAGGCATCTCATGCATCATACTAGGCATGCAGGATTCATAGAATATAGGCCTTCTAGTGTGTGTTTTTATTGACGACTGAGACCTTTGGGTCTTCTTGCACATATTTTTACTCTGATGGCAGGTTATGTGGATCTACGTGGAGGTGTTAGTGTGAGGATGATGACTCAGTCATCATGCACAGGTGGTGCAGTGACCCCAGTTCGTCGATATGGCATGTGATGACTTTTTGATTAACCCCTTATTGGGTGTTGTTTCTTGGGATTGTGGTTATCTAGTCGGATCATTGAGAATGATGTCAATAGGTACCAAGGATTTTCCTGTGAACTGGACCTCCTTAGGGTATTCCCAAATATGGATGCTGATGAGTGTCAATTCAGTTTCTCTTCTGCTTGGGTTGTGAACTCCAGGGAGTAGTTCCTTCTAAGGATGCTCGGAGAGGATCATGGCCCTTGTAGGTTTTGTTTTGGTTTTGACCTTCTTTGGTCGTTGTGATCCTTACCATCTTCTAAGAGGTTTTGGATCTTTTCGTCTAGGTGTCTAGAACTTTTGACCCGGTTGTGATGCTTTTCAATAGGGCTAGGTGGAATAACTCGACACTGTTGGTTTTGACTCGAACCCTAGTTGGTCAATGTCTATTCTGTTCAAAGGGAGAATGTGTGAGAATGGATGACCCGTTCTTGAATCATGGATGGGTTTTGGCAGGATGTTAGCGTGGCTCAAAGGGAGATGGACATTCCTTTAGTGAAATATCAGTGTACTCCTGTTAGAGATGATCATGCGCTATCTTGATTTTTCATGAGTATGCTGAGAGAGCTTCATCCCTACGCAGATCTAAGTTTCCTTTTTAATGTTCTCCCCTTTGAGGATGTAACCTGTTCTGGTTGTGCTCTCGGAGCGATGTAAGGAAATCCATATGGTTGGGAGTGCACCATTGGCCTTTGAGGGTGGTTTTCCCTGTTTAGGTTAAACTAGAGTTTTTTGCAGTGGCCTTTTGAGCTTAGTATTCCTTTAAGACGACAATAAGGGTATTCCTTTGGTGGGGTGTACCAAATCGGTCGTAGTTGATTGTCTTCTATGTAGAAGGTGGTTGTTAATGCTATAAGGATGGTTTTTGGATAGTCCAGATAGCTCGGTTGTGCAGATGCTAGGGTAGGGAGCATGGCTGCTGGCCCCTTACTGGGCTTCTCGGGGACGAGAAGGTTTATGGTGGGGAGATAGTAAGAACCTCTATTTTTCCGGATTTCATTTTTGAGCATAAATTTGATTTTTTTCTATTGGATGCTCGTAAGGGGTAAAATGGTCATTTTACCCTACCATATAATCTCAGATAATTTGTTTGACAACTTTGTTGGTCCTGGGATTGGGTTTTTACACTAGGATAAGAGTTTGGTGAAAATCTAAGCTGTTTGAATTTTGGAGGAATATTTAATATTTAATATTATTAAATTAAATATTAAATTATTCGTGTAGGTCTGTTTGGAAATAAATTTTAAATGGAGCATCCAATTGAGATTCTTTTTGCACCATTGAGTCCGTAATGGAGATTTTACCCTAGGGGAGGCATAAACTCATGGTGGGCGCCTGGGCCGGCCCGGGCCCCTTTTTCTTCCTTTTCTTTTCTTCTTTTCTTTTCTTTTCTCTCTTTTCCTTACTCCTCCTCCATGCACACTTCTCATGTGCCGCCACCTTGGATGTTTCCAATGGGGGGATTCGGAGTTTGAGAAAGAGGGAGAGTTGGGAGGCATGAAGTGTACCGATTCGAAGCCCTCGACGCACTGAGTTGGCGTGCAGCATCCATGGACCGTGAAATCAACCGAGGCTTTGGCGGTTTCCACCCAAAGGTAGGTAAATTTACGTTTTTGCCATATTTCTCTTTTAAATAAGTTTTTTTTATGTTTTTAAAGCCTTATATTAATTTCTATTATGCCCATGGGGCTTGATCTGTTGTTTCAAGGGTGAAAACGGGCGAATCGGGCGTTTTTAGGGATTTCCCGCCAGAAAACCCAGTATACATGGCATGCGTTCCAGGGGAACACGCCGTGTGTTCTTCCCATTCGGGGAAGACAAAGTTTTTCTTGAGTACACACCGTGTACTTGAGTACACGTCGTGTTGTGGGTGGTCGTGTGGCTAGTCGTGTGAGAAGAAACACGAAATACGAGTTTTAATGAGTACGCGCCATGTACTTTGAGTAAGCGTCGTGTAGAAGTACTTGGGAATGTGTTTTAGTGAAAACAAAACACGGGGGGACATTTTTTTAATAGTACATTCCATGTACAGTAAAGTACATGTCCTGTACTATTACACAGGCAGGCCCAATGTGCTCTAGCCATGTACTACTTCCGTTTAGTATTTTTGCGATATCTTTGGCTCTGGAAGTCAGAATTGGGTGTGTCAGTAGTCGATTCTAAGATTTTTTTCACGTACATCAAAATGGTGGAATCATATTTACTTTTATAGGTCTTATAAATGGGGTTTTAGTGGTTTATATATAAATGAATGGGTTCTTTCCCGAGTTATCAAGTTCCGTTGTCACCGGAGAGTGAAACTTGGCATGTATGATATGTTCGGAGTTCAGACCAACATAGTTGAGAACTTTAATAGGATATGAGATGTGAACTAACATCCATAACCTATTATATAGAGTAAGTTCCCCTTGTGATACTTTCCCTTCTGGCCTAAGAGGCCGTGAGACCAGATGCTTCTAAGGGTCCCCTAAGGGATGCTTTGCTTCCGTGCTGAACTAGGGAGTCATTGTAGGAACTCTCTATTGTTTTATTTGAGAGGACCCCTGTTATGGGTTCCTCTTTTGTTATTAATTAGAGGATCACATATAGGATTCCACTTTGCTAAGGATCTCATGTAGGATTCTATCTCTCTAGTTATCTGGAGGATCCCGAGTAGGATGACTCCTTACTGTTTGAATTGTGGGGCCTGGCGGTGGCTGTTGTTTGACCGACCTGAGTTGTTACATCAGTTTTGGGTAAAGAAGGTGTTCGAGTTTCATCTAGAACCCGTGACAAACTATTAATCCTGTGGGTTTATTTTTTTTAGTGTTGGGTTGGGCATTCGACCACCATCACTTTTTTGTTTATATCTGACTTGGGTTGTTGAGGTTGTACTGGTTACCAGATGTTCTTCCATGTTGGTGGCTGTTGAGCCTGACACGAGGCACTTTCCTGTTAGTTGGGTTGCCTAATTTTCCTTCTTTTCCTAAGTAGTAGGTGTCTTGGTGTTTAGATTCCAATGGATTTGCATTTTTGTGTACCATTGTGCTACGAACCCATTTTTGGGGTACCGTATGGCTAAGGCCTTGGCTATTTTAAATACATAGAATTGTATAGGTAATAAAATGTAATTGTTAACAGTTTTTTGGGATCACGCTTGGATCCAGGACCATCCCTTGGGGGTGTGTTCCTATATTTAGCCATTTGGCTAGGTTACCCGAGGGTATACCGTGTAAATTAGCATGTTTTTAAATTTCCTTGAGAGTAATTGTATATAATTGCTTGCTTATACGTTGGGCTCGGCCAGGTTACTTGTGCCTGAGTGCAGTGTTTTACTTAGCCCGAGGGAAGTGTTTTGTTTAGCCTGAGGGCAACTCTTCTCGTGCCTGTGGGGAGTAGATTCTGTGCCTGAGGTAAACACTTCTTAGCCTGTGGGCAGTATCCGCTATGCATGTGGGCAGTTACCTGAGGGTTTCGATTCGGATTACCATAGGGTAAGGTTGCCATTTCTGAGGACACTGACTGTTTACTTATAGCTTTCACGGTGGTGGATTCTTCTGTTTAACATGCCAAGCTACATCAAAGGCTTGGCATTGTAGTTATCATTTACTTGTTGATAGCCTGTTGTAGTTTTTACTGTGGCTTTGGTAGAGGAGATGGTTGGTTGAGGCTGAGTCTCGAAGAAACTTCGAGTTAATTTATATTGAACCGGTTACTTCTTTTTGGTTAACTTGATCAGAGATATATTTCCAGCGTTGGTCGAAGCAGGTATACGTCGATGGGATTACGGACCCAGAGATCGACTTAGTGATACATGGCTTGAGTTGCATGATGTCTAGCTCAATGCCCTTGCACAGGATGTCCGGGTGATCGGGCCTATGGTCCCAATGATCAACTGTGGATGTGGTTTCTTGTTATTTGATTCACCTAATCATGAATATTCATATTTATGTATATGTGTATAGATATGGGACTATACATGTGTACATATATAAATATGGACATCCACGGTGGCACTTTCCAAGTTGAAAGGGATTACAGACCCTGAGTTCGAATATGGTTGCACATTTGGTTTACTTCCTTTTGTTATGATTCAACTAGGCTGAGCACATTGTTGTTTCCTACACTTTTAGCAGCACAGTGATAGGTTTCTTTTCAGGGAGCCCTACTGAGATTATTTCTCACCCCTGCACGTACACCTCGGTGTACGTGTAGAACTTATGTCTACTTTTCAGGTTGACCACGAGTTGCATGGTGGATAGGGCTGAGGCCCAGTGTTTCATGATCGAGCGGAGCTTCTCGGGTGGTTCTACTGATCGGGCTCCTGTAGTTCGACTGTGTTTTGGAGATCGGGTACGTGGATTGGCTCGGAGTTAGTATCAGAGCCTCATACTTTTACTTTTATATTCTTTCGTACTTGTATCTATATGGTTGGCCTGGTGGGTGACCAGTGTTGTATTGTTTTGCATAGATTTTCGGGCTTTTACAACATTTTACTATTACTACTTGTTCTATTTCAGTTTTTTACCGCTTCAACACTCTGTTTACATTCCATTGTGTATGATAATTAGTTATTTATATTGTTTTCTTACTCTAGTATGAGGGCATAGTCTTCCCACTATCACACCCAAGGCCCTCACTACTAGTCGGCAGCCTCTGGCGTATAGGGAGGCGTGCTTGAGGACTTGTGGTGAACCGTCTTGGAGCACTGGTTTAGTGGATTCTAGGTCGGGACATTACAAAGTGGTATCAAAAGAGTTTTCTTTATTGTTTCTTACTATTTGGGATATTGTAGATAGGATTATTAGAAATGTGTCGGAACCTGTGATGGATATCGGCCTAGTGCGTTGAGAACACTTGTTCCGGTAAGAAGTCCTGGTTTCCATGGTTTGGGATTGCTGTTCTGATTTTGCGATGTTACAGTTGTATTTGATTTTTTCCTTGACCGACACACATGTTGTGTGGGGTTTTTATATACTGTGGATATCTAGCTCTTGGCCATTGTTAAGATTCCAGGGATGGATTTTGACTCATGGCAGGAAAAGGCAAGAGGCTCTCATGCATCATACTAGGCATGTAGGATTCACAACATATAGGCCTGCTAGTGTGTGTTTTTACTGACGACTGAGACATTTGGGTCTTCTTGCACATACATTTACTCGGATGGTAGGTTATGTGGATCTATGTGGAGGTGTTAGTGTGAGGATGATGACTCAGTCCTCGTGCACAGGTGGTGTAGTGACCCCAGTTCGTCGATATGGCATGTGATGACTTTCTGTTTAACCCCTTATTGGGTATTGTTTCTTAGGTCTCTGGTTATCAAGTTGGATCCTTGAGAACGATTTCTATAGGTACCAAGGATTTTCTTGTGAACTGGACCTCCTTAGGGTATTCTCATATACGGATGTTGATGAGTGTCAGTTCAGTTTCTCTTCTGCTTGGGTTGTGAACTCTAGGTAGTAGTTCCTTCTAAGGATGCTCAGAGAGGATCAGGGCCCTTGTAGGTTTTGTTTTGGTTTTGACCTTCTTTGGTCGTTGTGATCCTTACCATCTTCTGAGAGGTTTTGGAGCTTTTGGGCTAGGTGGCTATACATTGTGACCTAGTTGTGATGCTTTTCTATAGGGCTAGGTGGAATACCTAGAGGCCGTTGGTTTTGTATCAAACCCTAGTAGGTCGATGTTTGTTCTGTTCAAAGGGAGCATGTGTGAGAATGGATGACCCATGCTTGAATCATGGCCGAGTTTTGGGAGGATGTTAGCATGGCTCAGAGGGATCTTTGCATGCCTTTAGAGAAATATCAGTGTACTCCTATTAGAGATGATCATGTGCAATCTTGATTCGTCTTGAGTATGAGGAGAGAGCTTCAGCCCTACGCCGAGCTCCTTATCCTTTTTAATGTTCTTCCCTTTGAGGATGTAACCTGTTTTGGTTGTTCTCTCGGAGCAATGTAAGGAAATTCATATGGTGGGGAGTGCACGATTGGCCTTTGAGGGTATTTTCCCTATTTAGGTTAAACTATAGTGTTTTGCAGTGGGCTTTTGAGCTCAGTGTTCCTTTGAGATGGCAATAAGGGTCTTCCTTTGGTGGGGAGTACAAAATCGGTCATAGATGAATGTCTTCTATGTATAAGGTGGTTGTTAATGCTATATGGATGGTTTCTGGACAGTCCAGATAGCTCGGTTGTGCAGATGCTCGGGTAGGGAGCATGGCTGTTGGTCCCTTTCTAGGCTTCTCAGGGACGAGAAGGTTTATGTTGGGGTCATTGTAAGAACCTGTGTTTTTCCGGACTGTAGTTTTGAGAAGATATTTAAATTTTTTATGTTGGATGCTCTTAAGGGGAAAAATGGTCATTTTACCCTACCACCTGATCTCAGATAATTTTTCTGACAACTCCGTAGGTCCCAGAATAGGGTTTTTACCCTAGGATAAGAGTTTGGTGAAAATCTGAGTTGTTCGAATTTTGGACGAATATTTAATATTTAATATTATTAAATTAAATATTAAATTATTTTCATAGGTTCATTTAGAAATAACTTTTAAAAGGAGCATCGGATTGAGATTCTGTTTGTGTCGTTGCGTCCATAATGGGGAGTTTAGCCTAGGGGAGGAAAAAACTCATGTCGGGCGCCCGGGCCGGCCCGGGCCCCTTTTTCTTCCTTTTCTTTTCATTTATCTCTCTTCCTTCCTCCTCCTCCATGTGCACATATCTTGTGCCACCTCCTTCGTCATTTCCCATGGGGGGATTTGGAGTTTGAGAATGAGGGAGAGTTGGGAGGCATGAAGGGTACCGATTTTAATCCCTCGACTCACTAAGTCGGCGTGCAGTATCTGTGGACCATGAAATCAACCGAGGATTCCGCGGTTTCCACCCAAAGGTAGGGAAATTTACATTTTTTCCACATATCCTCTTTAACCAAGTTGTTTTATATTTTTAAAGCATTATATTACTTGATTGTATTCCCATGGGGCTCGATCTGTTGTTTCAGGGGCGAAAATGGGCGAATCGGGTGTTTCTAGGGATTTCCCATCGGAAAACCCAGTATACACAGCCTGTGTTCTGGGGGAACATGTTGTGTGTTCTTCACATTCGGGGAAGACGATGTTTTCTTGAGTACATGTTGTGTACTTCAGTACACTCCGTGTAGTGGGTGGCCGTGTGGCTGGCCGTGTGAGAAGAAACACGGAATACGAGTTTTTAATGAGTACGCAACGTGTACTTTGAGTACACGCCATGTAATAGTACTTGAGCATGTGTTTTAGTGGAAACAAAAAACGGGGTGACTTTTTGTGAATAGTTCATTTGGTGTATAGTAATGTACATGGCGTGTACTATTACACAGGCAGGCCCAACGTGCTCTAGCAATGTGCTCTCGCCATGTACTACTTCCATTTACTATTTTTGCGATATCTTGGGCTCTAGAAATCTGAATTGGGCATGTGAGTAGTTGATTCTGAGCGTTTTTTCATATAGATCATAATGGTGGAATAATTTTGACTTTTAAAGGTCGTATAAATGGGTTTTTGGTGGTTTCTATCTAAATGATGGGGTTCTTTCCCCAGTTATCGAGCTCAGTTGTCACTTGAGTGTGAGACTTGGCGTGTATGATAAGTTGGGTGTTTGGACCCACATAGTTGACACCATTAATAGGATACGAGCTGTGAAATAACTTCCATAACCTTTTCTTTAGAGGAAGTTCCCCTTGTGAGATGTGCCCTTCTAGCCTAAGAGTCCATGAGACCGGATGTTTCTAAGGGTCCCCTGAGGGATGCTTTGCTTGCATGCGGAACTAGGGAGTCCTTGTAGGAACTCTCTCTTGTTTTATTTGAGAGGACCCCTGTTATCGGTTTCCTCTTTTGTTCTTCAATTGAGGATCCCATGTAGGATTCCACTTTGCTAAGAATCCCATGTAGGATTTCTTCTCTCTAGTTATCTGGAGGATCCCGAGTAGGATGACACCTTGGTGTTTGACTTGAGGGGCATGGCGATTCCCCTTGTTTGACCGACCTGAGTTGTTACATCGGGTTTGGGTAAAGAAGGTGTTCGGGTGTCATCTAGAACCCTTGACAAACTAGTAATCCTACGGGGTTATGTTTTCAGTGTTGGGTTGGGCATTCGACCACCCTCACTAGTTTGTTTATATCTGACTTGGGTTGTTGAGGCTGTACTGGTTACACGAAGAGCTTCCTTGTTTGTGGCTATTGAGCCTGACGTGAGGAACTTTCTTGTTATTTGGGATGCCAACTTTTCCTTGTGTGCCTGAGTAGTAGGTGTCTCGGAGTTTATATTCCAACTGATTTGCGTTTTTGTGTACCATTGTGCTTCGATCCCATGTTTGGGGTATCGCTTGGCTGAGGCGTTGGCTGTTTTAAATACCAATAATTTTATAGGTAATAAAATGTAATTGTTAACTATTGTTTAGGATAGCTTCTTGGATCCAGGACCAACCCTGGGTGTGTGTTCCCCTGTTTAGCCGTTTGTCCTGGTTACCCGAGGGTATACCATGTAAATTAGCATGTTTTAAAATTGTCTTGGGAGAAATTGTATATAATTGCTTGCTTATATGTTGGGCTCGGCATGGTTACTTGTGATCGAGTGTAGTGTTTTACTTAGCCTGAGGGTAGTGTTTTGTTTAGCCTCAGGGAAACACTTCTTGTTCATGTGGGAAGTAGATTCTGTGCCTGAGGGTGACACTTCTTAGCCTGTGGGCAAAATCCATTATGCCTGTGGGAAAATACCTGAGGGTTTTGATTTGGATTACCTGAGGGTAAGGTTGTCATGTCTGAGGACACTAACTATTTACTTATATATTTCACTATGGTGAATTCTTCTGTTTAACCTGTAAAGCTACATCGCAGTCTTGGCATTGTTGTTATCTTTTACTTTCTGATAGCCTATTGTTGTTTTTTGTTGTGGATTTGGTATAGGAGATGGTCGTCTGAGGCCGAGTCTTGAAGAAACTCAGAGTTTTTTTATATTGAACTGGTTACTTGTTTTTGGTTAAGTTGTTCAGAGATATATTTCCAGTGTTGGCCGAAGCAGGTATATGTTGATGGGATTACGGACCCAGAGATCGACTTAATGATACACGGCTTGAGTGGAAAGACGTGCAACTCAATTCCCTTGCACAGGATGTCCAGGATATTGGGCCTATTGTCCCAATGATCAACTGTTGATGTGGTTTCTTGTTATTTGATTCACCTAAGCATGGATATTCATATTTAAGTATATGTGTATAGGTATGGGACTATACATGGGTATGTATATAGATATGGACATCCATGGTGGAACTTTCCCAGTTGACTGGGATTACAGACCCTGAGTTCGACTATGGTTGCACATTTGGTTTACTTCCTTTTGTTCTGTTTCATCTAGGCTGAGCACATTGATGTTGCATACACTTTTAGCAGCACAGTTATAGGTTGCTTATCGGGGAGCCATACTGAGATTATTTCTCACCCCTTTACGTGCACCTCGGTGTACGTATATACCTTATGTCTACTTTTCAGGTTGAACACGAGTTTCATGATGGATAGGGCTGAGGCCCAGTGTTTCATGATCGAGTGGAGCTACTCGGTTGGTTCTACTGATCGGGCTGCTACAGTTCGACAGTGTTTTGGAGATCTGGTACATGGATTGGCTCGGAGTTAGTATCAGAGCCTCATACTTTTACTTTTAGTTTATTTTGTACTTGTATATGTATGGTTGGCCCGGTGGGTGACCAGTGTTGTATTGTTTTGCATAGCTGTTCGGGATTTTACAACATTTTACTATTACTGCTTGTTCTATTTCAGTTGTTTACTGCTTCCGCACTCTGTTTAGTTTCCACTGTGTATGATACATAGTTATTTCTGTTGTTTTCTTACTCTCGTACGAGGGCATAGTCTCCCCACTTTGACACCCTAGGACCTCGATGCTAGTCGGCAGCCTATAGCGTATGGGGAGGCACGATTGAGGCCTTGTTGTGAACCGGCTCGGAGCACTGGTTTAGTGGCTTCCGGGTCGGGACGTTACACCTAACTCTCAAAATTGGTACCCTTCTTGTTCTGTCCTGATAGTGGTGCTTCAGGATGATAAAATAAATTAATGAACCTTCAATAATATATATCTAAACACAACAATCTTTGGATATAAGAATCATTCATGGGATGCAACCAAGACACAACTACCTCAACTTTCAATTGATCTATGGATACACTATACTCATGGATGATGTTCCCAAATAACCACACCTTGACTTTCAATAAATAGTACTTTGATATCGTGGAATATATCATATGCTCTCTCAGTGTACTTAGGTATATTTATATATGTTTGGAATGATCTGTAAGAGTTTTAGAGTACACTAACATGTGATCAACAAAAAAATCTATTAAAAGATCTAGATAAGGATGAACAATTTGGATAATTTGGGCCATAAACACTGTTAGTGAATTTTTCAAACCAAATGACATCACAAAAAAATCACACAACCCATAACTACTCTAGAAATAATTCTACGATATATCATAGGGTCCCACCTTTAGCCGGTAATAAAATTATCTCATATCAATTTTAGAAAACACTGAAGCACTACTCATTTGGTCAAAAAATCATAGATTCTAAGATGTGGGTATCTGTTCTAAACCATCATTTGGTTCATCTTCTTATAATCAATGTACAAAAACATAGATCCATCATATTTCTTAGAAAACAACACAATAGTTCCCAAGGTGATATACTAGGTAGAATAATCCCTTTATTCTCCAATTTCTCTAACTGAATATTATGTTCTGAGAGATTTTCTATTTCCATTCTATATGTTGTAATGGAAACCTGTTTTACTCCCTGAAGCAAATCAATTGTGAACTCCAAATCTCTCTTGGAAAGAATCATTGAGAATTCCTCAGGAATTACATCCTACAACTGATATACCATAAGAGGAAAAATAGGAAAATCTACCCCCCATCATCAAGAATAATGCAAGCCACTTGGGTTGTGATTTCACCTAACTACTAAAAATGTTTTCCAAACATGACCTATCCGAACATCCTATTCATTATGATAAACATACATGTCTCCCACAGGAGACATGAATGTTACCCTGTGATAGTAATAGTCAATACAGGATTGGTAAAACACTACCCATTCTATACCCAATATCCTATCGAAAACCAACATCTCATGAATAAACAAGTCCCATATAAAATGGTACCCACCAACCTTGAGTGCACACCCCTTACATTGCCTAATATTTTCTGATCGCATCCCTAATGGTGTAAAAATCGACATTACTAGAGACATATGTTCCACAACCATTCCAAAATAACCACAAACTGAGTATAAATAAATGAGTGTGCAGAACCTGGCATAAATAAAGCACAAGAATGCATGGAATATACAAGGACCATATCTCAGATACTTGATTGTCCCTCTTTGAAACATCTAGGTGGTGACTAAATTTCATGAAGCTAACCCAACACTCTACCCTGGGCCCCAGTCTGAATCCCTAGTATTGCACTGCCCTACTGGTATAGAAGCTCTCTTCTCGGAGTACTATGAATGTTACATCTTGTTACCTTGATCGGATTTGTTTTTCCCATTATATAATTTTTCCCCTTGGTTCAAAGTAATAAGATGTTTTTTATGTGTTTATTATAGGATCCAGAGTAGGTACACACAGTGTACCTAAGTTACATGTCATGTACCTGTGGCTAGATTCAATCCGTGAAAGGAGAGATCATGTTGTGAGTAGGTACATGTTTTTTACCCAAGGAACAGATCGTTAAGGTGTTAAATAGAAGTTTTTAACCCAAGGTGATCGGTTTTTTCATCTTATATTATCCATCATGGACTACATGACATGACCAAGGGGTACATGTAATAACTCAGGTCATTCCCAACTTAGGCCATGTGTTTTTTCATTTTTCTATGTGTTTTCTTCTCATAAATCATTGATCTCGACCCTAGGATACTTCTAGGTAATTTTTAAAGGTGCCTGACCTTCAAGATAGATCTGATAGGCTTTGTATCTTCATTGTGTCTATTGTGTGTCTCTCCAGATCCATCATGGGACCTTGTTCCAAAGGCCATTACTTGGATTGATGTGGTGCGGTGGACATCCATTCTTGATGTATGTGGGTTTTCGTCAATCATTTAACCCATTTTCATCTATGTTGAATCAATCATTTGATTTGAGGGTTTCATTATAGTTTCTTCATTGGAATTGTTGGGGTTTTTTGATCTTGGATTCCATTGTGGGGTAGTTCGACCAAAAATTTGAGGTAGGTGGTTCTGTATCTAGCCTCTGATAATGATCTAGGTATCTATTGCTTTGTAAATTGAAATATAAAATTGGCATGATTGTTTGAGTGTATTGGAAAAGGGATAAAAAATAAAAATTATTTTTCCATATCTTTTGATAAATAGATTATGAAATGGTTTTGAATGGTTTCCAAATCATGAAAATGGATTGGGAATGTTTTTCAATGGTTTTAATAGAATTTAAATGAATTGTGAAAAAATAGAACATGGGTTACCTTGGGTACTTAGGAGGAAGAATTGGCTTGAGGCCATTGTTCATTTCTTTTATATTAATATGGAGGTTCGTTTTGGGTCATTACTCCATTTCCTTGGCCTATTGTTCAAGGAGACCAATATTTACTTTTGGGGGGGCTTTTAAATGGTGTATTCCTCTTGTTTATAGTCCCATTGTTCTAGGATCAGTTTTGTGCACATGATTATTCTGGTATGAGTAGTCTGTTTCCTAGACCTATAGTATTCATTGGTGTTGTGATAACTATGCTTCTACTTTTATGACTTGTATTTCTATGTTATCCTTGATATGCATTATTACACTTACAAAAAATGATATGGAAAATTTTCTTCAAAACCAGTATAACTTCTTTTTTACAAATATGTAAAAGGGAAATGTTTACTGTGTATTCTATAAAAAAAATTTACCTCTTATCATGCCATGTTTTATTTCAAAATTTTCATATTGGATTTTTTATACAAAGAATTGTTATAGAAGAAAAATGTGGTATCCTACTGAGCCTATAAGATCACACCCTACACCCTTATTTGGTGGTGTGTATACCATTATTTATCTTCTTGTGTAGGGAAAGGAAAGGTGTCATAGTGAGGCAGCAAGGTTCAGGTTAGCTGGTTGGGTTGCTAGTGGTGAGATGGTCGTAGTTTGACCATTCCAGCATTTTAAGTAGTTGTTTCTTGTAGTCCTTTTCTATTGGACTTTCCTTTTGGGTTTAATTACTATTAAAATTTTTCTATTTTCATTTTTTAATTATAGTTTTCTAATATATATTTGTTACTCTTCCACTATTTCTTTATTTCTCAATATATGTATTCCATGTGGTTGTCCATGTTGGGTGAAATTTTTCCCTTAGTTTTGTCATTTCATGCTCATGTTCTTGTCACTATCCCATGGGGATCATGAATTCTCTTCATGTATGTGATGGGTTGGGTTGAGTGCTGGGTTTGCGAGAGACCCAAGTCAGTTTGTTATAGTTATGTATCAGAGGTAGGTTTTTCCTCAAGAATATTTTTCTTGGGATGTCTGTTTGACTAGAGATATGATTTTTGGGACTTGAGAGGTATGTTGTGAATAGTACCTTTCTATAACTTGTTGCAACGAGACTCAAGTTACAATGTTATGTCGGGATACTTGTCTATAGTGCCGGGTTCTTATTTTAAAAATTAAGTATCCACTACTGGGGTTTTCTAGTTTGAAGTGAGATTTGTTTTATTTTCTGATCATTCTTATGTTTCAGTGTGTTGTAGTATGCCTTCGAAACTTCTTTCACGAGTTCTTTATGAGGGTAAAACTTATGATCCATAAATAAATCCATGTATACATCAGAATATCATCAAGACTATCATACAGGTGTTATGAACTATCAATCAAGATGTTCCATGTGTTTGAAATGTAGTGGTTGAATTACAACCAAGAGATGGTGGAGAAAGAGAACCATCACTTAAGTTCTTGGGTGAGATGCCCCCTTCCTTGTAATGGATGACTGAAACTCAATGGGAGGAGGATTTTCTAGACATTATCGATCAAATCTTTGTCTTACTAAAATATCCTTTGAATATCTTGGATATGTGGGTAGCATTCTGACTTGAGGGTTCCGAAAAGTGTTAGTGGGATTCTATGGTTCAAGAAGAAAGAAATATGGTCTTGGATTGGAAGGGGTTCAAAAGTATTTTCTTTCACAAGTTTTATCAAGATTATATGATGTTGGAGATGTATTTTTAGTTCCTCTCAATGCCACAGAGAGATAATTCAGCAATGGCACACACCAACCACTTTCATGCGCCTATCCGTTTTTCTCGGGACGTGGTAAATAATGACTATCTAAAGGTTTGGAAATACCTATAGGGATTGTGACCAGATATCAGATCACAAGTGTTTTTAATGAATCATTCAACCTATGTGGAGATAGTGGAAAAATATACGATGGAAAAGAAGAACATGGTAGGAATGTTCATCATTACCTCCTATTCTCTTCCAACTAGTGAGATCTTCAGTGGCATGCATGGGAAGAAGAGGAATTGTAAGGATCATCACAGAAGTGATGGAGATGGGTCTCAACAGTGAGCCTCCTATACACTATCTGTTGTATCTTGTAGTGTCCCTCTAACTTGATATTAGTGTGTCAATAGAGTATAAACTATATGTTCTTTCCCAATTTCTATAAAGGAATTCAATATATGTGGATGTATTGGTCATCTATAGTGTTTTTTTTCAGGATATGAATATTCCCCATTATAGTCTGGGGTCATCATTTACAATGGATACTATAGTGCAGTTAGAATCTTTAAAGACTATAAGTATCCAACCACAAGCCTCATGAGTGATGAATTTTCATGTAGTGTATTAATTTCCAATGGAATTTGATGTAGTTATAGAAAGATTGAGAGTTACTCTTCTTATTGAATCTTCATTAGAAGTTTCTTTGATTTATATTAGTTCCTCCCACTCATTCATATCTACATTCATTGTTGATATATATAAAATCACAATATAACTAATTCCATTTACAATTGAGTAATCAACACCTCTTGTAAAGAGGAAATAGAAGTGGTTTTGGTGTCCTTATTCATTAATTATAGAAAACATAGAGTGGGTTTGGGTATTTATCATTCTGGAAATAAATATATTTGATGTCAGCATCTATATAGATTGGCATGTCGCTCATCCGGAAGAGGTTGATTGTTTTCATCACTGTGTTTCATTTCATACAACGAATGGGAGTTCTCATGTGTTTTAGGGATAGTGGGACCCAAGTTCTAGTAGTGCAGTACCTTCCTTCCCGGAGCACAAGGGGTTTTTTGGATGATGTTGTATTTGGGCTTGGTGAATTTTTTATGTTGATGAACTTTGTGTTGTTTCTCGATACATCCCTAATGTTTTCCTATATTATTTATCTAATCTTACTCTAGAGAGAGTGAGGTATAATATATTATTGACCTGGTCTTGGGTACATAGCTAATATTGATGCCTTCTTATCACATAGAACTAGTAGAGTTGAAAAAAATCATGATTCAATTGGACAACCTATTGAAAAATGGGTTTTTTCTGCCTACTGTTTCTCCATGGGAAACCCCTATGATCATTTCCCTGAAAGAGGATGGTTCACATTGGTTATGTGTAGACTTTCAGAAGTTGAATTGCGTAATGGATAAGAACAAATATCCTTATCCTCATGTGAATGATTTTTTAGATAAGTTGAAGTGAAAAAGAGGTTCTCGGTGATCGATCTTCAGTCGGGTTTTTATCAGCTCAGAGTTCAATAGTTTGATATACCGAATATGGACTTCAGGAGTAGGTAAGGCCACTATGAATATCTTGTGATGCCATTTTGTTTTACTAATACTCCTATTGTTTTCATGTAATTGATGAATCAGATATTCCACCCAAATCTTGACACTTTTCTAGTAGAGTTTATGGATGATATTATGTTTTTTCCAAATATAATCATGAGAACAAGAAGCATCTGAGTTTGGTTTTAGTAATTTTGATAAGTCTCCATCTGTATAGAAAGAATTCAAAATGTAGTTTTTTGATTCGAGAAGTGAAATTATTGGGGATCAATATTTATAATAATGGATTATAACTTGATCTAGAGAAGGTAAATTTTGTTAAGTCTTCGAAAGAAACATAGAATGTCCTTGAGATTCAAAGATTCCTTGGTCTTTCTCAATACTAATGACATTTTTCAAGTATTTTCCTATACTGGAATCAACTTTAACTACTCTTACTAGGAAAGAGATAAATTTTCATGGGATTTAAAGTGTCAGTCTTATTTAGATGAACTAAAATGTCTCCTGACATCAGCTCCTATGTTGATCATGAATGATCACAATAAGGGCTCTGTGGTGTTTTTTGATGCATCTAGTTCTCATTTGGGATAAGTGCTAATAAAGGATAATAATTTTGTAGATTATATATCTATTTAGTCCCTACCATGTAGGAAGAACTCCCCACTCAAGATTTAGAGCTTGTTGTGATGATGCATGCTCGTAAATACTGGCAGAACTATCTCTTTGTGTAGAATTTCATAGTCTTCTCTGATCATAAGAGTCTAAGATATATCTTTTCTCTAAAATACATGAATCACAAATATTGATGATGGATATAATAACATTAGATGTTTGAAATTAATACACACCTACACTCTGTGGAAAGGGAATGTTGTTGATGATGTTAATGGTAGGAATGTACCATCACAGATTGTTTTGAAATCGTAGGATCAGTGGAATCATAGGGGGTTTTCGATCAGTTTTACTTGGATGTTCATGAAGATGTATCAGGTAAGGTTATGACCAGTGATCAGTTTTCATCATCTCTCCTAGAGTCTATTTTTTATCATTAGTAGTAGGGTGATGAGTTTTAGAAGGCTCGGGGGAGTCTTTATGGTTGGGAGACCATTTCTGGATGGTCTCCTTCTTCAGATGTCAAATTCACTTTGGGAAGTGAGTTGTCTTCCCTGATTCAGTGATATGTTCAGTCTTGTTTGATTACAATAGATCTTCGTGGTTCACTAATATAGGAACTAAGAATATGTGTTATGACATGAGAATAATGTTGTGGTGGCCAGATATGAGACATGATATTGCAGATTTTGGTTCCTCTTAGTACACCTAACAACGGATAAAGACAGTGCATTTGAAACCTTCAGGTTTACATCATCCTTTTATAGTTCTGATTTGTAAATTAAAACAGGAATCCATTGATTTTGATTTTGGAATACCATGGAAACCCCGAGATAAAAATGCTATTTGGGTGGTTGTTGATCAGTTGATGAAGTCTACTCATTTCATTCCGATCAAAGACACCACTAAGTTGAAGATCTAGGTAAGTTGTTTGTGCAAGATATTTTGAGGTTACATGGGATTCCTTCTTAAATTTTTTAAAAAGGTATCCTATGTTTACCTTGAGGTTAAGGAGGGTTCTTCGAGAGGAAATAGAGGCTTAGATAAAGTTGAGCACAACATACCATCCACAGACAGTTGTTATGAAAGAGCGTGTAAGTCAAATCCTAGAGGATTTGAATCCTGTCTACATCTTGTATTTCGGTGGATCATGGGATATCTATATGGGACTACTCGAGTTTGTTTACAAAACATGTTATCAATCATCAATAATAATGGATCATTTTGAGGAATTGTATGGTCGCCCATGCAGATCATCTCTGTATTGTGTAGAGGTGGGGGAAGTTGATTCGGTTAGACTGAGTATAGTTCATGATATGTTGGGAGTGATTCAGGATTTTCGATAGTGTCTGGTAATATCCTAGAGTCTATAGAAATCATATGTAGATCTGTGTTTTCATCCATAAGAGTTTTCTATAGGTGAATGTGTTTTCTTGGAATTTTCTCCTCATTTCGGTCAATGTTTCCTTGCAAAAAAAGGAAAGTTGGTTTCAAGATATGTTGGACTGTTTGAGATCACTAAATATCTTATACTAGTTTCTCATTAGTTATAATTTTCATCTCATTTGATTGGAATTCATGATTTTTTTCATATATCATAGCTCATCAAGTACCACAATGTTCCTGGTAATGTTCTATGTTGGGATGAAATTGAGAAAGACACAGATGCTTCTGTTTTGAAGAAACCGGTTGAGATTGTTGACTCTAAGACAAAATTATTTCATGGGGAGTTGATTCCATTGGTCATTGATCAATGGAAATATGGATCAAATTCTCCCAAGACTTGGGTACATGAGTCATTAATAAGGTTGTAGTGGACTTATATTTTTTATGAGTTACATATTATACATGACTTCTCGGGGATGTAAAGTCATTATGATGGGGAGTTTATAACATATCATTACCATGATCTGGTATGTTTTTCACTTTCTCTAAGTTTCCCCTTTGGTTCAATCACTTTAGATGTGTTTTTTAAGGTTTACTACAGATTACATAGCTAGTACATGCCACATATTTAAGGTACACATCCTGTACCAAAGTTTTAATTCATTTCTTGAAAGGGGAGACCACAATATGAACAGGTACACATCATGTCCCTGACCTACACATTGTGTAGGGGTTAAATATTATTTTTAAAACCACGGATATGGTTTTTTCAGCGTAACTTATCCTATGTGTCCTACACAATGAGACCAAGGGGAAACATCATGAATTGGCCCACCCCCAGTGTAAAATAAAAAAAATATGATGTTTCCCTTTGTATTTTCATCCCATAAATCATTTCTCTTGATCCTAGACTGCACCTAGGTGATTTTTAGAGGCATGTCACCTTGCAGATCTGTCTTATCGGCTTTGTATCTTCATTTTGTATGTAGTACATCTCTCTAGATCCATCATCATATCTTGTTCTAATGGTCCTGCCTTGGATATTTTTGGTGCGGCGAACATCCTTTCTTGAGGTAAGTGGGTTTTATTCTATCCACCAACCCATTTTCTTTTAAATTGAATCAATACTTTGATGTGTAGGTTTGATTCACATGCCTTCATTGTCTTTGTTGGGTTTTTTTATCATGGATTCTATTTCGGGTGTGTGTGACCTGAAATTTGAGGTAGGTAGTTCTATCTATAGCCTATGATAATGAGCCAAAATTCTGTTTCTTTATAAATCTATTTTTTAAATAGGAATGATTTTTTGTGTGTTTTAAAAATGGGTTTGCAATGAAAAATTGTTTTTCCAGAGCTTTTGATAAAAGGAATGTGAAATGGGTTGGAATGGTTTTCATGGATTTGAAATGGATTATGAATGGGTTTGAATGTTTTTCCATGTATTTAAAGGAATTTTGATAAAAGAGTACATGGGCTACCTTGGTTACTTAGGTTGAAGTTTTATCATGAGGCTATATTCCATTTCTTTTTGATTATCAAGGAGTTTTGTTTTGTGGATTTCCTCTATTTACTAGGCCGGTTTCTCAAGGGGGCTGATATTGAAATTTTGGTGGGTTTACTCATGGGGTATTCCTCTCCTTCTAAGGCCAGTTGTTATAGGATTGTTTTTGTTCAATTAATTATTGTGGTATGAGTTTTCTACTGCCTAGACATATATTATTCCATGGTAATGTGATACATGTGCTTCTAATTAATATTTATTGGAATTCTATGTTATCATTGATAATCATGTTTATTATCATGAAAAATAATTTAGAAAATATTTTTTGAAATGGATATAACTTCTTTTTTTTAGAACTATGGAAAAGGGAAATGATTCCCATGTTTTCTATAATTTGTTTTTACTAATTATCATTCCATATTATATTTTTAAATGAGAAAAGAAGATTTTTTATACAGTGAATTGTTATGGAACACCTAGGTGGAATCCTACATAGCCTATTGTCTCACACCATATTCAATTATTCAGTGGTGCATAGACCATTATGTTTCTTCCAGTGTAGGGAAATCCAAGGCACCACAGTGAGGTGGTCAGGGTCATGTCATTTGGTGGTGAGATGGAAGGAGGATGTCCATGACATAATTTGGAATAGTTGTTGCTTGTATTACTTTGTAGTTGTAATTGTATTCTAGTATTTTCTAATGTTACAGTTGTTATATTTCCATTATTTTCCTTATTTTTATGGTGTATATATTTTTAGTCTTCAAATGTTCCTTTTTTTCAATATACATGTATTCCACATGGTTGTTCGAGTTGGCAAATATCGGTCCCTAAGTTTTTCATTTGAAGCCTGGGTACTTTTCACCAGCCTTTGGGGATCGGGAACACCTTTCAAGTATATATCGGGTCGGGTCAGGTGTCGATTTTGAGGGGAACCTTGGTCGGTTTGTTAAAATGCCAAAAACCTCCACCAGTGAGGATGGTAGAGCTAAAAATACTAAACTGATATGAGGTATCTAACCCCCTTCATACACTCGGAATCATCCTTGATCCTCCTTCCATTTTCAGCTATCGACGGTTCCTATAGAACCTCTATAGATTCCACATTCCGCCAAACACTAAACACTCAACCGATGAATGAGGGAACTGAACTCGTATGTGTCCCAGCCTTTAAAACTGATATAAAAACACTTGGTCACTAAACAGAGAGACTGATCCTCCTTTATGACTACTCTACATGCTACCCCTAGTGAATATTCATGAAATAATGCATCCTACCCTCAGATGTCGCTCCACTGGTCCATCCAACTCGAACCACATGTCTAACACCTAGAGACTTCTTTATATTCCCATTTAAAATTAGTGACTAATCCAACACGTATCTAAACTTCTATAAATGAATGATATTAAAATTTTGATTAATATTATCTCTAAGACCATCCTAGAAACATGTTGTCGTAGTGGTCTCATCCCATTACATTATTAGAAAAAAACAGTTTCATATCACTAAATGGGTGTGATAATTCTTTAGTGACATAGTTCCATGTGTCATGCTCAAAAACTATCTCTCCCGCTCCAATATCAATGTCTCCAGATAGAAGTTTCCCAAAAAAATCCTAGAAGTCCTTCCATATAATACCATCGGCCTTCTATGTTTGAACTAAGATATACCATCAGCTCTTCCTCATTCCCCACCAAATCTATGCTTCAACATCACTATCATCACTATTAAAGTCACCAAGTCATAAAAAATTGTCGATGTATACTCCATCCAATACTCTACATTCTTGGTTCCACCCTATTTGGAAAATGTTGGAGGGTGTTCCAACTAAAATTCTTTGGTCATATAAAACATACATGGAACAACCTGCCCTGGGTACTATTCCATCATCAACATAAAATCATCAATGTTATCAAGAAACTACTTCATGATTTGTCACCCTTAACCACCACAACCTCCTTCCCCATCTCTGGATGAGAATTCTCAATGGTATTCTCTTATCTCCCAACTAGCACTCGCTGTCCTGGTGGAATCTTCTTATAATTCCAAGCATGATCTTTAAAATAAAATAACATAAATCTTCCACAATTTACATAAATTATGGCCCTCCACTAGACATACATGACTCATTCTACAAAAAAATATCCCAAAAGATATCATTACATCTAGAAAACTATCCTCTACCATTCTTACCATGTGTCATGGTCTACAAGGTGGAAAAAATGTATAGTCCCATGTCTTTTATTCGACACCTTTTGAAACCATTTTTTCACTCACTATGAAAATATTTCTTCTTATGAACATTTAACATTTCGCAACTCACTAAAACAAACACATTAACATACCTATAACCTTATTTTAACACAATTATTTAACCACCATTTAATTTTCCTTAAATTTTACCAAGTTGGATCATATTTACTAGACACCATTTTCATTATGATTTCAAAAAAATTAAAGTGAAATATACCCTTCAGGACCCAGAAACCTACCATGTGTCTGCCTATCATGGTGAATACCACCTGTATCCCTAGGTGCCTATAATTATTCATGAATTCACAACCTCATCTATTGCATCAACCAAAAATATCATAAAATAGCCACATCACACAATGTGTTTATCACCCAATGGTGAAATATCATTCAGCCACAACAACACACACCAAGAACAACAATTTCCACTCTAGGTACCTAGGTTTTCCCCCGTACATGGGAAATATACTCCCAAGAAAAAGTTCGAATCCAAGACCCAGAACATTTGAATCCCTCATTTACTATTCCTAAATAATAATACCATAAAAAATAGCTTCTATAATAACAATTTGCAACATCCCTAACCTCAAATCAAAAATAATTATGCTCTGAGCCAGGCTTCCACATGACCCTAAGCATAACTTCCCGTACACCCAATGTTATCAACTGGTAGTGAGGGGATAACATATTTCTTGGTGAGACTATACCATCCATAATAGAGTAAGATAGAAGGGTTAAAATATGAAATTAGGAAAAAAATATGCAATATACAAGAAACATGAATTACCAACCATTTCCCAAAGAGGGTATAAACAAAAACCAATAGTAAATATTCCATTCCATGATAATAGTGCCAAAAGTTAATTAACACATGAAATAAAGACCTAAATATGAATCTCCAAAATGGTCTGAGCTTCGATTCTACATCTACAACCATGCACATCATAATTTTTAAGTAGAAATCCTAGCAAAGGCCAATTTCCCTTCTCCTGACATGCAACCGTGAGATCTGTTCAAGTACTCAATGATGGCTCAACTAGGGTGGGAGTAAAACTCAGTAGGCCACCACCAATGGTGGCTACAAAATATCCAATCTAAATAGATATCAAATGTAGGTACTAAATATATGAAATGATATAAAAAATACAACTCAAGTTCCATTAGTTGAAAATATTCACTTACGCTGTCTTTAATACAAAATTCATATTCATCGCTTGTTTGCATGTGTATGTAATTTACATCATTTACACAATGACATAAGCCGAACAGTTATCATTAATGAAAGAATAATTCATGTTCTCTATCTTAATAGGTAAAAAAAATTCATAATCAAATATATCACACTTACCCTGGAACCTTAGAAAATATAGTCTTATCAAATGAAATAGTTATAGGTAGATAGCCTCAGTCCCCATCGCTAACACAAGCTTTATACGGTGGGGTATAGAGCCTCAGTCCAACCCGACCTGTGGCGTAGATCCCAAAGACCCATACTCAAAAACCACCAAGCCATGTTCACATGCTTATTTATCTATTTAGCACTCATATACCGAATCAAAAACCATACAAAATCAACAGACATAGCAATCATAATTCACATTCAATTTAAAACATAAATCGTCATTATGGATTAACCCATTAACATGTTTACCATTTACATAACATGTCCCATTTAAACCATATATAATTTTCATTCATCAATCCATTTATCATAATAAACAATTTACAGACATTATAAAATTAATATTTTCATTAATACTCATTAATTAATCTATTTATACATTAGTCATTTAATATGCCATAATCCATATATTCATTTCCATTCCAATTTCATATTCCACTTCCCCATTTTCATTAATCTATTTAACCCATTTTTTCACATTATTCCAAATAATCCATTTTTGCAATACCAATATCAAGAAACAAAACAATTAATTAAATTTAATAATTCATACTAACATCTCAACACATTTATCATGGGGTCTATTTCTATATAAGACTTTTCTATGTTAAAACTACAATTTTATGTGTTTTAGAATTTTGGTGCACCCCATGGATGGCCATAATGGTATAATAAATCTCAATGAATAAAATGGGAACTGTGAGGGGACTAAGTCATCTTTTACCAACCATTTTACCAAATCCTATCAAAGGAACCAAAAGAACAACAATAAGGAACCATATACACAACCAAGAATGCTCAAATAAACAGCAAGACTACAATATATAACTTTTAGATCACCAACCACAAATAAAAATATGAATTCTACCTTATCCTTGTAATCAAATCTAGACTTAGGCACCCTTTAAATCCTAAACCTATGATCCAATTAAAAAAAGGGTTTTAGTGCTACAGAAGAAGAATAAAGTAACCACAATCCCTAATACATAACATAGAAATAATATTAAAGTTAGACATAACTAGATCTTTGATCAATAATCAATGAAACACCAAATGGACTATAATCGTAGGAGAAATACCTTTAAGTAAACTCTTGGAGTTATGGTTCATCACTAGGGTTTCAAGGGAAAATAGGGAATAAAATCATGTGAGGATCTAAAAATACTAACGGTGTAGTTTTGTAAAATCACAATTTTTAATGGGGCAGAAGGTTAGTCCATATTATTTTCAAAACCATCCACAAACACTATTAAAACCTCTATCTAATAGGGTAGAGTCAAATTTTTTCTTTGGTAGGCCCATATAGTTTAAAAATATACGTTCCAAATGTGTGGAATGCCTATGTCCTAGGTTGCAAGGATTGTATCTCCCCCTCAAATGGTTTTTCTAAATCATAAAATCCCCCTCCTAGATAAAATGTTTGGATGTATCATTATCTCTAACCTTGTAACAATCGTTCAATATGCACTGCATTGCCAAAATCCTATTTCATTAGTGTCTCACACTCCCATAACACCCCCAAACCTCATCAAACTTCCGGTAGACATTCCATTTACCAAAACTAAAATATTTAAACCAAATTTGAAATGAGTACGTACCTCAAAAAATATTGATATCATTCAAAAATATTGTGTGATAAAAACATCACATCAAGAGATATATATATTTAGGAAAAAATATATGTGAAAAAACAAAAAATTTCTCAAATACATTTAATTATTTTTTCAAAAAATAAAGTGAAAATTTATTTCTAAAATATTTTTGAAAAAGGAAAGATAATTATTCTAAAAAACTTATAAAAAATACTTCAAAATAAAATATCCTAGAAAATTAAGAAAACAAAATCATGATAATAAATGTGTGGTGGTAAATAATAAAAAGGAAATGCCTTTATTAATCTTTTTAAGTTGTTCTAAAGAAAAAAAGTAATACATTAAATGAATTTAATTTCATACAATTTGAAAGAAAAAATAGGACAAATATAAACAAAAAATATATATTTTTATTATTCTATAGAAATAATTTTTTTTGAAAAACCTAAAAATGGTATAAAAATATCCATTGTTATGAATGGGAGTATTCGTACTAATGTTGTACTTTTATTTTAGAAATAAACATTCCCCATAAAGTGATTACAGATAATGAGAAGTAATTTATCCATATAATAAGATAATTTACCATATATAATAGTTTAATTATTAGATCAAATAAATCAGGTAAATTATATTCATCTAAAAAGGATGGTGACTTAATGAATCTAAAATTGGGTCAATAAAGCCCTAGACATGAATTATTTGCTAGATGATCACAATATAACCTTTTCTACTAAAATGAAATATATTTATTACCTATTTTAGGGCCTTATATATATACATATATATTTTCTTTTATATAACTCACTTATAATCATTTAGAGAAAATATATTAATTAATTACATTTTCTCTTTATCTTCTAGTGCTAGCAGGTTTTTATAATTTCTCATGCATTTATTATGTTTATATTTTCACCATTTATTGATATTTAAATTACTATTAATATTTCATTTAGAGTAATTTAATTTAATTTTTATACAGATTTTTAAATTCCACATATCCTTCTTTACCTATTTTAGTAACATTTCATGAAAAGGGAATCATTATCGGTTTATTTTGAAAACTACAGATATTGAAATTGATGTTTCAATAATATGTATAATAATTAATATATCATTAAGAGAACAATAAAATGGTAATTATTTGATTATTAAATTTCATTATTATTATTATTTAATTTCCCACAATCATCCATGATAGATTTTTATATAATTATTTTGGTAGGTGGTTAGACCGACCCAAACATGAAAATACCATAATTAATGGTTGATCATGATTATAAAAGTGGTTTACTATGGAATAGTGTCATTAAATAATAATAATAATATTTTTATTTTTATTTTATTAATGATTTTAATTTTATTTTATTACATTTTAATAGATAATAAATAAACTATGTAAAAAATGATACATGTTACATCGTGGGTCATGTAGTTCGCACAACACACGGTTAATGTTTTCATTTTCCAAAGAATGAGAGTGAATAAAGTTGATTTATAATTTTTCTATATATTATCATAATTATATTTATATATATTAAATAATTTTCAATTATATCTATGTAACTTTTGAAGAGAGGTATTGGTGAATAATTGATGGTGCTTTTTCATAGAGGATGTAGTCTAGGAAAACACTCAATCATTGATATTTTTTTATTCTATGTTGATGGAAAGGAATAAATAATGGATTTTTAAATAAATATAATAAACCAAGATTATAATAATGATAATATTTTTATTATATTACAATTTATATGGTATTTTTTTCATATATATATTTTTACAAAACTAATAAGGACCATGTAATACTAATTTTGGGTCCTTAAACTTTCTCTTGAAATTTTACTAGCAAATGAAGTTATGGGGATAACATATGGTGATAAAGGGATTTAAGTAGAGAAATATAATTTTATTATAAGAGAATTTTGGTCTTTTAAAGGGTGATTGGAAGTGTATTTCTAAAGTTGAGTTTGTTAAAGTGATTCGCTTTTATAAGTGAAGAAAAGGGAATTCTTATGAACACCCATTAAATTTCAATAATGAAATTAAACTATTCTAGGTTCAATAAGTAAAAAACTGATAATTAATAGATTATGGGGTGAGATAATATTTATGAATCCTCAAAAATAAATTTTGACACATGTTTTAAACCACATTCAAGTAATTTTCCATTAGGTTTCCCCATTTAACCATTTTAATTGTTTACCTAGGTAACTAGTTTTAAACTATCTAATAAATGTTTCTATAAAAATATCAAATAACACATCTTATTGAATTTAGTTGTTACAAACCTAAATATAATTTTTTTTAATCTAATTAAATTTCTATATAAAATAGTATTATCTTTCAAATTAAATATATATATAAATATATATTTTTGCATAAAAATGATTTTTTAACGATTATGTTTTCTTAATCTTATTTTGCATTGGATTCCATTTAAATTTGGTAAAACATAATTATATATGAGTCTAGAAACATATTTTAATAATTATTTAAAACAAATTAATTTAATTTATTTAATAAAAATTAAAAACATATTAATAAAAAATCATTGAAAATATGAGTTTCATCATTATCACTATAAATAAATTTAATATTAGAAACATTATTTCACTTAATAAAAAAAGGTAACAATCTTTATATAATGTGGATTGATTAATTCCAAATATGGAATCCATTTTACTATATAAAACTTCAAATGGTGATATAATATTAATTTTCATGTTACTAAACTTAATGTGTAAACATATTTTTGATAAAAAGTATATCTCCAAGATTAATATGAAACTTTTTATTGTAAATTACTATAAAATTTTTATAAAGTTGAAAATTATATTAATACCTTAATATTTAAAGGCAATAATATTATGGTAATAATTAATTATGTTATTTTGGGAAATGTTTTTTTTATTTTAGTTAAGTGTTTTGTGCATGATTAGCTACTCACATGGCATTTAATTAAGGAAAAGTATTTTCTAAAATCATGGGGTGTTACATTACACCCCCATAAAAATAATTCAACCATTGAAATTTTATTACATGTAGGAAAAAAAATTGGGAGTACTTTTATCTCTTCATATATTAAGGTTCATATGTATCTGACTCAGATTTATTATTCCACCATAGAACATTTATTGGATGATTTGTCATTTTCCTTAAAACCATATCTCTTCATTCCAATATTTCCATAGATTTTAATCAAATGAATGTTCATATTCCCATTATAAAACTTCTAAGATCAATAAAAGTTATAGATCTGGTATGTAATTCCTCAAAAGTGATATTTGGAATACATTATTCATTTGAGAGAGGTGTAATGGAACATCTATGTGATGGACTATGACTAGACATTATAAAGTATCCCAAAGGGATCGATTTATGTCGGGATTATATTCAATTTATTACCAAATATTATAAATCTCTTTCATAGATATATTCAATGGAATATATTTTCCCAAAATTTAAAAACTATATCTCATTAAATATTATCAACGTAACTCTTTTTTGAGTTTTTACCGATTTCATGTACTTTTGAATTGTTTCAACCTTCCCTGTCATTTCATGGAAAATTTTAGGGCATACCATATTACTCTCACAAACTTCAACCTTGTATGTAGTAATCCAATATATATTCTTATAAATATCATCATATGGTCTCATATTAATTCTATAATGAAACATCTTTTTTATATTATTACTATACATGGGGATTTATTGATCTTAACATACTTGGAAGTCTATTAAATACAATATAAACATATCCTCTAGAGTATTAATGGTCCTATCATACTAACCATATTTTTAAGGATGATAAGATATATAGAAACTCTACTTTTTATCCAATGATTTTTTAAGAATAAAAATTTTCTATCCAAAATTGAGATCGATATAATGGGGGATTTTATCATTTTTATGAGAAAAAAATCCACTATTATTAATACTGTCCATTTATACCAGTCCAAAATACCTCTTATATAGATTATTAAACAATTTCATGGAATAATAAAAAATAGGTAATGTAAAATGATATTTTTTCTATAAAATAAAATAAAATAAGTAGGTTCATAAGATTATTCCCGAAGAGGATAGCTAAAGGATATTTCAAACCTAAAACAATGATATTATTATATTATGATAATAAATGCCAAATCATAGAACAATTTAATATTTCTATAAAAATTAATAAATAATAGAACAGTCTTGATTAAAAAGGTAAATCAATCCAATAAAGATATATTAAAAAATTATATGTTGACCTACAAGAGAAAGAATAAAAATTTCATGAGGGGATGCTAATTAAAAATAACTCAAATGTTATTAAATGTCTCTGTAGATGGTTCAATAAGACTGGAAATATTATGACCAAGTTGAGGGAATGATTTAATGAATAATAGAAACTATTGAAATCTAAATAAAAATTCTCAGTTACTTCTTGTAAAAAAAAATTCCCACTCAAAAGAATCCACTCCTAAAGAGAATGATTGGAATGCTAAAAGGGACAAAAAAAAATTATAGATTGGTTGTAATAGGATAAGATGGTAGATCAGTATGAAATAAATAAATTTTCTTTAACTATTAATGTTATAAAAAGTATTATATCTTATATGAAAATCCAAAATCAAAAGAAACCCATAATACACAAAAATTAAACGATTTAGAAATTTAGGAGTGGAGAAATAATGGATATATTTAGATGTATTAGATATTAAATGAATGGATGTTTTGGTTCGAGATCTAAATACAAATCTCATTTCTCAAACTGAATAACTAATAATGATCCATATTATTCCCACATATTTTCGTTTTTTGTATATTGAAAATGGGAATTGATGGTGAAGTATGAAGATAATTCCTTGATGGGGAGATATAAAAAGGTTAAATATACTAAAAATTGTTAGTTATAAATTCTAGATAATCCCAAAAAATATGTAGAATAGGGTACAGTTTTCACTCTCCAGACACTATTTTAGTGTATGTGGAATAGTTTACTAAGGGGAAGTGACTATCTAACAAACAAGGGACAAATAAAATTTCACTAGAATGTATTTGATTTCTTTTCAAATGTATAGTAATGGTTCATAATAATTATTGAAAATTTGGTTAGACAACCCAAAATAAGTGAAAGGATGGGTTTGTATCACTTTGTGATTGGATTTTATAAATCCTTATTATTTAAATTATTAACTTTTTGTCTTCATTGGGTTAGCCAATGTAGACATTGGTTTTTCTAGTTAATAGTATTTTTTATAAAATATTGTGGTTCCACCCTTCTCTAATGTAAATCACGTGAAACCATTAATAAATAGGAAGAACATGAAAAAAAATGAAAAGAATAGAATATGTTTTTATTAAAATTAATATCATAAATGGGTGATGTTTTTTTAATGGAATACGTTCTATTATATTTATTGAATAATAATATGTGGGAGAAGACCCTACATTGAAATTTTCATTTAATATCAATAAGGGACAGATAACATACATTTAAATTTTATATAATGTATATATTTACAACAAGAAACAAGGGGGATACTAATGTTCCCTTGGAATTGATTATTTTATTTGATGTTAATGTAATTTTTGGAGGAAACTAAAAGTGTGTCGATAATGGGTGATAGAGTGAGTATCCACCCACAACACATGAAGAATTTTACCATGTATATAGGTGATTTCCTGGAAATAGAGATACTACTATTGAATGGTTCATTGGATTGACTCAAGTGAGATGACCTTATATATGGAAATTGTAGATCAATTCCCCAGGTCAATAAAAATTATATAGGTTGAAAGTGTTTTTTGAAATTTTATGGAAGATCATTTGTAATAATACAACTTGTGGGGAGATTTAAAGTTAATTACTCAAGGATTAAAGCCTAATAACATATATTAGAATCCATCCTATGTTTACTTACATTGGAGGATAATAAAATCTAGGATGATATACAATTAAATGAATGTTAAATAAGTATAAAGTAATGATAAAATGATAATATAGTGAGGATTATATAAATACTCTAAATTTAGAACTTAAATAATATAAAACAAAATGGGATTATGTTGGAGAGGTTTAGAATTATTCCAATAATTTGTAATAACATTTGATGTTTTATAGACGTGATTTGAAGAGATTATGAGAACCTTATTGTTGAAGGATATACGTTGGATAAGTATTGGGATTATCATACAGTTTGTCTATACCACATATACTTTAGAAAACAAGAGAATAAGGTTGAGATTGATGTTTCTATAGATTAAACAATATATTATAAGGTTTCAAAATGAATTAATAATGATGATTATATCCTCATATGGTTATAAACATCTTAAAATAATGTTGATACATTTTCTCATGATGTTCAGACAACTCATATTAATAGTGTGACATTGTCACCATATGGGTGGTTCTAGTTCCATGAAATGTTTAGAAACATCATAGGGGACATCTACTAATATTAATAAGGTATAACAAACAATATATATCATATATCCTTTTATGGTACATCTTATCTAAGGTTTATATTTTGACAAAGGCATGAAATTTATGCACGTAATAAGGTACAAATTCATGTTGCACATAGAGAATCGTAAGGTTTATCACCTAGAACGATTTTAAAAAATTTAATAAAATTCCAAAATTGATGATTTTAATGTGGAAATTTTTTTTGATGATGCCAAATTTATTATTTATTTCTAAAAAAATTATAATTTTTTAGAATACATGATTCAAGAAATATTTATGGTTGAGGATATGAGGAAATCATTGTGCTCTTTTTTTGTGATTCTCAACTAAAAATATTTGAAAATAAATATTTTTTATCTAAATAGAATATGAAATTAAATTTTATATGTCCAAAAAAATAGGGATTTAAACACCCAAAACTGAATTTTCATCCAACACTATTTGAGTGATATGCATATGTAATTGGGATGGAAGTTTTGTAATTTGATTTACCAAGAAAAAAAATAAAATTATAGGTTTAGTTAATTAGGATATAAAATTTGAAGTTGTCATAGTTATTTTTACAAGATTTAATAATCACAAGAAATATTTGATTATTAATGAATGAGAAGAAGACAAAGTTGATCAATTATAATTTTTTTCAGAATCGACCATCCATATAAACTAGTTTCATTGTATCTCTCTTGTTACTAATTGATATTGCATTCCATAAATGGGTGATTCCATGTTGTGACAAGATGATGTATATTTTTATACTACCTTAAATAATTATTTAAATATAGATATGTGTGGAGTATTTTTGAAAAGTAGAAAACCTAATCAAAATGTTTGAATATCAAATAGATGTGTTTAGTGGAAATAAATCAAATAAAATAAAAGGGTATTATTTGAAATATACTGGAGGAATGTTGTTATTGTGATCATGGGGAAAACATCTGATTACCCTAAGAATTTATTTAGATAATTTTAGTGTGATTTATTTTCTAGTATATTATTTTTGAGATATTTCCATTTATAGAAATTTTTAAATTAGCCCATTAAATGATTTGGGACTCCTGTGTAAAAAAAGGAATTGAAGAGGGAAAATAAAAAGAGGAGAGTTTTTAAAAAATGTGGTGGTTGTTGAGTGTTCAGAGAGAACCTATATAATTATCATGTTTGACGAATATGGAAGTGCTAATCTTATACAGAATGAAATTCTTTATTAGTATCAAATAAAAATAAATAAGAAGATTATGTGATTTTCTAAAGGTGAGGGTGTGTTATTAAAAATATAATTTCTTATGCATTTAGATCTAACAATAATTATCATACCAATGAGGGTTTCCTTTTGGTATGTAAAAACCTAGAACCTGTAAACTAGAGATATGGATTTCATATTAAATTGATACAAGATATAATATGTCACACCATGATGGATTAATCAATTTAATTGTGATTTAAAACTACATACATACTTGATACACATTTTACAATGGATATAAAAAAATATTATAAAACATTATTTAATCCTTGAAACCATTCATAGTATCAATTCTTATATCTTAGAGAATATAAAAAAAATAAATGTTGAGCACAAATTCTCAATAATGGTTACATATAGAAAAATCTGTCTTCAGTAAATAAAAATTTATCAATATGGTAGAGTGAATAATAATACAATATTCTTCTCAATTAAAACCATTATTTAAATGAAAATCCATGTAAAATATCAACATATTAATCACGTGGTTAATGGAAACTGAAATCTCAATAAAGGAAATAGATAAATTCTAACACTCATTTACTTTCAATAAATTCCCCAGTCATATTGTCATGAATATTAATGTCACGACCTTTCAGCCAATACATCATTCATTTTGTGAGAACCTCAAAACCAAGAAACATTATATAAATTATTATGGATTACACTAAATACCTAACTATTCATACATTATATTACAAGCACTTCCAATTCATTATGAAAACAAATTACCTCATGAGACCTATGGATACATCAGTGGGATATTTGTAAATAGTACATACCTATAACTTCCACATCCTATGAAATACTTATAATTTGAATGATAAATAAAAATCATTCTCAAAATGACATATAAGTAAAAATTTATCAATATTAAAATAAGAATATAAAATACTTTCCCAGTCAACGAAACAACATTCTTAAATCAAATAAAACAATTTTTTGAAATGGTATATGGTTCGAACATCATCAATGTAATATAAATGATATTCAATTCCTCAATTATGTTAAAAATATAGACATAAAACTGAAAAATAATGATCAATTAATAATGGAGTCTGGAAGAGAACATGATAATAATGAGGTGAACAATCACAAATAAGGTACAATCTATAAATAAATAACGGAATATAGATGGACAAGGATTCATCAAAAATGAATATTTAAAAAAATATTTTGATAAATAATGTGTAAAATTGTATAATGTTTTTTAAATGAATTTCTTTTTACCTTTCATAACTTTTTTTTAAAAATGTTTATAAATCATCTACAAAATTATTTTAATTTCTTCCAAAAATAATACCCTTCCCTTTTCAAAACATTTTAACTAAAAAATAAAAATATTGATAACATCACTTGATTAAAAAAACATGGAATATTATTAAGGAATATTAAACTAAAATTACTATCATTATGGTTTAAAAATAAATTCATGCCTTATATCTAAAAAATGATTCATTTAACACATTTTTAAAGTGTGATAAATGACCATTTTGAAAAATATTGTAAAAATTCATTTTTAAAGATTTTTAATAATAAAAATATTGTTTAAAATGAATTAAAATAATAATTGAATCATATAAGAAAGTATTCTAGAAAATATTTTAGATGGCTTGGATGTGGAAGAAATGTTCATAAACCTAAGAGGAAATAAAGTCGGTTTTTCATATAAAAAAATCATTTATTGATCACTTTAATTTCCAAAGAGAGGAAGATGGTACAAATAAATGTTAATAACTAGATTAAATAAAGTGTAATAAAATATATGTGTCTAAATTAATATTGATCATATAAATTCATTTAATTTAAATTTAACATAATCATTCCTAAATAGAATTGAGATTGTAACATAAATCCCTTACCACTTTGGTAACTTTTGAATCATAACCCATAGGATGAAAAAAAATAACTGAAACATTAAATATAATTATATAATATATTTTCATGATATAATATTTCAAAGGATTATAATTTACACCCCTTAAAATGATATTGGTTTATAACATAACATTTGTCCCAAAATAATACAATTGGAGAGGATAAATCCTTACCACACATCCAAATTAATATGTACATTATATTAACCTCTTTTATAATTAAATTATATTTATTTTATTTATATAAAATAACTATATTAATATTTATCATACCTTATATGAGTCACTTATAACAATATATCAATGAATTACTAATTATTTATTTTTAACATCACCATCCAGGTGTTAACTATTCAGTTATTCATACATGTTTTGGTTCTCTGATTATGGTCCCTGCATCATGGAAATAGTTAAATAATATAAATAACAATAATAAACATTTATTTATCATTTTAATACATTAAATTCAAATTATTAATCACCCATTAACGGAAAACATGAGAAATCAATCACATCACTTTGTGAAGGTGGTAGTCCACACGTAAGCTTGAATGATTTTATCGTTTTCTGATATATGAAAGGTTTATAAGGTTAGTATTATATAATTATTTATTAATTATAATTTTTTAATTAACATACTACTCTTCATTATATCCATAATAATAATGATCCTTGTGAGGCGATGATGAAAAATAAATTACACTACTATGTAGAGACAGTAGGAGGTACAAACGGGTAGGGGATGTAATCATTTTCAATTTAATAAAAATAAGGGGTGTTCCTCAAGAATAATAAAATCTAACTATATCAAAGATACTCATGTTATTTTATTATAATGGTTTTAGAATATTCTATGGAGTTTTATGATGCAATAAAATGAAAACCTATAATTAATATCTGTACTTCTTAGTCACAAAACCACATTTGGCTTACACCATATGTCTTTTTAGGATTATATTAGGGTAATACTATGGTATCTATAGTAAAGATATGAAATACATTAAGGTATTATCATTGTTATTGGTATATCAACAATGATCAATACTTGTGAACCGTGGATAATATGAAGTTCCCTTTTATAAGTCAGGGAAATGACACACTTCGAATTACAAAAATGATTTAAATATAATAAATGTAAAAACTAGGTAATGTGACAGAAACATGTCCATAATTTATATGTTCAGACATTATATGGTCTTAATACCTTCTTTATAATAAATTTTTTACACTCTAAGGGAAATTCTAGGATTTTTATTTTTATATAAACCCTTCATTTCCCCATTGTAACCATAACCATAGCCACATTTATTTTACTACAAGGATCAAAGATATACTTTTATAGTTAAAATTGTATCAAAACATAATTCATGGGTGATCTTATTGACCATTAACCAACCAACTTATACACATTAAAAATATTTTCTTAGTTTTAAATAATGCAATAAAATATTGTTTATCATAAAATTTCATTAATGTCATTTTTGGATTATTTATTTATTTTGACTTCAAAAACATCAAGGAAAAAATATAATTTGAATATAAAAAGTTTACCAAAATTTATAATTTATAATCACCTATAAAATTCATGGAATCCCTTAATTCATCAATATAATATTAATTTTATTGTTTTTAAAATCATTTACCTTGACTTTTCAACTGTTTACGCAAACACTATATCGGCATTACGTATTCATTTAATGTAATTATATCATCACTAAAAATTAAAAAAAATATTATAATAAATATAATTTTTTGTGATCAAAATAAAATTTTATATTAATTCATAACTTCTTTTTTATTCCTATGAAAACATTAAAGGTAAATTGAAATCAATAAAGTGACATTTTGAATTTATCATTTAATAAAATAATATAAACATAGTTATCAAAGGATAATGGAAATAAATTTCTATATATTCATATTTAAGATGAATTAAATAAAAAATAGCCTAATAAATAAGAAAAAATGGATTTTTACCGAGATTTCATGGCCTTAAAATTACAATTTTAAACATGATTTTTCCTTTATCAAGGTGAAAAATTTATACAACATTTACTATTCATTGTGACCAAAAACAAAAAAAAATTATGCAATTAGAACCACCTGATTCTAAATATGTAATTTTTTTCAAAATTATATTTATAGAATTTTTATAAATCATTTTAAATGTAAATTCACAAAAAAAATTAGTTTCTAGAAAAAAAAATTTAAACCAAAATATGAGCTTATACCAAAAATTAAATATAATGTTTATTCTTATGTGATTAATAATATTATTTACAATTAATGGAGGATTATTTTCATTTATCACAAAATAAAAAAAATAAAGACTATTTTAAATTACATTACGTATTGAACAATAAGGACAGTTTTACAATAAAATTGTTATTATTAAGTATTCACTCAAAAATCAACCTTTTTTGAAAAATATAAAATATTCATTCCAAGCCAATTATGAAATTATAATTTCATTATTTATATCATGTTTCCAATTTATATTTCCAAAATAGGTAGAAATTAATTATAATATTAACATAAAAATATAATAAGATCTACTTTTGAATAAAAATAACTTTAAATCATTAAAATAATTTATTCATATTATTTTCCTAAAAATAAAATTAAAAGAAAGTTGAATCTCTGGATTGAATTAATTATTTTCAATTAGGAAATATTTTTTTAAATATACATAGTAATATGGTTATTCATGTTCACACCTTCTAACCCAACAACTTTGTTATAATAGTCATATTATAATAAATATTGTTTTTTCGTCTATTAAAGCTTAGGGTTTCTTGTTCTATACTCTATCAAACATAGTTTTCTTTTAAATGGAAAATATAAACTAAAATATATAGGTATTACATAGTTAGAAATAACATGTTGAGTAATTTTTTTTACACACCATGTAATTATTTGGTGTCACTTTTATTGAAGAGTGTTGATTTGAGAGGATCTTGAAAATATATTCTAAAGAACGATGTAAATCTATTAAATGTATAATATATTGAGTTATATTCACCTATTTTTGAAATTATAAATTAATTTTATATCTTTTCACTAATTAATCAGAAGATAAAATTCTTTTACATAGTCATATTCTTGGATATATTTTTGTTATACTTCAAATATATTGAAATTTGTTGTGATCTGTTGAGATACCTATATAAGGAACCTATCGGAGAATCATTCATTAACATGTTTAATATTTTGAATATTCAGTAGTATAATATGGTAATCATAAGTAAGGATGATAACTTCCATTAATAACTATAATTTTATGTTAATATATAGTGTAGATACTATGTCTCGTTGAAAACCTAATCCTAACAAGGGGTAGGTTTCCCACATTATGGTAAGACCATATAAAAACCCTTTTTCTATATTATACTTAATTAATTACATTTCATGGGGTGTTTGTGATTTCTGAAACACAATTATATCCACATAAATAATATTTAGTGAAGGAGTTCAGGATAAAAGATAAAATATAAATCTGAATTTGGTAAATCATTGGGAAAAACCTGATTCCCCCACACACTTAATTATGTTAATTTCTTATGGTGTATGTGATCTAGGAAACACAATGATATACCCTTAAATAATATAAAGAGGAATGGGTTCGAACCCAATGGTGGTTTAAAAGAAAAAAATTGAAAATAAAATTTGGTAAAATATTAGGCAAGACCTAATCCCCCCCCCCACTCAGCAATTTACACCACTCTTGTGGAAATAAAAATACCTCAGAAACAATAAAAAATATAATCCATTATTAAAAAATAATTATATAAAAGATAAAAAACTAAATTAAATATTTTATTACTATGATAAATAGTTTTAAAAATACATATTTATTAGAGAACATAAAATCACCATTAAATTTTGAATGAATATATAAAGGGGTTTTTGATAATTTATAAAAAACAAAAAAACATTGTTTATCATATTTTATCTCTTGTCCCTATTTAAATTTTCTATAAAAAATCTCTTTAAAGTTAGGTGTTAACTCTAAAACCATTGAAAAATCTCATATCACAAATAAAATTCAATAAATATACTCAAAATGCCAAACCAATAATAAAATAAAGTGGAGAACAATGCCACATGAACGAATTTAGAAAGATATTTAGGCACTCAAATGGTAAGCAAGAGACTCATCCAAGGAATTATCCAATTTAATCTATAGAAATGTGATCCATGAACCTCAATAACCATGGGATCATTCCATCATTTTAATCAAGGATGAAATCAGCCCTTGATGATCATGGATTCCTGTCAAGTCACAATAATCACCAGTTGTCACTAGGATAAACCACTCCTAACACAAATCAACTTGGTTCATCCCTGAACTAGAAACCCATGATAAAAATGGTAAGGCCAAAAGGGTTTCCCCAATCCTAATGGATGGGTGAAAAGAAAAACAACATCAATAAGGAGAAAATGGTATTTATTTCACTGATCAATAAAATAGATAAAACATAAACAATAGAAATAAAATCCAAATGGTACTAAAATTGAGATATCAAATATTAAAATATACAATAAAATTATAACATGCTAGAAAATAATTCTAGTAGTTTATACTACTGATAACTAGGGAAATCATTAAACAGTCCTCTAATGTATTCATGTTCAAGTGAGGCAATACCACATGCACCTCCACAATTTCTTGAACATATATATATATATATATATATATAAATATCTATTACATTGAGCAACCTTCTAAACCTGAATATATATATATATAGGAATGATCTTCATGTATGAATTCATCCTACTACCAACCTAAATAATAATACTTTAATATAAACACTATTTCATGAGAGTTGGAAAATAAGGATACATGATAGGTTGTCCTTGTTTTCATTAATGAAACAAGTATCAAATTATTTCATTGAAAACACCCATTTTCCCAAAATTGAGTTAATTTTTCAAAATAAAACAAAAAATTTTATTCATATAAAAAAATTGATAAATTACAGTTATAATATTTTTAAAGTCATAATCTGATATAAAATAGGATATAGTTTCACAAATATAGAAATAGTAATAATATGGGAAATAAAAATATATCATTTCATGGGAATCAAAAAGATTTAAAGGGTAAAATACCAGAATATAGATAACATAATCATTAATGAAAAATATTATATGCACAAAAAACATCTAAAAATTAAATAACCCCACCCAAACACCTGATCATACCCTACCATGGCCTACAGTGGGAAAACATACCATAGGTTGATCTAAGTCTCATCTAGTGTAACTATCCAGATCATAATTACAAAATAGTGCCCATGTATAACTAGAATTTCCTATATTAGAACCCATTTCTTCCCATTACACTAAAATTTATGTTATTATTTCAATATAGTATTATACCACAAATCATGTCTTTTAAAGCTGTTTACAAACAACCAGAAGTTTCGCTCATACCTCTAAAAACCACATAAGAAAATATCATTCTTCATGAATATTGATTAAATTAAATTAAACATTCCTAAAAGGTACATATCATTAAAATCATTCAATCATTAATAATTTACATTACCCAATATGGTGAATTTTTACATGGATTTTTCATTTCCCATTAAAAAATTTAAATTTCAAATCAAACATTTTCACAATTCTATCGAAATGTCAATTATTTTAAATAAAATCAAGGACAATTATTTGTACACTAATAAACCATTAAGCATAATTAAATAATATTTTCAAATAAATTTCTCAACAAGGTTCAAATTCATTCAATCATATAATGTATAAATTTTCCCATCATTTTGAAACTAATTTTCAGAATGAATATGATGGAAATTTATCAATAACTAATAAGTAATTTCAATTTTTAAAACCAATATAATATTACCCAAAAATAGTATTCATATAAAATCATATTAAAAATCAACTTTATAACTTTTACCAAATATCATGAAAACATCATTCTTTGAAATAACTATCAAAAATAATTCGGAAAATTTTTTGGTCAATGAAAAGTCATGATGGGAGAATAAGAAATGAGATATTCAAGTTTAATAGGAGATGATTGGGAAGCCTACCTCAACCCCATAAAAATTTCCATAGTCAAATGGAATTCACAAGATGAATAGGGATAAGCCTAAAAAGAATGAAGATACTACACTTAAGTCCAAATTTATTGCCAACTCTTTATAGAATTAATAGAATAAGAAAGGGATCACCAAAAGTTTTTATTTAAAAAAATAATAAGAGGCCTTTAATTCACCCAAGAAAAAATAGATATGAAAGGATTATCAAAATACAAAAAGGGAGTTATTATAAATGACAAAAATGAGTCATGGATGTATTATAACCACTTTAATAAATACATCAAATTCCATATTAAACACGTGTTGTTCCACATTTAAGAATAGATAATCGATATTGTCATTTGAATTCTTGATGAAGAAAAAAGAAAAACAAGGTGGAGGATAGTGAACCCCATGGTGGTCAAAGTGAACCAATTCTAAGAAGCCTCTCACACACATTGAACACACTCTAGCCCTAAAACCTATGATTTTTTTCTTTTTCTAGGGAAATAGTGAGGCCTTATTGGTCATGGTGCACTTAGAGAACTCTAGAAAGCCACACTGAGGACTACACCATGCAATGGGAATAGTGTATTACGTTATTTTACATTGGAGACTCATAGGAACACCATAAACTATTATATAGTCATGGTGTTGTGGGTGTTTCCCTTAAGGTTACAAAAAACAAATTTAATGCTATTATTCTATTCCTAAATCATCCTAAACATAAAATGAAATATATATTAACTAAATTTAAATTTGTAAATGTTGAAATATTCTTTCCATAGAACATTTTATCCCCAAAATGATTCAAGGGAACCTTTCGATCAAGATAAAATAGAAAGAGACATCTCAAATACAAATCATAACCAAATATACACAACCAAACCCAACTGAAAAACTTACTCTAATCATTTAACATTCATAGATGAAAAATAAATGTGGTTATAGACTAAAAAATCATGAAACTATGATTATAATAACACAACTACAATAACATTATCCATGAATCCATACTTCCATAGAAATATAAAGGACATGTTTAGGTAAGATCGAGGAACTATCGAATGAAATTTAACTAAATAACCACTCTTCCTAAACCTGATAAAAATTCTCAAATACACAAAATATTATTAATATTACTATTAACATCTTAGATAAACCTCAAAATCACCATCCATAACAAAACTTATACATTATAATGATATAAGTCCTTCCAAAAGATTATGACCTCAAGAAGGATAACCATGATAGATCACACATGATAGAAAATCTGAAAAAAACGAATAAATAATTATAAATTCCTCAAACAAAATCATTTCCTAATAAAAATTACATATTATTGATTTATGTTATGTGAGAGAAATGTAATTCACGTTTCTAGAACATTTGCTCTTATAATTTATGATCAAAACATCATTGCACATCGATCTTCACTATTGGTAACCTAATCACTTACCCAAACATTTTTATGTATAAAAATTCAAAGGACTGGCCCAATGAAATTCCAAATTTTCCCCAATTTAAGAGAGAGAAAAATAATTGAGGCATGAAAATTCCCAATATAACCATCATCCTATAGTGGGTATGTTAAGGGGAAATAAATAAATAAATCTAAACATTAATAACTAAATTTTTTTAACATATCAAGAACCACACATAGCCTCTAAGTGGCAGCTTACCCCCCACTGACTTGCACGGATAGGGTTTCCCCTTCAAGGAATCACCTCCCCTCCTCTAGCATGGCCCGACCTCAGTGGCGGTTATCTACTCACAACTCGGTGTCGTCAGGTGTTAGATCTTCTTGTTCTGGCTTCACTATGGGCTTGGTGGCGACTTCGTGTCTGCTCCAGGTTCTTTCCTAGACTCTAGTTTTGTCATCGGCTCTGGTGTTCAGTGATGGCCTCAATGCTCTTGGATGCGAGATCTCAGATCGACGTCGGCATGCATCTATGAATGATCTTTCTTCGGGATCACACCATGGTTGTGACTCTGAGTGGCTCGGTGTTGACTCCTTCTTGGGATTTAAGGTCTCTTAATGTCTATGGCTCATAATAGGCCTAGTGATCACATCATCTTGCCCTACTTGTTTTGGATTTTGTCACAGTTGTGGTATACTCGGTGCCGGTGTGTTCAACAATGGCGGATCTGGATCCAGTTTCCTTTCTCGGCTTTGTCCCATCCTAAAGTCAGTGATCCAATGTACTTGGGGTCGGTTCCAGTGTCTTGGAGGGGGAGTACTGTCATTTTGGTGCTTTTTAAGTTGTTTACAGTTTCTGATTGGGTGATACTGTGTTTTTGTTTGAATTGCTGTGAATTTGGCGGTATTGGCATCTCTTTGATTGAGTTACTGGAGATGAATTAGATGATCTGTTGGGGAACCCAAACATTCTTCATGGTTTTTATTTAGAAGAGGATAGACCTGGTTTTCTTCACCATGCAAGACTTTTTGGATATGGAATATTTAGAGGGTATGGTGCAGCCATCGGTACCGTGCCCCTACACTCTTGCATGGGATTACTTTCTGAGTAGTCATGCTATGGTGGAGGTATTCCATAATGATGTTGATGCTGGGTTTAGTCATTGCCTCTTTGTTTTGTTATGGGTTGTAACCCCCTTTCTACTTGATTTTGTTAATGTCTTGATGTCCTGGATTTCTTGGATTTCTCTCCATTTACCCTTAAAAGGGGGCTTATCTTAAATCAATAAAAATTTCAGCCTTTGGGGAATTCCGTCACAAGAACCATAAAAGTTCCTTACCCCCTAAAATGAATACTAAAAAACAAAAACAATTCATTTAGATACATATTTTTAGCATGAAAATATCATTTATTGTCACCCCACGATATAGGGATTTAACTCATATTCAAACTCATACCACTCATCTCATCAATAAGATGGAAATTATGTACATGATAGATATCATGTAAAAAACAGAAACAAATTAATGTATTGACAATATATAATTCAATGAGGATTATGGTGATTTTTTAAAAACCACCAAACAATTTCCATAATAATCAAACAAAAAAACTCATGATGTCACAAGGTCAATGAGAGGAAACAAACAGCATCTAAGAAACCCCAAATTATATTTACTCTAACATCAGGACCAATTAGATGAATCGTAGTATCATTATAAGGGTTATAATTCACTCAACATTTATTCCAAAAGGACCATATAAAAAACTTTTTAAAATAACCTAGATGGACAAAAAATGGTAGTATTTTGGAAAATTTCAACAAGAATTATTTGTATGACCCATCCATCCACAAAATTAGCATTCCAAGTAATTATTTCTTGAGAAATTAAATGGTAAGAAACACAACTACCATTCCATTTTTCTTTTAGGGTATCACTTGGAAATATTCTTTTCTCCCTTTTTGAAGTTTCCTCCATTACACCAAAGAATTAGAGAAATATCTAGTACCTTTGGTGCTCCTACGATGCCTACTTCAGCCTTGATATCTTAATTTACATCAATGATATTATAGTTGAGGACCAAAAGGAGGCATAACCTATGATAGTTCTACATGATGACCTTCCCCAAAGCACTAATCCATTAATGAACCTTATAGGGCCATATAAGGAAGATATGTTACAAACTCAATAAAACGGGAAGTATACTACAACATCGTTCTATATCCTTACGGAAGACCATGAAATTACATAGATTTTGACACCTTTACCGAATAATTGAATAAATCCTAAATGAAACATTCTTGTAAATATTCACATGTATAGTCCTTTTATGGGTTAGTTTGGAAGATAGAACTCCACCACTTAAAATTTGGACCCACTTACATAAAGGTTTTAGACTTAACAATGAGAGATTCTGAAAGATCGAGATGGATGAAAATTTCATCTGTTTTATTCTTCCCTTCCAAGAATTATTGAGAATCAAGTTTCCCAATGAAATTAGTAGAATTAAGGTATTGAAACTCTCATTGAAAAGCCTTACATTAGGTAATATGATGAAAATCATTGATCCATATGTCTTTTACTGATAGAAAACCCATCCCAAGTGATTCTTGATAAACTAAAGAGTCCATTTAAATCATAATTAGGGAATAATATAAAAATAAGGAATAAAAATAACATGAAAATAAACTCTGAAAGTCACATCCCATAGTGAAAACCATAAATAAAAAATAAAACTCAAAACACAAATTAAGAAAATTTCAAATACATCACTTAAAAAATTCATAACCAACAACCCCATTTATTTTAATGAATAAATAAATACCCCACTTTAGATTAGGAGGGTTTTATTAAAACAAAATTAAAAATGTAAATGTATTAAATCTATATTTAAACAAATTTGAAACTTTTTAAGTAGAATGTCCTTAACAAAATAATTTTTTTAAAACCTATTATTTAAAAAATTCCACAATTAAACTCGTAATAATTTTTCAATTAAACATTATTAATGTCACATTAATTGTTTATAATAATGAAAATTATAACATTACCCAAAAACAATAATAGTTTCTTCAAAAACCCAATAATTTTATTAAATACAACATAATTTAAAAAAATCGTAAAAACAACATTTGGAGTTCAGAAAATTTTTTAGGAAAATTAATTCTAATAAATTTAGCAATATTTTCCAAAATGTTTGAAATTTTTAAATCCTTTTCAAAAAAACCCAAGATTAGTATTTTTAATGATAAAACAACCAAGATAAAAATAGAATATAGTTAGTCTATATGGTTGGTCAAATCATATGCCTATCATGTGAAGTTGATAAGAGGTCCTCGAGGATTAGTTGCACAAACTATGTATGGTTTTCCATGATTTTCATATTTAATGTATACCCTCTGGATTTCCTCAAAAATGTAATTCAAAACATGGAGCTACTAAATATATCTAATGAAATCCCCAAAACTACAAGTGATGCTCAAAAATAGGTCAAAGGACTTGTAACATCAAAAAACCCATCTCAAATTTATGTCATATTCATCTTAGATAACAATGATAACTCAGGTATCCTCTTGAATGGGTGGTGGTCAAGCACCCTTAAGTGTCCAATTAATTGAATTTTGATAGCCCAACCTCCAACCTACTAAAAAAACCAAACAAAAATATATAACTAATTTTGATACCAATTTATCATGAACCAACCCAAGTAATACCTAAATAGGACAGTTAATCTAGTGGTTGAATTCCATGATGGGTATTCCAGGTCCTCATGGGCTATCAACAAGTTTCCAAGGATCCGTAAGTAGAAAATTGGAATAATTTAACCCATTAATAAAAAACATAAAATGATAAATTTTTGAAATAAATACAAAATGAGGTAAAAATTGAGATACCATATAGTAAAATAAATAACCAACGTCTGACAAACTGAACAAACATGGTAAATGATGAACAAAACTGATGAAAATTTTAAATAAACAACAATACTTTAATATTTACACATGAAAGTGATGTGACACCATAGAAACCACAACCATAATACAAACCCAGAGAAATATTATTATACACCTCACCAATAAATATACTAAACGTATATATATATATATATAGGTGTGAGGAAAAATACATTTTTTTCTTTACAAGAAAACCCAAATCCTAACACCTTCAAATAAAGGCTATTTTTTGTAAGTTTTAAATTGAAGATACAATGTTGTTTTAAAGGTTAATATTTTATAAAATATGTAACAAACAGCTTCATTGAAAACATATATTTTCACAAAATTGAGGTTCATTCTACAAATAAAAACACAACATATATTCTCATAAAAAATTCATTAACTATATATAATTTTATTCAAAGGAAAAAACTGAAGGAACCCAATTTATCATTTATTTTAAGGACCCTATCCCCACAATATACCGCAATGAGGGGATAGAGACAGTTAGTTCTTGAATCCCGCCACCTATAGTCCCTGTTTTCCTGACTAACACCAAGGATGTAGTAAAAATTCATATGGGAGGAATTACCCTCTAAGATAACATGTGGAAGATGGAGATAAGATAGATACACCAAATAGAACCAACTCATACATATATATAATGAAATACCAAGTGAAAACATGCAGTGTAATAGAGTACTATAACAACTCAATGGAAGCTAAAATTAGTAAAAAGAAAAATATGGGACTGACCAAGAATCCCAAATATCGTCTGGAAAACCACAAGCAAGTAAAATCCTTCCTGAAATCCAACCTACGTTAGTTTACAAGTAGAATAGTTTATATGTATATATATATAAATATATATGTAAGGGTGATTATAACATTATAATTAGTAGATTACTCCCTAGATCCTCTCTTACAAAATATAAATAAATCTTGCTTGAGCATAGTAAACAATAGGGGAACTAACTCATAACCTAAAAAGGTATACTAAGTTCATATCCATGATATGGGTAACTCTCAAAAAATATCACATAAAAGAGAGAATATAATATATTAATTAAACATCAAGTATACCACACTCCAACTTACACATTTTTTTTCACTCTACCCAAATATTGCATGTCCCGATCCATCTCTCTCTAAATTAAGAAGCCTGAAGACACCATAGAAAGTCATCACAACTTTCACCACATGCATCACAATATCCCATCATCCTATATAAAATATCCATATATTGTAACAAAGTAGTTTCTCAGTTCTACCATAGCCTATATGAAATGTATGAAACAATAGGTACTATACCTCAGGCCATCACAACCCATTCTCAGAGTAAGTACTACAATCCATCCCAGCATACACTCGACATACCTATAATAATCCTTTGGATACTATATATTTTAATACATGTTTTTAAAATAATCACAGTTCATCATAGACCTCTACACACATATAAGGGGAAACTAACTTTCATGCACACCAGCATAAGTAACTTCTATGAGAAGATAATGGGGCCAGAGGGTGTAGTCATCCATTCAAACTCCAATATAGATGTTGGGGAAAACACCCTCCCATAGTCCACTCAGTGTCAGTGGCCCTAACTGGAATATGTGGGGAAGCTTATGAAATTATAGAATAAACGTGATACAATATATCTTAAAAATACACTTTTGGCATAACCTAGTCTTAGACTCAACTACAAAAAGTGTTTCTCTAACTACCAACTTCCCTTACTATGACCAGATATCCAATAAGAACATGGGAATTTCAAAAGATAAATTAAAATAATTATTTTATTTTTTATAATTTCCTTCCATTATTTAATTTATTATCTTCTAATTTACAATTAAAATTTATCAACATTACATTACATTATCCTTCTGAGTAAATTCACATCCCTTCAAGAATAATCCAAAATGAGTCCATGGTGTACCAATGTAATATCAATTTTTCATTCCATCATCAACCAACCCCATGGGTTATGAAATATTTAACATTATCATATAAAATTCATAATCTAGATACACTAAAAACCTTACTAATATACAAACAATAGTAAACATGAATCCAAACACATCCTACTACATCATGTAGATGGGAAAGGATTGTATTTTAAACATGAAATCGGGCCATTGGCCATTAAACAGTTTCACAAGTGAGCATACAAGATCTCATCAACACATTAATGAGTAATACCATCTTCAAGCCATTCCATCGTATCTTAATTCATCTCCAACACCCACATGCATATAATGATTCATATCACCATTATAGGTGTTAACTAATACTATATCATAGGTTCCTCACCTTATACACATCACATCATCCATCATGGGCTCGACCATGCTAGGATCATTTAAAACCTAGGCCTCCCAACCCCACATAATATTGAATATAGAATATCAAATCTAGAGAACATCACAATATAACAATGAAAAAAAAAGAACAATAAACATGGTAATATAATTCCTAAAAAAGGCATTCATCCTTCACACACAAACAAGTTCTCATGCCTCCAAACTCAAGGCACTCATCCTTCTCAATAATAGGTAAAACATAAGAACCAAATATTATTTTATCAAATAAAATTTTTTTATTCCATCTTGAACTAACTGATTAATTATTCATGGGTTCCAACTATTTAAAACCTAAGACATCAGTCTCTCACAAGCAATCAAAAGCTAAACATGCACTTATCATTAAAATTAGTTCCAAAAAAATGATACAAGTACCATTCTCAATTATAATTCTTAGATATTATTATTAACATTCTCAAGAAGAACTATCACTATTCATATTCTATAAAAATTCCATTAATATCATAGAATATCAATTTTAATTGTACATGTTCATTTCTTAAATTATATTACCATCAAATTACAAGAAACATCATATTCAAACATGAAACGTATTTAATTCTTCTTATACTAATTTACAATCAATCAATTCAAAAATTTTGTACATTAATAATTTCAAAATGATAATCTATGTTTAAGAACATTGTAAAAAATCATAGAATAGATATCACACTATCTAGTAAATCAAGATAAAAACCACTATCACAATATAAAGAACATAAATATAAGATCAATTACCAATTTCATTATTGATTCATTAAAATCATTATTTGTTTATTTTAATTACCTGCCAAATATAAAGAAATGATATTTTATTATTATAAATAAATATTAGGGAAGTATTGAATCCCCTACCACAAAGGAATCAATTCTCTTCACAAGAAAATGCACAAACTTCACAGATCCCAATATCCTCTCCCATAAGAAGTGGCATCCTTCTAAGGACTCCACAACAGAAATTTCCAAGAAAACATTTAAGAAAAATCCATTAGAAACATAGAGGAAAACCTCCATTGCATATAATGAAGAAATGTGAAAAACTAGACTGATGAATTATAAGAAAATAGGTAGAACGTACCTAAAAATAAATAATTATAGAAGATAGAATCCAAGGATCAACACCTATTAATGAAATCCAAAAATTCCAAATGGAATATCTGTTGGCCTCTTGGATATGAAGGGATGCGTAAGGTTTGGAGAAAATATTGAGTCCTAAAACCTCTATAGGGATACTAAACTAGAGATTTATAGGGAATGTAAACCATAAACATCTTTTATAGAACATTTTTTCAACTTCAGCTAAAAAAAATTTCCTAGAAGAATTTTACATCGAATTAATACTTGTCATGAAAAGTCTCACATGATATGTGAAACTCAAATACATTATGTATAACTTTTACCTGTTGTTTAATCTCCATGTTTCCAACATTTTGTAGCAGAACCCCTACGGATGTACTCCAAGACTCCAATAACCACCATGATCCTTGGAATATCACAAAGGGTTGGAATATATGGATCTGGACCATTACATTCGATTTAACTCAAAACATTCTCATCCTTAAGAATTCAAAACCAAAACATAGATGAAATAAAAAGGGTTTTTCCAAACATCCACCCCATAATATACCTCTCAAGGATATTACCATATTAGGATGCCATCCAACTCATCAAAGGAACAAGTTCAAAACCATGAAATAGTAAAAACATGGCTCATAAACAATCTCCATGGGGAGATACTACCGACACAATAGTATTGAAAAATCAATTGACAAGAGGAAACCATATCATCAACCATAGAGGTGAAAACCCGTAGAACAAACAACATTACAAGATAGTAGTTAAACACCAAATAGATCATGGTATCGAGTGAAAATCTATGACTCACATTCTTTGGTACTCCCAACCAAGCCACTATGATTCCACAAGTCACTAGCCAAGGGAATATAATTCTTTCACAACACCTTCTCATGGATGTACTAAATCTCTATAGGCTATTCCTTGAAGGTCATATCATCATCAACATTGATCACACCCTAATCGATGAAAAGAGAGTCATCATAATGATATAAAAAGAGATGTGACACATGAAAAACATCATGTATCTAAATCATATGTCGAGGTAGAGTTATCCGATACACCACAACTCCAACTTAATCCAACACCTTTAAAGGCCCAACAAGTCAGGCAGAAAACTTACTCCCAAGACCAAACATTCACACCCATGACGTGGAGTCCCCTTCTGAATCACATTATTTCCAATGTAAAAATCCATAGGTATCATCTTAAAATTGGCATAATATTTAGGATTATATTGTACTACCTTATTCCTCTTTTGAATTACCTGAACCATGTCTTTCATATTATATACAAGTTCTGGCCCAATAATTATCACGGCATTGATCCAAGATTGAAAAAATAGAAAACAACAAGGCCATACATACAGTCATTCAAACATCATAATTCAAATGGTGGATATGATGTTTTTATTTCAGTTAAAAATTTCCATGGAAGGTTTCTCATTCACGAGCCTCCAAAATCTTGAATACATGGGAGAAACATTTCTTTATGAGTCTGTGTAGTTATCTCTATCTACAGTCCATCCACTAATGAAAAAGAATTGTTATGGATCAATTGGGAGAGAAAAGGATAGTGGAGACCTTTCCACACCATATAGGTAAAATGAGGATCTTGATACAATATTCTATTTTTGAGGACTCTTTGGGGTCATACCAACTCCTCTAAATACTACCTCGATAAAGTCTCCACTTTCCTTGACTCCTTGATCTCTATGAAGTACGATGATTTCGTCAAATGACCAAATATCACCCTTATAGATTCAGAACCTCACTGATCTTGATGTACATTTATAATGAAGTCCATAAATATTTTCTCCCACTTCTAATGGGGAGAATATAGTGGCTAGAGCAAACCATTTGTATCACAGTGCTCATAATTCACCTTCAGGTAGACCAAATATCGAGAAACAAACTTTGCAACTTCATGCTTCAACCTATACCACAAAAACTAACCTATCAAGCCTCAGTACATCTTTTTCACTCTAGGATGTTCCACCAAATGTGTACTATTTAACACAGTAAGAACCATCTCACACATCTTTCAATGAATGAATGGTCTTCCTAGGAAGAAGACCTAGTGAGGTTTATCCTTAGACCAACCATTAGGGGAATCTCTATAAACAAATTTGTCTCTCTATAAATCCACCTCACAATTGCCCAACTATGACTCCAACTACTATATCTATGATTACTACATATTTAACTAGAAAATTCAACCTCTTCCTCTAACCTCACCCATATCTAGATGCCTCACTGGGAGTTGTTCCATCACTCCACATGAATCTACATAATCATGAAAAGTATCACTACATGACATCTTACTCGTTGCATCATCTATAAAATTTATATTTCCTAGAATATATGAAATATATAAGTTGTAATTTTATAATAGTTCTATCTTCCGATGAAAACTCAAGATAAAGTCATACTAAGAGAAGGAAAACCTTAGGATCTTATGGTCGTTAAAAAAATGTTCATGGATGAGTTAATTTCACCCAAAATTCAAAGAAAACACAACTACCACCAACTCATGACCATGGGTGTCATATTAATTCTCAAGTTAAATTAGATTATAAAATCCATAATAAAAAACCAATATGTGTTGTATCAGAACACATCCAAGGAAATGATGAAATTGTTAACATAAAACCTCAAACTGAACTCCCTATATTGGAAAACAAAGGAAAAAAGTTTTGAAAAGCTTCTACTTAATGTATTAAAAGGATACCAGACATTTGTAGGTCCAAAATAATAACTAATAATTTTTTTCAAGGCTGTTACAAGAATCATAAACTTATAGAAATTAGTTTTAAACCTCCTTTAATAGCCTAAAAACAAAGGAAACTTCACACCACTTTCATCACCTTAAAGGATTTCCAAGACTCAACCACCACTATATTCATAGGATAAATAGATACTACCTAGTGGAACACAACATTATCCATGAAACAAATATCAGAATCCCATATCGCACACATAAACTACTTTCTGAGTAGGTAATCCTGAAGATAGGCTCCCAAAATGGCATGAATATTCCCTATATGCTCCCAATCAAACATGAAGTACCTAGTGATTTCATCAATGAAAACTACCAAGAACAAACCTAGTAACTCTTTGAAATAGTTTTTCACCATCTCCCTAAACATTGATGGATCATTTTTTACACTAAATAGAATTACCATGAACTTATAATTCCCATAAATAAAACATAAAGAAGTCTTTTGAATATCATTATCTTCCAATCATCTATGATGAAATCCCGATTGTAGATTGGTCATATAAACCAAAACTCACCTTTAATATGATTCAATAAATCATCAATCTATAGAAAAAGATACAATTTCTTCAATTTCAATTTTTCAGGTGTTGATAATCAATACAAAGCCATGAAATACCATTGAAATTGTTCGAAAACAAAACCGGTTCACTCTGTGGTGACTAACTCTATGATTCTTGTATCCAATTAACCCTTGATTAATCGAACTCAGTTGGACACCTGGCCTCACACCTTCCTCCCAATACACTAGAGGCTACCGATTAGCAGTATGGTCCTTGGGTGTTTCCATGGGGAGAATTTTCCCTCACAACATGGTGGAGTACAATAGAGATATAAAAGTTGAATAAACAATGTAATCATTATAAGGAAAAAATATGGTATAAAAATTAATATAACCATCTGAAAATAATATTCAAGTTAAAAACTATAAATTGAAACATATAAAAATTGATTATTTAATGTTGTGTATCTAAAAAGAGGAAAATGTATAGATTTTAACACAATGATATAAAATACTTGCCATATAAAATAATCAAAAGGATACCAAAACAATCTAATCATTCTGAGCTCTAGCTTAGTAATATTTTACCTAGATCTGATCCTAATGAAATCAAGACAAATTTCTTAATTTGGACACTTCCCCTTGTCCTCACTGGTGATTATATAATATTCTCGGGTACCAATGGTATCCCAGATAGGCTATGAGATAAAACTTAGTAGGCCACCACTATAGATATCTATTCAATATATTATATATATATATATATATATATATATATATATTTTATAGAGTGTAGGTATATATAAAAGTAGTGTGATTCAAATAAACAACTCATCAATGATTAATCACCATCTGGTAATGTCCTTAAACAATGGATCTTTTAATTAAATCATTTGATTCAGTTTATATAGATAAAACACATGATGGTGTCAATAAAACTGAATAGATCATAATATTGATAAGTGAGTATCCCAAGTGAACCAAGTCTTCATTTAACACATGGGTTAGTTGACTCATAGTAGTAACTCATTGAGTCTAGAAATAATGTTATATGGGTAATCCAATGGGTACAACCAAGGTATTCCACTATAAATACATCCACTCGAGTCCATGAAGCGCAATTCAATTTATAAGTCACATGAGACCACACCAAAATAACTCAATTGGTAGGTTGAAAAAAGTATAAAAGTTCAATTGGAATGAGGCACTATCTGATAGGGATCGAATGAACCAAATACATCCTAATTCCTAGGTTGGATAGGGAAATAGTGTCAAATCCTATATTGAGGCTTGAATATGCTCAGTGGGAGAGAATAAGGGGTATTTCTTCTAGAAAAATAAATTATATAAGAAGTTTAATGTTGTAATACCTTAATGGGAAAAAGGAAAATTCTACCAACTTATAGGGGTCTCAAGTTATGGTCACATAGTTTGCCAAACTATACACCAATCATGAACCATTAACTGTCCATGGATGGGACTTTAATGGTTTAGGCACACGGTTTGGGAAACTATGCGCAAACTATGCTATTTGGATATGTTAAATACTAAAGATCCATCACATGGGTGTGTGTCCTTAATCACATGGTTTGCTAAAACTTTTTGTCTAACTTATATTCACTGATACCACATATAACTAGTGGAAATTTAAGATACTAGCTACAACATTTTCTACTAATAGTTCATCCCTACCTTCTCTTCCATAAGTTAGGGTCCATAGCTCCAAACAAGCCATTAACACCCAATTTTCTTCTATAGACATAATTGGAACTCGTATAAGGTCCAAATGAAGGAATTAAACTAAAAATAATAGGATCCATATGTTATAGAAAAACTAAATTCTTAAAATCATCCCTCTTTAAAGTAACTCATCCCCATGTTTCCCTTACAATAGTGGTAGAATGATGTTTGAGTGAAAATACCCCCACTTGGAAGGTACCACATCCTCCCACTCCTATTTCATGTATTATACATGACTATGATGCTATAGAAACCATACTAAGGGGCGGACTAGTCTAAGAGAGCCTTCATGCTCTGATAAACAATGTGTAAGGGATACTCTTCAAAATGTGAATCAACATCCAACCCAAAATACTCAGGATAAAGAGTTTGAAATGTGTTAGCATGGTGAAGGAAAAACAATGAAATGTGGAAGATGTCCTACTCAGAATGATACTTATGAGGTAATTGAAATCAATAGGATACTATCACCACTCTATCTATGATCTCAGAAGGAAGGACAAAATGAGGTGATAGCTTTCCTTGCCTCCAAATCTATATATTCCCAATTCTGAGTGACACCCAAAAGAAAGAATGATCCCTGACTGTAAACTCCATAGGTTGTCAATAGTGATCGTTATAAGATTAATTTCTATACCAAGCATTTGAAATATGATTACTGATCAAAAACGCCTACTCTAAAGTATCCATTAAGAGGTACGGACCTAGTTGCACTGCCTCTCATACCTCTAACTAGAATAGGGGTGAACAAAAACAACCTACCATATATGACCTCATGTAGATCCACATTAATCATTTCTTGATATCTATTAATGTATAAAAACTCTATAAGAGGGATATTCTTCACCCAAGAATACAAAAATCTAGGATGTATGATCGGTGAAAATATACAAAAGCACGCATAGTCCACTCAAACTAGTCATTAGTTTGTGGGTCAAAAAATGTACTTAGAAGCACCTGTGTACCAAAAGAAAACTATAAACCTTTCTAAAACCCCAATGTTAAATAATAATACCTATCTGAATTGATAGTATGATGGAAACCTTGGATGTGTTTAATATCATGAAAATATAGTCTTTCCTACTCATCAACTGAGAAAGTCTTCCAGATAGAAAAGACCCTACCTTCATTAGTCAATCCATGACTAACCAAACCCTGCAGCCACCTCACAAAAACCTTGAAAAATAACCATAAAATCAATTGAATCATCTTCCAATTTCTATTTTGGGATAGCTAAAAAATTTAATGATCTTGAACACCACTTTATTCCACTATCACATAATTCTTGTTGGAACACCGAATAATAAAAATAATGATCTGATGTTTCGTCTTAGGAAACCAATTGTAGATATGAAAATCACGATACATATTGGATATACATTGATTAATTTCCCAGTAAAAGTAATGGTATTCTTCCATTATGTCCTCTTTCATGACTGTTGAAACCCAGATATTCCAATGTATATTATGGATTTCATCTCTAATAATGGACCTATCTAGAGGCAGTTCCTCACCTGATATACCTTCCCGTATGACCAATCATTTAGGATTTGAGAAATGAATTCCCTTCCCCATATTGAGAGGTGAAGAGGTAACTATTGAGGCTGTAATAAAAGGATACTTGTGAATATCATTAAACTTCATATGTAGCCTATAATGGAGGGTCATCAATTTCCATTCATTATTGGATTCTTTTCATGCTTAATCCTGTGTTTTTTGGCATAGTCAATCAGCTATGGTATTTAAATTTCTATGTGTATATATAAGATCAAATTGAAAACACTGAAGGAATTCCACCCATATTATCTCTCAAAAATTAAATTTTTTTTGTTTAAAAATATATTTGACACAATTATATTCTTTAAAAACTATAAATAACTCTCCCATCAGATAATTCTTCCAGAAACACAAGGAGTTAACAACTACTGCAAGATCTATGTTCTGTGTTGATAATTAAGCATGTGAGGACAGAACTAAAGCGACCCATATGCAAAGACTCGATCCTCTTGTATCAATACATCACCCAAAATGATGTCTGATAATTAAAGAAACATCAGATGGACTTTTATAAACTCTGAAATAGTCAATACTAGAGTCTAAGTAATTCTTCCTTTCATCCCTAGAAAAACCTTCTCACATTCTTCAGACTATAAGAACATAACATCATATTTAGTCAGATCGATAAGTTGTTCAGTAAGGCATGAGATTTCATGTATGATATACATATATAATATCTATCCATCCCCAATAATATCCATATATAAAACATTTTCTTGTGTTGATCCTAGGAAACAATAGCAATCACCTTCTCATAGTCAACTGATAGCACTAATTCAGAGACTATATAACCCATGAAGTAAAACTTTTCAATCCCCAATTAGAACTTTATGAGATTAAAATATAACTAATGCAAACTTGTAGTATTCAAAACAAACTCATGATTTTTTAGATGGTCACTACGAGTATGATAATATATTAATTTTTATTTCACAGAAACCCTAATGAATGACTCCATATAAGGGTGAAAAAACTATTCCTCAAGTCTATAAAAGTGGTAGACTCTTTTGTAAGACCAAATGACATAATGAGATACTCAAATAAACTATCCCAAATTTATAAATCCATACATGGTATATATAGAGGACTTACTGATACTATATAATAGCATTATCATATTTCAATCTTCGAGAGCACTCTAACTCCTTTGAGCTGGTCGAAAAAGATCATCTATTCGAAGAAATGGATACATTTTATTAACCATTAGGTTGTTCAACCATCAGTAATCCATCAATAGCCTAAGTGTCCCATAACCTTCTTGTTGAAAAGCATGGTTAAACCACATGATGAATTACATAGTTAGATAAAACCTTAAGAAGATAATCCATCCAACTATATCTTGAGCTCCTAGAGCTCAGTAGGTTCCATCCTATATTGAGTAATATACATTTTAGATACTCATGGAATAATATATATTGTACAGTCCACCTCTCCCTCATTAGGAAGTCCATTGAACTCATTGAGGAAACCATCCATGAAATAGTCCACTATCAGAAGAAAATATTTCATATGCATTCCCAAATCCTCTATATAAGGGGAAAAAATATGGGTTGTCACTCCACATATGTATCATAGGGAACCAGCCATTACATCCCAGGTATAAAACTGATTTCTATAATCTCAATGATTAATAGGTCACATAAGAAACCATAACTCCCTACCTTAAGGGGGCATTCCTTGCATTGGTTTATACCCTCTAATTGTCCACCCAATGGTGTATCTAGGGTCATGACCCCCATAATAGTACCTACTTCCCATCCCATGGATTTACATGAATGATTAATAGATAAAGGATTTTGATTCACTTGTATTAAATATAGAATATATGAAAATATAGGCTAATTGAATAATACCTTATAAAGTATATGGCCAGGAACTCTACTACTCAAGCATTAACTCTAAGGCATGAAAATGACCTGATCCATGGCTCTAAGATACATCTAGACTAACCTTGGAAGGTACTCTATAGTAATTCTAATAATTATATGTCTATATACCATGGGCAGGACCTCCTCTTTAGCCTCCTTGGCCAATACTACTCCAAATCCATTCCTAACACGACATCACTGATCCTTCTCTAGAAGATGGAGTGAGTACAATACTGATTCCACAAGAATTAGGGTAAAAGGTCTAATATAACCTCTAATGATGACCCATCCAAATACAAGAAATACACTAAAGAAGATATCTATCACACTAATGAACTAGTATTCCCATAACATCCACACTGATGAAATATAATAGAGTTTCCAGTGTGGATACTTTGGCCGCTACTACTCTGATGGGAAAACTCAAGGTTAAACTTCCTACTACCGGAAGAACTACCACCCTCTATTGGAACTGAGCCTATATTCTTAGTATTTTCATCTGTCCTCATGTTTTACTCGGTTATTGAAGCCTGATTCTGAATTTCAAAAATGGTATATAGGTGAAATGCACTCATTAGAAACGATATAGAATACCTGAGCGCATCCTTGAAGCTTCTCGCTCGTAATAGTCAATCACTAACACAAAGATGTGTAGATCATTGTAACTCATCTAAACAAACTAAATAGACTATGATAAACATATAACCATTATTTAGGTTCATGAAATCCCTTTCATGGTCTAATATTAGCCTATGATGAAAAAATTAATCATAAAAGGTAGTCTGGATGTCTACCCCAACCATGCCTTAATGAAGACCAGTCTCGGTAATCAAATCCAACAATCAGATGGAAGAATTACATAGAAATATGGTGGTGATCATGGCCCTCATATCTCAAAGATTTTTCAGTTTCCCTAAGATAGATAGGATGGCCCCTATCAATGACTCAACATTTGGTAGACTACCATCCCCCGAGAAGATAGAAAAATGTTGTTGCTGGAACTCATGAGTTCAATAAGACATCATAGGTAGAGGTTGTGGAGAATTCTATATTAATGAAATAAAATATATAAATCCCTCTTTATGATGATCATTAGTTTCTAGTTATGGAATAAAACGTGTTTCCTCAGTTTCCACTACTAGAGCTATCAATGGTGGCCTAAGTCCCACCACCTCTACATAATGGTCTTCTTCACCCTCTTGGAACATGATGATAGGAAGTTGTGGAGGAATATCTATAAAAGTTCCAATTACACTCATTATAACAAGATTCAACTGTAGATAGTACCCATATAGAAGAAGAATGTTAAAAAAAGTTCAATACCCAATATAATATCCCTACTACCAACTTAGAAGGCCTTAGTATTGGTAAGTGTCCTTTTTTTCTATTACAAAGGATCCATTATATGGAGATACATTTACATGCTAAGGATGGAAAAATGTTTAAATTACACATGGCCTCTCAATTTATTGTAATCAATTTCAATTATAATTAATAATTTACATTTTAGTATGTATGTGGGTTTATACAAAATACAAGGTTCTGTTAAATTGATTTTCATTCCCAGTTTATAAACTCCCATACACATAATTAATTTCAATTGACACCCATATAATTGAAACCAACCCATTATATACAGTCATAGAATGCAACGAGTAATATACAATGGATTGAATTCAATGAATTACCCTTGAAATTTTTAACGGCACATAAACCTTATAAATTTATAATGGGAAGTCATTTAGTCAATGTCCAAAACCTACTCATTTAACAAGGGTTATATAGTTACAATGGGTCTAAATTGGTTACTTAAGATGTCACCAACAAGCTATATGGGAAAAACATTTATAATGATGATGACATGTTACAAAAAAATTCCCTTTCCACAAAAAAGATGTTAGTGGTGAAAGCATATACCACAACCAAGGCACTCTCAATAATTACATGGAATATAGGAAATACAACAAATGAAATGCAACTACATGTCATGGAATATCCAAACATGTTAATTCTTTGGTGCTTATAATTGTTCCAATGACAATGCTCCTAAAAATACAATTGAAATCATAAATTTCCAATAATGATAACAAATAACAAAGTCATTTTAATAACCCAATAGAGAAAGTATACCAACATTAATTAAAAAACTTATCAACATTTTTCCATTCCTAGACAAAAATTTATTTACCAAGAATATAAGTCATCTAGTCTCATGTATAGCTAATGAACTTGTTCCAACACAATCCTAATCTCATGTCTAAATTTCCCAATAATAATACAAAATAAAATATATTCTCTAATATTACTTTATGACATTCCAGAACCAACTCATTCCTATGTAACTAAACTCAATTTTCCACATGGCCTTATGAACACCTCCTCGTATGCCAGAAGTATCCAACTAGCAGTGAGGGGATTGGGTGTATCCATGGGGAGACTTTCCCTCTTTTCAAAGAGATTCATCACTGATATATAGCATATGAATAGACAATAAAATTAGTATAATGAATTAATAATTATTTTAAAATGAATATAACCATAAAAAAATCATAATCATTTCAACCAGTGTAAAATGAAACATATATATAATTACTTTTTAAAATAATGTCAATAAAAAATGGAAAATAGATATATATGGAAATAGGTTGACAACACAATACATTATATAAAAATGATTAAAAATGATATAGAAACTATCCAAGAATCCAATTCATTGCCACAATCATCTACTACCTAGATTCCATCCTAAACAATAAAAGATAGGTATGCAAAAGGGAAATTCCTCTTGTCTGCACTTGTGGTCATAACATCTATATGGGTACTAATGACGGCCTAGATAGGGTGTGAGATAAATCTCAGTAGGCCACCACCAATAGAATCTACACTATTAAGTATATGTATAAAACATTAACAATATACAGATATATATATATAAGTAGATGAGTACAAATAAACAACTCAAACATTCTATAGCATGAACTGGTAATTTCACTGAACAAGTTATTAATTCATTAATTCATTTTATTTGCTTTATATAGATAGAACATGTGATGTTTTCAATATCACTAAATATATCAGAATAATGATAAGTGGGGATCCTGTGTGATTCAAGGAATCCTTGACCTCATGGGTCAATGAAATAATAGTAATAACTTATGAAGTCTGACGATAAGCATAATTGAGGAATACATGGGGTTAACCCAAGGAATTTCACTCTAACTACTTCTAACTGAATCCATGGAGCACATCCATAGTAATCTCATTCTAGGAATGAATGGGACCAATGATTTGAATCCATGACACCGTGTGTCCAATGACATCCAACTGAATCCATGATGTGTTTCCAATGAATTCTAATTTTTAGAAAGGAAACAAGTGAATCATCAATACTACACCATGGAATTCTTGTAATAAGATACAGACCGTATTTATTGGGTGGTATTTCCCAGCACAATTTGTTCAATGAATCCAAATATCATCCTCTCGATCCTTATAGAATTCCCTTAGGAATCTATGTTTAGATCATGCCTAACCATTCCTATAAATATGAAAGTTACGAAAGTAATAGGCACCTTATACTCATTTCATTTATAGTATATGTTATAATGGTTCATGTAATACTCATGAAATTAAATTTTTTGATAGGTTCATTCCATTATATTTCATTAAATGTGATGAGGCTAATCAAGGTAATTCACCCAATATTATAACATCTCGTGATTTAAATATATAGATATCAATTCAAAATTGATAAATATTCATTACAAATGATAAAAAATAACACAAGGAAGGTATTGGATTAGTGTATTTAGAAACAGGGAAACATAAACAGCTAGTTCATGAGACATTTTCATTGTCTCTTGCCTATCCATTATAACAAGACCCCTTTTGTCATATCATACTCAATACCCTTCTTCAAAACTTAGGGAAAATAAACATAATAATGGATGAGAAAAGATGCTCAGTAAGGGTAAACAAGAAAGATATAAATCATATCATAATCATAAGACATAAGAACATAAATTTTGAAAAATCATCTCCAGTATATGAATGATCATGATATCATGTCATGGGATAAATAATAAAAGTTCATAATGAATCAATGAACAAATTCCCAAAAGTCATAACATAATACATGGAATTTTTTACATAGACATAAGAATAGAAAATAATTTCATCTTAGTCAAGGCTCATTTCCAAGAAAATTATAGTGGATAAATTCCGTTACTGAACTGAGTTCACTCCTCATTCCATCCCTGTATTACTAAACCAGGTTTTCATCATGCTCCATCCCTATATTTCGAAACAATGATATTCTCCCATTATATAGTTTTATATCTCTAGAGATATTAATATTTACCCAATGAATTGGAGATATATATAGGTTCCACCAATATTATAATGAAATCATTGATACATGTTCCCAAAAAACACAAATCATTCATCATAGCATAACCCAAAAAATAAAATGGGTTTCATAAACATCAATCCATCATAACATAATCCAAATAAGAAAATGGTTTTAATAAATAGAATTACATCATGAAAATAAAAAATCAATTATAATAATATGGATAGTTTACATGATCGATAACACTTTTAAATAATTCTATCTTATATTGAAAATAAATTGGATAGAACACTTGAAATTAATCCTTGAGTAAAATATCTTTTCTTCTTCGAAAATGATTTTTTTCTCAAAATGCCATGAAATTATAAAAATATTAATTTCTTTCAAAGTAACATTGAAATATTTTAATATATGCTTCATGGAAATATGTTGTTATTAAAATGTAAAAATAATTTCATTTTTTGTATGCTAAAATAAAAAATTCTTCTCATAATTTTTTCTAATAACTCAAAAAGTACCTCATATTGAAAACAACGAAATATTCCTATAATACCATTTAATAGACATTAACCAATGCGTAAAATTTAATTTAAAATATTTTATAAGATTAGAATGAATATTTTGGAATTAATATTTAAGAAAAATGGATATAGAAGATAAATATAACCTAGTAAATACATATTCATAAATAATCTAAGATAATAATAAGATTGTGAAATTATCCCTTTGATTAGGTTCAATATCTTTTTTATGTATCCAGAAACATTATATAAAGATATAAATAATTTAATTTTATTATTATAGATTGATATTAAATTTTTGTGTATCATATATTATAATATTATCAAAATAATAATAATAATAACATTTTATTTTTACTCATTATTCGGGTGTTAACTACTTCATTTTCATTTGCATGTTTAGTCAATAAAATTTGGTTCTCCTTCTTTGGTTATAGTTATATCATTTTAAAAATTATATTAAAATAATATATATAATACTTATTCAGTCTATACATTTATATAATCATGCTTTGATGGATATCATGTAGAATTAATCACTTCGCATTGTGGAGACTATAGGTCATACTTAAAAACGAGTGACGATATCATTCCCATAATTGAGAAATAGTATAGAATTTAATCATATATAAGTTTTTCCATAATCCATATCAAGTTAAAATAGTCTTTTATAGTTAATATTTCCATCAATATACTCATCCATGTAAGGTGGTGATGAAAAACATATTATACCACAGTTTGGAAACGGTAAGCCGTACCTACGCACATGTGGTGATTTCATTTTTCATAAGATGGATAGAATATAGAATATTTTTTTCACATATTAATTATTACATTTTATTATATAATTGATACTATATTTATTACTTTATAATTTAAAAAACATATGAAAAGGAAGTAGAATAAGAAATATTTTTGAAAGAATCGTTAGAGGGGATTATATCTTCTTCAGTGAGAACCATCAATATCTCCTCTTAAAGAACTAGAGTTAGTCCTTAATGTTAATATGAATTATTATTCTAGAAATTTTCAGATTATGGGTGATCATGAAGGATCAATGTGAAGTGAATAAGTTAGGGAGGATGTTCCCTTTTATAATTGTGGTGAAAAAACATCTGGAATCTAAAAAACTATTAATTTATAATAAACTCATGTCCCATCAAAAAATCTAATTTTTTTTTAATATGAGATGGTTAATGTTATTAATATAATAAAATAATAAATTTTTTATCAGTTTTGTTCTCAATTTAAACCTTGTAATTTTAATTAACCCCTAGTAATTCTATTTTAAACTAAATCCAGGTTACAAATTTTTCAATGTTAAAAGAGTATAATTTTAAAATATCAAATGTCAATTAGAAAATAAATTAACACTTTAGATTATTTTAGACCATATAATAATAATTCTCTATTTTTTATGTTGTTTTATTATTTTTAAATAATTTAATAAAACATTAATTTGATAAAATGTCCATAGTGTCAATTTGGAAATATTCATTTATCTAATTTTTAAAAAAACATTTAATAATTAGATAAAATAGAAATAAATATTTTATTATATATATAAGAGTTTAAGGTAATATATGAAATTCATGGGATATATTTATTATTTGAAATTATATTTATATTAATATTTTAATAACATATATTTTACATTTCAATTGACAAAATAATTTCTACATAAAATGTCACGACTCGTCCTCGGGGCTCGTGCCGTGACTACCCCAAGCCTGCCTTCCAAGATCCAGGGGCTGGTGACTAGCACCAAAGGCGTAAATCCCAATAACTGGGAAGGCATTGCCTTAAAAAAAGTAAACAAAACACCACATAGTACAATCAGAAGTAAAACACTAAGTACAAAGAGAAGTGCTAAAAGGAAAAAGGGCCAGAATACAAACCCAAATGAAAGTACAACTACAACTGAACAAATTACAACAGAAAAAGACAACAGCTGGAAGAACGGAAGCGGCTCCTGGGTCGTCCTCCTCAGATCCTACCTGAAGGGTAGGTATAGGTGGCACAGCTCCTGGATCATCCACCATGGATCCTACCTGAAGGGTAGGTACAGATAGCCTCCACCATGCTCTCGCCCGTCAAACTCCACCGAGTGTCATCTCATCGTGAAGTCTACCTCCGTTACTGACTCATCGTGTAGTCCACCTCCAGATACTGACTCGTCATGTAGTCCACCTCCGGATACCATCCAGTCCTCGAACACTCGGCCTCCGTCAGCACTGCCCGTCGTCTGCAACCAACACAACGAGGTGTGGGAATAGCCCTTGCAGTGGTGAGTATAACGATACTCAGTAGGGACCCCGAGACCCTCAAGATCTCACTGAAACCAACATTGATAACCACAAAGAAGATCTCAACAGATAACCTCTACTTAGGTATATGCCCATGCATATACCTAAGTTATCAAGTAACCCATCTCAAACATGAGGAAAACACCAAGATCATGAAATCAATGGATAACCACTACCCAGGTATATTCCCATACATATACCTAAGTTATCAAGTGACCCATCTCAATAATGAGGTAAACACAATGGTCAAAAGTCACAGCTCAAACAAGGATTTTCATTACCGAAACCATAACTGCTGAAGAGATCCGTCTCTGGAGTGTACAGTGGTCCTGTCACGACTCCAAGGTACTGCTCACTAACCTAAGTCTCTGAGGTACCCCTCCTGTCAAGTACCGCGGGTCTGCTACCAAATACTGGGCGCTTCGTCTGATGTTGGTCTACCTCCAAAATACCGGGTGCTCCCCCTAATAGCCTACAGAGGTACTCCTCCGGTCGAGTACCGCGGGTCTGCTGCCAACTACCAGGCGCTCCGTCTGTCGTGGGTCTGCCACAAAATACCGGGCACTCCGTCCACTGGGCTAGTCAAATCACTCCAAGTCGAGTCGGTCAAGTAGTCGTCAGGTCTCAGTCGTCTACAAGGTCTCCGTACTCCATATGCTCATCTCCGGGAGGGACCGCTCCACGAGCTACTGGACAATACTCCAAGTATCACAAGTCCCACGAAGAAGTATCTCAAAGTACCGCCTCTTCACAGGGGTCTCAACGCAACATACGGTGCGTCAATCGGACGCCCGATCTGTGTGTTACCAGCCTTTTCGTCCCCAGGGCCCGGTTGGTTTTTTGTGCGAACCAAACCGTTCGTATCTCAACTGTACCCTGAACTCTTATAGGGTATACTCATAGGGACCGTTTCTCAACGTGATCACCAATGCCGCCGACGGTTCGTCAAAAAGATGTCCAGTCTGAAAGATAACAGCTTTTCCGTTCCAAGGTCCCGGTTGGATTTCAGGTACAATCCAACCAGGAAACTATACAAAAGAAACCAAAACTCGGGAAAAGTATTCCAAAAGTTCCGTCTCATCAATAGGAATTCAGCGAGACAGACGGCGCGTCAATTGGACGCCCGGTCTTTGAGTTATTGGTTTTTTTGTTCCAGGGGCCCGGTTGGTTTCGTGAGCGAACCAACCCGACCGCACTCTGATGGCATCCAAACCTCGAGCAGAGTAAGCCAAAAGATCCTTCTCACTTAGAGGAATCCATTAAGTCGGTGGTACATCAATCGGACGTCCGGAGCTCAATATATAAGTTTTTCCGCTCCGAGGGCCCGGTTGGTTTCGTATCCGAACCAACCCGGCCGAACCCAAAGTATTGCAAAAACTTGAGTGTAATATTCCGAAACGACTTTCTCGATCCAAGGATCACATCGCCGTTGACGGTGCATCGATCGGAGGTCTATAGCTCAAGATATGGGCAAAAAATTGGGAAGGGCCCGAAAACGGGGGTTTCGGGCCCGGACCGACCCGGCCGAGACCCCATGGGTCAGCCTGACTGGGCGCGGCCTAGCTGCCCGGCGCGCGGGGCCAGCTGGCTCGGCCGAACGGCCGAGCCGTTCGGTTAAGCGCGGGGGGGGGGGGGGGTTTGGAAACCGAGGCCCCAATTAAGGGGCCGCTCAGCTGGCCATCCGGGGGTTTTGACCCCCGGCTCTTTCCCTGTCCGGCCGGCCTGCCATGGCCGGCCCGTTCTTGCTCCACGGGACCGGTGTCGGCCGGTCCCCTCCTTGCTCTGACGCCGGCGGCCCGTCTCTGGCCGCCGGTCACCCTACTTCGCCGAGGCCCAGAACCGGCCGCGACCTTGGTCGTCGGTGCGGTGCGACGGCGTCGTGCTCTTCCACCGTGGCACCGCTCCGACCGCTGTGTCTTCGGGTTTCTCCAACGCGGCGCGACGGTGCCGTGCATTCCTTTTTGCACGATCACACGCGGTGCGACAGCACCGCGCCATACTCGTTTCAAACCACAAAGAAACAAACACACGGATATGGGAGGAGGGTCGGCCGTGTTTGTGCGGTCCGGCCCCCTCTCGTTAATTGATAGTATTTGGTCGTATTTTCACGAAGAACGACAAATTGGTAAACACGATAAAAAATAATTAAATAACCCCTACCTTGAGCATAGCTAGAATGGGGGTTCGCTGCGGAAAATGATGACGCGAGGTGAAGCTCCGTATATTGACGGAGAACGTCCGAGGAAGAAGTGGCGTCTCCATTTCTTTGACATGGTAAGAAGATCGAAATAGGGTACGTCGTCGATCTTCGAAAAAAAAGGGTCACACCCCGGCTGCGGAGAGGAGAAGAGACGACACGTCAATCTCTTCTTACGGTGATGGCGTTCTTCATCGAAGTCTTGGTGTTCTTCGTGATGAAGATGAAAACACCCAAGAGCTCTCTCCTCAATTGTCCACACACAACAACCAACAAAAATAAAATAAGGCTCATCCTTATTTTATTAACTCATGCCACAATTCAAAAATTCAAAACTTAATTTAATTAATTGAATTGGTGAGTTGGCATACTTAAAGAGAGGAGAGGAAAAGTCACCCAAATTAAAGGTATGTTTAAAAGTTAAAAGTGTTACACAACATAAGTGGGGGGTTAAGAGGAGTTAGAGAGTTAAGGAAATTGAAAAGGAGGGGCTCATGTGGGCCCCACCTTACCTTTCATCCAGTCAAGAGAAACTAACAATCAGTGGGTCCCACCCTAACTCCTACACCTTGGTTCTAACACATGGAAAAGAGAAATAAAATTCTTAACAAAATTTTATTTCACTCACACTTAATCCAAAAATTTTAACAACTCATAACGAGAAAACGAAACTCTAGAAAAAGAGTTCCTAAGCAATTACCGGTGCTGCGGTTTCATCAGTGCCCTCGGAATTCGATTCCGAGCACCTGTTCAAAAGTTAGAATTTCCCGCTCGTTCGTTCACTGAACGTACCCGAGCTAAACTTCGGATAGAAATTCCAGACACACCGGGCCTCGGAATCTAGTTCCGTCAGAAACTGCGTTCTTTTAAAATCCCAAAGAAAATTAAGAAAAAATTTCCCTTGAATTTTACGGGTCTTTACATTACTCCCACCTCAGGGCTTTACGTCCCCGTAAAGCTTTAACACTATCTAGGGATACAAAAGCGGTACTGAGCACGCATCTGAGCCTTTCACTCCCATGTGCTTACCTGGAGATTCCCATACTGCCAAAGAAATCGCACCCGAGGAATCGAACGTCCTCGTAGGATCTACTCCTGTCGATCCTCGATCCCCACTAGAACCTCCGTGAAAGTAACCCCATAACCATCGTCCATCTCCTCATGGTCGATGATATGCGAAGTGTGGAGCACGTATCTCCTCAGTTGAGATACTTGGAAAACGTCGTGCACCTGGTGGAACTAGGGTGGATGGGTCAAGCGGTAAACCACCTCGACTACCCAGCTGAGGACCCAGAAAGGTCCGTTGAACCTCGGAGATAACTTGCCGCCTTGGCCACATCTCCATAAACCTCATCGAGGTGAGACCCGTATAAGGACGTGATCATCATCCTCGAACTCTAGAGGTCTCCAATTCCTGTTAGAACTGTAACTCAAAACGACTGCTTCCATGAGGGTAAGGTTGACTGACTCAAGAGTGATCAGTCGCACCCTCCGGTGCAAGAGTTTATCCTGTGCTGCCTGGGGTTTCCTTTTCACCGACCAAGGAAAATCCATCCTGACGTCGTAGTTAAACCACAACCTAATTTCCTAATACCTTCAATTTGTGTATGAACTGTGATTGCCCAGTCCATACTCAAACCAACATCGTAAGGCCTTGACGCTGCCACCAAGAGATTCCAACCGAAACTCTCACCTCGCGGGTTTGACCACACCGTCGGCGTAAGTGTGATTATCGAGTCTCCTCCCAATGTATCTCCAGACATGAGGGTCAAGTCCATGGATTACCGGAAACTCTAGGTCTGGAACAAGATTTGTTAAAGCAAGGAATGATTCATATCGACGTCTATTACTACAATAGCTCGTAGTGGACACAGACTGTCCCTTGAATCATTTTTAGAGCCATTGGGTCACACTCCTTGACCGCATGCAGCCGCACTCTTCCTTAGCCCTCTAGCTCCCTGATCCTGGAGGGGATAACTAAGGCGGGTGGTTCTTGCATGTTAAGATGTACACCACCTCATGCTGCTCTCCTAACTCTGCCTCCACGTCTTCTGCTGCACAGACTCATCTCTCCTTAAATCTTCCTCTTCTTGAAACATTTAACATGCTCGAGTCTCTAAGACTAGCGTCGTTTTCCTGTTTCTTACTGCACTGTGCAGTCTTCATCCGCTCCTGGATGACCTGCACCTTCTTTGCATAAGATCTGGAAGAGCTGCTAAAATTTCTCCTTTTCCGAAAAGATAAACTTGGTCTCATCCCCTGGATGAACGACGCCCATTGCCTAATATAGTCAATCCTGACATGAATGATACATTCATGCCATGGATGACGTCGTAAGGCCTCGGCGTAACTACCAAGAGATCCAACCGTCACTCTCGCCTCCAAGGGTCGAGTCACGCTGTCGGCATCAGTGTGAGGTCACTCGGTCTCCTCCAGTAGAAATCTCAAAAGTGAGGGTCAAGTCAACAGTTTTAACTAGGACCTCTCAGTATCAACCAAACAAAGGGACAGGAAAGCTAACATCACAAAGATAAGTGTATTTTTATTATTTAATCTCATAGTACAAAGACACGAATACAACATCAACATGGAACTAGAAGTACAAGGGACGTATCCACTAGTTTCTCTCGTATCCACCTGCTCCCGGAGCTCTACTGCCTTGTCCACTGCTCGCCTGTTGCTCAAGCACTCGTCGCTGCTTCTGCCTCGGTGGCTCCTCTAATTCCTGTGGATTGACAGTGCGGGGGGTCGGGCAGTCACGTGCCAGGTGACTCTTCCAGCCGCATTCATAACACTTCCTGCTCCTCGTATGGCTGGCTCTGACCCCACCCTGGGTGCCCCGCACCACCAGTCCTAAAACCCGAGATCACCCAACTACTAGTCTGGTCCTCCTGGACCTCTGCGTCATCTATCTACTTCCCACAGATGACTCGGCTACTGATCGAAAAACACGCGGCAAAGGCAGCAGGTCCTGAACACGCTCGGTGTGTAGAGCTACTGGAACAAACTCCACCGTAAAGAAGGTATCGAATTCTTCCCATGCGAAGGTCATCCCATCGCAAAACTGGAACAACTGGCTCCACCACCTGCCTGTTGCTTCCTGAAGAAGGCTGGTAGCAAAGATCACCATGTAGTCTGTCGGTGTCCCCACTAGCCTGAGGACTCTCACCACAGCCTCCAGCCAATCCTCATCCATCTGCGGGTCCGTCTCTCCCCGGAACCTAGGTGGCCTCTGGTGCTGGAACTTGTGCAGCACGCTCAAGTCGTGTGCATTGCCTACTGCTGGGGCTGGTGGCATCGGTGGCCCAACGTATGGTAGTACCGCTGGTGCCTCCGCTGGTGCCTCAACTGCAAGAGGGCCCTGTACCAAAGCCTCATCACTCGGAAGGCTGTCAGTACGCACATCCCTCTGGGCTCTAGCTGGTTGTTCGTGAAAAGGAATCCTAAAATAATCAACGTGACATGGTCAAATGATTATACCTGGTGAGCTGACCTGGTTTAAGCTGACTTTTAAAAACTTCTGGAAACACACACGCAATCAGTTTTTTCATGCACAAAGTCGGAAATCAGTTGTCAGGGTCCTGGTGTATGGATACGTCGGCCGCCCGCACCAACACTGGACTCCCTGAACTAAAAACCACACACGGTACTCTTAACACTATTGCTTCACATAAAGAAAACATCAGAGTTATAAGTTCTGCGGTAGAACCGACTCCTCTGATACCAATTTGTCACGACCCATCCTCGGGGCCCGTGTCGTGACTACCCCAAGCCTGCCTTCCATAGGCCAGGGGCTAGCGAATAGCACCAAAGGCGTAAATCCCGATAATTGGGAAGTCATTTCCTTAAATAAAAGTAAAAAAAACACCGCAGAGTACAAGAGGAAGTAAAACACTAAGTACAAAGAGAAGTGATGAAAGGAAAAAGGGCCAGAATACAAACCCAAATGAAAGTACAACTACAACTGAACAAAGTACAACAGAAAAAGACAACAGCTAGAAGAATGGAAGTGGCTCCTGGGTCGTCCTCCTCAGATCCTACCTTAAGGGTAGGTACAGATGGCACAGCTCCTAGATCGTCCACCACGGATCCTACCTGAAGGGTAGGTACAGATAGCCTCCATCACACTCTCGCCCGTCAACCTCCTCCGAGTGTCGTCTCGCCATGAAGTCCACCTCCGTTACTGACTCGTCATGTAGTCCACCTCTGGGTACTGACTCGTCGTGTAGTCCACCTCCGGATACCATCCAGTCCTCGAACACTCGGCCTCTGTCAGCACTGCCCGTCATCTGCAACCAACACAACGAGGTGCGGGCATAGCCCGTGAAGGGGTGAGTATAACGATACTCAGTAGGGACCCCGATACACTCAAGGTCTCACTGAAACCAACATTGATAACCACAAAGAGGATCTAAATAGAAAACCTCTACTTAGTATATGCCCATGCATATACCTAAGTTATCAAGTAACCCATCTCAATCATGAGGAAAACACCAAGATCATGAAATCAATAGATAACCACTACCCAGGTATATGCCCATACATATACCTAAGTTATCAAGTGACCCATCTCAATCATGAGGTAAACACAAAGGTCAAAAGTCTCAGCTCAAACCAGGATTTTCATTATCGAAACCATAACTAGTGAAGAGCTCCATCTCTGGAGTGTACAGTGGTCCTGTCACGACTCCGTGGTACTGCTCACTAACCTAAGTCTCTGAGATACTCCTCCTGTCGGGTACCGCGGGTCTTCTGCCAAATAATGGGTGCTCCGTCCACTGTAGGACTGCCGCCAAAATACCGGGCGCTCCCCCTAATAGCCTACAGAGGTACTCCTCCGGTCGAGTATCGTGGGTCTGCTGCCAACTACCAGGCGCTCCGTCCGCCATGGGTCTGCCGCCAAATACCGGGTGCTCCGTCCACTGGGATAGTCGACTCACTCCAAGTCAAGTCAGTCAAGCAGTCGTCAGGTCTCAGTCGTCTACACGGTCTCTGTACTCCATATGCTCGTCTCTGGGAGGGACCGCTCCACGAACTACTGGCCTATACTCCAAGTATCACAAGTCGCACGAAGAAGTATCTCAAAGGACCACCTCGTCACAGGGGTCTCAACGCAACAGACGGCGCGTCAATCGGACGCCCGGTCTGTGTGTTACTAGCATTTTCATCCCCAGGGCCCGGTTGGTTTTGTGTGCAACCCAATCCAGTTGTATCTCAACTGTACCCCGAACTCTCATTGGGTATACTCATAGGGACCATTTCTCAACGTGATCACCAACGCTGCTGACGGTTTTTCAAACGGACATCCAGTCTGAAAGCTAACAGCTTTTCTGTTCCAAGGGCCCGGTTGGATTTCGGGTACAATCCAACCTGGCCACTATCCAACAGCAACCAAAACTCGGGCGAAGTATGCCAAAAGTTACGTCTCATCAAAAGGAATTCAATGAGACAGACGGCGCGTCAATCGGACGCCCGGTCTGTGAGTTATTGGCTTTTTCGTTCCAGGGGCCCGGTTGGTTTCGTGAGCGAACCAACCCGACCGAATCCGACGGCATCCAAACCTCGAGCGTAGTAAGCCAAAAGATCCGTCTCACTGAGAGAAATCCATGAAAGTCGACGGTACGTCAATCGGACGTCCGGAGCTCAAGATATAAGCGTTTCCGCTCCGAGGGCCCGGTTGGTTTCGTATCCGAACCAACCCGGCTGAACCCAAAGTGTTGCGAAACCTTGAGTGTAATACACTGAAATGACCGTCTCAATCCAAGGATCGCATCGCAACTGACGGTGTATCGATCAGAGGTCTACAACTCAAGATAGGGGCGAAAAAACGAAAAGGGCCGGAAAACTGGGGTTTCGGGCCCGGACCGACCCGACCCGAGACCCCATGGGTCGGCCCGAACCGGGTCGACCCGACCCAGGTCCAGGTCAGCCTAGCTGGGCGCGGCCCGACCCGGCTTCACGGCGCCAGTGGGCTCGGCCGAAAGGCCGAGCCGTTCGGTTATGCGGGGGGGGGGGGGGGGGGGGGCGCTGCCCCCCGCCATTTGGAAACCGCGTCCCCAATGAAGGGGCCGCTTAGCTGGCCAGTAGGAGGTTTTGACCCCCGTCTCTTTCCCTGTCCGGCCGGCCCACCATGGCCGGACGGTTCTTGCTCCACAGGACCGGCGTCGGCCGGTCCCCTCCTTGCTCCGACGCTGGCGGCCCGTCTCCGGCCGCCGGTCACCCTGCTTCGCCGCGGCCCGGAATCGGCCGCGGCCTTGGTCGTCCGGTGCGGCGCGACGACGCCATGCTCTTCCACCGCAGCCCCGCACCGGCTGCGGTGTCTTCGGGTTTCTCCGTCGCGGCGTGACGACATCGTGTACTTGTTCGTTTCCACGGCGCGGCGCGACGGCACCACGCATTCCTTGTCACACGATCACACGCGGTGCGACGGCACCGCGCCATACTCATTTCAAACCACAAAGAAACAAACAGACGGATAAGGGAGGAGGTTCGGCCGTGATTGTGCGGTCTGGCCCCCTCATGTTAATTGATAGCATTTGGTTGTATTTTCACGAAGAACGACAAAGTGGTAAACACAAAAAAAAAATTAAATAACCCCTACCTTGAGCGTAGCTAGAACGGGGGTTCGCTGCGGAAAACAACGTCGCGAGGTGAAGCTCCGTATGTTGACGGGGAACGTCCGAGGAGGAAGTGGCGTCTCCTTTTCTTTGATACGGGAAGAAGATCGAAAGAGGGTTCGTCGTTGATCTTCTGAAAAAAAGGGTCACACCCCGGCTGCGAAGAGGAGAAGAGACGGCACGTCGATCTCTTCTTACGGTGACAGCGTTCTTCATCGAAGTCTTAGTGTTCTTCGTGATGAAGATGAAAACACCCAAGAGATCTCTCCTCAATTTTCCACACACAACAACCAACCAAAATAAAATAAGGCTCATCCTTATTTTATTAACTCATTCCACAATTCAAAAATTCAAAACTTAATTTAATTAATTGAATTGGTGAGTTGGCATACTTAAATAGGGGAGAGGAAAAATCACCCAAATTAAAGGGATGTTTAAAAGTTAAAAGTGTTACACAACATAAGTGGGGGGTTAAGAGGAGTTAGGGAGTTAAGGAAATTGAAAAGGTGGGGCTCGTGTGGGCCCCACCTTACCTTTAATCCACTCATGAGAATCTAACAATCAGTGGGTCCCACCCTAACTCCTACACCTAGGTTCTAACACATGGAAAAGAGAAATAAAATTCATAACGAAATTTTATTTCACTCACACTTAGTCCACAAATTTAAACAACTCATAATGAGCAAACGCAACTCTAGAAAAGGCGTTCCTAAGTAATTACCGGCGCTGAGGTTTCATCGGTGCCCTCAGAATTCGATTCCGAGCACCGGTTCAAAAGTTATAATTTCCCGCTCGTTCGTTCACTGAACGTACCCGAGCTAAACTTCGAATAGAAATTCCGGACACACCGGGCCTCGGAATCCAGTGCCGTCAGAAACTGCATTCTTGTAAAATCCCAAAGAAAATTAAGAAAAATTTCCCTTGAATTTTATGGGTCTTTACATAAAATTTCTGTAATTCTTAAAAATATATATTTCATCACTAAAAATTAAATATAAAAAAACTTAATGAATATAATTCTTATAAAATTCCTAAAAATATTATAGTCTAATTTAACCAATGAATAACCATATTTAACAAATAATATATTTATTAAAACATGAATGTGAAATCTTTAAAATTATAATAAATAAAACATTATAAATATCATAATATCACCCAAGTGACCCAAAATGTTGAAAATAGATTGTTATCATGAAATTATTTTTCTTAATTTAAACTTTTGGTTTATAATCATTCATAACATAATTCTGTTCTTATATGGACACAAATGCGAGATTATAGACAAGGAATGTTACATTTTTTGTCTTTCTTTGATTAAAATATTGTATAAGTAATTTTCATATATACATGTCAATTAAATAACCTAATTTATATCCATAAGTGTTAAAGGTATAATTTAATTCATATAATAAATTTTTTACATTTGTTAGGTTCATTTTATAATCATTATAAATTTATTTTTAATGTGAATTACCTAATTTAACATTTACTATGGTAACAAAATTTATAGTGGTTATTATTCATATTATCCAAAAATAAAAGGGTAATACTTACTAAATTTCGACCCCATGAATACAAATTTCACATATATTTTTTAAAATTCCAACCACATAAGTTTCACTATAATTTTTTAAATAAAATACATAATTTTTTATAAAAAATACATTAAAAAATTAACCTCTTAAAACATAAAATGTTTTCACACAAAAATTATGTATAAAGTAATATTAAAAAACCACGTTTGGATTATTAAAAATAAAAATGAATAATTAAAATTAAAAACTAATATAACACCTAATTTGACCTTGTAAAATAATATATATTTTTCATTAAAAACTATTATTTTCATTGCTCCTTAAAATAAATATTTATTGAAAAAATAAATTAATGTTGAGTTGGATATTTATATGTTAGCTAATCATACATATTCATGCCTATTTAATGAAAAGTTTATAATGGTTATTTTTATAAAAATAGTTTCTCACGGTTCATTTAAACACACAATTGCATGCAATGAAAGCTGTTGAATAGTAAAAATAATTTAAAGAGAAATGTTTTTTAAAATACAGGGGTGTTACATTCTACCGCACATAAAATGATTTTTTCCCTTATAATTCATCACTCAGTGATGAAAATTATGTGGATACCGCTGCCTCATCACATCCTTAGGTTCCACTGTATCTTCATAGAATTGGTGGTTCATCCATAAAATAGTAACCAAGAATGTGTTATTATTATGTAGAACTTTTTCTATATGATCTATAATCTATATCAGTTGTTCTTCATAAGAAATTTTTTCTACGCCTGTATAAATCTCAAGATTAGTACATGTCAAGGATAAGGTATTCACATTCTTAGGGGAGATATGTAGAACACATCTTGAACATGAGAGAGATTACATGGATGCACAAATCAATAAGTTACCTTATAAACATGATCCAAAACATCAAAAGGTCCAATATACCTAGGTCTTAGCTTTCTTTATTTACAAATCTCACAACTCTCTATCATAGAAATAATCAATGAAGCACTTTATCACCCACTTAAAACTCTTTTTCTGTTTGTCTCTTGTCATCATAACTTTTTTTTGACTCTTAGATGATCTTATGTGTTGTTGAATATTTATGACCTTCTCGGTCATTTCACCGATAAGATCACGTCCCAATAGCTCTCCATCTCTAACTTCTTCCCATCAAGTTGTTATTCTGCTCTTATTTCTATAGAGGGCTTCATAAGGAGACATATGAATACTGGAGTAAATTTTACTATTATAACGAAATTATTCCAAAGGTTGGTGTTGATTCCATCCAACTTTTAAATCCATAGAGAAACTTATCAAAATTTATTATATAGTTTCTGTTTTCCTATCAGAATATCCATTTCTTTGAGGATGATAAGAAGTGATGAAACATAACTCTGTATCGATATTCTACTGAAGACTTTCCAATAATGTTGAGGTAAACCTCGGATCCTAATTAGATATAATGGAATGTGGTAATCCATTAAATCTTACCAATTTCATTAAATATATCCTGGAAATATGATCAAGATATAAATTCTATCTAATACCAATGAAGTTTTCTAACTTCATAAAGAGAATAATAATAACACTTATAGAATTATGCCATTTTGATGTTTTGTGAATCCTGACGACAAAGTCCATAGTGATGTTTTCCAATATCAATATTGGTAAGGGTAATGGATGTAACATCCCCATAAAATTATATCTCTCATACTTAAAGTACTAGCAAATTAATCACTAAGAGACATTTTCAGCAACATTTCTTTTTATTCCATCCCTCCAGAAATACAATTTCAGGTCCTTGCACATATTTGTGCTTCCAAGATGAATAGAGAATGGAGAACTATGAGACTCATCCAACAACACCATCTTTAATTCTCATATAGGAGGAATACAAAAAAAATTCATAAACCATATAATTCCATCACACTCAAGGTTGAATTCTGGAAAATTTCTCATCTTCTTTTGTATCTCTATATCATACTTGTTAGAATTATTAATCATCACTTATATATATTCTTAAAGAGTTATTTGATAAAGACAGTATTTCCCTCTTCTTTTAAAATTTTAGGATCCATCATTCATAAATACAGAAATATTGTATCTTTTTGGTCCTCATCACGGATAGGATAGATTGGACCCTTAGACTCAATGCATATTAAACCATATTCACTTTTGAAGGGTGGTAATGTATTGAGAAGTCTTAATCTTTAATCAAATTGAACCATCTTATTTGGTGCATATTTATCTTATTTTGTGTTGAAATATATTGTAAACATTTATGATCAATATTAATATCATACCTTTCACCATAAATATAATTCATATATATCCTTAATGAAAATATTACCACATATAAATACAAATCATGTGTTGGGTAATTTTTATCAAGAATTTAAAATTTTCATGGGGAATACACTATCACAATATCATTTTGAATGAGGAAACATCCTAACATAATATGGGATTCATCACTATGAATCAAAAACTATTCTCCACTACAAGGAAATGTGAGAACCGGTGCCCTAGATAACTATATATTTAGTTCTTTAAAATTATCTTACCATTCTTACATCCATATGAACCAAAATCCTTTTTGACTCAAATTTGTGAATGGATTAGATAGTTTCAAAAAATATTTCATAAAAAATAAGTAATATGTAGCCAAAAAAATGAGAATTCAGATCGAAGGTACCATTGACTCTCTAGGCCAATTTTTAATAACTGTTTTTTGTTCCATAGATACTACCTATCATGATATTATGTGACCCAAAAATGAAACATTCCAAAGACAAAATTCACACTTGGTAATTTTTTCATAAAACATCCCCATTATTAGTTACATTAGTAAAATTATTAAGAAAACATCATCTTCTGTCTTCCTATTCAAATATACAAGATAATCTTCAACAAAGACTACAAAAAAACAAATGTTGATGGTCTATAAAGGATCATTTTATTAGATTTATTAAGATAGATGGTGTATTAATAATACCAAAATGAATCACTATAAGTTCATAATGTCCATACCTTGTATTTAATGTCATATTTTATATATCCTCCTTCTTAACCATTAATTAATGATATCATGAACGATGATCAATCTTGGAAAAGTATTGAGCTCCACATAGATGGTAAAATGATTCATTAATATGGGGATGAGGATATTCGTTCCAAATAGTGATCTTGTTATGTTCTCAATAATAAATGTAGAGTCTCATGGATCCATCTTGGTTCTTAAAAAATAGAACAGGTTCACCCCAAGGTGATGTACTAGGGCATATAATCCCTTTTCAAGATTTTTTGGATTTTCTTCTTTAATTACTATATCTCAATTTGGGCCCAATATATAATTTTTTTTGAAGTAGTCATAGCACCCTTTATGAGTTTTATTGAAAACTCAACTTCACAATTTGGTGAAAGACCCTGTAATTCATCCAAAAAGGCATAAAAATTCATGTACAATAGGTGTATTCTTAATTATGAGTTTTTTCAAAACCATTTGAGACAGATAACCTTTAATTATAAGAATTCATACCCATAAGATAGAATAAATTTCCAAAGGAAGGTCATATTCCTCCTTGCATTGATAGATGCTCATAGATTAGTCTAGAATATGAAATGTGACTTACCTTCCTTGGAAATTGATATGTGATCTATATAGATAACAGAATCCCATTCTAGTAGCCAAATCAACTTCTACTAAAAGAAGGATCACATGATATGATGGAAGCACTTTCCCAACAAACAACAACTTGAGACGCTTTATAAACTTATTATGTAACTGTTTTTCCATTAAGAGTTGTGAAAGCTAAATCAATATCTAATTTTTTAGTTAATATGTTGATACACTTAGAAAATTATTCATAAATAAAATAGTTAGTGGATTCAAAATCAAATAAAACATTTTTTCTACTTTAGAGTGGAATTTAAGTGTACCTTTCACCATTTCATTGACGTACTCCACATTACAGATAGTGATATCATGTGACTTGACTTTGTCTTAGACTATAAGAGTTTGATGTTGTCAATCACCATCAATAACCCTTGGATTAGGGAATTGGTTAACATAATACACAATTTACTTTCAAATGTAAAATTAAAGTGTATGAGGTTTATTCAGGGTATCCTTTTCTCTATTCGTATCATTACACATATTTTTTGCATCAATTCTGCATTCAACTGCTTAATAACCTTATCTCCCACACATAGAACATTATATATCCCCTTTAAGATAGTTTCATCTATATTTCTTTCCACACTATGATCATAATGGAAAACTAATATTCTTTTGAGTGTTCCCTTTATATTTACCCTTGAATTCCATTTTTGTCTTCTAATCGAACCCATTGAACTATTATGTTACTAGAATATCCATCCTAGCCTTGGGAGCACATCAAATAGGTTTCTCATATCTATTGATATACCTAATGGATAATTCCTTTCAGAGACTTGGTTTTAATCCACTAAAAATAAATCTATTTTACTCTCAGGTTGGATAATAATTCTAAAAGCATATCATGAAAGCCTTTTGAAACTTATTCTATAGGTACCAATGGATCAATCATACTTTTTCTTAATCTCATGGAACTCCTTTTCAAACTACCTTCAAATAATATGTTGAATGTAGTTATTTAAGAATAAATTCATGAAATTCTCTCCTTGCATAGATTCAATTTCAACTCTTTGCCTCCAATTCATGATAATATTCCACCATTGATCAACATCACCTTCCAAACAATAGACTGCTGATATGACATTATCGTTATCTGAACATTGGAGAACTAAAAATACCAATTTAGTGATACTAATCCCTTTTTCATCCATTAGTCAATCGGAAGACCCACTGAAAGAAGGTGGAGGATGCCTCATTAAGGACTCAACAGAATTTTGTTCCCTCCATTTCTCATTTGAATGTCCTTCTTGATTCATAGCTTGAGAAATTTTTTTGAGAAAAACAACCAGATTGTTCATTCCATCTCCCATAACATTTGGTTTCCCATGTGGACAATCATTTCATTTCCCTTTTCATTCAGTATTAACGTGGTTCCTTCTGGTTCCATCAATTAACTAAAACCAAGAATCACGGTGCGAGGAAAATTAATCATAATGGGAAAACTATATAATCAAGAGTAAAATTTCAATTAATGAAACTTTAAGTTTTATCCTAGGTTTTTCATGATTGTTTATAAAAAACTAGTAGCGTAGCTTATATTTGACATATCCTTAGGGTTCTTTCTACTGTTTACTCATCCTAGCTTCCAAATTTTTACTATACCATTTCTCTGATACCAACTATAATGGACCATACATTATATATATAGATATATCATCAAAATTGAATAATATTCATTATAAAACAAAAAACAAATTCCAGGACTATATAGGTTTAGTGACTTTAGAAACTGGGAAACATTAACAACTGGTTCATAAGATATATACACTGACTCCTACTTATTCCTTCATAACTAGAATCCTTTTTTAAAAATCGTACTTAATACCATTAATCATAATCTATAGAAAAACATAAGAAAGGTTGGGCTCAGATGCTCAGTAAGGATAAACAAGGGTGGTATCAATTCTATCATATTCATAAGCCATAAGAAAGAAATATTTGAAAAAACATATCCTTTATATGAATGATTAGGATATCATTTCATGGGATAAATCATTAATGTTTATATGGAATCAATGAACATATTCCCAAAAGTCATAATATAAGACATTAAATTTTTGGCATTCACATGATAATAAAAAATAATTTTATATTAGTCAAGGATCATTTCCATGACCATCATAGTTGATAAATTCCATTATAGAATTTAGCTCACTCCTCATTCCATCCATGTATTTCTAAACCAGGTTTACTTCACATTCCTACCCAATATTATTGAACCGAGATCATTTCTCATTATAGCCAAGTCTATCTCAGAAGATATAAATCATTTCCCAAATAAATGCAGGGATATATAGGTCCCACCAATGTCATAATGAAATCATTATTATGTGTGACACAGAAACATAAATCATTATTCATAGAATTACCCAAGAAAAAAGTGTTTCTTAAACATCATCCCATCATAACAGATGGAATTCAAAAAAAACGTAACAAAACCTTTTTAATAATAGGGATATTATACTTGAAGCATATATATATTAAATAATTCCATATTTGATGGAAAATAAATTTGATAAAACACTTGAAATTAATTATTGCGTAAAATATCATGTCTTCTTCATAAAAATTTTATATTCTCAAAATGAAACCAAATTTTAATAGAAAATAATTAATTTTAAAATAAAATTTAAATATTATAATCAAATATTCATGTAAATAAGTTTTTATGAAAATGTAGAAATCTATTTTTGTTGTATATGTTAAATAAAACCATTTGTCTCATACATTTGTTTGATAAGTCAAAAAGTACCTCATATCAAGAAAATAATTCCTTTCATACAATTTAATAAAAATTCATAAATGGATAAAACTGAATTAAAACAATTTTAGAATATTATAAAGAACATTTTGGAAAGAATATTTTGGAAGAAAAGACACAGATGACAAATATACCCCAGTAAATACTTACGCATAAACAATCTCAGAAAATAATGAGACTGTAAAATTGTGCCTTACCTTAGGTTTCATATACTTTTTTTGTATCTAAAAGACCTATATAATTATTTAGTTAATTTTATTTAATTATTCCAAAATCATATTCATTTTTTATGATATCATATATGTTCATATTATAATCTGTTTTTTAATAACATTTAATTATTACTCATTATTCATATATTACCTGCATCATATTATTATGCATGTTTTGACGAATAATTTAGGTTTATGATTATTAAGTTGTATTTTTAAAATTCCCCAAAATTAAATTAATATAATATATGTCATATTTTTTATTTTAGATATTTATATAATCATTATTTAATAGATATCTGGTATTATTAATCTCATCGCATCGTGGAGATGGTAAATTGTACGTACTCACGAGCGATGATATCATTCCCATAATTAGGAAATGATATATATTATTATTATTTACATAATTATACCCATCCATTTAAGGTGGGATGAAAAAAATATTACACCACATCATGGAGATAAAAAATCATATGTACGCAAGCATGGTGATTTCATTTTTTATTGGATGGATTGAATGTAGAATATGGTTGTTCCATAATTATAATAACATCTCAGTATATAAGTGATACTAGATTTATTAGTTTATAATGGAAATAACACATCAAGAAGATATAGATGAGGAAATATGTTTGAAAGAATTGAACAATGAGATTACCACATCTTTGATGAGATCCCTCATGATATCTATTTATTGAACTAGAATTGGTCTTTAGAGAAGAAGAAAAACTTCTATAATGTGACTATGAGTTTTAAGAATGTAAATGGGTAGGGGATGTCTGATCTTAAAGGCTCAATGTGAAGTGAATAAGTGAGGGAGGATGTTCCCTTTTATAATTATGGTGATAGACACATTTGAAATCTCCAAAAATATTAATTTATAATAAACTCAAACCCCATCAAAAACGTCCAAAATTTTATATTTTATAATATGACATGATAAATGGTTCTAATATCATCAACCAATAAAATATTGATATGTTTTTTCTCTATTCAAAGTATATCATTTAAATTAACCCTTAGTTATTCTATTTTAATCTTAATTTATTTAACAAATTTTTCAATATTAAAAGAGTATAATTTTTAGTTATTCGATATAAATTATAAAACAAATTTACAATTAAATGTTTTTTAGACCATATAATAATTATTTTATATTTTTTTCAAAAAAATTGAATTTTAAAAAAAATTAATAAAACATTATTTTTATAAATTATTAATAGTCTCAGTTTGACGCTATAAATTTAATTGATTTTTAAAAAATATCTAAATAGTAAGATAAATTAGAAAAAAATTAATTTATTATATCCCTAATAGGACATGGTCATTTATTAAATTTATTAGATATATTAATTATTCAATTTATATTTATTTTAATATCTTTTATAACATCTATTTGTTATTTCAATTAACAAAACAATTTTACATCAAATTTTGGAAATAATTAAAATACTTTTCTATTTACTAAACATTAAAAATATTATACCATGACGAAGATTAATGTTATATATTTCATGATAATATTTATATTTTAATTTATCTGATTCATAACCCTATTTTAAATATAATATATTTATTGAAACATGAATTTGACATCTTAAAATTATAATAGTTAAAACACTATAAATATAATAATATCGAACATGTGGCCCAAAAAATCAGAAATTAAATTATATCTTGAAAACAAATTCGTTATTTAAATTCTTTTTATGTTAGTTCATAACATAAATGTGTCCCCATGTAGACACATAAGGGAGGTTAAATACAAGGAATGGGACACATTATGTCATTCTTTGATTAAAATATTATATATGTCATTTTTATAAAAAAATTTCCATTAAATGGAATAATTTAGATCCTTAAGCTTTCATAGTATAATTTAATTCACCCAATAATTTTTTTACGTTATTTATGGTCATTATATAATGTTTATAATTTTTTTAACCTAAATTACTTAATTTACCCTTTACCATCATAACAAAATTTACCATGATTACTTTTCATACTGGCCCTAAATAAAATTATCCAAAATTCTAATTTTTGTCCTTATGAATCCATGTTTTGCATATATTTTTTTAAAATTCAAAACATATAAGTTTCAGAATTAAATTTATAATAAAACTGATAAAATATTAGGAAAAATATTTTTTGAAAAATTATGTTATCAAAACATAAAAAAAATTATAAAAAATTTAGGTATAAAATAATTTTAAAAACAATATATGGATAATTTTAATTTATAATTTACTAATTAAAATTCATAACTAATCTAAATCTAATTTTACTTTATAAAATAAAATACAGTTTTCAATAAAAACTATAATTTTCACTATTCTTTAAACGTGAATGTATTTAGAAAATAATAAATTCTTATAGAGTTGGATATTTGTAAGTTAGTTACTCATACTTATTCTCATTAATTTAAAAAATTGTGTATAATTGTCATTCTTAAAAAAATATCATCTCATGGTTCTTTTAAACTCACAATTAAATGAAAAAAAAGCAATTAAAGAACTATAATTATTTAAAGAGAACATATTTTTAAAATATAAGGGTGTTAAAAACATAAATTCAATTTATAAGGCATATTATATCTCACCAAATTAAAACTATTGATAAGAATATAAATGATGAAAGGTTCATATGGAATGGGGAACTTACCAAGAGGAATATAATGAGGAAAACATATCCTGATTCTATGGTTCGGTTGAGAAATAGGGAAAAAGCCTTGGTTAAAGATTAAGTATTATCAATAGGATAGAATGAGGGGGATTTAAACTGGAAAATTTTGATATATGATGGTTTTAAAATTATAATCCCTTAAGATAAAAATCGTATATTTTTTCCAACTTATGGGGGTCGCATGGTTTGGCTTCACAGTTGGATGGAATGTGCGCTAACCATAAACCATGTAATATACACCAAAGGGACCCAAATAGTTTATTCACATGGTTGGGGAAACCATGCATAATCTATGCTATTTATCTCTATAAAAAATTTCATAGCCTTTTCATGCTTTTGTGGCCTAGGTCACATGGTTTGGGAAACCCGTGTCACCCACTTATTCCCCTAAGAACCATGCATATTTAGGAGAAACCATGTGGACTGGGTTTTATGGTTTCTACTAACTATGAGGCCAATCTATTTATTCCACCAGTTGGGGTTTTAAAATTTGAACAAGAATTATACACCCTCATTTTCCCTATATCCTTAAGTGTCACTAATATTAGTTCGAAATAATGGAATAAAACTAAAGATAAAAGGTTTTGTACCTCATTGAAAAGCTATGTTCTTAATGTCTTCCCCTCTTAATGGAACTTGTCCCCAATTTGACCTTCCTAGGGTGGCATAATGCTATCTAAGAACAACATTGGTCACTTATAGTGTACTTCATCCTCTCATTCCAATTTTTATCCCATCACATGGTTCTGCTTCTATAGAACCCATACAAAAGGGACAGACCAGACTTGGAGAGACATCATTCTTAGATAAATGATGCACATGGGATAATCCTCAAAATAAGAATCAACGAAAAACTCAATATCCTTTGGATAAAAATTATGAGATGGTTCATCAAGGTAAAAATGAAGCTGTGAAATGTGGAAAACAAGATACATGGAATAGTACTTCTGAGGTAATAACAGTCGATGGGATATCGGCCCGACTATATCTAGGATCTAAAAAGGCACGAAAAAACAAGGATACAACTTCCCCTTCCTCCGTATTCATATTTTCCTAAGTATGGGTGACAATTACAACAAAACAAGATCCCCAACCTCAAGCATCATAGGTCATCAACAAAGATTAGAATGAGATTTGTAACTAAACTAAATAGTAGGTATAAACATTCATATCAACTACTCATACTCTTAATTATTCTACATGATACAATGACATAGTAGACAAACATATCATTCCTATAAATATAACATGGGTGAATGGAATGACCTACCATATAAGGCCTCAAAAAAATACATATTGTTTTGGGAAAACTTAATAAGAGGGATAGTATTCTCCCAAGGATCACTGAAATCAAGGAGGCATACTTGGATCATTTCCTCCAATATATGTATAGTTTATTTTGACTAGCCATTGGTCTGAGGGTGGAATTCTATTCTCAAAATCACCTATGTACCGAAAAGACTCCATAACCCTTTCCAGAACCTCAATGTGAAACTAGAATCCCTATATGAAATGAAAGTATAAGGGACCCCATGTTATCAAATAATATCATGGATATAAATCATCCAATTTCATCTACTAAAAAATTCACCTAGTTTTGATGGGAAGTAGGATACATTTGTCAATCGATACATAACTACCCAAATCATGTCAGGACCTTTTGGTGACCTTGGTAACCCAACCAAAAAATCAATTTCAATATCTTCCAATATCAATTTTAAGATCGGTAATGTCATTAAAAATCCATAAGGCCACTAGTTTTATTCCATCACCAACTGTGAAGTGGAACACCTATTAATAAAACACATGATCTTACTCTTCTTCTCATACCAAAAAAAATTGCTGATGCATATCACAATACATCATGGAGATACCCAGATGCACTACCCCTTGAGAAGCATGTGATCCTCACATCAGATCTCTCTCATGTATGTAAGAACATAGATATGATCAGGTATACTTTTGATATTTTCTCCATCGACAGAACAATCTGGAGGTAGGTCCTCACCTAAAATAGTTTCCCATAGGGCCAAACATTGTTTACTAGAGAACCCTCTTCCCTTCACCCTACCATGAAGTGAAGTGGTATCTTATAAAGATATAAGAAAAGGATTCTTGTGACTCTCATGAAACTCCAGATATATCTTATACAATAGGTCCATCAATTTATATTAATAACTAGAATCCTTAATGGATTGTGCCTGATATTTCCTACTCATTACATTAGTTACTGCATTTCCCTTTCCAAGTGTATAGGAAATATCAAAGACAAATAACAAAAGTTATTTGACCAAATTCACTATCATAGATTCATGCAAAACTACTTAAATAAATATTTGGGTCTCTCATGTTCCATAAACACCAAAAATTTCACTCTAATCAAATAATTCCTCCAATAATGAAAGGCATGAATGACTATTTCATGCTTGAGGTTGTTGTTGGGTAATTACATTCATGAGGCCTCAACTAGCGAGACCCATATGAAATTACTCGATCCCCCAGCATCAATATTTTACAAATAAAAATTCTTGATGAATTAAAAAATATATATAGAATCATCCAGGAACTAGAAGAATCCAGACCTATACTGAAGTAAGTCTTCTTTTCAGCTCCTTAAAGGATATTTTTCATTGTATCTACTAATCATGTGGGAAACCTGTTTCTTCAACCTTTCGAGGTTACAACCTTCAAAAAATCCTCAAAAACCATTTTACCTCCATATCCTCCCTAGTAACTCACATTAGGTCAAAACCATGGAATTATACAAAAAATAATATGATATGTTCTTCATAGAGAAATCTTTTTCATAAACACTCGATCAAACAAAACCTCACTACATTAAATCATCAAGTTTTTCTTGACCCTCTCACAACGTAGAATTCTCCATACTATGTGGATTCATTTATAAATATGACCCACCTGGCTTTATATTGATTAAAACTTTTATCTCCCTTAAAGGGGGTAGCGCTACAACCTCCTCTAGAAGGACATCAAGTTAATCTTCCACAACCCTAGGAAAAACTGACTATTGAACCTATAATGATATCTATATGAACTCAAACATCAATTAATAGAAGTATATAACATACCTATGAACCATGAAAGGGTATCATTCTCCAAAAAAAATATGGGCTCTCTATCAACATCATAGAACAAAAATTGACACCTAAATCAATCCATGATATCATGCACTGAATATAACTAATACATTTTGAGGATGATTTCATATGGTTTTATCCACAGAAATAGAAATCTCCATAGTAATGGTGTTTCTCTATCACTATATCACTATCTCTATATACATCATACGTGTTATCTAGACCTCTAACCAGAATATCCAATTCCATGGTAACTGGAAGCATTTCTACATTAAATCCAACAAAGAATGGATGAGGGTTGATGATATAATGGATCTTGTCTTTACTAAACAAACAAATAACCCATGTACAAAACAAACCAAGGGTATCTAGAATGATATCTAGCTCACTCGGTGTTGGTAATGCTAAAGCATGAAGCTAACTGTTACCTACTCTGTAAGCTATCTAACCCTTTTAATGACCTCCTCCATAGTATTTGTCTTCTATTTGAGGTAAATAAGTGTCTTAGTGTTGTACCTTACCTACCACATCTCATCTCTACTGATCCAAAACTGGAACACCCTACTACAATTAGCTCATATAAAACTGTGTAATAAGAAGAAACTAGAGTAGAAAAACAGGAACATGTTGACTGCTAAGAAAGGTAGGGAAACATCTCTACAGATGATCATGAAATCTACCAGAAAAATTCACATCTGATCTCTTGTAATACGTCTGAGAGTCACTTCCCCTAGAGAAACAAGATGATGGGTTCTAGGACCAACACACATATGAATAAAAACTCTTTTGTTGAGGAGAATAAGAATCCTAGACCACAATTCTACTTCAAGAGGAATCCTAAATACTAACCTCTCTTATTGATATGGATCTAGATATTGTCCTTTCATTAACCAATAATATCTCTAGTACCTCAAGATACATAATTATAATAAAATGGGTGATTAATCACTAGATATTTGGATGAATATCTTTTTTATAATAAATCAACATAGCCTCCACATTTTTCAAAAGGTCTGAAGCATATCACATAAGGTTCATAAAATAGATCACAAACTCTTGTACATTGGAACTCTCTTTCAATTGGTTATAAAACTCCTAATGATTAGCCAACATCATTGTAAAAGAAAATAAATCAACATAGAAATGGTCTAGTAATATCTCTCATGATACAACTGAATCCTCATGAACCCCAAAAAATAAGAACCACCACTTCCCCAGTGATCCAAACAAAATAATTATAGTAAATAAAATCAATTAATCCTTGTGAGCATGGATCAATATAAAAGATATCTCAACCTCCTCCGCATAGTCTTCTATCACTAAATGTCAAATTGATCCCAAATACTTTTGTATAATTTAGCACTAGGACTCTCAGAGTTCCCTCCTACAAGAGTTGTTGTTTTTTGACCCCTACATTGTGTTTCTCTATAAGGATATCTTAATTAACATCTTATATTTCAACCTCATGAGGACGTTGGCCTAGGTACATGACTACAAAAATAAAAACTATTAGATTTCCTAAAACCATAATATGGAATATTAGAAATTTATTAATTGATTATTGAATATCTTGTAATGGACTTAATCTATCCAAATATATACCCATTTCAAAGATAGGTGCAAAGAATATTTAGGCATGATATTTTCCAGTGTCTCTACAATGTAACTAGTATCACTTAATTTAGAAGGTTGAGTAAATTTAATATCCCATGTATCAGATAATGGGGGGCCTAAATAACCATGTCTCATCTTGTCTCCCATATTTACATATCCCAATCAACATAGCTAATATCATTTCCCTAACAACCCATCCAACCTCACATTTCCCTAACTCCAAAATCTATTAAATACCTCAACTTGAACCATTGATACAACTATTTCTTGATCCCATCCCCATAAGATATCACAGTGAGGGGAGATAGATAGTGACTACTCAATTCCAAGATATAGTTGTCCCTGAGATGGCAACTAGCACCGAGGGTATTGTAAAAATCATATTCAAGGCATTTCCCTCTAAGATAACATATAGAAGAGAGTGAGAAGATAGATCCAAAAAAAATACATCTTCAAACATATATATATATATATATAAATTCTAAGTGAAATCATGAAATATCATAAAGTACTATAACAACTAAAAATAAACTACATGTACCAATAAGGTAATGATAAATGTCACCACGAAATCCAAATAGCTCCTACAAAACCATGAGCAAGTAATATATAGCATGATATCGAAACTACTTCATCTAACCTGAAAAACAATTTATATATAAGTAGTGCGACCATAACAATATACTTATTAGGATCCTCCTTGGAGCAACTTATGAAAAAGATAAATAAATCCTGGTAAAGAATAGTGAAAAATAGTTAAAATAACACATCACTTGAATAGGTATACTATGTTACCAACATCACCATGGATAACTCTCACCATGTATCACATACAAGATTGCATAAAAAATAAATTGAAATATCAATGGTACCCCCACTCTCAGTTCTCCAATAGTTTTCCACTCTACCACAATATTGCTCATTCTGAGCCATATCTCTCAAAATTAGGCTTTCCTAAATACATCTATGAAAGGAATCATAACATGCCCCATTTGCATCACACCATAACATCATCCCATATCACATCAGCATATATAGTAACTGTAGACGCCGGAAAAGTCCGTTGTTCCCAAACGAAGCTCCGGATGCGGAAAAAGAAGTGATATTTGGAGTCAGAGGCACGTTCCGGAGGTCCCGGAGGACTTGCGCGAAATTTCAGAGGCCCGCGCGCAAAGTTGAGTCGCGGCGCGCAATCCTCCCGGGATGCGCGCAATGCGCTGGGCCGGAGCGCTATTTTGCGCGCCCGTGGCCTGCGCGGCTCCCTTGCGCGCCGGGTCCTGATTCCGCGCCCGCGAAGGGAATTCCGCGCCCGAGACCGGATTCCGCGCCCGGGGTTGCCTATAAATATAAGGCGACCCCCGACGTTTTGAAGGTTGCCAGAATCCGAAGCGTCGCTCGTTCGCGCAATCCAACCCCTTCCGCGCGCAATGCCGATCTTCAGGTAACCTCCTTTCTTTCGCGCAATAGAGCCTTGGGGTTCGCCTTCGCGCGCAATCCCCTTGGCTCCTTTCCTTTGAATAATCCTTAACCCGAAGGCCTTTGCGCGCAAAAGAAGACTCTTGCGCTCAATTGCCCCCGGGTGCGCGCAATCCAGCCCGATTGCGCGCACCCCCCATTTTCAAAGTGGCCATTTATTAGAGAATGAGTCGTTGCCCCCGCATGCTACCCGAAGCCCGGTGCGCGCAATCTCAATCATCCGCGCGCAAAGGGCTGGCCCGATTGCGCGCCAGCCCGCCATTTTGCGCGCCGACCTGCTGTTTTGCGCGCAAAGCTCATCTTTTGCGCGCAATCCGCCAGGGTCGCCCCCCTTGACCCCCTGAGGGTACCCGCCTGCGTGGCGCCCGATGATCTTCATCCTGGGTGCCCGCACCGTGCGTTGTCTTTCCGTGCGGCCCTCCAGGCTCGCGCGAAGTGACACGGACCCATCGGCGGCAACCAACGTCCAGCATGACGTTAAACTGCACATTTGTCCAGCATGACGTTAAACTGCACATTCGTCCCGCATGATGCTAAACTGCATCCGTCCAACATGACGTTAAACTGTACTACGTCCAAGCTGCACGACGCTAAACTGCCTAGCCCCTATCGTCCGTGTTGCAAGACGTTAAACTTCCAAGCACCTTCGTCCTCAGCACACGACGTTAAACTGTACTTCGTCCGGCAAGACGTTAAACCGTCCGCTTCGTCCTCAACACACGACGTTAAACTGTACTTCGTCCGGCAAGACGTTAAACCGTCCGCTTCGTCCTCAACACACGACGTTAAACTGTACTTCGTCCGGCAAGACGTTAAACCGTCCGCATAACTCGATCCCGTTCCTCGCACGCAGGGTCCCCCCCGGTTTGGATGTGGCCCCCACCCGCTCGTCTCTGCAGGGATGTCGGGATTGCCCCTCTTTAGGGACGATTTAATGGGAGCGGCTTTTCCCTACGGGGGGTAGGGTATTACAAACCCCTAGTTTCTTGTGGGGGGCTGCACATGTGTATCTCCATTGCGCTCCCCCACCACCGAAGCCAGTAGAGGGTGTGACTAGGATCGAGGTATCTCCTACTTTCGGTCCAAGTCCCTTCCAACTGAGTTTTGCCGCACCCGGGCTGCCTCAAGTGCGTAAGTCCTGATAGAATGAACTACGTGGACTTTGATCCCTGTCTTCTAAACAGGGTACGTAGGAAGCCTCCCTGAGGTTCAAGCCCACCACCTGGTCGTCCCGGTCGTATTCACGTCGGTTCGTCCATCAGTGGACCCCTCCAGGGTTCACGCTTGCGTCGATTCACCTATGAATCCGCCCCTGTGGGAGACTGCCCGTGTGTATCTCCACTGTGCCTCCCCACAGCCCCTTTTTCCATTTCTCCTTTTATCGTCCAGCATGACGTGAAACTGTGATCCACCCGGCCGTTCCATCTCCCCCTGTGCGAGGTGGTTCGGTTCAATCCTCCGCCCGGCGGCCTCGACCCCTTCGTGAGTCGGCTTGCCGACGTCCAGCATGACGTTAAACTGTATACCCGAACTACGTTGACTTTGATCCGTGCTAACGCGCGGTACGTAGGAAGCCCCTACGGGGTCCAAGCTCTTCACTCCATCATCCATCCTAATCCTTACCCGGGCCGCCACATCCCGGTGGGGTCATGCCACTTCACTCCACTCCATATCACTTGGGAAGCCGCCCATGTGTTGGCCCCAGCGTCGGAGGTTCCCCGCAAGGGGTTCTGTCATCTGATCCACTCTTCGTGTTGATCAGTCTGATGCCGTCCCCGCTGGACGTTAAACTCGCGGCGTACCCCGTGTTAAACATGGGAAGCTGAGGAAAACCTCAGGGGACACAGTTCCCCGCACCCAGCGCGGGATGCCTCAGGCCATCATGCCTTCGAGAAGCCCTATTAGGGACGGAAGACAGACGTGCAGAGCCGCAGTGTTACGACACGCCCCCAGCACCCAGAGCCACCCGGCCTCCTCACCGCAGGTTGCTGCCCCGACCAGAATCCTTGGAGCGTCCGGGAGGAAGCAGCGTAATTAACCGGTGTCCATGAAGATATGGCACCGGGAACGAGATTCACGAGCATGTCTTAAATCTATGAGGGAGACCCGGATTAGGCGACGAGTTCCGAGGAGACGTCCAAGGAAGGAGGAGCCGACATCCCATCATCCCGGTTTCGATCAAGGAGCAGACGCACCTGAATAAGGGACGGATGCCGCCCGCCTTTGGAAAGCGGGACTGCGGGACCACAAGCCGCGCGCCCATCCCCTCGGGTTGACGGGTGCACGCGCGAACGCGTCCTGGTGGAACAGCGTAACCCGACGCACATCCACACCGAAACAGAAAAATGGTGAACCCGACGTGAATCTCTTCTCCTCGATACGAAGACCGATGGCTTTCAGAGGTGTTGGAAGACCGGCATGTTGCCCGGCCAAGCATTCAGTCTTACCCGCCAGGGGCTGGGGAAGGGACATCGGGCACTCCGTCTCGCAACGTCGAGGGCCTGGGTTCCCCCCACGGGCTCAATTCCCGGCCCAGCAGTGGCAGCCTCAGGACCGGCCGGCCCCTCCGCGTAATGTACCGCCGCAACCCAGGCGAGATAATCAGGGTCCACCTCCTCGGCCGGCCCCTCTATCCCCTCGCCAAGACCACGCTCCCAGGGGCCCGCGACACCGGACTTACTCATTCCACGAGGATCAGGTCCCCGGTTATTTCTGGAGCGCCCTGGAGCAGAGGATTGTGCGACTGCCTGAGTGTTGGAAGCCAGAGGAGGCACATCTTACGAATAACCCCCGCTACTGCCCCTACCATCGGGCCCTGGGGCACACCATCCAGTGGTGCTATGTGTTTAAGGATTGGCTCCAAGACCAGATTAACAACAATGTAATCAGGTTGGGCCCAGCTCTAGCACAAGTGGCGGGCGTGTTCGTGGGATCAGATGACGATAGTGGCAACGAGGACGAATGGCAGCTGGTCTCCAACCGCGGATCCCAGAAGTATAATAACTGGATGGCCCGCAAGACGACCATTCGCGCCCATGGAATCATCCGTGTGTGCTTGAATCAGCCTGAGCCCCCAGAATCTGCGGGTGCTGCTTCGGCATCGTCGTCCCAACCTGCCTCTTCCAAGAGGAGCAAACGGCGGCAGCGCAAGAAGGAAGAGCGCGCCCCGCTGGTTCCGCCACTATCCCGCACTCTCGGCGATTTCATGCCCCTGGAGATGGGGGTCCCTCCTCGGGTCCGCCCGGTGATGGATGATTCATCCGATGACGGTGTTGGGTACGCTTCGGTTAATACCGTCGAGCTGGTAAATCCCTTTTCGGTTCCCGACGTTGAAGAACACCAGGTAGACCTCCCTAGTGTCCCCGGTCGTCGCCACCGTCAGAAGAACCGCAGCAGCAGGAGTTGTCGGGGCACAACCGTTGGTACCTCCAGCCAGGCCATGCACGCCACTGAGACTAGGCAGCAGGCTCAAAACCGAGCACAACGTGCGCCGCCCCCCCATTCGGGGATGACGGATTCGCCTCCGCCGCTGTTTGTGGTGTGGGACCAGGCAGAACCGCCTCAGCCGCGTCACGACCAGCTCCGCCCTGCCACGGGTCCATCCCGGCCTCCTGACCCCAGTACGGTGACCATTTCCCGGACTGCAGCCAGTGAACAGCGAGATGCGCCAAGTACCAGTCGGCCGCCGATCCAACCGGCAAGGCCCGTCATGCTTCCAACCGCAGAGCAACCTCCTACAACCAGGGGCTCACGCTTGGCCAAAAAGTATGATGTCCTGAGGCACTTGGCCGACATCCCAGCAAGGCTCTCCATCCTTGAGGCTCTGCGCATGTCATCTGAGATGCGCGAGGCACTCGCTGAAGCCCTGAAGAGCCCCCTCCAGTTTGAGACAGAGGTTGCGGCTGCAGAGGCCTTTCACGCCGAAACGATCGAGGACGCCGAATGTCAGGCAGTTATCTCGTTCTCTGGTAAGGATGAAGACCCTCCTATACAAGGAAATATTCGTCCACTGTATGTCACTGGCCAGTTCAATGGCCTTGAAGTCCGGCGCTGTCTTGTCGACACGGGGTCCGGGATTAACCTGATTCCAACTCGGACGCTCCGGAGGTTGGGGTTGTCTGAGGATGACTTGATTCCCTCCGACCTCAGGATCCAGGGGTACGACCGCACCGAGCAAACCCCGGTCGGCAAGATACGTTTGAAGACCCAGTTCGGTGACTTGGTTTCCAACACCGAATTCATGGTAGTCTCTCAAGACACTGCGTATAACGCATTGATGGGCAGGCCATGGCTCCACCTTCACGCGGCGGTTCCCTCGTCATACCACCAATGCCTCAAATACTCCCTTAATGGTCGAGTATGTGTGCTTCAAGGAGATGCCTCTCCTTTTGCCTCATGTGAAGCCCGCTATCTGGACGCGGACTATTACAAGAGCAAGGATAAGCAGATCCTGGCAGGTGAGGTTGAGCATGTCGTTGTTTCAAGTGATCCCTGGGCAAGTCTGGATGACGCTTACGTCCTCCCGATTCACCGGTTGGACGTCGCCATGGTCTCGACGGCCCGCGGGTCTCCTGATGAGATGACCGCGACCGCCCGCGCCAGCACCAGTGGCCCAGCAGGATCTGGTAGCCCCAATGCAGTTTGCAACGCAGTCTCTCCCGTGGACGATCCCTCCCCGAGTGGAGAGGACGTGGAAGATGCACCCCCAGCCTTTGAGGAGGGCGTCCCCGCCACGGTCGATGAGTTAATACAGGTGAACCTTGGAACCGAGGCCGATCCAAGACCCACATTGGTCAGTGCCGCCATGCCCTCTGAGAAGCGGCAGCAGTACGTGGACTTTCTCAAGCAGCACCGTGATGTGTTCGCTTGGGGCTATGACGAGATGTCGGGGCTAGATCCTCAGGTAGCCGTCCACCGCCTTGGTCTCCCGGCGAACCATCGCGGGTTCAAGCAGCCTCCCAGGAAGATGCACCCGTCCCACGGTGCCATGGTTGAGGCCGAAGTTGACAATATTATCAAAGCCAACTTCGTGAGGGAAGTTCAGTACCCCAAATGGCTGGCCAACATTGTGCCGGTCAGGAAGAAGAACGGGAAGATCAGAGTCTGCATCGACTTCCGCGATCTCAACCGCCACTGTCCGAAGGATGATTTTCCCCTTACAGTGACAGAGCTGTTGATTGATGCCAAGGAAGGGTTCCAAGCCCTCTCCTTCATGGATGGATACTCCGGATACAACCAAATTCGGATGGCCCCTGAGGATGAGGAGTTCACTGCCTTCAGGCCCCCCCAAGGTACCTTTTGCTACCGGGTCATGCCCTTCGGCCTGAAGAATGCAGGTGCCACCTATCAACGGGCGATGCACCGCATATTCAAGCCAATCCTCGGCACACTGGTGGAATGCTACGTCGACGACTTGGTGGTCAAATCGCGCCAGCGTCAGAACCATCTCAAAGATCTTGAGAAAGTGTTCGGCTTCCTCCGGTCTCGCTGCCTGAAGATGAACCCGTTGAAGTGTGCCTTTGGGGTCACCTCCGGAAAGTTCCTTGGATTTGTGGTAAGATACCGGGGTATTGAGATCGACCCAGAGAAAATCAGGGCGATTAGCCAGATGCCTCCCCCAGGTACCATCCGGGAACTGCAAGGGTTCCAAGGCCACTTAGCCTATATACGCCGATTCATCGCGAATCTGGCCGGAAAGTGTAAGCCCTTTTCTCGGCTAATGAAGAAAGGTTCCACCTATGTATGGGATAAAGAGTGTCAGACCGCTTTCGACGAAATCAAGCAGTACCTTCTTCAACCTCCGGTTCTGATGCCGCCTGTATCCGGGAAGCCGCTGGTCCTCTATGTGACCGCCCTGGAACGGTCCCTGGGTGCCCTTCTCGCCCAGAAGAACAACGAGGGAACGGAGAATAGCCTATATTACCTCAGTCGCATGCTCCTCGATGCGGAAGTTAGGTATTCCCCCATCGAGAAGAGCTGCCTGGCGCTCGTATTTGCCGTACAGAAATTACGGCACTACTTGCAGCACCATGAGGTACAGTTGGTTTCTCGGGTAGACCCGTTGAAATATATCCTGAGCCGGCCTATGTTGACTGGCCGTCTAGCACGGTGGGCTGTGATTCTCCAACAGTTAGACATCAGGTATGTGTCTCAGAAGGCCATCAAAGGGCAAGCATTGGCAGACTTTCTGGCGGCTCACCCGACCTCCGCGGATCAGCCGCTGGATCTAGGCTTTCCTGATGAGACCATTCTCTCGGTTGATCGAGCCGATCCATGCTGGCAGATGCACATTGACGGTGCCTCCCAGAGCCCCACCGGTAGAAGACTCGATAATCCTAAGCTCAACAGAGTGGTCTTGGGCATCGTCTTCATCACCCCGGAGCGAGCCGTGCTGCCATACTCTTTCCTGTTGTCAGAGGGCTGTACCAACAATGAGGCGGAATACCATGCCCTCATCACCGGCCTCGAGTTGGCTCTCGAGATCGACGTACCCCGTCTGTGCATGAAAGGGGACTCCGAGCTGGTCATTAAGCAGATCAATGGCGACTATGTTGTCAGGAAGCCGGAACTTGTGCCATTGTTGGAGTGCACCCTCCTTCTGATGGCTCTATTCCCTTCTCGGCCAGAAATTGTCCATATTCCCCGGTCGCAGAACGGTCGAGCAGATGCTTTGGCCAGCCTTGCTGCGTCGCTTGCAGAGCCTGAACAGGACAACCTGATCATCCGCGTGACGCGGCGCAGGCTCATCGCTCCTGTTATCTCGGAAGAAGATCGCGGCCCGTTGGTAAGTAGTCTCACCATGGTTTCCCCTATGCTCGGAGCCCCGAGTACCCCAGATATGCCAGTCGGATCAGCCCATGATTGGAGGACGCCTTTGGTTGAGTACCTCCAACATGGCATTCTTCCATCGGATCGGGCCGAGCGCGAGCGAGTTCGACGCCGCGCATCGCAGTTTGTCCTCCAGAGCAGCCCCGGCCTGGAGCAGATCCTCTACAAACGCGGATTTGATGGTGTTCTCCTCTGTTGCCTTCAGGGAGTTGAGATCCGACGAGTCATGCAAGAGGTTCATGCTGGTTCATGTGGCGCCCACCAGACTGGACCGAAGCTGTCCCACCAGATTCGGAGGATGGGATACTTCTGGCCCTCCATGATCCATGACTGCATCGAGTATGCCAGGAGGTGCCATGCGTGCCAGGTTCATGCGAACTTTGTGCATCGGCCGCCGGAGCTTCTCCATACCACTAGGTATTCCTGGCCCTTTGCAGTCTGGGGTCTGGACGTTGTGGGACCCTACCCGCCGGCGACAGCTCGCCAGTTCCGGTTCATTCTGACCGCCACGGACTTTTTCTCCAAATGGGCAGAGGCGATTCCGCTCAGAGAGGTCAAATCCTGTTCGATCGCTGACTTCGTGACCTCCAACATCATCTATCGATCTGGAGTGCCTCACGCTATCCTCACGGATAACGGAACCAATTTCCGGGCAGCCGAGTTGAAGAATTTGTACGCCAAGTATAACATTCGCTCGAACCATACATCTCGCTATCATGCGCAGGCGAATGGACAGATCGAGGCGTTTAACAAAACCATCTCTAACATTCTGCAAAAGATGGTTGGTCAAAACAAGAAGAGTTGGCCGGACAAGCTCCCCAACGCCCTCTGGGCTTATCGGACGACGACTCGCAATTCCACCCAGATGACCCCTTATTCCCTGGTGTATGGAGCTGAGGCCGTCCTGCCCATTGAGATCCAGTTTCCATCCTTGCGCACTGCGGTCTACGACCAGCAAGCGCCGGACAGAGTTGATGAAGCCCGTCTAGTCGAGTTGGAAGCACTGGATGAGAATAGACTTCGCGCTTTGCACAACATAGAGAGACATCAAAGCAGGATGGATCGAGCTTTCAATAAGAAGGTTCGCCTCCGCTCCTTCCTGCAGGGTGATCTAGTGCTAGCCCTAAGAGCACCAATGATCCCCGGCAGGAAGCCGCCCAAGTTAGAGCCCAAGTGGGAGGGACCTTTTGTTGTCCACAAGGTCTATCCCAATGGCGCGTACTCCCTAGCGACTATGGATGGTGAGCGTGTCACTCCTCCCACCAACGCTAGGTTTCTCAAGCAGTACTTTTCCTGAGTACACTACGTCCGCGCGGCAAGACGTTAAACTGCCAAGCATCATTCGTCCAAGCTACAAGACGTTAAACTGTTCAGCATACGTCCTGCACGACGTTAAACTGCATTCATCCAGGCTACAAGATGTTAAACTGTTCAGCATTCGTCCGCGCTGCAAGACGTTAAACTGCCAAGTGCCTCGTCCTGCATGACGCTAAACTGCACCACGTCCAAGCTGCACGACGTTAAACTGCCCAGCGTATCGTCCTGCATGACGTTAAACTGCCTCTCAAGAACTACGTGCGGCTTGATTCCCATCCTTATGGGATACGTAGGACCGTCTGGACATTCATGTTTCAGGCCCAGCCCCATCCTTTGGGAATTTCCATCCCATCTCGGGCCCTTGGCCCAGTTGCCTCCGGGTGTGCGGCGTATGGTGTGAACGCGGGGCTATTCCCTCATTCACGTCGGTTTGCTCGCCACGCTGTACGGCCCCACGTTTGGGGATGCCTTCTGCTCCCCCCTTCTTTTCTTGTCCTGCATGACGTTAAACTGCACTTCAAGAACTACGTGCGGCTTGATTCCCATCCTTATGGGATACGTAGGACCGCTTGGACATTAATGTTTCAGGCCCAGCCCCATTTCCCGGGAATCTCTATCCCGCGTTGAGCCTCTGGCCCAAGTTCCCCTCCTTTTTGTGCGAGGCGTATCGCGTGAGCGGGGGATCATGTCCTCATTCACGTCGGTCTACTGGCCGCGCCGTACGCCTCTCCCGTGTGTAGGACTACCTCACACCCCTCATCGTCCTGCATGACGTTAAACTGCCTCTCAAGAACTACGTGTGGCTTGATTCCCATCCTTATGGGATACGTAGGAACGCCCGGATGTTTGAAACTTCGGGTCCAGCCCCCCACCTCTTAGAGATTCCCCCTTCTCTGGGGAATCCGCCGCCTTCAGGTCACCCTCAAGGCGTGTCCCTCGACCCCTTGCAGTGGTCCACCGGTGTCAAGAGTACTCTGGTTTATTGCCAGGAGGGTCAGGTTCAGCTTGGTCAGGTTCCTTCCACTTTTCAGGCTTCGTGCTCCCTTTCATTCGGACCCATCATCTACGCCCTGGGTGGAGCCCCCGTGAACGGTTCGGACACAATGCCTCAGTGCGCTCCCACCGACTCGGGCCGGTACCCCCAATGGCCTCGGGCAGCAAATCGATATGAATCCTGCGATTGAGCGGTCGATGCTCGTTTGCTGCCTCATTCCACCAACGGTTAGTGCGATATTGATGCTGCTTTTCTGCCACGGTCGGCAGTACTCCCATATCGTTACTCCGGTGCCCCCAGTCCTTGAGTGAATGGCCGCATGATTCACATTTTCCACCTCCCATTCTGACCAGGCGAAACCTCGACACTCTTGACACTATCCCTCAGTGCATCTTCGCATACCCAGGGGATAGGACCACGATGTGGCGTACTTTGAGGTCCTTATGGTCCGAGCTCTAAGACCTTAAACTAAGATCTCTCCTTATGGTCCGAGCTCTAAGACCTTAAACTAAGATCTCTCCCTATGGTCCGAGCTCTAAGACCTTAAACTAAGATCTCTCCCTATGGTCCGAGCTCTAAGACCTTAAACTAAGATCTCTCCTTATGGTCCGAGCTCTAAGACCTTAAACTAAGATCTCCCCTTATGGTCCGAGCTCTAAGACCTTAAACTAAGATCTCTCCTTATGGTCCGAGCTCTAAGACCTTAAACTAAGATCTCTCCTTATGGTCTGAGCTCTAAGACCTTAAACTAAGATCTCTCCTTATGGTCCGAGCTCTAAGACCTTAAACTAAGATCTACCCTTATGGTCCGAGATCTAAGACCTTAAACTAAGATATCCCCAAACGGGATTCTACGTCCTGCATGACATTAAACTGCACTCTCAGAACTACGTATGGCTTGATCTCCAGCCTGATGGAGTACGTAGGAACGCCCGGGCATATCGACTCGGGTCCAGCCTCAGGGATCGTTAAGTCCCGCCCCTCCTCGTCGCCGGCCGTCTAGTCTGGCTTCTGGTAGAGTGGTGCAGTTGTGATATTCTCCCCGATTCAGCTCGGGATGCCCCATTGCAATGATGGGAAGTGACGGTTTCCTCGTCAAAGAGGTGCTGTCTGAGAATTGGGGTGACTCACGGCCAGATTAGTGCATCCGCCTAATACGCTTTCCCCACGGTGGCGCAATTTTGAGAGCGTTGGATTCTGTCCGAACAAATCGTCACTTCTCCCCACGCTTCGCATGCCCTGTTGATCTGGATTTCCACCCTTGTGTCTGAAGGAACCCCCAAAGCGGTATTCATGATGACACGTGGTCCGCCTCCTGCAATATGAATGATGACCTTCGGTCCGTCTATTGCAGTTGTTATGGTCGATCCACTGTCCGCCTACCGTCTTGAGCATTTCCTGGAAGGCCGACCGTTGTGGATGTCTGGATTCGGGACACGCGATTCACCCTTTCTCATTTCCCCATGTTCGGATAAAATCTCAACGCCCCTAGCGTTGTCCCGCTCGTGTGTTGGAACAAGTTGGGGGGATGATACATTGATTAGGTCTGAGGTCTCCTTTCCTAGGAATGACCTCCCTCTTCTCCAGAAATCCAGGCCCAATTATGGATGCCTGATGCTTGGTTAACACTCCCGCAAGACAACGAATTGTGGTTGAGCATGTTAAGCCAAAAGATGCAGATAAATATATTGATTCATACAAATGGATCAAAGTAGCGGAAGAAAATGTTTTGGGAACGGAAAAACAAAGCCCTTAGGGATTAGAGTGCTGAATGAGTCTTTCTAATGCCGCTACCCTTTGGCTGGTGGCCTCCAGAGCTGCTTCTCGCTCTCTGCGTGCCCTCTCTTCGTCGGCGGTCGCAGCACGCAGTTCGTCGATTCTGGCCTGTGCACGCTCCCGCTCGACCTGAATTGTGACCATCTGTTGGCCCGCCTCCGTCAGCTGTACCTGGGCGTCAACCAGCTGGGCTGCTAATTGCTCCACAAGCTCGGTACACGTTGCGACGAAGGCCTCCTTCTCTACCGCCTGCCCTTCGAGGCGCCGGACTTCCTGCTCCGCCGCGAGGAGCGCCCGCGTGCTCTCCGACATGTCCCGACATTGTGTGACGTCGGCACGCCGGCAGCTCTCGCGCATCTTTTCAGCCATGAAATCATGGACCGTCAGATGGAGGCGTTGAGCATCAGCTCCCCCGGCACACAGGAAGCGCAGCCAGGTTTGAAGTGACCCCATGCGCCCCAGCCATTCCGATGGGTCTCGCTTGAGGAAGCGCTGGATGCACTTCCACCCCCTGTGGCGCGTTATCCGGCTCTCCTCGACTGCCTCCGCATCCGAGTCGTCCATCTCCTCGGGGTCGGTAGGCCGGTGGGCAGGGAAGGCAGCCAGCAGGTCTGCTGCAGGGTCCGCCCCTGGGAGGTCCTCATGAGGGATAGGTTCCCCAACATCTGGGTGACCTTCTTCTCTCTCCCCAGCGGCGCTGACACCCTCGTCAGCCCCCGACCTCTCTCCGATGTCAGCACCGCCGGCGTCCGCGGCCCCCTGATCGGCAGTTGGTGGGGCCGGCTCGGTTGGGGAAGTCTGTTCCGGAGCAGGCGGCATGTCCACCACTGGTCCACTCGTAGATGGCCCGGGTTCGGCAACCCGACCAGCCTCCAGTGTTGAGATCACTGCGCGGGGCATGCCATGGTTAGTCACGGATCGTCAATGGAAAGCACCAGCAGTAGAGCAAGGAGACTTACGGGAGTTCAGAGCGTCATCTTCCGCTATCCCGGCCGCCGCAGGAACAGTTGCAGCAGGGGGCCCTTCCGCGCTTGTCAATTCGATAATGGGTGCCTGGCCCCCGCCTTGTCCTGCTGGCGCCCCTCCTACTCCCGCTGAGGACGCCTGACCAACATCTGTGCGCTCCTGAGAAAGGTGGAGAAATGGGTTTGAAGCTGCATAAGGGAATGGATGAAGCAGGTTGAGTAGGGATAGAAACGGACCTCGAGGAGCTCAGTGACATCAACATTGTCAGAACCGGCCACCTCGCCGCTCTCCCGCAGACTCCCCCGATGGGACCTTCCCTCGGAGCCTTCATCCTCCCCCGTCTCCTCCTCTTCCTCGGAGTTGCTACTGTCATCTTCTTCCGGCGGCATCTGTTCTGGAGCGGGCTCTAGACCGAGCATCACCTTCACCAGAAGGGATGGCTCCGCACGCTGACCACGTTGGCACGCGTAATCGTCCATGGTCGTCAGATACGCATACTGCCGGTTGAAGTCCACCCTGTCGGCAATATGGAGGCGCCCGACCTCTGGCAGATGGATTCCTTCTCTGAGAATCTTTCGCCAGATGGCGTCGGTCCCCAGTGACTGTCGCAGGGTCATCCAGGCCGACCACAGCGCCGGGAAGACTGCATCGTGGGAGGGTTCGAGCAGACGTCTCACCTGCTTCCCGGGCCGCTCTTCGACCACCGCGCGTGCCCCCTCTCTGGGCGCCGAGGTCGTAGCGGCAGCTCGCGATGTGCCCGCCGCCGAAGTCCCTGCCCGCGCCGGCTCCGCTGCTTGGCGCGCCTCCTTTCTCCCCCGTGTGGCGGCGCCTCGCCTCCTTCCTTGACGCCCGGTCTCCGCACGGGTAACCTCAAGCCGCCGAACTGGCTTCCGTAGAAGCCCCTCGGGGTACGCGATGGCCCAGTGTTCGGCGTACTCGGTTGCCAAGCCTGCGTCAACCCCGGTAGGAGGGAGAGTGATGACATCGCCGGAGCCGAAAGCGGCAAACATTAGCCACATCTGGCGAAGGACGCAAGGGTTCGTCTCCTCCCGGACAGCAGTGAATACCCTCTTCAGCATCCGTTGAAGGCACCCGAACTGCCTGGCGAACCGGGTTGGCACGTAAGGCTCGCAGATCACCTTCCCGTCGATCCGAGCCACGAGCACCCCGCCCCGCATGTTCAGGAAGTATTCATGCTGCTCCAGCGGACCCTGCCCATTGTCGATCATCTGGCCAACGGGAGTGGGGAATGGACTGAAGTTGAAATTGGCATGATTGCCAATCCGAATCCTCACGCCCTCCTCACTTAGGGTCATCGGAGCGACCCCCGCTATGTTCAGCAGGGAGGGTCGCAGGCCGTTGCCCGGAGGAATGATGGCGTTCGGAAACGTGTACCCACCGAGGTGAGCAGCCACCCAGCCGTGGAAGAACTGAAAGGGCCCACAGATCCTTCGTGGCGACCCCCCTCGTGAGATGCGTCCCAGGATGGCATACAGCCTCGCCAGCACTGGGACCCCGAGGTTGTATCTTTTGTTGGCGGCCATAGCGCCCGCCATCGCCAGTGTCGCCGGGCGAACGCCCATTCTCGCGTCCCGCACTGGCAGGAGCCACCCACTCAGAAAGGCGGCCAGGAACGCCGCGTACCGGACATTTGGGTCCCGGGCCTCGATGACGCGGTACCCCCATGAGCGGTAGTCGCCCGTCTCCAGGACCCGCCAGTACGACCCGTTCCGGCTCCTCTAAGCCGCGGTCGGGCACCGCTTCCCCCTGCCTGGCATCTTGACCGCTGGGTCATGCTCCAAGAACTGGCCGAACCACTCCTTGTAGGCTATGTCCTTCTGGAAGTCCTTGATCCCAAGCCGCTGCGTAGCCAGGTCAAGTAGATGCCATGTCAGAATGGGAGTCTGTGACCTGTCCTCCCAGATGTTCTTCGGGGGCAGGAACTCATCGTATTGGTAGCCCTCCAGCGGGATACCTCCGATGCAGTGGATGTCCCAGAGACCGATGCCGACCTCCCCATGGTGAAGATGGAAGGTGTTGGTATCCGGAGACCAGCGGGTGAACAGCTCCGGCCCGAGCTCGGACTGCTGGTAGAAGTGGAACTGCGACGTCCACACCGCCTCAAATAGGCCGATGTACCGCAGCTCCTCTGCGAAGTGATCGCAAGTGTGGCGTACCCAGAACGCCCAGGCCCACTCGCTGGTGAAATTGCCCACAGACCGCAAGTCCCAGTCCTTCAGCCAGCCCTTGGTGTCGTCAGTGACACTCTGGCGATATGTGCTCGAGTAGAGGGCTGGAGAATTCTCCGCAGTAGGCTCACCCCCGTCAATGGTTCGCGTCCTCGGGTTCAGGACGTAGACATCTAAGTTCCTGGTCTCCCTGGCAGGATGCCCATTGTTGGTGATGTTATAGCGGGGAAGCTCGTCCTCCCGAGTCACCCAGGTCTGTGGCGCATCAACCTCGAACCCTGGCACCGGAACCTCATCTAGGATGCCGAAGTTCCAGAGCGGCAGGTTGTCCGACAGTGGATATGTCTTCTGGGCCGGCGTCAGCAAGTCGAACAGGGATTGATTGTTGGAAACAATCTCCTTGGCTCCGTAAACCTCCTCGTTCGCCTCCATCTCTGCTCTGCGAATGGCGGCATCCCCCTCATTTCCTTGATGCACGGCCATCTCAGAAGTTTCGGGAGTCGTGCGGGTTAAGGGATGAAGCATGCGGGATCGGACGAGGCTGGTAGAGAAGTTTGAAGGTTGGCGCACAATCCAAGTGGAAGGCGCGCAATTGGGAAGAATGTCGCGCAAAGTTCCCGGTTTTCGCGCAAAGACAGGCGAATTCCGGATGGTTTTGCGCGCCGATCGGGAGAATTTCGCGACCGGAAGAGGCGATTTCGCGCACGAGAGCGTTAAATCTTATCGCGCGGAAGGCCTGTGTACGGAACGCGGAACCCCGGACCCCTATTTATAGACGAGGCTGGGATTCCGCGCCGGGCGGAACGCTCGATTGCGCGACTGCGGTGGCGTATTGCGCGCCCGGCGCCCCTTTTTGCGCGCTTAAGTCCCGCGCAGCCCAGGACTTCGGCATTCCGGCGTCTCCCTCGGAACCCGATCGTTGCGACCTCTCGCCGATCAGATTCCGAGGGGGGGATTTTGTAGACGCCGGAAAAGTCCGTTGTTCCCAAACGAAGCTCCGGATGTGGAAAGCGAAGTGATATTTGGAGTCAGAGGCACGTTCCGGAGGGCCCGGAGGACTTGCGCGAAATTTCAGAGGCCCGCGCGCAAAGTTGAGTCGCGGCGCGCAATCCTCCCGGGATGCGCGCAATGCGCTGGGCCGGCGCGCTATTTTGCGCGCCCGTGGCCTGCGCGGCTCCCTTGCGCGCCGGGTCCTGATTCCGCGCCCGCGAAGGGAATTCCGCGCCCGAGACCGGATTCTGCGCCCGGGGTTGCCTATAAATATAAGGCGACCCCCGACGTTTTGAAGGTTGCCAGAATCCGAAGCGTCGCTCGTTCGCGCAATCCAACCCCTTCCACGCGCAATGTCGATCTTCAGGTAACCTCCTTTCTTTCGCGCAATAGAGCCTTGGGGTTCGCCTTCGCGCGCAATCCCCTTGGCTCCTTTCCTTTGAATAATCCTTAACCCGAAGGCCTTTGCGCGCAAAAGAAGACTCTTGCGCACAATTGCCCCCGTGTGCGCGCAATCCAGCCCGATTGCGCGCACCCCCCATTTTCAAAGTGGCCATTCATTAGAGAATGAGCCGTTGCCCTCGCGTGCTACCCGAAGCCCGGTGCACGCAATCTCAACCATCCGCGCGCAAAGGGCTGGCCCGATTGCGCGCCAGCCCGCCATTTTGCGCGCCGACCTGCTGTTTTGCGCGCAAAGCTCCTCTTTTGCGCGCAATCCGCCAGGGTCGCCCCCCTTGACCCCCTGAGGGTACCCGCCTACATGGCGCCCGATGATCTTCATCCTGGGTGCCCGCACCGTGCGTTGTCTTTCCGTGCGGCCCTCCAGGCTCGCGCGAAGTGACACGGACCCATTGACGGCAACCAACGTCCAACATGACGTTAAACTGCACATTTGTCCAGCATGACGTTAAACTGCACATTCGTCCCGCATGACGCTAAACTGCATCCGTCCAACATGACGTTAAACTATACTACGTCCAAGCTGCACGACGCTAAACTGCCTAGCCCCTATCGTCCGTGTTGCAAGACGTTAAACTTCCAAGCAACTTCGTCCTCAGCACACGACGTTAAATTGTACTTCGTCCGGCAAGACGTTAAACCGTCCGCTTCGTCCTCAACACACGACGTTAAACTGTACTTCGTCCGGCAAGACGTTAAACCGTCCGCTTCGTCCTCAACACATGACGTTAAACTGTACTTCGTCCGGCAAGACGTTAAACCGTCCGCATAACCCGATCTCGTGCCTCGCACGCAGGGTCCCCCCCCGGTTTGGATGTGGCCCCCACCCGCTCGTCTCTGCAGGGATGTCGGGATTGCCCCTCTTTAGGGACGATTTAATGGGAGCGGCTTTTCCCTACGGGGGGTAGGGTATTACAAACCCCTAGTTTCTTGTGGGGGGCTGCACATGTGTATCTCCATTGCGCTCCCCCACCGCCGAAGCCAGTAGAGGGTGTGACTGGGATCGAGGTATCTCCTACTTTCGGTCCAAGTCCCTTCCAACTGAGTTTTGCCACACCCGGGCTGCCTCAAGTGCGTAAGTCCTGATAGAATGAACTACGTGGACTTTGATCCCTGTCTTCTAAACAAGGTACGTAGGAAGCCTCCCTAAGGTTCAAGCCCACCACCTGGTCGTCCCGGTTGTATTCACGTCGGTTCGTCCATCAGTGGACCCCTCCAGGGTTCACGCTTGCGTCGATTCACCTATGAATCCGCCCCTGTGGGAGACTGCCCGTGTGTATCTCCACTGTGCCTCCCCACAGCCCCGTTTTCCATTTCTCCTTTTATCGTCCAGCATGACGTGAAACTGTGATCCACCCGGCCGTTCCATATCCCCCTGTGTGAGGTGGTTCGGTTCAATCCTCCGCCCGGCGGCCTCGACCCCTTCGTGAGTCAGCTTGCCGACGTCCAGCATGACGTTAAACTGTATACCCGAACTACGTTGACTTTGATCCGTGCTAACGCGCGGTACGTAGGAAGCCCCTACGGGGTCCAAGCTCTTCACTCCATCATCCATCCTGATCCTTACCCGGGCCGCCACATCCCGGTGGGGTCATGCCACTTCACTCCACTCCATATCACTTGGGAAGCCGCCCATGTGTTGGCCCCAGCGTCGGAGGTTCCCCGCAAGGGGTTCTGTCATCTGATCCACTCTTCGTGTTGATCAGTCCGATGCCGTCCACGCTGGACGTTAAACTCGCAGCATACCCCGTGTTAAACATGGGAAGCTGAGGAAAACCTTAGGGGACACAGTTCCCCGCACCCAGCGCGGGATGCCTCAGGCCATCATGCCTTCGAGAAGCCCTATTAGGGACGGAAGACAGACGTGCAGAGCCGCAGTGTTACGACACGCCCCCAGCACCCAGAGCCACCCGGCCTCCTCACCGCAGGTTGCTGCCCCGACCAGACTCCTTGGAGCGTCCGGGCGGAAGCAGCGTAATTAACCGGTGTCCATGAAGATATGGCGCCAGGAACGAGATTCACGAGCATGTCTTAAATCTATGAGGGAGACCCGGATTAGGCGACGAGTTCCGGGGAGACGTCCAAGGAAGGAGGAGCCGACATCCCATCATCCCGGTTTCGATCAAGGAGCAGACGCCCCTGAATAAGGGACGGATGCCGCCCGCCTTTGGAAAGCGGGACTGCGGGACCACAAGCCGCGCGCCCATCCCCTCGGGTTGACGGGTGCACGCGCGAACGCGTCCTGGTGGAACAGCGTAACCCGACGCACATCCACACCGAAACAGTAACCATGTAGTTTTTAGGATCCACCACAACACATATGTCGTGTATCAAATATGATATATTATACCTCAAGACATCACATTCCATACACCAAGTAAGTATAATAATCTTTAACATCCTATACATATAATACCAATAATAATCCTTTAGATACTATATATGGTAATAAATTTCATTCAAATAACCATAAACCATAACATAACTCTACACACATATATGGGGAAACTAATCATTGTGAACACCAACAAAAGTAACTACTAATAGAAGATAGTGGGGCAACATGGGGTATTCATCCATCTATCCTCTCAATATGATGTAGGGGAAAACACACTCCCATAATCCACTGGGTGTCATTTTCCCTCCAAGAAATGGGTGGGGCAGCATATGCAATCACCAATTATATATGATATAATATATCTCACAACTACACTTTGTGAATAAACTATTATTATATTCAGAAGCAGCTAACATCGCTTGGACTCCTAGATACCACTGCTAAGACCATATATCTGATAGTATCACAAGTATTTAAAATAGAGAAATTATTTCCATTATTTTCATTTTGTCATTTCATTCCATTAATTAATTTATTATCCATCAGTTAACAATTCAAATTAAACCAAATTACATTAAATTACCCATATGAGTAAATCCCATTCCTAATAGGAATAATCAAAACAGATTAAATAGATTATCAATAGAAACATCTCATTTTAATTATATTATAAAACAACCCAATGTGATATGAATTATTAAAAATTATTATCATTATTCCAAAATCTAGGTACTCTAGGAAAATGTTCCTAAGATACCACCAAGGGAAAAAATGCAACAGATTGCATCTAGCTACCTTCAACAGTGGGGAAAATAATGTAGATAAAATAAAATACCCAACCATCGATTATTAAATAGATTCACAAGTGAGCATCCCAACTCTAAGTGTCAAAAAAATAGATAACCCCATATTTAACTTATTCTATCATCTCTAGTTCCATGACAAATTACAACATGAATATCCTGATACATCTACCATAATATGTTCGAAATACTGCCGTATTATCTAGGCCACTCCACCCACATTTCACATCAGTTATCCCGGGATCATCCATCCCAAGTTCATATCACATCTGGTCTGCCCCACCCCATATCACATCATATAAAGAAGATCATATCTAGATAAAATAATGAAGGAAATAGGGAACAAACAAGTACTAAAATAGAAAAATATAGGCTCTAAAACTAGGCATTATCTTCTATAGAAAAAAAAATCTCTAACCACTCCAAAATCGAGGAACTCTATGTTACCAAGAAGATGAGAAACTAGAGACCTTGGAATTATCTGTATCAATAAACTATTTTTTATTCCATGTTAAATTAACTGATTTATTATTTACAGGTTCCAACTATGGGAAACATAAGTCATCAAGCTATCACAATCTATATATTCTATTTGCATTAAATTCAAGATCAATAAACTATGATATGTACCATTGTCAATTAACATATCATTATATTATTATTAACAATATCAGTAAGAATTACCATGATTCACTTACTTTATTAATTCCATTAATCCCATGAAAGATAATTTTCAATTCTACAGGCACACTACATCAATTTTATTACCATCAAGTATCAAGAAACACCATATTCAAACATGCATCTTATTTAATTATTTGTAGGATAAATAATTAAGAATAAATTTCATCTTTATGTTCTCTACTAATTTCAACATTATAGTCCATGAATAATAACATGATAATGAACCATATAACAGATATAAAACAAACTAAAAAAATTAAAAGGCATCCTTCTATCAAGGTACAAAACACATAAATATGTGATCGCTAATCAATTATATATTAACATAGTTTAATCATTATTTGGATAATTTATCATCCATTAAAATGACTAAATAATAACCGATTTATGATTTTACATAAATATTTTAGAAGAAGTAAACCCTCTACCTTAAGAGAATACATGTTCTTTGCATGGTAAAAGTCTAATATAGTGAATCCTCATCAAATCATCTTCATGAATCTGCATCCCTATAAGGATTCTGTGGAACAACTCCACCAACAAAAAACTAAGATATTTCCATTAACTACGTAGATATGAATCACCATCGCATTGAAATAAGACATGATAGAAACTAGATCAAATTACTATATGAAAATATCGATAACATAAATCAGATCACCATTGGTAGAATTCAGTATCCCAAGATCAATCCCTTTTGAAGGAATCCCAAAAAATCAAGAAGGGAGCTCTGTTGGCCATCCGGAAATGAAAGGAAGCATAGGGTTTGGAGAAATCTCAAATAACTCTAGCCTTAATAGTTTTTCTATATTTTTTATTTATATGGTGTGTAAATCATACACACCATGTAAAGGTTGATTTTTTTTGACTTTGGACAAGAAAAAAAACTCCCCGAGGAGTTTAACATAAAATTAATACACATCATAAAAAGCCACAAAAAACTATGTGAAACTCACTTACAAAGTATGACCCTATTGCACATCATGTAATATACCTTTTTACTTCATTCTGCATCTGAACACCTCCAATATCACAATAGTACTTAACCAATCACCACGAGCCTTGAAAACACACAAATGGTTAGAATATACAGATTTGAGCCCTTACATTTCACACATTTCTAAATAAACAAACATTAGAAAATAAACATATATCAACATCATTGAATCCAAATGTGAAAAAGGGACATATTCTAGAATATAGATAACTTGATCATTAATGAATAAGAATATATAATCTAGAAAAAAATACACATAAAATGACCTCGCCAAAAAAACCTAGTTTTACCCACTCCCAACCTAACAAATGGGAAGCATCTGATAAGTTTTCATAAGTCCTTCCAAGGTCCACTATCCAAAACATAATTCTAAACTACTGAACATATTTTCCAATACTTCCCACGAATCATCCCAATTATTCCTATGACATTAAAATGTAGGTTATCTTTTCAAATTAGTATCATGTCATAAATTATATGATATCATAATTTTTGTAAAAAAAATAAGTACCTCCCACACCTCTGAATTCCCACATAAGAACATCCCTTATATCCAGAATATCAATTAAATTAATTTTATGCTACCATGAATGGATATATCATTAAAAACATTCAAACATCCATTATTTCCATTACACATAGAGGGGAATGTCTAATGGGTTTTCCATTTTCCATTAAAGTATTTAATGTGTCTATCAGGGTATTCGCAATCCACACAAAATATCGAGCCTTTCAAAGAAATTCAAGTCCATAAAACCATTTAAAAATCATTACACTTCATTAAACAAAATTTTTCAAATAACATAATAAAAATGGTAAAACACTCCAGATCTTAGAGAGAAACACATTTCTAATCATTTTGGAAATCAAAATTAAAAAACATGAAGGGGATTTATCAAGATCCAACCCTCATTTAAATTTCCAAAACAAGGGAATATTCGATTTAAATATATATCATATGAATTCATAAAAATCCAACTTTTCCACATTTATCATATGCTCAATAAAAAACCCATTCTATCATATAGATACTAGATATAAGTGAAATATGTAAGTAGAAATTTAAAACTCATAATGAATGAAAATTAAATCATAGATTCAATTTTAAAGTGATGTGCTTGGGACACCTACCTATACAACATGTTATTTATAACAGTTTAATGTAATATACAAGACATAGAGGGATAAGGCTCCAATGAATCAACAGAGTGAACTCTAGTGTGAATTCACTATTAACTATTGATAATAGAAATACAAAAACAAATGGATATCTTAAGGTTATTAATTGATCAAAGAGGAGGATGCTTATGATTCACCATAGAATAAACTAGATCTAAATGTTTTATTAATGCAGGAAACATGATAGATTTTAAAATTTAAAAATGAGTCAAGGATTCCTTAAAAACACTTTCATAAAGATATCATATACCACATTCAATAGTAATAATCCACATTTAAGATAAAAAATGTTAATATATCCATTTTAATTCCAATTACATATTACACTTCTGTGTGGTGGAGGTTCACCACACTCTTGGTGGTCTTATTCGTACCCCACCAAGAGGACCAAATTTCCAAATACCTTCACCTTGTCCTCAAAACCAATGTTGTTTTAATCTGTAAATAGCCTCTACCAGAACCATTGTGAGGATTTTTTTGGTTTTGTTGCATAAGGAGACAGCCAACAAGCCACACCTAACACCACACCCAGAATTAGGTGTGGTGGCTTAATAAATTTTACAAAGAAGCCTTATGGTCATAAAATGGCCCCCATAAAGGTCATGGTACATCCTATATTGCATGAAACTTTCCCATAACACCATTTAAATCTACCAATCCATTCCCAATGTGTCCTAGACAAAATATAACTAATGAAAAATAAAATTCAAGGTAAGATGTTAAAACTCCCAAAAAAATATAACAATGCCAAAAATCATCGCCAAAGGTGAAAGGAACAAGTTACCCATACGATGTAATCAAGTGACCATCGCCTGAAATAATAACCAATAATGAATAGCACAACAAAAAAATCACACTTATTTTACTTGGAACAATATTCCAATAATATAAAATAAACATAGTCCACCCGAATCATCGTTACCTATCATCAAAGAGTTATAATCATATCCCACCCTGTCACTACCATTGTATTGCATCAACATATTAAAAGTCTTCCACTTTGTTAACAATGATATGCCTCATCTAAGGAAAATACCTTCGATTGACCATATATAAAATAATCCATAAAATCATATCAAAAATCCATAACCAAAGAACTATATAACAAAGACCAGACAACCAAGAGTAATAGTGATCCCCACCATAAGGCACAAAGACCTCCAATGATAAAATGTAACATCTAGAGGAAGTGAAGACAACAAGGGAACCCACTTCCATTGAATATAATATAAATATAGTAAGACTAAAAAAATAAAAGTCAATAGACCATTAAAATTGTCCCAATATTTTTAATCTACCAGAAATTCTTTCCAATACTATATCTAGAACCACATCACCTCAAGGAGTTACTTCTAATAAGGCAAATTCCTCTTGGGAAAAAAGAAGTTTACACAATGTTTCCCATGGATTCAAGACCCAACTATAAAACCAAGAAAAATCACTAGACTAGGGAACCAAAAATAACATGAACTGAAAGTGTCACTATGAGTTTCAATTTAATTAGATTGGTTCCATAGACGAACTGGCATGTGGTTATGAAACTAAAGAGAAAACTCAGGGAACGTCAATCTTAGGGGAATCAAAAGAATTGAAAATTGATGAGTACGTGAGGAAAGGGAAAAAAGAGATTAGAGTAATAAAAATGGGCGAAATGGGTATAAATTCATTGTCTTATCACTTTTTATATCTAAAGGAGACTCATAAAAACCTAGATAAAGACAATAGAAGGGAGACATCCCCTAAGAGAAAATGGTGACATCCACTTATTTTCTCTTTATGTTGAACTTGTTTTAAACATTCTTCTAACCCCAAAGTCTAATTACTATGGAAATGTTGGATATTGACACACTTAAACCTATATTTTTAAAAATTAAAAATCAATATCTCTCTAAGTGGTATGAGTGATAAATAAATAAAAACTTGTAAAGAAAAAAATTACATTAGAGGAGATATAATAATTATAAAAAATATATCATAAAAAACGAAAACTCGTTAAACATTGGTCCATAAAATATGAAATAACATGTTTAAAGACTTGAATAATAATATTAGATTACAAAAATGACCTATAAATATTTACAGTGGATTTAATATCATAAAGTTAAGAATGTGAAATTCTTAACAAAGTTGAAATAATATCCAAAAATTTACTCATAAACATTTGATCTCCCTAAATTAATTAAAATTAAGAGTATTTATTTTATTTATATCATAGTTTTAAAACATAATTGATTGCCTTAAATTTTTGAGTTTATGATTTTATGAAAATCATTTTTCACATTTCTAGATTTATAAATTTTGATTCTTGTGCATATATTCAATCATTTGGTCCTTTGAATTGATATATATATATATAATTTATAGGGAATATGAGATGATTTAGACCAAATACCTCTAAGATCCATAATTTTATCATCATTTGTTGATTTGGGGATGAATAATTTAACTTGATTTCTCTATGAATACTAAATATTTTCCAAAGTGGTGGAAAGGTAAAAGGTGAAATGACTATGAGTTACACACTATATTTTATAAATATTTTCTCTCACATTTTATTATAATTTTTTATTTCATAAGTATGTCTCAAAGATAAAATCATTAGATGAATCCCTCAATTTATGAACAATTATATGATTTGTTTTCGGTTCATTGGTAAATTACTAATTCAAAAATTTTATTTTCCAATTTATTCATAAAATTATAAAATGCCCATAAATTATAACAACGTCAAAATTATGAAATTTGTGGGTCTCCAGGCACACTCACATGCACAGAAAAACACATAGACACACATAATAAACAAAAATACATAAAAACACACACAACACATATTCAGAAATAACACACATGCATATAGAACACACACACAAATTCACATATTCATATAACAAAAAAACTCAATACACACACACATGGATGGAGATAGGAGGGAGGGAGGTAGGGATTAAGAATAAACTCAATACACACAAACACAACTCTATTAAACACATCCATAGACATATAGAACACATAGAACCCCCATAATTCACACAAAAACACACATAGAGAGTGGGGGTCATGGGAAAAAAACACGCACACCGAAACAGAAATCACTCATAGAGATAAGACGCCAAACATAGACAAGCATACAAAAAAATTCAAATGAAAAAACCTAGAAAAAACACACACAACATACACATACATATAATATAAACAAAAGAAGCACACATGAAACACACACAATACACATTGATGCATGATACACAAGCCCACTAACGGAGACATGCAACACATATTCACATAAAAAACACATATACACTCACACATAGCACACATACAACATAGAAAAAAACACACAAAACATGCAAACACAATATACACACACTTCCAAAATAACACGTGCACACTCACACACAACACATGATAAAATACACACACACACACACACATGTACACACACACACACCACCACCACCACCACCAACACACGCTATAGAACACATAAAAGGAAATATACACAACACATATTCGTGAAAACATAAAAACACATAGACAGAGACACACACAATAGATAGACACACATTCATTATAAAAAACACAATCACACTTAAAACATACAAAAAACCCCCAACCCATGAAACACACACACACATCACACACTCACACACTCCATATGAGATACACACATAGCCTACACATGATGTCACACAACACGCTAAAACACATATTTCAGACATAGATATAGGCTTGCACAATACCACACAAATATAAAACAAAAATACATGGATCCAGTTAACACATATAAAAAACACATAATATATAAAAAAAACACATACATTTTGACATGAAACATGCATAAACATTAAAAAAGATAAAACATATGTATAATATGTACACACACTACATACAACACACAACCCATATAGAAATAAACACATAAAAACCACACACATGAAAGCACATGTTAACTAAATACTACTCATAGAAATGACCACCCACCCACATAGACATCAATATAAACCACACACAGAACACAAAACTCACACACATTAATATAAAAATAACATACAAACGTGCAATAAACCCAAACATACAAAAACACACTAAAAACATAAAAGATACTCACAAAACATAGATAAGAACAACACCCAACATAACTAACAAAAAACAGTACAGAAAAATAAAATTATAATTCCAAAAAACATCTCAAAGATATGCACAATATTAATAAAACCCCCATAGATAACACACTCATAATTCATTGATAAAAATACAAAAGAGACACATCTTTCATAAATACACACATAAATACACAACACAACCCACACATGAAAACAAATAAGCATAAACATATATATAAATAGAAATATATATTTATTTATATTTATGTTTATATATATATAATACATTATCACAAATGAAATCCCCCCCAAACACACATAACATGAACTAGACACTCACATTCCCTAAATAAATATTCCATTAAACTACATAGATATCAAAATATAAAATACACACACACACACACATCACAATAGATAAAACCCAAACATATATATACAATAGGTAAACACCATTGACACACAACACTAAAACTAATATACATAACATGCACAATATCTTCACCATGACTCATAAACCACAAATATGTATACAAACCACAAAAACATATAAAATATGTATTGACAAACACACAATGAAAAAATGTAGTCACAAACACACACATGAACAAACACCTACACATACACCCAGAACAATTTATAACACATAACTAAAAATCATTAATATATAAAAACATGAACAAGAAACTCACAAATAATGCACACAACCACAAAAACAGAACATATATAATACAATCACACATGCATACAAAAAAATACACTCTAATAAAAAAACCACCACAATATATTCACATGTCTGAAGAACACGTGTAGAAAACACAAACAAATGTGGTCCACCCACAAATGAAAAACTCTAATCCACCCACCGACACATAACACATACAAAACATACACACACAAAACTTTTTCACACACCCATACATGCACACACACACAACAAAACACACACACACACACACACAGATGCATGCATAATATATACAAAAAAACATATACACGCACATAAGATAATAAAAAACACAAAAAATAACACACATGTACACTAGATATACATACCATTAAACACTGAACAAACAAGAAAACACACAACACAAACAATCAAAACAAACGCATGTTGTAAGACATGAGATATGAGATATGAAATAAATAAATATTACACATCCATAACACTAACTAGAAAAATAAGTTAGCTATTTCTATTTATTCATATTTATAAAATTAAAATTTGAGAGTTATGTTGACTATAATGTCAAAAAAAACTATAATACAAATGAAAACATACAAATACCCTATAATTTAATATTTTTCAGGGTTGTATTCTCCAAAAAAGCATCAAGACTACAAGATATAAAATTATTAGGAAAACTAATTTAAGTTATGTGATCAAAATTTTGTATAAACTCAGCGATTGAGAATTGGAAGCTGATTTTTGCAATCCACACATTTTAATTTTACTATTGCACGAACACTATTTTAAAATTATAAATAACCATTATGAGGCATTGAAAATATGTAAAAAAATTAAAAAAATGATATATAGAAATTAATAAAATATAAATAATATGTAATTAATATCTTTAATCATCGTAAAAATAAATTCCTTATTCATTCAAAACCATGTTTTTTATAACAAGATCGTTCATTAAACCAATGAAGATAGTGGTTCAAGGACAAATCAGTTAAGTCATATAATCAAACTAAGTTAATTATTTATTTAATTTATATTAATAATTTAATTTTTACTATATATAGTATTTAATTATTAATTTTTTAATATTAAATAACAATTTAAATAATATTAAATTAATTATTTTTTATTGTAAATCACATAATTTATTCATATTTCTATATATTCATTTTCTCAAAATAAATTTAATTTTATTAATAATACATATTATGTTTTGTTTATTAATGTAGTGTGTAGTTTAATAATAAAAATTGAACTGTATAAATTTTTGTTAAACTTATAAAATGGGAGTGGTTTGAAATCCCACTTTGAAAAATTATATTAATCTTCAAAACACACTTCCTTATAAAAAGTGGATTCGATAACTGTATTTTTTAATCAAATATGTATTTATAAAATTATTATTTATGGAAATTATAATTAGTAATAGATTTTATATAAATATATATTATACCTAAATACATATATACAAAATATAATGTAAAATATTTTCAAATCTATTCAATATCAGCAAGTATCTAAAATTTTAAATAGATTTTAAAATCAACACCCATATAAAAATATATAATTTTTTTGTATATATATTAATTCATCCAACCAAGTATTTCAATTTTTTTCAAAAACATTGGATTTTCCTAATTGAACTATTTTAATTTAATATGGGGATTCAATTGGTAAGGAACCTTATTCAAATGATTCTAACTCAACAGAACTAGAAAAATTATCTAACCACCTAGAAAAAACCAACATTCCTACTATATAGTTATTCAATTGCAAAGAACATTCCATATATTCTAGGATTCAAAATAGTATTTGGAAAAATAAATTTTACATAGTCATTATTTTTACATGAAAATATATTTTCTCATATGTAGATACGTGTTTTAAAAAAATTGAAATCAATATTTCAGTAAAAGGTTCTAGTAAATATTCACAATTTTATAAAATTATTTAATTAATTAGATGAATAACAAAATATTTCATGCATACATAGAAAGTTTTATAAAATCATTGTTATATAAAAATTCCATAATGGTTTCTATAATAATATTTGCTGAAAAATAATGTATATAATGTGTAAATAATGTTTTTAAAAATAAAAAATTATATTTCTAAACCTATTGTGTAATTTCCAATGTCTAAAAAATATTTTATCTTTTTAAAACACTTTTTATATATAAATATATTATTCATTATCTGTAATAAATATAATTATGGATTTAGACCATTCATGTTTTATAAAACACAAAATGTTGTTTAAATGGGTAATAACATAAAACAAAACCTAATGTAGATAATTTTAAAATAATTTTAGATATACTTGTTTTCTAATAAATATATTTAAAAAATATCAAGTAATTACCAATATTTTACATTAAATACCTACCTCATCCAGAAATAATTATAACATATATTTCATATTTTCACTAGATTTATCTTTGAAATACTCCATCGAAGATCTCCCCCACTAATTTTTTTATATCATTAAAAATTGATTCTAATGATTGGAAAGATATATTAAAGGTAATGGTAATCTCTATTGTTTTCATATATGTAATTATTAAATAACATCCCTTTTATATTCAATTTCCTATTCATGTATTATTATAAAAATATTATTTTGATTTCCATTGGAGTTGTTATATTTCAATGTTACCTATTGAATTCATATATATATATATATATATATATATATATGTATGAAAAACATTTTTTATAGTATTTTTTGTAACTCTCCCTAGAGGTAAGTTATGTAAAAACCCAAACATTATTTTTAGGTAGGTTTTCCTTTTTTGGGGTTTTTGAGAAAAGAGGAGTTTTTAGAAATTTTTTAAAGTACACTTTGTGTAATTTATGAGGACACACCGTGTACTATGTTGTCATGAGAGGTTGTGTGCTGGAATTGTAAGGGCCACACACACGATTGTGTGGGTGACATAGAGGCCACCTAAAGAAGAGTATAGAAATAGTAAGTACACACCGTGTATTTTGTTTTTTTTTTCATTAAATACATTGGGGTCGTGTCTGACAGACAGAACCATATTCTTCTAGGTGTTCTATATCCAAGAGAGTTTATATGGCCATGGATCTTCTCCGAGCCACTGAGCCTCTATCTTTAACTGAATCAATCATCGTTGATTTCATTGGAACCGCAGTGGTAAGCTCTCCCTTCTTTTAGAGCACCGTTTCCCAATTCCTCCTATTTTTCATGTTATCATGGGTTGAACGTTTTGTGCGTTTTCATAGATCTATGATGTTCTAAGGAGATTAAAGCCTCGTGGTTCTAGAAAATTGATCTCCTGGGACCAAGGTAGGTGGTTTGTTCCTGTCTGTTTAATGTCCTTGAATTTTATGTGCAAATTCCACCAATACCCTTGAACGGGGTATTGTGTGTTTACCATTTTACCCCCATTCAATGCCTTCCATGCTTGTATGCCCATGTAGAGTTAAATTGGATATATTTTTGGGTTTATTGTTATAACTTGGTTTATATGCTCATGCTTCGTTCTATTTACAACCGTTTGGCCCTGTTTCACCTATTCGGTCATTTACCTGTTTTCCATAACTTGTGATCGTAAGGTGGAGTGTTGTTTTCTGACATTATTGAGATTATGTAGATTGGTTAATCAAGTAGTTATGCAGGGATACTTTGTCCATATATCATTATTATGCATTGACCTACCCGGGGTTGTGAGAACCTGGTGTTATAGACTAAAATAGGATAGACCGAGTGAGCTTCCTCAGAGAGCCTTTCGATAGTAGTAGACTATAAGAGGACAGAAAGAGTGAGATTCCTCAAAGAGTCTATGAGCTTTAGGATATAAGGATAATGACCAAGTGAGAATCCTCAGAGAGCATAATATTACTTTGGGAAATATGGGTATAGACCATGAGAGCATCCTTAGAGAGTCGTTGACTTTTTTAGACTGTACGGGGATAGATCGTGAGAGCTTCCTCATAGAGTCCTTGACTGTTTTAGACTATACAGGGATAGACCATGGGAGATTCCTCGTAGATTCACTATTTTGTTGGTTGGAATCACCTGATTACCATAGGCTATAGGAGGGATGGACTATGTGAGATTACTCAGAGATTCAATGAACGACGTAGGCTATTAGAGGAATTTGACTGAGTGTTCTTCATTAGAGAGTCCTTGAATTTTAGGCTACAAGGGGAATTGACTGTGTGAGCTTCCTGAGAGAGTTCCAAACTACCCTAGACTATAAGGGGAATTGACTGTTTGTGCTTCTTCAGAGAGTTTTATAATTCTATATGACCAAACCATAGGAGTTAGGCTGAGGGAATTGCCTAGAGGGTTGTTGATTTTTTTCTAAGTAGGACCAGAGGATTACATGTTGTGCTTTACTACTTGTTAGTTGTTTCTTGACTCTGGAACTATGGATTATTTGTTGTTTATCATGTTCCTATTTTTTTGTACTTATACCTACCATATATTCCCTGACTTTTAGGCACAGGTCTTCGGGTGGTTGACTAATGGTATTTAGTCTCACACCCTGTGTGTGTCATGATTTTGGGCCCAAACACACTATATTGTTGCAGGTATAGATAGGGGCAAGAGCCCTTGGACTTCAGGTACATTACTATTGTGGAGCTGGAGTCCATGGGATCAAGCTTAGGACTTCGATGCTGAGGAGGTGATTATTTTTGGTTTTTATATTTTTTAGTATTGTTGTATTTCCATCATTGTGAATTGTTTGGATGTTTTTGTAGACATAAGTATCATGCATCATATATATATGTGCTCTTTCTATTTATCATATTTATTCTTCTGCTGTTCACCTGTGTATGGATTGTTTAATGCTTCTGCTACTATTTTTTTTTCTCTTCCTATGTGTACTCTGCCAATGAGAGCATAGTTTCCCCACTATCACTCCTAAGGCCCTCACTACTATTCGGATACCTCTGGAATTTGGTAGAAATTCACTATAGGCCATGTGAAAAACTGGGTATGGGGCACCTTTGGGTGGCTTCCGGAACAAGGGTACTACAAAGTGGTATCAGAAGAATTATCTTCACTTGAATTACTGTTTGGAGACTATAGTCATGGATAGGATGGAATATGTAATTGGTAATAAGCTATGCCTAGGAGTAGTTAACCTGTGTACAAGGAAAATCCATACTACCTTGTTTATTGAAACTTTATTGGTTTTCAATTTTACAGTTGATTTGATTTCACCATTGGGTCATTCACATGTTTTGGGCTATTACTGTTGTTGTTATTGCGGTTCTATTTCTGTCACAACCCGATGAGATGAGGCTATGCTATCTCATACATCATATAGGCACTTGTTGGAAATCACATACCAAGAATTATTTCCATTCCATCTAGGATGCATTATCAATTTCATGTTGTTGAGATAGATGTTGTGTAGATTATGCATGTTGTTGTGATAGATGCTTTGATAAAATCTCTAATATTTGATAAAGAATTTGTTTGTATAGTAATTTTCGGAGATGGATGCCAAACTTTGGTTCTTAACGTATTATGGGCCCTCATGGACCGGAATTTGGTGGATCATTTCTTGGTTGCCTTGTTATAACTTATATAAGATTCCAAGCATTGATTCGCGGGGAGTATGGGTCCTCACGGATCAGAATTTGGCACCTTAACACTGGTTTTCTGTGTTTTCAGGGCTCTGGAGCAGTTTCTAAGGCTACTATCCGAGAAAACCTAGAATACATGGCGTTCACATTATGAATACACGTCGTGTAATCTATAGTTGTGTCACTGACTGTGCGAGCAGGGACACGAGGTTGTGAAAAATCATGTAGGAACATGCTGTTTACAAGTTTAGCAGGCTGTGTAGTTTAAAATAAGAAAATGGGCCATGTCACGAACAACCCTGGCCGTGTTATCATTTCACATACATGTCGTGTTGGAATTTGACACGTCCTCTAGTATGACCTAGGTACCCGACCGTGTCACTAACAACATGGGTCAGTATTACCTCTTCTCATACACGACGTGTCCTCTTGAAACACATCGTGTAGTGTCAGCCATATAGTCGGCTGTGTAGTTAACAACACATGTTGGATGGGACTTTTTAGTACACATTTTTTCCATCTGGAACACACCGTGTAGTGTAACCTGAGTACTGTGTCACTAACAACATGGGCCAGTGAAGCTTGTCGAAGTACATGTCGTGTCCATCTTGAAGTCACCATGTACGTTTGTCTTAAGAGAGCCGGGTGGCTAGACCGTGTAGAAGGACTCGGTCAGGGATGTGGATTCAAGTACACGCCATGTGTTAGGACAACATGTCATGTATTTGGGGTGTTACATTACTAGTTTAGGCAGAAGTACATTCCCATGTGAATGACTTTAGGGAACACGCCATGTAGGGAAATAACACGCTGTGTTGTTATGTTTACATTAATTGAATGCCCTATTTTCACTGTTTCTTCTTGTGCCTTCATTTTTTGGCCGATGTTAATCTTGAATATAAGTTGTGCATTTAACTTTGTATAATCATGCCCCCTAGATGTCCTCTGGTTGATCTCAAATCGCAGGAGAGTGATTAAACTCCCGATATGGCTGATCCGGGACTTATTATAGATCCTCATGTTGTACTAACCTTGGCACCAGCAGTTAAACCAGTTGCAGGCACCGATACATAGTTTAGGGAGGGTTTTTTGAGGTTGATGCAGACATTCCAGGGAGAACATCCTCTTTCCCCATTGATGGATGATTTGACCCGGGTTTTCCAGTAGCAGCATCCTCTCACATTCTCAGGAGAAGGAGGACCTCGAGCTGCAGAGTCGTGGCTTACAGCCACGCTGACGATCTTCGAGAATCTTGAGATACCATTAGAGAGGAGGGTGAATGTTGAAACCTACATGATCTAATAATCCACCAGGAGGTGGTGGGATGTCATCTCTTAGGTGGGACGCCTCCAGAATATGGCTTGGGAGGAGTTTCATAGTATTGTTTATGATTACTTCTACCCAGAGACCATAAGGGCCGACCGAGCCAAAGAGTTCATGAGCTTAGAGTAGGGTACTCTTTTTGTGATGGAGTATTCCTCTCGTTTCATAAAGCTATTGTGTTTCACACCGATCCCACCAGGTGATGAGTTGTTCCTGGCTAGGAAGTTTGAGGATGGTCTCAGGCAAGAGATTTGTTCCCAGGTGAACATCTTCTGGTTGACTTTGATATCCTCTATTTTCAACTAGGCATTGATCACAAAGTGAAATCATAGGGATTCTAGAGCAGTGAGCTAGGGTGATTCGACCTCCAGAGCTAGTGTTCCTCCTACTGATAGCAAGAAGCACCACATGGATCTTTCTCAAAGTGATCAGAGTAGGAGGTTTGTACCTTCTGATAGCCACATGGTGGGCTACCAGTGTGGGAGGAACAGGAATACGAGGCCAAATTTCCCGAGAGACACGATGGAGTAGGGATCTTGTGGCAGGATGGGCCATCTCCAGCATTTTTGTCATTTTTTCCCTCCAGCGGCTGGAGAAAGGGGTTTTTCGATGACTCCGCATTCAGGAGCATCATCACTAGTTTCTCACCAGTCAGGGAACTGGAGTTCTTTCGGCAATTCAGGCTGAGGTGGTGGTCATGGCCAAGGTGGTCAGTCGTCGGTCTATCAATGAAAACAGGGTAGATCAGCTCAGAGTGGTCATTCAGGGTCACAAGGCTATGGAGGAAGCCATACTTTTGCAATGGAGCAGACCCAGCTAGAGCATGATCTCAGACCTTCCACTGTTCGAGGTACGATCTTAGTAGCTTCAGTTTTATCTTCTGATCTTTTCTAAATAGGGGCCTCCCATAGCTTTATATCTATTGCAGTTGTGGAGAGCCTTGGGCTCTGTATCTTTTATTTTTGCTGACATGTTGACACTAAAAACACTGTTGGTAATGAGGACATCTAGCATACATCATGGGAGAGAGTGCCCTCTTGAGGATGAAGGGTGTGACTTATTATGGGACCTCTATGACCTAGAGATGACGATCTAGGATGTCATTCTATGAATGGACTCGTTAGTACCCTTCCAGGCCTTCGTCGACTACAACCGCCGAAGGGTGAGTTTTATATCACCAGAGGGTGGATATTTTCTTCCTCGAGGTGAGTGGGATGTCCTGGAAAGTTGAACAGGACCCATGCATCATTGTCTAGGAGCAGTTACAGCCCAGATTGATATTCTATATCTGGATAACCAGGGGACTTCACAGTTAAACTTTCCAACAGTGGTGGATCATTTCAAATATGTATTTCCAAAGGAATTTTCAGGTTTTCCTCTAGAGTATGAGGTAGACTTCTTGATTGATCTTGTGCCTGGAGTGGAACTGGTGTCCATTCTTCCTTATAGGATGCTTACACCTGGGTTTCAGAAGCTCAAGAAGTAGTTCGAGGAGTTGTAGTAAAAGGGTTTCATCTGACCAAGTACTTCTCCTTGGGTTCACCTGTCCTGTTTTCGAAGAAGGCAGACGGTAACCTTAGGATTTTTATATATTATCAGAAGCTAAAACCATTGACAGTCAAGAACCGATATCCTTTTCCTTGTATTGACAATCTCTTTGATCAACTTCGAAGAGCCCGAGTGTTCTTGATGATTTACTTGAGGTCCGATTATCATCAGTTGTGCGTTAGACCATATTTTGTACCTCTAACAGCCTTCAAGAGTAGGCATGGTCTATAGGAGTATAGGATTATGTTGTTCGGTCTCACCAATGTGCCAGTATTTTTCATGGCGCTGATGAACCGAGTTTTCCATCCTTACTTAGATTCCTTCGTGGTTGTTTTTGAAGATGATATCTTGGTGTACTCTCTCACTCAACACGACCATGATACCCATCTTGAGATCGTTTTGAGTACACTAAGAGAGCATCATTTATATGATAAGCTCTTGAAATGACACTTTTGGATGGATTAGATTCACTTATTGGGTTTTGTTATCTCAGAGATAGGAGTATCAGTAGACCCCGAGAAAGTGAGAGAAGTAGTTTCCTGGGAGTAGTCGAAGAACATCTTTGAGGTGCGGAGATTTCTGGGGAAGGCCGGATTCAACAGATGCTTCACACTGGACTTTTAACTCTTGGAAGTATCACTGACAAGTCTGACTAAGAAGGGTGCGATGTTTTTATGGTCAAATTCTTGTGAGTAATCAATTCAGGAGTTGAAATGGAGGTTAACATCAGCATTGATACTAGTCTTTCTAGAGCTGGGAAAGAGCTACATTGTTTAGTGTGATGCTTCAGGTATCGGGCTGGGAGCTATGCTTATATAGGGAGATGGAGTCATTGCGTACGAGTCTTAGTAGTTGAGGCCACATGAGAGTAATTACCCAACGCACGATCTAGAGTTGGCATCTATTTTTCATGTCATACACTGTTGGAGACATTAACTTCTTGGAGATCATTTTGTGGTTTTCACTGACCAAAAAAGTCTCAACTACAACTTCTCTCAACGTGATCTGAATCTAAGACAGTGCAGGTGGGTTGAGTATCTTCAATCCTTTGACTTTGAGCCTGCCTATACACCTGGGAAGGGCAACGCAGTGGGTGACAAGATGAGCAGGAGAACTCAGATACAGGTAGTTCAGGAGGCCATTATTGAGTGGAAGCTTATGGCTCTGTTCTCTAAGATGCATTTGGAGGTGCACGACAGACAGGGGAAGACTTTTATGTCATCTGTAGCTCTTAACTCTACTCTTCTTGATTGGGTATGGATGAGGTATCTATTAGACTCAGAAGGCCTAGTCCTGCGAGAAAGCATGTCAGGAGATGACCCTATTCATGGATGGATAGTAGGTGAGGATAAGATCTTGGGTTTCCAAAGATGCCTATGGGTTCCAACAGACATACACAATGAGCTGATGCGGGATTTTCATTCCTCACATTGGGCAGTTTATCCTGGCGTCACAAAGATATATCTTGATCTACACCGCCAGTTTTGGTGGCTAGGTATGAAGAGATATGTTACTAGTTTTCTCATGAGTTGTTCCACTTGTCAGCAGGTGAAAGTAGGGCTTAAGCGACCATCATGTCTTTTATAGCAGTTACCCATTCCGGAGTGGAAGTGGAACAATGTCGCGATGAAATTCATGACCTATTTTCCAAGGTCACCTCAACGGAATAATTATGTTTGGGTTGTCATCAACAGACTTACGAATGTTGATCATTTCTTGCTGATCAATGAGAACATCAGTGTTGATGAGATGGGGTGGTTGTACATCCGAGAGGTTGAATGTCTTCATGGAGTTCTACACTCCATTGTTTTAGATAGGGATGCATATTTTACTTCTCGGGTCTGGAAGGAGCTTTATAAGGCTTTGGGTACACAGGTACTTTTGAGTACAGCTTACAATCCCCAGATAGATGGCTAGTCCGAGCGTATGAATCAAGTGCTTGAGAATATGTTCTGATCTTGCATTCTGGATTTTGGAGGTTCGTGGGATATGTATATACCTCTTATGGAGTTTTCCTACAATAATAGTTTTCAAGAAACTATTCATTTGGCACCTTATGAGTCTTTGTATGGTAGACCTCATGATCACCCTTATATTGGCTAGAGGCAGGAGAGGTAGCTTTGCTGGGACCTCATCTTTTTTAGGAGACCATAGAGCATATAGTGTTGATTCAAAAGAGGATGGATACTACACAGTCTCGACATAAGTCTAATGCTGATCACCGCAGACAACCTCTGGATTTTGAGGTAGGGGATCAGGTTTTCCAGTGTGTCACACCGAGGTTACGACAAAAGAGGATTTAGAGAAAGGGTAACCTTTCATCGAGGTACATCGGGATGTTTGAGGTGTTAGAGAGAGTTGGGTTGGTTGCCTATAGGTTTCAGTTACCTCAAAGGTACTGGGATATGCACGAAGACTTCCATGTTTCTCAGCTCTAACGTTACTTTTCCAACATGTCACATGTCTTTCAACCCGAGGAGGTTGAGCTCAAAGTTGATGCATCATTTGAGGAGCATCATTTTTGGATTTTCGATCATAGTATGAAGGTTCTGTGTGGCTAGTATGTTCCTCTAGTATGGGTGTTATGGAAGCACGGGTAAGTACAGTACGAGACTTGGGGGAGGGAGGCCGATGTATGATCACAGTGGCCAGAGCTATTTAGGGTTTCTTCTTCTATGCATCGAGAGCGAAATTTGGAGATGAATTTCATTAAGGGGGTAAGTTTGTAAGATCCCAAACCTTCTTTTCAGGTATGTTATCCTTCTTCTGGAGTTTTTGAGAAAAGAGGAGTTTCTGTAAATTTTTGAAGTACACACCATGTACATTATGAGTACATGCTATGTACTTAGTTGTCGTGTGAGGCCATGTGCTGGCCATTTTAGGGCCGCATAAACAACCGTGTGAGGCGACGTGGAAGCCGCCTAAAGTAGAGTATGGACACAGTAAGTACACACCATATACTCCAAAATTTAACGCCCTGTATTTTTTTTCATTAAACGCACCGAGGTCGCTTCTGATGGACATAATCTTCTTCTTCTTGGTGTTCTTCATCTGAGAGAGTCTGTACGGCCGCAGATCTTGTTCTATACCCCGAGCCTCCATCTGTTTTCCAAATCGATCACTGTCAATTATGTTGGAACCATAGAAGTAAGCTCTCTATTATACTAGAGAATTATTTTCCAATTCCTCCTATTCTCCATGTTATCATAGGTTTAATTTTTTGTGCATTTCCATAGATCTACGACGTTCTATGTAGATTCAAGCCTCGTGGTTCAAGTATATTGATCTCCTAGCACCATGGTAGGTGGTTTGTGCCTTTCCATTGAAATTCCTTGAATTTTATGTGAGAATTCCACCAATACCATTGAACAGGATATTGTGCGTTTTTCATTTTACCCACATTACATGTCGGTCATGCTTGTATGCTTGTGTTGAGTTAAATTGGACATTTTTTGGGTTGATTTTTATACCTTGGTTGCTCTGTCCATGCTTCATTCTTTTTTTGACCATTTGGTCTAGTTTAGCCTATTTGGTTGTTTATCTATTTTCCATGACTTGGGATCATAGGGTTGAGTGTTGTTTTCTAACATGCTTGAGATGTTGTATATTTGTTAGCCAAGTATTTCTGTAGGGTTACTTTGGCCATATAGAATTATTATACATTGACCTAACCGGGTCCGCGAGAACCTGGTGTTGTAGAATAAAAGAGGATAGACCGAATGAGCTTCCTCAGAGAGCATTTGGACAGTAGTAGACTATAAGGGGACAGGTCGAGTGAGCTTCCTCAGAGATTCTTTGAGCATTAGGCTACAAGGGAACTGACCGAGTGAGCATCCTAAGAGATCCTAGGATTACTTTGGGCTATAAAAATATAGACAATGAGAGCTTCCTTAGAGAGTCCTTGACTATTTTAGACTATATGGGGATAGACTGTGAGAGCTTTCCCAGAGTGTCCTTGACGGTTTAAGACTTTACGGGGATAGACCATGTGAGCTTCCTTAGAGAGTCTCTATTTTGTTTGTTTGAATCGCCTGATTACCATAGGTTATAGGAGGGATTGAATATGTGAGCTTCCTCAGAGATTCTATGAATGGCCTGGACTATAAGGGGAATTTGACTGAGTGGGCTTCCTCAGAGAGTCATTGACTTTGGGGATATAAGGGGAATTGACTGTGGAAGATTCCTTAGAGAGTTCCTGACTACCATGGACTACAAGGGGAATTGATTGTGTGTGCTTCCTCAGAGAGTCTTTATAATTCTGTATGACCTAACCAGAGGGGTTAGGCTAAGTGCACTGCCCAGAGGGTTGTTGATTTTTTTCTAGGTAAGACCAGGGTTTACCTGTTGTGCTTTGCTTCTTGTTAGGTGTTTCCTGACTCTGGAACTGTGGATTATTTATTGTTCATCATGTTCCTATTTACTGTTTTCTGTAATTCTACCTACCATATATTCACTGACTGTTAGGCACAGATCATCGGGTGGTTGGCTTCTGGGAATTAGTCTCACACCCAATTTGGGTCATGCTTTTGGGCCCAAACAGACTATCTTGATGCTGGCATAGACAAGGGAAATCACCCTTTGACTTTAGATACTTGACTGATGTGATGCTGTAGTGCATGGGATGAAGCTCAGGCTTGTGATGCTGAGGATTTGTTTATTTTTCTTTTGTACTTGTTTTTATTACTGTTTTATTTCCAACATTGTGTCTTTTTTGGATGTTTTCCTTGACATATGTATCATAAATCATATATATTTGTGCTCTTGTTGTTTATCATGTTTAGTCTTCCACTACTAACTTTTGTATGGATTGTTTACTACTTCTGCTATTGTTTATTGTTTTTTCTCTTCTACTGTGTACTCTGCCAATGATGGCATAGTTTCTCCACTATCACACCCACGGACCTCACTATTTATCGGCATCCTCTGGCGTTTGGGGAAATGCACATGAGGCCATGTGACAAACGGGTACGGGGCATCTTTGGGCAGCTTCCGAAACCAGGGCGTTACAAGTTAGATCATAGATCCAAAAGTGTACTTTAAAATAAGTGGTAATCAGTAAAACTTTATAATTTTCCCATGAAAAATAAAATTTACAATAAATTATTTAGTGGGGTCTCTTTTGGTTTGAATTATATATAATTATCATCTAAATTGGTATAACTTTTTACTGAAATGATAAATCATCAACACAAAAACATAAAATAATTTTTTACATTTTATTTTAATCATGGACTCTACATTGTAAATTCCCAATACTATTAAATTAATTAAAGGATTCCCCAAAAAACCATACCATTCAACGAACTACAAAACTATTATCATGCCTTTATATTACATGATTTTATATGAGAAATCATTTTAACATAATCATTTTTTAATATTTTTTCATATATTTGTATTCTCTACAACATTAAACAACATACCAATTATTTACTAATCTATCATATCATATGATAGAATGGGGAGCCTAGAATTATATATCCCCTTGATTAACTTGTATACATCATGAGATACCTAGGATATAAAAAAGGGGGCATACATTACATTTATATATGATGTCTTAGGGAAGATCCACATGTTTTATTTAAGATATTTAGCATAATGTATTCCAATGGTTATATTAATCATTCATTATGTCATCAATGATTATGTATTCATTATATTTATTCTTTGTATTCATGATATATCTATTATCATTATTTATTATTATACTTTGTGTGCCCTGATCTTATTGTGTGTAGCTTCATTGATGTGTTAAACTGTTTTGAACCTCTATTCACCCTTCCATATGTTTTGAAATTTACTTATGATGTGAATAAGAATGCTATTTATGATAGAAATAAAGAATTAATAATTATATACTAATTATATTTTCATGCTCCATGTATTATATGCTCTTACAATGTAAAAATTGAACTTATATATGTTTTCTATTCTTGGTGGAAAACTAAACATTAGATCCCTAGTATATAATGTTATTTATTCATATAAATAATATCTATAATCAATAGGTATCTTGAGTTGGGATCATTGAAGTTGGTATAAATAAATTTTTATTAGAAATCTAAGGAACTATATATTAAAAAACAGATGTATAAAAGAAAGTATTTATAATAAACTCCAAATAAATTTTAAAAAACTTTTATAATTTATGGTAAGTATGATATGAACCCATTTTATATGAATTCAATATAATAATATATAAATATTAATATATAACTTATAGTTAATTGTGTTAGTGAAGAAAAAATTAGTATATAAATTTGTTTTCAAAATGGTTTATATTATTAGAAAAAGAATCATTTTCATCAACTGAGCACAACATTGAAATTTTCTAATAGATAAAATTAATAAAGATGACATTAGATCTAATAAAATTATCGTTATACTAAGGAATTTAAATTAGTTTAAAACAATTAACATTATCTATATAGAGTGTCCTCTTACCCCATAATAAGGATTAACTATATTTTATCAATTTATGAGAAAATAAAATTTATCATTTTGAAGAAATCTAATACGTTCATAGTAGAAAATTGGATTGACTCCCTAAAAAAATCTACACTTGAGATTCAATAAAATTGATAAATTTATAATGTACATATATTTACTACGGGGGTATATATATAAATTTTCTATATTAATTCATAATAATAAATAGGGGGATAAATTAGAAATTGTAGAGTGAAATAATTTCATGGAAATACACTTAGAGTATTATTTTATGTAAGATATAATTTATTATAGGGAAATTAAATTATTAAATATAAGATAAATAGAATAATATAATGTTACTGATTATGAGGTTAACATTTAAAGGATTATGAGGAATGTTATAGACAATATACACAACATGAAGAATAAAATTGATCAATTATTTAACGGTCTATATACATGTCTCTAAAATAAATTTCTCTTTCAAAACATTTATATAAATTAAGAAGTTTTGATAGTAGAAATTAAGATAGATATGGAATTATAAAATTTATAAATTACCCAAGGAAAGAAAAATAATAAGATAATGGTGCAGGATTATGAAGAAATACTTGATAAAAGTGGGGATAAATGAGGAATTGAGATTCTCGCATGAAATAAAATATGTGATGAAGTATCTTATATCATATTTAAGTTAATGTTTCACATGATTCATTTTAGGAAAGAATACAAACTAATCAAATAAGTATCAACAAAGTAAAAAATAATAATTCTAATTTTTTTAACTATAAATAGTTAGAACACTATTAAAACAAATTCCATACAAATTATTGTAATCTACACTATAAAATCTTAATGGTTAAATATTGAGATTTTTTATGATAAATTAATAAGTTAAACAACCATATTATGTAATAACATATTCTATATTTATATATTAAATGACATCCAATACGTTATTTGATATTGGTTACACATATTATTTTATCACTTACAATTTTGAAAATAATATTATGGCACCATTATATTGATTAAGAAAACAATTATGAATAAGAATATTGAGTGGAAATTTATTTCCAATGAATATCTATTTAACGACATGATTTAAAATTCATGGTTAGTTATTTTTTACATGGACTCCGATATAATATTGGTTATGGATTGAATGTCTTATTATGTGTAACATCATGTTACTTGATTTTTGTTATTTCATGACCTGTATTTTGATCATCCATTTTTTGGTTTTTTATTAGGGGTTATTAGAGTGAAATTTATATAATTTTGGATGTTTTTTGGGTTGTGCATGGATTGTTAATTGTTTTCAATAACTATGTTCCCTCCCACTACAAATTGGGAAACCTTGGATTGTGAGGGATTTCACGATTTTTACACATATTGATGAACCATGGACACCCCTAGTAGAAATGGTTTTCCATAGTGTGGGGGTTCAAGGTTAGTGCACATAATATATCAAATATTGTTCCCATTCCCATCAAACCATGCACACAAAATTTATTAATTATGAAAACTTATTTTAACATATTATACCCCGAGTTCGCCCCTAGTCAAAACCCACTCAACTGAACACAAATTACATGGATAGTAGGGATCTATATAGGTGATTTTGGCTCCTCCAAATCCCAATATTGGTGAATAAAATTCCCAGTGGAAGAGTTGATCCCTCTCTGATAAGTGGATCACCTCCCATTTAATCTCTCTCAATCTCTCATTACTTCCACCCAATATTTTAATGGTTCATCATATATTAAATGGATATAATCTCTATTTGGTTGGATCCTGATTCTAAGTAGGTTTTTTTACCTCTAACACCTTCATTTATCACTGGAATTCTCCATTTCATGTGTTTTTCATTGTGATTGTTTGATTAAAGGTAGATTGATCTATTTGAGATTTTCCATATAATTAAGACTTAATTTTCTTGGTTGTTTTGAAATAAATATCAATTAATTTATGAAAACCTATTTTGAGATGATTTTGGAATTCGAATTTGAAATGGCATGGATTTTTTGAAAACCACACAATTCCAATGTAATAGGAATACGAGATGTATTTTTGAATTGATAAAGCATTGAGAATTGGTTGGAGAATATGGATTAAATTTAAATGATGAAAATCTATGATTGTTTTTTTATTGGAAAGAAATGAAATTGAGAAAGAACCAATGTTTGGGTTTTTGAAATTAAATTGGAATATTGAAAAGGCCAGTTATGAAATTGAATTGCAAATGATGTTTTTTTGAAATGAGATGATTTTCCTTTTCTCAATTGATTGATTAAGAAGATAAGATCCCTGGTAGTTAGTGGGTTATTTTATATAATAATTCTTGGGTGATGATTACATGGAAATGGATTGTTGATGAAAAATATAAAAATAACTATTTTGCTATATCTTATCCTGAATGGGATTTTGGTGAGTCTTAGTCAACTTGATCCTATAGTACATGTGTAAACATATTAGACATGATCACTAATATGATATGTGTAAGGATCTTATAATTGGAAAATATGTACTGCAGGGTAGATGACCAGGGTGTTTATTTTTATTGTTTAGTTACATATATTCCATTGATTATAGAATTTCTTTTTCTTCATGTTATATTATTTATATAAACTACTTTATATAAATTTTATATTCAATCTGTGTTTGAAATTATTCCCATCCATTGAAAATATTCATGTTTTGTTTTAAATTTTAAAATGTTTTATTACACCATCCAATGTTTTATATAAATTTAAATAATTTTTTTATTCTTACGGAATATATTATAGGAAACATAGTGAGACCCTAATGGTCTTTATAGCTCACACCCTTTTTCTGCCTTTGGGAATTTGTTGATTTTCATATAATAAGTATGAGCAAAGGGAAAGTGCCTCATGAAGATGGTGAATGTTCTCGATCCTTTGGACTTAGAGTAATGTTTCCTTTGGGAAGTTTGAGTTTTATCTTTCTAGTTGATTAGCACTTAGATGACGTACTACATTGGACTTTTTTATACCATTGTGGTTTTTTGTAAAATTTATTCTTTGATATTTGATCATTCTAACTTGTATCTTTTTGCTTCCACAATTTTGTGGAAAATTCATTCCCCCTAATTCTTATATGATACCAGGTCTTGGTTTTCAACTCATAGGGATCAGTAAAAACCTAAAATCCATGTCAGATCTATCATTGGTAGTAGGGTACCAGGGTAACCAAGTTGGTTGATGAAAAATGGTATAATATGTGAGGTTGGACATCTTTTCTTGATGCCATTATTCAGTTTGGCATGTCATTTTTGGACATAAGATGTTGTTTTGAGTGACTTCCAATAAATTTATCATCATATTAATACATAAGACACCATGGATGGTTTGTTTAAGGAATCATGAGAAGAAATTTTATATATTTCTAGTATCTTCCCTAATTTTCATTTGGAAAGGTTGAAATCAAAATCTTGATATCTTATTTGTTGGGATTAATTTTCTTATTGGTATTCTTTGAGTTGTTGATCTAACTAATATTATTATGTATTCAATGTTTTTCTAATGTTTTTTAGAATAATTAATCTTATAATACTTTTTAGTAAGCCCAAGGAGGAATTCTCTAGTGAACCATAGTGAGAAGATCCTCTCATTCACTAGAATTTTATTGAGATTATTGTACATTTTTTCCAAGAATTTGGACATGCACACACACCCATTCCTATTCAGACTTTAGTTATAAAACCTAAAATGTATCAATCACATAATCATGATAAATATCTCCATTTATAGAGGCCACCAATGTTATAAGGGTATAATAATCCAAAATTGGTAGAGGATTGAATGAGGAAGACAGAGATTCTTTTTTATTTTTTTGGAAATTCCTGATTCAATTAAGTGGAAATGTGCCACCATCAAGAAAGAGGGACCTAACATACGGTAGTGGGACTTGATGGTGGTGGATAAGAATCATGAGGGTTTATAGTGTAAGGAACATAGATTTATTTTCACTAAATAGTTTTATCTATAATCTATTGTTATGGCTAAGTCTATGGATTTCATCAAACTCGAATGGGCTAATGGGACTATGAATGGTTTTTTGAATTTGTTTGACATGATTGTTAATTTTTTACATAATATTTTATAAAATTATAACGATATTATTTTTAGGCATGAAATGGGTCATGTACTTGATATTCATTATCACATTTTCTTAATGAAGCTTTATTCTTATTCAGACATGCGGGAAAGAGTGTTGATGGTTGATCTTGACCTGACTGGTATGTTAAGGTTGATGGGAGTTTATTTTTCTCATAGTGGAAATTCTAAGAGTTTATTTATAATAATGAATAATTTTTATGAGTATCATGGTGGATCTCATCGATATAGATATTTAATACCTCCTAAAGTTCATCGAAGAGTATCTTTGACTAGGTCTCAGTGTGGATAGCCTTGGAATTAAAAATGGGTTTCAACGAGGCACCCAATATCCCCTATTCTTATGGATTATCAGGTCACATTAACAAATTCTATAATATATTTTCTACCCAACATAGTGGAATGAGACCATAAGTTACTTAAATTATTGTGGTGTAATCAGATTCTTCATGAACAAACGGGTTCCATCCATAAGAATTTTCAAAGAAGCTTCTTCCGACAGTGGAATAGTCTCTATAAGAAGCAGATATTGGTCCAACGACCATTATAGCCACCATCACTATAGATTAATCAGTAGTAACTACATTATTGGATACTAGTTCATCTCAATCAAATATATTAAATCATATTATAAACCCACTTAATCATCCTATGGAGATTTTTTCATTAGTGGTGGATATTTCTATGCCCCTTAAAATGAAGATAGGGCATGGTCTCTATTTTCCAAGTTGTGATTTCTATTTATCAGATATTTATCATACCTTTAATTTTATGGTTTATGAAATGGAACCACATGATTTCATTCTTGGGATTTATTGGCTCATTTATAATAAGGAATGAATTTACTACTATATTTGATGGGTATCCTTCCTGATGGGGTGTGTCATATCTTTCAAGGATAATGAGTCCCATGGTCGAGTAGAGACATAAATTTTATATGTAGTTTGGAAGGTAATATTAGTGTTTTCATATGATTTGGATATAGAATATTTTAGTGATGACTTTGTAAGATCACAGGTTTTCATTTGAGGTATGAATATTTTTTCCATTTCAATTCTTAATTATGGACTTCTGTGAATACCCTTGGAGTTCATGAGGTATAGAGGGTGTTTGTAGATTTTTGGGACTATGATAGCCTTGTGGGAGTCATTAATTACCACCGGGTTTCCAAATTGAGAAATTTATAAACATGATACAATCAGATCAATAATCTAATAAGTACTATAGGATAAGAAATTCTGAGGTCGAGCCCATAGAGATACGTTTGGTGAAAATATTATTTAAATAACTGATACCTAAACTAATTTCGTATTGATGAAATTAAATCTAAAATATCGAGAATTGGATTTATGGAGAAGGTGGGGGAAGAAAATATTAAATTGGTGTCGGGAAGAAATGATTCTAGGTTCATGATTTGACATGGTTTGATATAATTAACTAGTAATTATGCAGTTATTGGAATAGGGTCATAGGGAATACAATGGTCATGATAAATGCTCTCCATATAAATCTCTCATTTTCTCATGACCAGTTACTTTATATTGAAATAAAAGGGTAACCAAAAACCTTATTTAAACAAATGTAAAATAAAAACCCAAAGGTCATGGTGGATGTATATTCTATAGATCACGCATTAAACAAATTTATTCAATCTGGGAAATGGTCATGTACAAAGAAAGAAATTAAACCCAATCCTGAACCCCCAATAACAATGTTCATAAAAGAAGAATTAGGAAAGTGTATATAATTGAAGAGAAAATATGAATTCCATATATGAATTGCATTAATTATAAAATATATTACATTGAATTTTCCTTCATCATGAACACACATTCCCAAAGAAATAATATTCTCATGCTCACCATGAGAGGCCGTAGAAAAATAATAAAAGGAAACTCTTATTGAAAGTGGCAGAGCCACTAAAACCTCATATGGTAGGTGTCTGGTGGTGGTTCCCCATCTAGAATACAAACAATTGTATGCTGGGGGTGTCCTTTTATAGGAATTTTTTCATCAAAACCTGTGGCCCCACATCTAGGAATTTTCTCTATGGTGATCATGAGAGAAAACTAGTGGTACACGTTTTTTTCCTTAGATCTAGTTTTTCCTCAACCATGTAAAATATTTGAATTATTATTTAACTATTTGACTTTCTTCATGACATGTATAGTGTAAGATCGAAATAACGATGTAGATTCTCAATATACAAGAGGGGTGAATTGTACACTTTAAAAATTTCATTAAACAAGGAAAGATATAAATTTAACAAAGTTAAACTAAAGAAATTCACAAAAACTATAACACAAATTTAAAGATGTGGACAAAGTATGAAATTAAAAACTTCTAGCTCTATACACTTGGTTAAATCTAGAAAGTGATTCAGAAAAACTGGTTTCAGAAATATGGATCCAGAAATTGAAACTTAATCAAAGTTTACAATATGAGATTCTACCTTAAAGCATATAGAATATAAATTAATTATAGTACAAGTGTAAGGAAATATAAGAAGATTATAATTTCCTTTCAATAAAAAAAGCAGAGTAAAAACTTGTAACAAAAAAAAGTAATACGATATAAATCTTTTTACCCAAAGGGAAGGGTATCCAATAACCTTGGATAAAGGTCCCCTGGTTTATAATTTAAAGCAAGTTAGTCTTACCCACACCCAGGTAAGCCCTCGATACAAAGATCAGAGTTTCTTTATTGCTATCCTCGCAAGCCCTCAACTTCAAGGTAGTTGGAACCTCTGTCTTCCTCAGCAAGGAAGCCCTCGAACTTCAAGGTAGTCGGCACCTCTGTCTTCCTATCCCCGGAAGCCCTCAAATGTAATCACCAACATTTGAAGTTCCACAAAGAAATCTAAACGAGAAGTTCAGTATGCACAAGGCATAAAAAGCTTCTCTCTCTAGAAATCACCTTAACAGCGTGTGGTCTCTAGAGTGATCAACTTGTTCAATGTTGTTGACCTCTTTCAAATGAGCTCTTATTTATAGTCTCGGTTGGAACGATCGGCTCCCTCATCCAATGGTCATATTTTCCTTAAATTTAGGTGGGGCATGTACATGTGTCACTCAACCAATGGTTAGTTAGAAACCGAATGGAAGACATCATTTTATAACAAACCATGGGTAACTGAAGGCACAACATCATTTTATAATGAAACGAGTGTAAGCATAAGAAAAACTGAAGTTCGGAATGTACGCAAATAAAAGTTCAGAGTCTAACCAAAATATAATTCGGAGTCTATAATAAAGAGATATTCGGATTCTGTTTTATAGGAATTCAGAACCTGAATTATATAGAAATTCGGAGTCTAAATTTCTAAGGAAATTCGGAGTTTGGTTTCACCAGAGTTCAGAATCTGAACTTACAGTGTTCGGAGCCAAACTTGTGGAAGTTTCGAGTCGAACTAGTAAAAGCTCAAAGTTGAACTCATAAAAGTTCAGAGTCTAACTAGTAAAAGTTCGGAGTCAAGCTCAAATAAGTTCGGAGTCAAACTCATAGAAGTTTGGAGTCGAACTTATATATGTTCGGAGTCGAACTAGTAAAATTTCGGAGTCTAACTCATAGATGTTCGGAGTCCAGAATTCGGATTTAAACTTTGTTAGAGTTCTTATCTAGAATTCCGAATGGAAAATTATTAGAGTTCGTATCCTGAATTCGGAGTGGAACTTTATTAGAGTTCATATCCTGAATTCAGAGTGGAACTTTATTATAGTTCATTTCCATAATTTGGAGTGGAACTTTATAAGAGTTCACATCTCGAATTCGGATCCTAAAACAGAATGATTCACATCATAGAATTATATGATTCTGAGGTTTTGGGTATGAATCCAATTTTTATACTTAAGAAAAATATTGATATATATAAGGAAATATAGGTTAGGGTAAATTTCCTTAAGGAAGGAAATTTTCCTTATAGAAGTAAAATATCGATTTTCTTATGTATATGGTGTTTGTGATTTTCAAAACAAGAAGGAATAGAAAATTCATAAGGAAAACCTTATTAACTTGACAATCTCCCCCTTTTTTGAAATCACAAACAACCTTACGAAAAAGAATATAAAGACTTTGAACATTTTCATTTGACATTGAAATTAAAACTTATCTCCCTTTGTCCATGGATGATGATGAATACAACTAACCCCCCTTAGGCATTGAAACTCTATGGATTGTATTATGGATTTTCGGAATGGGGTTTTTATTATCATGGGAATGAAAAACATCGTAAGGAGAAACTCCCCCTTACTTTAAGAATATCTTCACTTAGAAATTTTTCCTTATCCATTTTAAATTTTTTCTTTATCCCCTTTTGAGTGGTTCTTTTTCCTTCTCCCCCTTTGTGATTTTCAAAAATAATTTAAGGGAATGGAAAAAAATAATGTACCTAAAACGTTATTATATTGTAACACAAGATACAACCAACCAAAAATTTCATTAGAGTTGAAAAAAAAAATTACAAGGAAAGACAAATACAACAAAATATCGGATTGAGTCTATTTGTCTTCCTTTTCCTTGGGGATTAGCTTCTTCAAAAAGGTTTTCAACTTCTTTAAGTATTTTTGATCCTCCTCAGCTTGCCTCTCCAAATCTATTATCCTTTAATCTTGATATTTCAATAATTCTTCATGATCCTTCATGGCATCTTCTTGCATATTCAGTAACTCATCTTTTTTTACAATATTTTCTTCGAGCTAAATCTGGAGATCTCTATCCATTATACAATTTTGAGCAAGAGAGTTAACCTTCCCATTCAAATCCTTCACTTGCTGATTCCTATAACTTTTCTCAATGATCAGCTCATCCTGAGGATTCATAATCATGGCATCCTCGGTTTCAAAGGAATCTTTAACATCATTTTGAAAATGATCAAACTCTGCCATGTATTCTTCAACTTTCTTAGACCGTAATGTGATTTTACTGCATGATTTCCTGTGTACATAATAATTGATAAGGAAATTTCCATGATCGACCTCAATCTTCACACACTTATCCATCACCATAGATAAGGACTCTGACTTCTTATTCAAGCTATATTGCTGCATCTGACATCTGGAGTCTATAGTGGGAAATATCAGAATTATGTCCACCAACTTTTTCAAAGACTCGACAACAAATTCATGACCCTGTGCTGATGATTCCAAATCGGACACTTTTCTTGGGGATTTTCTTCTTCAATGTTCCCCAGCTTTTTTTTAGAAGAACCACCATCTTCTTTCTTCCTGCTGATATCTTTTGTTGGTGTATCCATGAGCACATGCTTACCTTTATCAGTTTTTAGAATGGGTTGATCTTCTGGAGATTCTTCCTTACTCTATGATAGTTGAAAAATCTTGTCTTCATCTATTTTATCTTTTTCTGCAACTTCATCAAGAAAATTCTTCTCATAGGATTCTTCTTCAGGTAAAACATTTTCCTTCTCTTACTCTTCCTTATCATCATCCTTCTTACCTTCTTTCTCAACTCCCCTTCCTGGAGTGAAAAGTTTTGCGGATTCAGTTTTTTCTTGATAATCCTCAAATTGTTTAATTATGTCATCCAGATCATCACTTCCTTCATCAACATCTTATTCTTCTTAAACAAACTCTTTCCCTTTGGACATTTCCGAAGTGAAGTACTTTTTCCCAGGAGTCTCTAGTAATGGTTGAATATCAAAAGTTTCCGGAATGGGGATCTTCTCAGAGGCTACTTTTGTATCTCTCAACAGAGATTGTACAAGATCAGCTTCAGATATCTTTTTCTTCATCTTCTTTTCTTTTTCTTGTATTTCCAACTCATCAGAAGATTTCTCTTTTAAGGCCTTAGCCTCAGTAGGATCTAATCCAAATTGTGGGTCCCCTTCTTTTCACTTCTCTGTGTCTTCCATCCACTTAGTATCCACTTCATCTGGGTAGGATTTTTGTTTCTTCAGCTTGGGTAGTGCAGATTGAGTTTCCTTAGCTTTCTGGGTCTTGTCTTCAAACACCACTTCTTTAAACTTTCTCTTCTTCCTTGCCTTTTTAGATGGTTCCAGAGTTTGTTGATCTTTCTGAGTTGGCTCAGCCTCTTCCTCTGGTAAAGGGTAGAATTCTACGGATTCAACAGAAAAACAAATCTTCATCCTCTTTAATGTATCATCACTAACCAGCATTACCTTTAAATTTCTTTACATGGAAGTGAAAGAAACTTTAAATGAATCAAGACTAGATACATTATGATCTGAGCTTTTAGATTCCCTTCTTTAATATTCTTAACGGTAATCAAAACATGCCACATCAAATTCAACTTCCTTAGATTTACCAAAAAATCTAAGATGTATATATCACTCTTCTTGAGATTATCTTTATCACCCCTTCTCGGTACTAAAAAACCTTGTACCCAATGTTGTAGTATCAGATTATTCAGATAGAGATGAGCAATCTTAGCAGTCTTGGCATCTTTAAGTCCAAGTAATTTCAATGACTTTACTTTGTTGGAACTTCCTTTCTCATCCGAAAGCTTATGTGAACAAAACTCAGCTTCTCCTTCATAAGATAGACCCACCAAGCTTGCAACATTGGTGTAAGAAAGAATATAATTCTTTCCATAAAACTTGAACAAAAACAACTCTCTTATCTTCCTTAAGGAAGGAAATAGACTCGTAATACTCAACAAGTAAATCTATATAAAATGGATCCTGTTTCACTAGGATTGATAAGAAAACATCCTCCCAACCATTCAATCTGATATTCTTAGATATAAGAGAATCATACTTGTAGAAACTCGGATACACTAACCTCTCCCTTTAAAATAACCATTTTGAGATTGGATATGTAGTTGACATATCCTGAGAAGTAGCTTCAGCAGACATTCAGAATGAAGAGCTCTGGATGATTCTGAGTGGGCTTTAAGAAGGGTGGTAGAACATCAACACGTGAGGATTTTACGATCGATGTGGGACAAACATCAGGGGTGCCCTTTATATAGGCGATAGAGATGACCATTCAGCTTCAAAAAACCATCTAATGGTTGAAAAACTCTCTGATATGATCTGACAGTTGAAAACATACCCGCAAGTAAATCTTGAACTTGATCTTTTGAGGTTTTAAAAAAAACAATAGGATTTAAGAAAACTAGATTCCGAGAAATTTTAAAACTCATAGGAAAATACCAGTAAGAAAAATATTACTACAAACACATAAGTAAAGAAATCATAACTTTCAAAGTGGCCAGGAAGTTTATTCATAATATGGGATATTCTTCTTGAATAAAAATTTGAGTACGAAAAACTAACTATGAAAAACAAAATGTTGAATTAACTTTGAGTACCAAAACATTAGTACAAAAATTATGAGTAAGAAAATCCCAGTACGAAAAGTTTGAGTATGAAGAATTTCAATACGAAATGTATGAGTACGAAAAATTCTAGTGCAAGAAGTTTGCATATGAAAAATTTCAGTACGAAAAGTATAAGTACGAAAAATTTTCATTACGCAAATTCCGAGAACGAAAATTCTCATTACGAAAGTTCCTGTTCCAAAAATTTCCATTACGAAAATTTCTGTTCCAAAAACTTCATTATGAAAATTTTAGTTACAAAAGTTTGAAAAGCTGACTATGAAAATTTTGATACAAAAGCCAAAAAAAAACTAACTACAAAAATGTTGATTACAAAAGCCCTAAAAAACTGACTACGAAAATTTTGATTATGCTAAGAAGAAAATGTACTCCTCCTATTAAAAGAAGTTTTTTACTGTAAGTAGAATTTTTCAACAAGAAGTTAATGAAGAAGGATCACCTCACGGTTATCATTCCTAACTTCTGTTTAATGTATTCAAATATATCAGAGGGTAATGATTTTGTGAAAATGTCAGCAAGTTGATCTTGCGTTCCGATAAACTGAAGAATGATATCTACTTTAAGTGTGTGATCCCAAATAAAGTGATGCCTAATATCTATGTGCTTTTCACGAGAGTGATGTGCGGGGTTTTTAATAAGGGAAATGGAACTTGTGTTATCACAAAAAATTTGAGTCTTAGTAAAACTCAAGCCATAATCTGTGAGTGTGTGTTGCATCCACAACACTTTAGCACAACAACATCCAACTGATACATATTCAGCTTCAGCAGTCGAGAGTTCTACTGAGTGTTGCTTCTTTTATGACCAATAAACTAACGAATCTCCTAATAAATGACTAGTTACAGATGTACTTTTTCTATCCATTCTACACCCACATAAGTCAGCATCTGAAAAATTCATTAAATCAAAATAATTTCCACAAGTATAAAATAGTCCTAGATCCATGGTTCCCTTTAAGTAGCGAAAAAATCTTTTCACTGCCTTTAAATGAGATTCCTTAGGATTGTACAGATATCTTGCACGTAAGCATACTGAAAACATCAAGTCTAGTCAATGGGCTATCAAGTAAATTAGACTTCTTATCGTACCTCTAAAAGATGCTTGATCTACTGGTTTCCCAGCTTCATCAAGATGAAGTGTGTTTGAGGTACCAATAGGAGTACTTATACTCTTAGTGTTGTTATAACCATACTTTTTAAGAAGATATTTAATATACTTATGTTGGGATATGTATGTTCCTTCTGGTTTTTGAGAAATTTGAAAACCAAGGAAAAATGTTAACTCTCCCATCATAATCATTTCAAACTCACATTTCAATAGATCTGCAAAAGATTCAGTTAAATATTGCTGAGTTGAACCAAATATAATGTCATCAACATAAATTTGAACAATCAAAAAAAATTCTTATCTTTCATTATAAAAATGGTTGGATCTGCATTTCCCATAACATAGTTATTTTGAAGCAAAAAAAATGTAAGTATATCATACCAATCTTCTGGGGATTGTTTAAGGCCATACAATGCTTTGGTAATTCTAAAAAAAATGATCAAGATTTTTTGTATCTTGAAATCCAGGAGGTTGTTCAACAAAAACAACCTCTTGAACATAACCATTAAGAAAATCACATTTCACATCCATTTGAAAAAGTATAAAATTGAAAAATTCTGCAAAGGAAAGTAAAATACGAATAGATTCATGACTAGCTACTGGAGCATAGGTTTATTCATAGTCTATTACCTCTTGCTAATTATAGCCTTTGGCAACTAGTGTAGATTTACTTCTAACAATGACTCCATTTTAATCACACTTATTTCTGAAGACCCACTTTAGTCCAATAACAGAAATTTCCATAGTTCTTTCAACCATGTTCTAGAATTTATTCCTTTAGAATTCATTTAGCTCATCTTGCATGGCTTTGATCCAATCATCATCACCTAAAGCTTCATCAGTGATTTTTGGTTCCAATTTGGAAAGGAATACTAGATGCTCTACTTCATTTCTTATGGAAATTCTAGTCCTTACAGGTTTATTCACATCACCAATGATACTATCACTGGGATGATTCTTTAGAAACACCTGACTTGGGTTTTGTAAAACGTGTTCATCAACATAGGGTAGAAAGTCTTCTGGGGTAAATGTTTCAGAAATAATTTCTAGAACATTTTCTTTATCGGAAGGATCTTCTAACAACGTTTGATAATCAGTTTTTGAAAAAAAATCCGAGGATGTAGGTTGGGATGGTTTAAAAACAAAAGGATCAGTTTCATCAAATTTTACATGTACTGTTTCCTCAATAGTACAAATGTTATTATTGAAAACTCTATAAGCCTTAGAAGTTGTGGAGTAACCTAAGAAAATTACTTCAGCAGATTTTGGTGCAAATTTATGTAGATTATCTTTCGTATTCAGGATGAATACCTTGAAACCAAAAACTTTGAAGTAGTAAAGTCTTGGTTTTCTACCATTCCATAGCTCATAAGGGGTTTTATTAAGAAAATGTATAATCAAAACTCGATTTATAGTATAAAAATCAGTACATACAGCTTCAGCCCAAAGAATTTTGGTATAGAATATTCACACAACATGGTTCTAGTTATCTCTTGAAGAATTCTATTTCTTCTTTCAACTACACCATTTTGGTGAGGAGTTTTAGGTGCTGAAAAGTTGTGAGTAATACCTTTTCTACTAAAAAAAGTTTCAAAATCAGAATTTTGTAATTCTCCCCTATGATCACTATGAATAGTTTTCAATTGAAGGCTTTTCTCATTTTTAACTTGGGCTCTAAAACTATTGAAATAAGAAAATGCTTCAGACTTTTTTTCTAGAAAATAGACCCAGGTAAATCTAGTGTAATCCTCAACTAGAACAATCACATAGTATTTTCCACCAATGCTTCCAGTTTGTGTTAGACCAAAAAGATCCATGTGCACTAATTGTAATGCATCAGTTGTTGAGACTTCACTGGTTTATTTTAAACTATATTTATTCTTCTTTCCATATTGTCAAGGATAAAAAAACATTAGAAGAATAACATAGAAGCTCTTGTAGATCCTTAACTAGTCTCTTCTTAGAGATTTTACATAAGATCCTAATGTTACAGTGACCTAGTCTTCTATTCCATAAAAAAGAATGATCTTCATTGTACTAAGGCAATGTATGTCTTGGATCCTAAGGACTTCTGTGTTCAAAGTGAAAACATTCTCTTGCCTATGGGAAGAGAGAATAACATCTTCTTTGGAATTGTGTACTAATCACTTATCATTCCTAAAATTTACAAGGTATCCTTCATCACATAATTGACTTATGCTAATGAGGTTTTGGTTAAGGCCCTGAACAAGCAAAACATTTGAAATCAAAGTGTTTTCAAGAAGAACAATGTTACATATACCAACAATTTCTCCCTGAGAATTATCTACGAAAGTTACTTTTCCTCCTTTTTTCTTGATTTTCTTTTCAAAATAGCTTTTATTACCAGTCATATGCCTGGAAATTCCACTATCCATGTACTAAGTATTGTTGTTGGTACTTCCTTTATCTTCCTAAAAATATGAAAAGAATTAGACTTTTGGAATCCAAACTTGTTTGAATCCAATATTTTCAAATAACAAAATTATGGGCATTCACATTTGTTTAGAGAAATATGATTTATGAAACCCAGGAGATTGAACTCTATTCAAAGATTAGTTTTTCTTCCAATGCCCACAACTTTGACACTTAGTGTAGAAAGGGGATTTTGATGGAACAAAATAGTTGTTTTTGAAAATTGGTTTTTGGTGAGTATAACCTACTCTAGTAGTGTTTCAGTGAGGTTTAATTTGAGAATACATCTTGTCAAAATTTTCCTTCCCAAAAGTAAATTTTGCAATAAGCTTCTTAAGAGAAAATATTTCAGATTTTAGTCTAATGACTACATTACTATCCTCAGGAATCATTTTCTTTATAGTTATATTTTTCCTCATAAACATTCATCTTTAAAATAGCATTCTTAAGATCTTTAAAAAGTTCTTCCTTATCAGAATTTTCTTTCTCAAGGTCTTTAGAATGTTTTTCTAAAAGCTGTTCTTTATCATTAAGATCTGAAGAAAGATCTGAAATCTCTTTTGTAATAATTTCTTCCCTAGTATTTTCCTTGTCTAATTTCTTAGAAATTATACCATTTTCTACTTCAAGTAACTTGGAAAATCTAGATACTTATTCATATGAAGGTTCTTCATTTTCTGAGGATGAAGTATCTTCAATAGAAGTACTATTTTTGGAATAGTAATTCTTATCAAGAGATTGATTTATTAAAGCCACGGCAGAGCGTACCTTATCCATAAAACATGTATGCAGAAAAGAATTATTATCAATGAATCCCATATTCTTCAGAGCTGATGAATCATATTCTGAAGATTCACTTTTTGAAGAGTCTCTATACCTAGAACTCCAAGTAGTATTAGCTTTCAGACTTTTCGTAGGTTTATATCTATAAAACTTTTTCATGTTCCTTTCAGAATGCCTCTCTTTTTTTTCTTTCTTTTTAAGAAAGGGACAATCAGGTCGTATGTGTCCACTTCTCTTGCATTAATAACATGTGACCTCTGAATCTTTCTTATCTTTCCATTCTTTATTCTTATACCTCAATTGGAAATTTCTTTGATTGGCTATCATGTTCATTCTTCGAGCAGGATTTTCTAACTCGTTTTCTGAGACATAACTCTCACTAGATTCAGATTGGATAGTAACCTTGTTAGACTTTGATCTAGTTACTCTCTCAGGATTCTTAGCTTTAATGTGATTTTATGTTGTAGTAAAATCAATGGTACCATTCCCATTCTTATTTTTGATGTTGTCAGTATCTCTCTTCATCCTTGTTTCATGTTGGAGAAGAGTTCCAAATAGCTCATCTAAGGAAATTTTAGTAACCTTCCTGTTCTCATCAATAGTTGTTCTCTTTGATTCCCACTCTTTGGGAATAATATTAATAATCATATCCACAATAGATTCATCATCCAAAACTTTCTCTCCCATAGATTGTAATCTATTCACGATAGTCATAAATATTTGTTGCAACTTACAAATAGGTTCTCCGTATGGAAAGTTAAAACCATGATACTCAGCTCTCAACATAGCTCTTCTTGTCACTATGACTTTGGATGTACCAAAATGAGTAAATTCAAGTTTCTTCCATATATAGTTAGCTATTTCACAAGAATAAATTTGGCTATATATGTTCCTAGTCATTGAACATAGTAGAGTATTGCGTACCTTATAGTTTAATTGATAATCATGCTTCTCTTGGTTTGTGAAAGCACTTAATTACTTATCAGAAATTTTATATCCACCAGTAAGAATAACAAAGTTATCTACTCTTGTATTGATAACAAATGTCTTCATTCGATCTCTCCAATACTCATAATCATTGCCATCAAAAATTGGTGGTCTTGTAGTATTTTTTTTATCGACGGAACCAACATTTAAACATGTCATCTTAAAAAATCTTTCTACACAAAAACATGTTAAAAACAAAAGTTAAAATTCAAAGAAATATTCCTAAGCAAGGAAAATATTCCTAAACAAGAACAATATAGAACAATGAATAACTAATAAAGGAAAAACTTATATGTGAGTATAAGTATTTCAGAGACCCCCTTTGATACCAATTTTAGGATCGAAATAATGATGTAGATGCTCAATATACAAGAGGGGGGTGAATTGTACACTTTAAAAATTTCCTTAAACTAGGAATGATATAATTTTTCAGAAGTTAAACAATGAAAATTCACAAAACCTCTAAAACCAATTGAAAGATTGGGACAAAGTATGAAGTTACAAACTTCTAGATCTATACACTTGCTTAAATCTGGACAGTGATTCCAAAAAACTGGTTCCGGAAATATAGATCCAGAAATTGAAACTTAATCAATGTTTATAATATGAGATTCTACCTTAAAGCGTATAGAATCTAAATTAATCCGAGTACAATTGTAAGGAAATATAAGAATATTATACTTTCCTTACAATACAAAAAGCAGTTGAAAAACATGTAACAAAAACAAGTAAAATGATATAAATCTTTTAACCCAAAGAGATGGGTTTCCAACAATCTTGGATAAAGGTCCCTTGATTTATACTTTCAAGAAAATCTATCTTAACCACACCTGGGTAAGCCCTCGATACGAAGATCAGAGTCTCTGTTTTTCTTTCCCCGCAAGCCATCAACTTCAAGGTAGTTGGAACCTTTGTCTTCCTCAGCAAGGAAGCCCTCGAACATCAAGGTAGTCGGCACCTCTGTCTTCCTATCCCCGGAACCCCTCAAATGCAATCACCAACATTCAGAGTCGCATGAAGCAATCTGAACGAGTAGTTCAGTACGCACAAGGCATGAAGATATTCTCTCTCTAGAAATCACCTTAACAGCATTTGGTCTCTAGAGTGATCAACTTGTTCAATTTTGTTGAGATATTTCAAATTAGCTCTTATTTATAGGCTCGGTTGGAACGGTCGGCTCCCTCCTCCAACGGTCAAATTTTCCATAAATTTTTGTGGGACCTGTACACGTGTCACTCAACCAACTGTTAGTTAGAAACAGAATGCACGACATTGTTTTTTAACAAAAAATTGTAACTTAAGGAATGACATTGTTTTATAATGAAACGAGTGTAAGAACAAGAAAAACTGATGTACAAAATGTAAGAAAATAAAAGTGCGGAGTCTAACCAAAATGGAATTCAGAGTCTATAATAAAGAGATATTCGAATTCTGTGTTATAGGAATTCGGAACCTGAATTATGTAGAAATCCAGAGTCTAAATTTCTTAGTAAATTCGGAGTCTGGTTTCACCAGAGTTCAGAATCTGAACTTACAGAGTTCGGAGTCGAACTCATAGAAGTTCGGAGTCGAACTAGTAGAAGTTTAGAGTCAAACTCATAAAATTTTGGAGTCAAACTAGTAAAAGTTCAGAGTCGAACTCGTAGATGTTTGGAGTCGAACTAATGGATGTTCGGAGTCGAACTTATAGAAGTCCGGAGTAGAAATAGTAAAAGTTCAGAGTCGAACTCATTGATGTTCAGAGTCTAGAATTGTGATTTGAACTTTGTTAGAGTTCGTATCCAAAATTCAGAATGGAACATTATTAGAGTTCGTATCCTGAATTCAGAGTGGAACTTTATTAGAGTTCGTATCCTGAATTCAGAGCGGATCTTTATTAGAGTTCGTATCCACAATTTGGAGTGGAACTTTATAACAGTTCGTATCCAGAATTCGGATCCTAAAACAGAATTCTTCACATCATAGCATTATATGATTCCGAGGTTTTGGGTATGAATCTGATTTTTATACTTAAGAAAAATATTGATATGTATAAGGAAATCTAGGTTAGGGTAAATTTCCTTAAGGAAGGAAATTTTCCTTATAGAAGTAAAATATCGATTTGCTTAAGTATAAGGTGTTTTTGATTTTCAAAACAATAAAAAATGAAAAAGTCATAAGGAAAACCTTATTGACTCAACATATAGAGGGTACATGTCATGTAATCATTGTTATCATTCTCCTCCATTTCTGTATGACTCTTTCACACATCTCATTCATTAATTTGGATGTTTGAATTCGGTCATGTTGTTTATTAAATGTATATGACATGTATTAGCCTTTCACTACATTTATTCTCATCATGAATTGTTTTTCATAGTCTACAATTTTTCAGGATCTAAAACTACATATTATTTATTGAATGTAAACGTCGTGTTGGTTCTCTTCATCAGAATTTCTTGCTTTGGTTCAACTTCACAATTTTAGTGTCACATCGTGAGTGAAAAAAAATGGCACGAAGTGTCTTTAAGATCATTTCCAGCTGATTTTAATTCATTTTTCACATAGTTGATGATTCCTTCCATAAAATATAAATCAAGTCAATACAATCATAAATTTATAATATTAATTACATACCTAAATCAGTACATTAAAACACTATAAAGGGTATGCATAAAATACACTTATCAGACCCAATATCCCATCATTTTAGAAAATTAGATTGGCCACATAGTTGGTCAAAACATTGTGGGGTAGGTCGCATGGGCTAACTAATTATGTGATCCCTAGACAGAGGGAAAAGAGAGCCCATAAAAATTTTTAAACTATGAAAATAGCGGTGGAAGCTTGTGTGAAGAAACCAATACTTTTTGGAATACATACATTGGATTTTGTGAACAAGGTTAGTCAAACTATGTGTAGTGACTATGTGGGTGCCCCCTTGGCCCCATAGATGGAGAACAGTTGGTGCAGGGTATGGTTAACCATGCAACCAAACCAAGTACCCCATATTTTTTAAGGAAAATTAAAAAATGTCCCTAAAATGTTTTAGAAACTTAAAAATATATTCTTCTTCCTATGTTGTAAAGTAGTGGTCATGGGATATTTGCTTTGAAGGAAAATTGTAGTTGTTGATCTTATTATTCGGCCTGAGTTCGGGATCAAGATTCATTCACCTCGTTGGATCCATGCTGGTGGGTACTCATTTCCTTATTCCTCATTATTCCTGGTATCAGATGTGCTATTTTGGTTCAAGACAATATACCTTATTTCATGTTTATCTTTCCATTCTAAGAAACAATATTATATATTTGATGTTCACTCTAATATAGACCTACGAAAAGTGTTTTATACATTTCCTGAGTGGTTTGGTGGTATGTAGAGATAGTTGATGTTGTGTCACCAACCAAAATTTCTAGAACGCCCTTGGAAACTAATTTAATAATTTATTAAAACAAAATGAAGAATTTTAGGGATTCCCTTTAATTTATTATGACTTTTTGGAGGTTGTTTCCCCCATCCAAGGCCATCCATAGGGTGTGCCTTTGAGTTTTCCTTTTTATCCCACACATGGGGTCTATGATTGTGCTGTTCTAGTTAGATAAATCCTATTAATTAATGTCTAGATTAAATAGGTTAAATAGAAGACGAGTTTCCTACATTTCAGGTTGTTTATTTTTATTGAATGGTTTATGTGGAACATAAATTTCATGAATGGTTTATTTATTAATTGTGGAAATGAGTGGGTAAAATCATGGTATGAAATTGTTATTGAATTGAATGGTATATAAATCCAAATGACACTAAGAGTGTGCTACAACATATGTCATGATAGTGGTAGAGAATTATTTAGTCCTATATGCTCCACATATTCTAACTCTATGGGATTCCTAGGGACTTTATACCCATTGGATCTGGTTTTTCTGTCCCCACAGTAGAGATAGTCTGATGACATGTTCCATGGACCCCAATTTAAGCCTAACTGATTTTCCCCCATGATGCTCCTAGGATCCAATAAAGATTTATTGGTTCACTACATGAAGGATCTGGAAAGATGGAGTCTAACATTTTTATGTATATATCACATCCATGGTATTTTTGAAACATATGGTTATATGTCATGGTCATGGTTGATTTGGTTTACAAATTAGATGTACTGGTTGTGGGTGTTAGGGAATTTCTATGTATACTATGAGGATGTGTTGTTTACTTATTCTTAATGTTTTCTTATTACAAAATCATGAACCAAGTTTTGTAGGGAGCCATGTTGGGATATTCATTATCACTTGTTTTTTAGTATATATTCCATGGAAACATTGCATTTATTTACTACATAACTATGATATTTATATTGTAAGAATTTAGCATATATTTCACAACCAGGACTTGTTATACACACTTTGGGTGGTGGCCTACTAGGATTGTATATCACACCTAGTTCAAGAAGTTGTGGGGTACCCGAATAGACTATTTGGCTATATTTAGGGATGGGGGAAAGCATCCACACGTTGATGCTTGACATTGTTCCATGAATAGGATCAGGGGAGCACAAGACTTAGATGAGGCTCGTGATGCAATTGATCGATAGCTCTTTTTAGTCTTCTTGGTATTTTGATAAATTTATTGTACTATTTCCATATATACCTTTTTTTATTATTTTTATACACATGACATGATCATACTTTTTTATGGGGATAGTTTTGAATTTTTTATATATATATTCTCGATGTTTATGTATTGTCTGATTGATTTACGACTTCCATTATTGACTATTATTATTATTCCACTATGTTTTGCAGTGTCATGAAGTAATTTTCTCCACATGGACACACCTCAATCCCTCTCTACTATTTTTTATCATCTGGGGCTCTGGGAGATGTTCTTGAGGTAGTGTGACGAACCGAGCTCAGGGAACTATTCAGTGACATCTTGGTTTGTAACAAAACAAAGTGGTTTCATAGGGGTTATTTTTCAGATTTTCTATAGTATTTTGAGAAAATAGAAAAGGATAGAAATGAATAGGAATTTGGAAATTACCTATGCATGGGCATAGCTAACCCACATATATTAAAATATAAATTTCCTTGATTAAAAATTGATTCTTTCCAGATTTTTCCTATTATCATTGATTTGATTCCACCATTGGGTGATGAACCTGAATTTTGATGTTATCTTTTATATGATTAATGGTTTTATTTTGTTGAAATCTAATGAGATGTGTGTATTCCACCTCATACATCATTTTTTGAACCTAATAGTGATTACATGCCATAAATTATTCCATTCCATACAGGATTCATTACCTGTTTCATGAAGTTGTGATAGGTGTTGTGATAGTTATACATTCTGTTCTGATAGAAATTCTGCGTATGTAATTGATAGAAATGGTTGGTAATTATTGTTCTTATTATAAACTATGTAAAATTTTCCTTATTGGGCTAAAAATTACATCCTAAGAATCTAATTGTGTCTCGTTGAGTCATGAACCATGAGTTGTATGGACTGGAACGTGTTATTGTGTGGATTTTGTGGGTACCATATTTCAATTCATAAGAAATTATTCACATCATGGATCAGAATTGGTGAACCATTTGGTTCATCCATTTAATATAAAATGTAAAATAAACTTTGAAATGAAAGGAAAGATTATTTTGGTAAATAGAGTAATTGACCATGATCTAACATTTCAGTGGGTAGTGGCCAGTGTCACTAGTGATTTTTCAGACTATTTCTTTTTACCGGTCTTGTATTTTGGGGATGATTGTGTGTTATGACCTGGTTATAGGAATGGTTTAACCTATCCTAATGTTTTGAGATATAAACTTTAATATAATTATTTTTTGGGGAATGTGTTGGCCTAATAGAGGCATGCCACCATGACCACCTCTGTTTTTATGCCAAGAGGGTGGTGAGTACCACACTCTGGAGGTAATGAGACATGGGATACTAGTGGATCCTCTTATAATTCTAGTTGAGGCACCAACTGTTGTTCTTGGAATTGGTTTTGAGGTATAGTTTTTTGCGATATCTTTACACACTTTATGAACACTTTACAAGGTGCACTGCATACCACCTTGATTATGGGTGAGTTGATTTGAGTGTTCTAGTAGTAGCAGCATCCCACATTTTTAGAGGATGGCGATACACATGCTACTAAGTTGTGGTAGAGACTATGCTATCAATTTTCTTGAATCTAGAGACACCTCCTAATAGGTTAGAGAATATCACGACATATATTATTTGAGGAGTAGAAAAGTGTTGGTGGGATTTAATTAAATTTTTTAATATGCATCAATATATGGTCTGGGAGGATTTTGAAACTATGTTCTATAACTTATTATACCATGAGACTATGAGGGGAAAGTGTGATAGTGATTTCATTCACCTAGAGTAGGGTACTATGATTTTTATGGAGTACTCTTCACCCTTTACAGATATTTAGTGTTTTGTGATGACATACATTGGAGATGAGTTATTAAATAAGAAAAAAATTTGGAAGGGTCTCTGAAATGTAGTTAGATCTAAGGAAAATGTGATCAGGTTGATGAATATTATGAATAGTATAAATTAGGAACTAATTACTGAGTGTGACATGAGGGATGATGGGTCATAGAGCAATGTTTTGTAGTCTCTAGACCCATTATTTCTACTTCATATATAAGGAATAAAAAATTTCAGGTTTCCTATTAGATGATTACCAGTTAGGAAGTGAGTATAAATTGCTTTGTTTCCTTTCATCAAGGTTGAAGATGGGGCCCTTTGTGGAATCAATGTGATTCGGACCTAGTCTTGTGCCGAATTTGGGGTGGGATGGGCCCCCTTAAATGACTCGTTAGGACTATTCCTCCAATATTGAGTGGTATGGGGTTAGCTGAAACACCATTTTTAGTAGCTAGTTTAATACCTCTACATCATGCAGGAAGATCAAGCAGTACTGGAAGATTTGACTGATGTACTTGTGGTCATGGGTGAGGCATCCAAGAACAAGTTGTACTGGGAGAGTAGAGAGGTTCTTCCCTAAGTAGTGAGGTTTTTTCATTTTTCCCCAATTGAGGATAAATATATTATGTACATCCTACACTTTAGGAGTGGGGTTTCAAACCATCTAAAGTGAGAGGTTAGATCATATTAGTCTTGACTTTTGTATCTTCTCTTTTTGACATAGGTTAATCACATAGTTTTATAAATGTACCATAGTTTGAAATATTGGGATAATTATATTGTATATTGAGGGGTTTATGATGCTATAAAATTTATTGGGGATTAGAAAAGAGGATATTAGTCAGTATAGAGAGTGCCCCCATGAGGTTGGCAGTTGACACTTCATTTGGAACATGTTTATTCTCGAGGTGACTTGGTTTGACGTTGTACTCGGAATGGACTACCTATAAATTTATCAAGACTACATTGATTCCAATATCTGGAGGGTGAATTTCACATCAGATGTGGGGATATTTTATACTCACAATGGTGAAAGGGAAGTCTAGGAAATCTGATATTGACCATAGCATCATGGGTTTGGTGGGATGACAACCCAAATTACTAATTCGTTTTTGGATGATCAGGGAGAACGTTAAGTGACCTTTAATAAAGTGGTTTATCATTTCATGGGTGCTCTCCTAGAATATTTTTCTAGATAAAATTATATGGGATATGTTGATTTATCTATTGATCTAGTGTGAGAAGCTACGATGGTATTCATTCCTACAAACATGATGGCTACAACGAAGTTGTAGGAGCTTAAGAGGAAACTAGAGGATTTGGTGTTAAAGGGGTTTATATGACCCAATACTTCTCTATGAGTTTTTTAAGTACATTTTGTGAAAAATAATATGATAACCTTGATCTATGTGTGGATTAATAGAAATTGGAATAGAATATGGTTTAAACTGGTAACACTTGCCACAAATAGTTGAACGTTTTGATCTGCTTTGAGGAGCATAGTTATTCTCAAAAACTTATTTGAGATTGGGATGTAACTTGGTACATGATTGAATATTTGAAATTTCTTATAAAACCATTCATATTAGGTATTATCTATATTAGTATCTGGTTATTTCATTCATTCTCATGAATGTTCTAGTGGTTTTCATGGTGTGGATGAATCATGTCTGTTACGCTTATGTGGATTCTTTTGTGACATTTTTCAATGATGATATCTTGGTGTATTCTCACAATCAGTGGTAACATTCCAAACATCTTGATAACATTTTGGATACACAATGAGAGAATCTATTATATGCTAAACTCACAAAGTAAAACTTTTTTATGGATAAGATTCCCTTCATGGGTCATATTTTCAAAAAGACAGGAGTATTAGCAGACCCATTGAATGTTAGAGCTATAGTTTCTAAGGAGAATCCCCAGAATTTATTTGATATTTGGTGTTTATTGGGTATAGATGGATATTATAGGCATTTCATACTATATTTTTCATGCTTAATATCACCATTGATGAGATTGACTAAGAAGCATGTAAAATTTGTTTGGTCAAATATCAGTGAGAAAACTTTTTAGTATCTGAAAGGGATATTGACTTTAGCATCAATCCGAATTTTTCCAGACCAGGTTCAGAGCTATAATGTGTATTCTGACACATCAAGTATCAATATAGGAAAAATTATAATATTGGGGGATAGATTCATGGAGTATGGGTCTGAACAACTGAGGCAACATGATTGAAATTATTCGACATGTGATCTTGAGTTAGTTTCATTTCTTTATGGTTTTCACTATTTGATACATTTATTATTGGGAGAGAATTTATTAGTGTATATAAACTACAAAATAAACAATTATATATTAACACAACATGATCAGAATCTGAGGCATCATAGGTGGGTTGGGTACCTAAATTATTCCAAATCCAAGCTTGCCTATATGCCTGGTAAATGCAATATAGTGGATAATGATCTGAGTAGGGGGTCTAAAATACCTGAAGTTAAAGATTATAGTAGTGAGTGTAATATTATGTATTTAATTTCTAATATGAACTTGGAGGTGTAGGACAGATAGAGGTAGACTTATCTTTCATCCTTTTGTCTGACCTCTACTATGTTGGATATAGTAAGAATGAAGAAACTATTAGATTTAGAGGGCCTATTCCTATAGGAGAGTGTGGAAGGTGAGGACCCACCTCTGGGTTAGACTATACATAAGGATGAGATCCTAAATTTTCATAGTTTTGTATGGGTTATAATTGAAATACGCGATGAGATGATGTGGTAGTTTCATGCCTTAGTTTGGGCAGCGCATCACGATGTCACCAAGATGTACCATAACTTGTGACATATGTAAAGGTGGTTGGGTATGAAACATGAGGTAGTTTGTTTTTTATATGATATCCCACAAGTCAGAAGATAAATGTATAACATCAATGACCGGATGGACTTTTATAGTAGTAACATATTATCGAGAGAAAATTGGAAGATGTCTCGATGGATTTCATGACTGGTGTGCCGAGGTCACCTCGATTTAGTGGTTTTGTTTGGATTTTTGTTGATTGGAACATGATGGTTGATATTTTCTTACTAATTAGATAGAACTTTAGTGTTGATGAGATTGGGAGGTTTAGTATTTGTTTGATATTACCACTTCTTGGGGTCTCCGTCACTATCATTTCAGATTGTGATTCTTGGTTTACATCGTGTTCTTGGCAGAGTTAGCCAAGGGCACTAGGTAAAGAAGTGCTTTTGAGTATAGCATATAACCCTCAGATTGATTTCCAATTAGATTGTATGATATATGTTCTTTGTGAGATATTTCGATCATGTGGCCATGATTTTGGGGTCTTTTTAGAGAGGCATATACCCCTTGTTGAGTTCACCTATAATAATAGATGTCAGGTGACTATAAATATGGACCCTTGCAAGTATTTGTATAGTAGTCCATGTTGATGATCCAAATAATGGATAAAGATAGACTTACTTGGACAGTGTCTCATTTAGGATCTCTCTATGTGGGTCCAATTTATCTAGAATAGGATGGAAACCATACGCTCTCGAAATAATTATTATACGGATCTCTATTGATGAACTCTATAGTTTGAGGTTGGGGATCATGTCTTTTTACATATCTCACTTTGGATGGGACACAAATGGATCGAGAGATAGGTTGAGATTTCACCATGATATGTCGGGTTGTTTGACATTCTGGAGAGATTCAGGCCAGTGGCCTATCAATTTCATTTACCTTAGGGGTACATGGACATCAATTACATATTCCATGTATCTCTGTTGTTCCTCTATCACTCAGCCCCATCTCATGATTTGTAGCCTAAGGTGCTGGATTATAGGTTGATATATCCTTTGACGATCATCCAATTTGTATCATTGATATGATCACAATGGTTGTGTGAGTCTGGACAATTCTTTTTGTATGGGTGCTATGGAATTATTGAATTAACATGAAGTGACTTTGGAGTAGGAGGTCGATGTATGTGCTTAGTGGTTGGAGTTATTCTCTAATGAAACTTGACCACCCTTGAGAGGAAAATTTAGGGATGAATTTTTTTAAGGTGGGATATTTTAGGATACAAGGTTTTCATGTGAGGTTTGAGTTATTTTTAGATTAAATTCTTAATTATGGCTTAATGTGAATACCATTTGAGATAAAGGGGTATCATGGGATTTACGGGGCTTGTTCAGAGGTCAGAGCCCATGTTATTTGAAAATTAAGAAGGCCTCATACTTAGTAGAACCCATTTGGGGTAAGTTTCATGGTCTGACATACCAAGTGAGGCTTAGACAGAGGGAAAGAGGAACCTCAAATGGTTTTCCAACCATGCTGATAGAGGCACATTCCCATGAAAATGAATCTATAATTTTCAATAGTTTTGTTTTGAAAAATTTTACATGGTTATTCAAACTATGTTTAGTGACTAAGAAGGTTCCCACTTAGCATATTAGAGGAAGCATGGTTGGCACACAGTTTGGTTAACGGTGTGACCAAACTGTGTGACCCAAATTTTTTATGAAAAATGAATAAATTTCCCTTAAAATGTTCAAAAACATAAAAATGTATTCTATTTTTTTGTATGATAGGGGTGTGGGAGCTCTCTATTGAAGTAAAATTGTAATCATTGATCTCGTTCTTCCATCCAATCACAAAATCAAGAGTTATTTATCTAGTTGGACCCACACCAATGAGTCCTCAATTCTATTTTAGTCCTTCTTAGTTATTCTTAGAATTAGCTAAACTATTTATGTAGAAGATAATATGCCCAATTTATTTGTTCTTTATCCTTTCTTCATTGACCTCCCTATTTGAGTCAAATCAATAAATGATATTGGACGAGAACTCTACCAAAGACCTATGGTGTGTTGTCTATACTTTTTTCAAGTTGTACGGTGCTTTATAGTGGTATATTTCATTATGTTGACCACTAATCATTATAGAGAGGCCTCAAAAATTAATTGAATAATTGAATCAAATGAAATGGAACATGTTAAGGATCCCCCCTGGTTCCTTGAGACTTGTTAGATACTTTTCCCCAAACCATGGCCACCCTTGGGGTGTTATTTTGAGTATTACGTTTTTATTCCACCCTTGGGGTGTGTTATTGAGCTTTCCTTGTAAGAGGAAGCCTGTTAATGAATTTTTTGATTAAATTGGTTAATTTGGATATGGTTTTTCTCCTTCTCATGTTAATGATTTTGATGGAATGGTGTATATATAAATTGAATTTTATGAATGGTTTATTTAAAAATTGATGAAATAAGGTAGTAAACTCATGGTATGAAATGATAATTAAATTTAACGATGAATGATTCCAAAGTAAACCTTGGGTGAAATACACCATGGGTTATAATAGAATTAGATAAATATTTATACATATATGTTCCTTGGATTCTGAATTTGGGGGATGCCATCGGTCGTTCTACCCCATGGATCTGATTTTTTTGGATCATAGTGGAAATATTATTTTTTCATTCCCCTAGGAACCAAATCCAAGAATTAACATGTTCCCACTAAGATGATCCTTGGAACCTATTAGGATTACTTGGTTCTCTAAACCATTGATTCGTATCTGAGGGGTCAAACATTTCTGTGTATACAGAATGGTCATGGTTTATGTGACACTTCTGGTTATACACTGTGGTTGTGATTGATCTGGTTTATAGATTATAAAACAAGTCTATTGGTGCTATGAAATTTCTTTATATATGGAGAGGTCGGGATGTTTACTTAGGATTACTATATCCTTGTTATTGGTGAATGAACCACATTGTTCAGGGATCCTTGTTAGGATATATAATATCACTTTTTTTATAGTATATATTCCATGAGACCATTATATTTATTAACTACATAATTATGATATATTTATTTCACTACTGTTTATTATATTGTGTGTCCATGGCTTGTTATAAACACTTTGGATGGTGACCTACTGGGATTGTATCTCACACCCTGCGGAAGGATTTGTTGGATACCTGGACAACCTATTTAGATATAGGTAGTGACTGAGGTAAGGGCCCCAGTTCGATTCATGATTTTGTCTCATGCTTAAGAGTAGGGGGAATAAGACCAAGATGAGGTTAATGATAATATCAATAGATAGTGATTTTTGTTCCTTTTAGTAATTTAATACATGTATTATACTGATTCCATGTATACCTATGTGTCTTATTTTGTAGAAACATCACATGATCATCATTATATATTGGATTAAATTTGTAATTTTATGTTTATATCATTAACCTAAAATTTTATCTTCTGTCTAATTGATTTACTAATTATGATATTGAATTTTATTACTATTCTACAATGATAAACACTGAAATGTTGTCATACTCTCCACATGGAAACACCTCAGGTATTCGAAAATATTTGGTATCCTCTAACATTCCAGGAGATTTGAAAGAGGAAATTTCACAAACCAAGATTAGGGAAGCATTCACAGGTATCCAAGTTTGGGATGTTATATTCTCCCCCAATTATTCATTGAGTTTTCCAATGTTTTTCATTTTGATTTCTCTGGTTTCCACGAGTAATATATTTAAATATTTCTATAGATTTAGTTTCCGGTACTCAACCATTTTCAAAAACATATTAGCATATGGTACCAGCTAAAATTAAATAGTTTAATACTCAGTTGGATGATTTGTTGATGAAAGGTTTTATAAACCTGAGTGTGTCACATTGGGTAGTTCTGCTTCTTTTTACTAGAAAGTATGATGGAACACTTCAACTTCTTTTGATTACTAGATACTCAACCGAGTTACAATAAAGAAAAATTATCTATTTCTATGGATTGAGGATGTGTTTGACCAGTTAAAAGGAGATAAGTGGTTCTCAAAGATTGATCTTTGATCTGGTTATCACCAGTTGAGAATAACATAACATGACATTATGAATACCACCTTTCTGAGTAGGTATATCCATTATATGTGTCTTGTCATGGATTTTGGTCAAACCAAATATTATATATTCTTTATAGATTTTATGAGTAAGATCTTCCATTATTATCTTGATACATTCATGGTGGTCTTCTTAGATGACATCCTGGTTTACTCAAATTTTGAGGAGGATCATATGTGTCATCTAAGATTAGTTCTATAATTTTTTAGAAAATTCCCAATTTATGACAATATATCAAAATGTTGTGTTCTTATTTGAGAAGTGAATTTCTTTGGAAATTTGTTCATTGAACACATTATTTTAGTTTATCATAATAAGGAGAATGTTTTTATGACATGGGAGTAACTGTGTAACATTTTCATGATTCTGAGTGTCCTGGGTTAGTGGGGTATTATCAATGGTTTTAAAGGATTTATCAAAGATATGTTATGTGATTCCCACTATCACATTGGAGGGAGTGAAGATTCCATGGGGTGAAAAATGGTAGAGTTAATTTTTTTAGCCGAATCATATTTTGAATTTTTCACCGGTGTTGAATCTCCTAGAGGTCGGGAAAAGATATATGGTCTTTTGTGATACATTAGGTTTGGGCTTCGATTGTGTTCTTATTAATTGTGATAATGTGGTAACTTATGGTTCTCAGTGTATTAGTACACATGATAATTACCAACTTACCCATGATCTCAAACCCACAGTTCTGCTGCATGCACTTAAATGTGGGTGGCATTTTATTTTCTGAGAAAGGGTTTCTATATATTCTGACCGCAAGAGAATGAGTAAACTATTCCCTCAAAAATATATAATTATACATCTAGGGTTTTGGTAGGATTACTTCTTGTATTTTGATATCAACATCAGATATACACTATGGAATGGTAATTCCATCACAGATGCCTTGATTAAGAATGTTTAGACTCAATCTATGAGAGAATCATCGGAAAGGTGGAACTTGATGGATATTTTTTAGCAGTTTCATATAAGAGTTTAGAAAATAAGGGTCATGGTTTTCTTATTATGATTCTAGTTGAAATCTACTCTTCTTGAGATTATTATACAGGAATTGAATCTTGAAGATGAATTCCATGAAATTAAGAACTCTATTTATAGTGGGGAGAACATTGTTGAGTGGTCTTTCTCCATGAAGGGTACCCTGTGTTTCCAGAACTTCTTAGTTGTACCTTCTCTAGTGAGAAAATATGTGATGGGGGTTTTCCATAATTCCCAATGGAATATGAAGATTAGAAACAAAAAACACATTTTCTAACATGCAGTGATGATACTAGTGGCAATGTATGTGATGAGGCATCAATTATATTGATTATCACTGTTTTACTATCCCACAGGTTAATTCCATGCACTAGATCCCTTCACGTTAAATATTGACACTTCAAGAGCAGACATGGAAGTGGAATGAGATCTCTAATGACTTTTGGTTGGGTTTCCATGTACCCCTAGATAGAATAATGTGCTATGTGTTATGATAAATTTTCAAACCAAATCAACTTACTTTGTACCCATTGTTGAAAAAAAATAGTATAGGATATGTGAAAAATATATATAATATATTATTAATTTTAATATAGTTATATCATTTATATTCTCTGGTAGATATCCACATTTTAGCAGTTTTTTTGGTGATTCCTTTTGAGGTGATGTGATCTCGATTTCATTTGAGTATGGAATACCACCTATAATTGGATTTAAAAAAAGTGAGGTCTATAAAAATTCATGAGGATATTATCTGTGCCTATATTCTTGATTTGGTGAAGATTGGTATGATTATTTGGGAATTATTGAGTTCTCTTATAATAATAGTTACCAGTCCATAGTCTGAATGGAACCTTTTGAGGCCTTGGATGGTAGGACATGTAAATATATTATATGTTGGTCAGGAATTAGTAAAACATACTTTGTTAGGACTAGTTTGGTCAAGAAGATAACATATAATATTTAGATGATTTTTAGATAATTTTGATGACACAGAGCTGATATAAATCCTATGTTGATTGTCTTTATAAAACATTGTATTTCCATATTGTCGACAAGGTGATTATGAGAGTTTCACCTCGGTTGGGTCATTGGAGACTTGGGAAGAAAGGGAATCTTGAACCTCATTTTTGGGACCCATAGATATTATTGAAAAGGTGAGAAAAGCGGAATAATATTCCGCACTTATGCCACAATTTACATCGATACATAATGTGTTACAAGTATTACAGCTTCAAAATTGCCTTTTAGATCCATCTCATGTCTTGATCAAGAGTGATCTTGATTGTAAGCTTGATTTATCCATGATTTAGCATCCAATATTGATAATTTATTCTGAGTCAAATATACTTCATTAGAGGATGATACCTTTGTTATATTCCCTATAGTAGAATGATTTTTACTCTCATGATACTTTGTAGTATACGGATCAGATAAGAGAATAATGTCCTAATGTATTTGATATGGAAACATCATGACATGATTTCTAGGGATATAATATTTTTATTTTGTGGAATTTGCAACATATAGTTACTTGATTTATTATATTCCATGATTATGTTTTTCATCATGCTTTGGTTGGGTCTTGTTTAGGAGTGCTTTAGGTGAAATTTGGTTAATATTAGAAGTATTATTGGTTTCCCATGGTCATTATATGTTTTTTCCAAACCATGTTCTCTCAAAATTAAAACCATGAAACCATGGATAATGACATCTTACATGGATGGTGAGTGGTTTGAAAAATTTTCAACCTAATATAGGGGTGTACGTTTTGGGTGTACTGTTTTTCTAACAACACAACCCTACTCGGCAAACCATTCATGAGAATTTTTTAAAATCAGAAAATTTATTTTAAAATCCCAGACCCCCTAGTTTAGCCCATGGTCAATGGCTCCATGACCTAAATCAAATATCTTAGCTAATAGGGAACTCTAGAGGTGATTTTTGACCTTAAAAAACCCCTCCTTTGGTGAATAAAATCATTGTTGGGAGATCTGATCCCTCCCTAGTAAAATGATCTCCTCTCATTTAATTTCTTGTGATATATCCTTTATTCCTCCATAGAGTGTATTTTATTGTCACTTATTATATGTATATAAAATCTATTTGATTATATCATTATTTAATATTTCGTTTCATGATCTTCATCTCCTCCCTTCTTTATTGACATACCCCACTGTGGGTGTTGTTCATAACGATTCATTGATTAAAGGTAGGGTTTTCAGTTTGAGATTTTCCATATAATCGAAAACTATATTTCTTGATTTTTTTAAATAGGTTTTAATTGATTTATGTAAATCCAACTTGTGATTATTAGGAACTGAAATTTTAAATGGCATATATTTTGTGAAAACCCCACAATTCCAATGAAATTGGAATTTGGGGTGTATTTTTGAATTTATAAATTTGATGAAATGATTTCAGAAAAATGGATTAAATTGAAATGATAAAGACCAATGATTGGTTTTTTATTGAAAAAGTCATGAAATAACCAAAAACCCCATGTTTTTTTGAAATTTAATTTGAATATTGAAGCATAAAATTAAGAAATATATTTGTAAATGATGATTGATTAGAAATGAGATGACTTCCCATTTTAATATTGGATGATTGAGTACATGTATGTCTGTGTATTTAGTGTCTTATTTGGGAAAAGAATGCTTGTATTATGATTCCATGAAATTTGATTGATGGTGAAAACTCTAGTAAAAACCTATATTGTTATATCTTATCACTGATGGGATGTCAATGAGTCCAAATCATCCTGATCCAAAGTGATGTTTTTATATATATTAGTCATGATCAATGATTTGGGAAGTGTGGGAATCCTATAACTAGAAACTATTTTACTATAGGGAAGATAAAAAAATTTATTTTCTTCATTATTTGATTAAATATAATCCCATTAATTTGGAACTGTTTTCTTATTTCCAAATGATTTATAAAAATAATTTTACATAAAATGTTTATTTAAGATGGATTTGAAATCCTTTAGATCCTTTTAATTGAAGAAATCTTTGTTTTAGATGTTATAATGATTTATTATTCCATGTAATATTTTTTTTAATGGAATTAATGAATTGTTTTATTATTTTTGAATCTATTATAGAACACATAGTGAGACCCTACTAGGATTTATTTCCCACACCCTACCTTTACCTTTGGGTGTTTGTAGATTTTCTTATTCTAGGTCTGAGAAAAGGAAAAGTGCCTCTCGGTGGAGGTGAATGTTATTTATCCTTTGGTCGTAGAGTAATGTTTACTTTGGTATGTTTTATATTTATCTTTCTAGATATCTAGTACTTTGATGATGTACTACATTTGGTTTTGTTATACCCATTTTATTTTTTGGTACTTTATTCTTTTGGAGGGTTGATCATACTGAATTGTATCATTTCTATTCCATTATTTTGTGGAAAATTCATTCCCCCTTGTTCTTGTATAATGTCAGATTCTAGTTTTCAAATCATAGGGATTAGAAATTCCATTTAGACAATGTGAGAGATAGATTTGGTATGATGGTACCATGTTATCTATGATTTTTCATGATATTATCAAACTTGATATCACTATAGAGATAAAGAGTTTAATATTTGTTAGGTTGTCATGAAATATCCTTTTAAGCATAGATTTTATTTCTTATTTCACATAAAAAACAACCCTTTTGACCTATCGTTGTGATATCCTTGTGAATAAATATAGGATTTTATAAACCTAGTTGATATTGAAAATATAATGATAAAATATACACCAATCAGACAATATTATATAAATATATTTTGGATTAACATCCTAGTTTTCCATTCTATGGGGCTGTGGAATTATTTCTTGTTCTCATTTCTAATGAAAACCCCATATGAATTCCATCATACCATATGAATATAATGAAATAAGTGGAATTGAAGAAATAACTTCAGTAGTAATTGGATAATTTATTTATCTTGTTATTCACATTGTCTTGGAGGTAACATTTGTTATTTATAATTAATAATAATGGGTAAATGATGATTTTGATTAACTATAGATAGAGATAAATAATATCATCATAAATAAAACATAATTCCTCAAAGTGATAACTTATTTGAACAAATTCAAGTGGGATAATATTTCAAAATAATTGAAATATGTTAAGAGTATTACTAACTAAAGTTAAATAATGATAAAATACTAGTGATGGCTTTATAAACACGGTAAATTAACTTTAATGAATTCATTGTGATGAATTTTATGTTATCCAATTCTGTCTTTATAAATATATAATTAATCGTTTTTTTAATGAAAATGTAGATAAATTTTAGTAGAATAAATTGATAATACTTTGACAGACTCTATGAGTAAGGAAGAGTATAAAATTTGTATATGGAAAGTTCTAAACAACTAAGAGAATAAGTGTTATATAATGAATATAAAAATATGAATTTTGGATTTAAATTGTTACATGTATTAGATACACATTCACCAAGGATAATCTTTCTATTAACCATTCAAAGGACAAGGTTTTCAAAAAATATAAAAAACTTATGTATATAACTACAATATAGTTTCCTTATCATAAAATATTAATATTAGTTATTTATTGAAAATTGTTCATAATTAACTAATTCATTAACTAAGTTATCTTGTAAAGTGGTTGAATTCATATTGATAATGGAATGTAAATAAATCTATGAAAATATGATAAAAATATTTATTTATAAAAAAATATTTACTTTACCAATAGGGGATTAGAAATTTTTTATCAATAAGGATGCATAAAAAATTTATTAAGATGTATCCTTGCATAGAATGAAAGAGTGGTGGCCTATTAATGATTAAAAATAAACCTATATGAATTGAATCATAAATAAAACAAATTTATTTGGAAGAGGTAATATTTATATTAAATATATAAAGAGAAAATATATGTTGATAAATGTTTGACGTATATAAATAAAATGAAATTTAAAAGTACATATTCACATAGGATGACTCGACTTGAGAAATGGTAGATTCCAATACCTAATAAATTATAATAAAAAATTAATAAAAATTATGTACTATGAATCAAATATACAAAATTATTAACATTGGCATAACAAATAATGGAAAATAGTCAAGAATAAATAATGAGTTTATAATATAGAAGCATCTTGACTAATATTCATTAATATAAATCAAGGTTAAAAATACTAATGTGAAAAGAATAATATGACACCAAATTAACTACGTAAAATAACTAAAAAATGAAAAATATTATTTAGGATATTGTTTTGATTTAATTTATAATAAGTGAATGTAAAAACAATTATTTGAATGTGGTTTATATTTATGAAAATTGGGCATTATGACTGGTAGAGTTAGATTCACTATTAATTAACCATTATAATTAGTGTATGTTTACGGTAATAATGGGAGATAATTAATGAAAAATAGATAAACTATCACTACTACAAAACTAGCTTTATCTAGCACTAGGTAATTAATAACTCTAGAAAAAGCACTATTAAATATCCCCTTTGTGAGTTCTAAGAAAAACACTATTAAATGGGTCATTAACAACACTTTTTTAGAACTGTTACAGAAGGACTATTATCATCATTTTTTTACATGCACTAATATCGGCCTACTATTTACCAGCACTTGTAAAAAAGACCTGATAAATGGGGGGGGGGGTATCATCATTTTTTTAGAAGAACTAATAAAGACCCCCCATTTATCATTAGTTTTTTAGTACCACTAATTATTGAATACTTAAAAACAATTATATTTCACTAAAAATAATATATTAATATATAAAGATATTTATATTGATACAAATATAATATATTTTTTAAAAATATGTTTACATAAGGTAAATTGGCATTTACACATAATATATGTAATATATTTAGTGAAAATGAAGTATAAGATAAAAATTATTAATTCATATTTTTCTTATTATTAATGATTAATAATCCTTTAATATCAATTTGAATCTTAAAAAAATCGAAAACATAATAAAATATGAAAAATAAGTTGAAAACGTAACTTAAACATCAAAAAACCAAAACTTTTGATCTACGTATCCATTTGGGCTCAACCATTTATCAAATTAAAGCCTTCAATGATCTATACACCCTCAATGATTTAAGATAACCTATGTCACATTTTTTGAGGTAAATCGAGGCCCAGAATGCCTCCAAGATTGATTTGTTTAGTTGGGATACACCAATTTTTTATCATTCGATAGGTTTTTAGCCTCGTTTAAGGGGGTGTTATTGCCTTTTTTGATGGAGACTGAATTTATTCACTTGTATTACATTCATATTGATATTATGGTTTTCATGTTTTATTATTTTTTATAATTTAATTTTATTTATAATTAAATATATGCATGTTTTGTTATATTTCCTTATAAATAATCACTCATATAAATAAATATATGAACATATTTATGTGAAAATGTATACTCTAATATATATGAATAAATGAATATTCTAAAAATGCATTTAAAATAGTATCTAAATATATTTTACATTATACAAATATATTTATAATATTTATATATACATGCCTGTGTTTATTAATAAATATATATATATATATATATTATTATTATACTATATGTAAATGAATATAATATAATATATATTTTAATATATATATAAGTATATATAACACACACATAGTGTGAAAATGTATTTAAAAATAATTATATAAATATATGAATAAAAAATTTTTATGTAAACATATATATATTTATAAACAAATATAATTAAACAGATAAAAAGCAACATTGTGTAATGTTAAAGGCATTCCATATTCAAAGTAGAGGTATAAGGTTTGAATCCTAGTAGGTGAGCATAAGGTTGGAAATTCCCAAAGTGCTTAAAAAATGGGTGGAGTGGTGAAAAGTGCTGATAAATTTAGTGGGAGAACTGTTAAAGATGTCTTGGAAGTAATGATAAAGGGTTTAGGATCATGGAAGTCTTGGAAACAATTACCCCCTTTAATAGTTCTTCCTTTATCAGTGCTAAAAAAGAACTATTAAAAGGGTCCTTTAACAGCGCTAAAAATGTTCTACTAAATCACCCATTTAACAAAACATATTTAGCATTGTAAAAGGGTGCCTTTATTAACACATTTTTAATTCTGGTAAATGCTTCAGGATTTCATCCACACTTTGATTATCAGTTTCTTTTTAGCAATGATAAATGCCTATTATATCATGGTTAAAGGCCTATTATGTATTATTATAGAGACTTAACCTGTAGGAACATATTTTATGGTGTCTATTTATCATATAATGGGAAGGATGTACCATTATTGAGTTTTTCCATGACCAATCACAAACAAAAAATCAATAATTAAGGTTTATAAAGAATCATATATGACATAAGTTCATGTTAATGTGAATAACTAATAGTTTAATATAGGACTAACCACCCCATGAAATTACCTCATTGAAGAACATACCCATATAACTAATTTAGATTCTAAAAGGGGATATGTATCAAGAGGTTAAGTAGTATTAAACTGAAAATTATTTTGGAAATGAAATAGTGTTTACTCAGAAACCATATTTTTATTATATATATCTCACATATTTTAAAATTAAAATTTATATAATTTATTGTACCTCCCTCTTTGGGAACCCCTCTTGAGACTACAATTAATGTGAGAGTGACTACCAAAGCTTGACCCTAATAGGTCATAGGTTAGAGACTAGCACAGAGGCTATAAATCACATAAATGGGATCCATTACCCTCTTAAATATTGAGAACATAAAAATGAATCCAATAATAATATCCATAATATAAATTAATACCACATTCCATATTTACATTGATTCATGAAAATATCCTACAAATAAAATTCTCAAACATAATATAAAAAATAAACTCCTAGAGTAGAAACCCCAACCACAACTCCCGTCATTGAGCGAGTAATGTTCATCTCTATATCTCAATACCTCCTTGAATCCTATAATATATAAATAAGGGTTAAAATTCATGTAAAATAAGTAGTATCCTCATTAATACCCCTCATTCAAATGATTAATAAGTATATTGATACCCTAGTGAGTAAATAGAATAACTAACACACATTTATAACCCCACAATAAATTTAGCATCATCAACTACCACTTACCAAAAATAAAATTAAGTAAAATAAAATAATATCAATGAATATTGAAAAGAGGGTACTATACACCACTTCCCTTCTAGTTTTTCACTCTCACATCCCAAAAGGAAAAAACATGCAACTCAAGTCTCTTTCATGTCTTCCTAACTATATGCAATCATCTACAGACCATGTACTCAAATCATAATAACATTAAAATTAATTTTCATCCACATATCACAAATAAATATTTAAATCAAGAATAATTTTTTGATAATAATATTGCATCACAAATATAAAAGACAAAAACGTTATGCCCACTTACCATGCACATTCCCAAAAATATATACCACAACATCATTCCATAATCATTAAATAAATCACACTTTGTACTTATGTCGATTATAGGACTTACATATAAATATATAGGAATCATAGTAATTCCATGTACATAATAGAGTGTTGGGAAGAAGGAGTTTCCATTAATTATTTCCCTTACAAAACTGGTTGTCTGAGAAAGAAACCTCAAATGAAAAAATAGAAATAATAAGGCTATTTGGATCGTGTGGAATGCATATAGAATCAAAAGAAAATATAACATGACAACATAATAATCACAGAAAAACCTAACCGAGGTGTTTATTCTAATTTTCTAAAAATATTACATAATCACCACCATTTATCCATAATCCACAACCCAGATGTATTACCCAAACAACATTATAAATCAATCCCTCTTTTCCACAAAAAATCCACAAAAATAACAATAGATTCCCTTTAAACCTGACATATAACCATTTAAAAATTTACTACATACCATATATATTAATTATATAATTCCTTAAATATGTTTATTTAAATACCTTTCATAATTCATCGCCTAATGTTTTCATTTTATTAAATGGAAAATTCAATTTGTACCATCTTTAAAATAACTCACCACTATTCATTCCCATCAACTTCTAATTTTATATTTTTTTCCATTTAATTCCATACCACCAAGAATCTACTAGCATATCCTCGAACCTCACAACTTTACACCACAACATGTAAATCCCATGCCATCAACTGTTACAATTTCCACTAGCCAAGCTAAAAATGCAAAACTATATTTACAACCACTACCACATCCATAGTTACACCATATCATTCCAAAAAATCCACTTCAAAGAAAAATAGCATGACCAGCTTATTTTTATCACAAAAAAACAAATAGTAATAAAATAAAAAAACATTAAGGTCAATATTTCCTTATTTTAAAATAATAAAAATCATAATCAAAAATTTTCATTTTTTATATTTTTCAAAAATTCAATTTGTTGCCTTCTTTAAATAATTAACCAATTATGAGGGGTGACACTATCATTTAATCACATCAAAAACATTGCAAACAAAATAAATTATTAAATACATCATAAATATATAAAAATATTAATTTCATATAAAATAATTAAAATATATAAAGTACAATTGAATAAAATTACCCGTTAATTAAGTTATTATCATTTTTATCTTTTTGTGATTAATTAACACAATTTATTTAGATAAAAATTGATGCATGATAATTCGATAATTTAAAAATTATAATTTAACATTATGTAACCCTCTACCTCAATCAAAACTTTTGAAATTCATTTCATAGGTATAGTGAGAGTATTATATGTTCAAACCCTATAACTATTTATAAATATATGAACCTAATGAAAGAGTTATCATGTGCATTGAAGTGTATGTTTCTGTGTTTATAGTTTTAGGAAACCATAATAATCAAATAATATTGATTTCTTAAACATTAATATATAAAAATATACGACATGTGGATATCTTTATGGTTATCCCAACCAAAAAACACTTTCAGAACTATATTGATGATATTAAAACTATACGAAAAAATAAAGTGTTTGTGGGGTGTTTAAAACTAAAATGAATGGTATTTTTCATATATGGATACATGGATATATGGATTATTTCATTAGTATTTAAATTTTATCAATTGAGGGATAACATTTTTATTCCTCAATAGAAATGTTCTTAGGTAATTTTAAATAATTTTAGAATAGAAGATGAAAAAGTGATTTATAATCCAACTATATTGGGAACTAATCATTCCAAACATGGTAGAGATACATTGTTTACTCAAATGGAGTTTCAAAAACTCAATGAAAGTTAAATATACATAAATCATTCAAGAATATATTCCATATATGTTATCCCACATTCTACTTGTTATTAAAATGAATCAAATAAGACTCATATCATTTCAATTAAGAGTATTCTAAGGTACATAAAACGTAAGTTTTTATTTTCTCTAACATCTTTATGAAAATAATTGTTAAAAAATTTCAGAATTATCAATTAGTGTTAGAGTGGGAATATTTATGTCCAATAATATACCTTAGTTAGGATTTTATTCTTTGGATAATGACTTGTTTCTCAATATGAAAATTAAAAAAAGTTTCATTATATTGAGTATAATGGTGGTGAATTATTAGGCTTTAACTGAGACCAAAAAATTATTAATTTGGATGATAACTAAATTTTCAGATCTTATGGTTGAGGTGAAGTTTCAAATGTTAGTGACAACAACAATCCGTGTATTATCTATATTTTTAGGAATAAAGTTTAACATTATTGATCATACAATATAGATATAAAGTACAACTTTATAAATGATAAATATCAAGTGGTGTATTTTTTTCCCAAATAATTTCTAAAGGATATGTTTTCAAGATTGTGGTTGATGCTTTGAGTTCTACCTCATACTTCTCGAGGATAAAGTGTGGTGTTTATTCTCATATATTTTATTTTTTGTTTTTTTTTCTAAGGGGGAAATACAAATTGAAAATAATTTGTTTTTATGTTATTTGGATTATTTATTTAGGTGTAGACTATATTAAAGTTTTTATGTTTTAAATGGGGAATGTTTTGGATTCAACACTTGGTTTCATGTGTGTGTTTGTACTTAGAAATGTTCAAAATGTTTTTTAGGTGTATTTATAGGTTGTTTTTTAGCACATATATATATATATATGGAATGTTTCGAGTTAGATGAGAATTGTTTGAATCAGATTGATAAATTGAGTGTGAGAATTTTTTGATAACTTTGAGAATAATATTCAATTATTCTTATCTCATTATATAACTACAACAACATAGTATAATAATTTATTAAAAAAATCTTTATCGCTTTAGTATGAGATAGAATGGAATGAATGTCAAATATTTATAATTGCTGAAAAAAATACAGTGGGTTTATTGAGGATAAAAAATATTTTTGAATCGTAGGATAAATATGATTGGATTTTATGTTTGAATTATTAGAAAATGTGTTGGATTTGTTTGTAAAATCCTATTAATACATGTCAAAAATTTACTCACATAGTTTAAAAACTTAAATATGACTTATTAATAGAGTTTCAATATTTGAAAAAACTAATTTTATTTGAAATCCTTTAAACAAAATGATTTGAAGTGATGAAGGTGTAAGACATGTGTACTATTGGAATACTGAAGTACCAATGTCTAGAATCAGATTTTAGTGGCCTAGTAATTTTTAGGTAGAATAAAAAAATTGATTAGATTTATATTATAACACAGGTGTGTTCAAGTGATAGTAATACAGGTGATGTTTTGAGATGTTACCACCCCAATTCTTTTGGTGGTACCCAATGGGGATATTAATGGTTTTGAAAATACACTATTTTTTCTATTTTATTACATGGTAGTATTACACTACAACAAAATCTCCGTTTAGCGGCGGTTTTGTAGTTGCGGTTCTAGGAACCGCTGCTAAACGTTTTTTTAAAAAGGTTTCACAACGGTTTATAATAATCCGCCACAAAACAATTTTTTTAACAGCCTTGACCCTTCCCCCTCCCCGACCCTCTTTCTCACCCCGCGCTCCCTCGGCCCCCTGCTTCCCCTGTGACCCCGGTCCCCCGGTCCCCCGTGACCCCGCAACCCCGGCGACCCTGCTTCCCCGGCGACCCCGCGACCTCGGAGACCCCGGCCCCATGCGACCCCGGCGACCCCATGACCCCGGCGACCCTGCTTCCCCGGCGACCTATACAAACCGTAGAGTTTGATTTCTAATTATTTACTTGTTTTGATATTAGTTTTTTTATTATTTTTTCTTGGATAACTGGCACTCATTTCTTGTGTGAGTAGTTGATTTATTTATGAGACTAGTCAACATTGAAAATAAAGAAATTTAGAATTTTGGGTATTATATTTATTTCAGCAACCACATCTCTATGAAAATCTTATAACATTTCCTGAGAGAGAATCTCACATTTCATAGAAGATATGGTTGAAGTCACTGTATCTATAGCGGTGGAAACTCCTTACAACGATTATTCCTTTGAAACCTAGTACCTAAAATTATATCCTGATGCTTCTCTAGAATAATATTTTAAAACATTTTACAAAAGTGATTGAAACATCAAATTAAACTCACCAATATCAAACATTGAAACTTCTATTTTGTAGATATTACTTGTTTCAAATATTTATGCAAATAAATTATTCATCAAAAAATAAACTTTATTCATTAGCTTGTAAAAACTCTCTGAAGATATTTTATCCAAATAATCTAATTCATGTGTAAGGATTTTAGAACTAGTTTAGTGCAAGAGAATAGAATAAAATAAGTCTTGCTGCATTTCAAAACTATGATATTCATCAATCATTTTAGTTTCATCATTATAGGGTTCTCCAGATTCAAACCTTTCTCTATTATTTGAAATAAAAAAAGTTTCATCTTCCATGCCTTCTTCTCTTTCCCCAACAGCAACATTTCAACTAATAAACTTACTTATTTTCTTCTTCATTTTCTACTAGTTTCTCAAGATGGAGATATATTAAAGAGTGGGATTACTTTTGATGTAGTAAAAATTATTTTCTGTTGACCAATGTTATCTTTACTTTTAATGGGAAAATAATATTTTTATTTATAGATCAAATAGGTAAAATAGGTGGTTATTCTATAACAAGAGTAATAATATCAAATACTGAACACAATTCTGAGTGAACATTTGGTACATCTTCATGCCCATCTCAAATTTCATTGGAAATGATAACTTGAAACCTTCTTCATCTATCCTCAAGAGTCTCATTTTATATAATATATCTTATACCCATACTTCTAATTGGTTCTTTTATGAGATTAGAAAATATTGTTGGAGGTTGAAGAGAAACCTCATCTTTAAAAACCATATGAGATGACTCCCCCTAAGTTGTAGAAGGCAATACCTCAAATTTTTCTTCTAATCAGACATGAAATAACATATTCAAAGATGATCTGTAGAATAATCCACTACTCTTTATTATATTATAACTCACTACTGTTAATCCATGAAAATGTGTGGTAGTGGTTTCATCCAAACATATCGAAGCTCTACCAAACACCAAGGTTAACAACCTTCCAAAAAGGTGAAAATTTACTAATTTATTATGAATATTGCACATATTCTTCATTATATATCATACAAAATTGATGGGTTTATCTATTATAAACCGATATAATAATTCAACATCTTGAAAAAGGATTTTCTTTTCCAACTCACCATTTTTTCGAGCAATGGAAGACTAAATGAAATTCAAATGAACATTTCTATCCCATTATAATTCTTTTATAGGTTTGTTATCCACTTTTGGATTTTCAAAAAAGACATAATTATTTCTGTAGGGCTTACTTAATTGATTTCCATTGAGGAAGTGTTGAAATCATAATTTCCATCATAAGTACATTCAAAGTATTCAACCATTATTAAATATCACATCAAAAAATTATTCTAGTTTACTATTGTTGGAAACAGATCCTTATTAACACCAAAATTAAATAAAACTGCTTTATAGAAATCTCATACATCTTTATCATAGAATAAATTTTTTTTATTTTCATCGAACACAAATTACTATCCTTGATGATTTATAGATTTCTTAAAAAAAATATTCATGGCATCTAGCCAGTTGTAATTGATGGATCTTACACTCAACACTTTTCCTGAGGTCCTTGAGAACATGTATCTACTAGAGGTAGCTCACTTTATTTTCCTATATTTTACATTGTTGAATGAGGTTCAAAATACTGAACTATTTGAAATTTTTTTCTGACTATTTTATTAATATTAAAAGGGTTTTAAGGGTAATGAACCTATAACTGAATTATTTTGTTTTGTTTTAGAGTAAGAAAAGGGTTGCTCAGAGTGATATGCATGATAATCATGTCAGAAAAACATACAAGTCCTATTGAGATATGACTAATACTCAAAATGGGGGTGCTAAATCTCAAATGAAATAACTCAAATAAAATATTTACTAATAATAAATTCACAATATAAAATTAGTGAAATAGAAATGATATTAAATAATTTTAAATAATCTTAATTTGGATATGATAAAATTGAATCTATAACTAGGAAGTGGTTCAGTAAAAATTTACGACAATTGATTGTCTATGTAAAAAAAATCAAAAAATATTCATGATATATTAATAAATTATGTGTTAAATATATGTGTTTCATCCTATAATGGTTAATCAATCTTTTTTGAAATGTTTATTGAAATTTTGTGTCTCATAATATTTAAACCTGATTAAAATGGAATCCAAAATTAGTTAGGGTGTGTTTTATTCATAACACATATGCATAGAAACATATGGCTATAATATATTCAAATTTAGTATTAGATAGTTATATAATGTGTTTTTCATTACTATATCATGATACTATGGATTTACCAAGAATTTTACTGGTTCCTGACATTATCTTTCTATCTAGTCTACACCGAACAAAATATGTATCCAAATATAAATTTTAATTAAAATTAGAGGGTTTTGAAAAAATTAGATATAGGCAAATAGTTCATTTTAAATATCTCAAAATATTTTTATCATCATTTAAATGAGATTCTATTGGATTAGATTTAAATATTTCACAAATAAATAATGAAAATATAAAGTACAAATTATTTATAGTAGATTTATTCAATATTATAGTTTTATATGAAGAATCTATAGGGAAATTAGGTTGGGGTTATTCCAAATTAACAATGTGTTTTGGTTTTCATGGTAAAGTAGCCACCACGTTGTCAGCACACTGTTTCTATTTACCAAAGAAACTTCCCCTATCCCAAACACTAAGGGTTCATATCTAACTCAGGGGATCGTCTTTATTATATTATGTTTCTGTAATCTTATACTATCGTATATATGAATCTCTTTCTCTATTTAGTAGTAACTATGTATTTAATTTTTTTTATTATTGTGTCGGCACATTGTGATATACATGGATAAAAGTTGGATCACATTACTGAGGAACACACCTTAGTATGTTAAGGGTTTGAATGAGTTTTTAGATTTTGCAATTTCTAATCGATCCGTTGAAGGGAGAATAAAATGTCCATGCCCTAAATGTAAATTTAGAACATGGTTGAAGAGAGATGAGGTTTATGAACATTTAATACTAAAGATATTCCCTGATCAATATTTGTGTTGGATTTGGAATGGAGAATCGAACGTTACAGAAAGATTGAGCACTGATGTTAATCCACAGAATGAGGTCCCAAGTTCATCAACAATGGAAAATGAAATGAAATACCTAATAAATGATGCATTCGGCACTACAAGGCACCACTATCAGCATCAAAACATATCTGAACAACCATAAGATGGTGCTACAAATTGCAATGTGACAAGTGATGTTTTTTATACTATAACACAGGAAGATCAAGATTTTCACATATCATTGGATACTCTTCTTGATTCTATGGAGCCAAATGTAAGAGAAAACTTCACTGGGGAAAATGGGTTTCATGATTTAGTTGACGATGGAAATCAAGAGTTGTATTGTGGGTTATTGAAATATTCAAAACTTTCATTTCTTCTGAAGTTGTATGACATAAAATGTCTATGTGGAATTACAAATAAGGCAATGTCATGATATTGGAATTGATACGTGATGCATTTCCTAAAGCAAAAATCCCAGAATCTTTTTATGATATGAAAAAGTTGTTAACAAGCTTGGTCTAAATTATATAAAAATACATGTGTGTCCCAATAATTGTATGATTTATTGGGGAGAGGATTCAAGTAGACAGAATTGCAAGAAATGTTCTTCTTCTATATGGCAGGAAAAGGGTGATGTTGGAAGTCTGAATGAACATAATTTCATGGAGAAGAAGAATAAAAGGAGCACACCTGCAAAGTTTTTGCATTACTTTCCTTTGAATCCTCGATTGCAAAGATTATTCATGTCATCGAAAACCGCCGAAAACCTGAAGTGGCATTATGTAGATAATCACAATGATGGGTTAATGTGACATCCACGAGATTCTCAATCATGGAAGACATTTTATTCATTACATCTCGATTTCTCATCTGATCCTAGGAATGTTTGATTGGGATTGGTTGCCGATGGATTCAACCCATTTGGGACTTAGAGTACCAATTATAGCATTTGTCTAGTTTTTTTGATCCCTTATAATTTGCCTCCGTGGATGTGTATGAAACAAACATCTTTTATCCTTTCGATGATTATTCCTAGAAAACAAATGCCTAGAAATGATATTGATGTATACTTGCAGCCTTTGATTGACGAAATGCAGGAGTTATGGATCAACGGTGTTGAGACATTTGATTCTTCTTCTATAACAATGTTCACAATGCATGCTGCTTTAATGTGGACTATTAGTGACTTCCCTGGGCTTGGGAATTTATCTGGTTGGAACACTTACATGGGTTTGGCTTGTCCCATTTGTAACTTTTATTTTGAGCCCAAACGGCTACCTCACAGTAGAAAATGGTCCTTCTTGTGTCATCGATGATTTCTCAATGCATCTCATAGATTTCGGTTGAATAGATCAAAATTTATTGGTTCCATTGATCGTAGACCACCTCCAAATGGTTTTGAAATATTGAAACAGCTTGAAAATGTTGAAACAGAATTTGGGAAGGTTCATCATTTGAATGATAGCGGAAAATGGGTCCGAAGTGCATCGTCAAGAGAAACCGGAACGCAACAATGGAAGAAACAAAGTATATTATTCAAACTTATGTATTGGGAATTTAATTTGTTGCGGCATAATATTGATGTGATGCATATTGAGAATAATTTCTATGACAATTTGATTTTCACATTGCTTAATGAGCATGGAAAGTCGAAGGACGATCTCAATGCTCGCAAAGACTTACAAGAAATGAACATAAAACACAATCTCTGGCCCGATGAGAATGAAAAGTATCCTCCGGAAATTTTTGCAATGAAAAATAGGGATAAAGATACATTCCTTTGAATGTTAAGGAATGTTAAGGTATCTGATGGGTATTCAAGTAACATATCGAGGTGTGTTGACTTGAAGAATCGTAAGTTACATGGATTGAAAAGTCACGATTCACATATTTTGTTACAACATTTACTACCATTGGAATTGCATACATTATTACCTGAAAAAATTATTGTTGTTGTACTACAATTCTGCACATTTTTCAGAAAACTATGTGGGAAATGTCTACATCTATTTCAGCTTTACAACCTCCAGAAGAGGTTTGTATTGTCCCTTTGCGCAATGGATATGATCTTTCCTCTGTCCTTTTTTACTGTAATGATGCATTTAACTGTGCATTTGGTTGAGGAAGATAAATTAAGAGGTCCCGTTCATTATCGATGGATGTATCTAATTGAGAGGTATTTTATTTATATTTTTTCCAGTTAAGTAAACAATTTTTGGTAGTTAATTAAATTCATAATTATGTTTATTTTATTTCACAGTTATCTTGGACATTTGAAATCATACGTGAGAAATAAAGCTCAACCAGAATGCTCAATTGCTGAAGGATATTTGGATGAAAAGTTTCTTACCTTTTGTTCTCGATACTTTTATGATATTGAGACAATATTTAATCGAGTTGGACGTGTTGACGACACATCGAATCAATCTCAAATACATCAGAAATCCAAAATATTTCCTGTTATTGGCCGATCAATTGGGAGGACCTCAAATGCGACACTGACTGAATTGGAATTATTTCAAGGACATAGATATGTTCCGCTGAATAGTGACATTGAAGATCTATTTATTGAAGATTTGAGGATACAAACAAAGAGACTAATGAGAGGCTGAACACGAAATGAGAAAGATATAACGAAAGCTGTTAATAAAGAGCTTGTAGAATGGTTTGCACGACGTGTAAGTTCATAAATATTACAATAAATACGAACATTAGTTTGACACATACATTTTGTGAATCTAATAAAGTATATTTCTTTTTTCAGATCATGAATACTAATACTTGAGCAGAGGTGTCAGAAGATTTGGTGTTTCTTGCTAGTGGTCCTCTAAAAGAAGTTAGAAAGTTCTACGCTTATAATATGAATGGCATTAGATTTCGTATAGTCGATCAAGAAGTGGGTTTGAAAACACAGAATAGTGGTATATTTACATTTTCTGAAGTGGAATACTATGGAGAGATCTATGATATTATTGAATTAAACTACCACGGACATTTTTCGGTTATTTTATTCAAATGCAAATGGGTCGATATTATCAGAGCTGTTAAAAGAGATTCCTTGCAATTTACTTCTCTGAACTTCTCTCGCTTGATGGATATTGGTGATCGTGAACTACATGATCCATATATCATAGCATCGCAAGAAAAAATAGTATATTATGTGAATGATATTGCCGATGAAGGTTGGAGTGTAGTTTCTCATGTAATAAAAAGAGATTTGTATGATATGGGTGATGAAGTGGAAAATTTGACCTCTGAAATTGAATTTAATTAGCAACAGAAAGCAGAATTAGTTTTTGATCATGATATTGAAAATATTAGTCTAGAAAGGATGAATGAAGTGGATGAAGCAATGGAGCGGGAAACTGGCATGATTGAAGGAGAAAATGATTGTATGTAGAATTATTTATTTATTCAATAACCACTTGTTTCATTTCTACAGTCATTCATTATCATTGTTATATATTTTTTGTTTGTTAGTACTGGGCATCTATTATCATTTTTAATTTTTTTTCTGCATACTTTTTTTGAAACATATATTCTGAAGTTAATTTTATTTGATTAAATGACAAGAATGCCAAGGAAGAAGCGGTATATTGTTTCATCTACTTCCACGACAGATGGCGATCCATTTGTCTCCCTCCCCTCGACATCTGAGACGCCAGGTGCCGACACCCCTACACCATCCCCCCCTGCACCATCTCTCACACCATCTTTGGATATCCCATTAGAGGGTGAGTCATCGACTCCGCTTTCAGGAGGCTCAGTAGTGGGGCAGCGTCGTGCCCCTTCCAGTTCATCCCGGACACACTGGAGTGTCACTATCATAGCTAAAAATTTTAATTAAATAAATTTATTGAATTTTGTTTATACTAATTTTTTGATCATTGAAGATGACAAAAATTCAACCGTGAATAAAAATATAAAAATTTCAGATGTTTGTAATGTGAATGGAGAGAAGATTATTGTGTCATTTGATTCTTACGGGGTCCCTACGGATGATGCCACTGGGTTACATGGCCAGAATCTAGGCCAGCTGGCAGCGGAGCCCATTTCCCTTCCCATTTCATAAGACGATTGGAGACATATGCCTTCAAGCTGGAAAAATAAAGTTTTTGATTCTCAAATAAAGGTAATTTTATTACATTATTGTTTAATTGAATGTCATGTTACTAATAAGTTCAAAATGAATTTCTGTATACAGATGTTCTTCCACTTTACCATTGCTGATGTGATAGCACGGAAGTGGATGTTGAAAAATCTAGGTAAGAAGTGGAAAGATTTCAAATGGAGATTATGATGTGATTTCAACGATACTTCGTTGACCACACAGCAAATGTATGAGAAGCTACCCAGTGGGGTACCAAAAGAGCAGTCGCAAGTGTTTGTTGACAGACATCGTGATCAGAAGCGAATGGTATTGAAATATATATTATTATATTATCCACATTTTACATTTATACGTGTATATGAAAAGGACATGACATTTAATACATCAGTATTAAATAGCCTTTTATTTATTTCAGGATCATTCAAGACAAAATGCATCAAACCGGGAAAATCAAGTCATCCCGCACACTACGGGCTCGAAATGTTTTTCTATAAACCGAACGAAATTGGTAATCTTTTAATTAGTTTAATTATTTGTAAGACAATATTATCTGTTTAATATATTTAATTTTTGATTTATCTTTGTTTAATGCAGTAACAGAGTTTATGGCATGAAGCATCCAGGACTGAACCGTGGTTGGATGTTCATAAGAAATCAGATTGAAGTTTTGTTAACGAGCCTGCTAATGAAGTTGGGGTATGAAGTCAATTTTTCATCATAATAACTTATTATCAGTTTTTACTATGTTAATATATTTTGATATTTTATTTATAGGTAAAAATTAAAGAGATAAGGGATGTCAATCCTGCGCAGTCCTACTCAGTCTCCCAGGATGACCCGGTTGCTAAGGTCCTTGGGAAGGATCATGCTGGGAGAGTGCACGGGATGGGTTTGGGACCCGTACCATCTGAGATTTTTAGTAGGCCATCGGGGATAGCAGCTGCATCTACTCATGACTTTAGTCAGTCTATACCCGGAGATGATAGGAGAGAGATTGATTCTTTACGAAGCACAGTTCACCAGAAGGGGGATCAGATATCTACATTGCAGAAAGAGTTGATTGAAATACGTCAGCAGATGAGCAGATATGCCCCCGGTGGTATTGCATCGACTGGTGGTATGTAGGTAAATCACAAAAAATCAAAATCATTTAGTTTTCTAAATTTCAATGGATTAAATTTTTAATATAAATATGCAATAGTATTTAATTTTCAATATAATGTTCTTACAGGTGACAACACAAAGTGGAGATGAAGGTGGAGAGGGTGATGATACATCATCAGACCCTGAGTAGTTGTATTGTTGATTTGTAATATGAAAACAGTTGGTTTGTATATGTAACATTTGTGGCACATAGTTGCCACCACACATTTTCATGTCCTAAAATTTCCTTGACTTCTCATTTTCCTTTTATGCATTTTATTGATTTCTGATGTTTATTTTTATGTCTTGATTTCTCGAGTGTGGTATACATCATTTAGGAATAAACTGTTTGATTATCCTACTAAGAACTTTTCCAAGGGTTATATATTATTATTTTTATGTATTTGGTTATGACTACATTATTACTCATGGTTATGAGGAATGAGAACATGGTGGAACAGTCTTTAAAGAAGAACAAACTAAATAAAGATAGTAAACTAGTTAAGAGTAAATTAGAAGAAAAAAGTGAGTCTCTTTTACTTTATGGATTTTAATGATATTAATATGGATTGAATCTTATTGATTGACAATTGATGATATGGATTACTTCTTGTTTTTATCATCTACTATTTCTACTAATCCTAATAGTCAGTTTTTTTATCATTTTTTAATTATAATGACTACTATATTTTCAACAGCTTTTTCCAATCCTTGATAAGGTATTCTTCCATTGAATTCGCATATGGTATGTGGTTAGTATTCACACCCTAAACACAGTTCAACTGGTGCTTAACGGAATTTATGATCTTTATATTTTTACATATTAAAAACATGTCATGATCATTTAATACAAGGTAAAAATACTCATGTTTAACAGTTTTAAAATACACACATGCATCAAATCTACTTATTGAAAACTGATTCTCAGTCAAAAAGGAATCAAACCTTTTATACCATTGTCTTGAAGACTATTTAATCCCATGAAAGGACTTATGTAAAATAAAAACATGTTTTGGTTTGACCAATTTTGAAAACCGTTATAGAGGATTCATACAAATGCTTTAATCAAGACTACCATGTAAAAAAGTGGTTTTTACATCAAGTTGTTCAACATGAAAATCAAGTTTGGCAGAAAATGCAAGCATAATTATAATGGATGAATGCTTAAAAAAGGAGAGAATATTTCACTATAATCAATGACTTTACATTTTAGAAAACCTTTAGATACCATGCATGCTTTGAATTTGATTTTAGACTCTCCTACATTGCTTTATTTCTTCTTATAAATCCATATTGAACCTATAACTTTCTGGTTATTGGGTTTCGGAACAACAACCCCGGTGTTGTTCTTAAGAAGGGAATTCATTTCTTTTTGTATTGATCTTATCCAATTACTATATTATTTGGACTTAAAAGATTACATAAAATTTTTAGGCTCATCATTAAACAATTCCTAAGATACATTGAAAGCATAGGTAGCAATGTGTGACTAGTTGAAGTGGGATGGAAGTTTAATAACCCTCCTTTATTTATCTCAAGTAAGCCGATAGTTGATCAGGGCAACCGGTTCTTGGTCCTCAAGTTCAGATTCCAAATTGGGATCTGATTTAGACTGGGCTTGGGTAACCAAAGGAGCAGGACCAAAACTGAACTGAGGTTGGTCACCTGATCTTAAAGGAACATCAACACCTAAAGGTGTTGGCACCTCTAAGGGTCCTGCATCTTCATCAGGAGCTACAACAGGTTCAGGTACTTGGTCGCTGGTCACACCAGATTCATGGAAGACCACATCGTGACTAACGATGCATTTCTAGTAACCTGGTTTATCTACACATAAATAATACACTTTAACACCCTCTAGATATCCCACGAATATTCATTTAGTAGCCCTATCAGCTAGATTATCATTACATGAATGCACGTAAGCTATGGATCCAAATATCCTAAGGTGAGCTAGATTTGGGGGTGTGACCATCGAAATTTATTCAGGTGTCATAAAGGAGTTAGCAGAATATGGACAATAGTTAATGAGGTGCACTGCTGTTGAATCATCCTTAGCCTAGAAGGACCTAGAGAGTTTTGAGTGGGATAACATACACCTTACCCTCTCAAGAATAGTCCTTTTCATTCTCTCTGCTAACCGATTCAATTATGGAGTTTCCAAAACAGTTTGATATATCTTAATTCCATCAGATTCGTAATATTCAATGAATTCATTGGATATATATTCTAAACCATTATCTCTTCTTAAGGACTTAAGTTTCTTATTATTCTCACTATCTACCGCAACTTTCCATTTCATAAATTTCTGAAAGGCATCGGACTTGTGCTTAATAATATAAATCCACACTCTCTGAGAGAAATCATCAATAAAGGTTAAAAAGTATGAACCACCACCATGGGAGGTAACCATAGGAGGACCCCAAAAGTTAGAATTTACACATTCAAGAGGTTCCTTAGCCTTAAACATGGATCTACTGAAGCTGATTCTCCTAGAATTCCCATATACACAGTCTCCACAAAAAGGTAAACTATTAGGAGTGATATTACTTAGAAGGCACTGTTTCTTAAGCTCACTAAGACCCATGGCACTTACATTCCCTAGTATCCTATGCCATAAGGTGGCGGAATCACATTATGAACCAGAATTACTATTCAAATGATTTCTATACACTTTTCCATCTAACACAAACAGACCATTGCGAAGGGTTCCCTTTATTACAGTGAGGGATCCTTGGGAATCTATAAGGCTTCCAGATCCAGACTTGAAGTCGTGCCCTTTCTGGTCAAGGGTTCCTAGGGATATTAGGTTTTTTTTTAATTCAGGTACCCACCTAAATTATTCATGAGTTTTAACAGACCCATCATGAAGCTCTAGTAAAATTGAGCCTATGACCATGATTTGACCGCTCATATTATTCCCTAGAAATACCTCACCATTATTGAATTCCCTTAATTCAGTAAAGAATTCCTTATTTGGGCACATGTGGAATGAGAATCATGAATCTTGGTTCTATTCATATAAGATGGCTATATCAGTGACATTTAACACATTAGTAGTGTCGAAGTCTTGTTCAACTAATAGGGAATGGTCATTATTACTATCTTTAAAGTCACCCTTCCAATTAGTACAATTTTTGTTGATATTTCCAGGTTGTTTACATTTAAAACATTTGATTACCTTGTTTCTAGATTAACTTCTATATTTCTTGAACTGTCCCCTATCTTGTCTCCTACCCATTGACTCACTTCAACCTCTAGATTCACCTCTTTCCCTAACATTCAATCCTTCAGCCTCAGTTTTCACACTACCCTTCCTTTGATGGTCTTTAGATAGAAAAGGATATTTCACTTCTTCAAGAGTTAATGTATTTTTCCCATACATAATAGAGTAAAATGAATCATCCTATGATGTTAACAATATGATGGATTGATCCTCATCATCCAATTTAAGGTCAATGTTGGCTAGATCTAAGAAGATTTTATTAAATTCGTCAATGTGTATCCCGACTGAATTTCCAAGGTGCATTTTGAATGTATATAATCTCATTTTCTTATAAAGTCTACAAATAATAGATTTAGTCATATAAAGGGATTCCAATTTGGACCATATTCCAATGGCAAAGGACTCATACAAAACTTCTCTTAACACTTTGTCTCCTAAAGATAAATAATTAAACTATGGGCTTTCCTAAGGGTCTCCTCAGGGACATCTATAAAAGAGGTGGAAGCCTTCCCATCATGGGTTATGGTTGTTAATTTCTTCATAGAGCCAGTAAGGGAGTAGAAATAGGTACGCATATCTGTTTATTTGAGTTGCCTTCTATGTTACTGCCTTGCTGAACAAGAGGGGTGCATACAGCATTAGTGTTGTAGTCAGTGGCCCTGCAAACATTCTTTCCCTTATCTGCATTATGATTTGAGGAAATAGGGTCTAGAGAAGGGAAAGACAAGACATTCTTATACTTCCTAAGAATTGTTTCTAACACAAGAGATCATAGCTCCTCATCCACATAAATATTATTTCTAATATTCTATTTGTTCCACCAATTCTCCCCATGTTCTACCGAAGGTACTTTTTAAGGGAGAAATTTTATTTTTTCTATTCACCAACATTTCACTCTAACTTTTGGATGATTCAGGTATGTAATTTATCAATATTTTCCCTTTTTCCTATTTTGTACTTCTTTCCATTCATTTCCAATGGGGTTCACAAACTTTTTTCTAATAATCCTATAGTTATTGAAGTTGTGCCCAATTATTTTGCAGACTTCACAAAATGATGGATTTTTAGCATACTCAATCTAATATTAGTTTTGTAATCATTTGCACTAATGTTTATGGCATCTGGAAGTGTTGTTTGAAGATTAATTTCTAACATTATTAGAGAATAATGTTCAAGCTCTACATCTAGTGTTATTTGATCAATTTTAACAAGGTATCCAATACATGATGTTATGTTATCCTAATACTGAACAATGATATTGCATTTTTTTCATGAATTCTATTGTTCTCTCTGTTATATGTGGTTTGATTTGTTTTTCAGGCTGTGGGGAAGCAGAAACAAAAAACAAATTGGGCAACTTTCTAGCGGCGGTTTAAACCGCCGCTAAACGTTCAAAACCACCGCTAAAGGTAAAATAAAATATACATTTAGCGGTGGTTATAACCTCTGCGAAATAGTCGCATCATGGCAGTATCATCCCGCGGCAGTTCTTCTGGATTTAGTGGTAGGTTTACGGTGCTGGATTTGAATTTATTCACGGCGGTTATAACCGCCGCTAAAACCGCCGCGAAATGAGACAGCTACGACGCTTTCCTTAAAACGCCGCTAAACGAAAATAGCTGCCGTGAAAAGATTGGAGACACTATATTAGGCGGCGGTTTCTGGAAATGGCCGCCACACCATTTATCGGCGGTTATAACCGCCGCTAAACAAAAAAATAACCGCCACTAAATGCCTATTCTGGTGTAGTGTTAGTGAAAATTATAACACTTATATCTCACCCTCGATGTATAAGAACACAATCATATGTAAATTTAAGGTGGTAGTATTATTCTTAATTTAAAATATAAAAACAAACTATAATTATAGTTAGAGGATGAAGGAGTGGGTTTCACTAAATTTATTGAGTGTTCTAAATAGTACGATGAGATCATTATTAAATAAATTATTTAATTTAAAATAGTTCGAGTTCAATATTTTGGTTTCCATTTATGAGGATGAGGACAATTGTGATATTTAAAGGTAAATTATGATTTTTTTCCTATATATTAAAATCCAATAGCATTTTAATGCCGCAATATGACTCAAATTAATGTTGAGGAAAATTTCTGGTTGTCATGAATATACCTTTTTCACTATTACATTAAAAAAATTTGTATAAATAAGTGGTATGAAATTAAAATTCATCCATAATAAATTGGATTCATTCATTGAATATTGAAGACTCATTTTGACATATCAATTTAATATTTATATGATATTAATATAAGATCATGTTACATCAATTGATATATATTTGATTTTAAAACAAGTTAAGGATATAAATTGTTCATTTTTATTTCACAAATCATTCTAGTATATTATATTGTCCTAGGATATCTATATCATTCCATGATTGTATCCATTTATAGTTGATGTTGAACCTTATAAATCATTATGCCTGCTATGATTATGCTATTGGAATTATTTTTGTTTCCTAATTAATTTGTTAATCTCATATAAAATTTGTAGTAAAGAATAGATAGTATCATGATAGTAAAAAAGGAGTTAATCCAAATGTATGATAAAGGTTCATCGATGGAAAAAGGAAAAAATTAGTTCATTGATTCTCTCCCACCACTTAGTGAATCCTTGAGGATCATAATTATTATTTTAAATTATGAATCTAATAATTCATCAATTATTCCATTTCATTTAATCCATTAAAAAAACATTTTATCATAATTTTTCTCACATCCTATATAGTTAAGTACAAATATTTAGAAAGGTAATTACGGGTAAGTGAGGGGGTCACTAGACCTTTGTGGTTTTACAAGTAATGATCAACTATCCTATTAAATCTGTAAAAATAATTATTTTTAGGTAAATTACATGTCTTCTAATTTTATGGAGCTAAATTTTCTTATAGAATTGATAATTCTTAGATGAGACCCTTGGAAATAATTTTATTTTATTTTATTTTTTCTTGTAATATAAATTGATAATACTCAATATTATATAATTCATTAAATGGTTATCAAAAAAATATTCACACCACTTGATTGAATAGGGAAATTTATTATAATTTAATTGTATTCATTGATACTATATAGTCAATACATGAAAACTATTCATTTATTAATTATTTTGTAAGTATTTATATTGTATCACTATTATAAATAATGAAAAGTGTTTAATAATATAATATCTAATATAATAATATAAATAATACTTCATATGTGATGTTTGATTCTCTAAATTAAAAATTCTTACATTGAAATTCTATAAAATATGCTGACCAAAGTTGACCTACCAGGTCACTTGACCTTGCCTGCCACTAGGCCTGAATGGAATTACCAATACCTATGGGCTAGAAACTAATTCCTGGGAAATTTAAATACATACTTGAGAATGATTTCAATGTAAAATAAAAATATAACTAAATAGTGAAATATATATATATATATATATAATATGTCATGAACTATCTAGACATTGGATCTCCATGCATTAAAAAATATGAATTTATGAATAAACAACCAAACCAAACTTGGAATAATAATAATAAACAACCATAAAAATATATAATTAAATTACAAGACAGAATACATTAGAAAAAAATATAAAATAAATTTAGATATATAGGTTTATGTGACATACTAAAATAAAACATAACATGAATATTCCTAAAAAACCCTCCAAATGATTATAGTCACTCAACACATACAACCAAAGACCCATCAAACATCCAAAAAATGGGTACAAATACTACGAACCTTATTAAAATCATAAAATCTTCATGCATATAAACATATTGATGTATATATTAGGTGTGATCCAAACATGCCCAGTAATATTTTACCAAAGAGTTTATACAATTTCATTCCTAATATGATCCATAAATTCAAGTTCCAATATAATGTATCAAACATGTTTTTCATAAGAAAAATAAGAAATAAGTATTATTCTTTATATCCTTCTTTTTAAAAACTGTGTAAACCCTTTTAAGATTAATAAGGATCCTCTTTCCTAAAACCATCATTTTAACCCCATTAAAAAAATTCTGTTGATATTTATTTCAATACTGAAAAAATGACAATAAATTTAAAACTATAAGACAACATACCATTTCTTCATGTTTTCATAAAAAGAGTTTCTGAAATTAATTTTTAGGAAAACATTATTTTCCTTTTAAAAACTACACATTTCAATCCATTTATAAATTCGTTTGAAATTAAACCAAATCCATGCCCAAATACAAGAAAACAATTTAATATAACACAAATATTAACTGAGAAAAAAAAACAACCCACAACTATGTCAAGGTGTTTTGAAACCAAATTGAATTTCAAGGGATACAAATACGGTATATGTATCAAGATCCCCTAAATAATTATCAAATTTATCTTAAAATCATAAATAACTCACTAATATCAAACCTAAATGAAACAAGATTTGGTTCATTAGATAATTATATCTAGGGTACATCTTTGTAAAAATGAAACATCCCCCTCAACTCCATTTTGGGTTACTGAATATAGAATCAACCCATAAGAGAGATTAATTTTCCTAGGGTACTATCTGGATTGGGGAAACTAATCAAGTGTAACATGAATCAAAACCTTCTACATGGTTACCTAGGGTTTCCTTGATATCAATTAATGGAGGTCAAAAAACAAAATGGTCACAAGATCAACACATAATCAACATTTAAACAATAATAAATAAATATCATCTCACCTCTACCACCCTCACATAAAACAACACCCTTCACATAAATTTGTAAGATTCAATAATAAGAATACCCCACTATGTCACAATCAATAACAATCATAATATAATCCTAGGGGATCAAAATTGAGGGTAACCAAAATTTTGAATTATTTCTTTCAAACAACATTAAAAGCTGACCTATAAAAGTTCTTGTAATGTAATGACATAATATCATCGATTAAAACCATTCTATGAATGAATTATTTGAAATCAATAGGTTCTATGAAACCTATTTAAATCACTCATATCCCTCTCAAATATCATTAAAACATCGTATGACTAATAAATTTTAAAATAATTAAATATGTTCCAACAAACCCCCTTTTCAAATAAAATATTTTAAAGATAACGCATACTCTTTCAAAATAAATCACATCCAAACACCATTTTGAAACACTAAAATTCATTTTAAAGAGACATTCAATAATTTTCAAAATAATTTTGAATTAAACAACTCCATTCCTAGTATGAAACCATTTGAAAATAATTTCATACCTCTCATGGGTTTTTCATGTAGATGTAATTTAAAAATAAAACCATTTTGAAACATATGAGATTTTTTTTTGGAATATAGTATAGAAAAACTACCTAAAAACACCTACCTTGATCTAAGTGGAAACATGTTAAAACACATAGAATTTAATGATTAATTTCAAAAAAAAAATATAATACACTCTCAAAACCCCTAAACATCCAAACCACTATGATTAAACCCCACTCAAGTGCTAAAGTTGACTTTCATTGTGATTTGGATCCACAAGAGAGAATGAAATCAAGGAAAATAGGAAGAGAGGAGTAGAGAAGTAGAATAAATGAGAATATCTAATAACTAATTTTGAATCATATGAAATTTTTCTAAGATATATGGTAGAATAATATAGAATCTCTCATATCTCATGTCTCATTGAATGTCAGAGGGGGGAGGGGATAATGGGCTGCAGAAATCCAAAAAAACACGAACGGATAAAATTATAAAGTTATAAAATTTTAAAAGGTTGTAAGCTTCTCCAAATCATGGTCTTATGAATCTTGGTGGATCACCCCCAACCAATCCAACACTGTGGTGTAGCCATGATGTAATGTGGCATAGTGATCCATAATATAGAACCTCTATGGCTCATCGTCTTTCCTATTGTGAGGAACACCCCAATTGGACAGAGTCAATCTACCATGAACCAAAACACCATGGCACTAACTACTATGATGTGGCATGATGTTCCCCAAGAATAAAAATAGATATCAATCTATCAACCTACATGACACAACCTCTACCTTTAATAGTGTTATGTACTCACCCAATTAGTCCATACAACATATCCCAAGGAGTGTGATGCGTCCTTCATTCATCCAAAATATCAACAAAATCTATGGAGTATTTTGGGGGAGTTTCCTCACTATGTTATGGAACATAATATTGTAGATATAGCCTAGAACTCCTTGAAATTTCTTGAAACACAATAAAAATCACTAAAAACGTATGGAAACTCTGAATAGCCAAAAATTAAATACAATTACAACCATTGTTACATGTAAGTGTTAGACTTTTCTCAACCATATCACTTTATAAGTCTATAAAGTTATTTTAAAATATAAATCCCAAAAAAATATGAATACTTGGAAAATTTTAGTTAGGGAATGGAAAAAATAAAAATAAATCCTATAAATAGTAAAAACAAGTCATCAACCAACTCCAAATAATCTATAGAAAAAAACCTCAATCAAGGATAAAAAACCTCAAATATAACCCAATCACAATAATCACAAATCAAATCTATAACAAAATTTGAGTCTAGAAAAATTTCTCAAAATAATTTTTAATTCTTCTAAAATGGTGGAACAATAGGTAAACTCTCTTATAAAGGCTGTGTCACAAAAAAAATACATTTTTTCATTGATCATGAATGGAAAAAAAATATCACACAAACTATTGACAACCACAAAAGATTGAATCAACTCTATAAAGGAATAAAATCCTCAATGAAAATATAAATGGTCACTAGATTAGATATTAGATCCATCACTTCCCATAAGAGAAGGATAAGTACACAAATCATGAATATGAATCTTCATGGAATGAAATGGTTCTAACATTTTTTTCCTGAAACTACATGGTGGGTAACTCTTGGAAAAACACATGGAATATAGACACATGGAGGTACTAATAGAAAATTCAAACTCCATAGTAATAAAGTTCTAAAAAACAAACTAATCATCTAGGTTACCCTACTATATAACTAAGGCATCACCACTCATTCATTCAAAAAAATCTTATTCATATCTCTCACAATAAATCTATCATCAAAAAATCAAACAAAAAATTAACAACCATAAAAGGATTTGTAAAAGTCCCAAAATATCCTCTTATATCACAAGAGAAATCCACAATGATTAACAATATGATGTTCACTTCAAAAACACAAACTCTATAAGTTACTTATGGAAGAGTCCAAAGAGATATGATCACCAAAAATAAAAATAATCTAAAATTCATATACCAGAATCTCCAAAAAAATAATGGTGACCTAATTGGATGCCTCAAAAAAGATACAATCTCTCACAACCATTGGGGATTAGAATTAATGGGGTTCCAACCTAAACACAAATAACATATATATGGTCTAAATAACCCCCCCAACACACACAGACAAATAACTGAGAAACAATTTCAATAAATCTTCATATCTCCCTCTTATAAAAAATGATGCTCAATAACTCCTTGGATTCTCCACCTACATGGTATTACAATAACTCCACTAAATAAAAATCATCATGTATATGTCTCTAATATGAACCAATGCATACTAATATAGAATAAAAAATCTTCCACCTCAGTTAAATCCTTTTTAGATCCAAACATAGATAGGTCCACACTCAACAAAAAAGATGATTCACCAATAAGGGTCATCCCATGAGATTGTATTTCTATATTTCCTAGAAATTGTTTTAGGAATTTTACTTCAAACAATATGGAATTTTAATACAATGAGTTCATGATTCTCAAACCTAATCAACCATTACATGCACAACAAGAGGTAAGTCCAAAAACACCCATTCATTAATGAAAATATATTCCAAAATTTTTCATTTAGGATTTCAAAATATACAACATTTAATAAGGAATCATAACTCCTTTTGTAGAAAAAATTTAAAGTTTGAAAACACCTAACCACTTAAAGATATTCCACTTCCTTTAAAAAAACTAAGTCCCCTATGTAATTTCAAAACATTTAACTCTACATATAAAACCACTACATCTATTTTAAAATTATAACCCTAGCTAATATTTATAAATATATCATATAATGAAAAATAGTATCTCTGAAATCAATTTTTTTATTCAAAAATAATTCATATTCCCACTGTAACATAGGCTACTCTAGAGAAAAAAACTCCAGGAGGGAAAAAATACTTTCTAAATGAACCATTAAATAGGCATAAACCCTAAAATACATTCTATATTTCATTATTAAATCAATGATTTATAAAAAAATCATGAAAAAAATTAGGTTTAAAAAAATTCCGAAAGGATTTTTCTTCAGTCCATATTTATCAAGAAATTCCACTTCTTACGCACAAAACTAGTTTTCAAACCAACCATATAAATAAAAAACTGACCATAACTCAAAAAATTCAATCAAAAACCCCAACACATAACTAAAAACTCCTTGTAATATTCCCCCATCATTGGTTATCACTCAAGAGAAGTTTAAATATGAAATCCAAATAAAATTTTGAACTATTAAAGTATTTTCCAAAAAAATTATATACCACGACCCAATAATGTAATATCCTATGGAATATTTTCCAATTTATGTGCCTAATATAGCATACCTGAACTGGTATACCATAGAAATAGTGTTATCATGATAGGATCCACTAGTCTATGGAGTGTCTCCCCAAACACCAAAGGCTTCCGACTAGTATAAGGGGTGTGAACGAGGTCTAGTGGTGAGTCTATACCCTCTAGGAGAGAAACAATAATGTTCCAAGTAATAATATATAACATGAAGTGGAAACTAAATAATCAGTTGATTTAAAATGGACATGGAATTGGTGGATGCACAGTCAATAAAAGTAAAGAGTGGAAGAAAAACTAAATAAGTAGTATAAAGTAAATAAATAGCCAAACATTCTACATACCTCTTGTTGCCCTAAAATGATACATGCATACAATGCAGGTCGTAGAACTCATGTTACAAAAGGGTTCTCCAATGGTATCCCATAGTTAAATACATATATAACTATCCTGAAAAATAAAAATAGAAAACTAAAACAAAACAAGATAATAAAAGGAAAAGTCATGCTAGACACAACCCCAATGTCTCATGCCTACATCCCATGAAAACTTGCTACTGCAGTATATCTCTTGAATTTTATACCTTACATAAATATAAAGACCTAAATTCTACAGAAATATTGGACGACCTCTATAGGGTGTCAGAACATAGTTTAGTAGTATACCACTAATGTGTTCATAGCCAACATGAGTTCTTAAGAAGTTGGGTAATAAATTAAAGGAAAAAAATTAACTTTAAATAAAACAAAAAAAACATCACTGGTTCACAACATCCAGCAAATAACTTTGTTGATTCATAAGAGATCCAAGTTCCTTTGGAAAAATGAATGTGAGGAATATTTTAAGGGGTTGAAAAAAAGAGGTTAGAAAACTTTTCTTACACTGCCCTATAGTGAAGAACGTTTTGTCATCTATAGTGTTGAATCGAATAAGGTACTTGGATACATCCTCGTGCAAAATGATATGGAGATTTAATATGACTCCTACTAGTTGAAAATTCTTGACCAAAATTTCCCAACTCATGATTTGGAGTTCAAAGAATTAATTTTTGAATTGAAAATATGGATTCATTTTTTATGGTGAATTTTTTTAAATATGTACTAATCATAAAATCTAGAAGTATATATTCACATTTAAAAAGATAAATATAACTCAAATGGGGTGGCTAGAGTTGATTAAATATTATGAATTATCAACACATTAAGTCACTAGGAAGGAAAACATGGTGGCTGATTTTCTGTGTTAGGAAGACAAATCTAGTTTATTTATTATGAGGATCAAAAGAGATCCAATTTTTATCAATTTTCAGAAGATGGATCTTCAATTCATGAGGAATGTGGATATATCATATCTTTCTCGTATGAATATTTATTCATCCATCCATTTGATGAATATGGAGGATTATAAAGAGTATTTGTAACTATAGAAGAATCTGAGAAATATTATAGAGTTCAACCAGGTTAGTAATGAAATGATAAGTTTTAAAAATTGAGTTTGTTTTGTGTCAATATTATACTTGAAGGACATATACTATGAATCACATAGTTCATCATTTTTATTCATATATTTAGTATGATGGTATATAGGTATTAGAATGTGCATTTATATTTGATAACATGAAATGGGATTTTGTAGAGTATATATCATAATGCCAATACATTAGAAAGATAAGGCTAAGAGAAATAATTCAAAAGTGATGTTACAACCCTTATCCATACCAGAATATAAATCGGAAAACATCACCATGGATTTTTTTCATCATACTCCCTAAAAAATATAAAGGTAACAGTGTTATTTTTGTTTTAGTCGATCACCTAATGAAATCAAAACATTTCATTTTCAATAGATAAAATTTCTCTCTTGATCAGATTTCCATGATATACATTAAGAAAGTTGTAATGCTTCATGGAGTACTATAATCTAGTATATCTTCTCAATATTCTAGGTTTTCCTTGAAATCTTGGAATGGTATTCAGAAAGATATGTATAGAGAGTCTTGTTTTAGTATATCTTATCATCCTCGACTGGATGGTCAGTATGATTGGACAATTCAAACCCTAGATGACATGTTGAAATCCAATTTTCCATATTACAATGTTTTTTTGGATCAACACCCTTCTCTTATCTAGTTTTATTTCAAAAATATCATTCACTCAATCATTTTTATGGATTACTATGAAACCCACTATTATAGGAAGTGAAGAGTTCGAATGTATTAGGATAAATTAATAGAATGAAATTTATTGGCACCTATGCTCACTGAGTAAATGGTAGATAAGGTTAGATCCATTCAATAATAAATTAGGGCATCATAGAAGAGACCAAAATGTTATACTAACAATCATCAATGGGATCTTCAATTAAAAGATAATGGAAATATATTCATATAAATTGAATCTTATATTAATGTTATGATATTTGCAAATAAGGGAATGTTGAGCCCGAGATATATTAATCCCTTTCAAATTATTTATCATATTGGGAAAAGATTTTATTTTTTTAGGCTTCCAACAAATATTTCTCAAGTTCAAAAGGAGTCCCATATAACACTCTTGAGGATGTACATGTGTGATCCTTCATATATACTAAAATAATAGGTCCTAAAACAAAAAAATAATCTCTCTTATGAGGAATAACTTATTGATAATTTGGATTAAAGAGAGACTTTTAAGTGAAACAAGATCATCAACCTGGTCAATATTTTGTTTTGAAACCATAAATATGAGAAAACTATATGGGAACCCAAAGATATGATGAGAAAGATTCATTCTTAATTGTTTGTATCAAAATTATGGAATATTTATATTTAAATTATTATAATTTTTAAAATGAAATACCATAATATTTTACCATATATTTCTTTTTAGATAAATTTTATTTCTTTGATAGCTTACTTTACACCAAAAACTGAGTTTAAACATACAACGATATACTAATAAATTAATATTTTTATTTAATTTCATAGTTTCCACATATCCATTGGATTGGAATGTATAAATGGGACTAACTAAATCATGAAAAATTAATTTTTACATATGTTGAAATTGAATTCAATGGATATCAGTTGGGTAGAAAATAAAAATAAATCATTTGAAAGTAAATAATGAATTTTTTCTGAAAAAAACATTTCATGAACAAAATTTTTTTTTATTATAATAAATTAAATTAAACACTATAGATAAATTGTTTTAATGAAATATATTTATTATGTATTAAAAACATTTTTCAAATTAATCTCAATTTTACACTTAAAAATAAATTTTTAAATAGTGGATTTGTTGAATTTTTTGTACTTAATTTAAAATAAATTTAATCCACTTATAGAAAATGAATCATTTAAAATTTTTCACATATTTGGATAAACATAATTAATATTATTCAATAATTGTATCTTATTTTTTCATTTTGAATATTAACATTGGTTGAAATTTCAATTTCCATATGAAGAGTTAAAATGTTTTAAAAGGGATGCAATTAAATTGATAAGGATTAAAATATCCAAAAAAATGTTTAAAATTTATTTAATGGTCCTATTGAAATCCAATATCATATTTTATTATAATATATTTCATTTTTAATCCATTTATATTGAATAATATATTAATACATTGTAATATTTTGTAAAATTCCATGTGTGTCATCTCATTAACTTATAAAGGGACACCCCCTATCATCTATAAAATAAACATAATAATATAATTTAATCAAAAAATAAAAATAAAAATCCTTTAATAACATACCTCCACAAATTAGAAAGGAATTTTGTTGATTATAATACCATCCTTTCAAGGATTATGGTGTAAGCCAAATAAGGTTTCTCAATGATGACTTGTAACACTTAACTGAGTACATTACTCTATCATATAAATAATAACATTATTATTATAGTATAAAAATATTGTTATATATTATTGTGAATATTTCATTACTATTTTATATATCATTTCAATAAAATGAGAAATGCAATTATCTCATATTCGTACATGTTGACTATTGACTCTATGTAGTGAAAAGATTAATTTCAAATTACCATATTTCATGGTTAGTTATCCTTATTTATTTAATGTTAATATAAAATACTTCTAATATAATTATTCTTAGGAAATTATTATATCTTACTCACCTTCTTACCATCTAATCATTTTGAAAAAGATGATGTAGATCATGTGTACATGTGGACTACCACCTCCACAAAGTGATGTGATTAAATTTTCATTTACACTCTAAATGGATTTTCATAAGCATATATTTAATGAATATATATTATATAATAATTATTCTATAATGTTTAATTATATTTTTCCAATATTTCATTCTATCCATTAAAATTTGAAAATAATACTTTTGTGTACGTACAAACTATTGTCTCCACCAAGTGATGTAATTATTTTTTCATCAAAAATTTATTTTAATGGTTTGGAAATTAGATATAGTGAATAAATATGAAACTTATGTACTTATTAAGGATTTCGATATGATGAAACTATGACCACAATGTAAGGACCGGAACCATTATCCTAGAGCATACATAGATTTGCGACTATATTTTACCCGAATATTCTTTTTTATAATGAAATTATTATAAAATGATAATTTTAAATTTTAAAGGAAATATTACTAGTAAGTTATGTATTTACATTATTATATAATATAGGTAAAATAAATCTATATTTGTTATATAGAATTTTTTAATGTAAATGAAGAAGTAAGAGACTTAAGGTAAGGGTTTCTCATCTCATTTTCATTTTTGTGATACGTATATCATATATTCCACTTATTTCGTTCATATAGTGTATATAATACACCTATGATATGATATAACATTAATACATTTATATTTTTTTAATCTAATGTTTTATTTTATGTTATTTCTTTAATGGATGTTATTATTTGAATTTTTCTTAAAGAGTAATTTTTTATATTTCAATCAAATTTATATTCGATATTATTAACGAAAAATTTAAAATGGGGACAATTATATGGATAATATCCTTTAAATCAAATATATTTTATTATCCTATATTTATTCATTTAATTTCTATTTATTAACACTATTTTCCTCTCTTTGGTATATAAATTTCTAGTGAAGATATTTTTAATGAAAATCCTATTTTATTTCCTCATTGATTGATTTTTTTATCTATGTCCATGAACATCATAATTGTTTTATTAATTATTTTTCCATTAAATTAAATGTTCCAAAAAAATTATTTTCATTAAATTTTTGTTTTTTATAATTGTTAGAAAAACAGTCTTTAATAATACTTTTCTTAACAAGTGGTTCTTGAATTTTTGAAAAATTGTGAGTACGATGTTACATTTTAACATAGAAAATATTAATGGATTTTCCTTAATTCTTTGCCAATATTTTATTTAATGATTCCATTAAAATTTCCCATCTTTGTTTTAAATTAATTTAATTTTCAGAATATTTTGGAAAATTTTTAGTAAATGTTTTTTCAAAAGAAAATGAAATTTTACTCGTGAATTTAGAGAAGTGTTTGAATAATTTCTTTAAATTATTTTTCATTAATTAAAATATCCTTTAATGTTTTTTATGATTCACTCTAGATATGATCTTATGATTCTTTGATATTTATTTCCTTGGATGTATTATAATAATTATTATTTAAGGATGATTCTATGAAAACTATTTCTTTCCCACTTGTTAATTAGGTTATAAATTAACATTTATAAAACCCTTTTATTTACATTGAGTTATTCTATGATGAAATTATAAATTTTTTATCAAAACAATTCTCTGTAATAGGATATGATATGATTTAACTATTAAAGTCTGATAATCTTGTGGAACAAATATGTTTGGTTTTCATTATGTTATGGGTGGACAAAAAATTATATAGCATTACTACTAATTCTGTATATATGGATAACTCATTAGATAATTATGTTATACATGAACATGATTTATTGTTCACAGCATTATGTGTGGACCTTGATTTATATCCACAAGATTATTCATGGACCTAGTTTCATACCTATAAGTTTAAGAGAGAACCTAATTTCATGTATTTAATGAGTGAACTCATTTTTGTTTATACATCTTCACAATGTTATAAGATTATATTATGCAACATTCCTATGTTTATGATATTCTCTCAAGGATCATGACTTATTATTGATGATTCTACACTCTTCCTTCATTTTAATTTTTTATAAATAATCCTTATTATAGGACTCATGGTTAAATATATTTAATTGATTGGATATAACTTCATTATGTTACGATAATTTTCTCATACTCTTATACGCATGTTTGTAAATTGTTTTATATCTTATATTCTTAACGTTACTAAAAATTTGAGCTTTCCCTTTCTTATGTTTTCATTCCCCAATTTTTTCTAGATGGTTCTTCATATGATATTTCATTAGGGGATTCAATATAAATAATTTTGTGGGAGATGTTTAAGATCCTTTTTTAAATAAGATGTATATGTATCAAGTCACTAAATACACAAATCCATTATGATTTTTCAGTGTGTATACATGTTTTATAGATTTAATATTAATCTAAATTTATGTAATATTTATATATGTTATGGTCGGGTGGCCTCACCTCCCATGTAAATTTGTAACTCATTAAAAAAGGGTGCATATATGTATACACATGAAAAGGATATAACAATACTTTGTAGGATTTCACCATGTGACTCCAATTCTACTCTGTAAATGAAGAAAATTAGTACATGAAAGTGATATTATATAGATTTCAATATATGTTATATCTTAAATTGGTATAAAAACTATTTATATGAAAATAATTTATCAATTAATTCCAAAAAATAATAATGTTCTAACTTAGGAAATAAAATGTTCTGATGAGAAGAAAATTAAAAGATAACACATGTGAAGTACAAAAGAGGTTGTAAATGGTTCCACACTTATAAAATAAATCATTTAATTTAATATACCCTCAGTGAACAAACATCAATTACTTCAATGTTCATTATTGAATCAAGTAGTTATTCGATATCAAAGGAAGTAATAGGAAATATCTAAAACTTTTTTGGGTAAAATTATTTTACAAACCCCTGACATGAGATTCACACTCATAAGGGAAAACAAATTTGGTATCATATGTTGTGTTCCTTGATTGAAAGCCAATACACCACATTTCTACTTGATTATCTATTAATTTAATTGTAAAAATATCATACACAATTATTAGAATTATAAAATATAAATTCCACTCAAATATATGGTAAGTTAATCCATGCTTATTTATGAGGTTTATAATTGAATATTAATAATTAATATAATGATAATCAATATTATTATACCTATAACAAATTTATGTGTTTTACACTTATCAATTCCATTTGAGTTAAATCCATACAAATAATTAATTTGAATAATTGTCTTCAAATAGTTTCATTTTGAGTCAAATAACTAACAAAACATAAATAAATTATACTAAATTAGAACTATTAGAAAGTCATAAGTAGTTTAATTTTCACTATGAATACCAATCAATGCATTAAAAAGTTCAAAAACCAAACTTATTCCACAACGAATATTTTTCAAGATTTTATAAATTTCATTTCTTATTTAAAAATAATTACCAATGCATCCCCACATATAAATTGATATCTTTCAAAACATATATAGTTTAAAACTAGAGTTTCATACCATTACATGGTAAAATAAAATTAATTATTGTCCCATTCTACCATGGTTCCATTCATTAATACCCATTAATTGAAAAATAATCAATTTCTGAAATTAAATAATATATATAAATATATGGTATGGATTTGATTAGATTTGATGAACAATTATTAGGAATCAAAATAATGAAAATAGATAGACCAATGTTTTGTATTTTACTATTGTCAATATCTTGAATATTTTTATAACTTATATTTATAATATCTGTATAAAGTTCAAGGGTTTCCCCATGAATTGGTGAGACCCCCAAACTCTAAAATAAATAGTTTAGAAAAAATGGTATCCACTATAGGAGGGGAAGGGAGGGAGGAGGATAACTAAGATGAAGAGGAAGAGGAAGAGGAAGCGGAAGATAGGTCTCACTAACATTCAAAAATTCCTTTTCCAATGAAGGAGGAAGAAAACATGATAAAGGGACTTCCCAACTATTTTCTAGAATTACACCCCAAATAAGGGGAGGTTCTCCACTATAGTTTTAATCAATAACTCAAATAATGGTTGTTATCATTGTAACATAGCTATTTTTTCAATGTAATGTCATTGAATATATCTAATAATATCATGCAGACCTGACACTAAGATACTACATGATTTTTGAGGCCCATTAAGACTATAATTATTCTTTAAAATATATTATATAGATTAAATTTCAAGTGCACACGGTTTTCATAAAAAATTGAATATATCCCAAATAAGAACTTAGTTCATAAATCTAAATCCGCAGTTGTGTTTAGAGTGTGATTTTTACCCCAATAATTTCATAATATTAGAGTGGATTAGATGATTCAGTTAAGCATAGTTGTAGGTAGATTAATAAATAAATAAATAAATATATCAATTTTACAAAAAATTATCTTGACCTAATATATGTCTATAAAAACGGTACAGTGGAAAAATCCCTGGGATAAACACATAACCTTGCATATTTGAGAGAGATCATTGGAGGATCATCCCTGGATGAACAAAAATATGATCCATAGTTGTTGATTAATGTGGAATAAATCTCGAGGAGCCCCACAATGACAACGATGCACAATTTTTATTCTCCAGTGACTGATCCAAACTGAGGTAGAATTTTTTATGTATTTATAATCATTTTTTTATGTTGAATGTGAATTAATCAACTAACAAATTCATTCTTGGAAAAAAATAATTGTGGGTACGAGTTTTATTTATCTGGGATTGGGAATTTATATTGTTTATTTTAATTTATCTATTCAATTATTATTTATATGGAAATAAATCTAAGATAACATGAACGTTGGGAAATATATATTCCCCTGTTTTTTTAATTCTTCCCCTATTCTTCATACATTATTTACTGGAATTTCCATTGGCCTATAGTTAAACATATACCAGGTATTCTATTGTTGTACACCTGTTATTCAAATAAAATAATCAATATTTTGGGAATGGATACAATTGATGATGATTTTTTTTTGGGAACAATGATGATAGATGATTGATTTTTTTAGATTTTGGGATACCTACTGTGGGTATTTGGCATGCAGAAGTGAAATAACATGATGATGATATCTCTCAATCATGTTGATGGCTAAAATTTTGAAAAAATGTGATGATGGGACTCAATCACTCAGATCCACCATCTCTATAAATATTTTTCATAGAAAACATGGGCTGCAATGGTTGAGGAGGTGACTACATGAAGATCCATAGTATCTAGAAATTTTCATGTTACAAGGTGTGTCATTTGGGATCACATGCCATATGGGACCCTCTCATTGGTTCTAGGGTTTTAGAGGAGAATATTAATACCTTGTGGTGTATGATATGAGTCGTATGGTATGTGACCCCACCTAGTGACTTGGTGTGTGCTCAAAGAGAACATGGTTGGGCACCCGACCAGGAACCCGGCTAGGCACATGACCAGGAACTCAACCAAATACATGTCCAAACCCAAAGTACATGGGTAGATCTATGTACTCTACCATGGACATAGGAATGAGCTGTGATGCATGGGTAGACCTAGTGTTGAAGATACACATCATGTACTTATAATACATATCATGTTCTTTTCCAAATATGGATTAGGGCCCTTCCTCCCTTCATATTAGAATTTTTTTTAAACGGTCCATTCCCTTGATCGTCTTCCTAATAGAATAGTAAGTAATTGTGTCATGTTCAAAGAATAGTGAATCATTATAATTAACATTATTCTCAGGTAGATTTATTAGATTCCCCCTATGAGGCTCATAGAGAGATCTTCTATCGTCATCTTTTTCCCTAGGTGGGATTCTTATAATCATCATGACCGATACTACTCAGGTATCGATCCCTTATTTATTTGTTTAATCATGATTAGGTTATTATTATACCCCATGGCCTTGGTTGTGTTCACCATCATTACATCAATCTATTTAAACTTATATCATGTACTTATTATGGAAGGACTTATTGAGTAGTACATAACAAATTGATTCCATCAGTTTTATCTGAGTTATGGTGGGTGTCCTCAAATAATAGTGTAATGGGAAATATTTGAGTAAGAATTCTAGGATGGCTTTAGCGTTTAGACCTCACCATGAGATTGTGTGTCAATGATGAGTATACCCAAGGATTATTGTAATTTATATTCTGGTCATTTCCATATGATGAGAGGACTACTATTCTTGATTCTATACACTTAGTGATCTTGGGGTGTCCTACTAGATATTTTTATACTCCCCCTACATGGTCTCTTCCCAAATGTATCATGTCATATGAAGATGATAAGTCATTTTATGGGGATCTTGGTGGACTAGTAATAAACCAAGATTAGTTTTTTGATATATAGCTCATGGTTCATTCATGGAGTCACATTTGATTATCTTCCCCACATGTAATTAGATTAAACAACTTTAAAGGTTTTTGGTGGGCTTATATTTGCCCCTTATGATTTTATAGTATTTTTTAGACTCTAGTGGTGGGATCTAGATTATTTCATGCATTTAGTATCAGTTCTATTTTACATTTCATCATTTTATGAGCTTGGAGATTTTTTTGTGTATAGGTACCTTATCATAAGGCCTCCCATGTGTGTTTTATGCCTACTCAATGTTATTCCCCTACCCATATCCTGTTGAAGGCAGGATTTGGGTTTCCACACTTGAATTATCATTAGTCAAATGGATTCTAATGGGACTAGTTGTGATAGAGTGGTATCATGGGATTATGTTTTACCTTTGGACCAAAGTCTATGGTAATGGTTTGGGATGGATAGAAATAGTTTTAAGAACATTTGACTTCGACTCATAGGATATAGACTCTAGTGTTTGTGCAGCAACTGATGTATCAATTTACCATGTTACTTACTACCTTCTTATTGACTTATTATATGTAGGTACTAGTTATGAGGGAAAAATTGGCATATAAATCATATAGAAATGGGTTGTTGTTTAGGTTTCTTTATTGGGAAATCTCTCCAAATATACTCATTGACCATGGTACATCATTTTTATTTTTAGGATGCCTCCATGATTTTTTCTAGCTAGGGTTATATAACAGGATCATGAGGATGATCCCCTGATGATGATTCTTTAATAAAGGGTCATGTTTTGGAGTTGTTACCTCTTGATGATGGAATAATATCACCACCACCTATCGAGTAACAAATTATACCAAAAATACAATAAGATGAGTTCTCCAGGTTGACCTTGGTTCATGTGTTTTAGCATCAACGAACCATTAGGTTTAAGGGACATTTAGACACATAGTTGGATGGGGATTGTCTTTAGGTAGTGATGTAATTATTTCATCTCATCAGGAAACCTAAAGAACATATGGTGGTCCTAGAAGCAAGCCTTCCCCATGGATTATGGGATGATGGTGGGGTATAGTGACTTGGTCATACGATTCGGTGACACTTGTACAGTCAGTGAACAAGAACCTTTTTTATATAAGGTTTTTATCTTGATATATGGAAGGTTTTACGCATCTAGTTTATTCTAAAACATCAATAGGGAAGTACAAATGTGGATGAGTATTCTTCGAGGTTCACTAACCACTCTAAGTACTTGATGGATATGTTTCATGGTCAATTACTTTGGGGTTGTACATCAAATATAGGTATACAAAGAATAATTTGAACCATTATGGAACCTCTGTTAATTTCAAAGTATGATGGGCTGATGGAGAATTCATTGGTCATAGAGAGTTTAATGGCTAATCATACAAAGATATATGGTGTCCGTATTGGGGAAAGATGAGTTTTGACATTGGTTACCATCATCCAAGGAAAAACATAGGAACCTGGATGTCCAAGGCATTTTAATTAGTGACATAGGATATAAGTTCTATGGTTTATGTCTCAATAGATGGATCAATTTAGCCTTGAGTGAGTCATTTCTACTCTTCTGATGGTCAAAGACACATTGAATGAGATTACCTAACCCAATAAGATGCTAATAGAGAGACTATGGATGAACCTCCATCGAAGAAGAAGTGGTATTAGTAGGAAAGTATTTAGTGAATTAGAAATTGTAAAGGATATGGGAGAAAAGTAGGAACTAGTGGAAATTATGACTTGTTACTGCTACTACCCCCAGTCTGTTCATGCAATGCTATAGGAGCTGGTAGATAGGGTTGAGGGAAGATTCAAGTGTTCAAGTGTTATGTCCTAGAATCTCAATTGATGATTCGAGGTATTATATGTGTCTTATCTACATTAGGTAGATTATTGATAGACATGGGTTTGATCTTCTCCTTTCTTACCACTACTCTCGTAGGATAATTAGAGTTTTTGTTGAGTCCTTGGCTCGTTCCTTACCCTTGGAGACTCCTACTAGAGGTGACTCAGTGATAGTAAAATTAAAATAATTGTGTGATCTAACTATTTGAGGTGAGATTTTATTTTTGGATCTCTTGGAATCATTAATAATGGCTAGAGAATTAATCAATGTAATGGATTGTTTATCTATAGTTCATGCCAAGATAGACTATTTTAGGAAGTGGATGTGGTGTGTCCGTGGTTATGGGCATAGATTTTACTTTGTGGGTGAAAAAGAATCCTGAGAAGAATATAATGGACTCATGTATAGTACAATACAATTGATTACACACTAGTTTGATATCATGACCCCTAATGCAGTCGATACTATGAGTTTTCAATTTTCAATATTGGTGGTGGAATATAAGAACATCTTTCCCAAGAATTTTCTTGTCTTACCTTCTCACTAAGATATAGATCTCTAGTTGATCTTAACACTATAATGGACCTGAAATCACATACATCATATCTGATCTCTCCTAGAAAGATTCACAAGTAGAGGTTGAAGTTGGAGGACATGAAAAGGATGGGATTTTTTAGACCCCATGTTTAACCCTAAGAATCACCTTTTTTGTTTTCCAAGAAGGAATACGAGAGCTTGATGTTGTTTTGTGGATTTCCATATCCTAAAATAAATTACCTCAAGGAAAAAAATTCATTAATGAGGGCTAATTATTCCATTGATTAGTTAATATGTGAACTATGGTTCTCGATGATTTACCTTAGATAAAGTTATCACCAACTACATGTTCTTGATGAGGATATACTGAAGATGGATTTTTAATGTCATTATGGTCACTCTGAGTACTTAATGATAACCTTTGGAATGAAGAACACCCCAGTAATGTTCTTGGGACACATGGACTGAACATTTAATCCTTTCTAAGAATGGTTTGTGTTACTCACCATCAATGAATCCCTATGTACTCGACATCCAAGGATTAGCATGTGAAACACCTGAGGACAGTCCTAGGAAATCTCTAAGAGAAACATATTTACAATAATCTTTCAATGTCCCAGTTGTGGATGTAAGAGGTCACATTCTAGGGAAACTCATCTTAGTAGATGTTATGGAGGTGGACCATATAAATTATTTGGCAATGTTATATAGAGATCCACTTAAGAGCATTATCGATACATGGATCATCCATGGGTTGGAAGGATACTATCAAATATTTTCACCCTATTTCTCTAGGATATCATCTCTATTGATATCTTTGACCTAAAAGGGGTATCATTTCATGTATACAAATATTTTTCAATAGGGTTTCTAGTATTTTTGTAAGATATTGATGAGTGCACCCATCTTGATATTTCTAGAGGAGGGTGTTGAGTATGTATTATTCTGATATGCTTTATCGACCGAGCCTGGTTCCATTCAGATGTGGAGACGGGTGGTTCATTCCAATGGATAAAATTATTTTATACCACAAGAGTAGAACTTTGAAACCCCTAATATTTATCTAGTATTAGTAGTCTTCTCATTAAATATGTGGCAACACTACCTTATGTGCGAGTGATTTATCTTATATTATCATCACAAGAGACTAAAAAATATCTTTTATCATAAGGATATTTACTTGAGACAATGGTAATAGATATATATATCCTTTAGGAATTCAACATCAAGATTTTCTATTCACCTAGGAAGGGGAAAATGGTAGCAGATTCTCTCAGTAAGAAATATTGTTCTTAATTATTGAAGGGATTCTCGTTGTTCATACATGAAACCGAGTAGAAGTTTCTTCACTTATTTAGATCACATAAAAAATATGTTCTTCTTTTTGAAATTTCATGAAGTGAAATAAGAAATATAGAATGGAACTATGAAATCAATTCGTCAATAGGAAATAATCAACAATTTCTGTAACGGTTATCCATACTATAAGAGGTTATGGTGTTCTATAATAAAGACGTAATAAAAATGATTGTATACTGGAAATATTTAATAATTTAAGTTAGGGTTAACTGTGCTACCAGAGGTTTTGGTGTACTGGAACAATGAATACTCGATCCTGAATAATTGAACAAGTGAATAAAAATTGTCTAGGTGAATGCAGAAACTGGGTGTAGGAAACTGAAGAACAATAATAGTAGAATTCACTAACAGAAGAGTTATTAAGAATGCAAAAAAATTAATATAAAAATGAGTATAGTAAATTGAAATGAAATGTGATGTAAAAAAAAGGATAATGTGTTTGATTGTCAATGAGTGAGAATGTAATTTCTTTTGGGCATATATATACAATGTATTTCCAATTGGATTCTACTCATATGGATAAATATTATTACATTGTATTGCATTGAATTATACTCAAATGGATTCTCCTAAAATGAATTATAATCACAATGGATTCTAATCATATTAAATGTATGTATTGTTACCATAAATTAAATTATTTTGAGATAGATCATGTATTCATAAAAAATGAAAATTAATTAGACTAAATTAGGTAGTAATGAAAAAAATAACCATATAAATTTATAGGATGACACGTAAAATTTATTAAATGAGTTATTAACAGTAATTTCTATAAAAATAATTAACATCAATATTATGAGATGAAAAATTATATTAGGATCCATTTTTTCAGAGGCTTATTATTATGTTTTCTGTTAAGTGCTACAAAATTGGTTTTTCAAGTTAAATTTCAAGATGCATGTGTTTTTTGGAATAGTAATAGGATAAATTGTTTTAAATCAATGCATATCACAGTGTAGACCCAAAAGGCAGGCCGACTCATCACTGAATCTGTGAAAATTCACGACTATTTATTATTAGATTCATAAATATAAAATGTAAGTATTCCCCTTTAAGTTCCTTAACCTAGTTACCAATATTTCATGAAACATTTAACATTGTATTGTATCAGGTAAAAAATGATTCTTTAATTCACCATTAAAAATTTATATTAACACCCAATTGAATTGAGCATATATAAATCGGTAAGGCAAACATTACAGTCATGCATGTTATGTACAAGTTATTTCATAAATATCTCGTATAGTTTTCAACATAATATAGAGTAAAGAAGAAACTAAACATGAATTTGTACCATTATTCCGAGGAATATAGACCTTTATAACTAGATTTACTTAGTAATAGAAACTGAACTTCCATCAAACAGCAAGGAACTACTTCTATTATGATATTAAAATGAAAATTTGAAAAATTAATATACAGTTCAAAATATGTTATTCAGGTTGAAGATTTTTAAAATGGATACAGTTTATCATATATGATTTTATATGGAAATTTTGAAAAATATTGTTTTTGATAAAGAATATGTAGCTCATTCATCTAATTAAGTCATTCCAGGCATATATAGTTGAAAATATATTTTTATCAATGAACATAAAAATGGATTTCTCATTGATAAAATCAAAAAAGCAATGTGATAAGAGGAGGAACTGAGAGAAAGGTTTTTGATCATATGTTCAACCATTTGATGTTCATCTCTAAATGTTTTACAGAAATACATAAATTAAAAACATGAAAAAAATAGTTGAACAAAGTAAATTTATAAAAAATATGGAAAACCTAATTCATCTCTCTAACTATATTCATCAACTAGTTGAACATATTTCATGTTCATCCAAAAAATAAAATAGATCACATGTGATAATCCATCAAAGGTGTAAAATTTATTCCCTATACATACCAGGGGAGATTCAAAAATGAGAAAACAGCTTAAGATTATTTATAAAAATATGGAATCATGCTCTAAAAACTCCTATGTAATGCTCACTACCGTAGACCTACCTCCTAAATCCTTCACAATAATTCCAATTATAAAAATATCACCACAAATTGAGCCTTTCAAAGTGATCTCGATGAAACCTCAAATTAAAAATGGACAATAATATCACATTTTCATCAAGTGTATAAAAATAAATTTTTATTTTTTCAATGATTGACATTGTTACAAAGCCAACCCCTCAAGAGTGGTTCATTTCAAACCCACAAATATCCATTTTATTAGCCACCAACCCATATTTAGTGAATACCTATCCAAGAATAGAATCATTAAAAACCCAAGACAAATATATTTTTTGAGGAATATCAAATACACATGGAGAGTGTTCTAGTTATTGGGGACAATTGGAGGGGAGCAAGAGAAACCCTTGGGTTTCAAAAAACTATTTATGAAGGTATAAATAAAATCTATAGATAATAGAATATAAATCCAAAAAAGTTCATTAAAGTACAAAAAAATATCAATATGCACAAAGATAATTTTTAAAAAAAAAACTGATTCCAAAATATATTATATTATAGAAACCTAAATAACAATCCAAACCCATATTACTGAAATTATGAAAGAAAACATATAATTTTATATATTAATGTGTTGTGGTAATTCTCTTAATTCATCTAAAATATGATTGAAGTCATTTTTTCTAAGGTATTGAGGACATGTTGGGAGTGAGCACAATGAAACATTACCCAGCGAGCATCATAAAGCAAATCATGGATTTTATTTGTTGATTTATTTATTTTTTCCCTCTCCAAACCAGGAAAGTGAACCAAAATACTAACATACAATACAATTATATCCAATATTCAAATATTATGTAGTATAATCATAATTCAAAAAAAGATTTTATTAAAAAATTATCAACAATATCGGAAATGCACTTTTAATATTATTGTAGTATAATGATATCCAATGTTACTAAAATAACATGTACTCTTAGATATTTGAATTATTTGTGTTATTTATAAAGAAGTTTTTAAAATATTTATAATTATAATATGTGATAAAGAATTATAAACATTCCAAATTAATAATGTATATGCCTACACTTTAAAAATTTTATAGCAGGATATCTTACGTCATGTCTTCTTACATGTGTTGTTGAGAATATATGCGTCATTGTGCATGACACTAAAGGTTTCTAGCCATAACCCTCATCAACATTACATCTTAATACCCACAATATGAAGATGTATATTTCTACTCATAACTAGCATTGTTTTTAAATAGAATATTAGTTAAAATTACTTATTATAAGACACCTAGGCCTGAAAAAGATATATGGTTGTCATTAATTAATGTAAAAAATATTATCTATTGTAAGATATCAATATATGAATTTACAATGGGTTAACAGGGATAAAAAACATGTAAAAGTAAAAAAATTTCATATAGTGAGGAGGAGGAAAGCAATGAGTCAATCAGAATATTATCTTCATTCGTGAAATATATAAAAATTAAAGAAGAAAGGGATAGTTTTTAAATATATGGGATATATAAACAACATTTCATTCAGAAGAATACATCGACATCACATGTATGAGAGGGAACAACATATTTTTCATTGCTTTTTGGTCATTTTTCTCTTTCTTGATTTATCAAATCTTGTTGAAGAACTTTCACATTCATGAGGCACTGTCAATTAAATAGAAGAGTAATATAACTAAATATTGGTACATTGACGTAAATTTAGAAATATAATTGAATCATGTGGAAAATTAAAATTAAACTGGCCTTTTGATGATAAAGGTGACTATGGTAAGTGTTCTCTTATTTCACTGATGCAATTTGTTTTTAGTGGTTCACATGTTGTAGTAAAATATAGGTAAGTATAGTCAATAGGAAAATTTACTGTAGATGTAGAAACATTAATTTTAATAATATAGTGATTAATTTTATTGGAAGAATGAAAAATGGTAGGCTAATTTAAAGTAAAAAAATAGAGAAGTCACAAGCATTTTTCATTCTCTCGTTTGTAGTCTCCACTTCAACATTTCATGTCCAGATATTGATGATGATTAAATCATCATGTTGGTTTCCATTTTTTAATTATTATGGTTTTGAAGGAAACAATATTATGGTTATGTTTGGGTAAATTCAATAAAATATATATTGGTAACAAAAATTGTTAACTCGGTAACTTTTTAAGTAACCTTTTTTTGTAATTACATTAAACATCCGATAAAGCACAGAAGATAATAAAAGAGAAGGTTATGTATTATAAAAAAGAAAATACTATTAATGGTGGTTTACTATATGATGTGGTGTAATATAAATCTGACAATTATAGTATATATATAATCTAAATGAACAATAACAGTGTAGATGATTCTTCTAAATCAGGATTGGGGGGATGTATTATAATTTTATTGAAATATGTAAGGAATTTCCTAAAACTAAAAGAACAAGTATCTCTAGAAGCCAGAGTAATTGTATGTCGATTTATGTATTCAATTCTCTTAAATAAATAGCTAGATGTAATGGTGAAGAAAACTGAATCTATTATGGGTGCAGAAGACCTACTTCGATCTATAATGGGGCCTCCAATACATAGGTGTGAATAAGTTTTACCAATTATAGAAAGCCAATTTAGATGATTTTGTACCTCAGGAGGGAAGGAAGTCATGTACGAGATGCCTGGAGTGGTGCTAATAGATAATAAAATAAAATTTTTTTGTAGTTAGACTCAAAATTAATCAAGAGTGGGATCTGAATATGGATTGTGTTGATGTAAGTACATTATAAATATAGGGTTACCTACTATATTAGAAACAGAATTCATGAGCTTCACCTATCACTGAAAAAGGATGTCTCGTTGATGTGGTTTCATGGTGAGTCGGTTGTTGAAGTGAATAGTTTGGAGTCGATGTTCAGAGGACGATACGAGCCTTGAAATCAAATATCCCAATGAAGGTATCAAGAAAATAGAAAAGATGTCCCACTTAATAAGAGAAATAAAATACTAAGGATGATCTGATGGTGGTTTACATGAGGAAAATATGAAAGACGGAACCCAAACAAAATAATATCGTGGTGAGGTTTCTTGGAGGAGTAGCAGACAATAGAAACAGTATCTACGGAAGATAATTCATAGAAATGCGGGAGAATAAAGAGGGTCCAAGAACCCTAGGTGGCGATGATTTCTTGGATGATATTGGCATGAGAAACATAAAATAGAAGCATATATTTTAGGGAATAGGGGTGGTTGTGGGGGTGTGAAATTAAGGTTGCGAGTTTGGAGGGATTCTTTATTGTTTTTTAGTGATGTGGAAGCCTATCAATGTGATAAAATTAAAGAATTCACCCAGATTTAGTATAAATAATTGACTAGGTTGTTATAATTATTCCGACCATAGTGCTTTAAACCCCAAGAAATCCATCAAGAAGATCACTGTAATTCCCCGACCCCTCTAGAATGGAGCCAGTGCACTACTTATTATATTTTCATGGTTATAAGGAATTAAAATCATGAAAGAACGATCAGTTTAGTAGTCTTGAAGAAACTAGACAAATAGATGTTACTCAAATTACATTGGAAAATTTTGAAAAATAGAATACATAACAAAAACTAAAAATGACATCCAAAAGAACGCAATAAATGATCTCCTCTTTGTCACATGTTGAAAGTAATAAATGAAAGGGGTGAGCTCAAATTTTTAGTAAGGGTTACAAATAGCAGAAGAATGAATACAATAACAAGTGGATAATAATCAATCTGACATAATCAATATGGCATGGTGAATAGATGAAAAACTCACGCCATTAATAAACTGAGAATAAAACTGCATCCATAGATTTTGTCATAGTGAAAAACTCATGGATAGTAATAACTAATATTGAATAAAGAAAATTATTATTATTTGGACGTCATGAATCTAGCACATGAAACCATAATAAGGTAAAAATGTTTTACTTCTATGGGTAGAAACACGTCTGTTTTTTGGAAACAAACTCGAAGGGTTTGTCGCCAACTGATTTGTCTCATGAGACCTACCGATGCATCAGTGGGATATAGCAGGACCCACCCACCATTTCGTGTCCAAATAATTATTTATAAATTGATTCAATACAAGATCAATATGCATTTTCAATATCCATATAGAGTAGAGTTTACAGATTCATCAATATTCCTATAATTAAAATAACTTTCCAAATAAACACCATTTGTAAAATGGTATACAGTCTAGACAACAAACATATCCATTATAATAGATTATGGATATTTAATATAAATATAATTTAAAATGAAATGTGATTTAAAATGGTCAGTAGGTACACTACATAAGGATTATTAGGTGCACAGTACAAAGTTAGTCACTAAAAAATAATAGTGAAACAAAGTCTCTTACCATAATGTAATCGGTCCAATATCATGACCAGAACTTAATAAACAAAAAATTAATCATTGAATAACATGAATAAAAATATAACCATGTTATTATATTTAAAATTAGTGTATAAATATAACACATACAAGAAATAAGTGGTGAACAATGAAAATCTCACAGAAATGAAAGTGAGATGAGAAACTCCTTATAAACATTTCGGCATGGTAACAAGTGTTATTGAGAGGGATTAATGAGAGGTAAAGGGGTATTCCATTATTTATATTTCACAATATCAGTTTGGGGGAGGTGAGAAAACAAACCCCATCATTAGGAATTAAAAATAAAAGGTCACAACATTAGGAAGATTCTTGACCATATTTGAGAGAGAGGGTCCCTTAACTTACGCTCAAAGGTGTTCTTGTTTGTTATTAACGACCTTTATAATGAAATTTAGATTTATTAATTAATAATTATAGAACCAAATTAACATGTAATTTACATGGTATAACCTTATTAATTTCATTATTTTCTATTTTTATGGGTTTAAGAGATTCAATTTTATTGTTTTGGAAGCATTTTCTTACATGGTTTCATGATTTGAAAACATGTATTAATGAATAGAAGTTCATTTGAAATGTGTTTAAACATAAATAATTGTTAATAAAAATTATTAGAGAAATTAAATATATATAAATTATCTTATAATTATTCTGGTTATATACCATGAGGATGACTCATTCGATGAGTTAAAAATAAACACTTGGATTTGGCATGGGGTTTCATGCACAATAAACTTCTTTTGAATTATTATTCCTTATTATGAACGTGTAAATATTAAAGAACATTAATCAAGATAAAATACATATATTATGACCTGGTTAAACCATTAAAAATGTTTCATGACCATTATTTAAGATATTAATGCAAATTGAAAACTCGTCTTCCTTGAGTGCGTTAAATTTACATATCTCGGATAGTGTTTGAATTTATTGTATAAAAGAATGGGAAAAGAGAGATTATGATGAAATATTCTATTATCACAATGATAATCCAATACATGTAAGATACTGGAATTATGATGGCATTTGGATGGGGGGAGGTGATAAGGGAGAACAAAATAATGGAACTTTGTAAAACAAATCGAAAGAAAATAGAAGGAAGGTTCACCTCTTGAGTACTCCTCCTTGAGATTCTCCTTAAGGCCTTTTTTTGGCCATTTGGTGATACCAGAAGGTAATGGATGTGGGGAGAGGGGTTGGGAAGATTATTTGGATGAATTTAGGCAATTCTTGACGCATCAATGGTGTGTAAGGAAGAGGGGGTGAGGGGTGGTTTATATAGTGGAGGGTAGAGGAGTTTTCTTAATATTAAAATCATTAATTTATTATTTCCTCTCAAGAAAACCAACAGTGAGTATTCCATGACCAAGAACATTAATATATGAATGTGACTTCGAAAAAATTGGGCTTAATTTAGAAGATCATCATCAATGACTCAATAAATTCATTATTTAGCATTTATTGTAAATTATCGCATTTTACTATTCATCAAAGATTAATTAATTTTAGAAAAATCCAAAAAATTCACCCTGACCATTTTTCGATGTGTAGAATTGAAAAATGAAGTAAATTTTTCAAAAATAATTTCCAAAATATGATTAATTAAATATTTAATTAAAATAATTATTTAATTAAAAATATAAACACTTAAAATATTCATCTTCATTTTAAGTTGCCTAAATTCATTTATACATTCAAGGGCATGGATACCATTCATAAGGGACATATTACTATTCATAATGGTAAGTTACTATTCATAACAGCAGTTTACTATTCATAATGGTAGCTTATTAATCACTGAAATTCAAGATAATTCTATCAGACTCTAGTTATCATCTTGATTACAACCGTGTATGTTAGATTTTTAAAATTCAAATCACAGAGCTGACAAATATAAGTTTTTTGGATAGGTTATAGATCTATTCTATAAGTAACCATGTTTTGTCCCATAGAGGCTCGATGATTCATGAAATATAGTCTATAACTAGAATGTATTTAAATTAAACATACCATAAAATGTTTGGGGTGATACATTATTCCCTCCTTCAGAAATTTCATCCCTGAAATTTTTCATTTATAAAGACCAACAAAAAGAGATGGGTGGTTCTTCTTCCTAACTTCCTCAGGTTCCAATGTTTCTTCCTCTATATTCTGGTTTTTCCAAAGAACCTTTACTAGATGAGTTGTCTGATTTCTCAATACCTTCACCCTTGTGTCAAGAATCCTGATAGGCTCTTCACAATATGATAAATCAGGTTCTAGTTCTATTTCTTCATATTTGAGTACATACATTGGGTATGACATGTATTTCTATAACAATGACAGTTCGAACACATCATAAACTTTCAAGAAACTTGGAGGCATTTCTAAATGGTAAGCTACATCTCTGATTATTTCCATAATTTCAAATGGTTTGATGTACGTGGGGATCAGTTTCCCTTTCTCCCCAAACCTTAAGACACCCTTCCCTGGAGATACTTTCAGAAAGACATGATATACCACTTGGAATTATAAATCCTTTATCCTGTTGTTAGCATAATTCTTCTTACTAATTTGGGTTGCTTTTATATGGGCTTGGATTCTCTTCACCTTTTCCATGGTCTATTCAATACGTCTGGGGCCTATAAGATTTCAGTCACCAACTTCATCCCAACAAGTTGGAGTTTGACATCTCATTCCATATAATACTTCATATGGAGCCATTTGAATACTGTAATGGAAACTAATATTTTATGAAAATTCCACCAGAGGCATGTATTGGTCCCATATACCTTGAAAGTCAAGAGAGTGTGATCTCATCATGTCTTCCAGAGTTGGAATAGTTCTTTCAGACTATTTGTCAGTTTGGGGGGGATAATTAGTACTCATATGAAGCTTAGTATTCAAATGATTCTGAAGACTTCTCTAGAATTTTAATGTAATCTAGGGATCTCAATTAGACATAATCAATAGAGGAGCACCATGAAGTCTTAAAACTTCATTAATATAATTTTTTTCGAGGTGCTCAAGTGGTAAATCCTCTCTTATTGGAAGTTAATGTGTTGATTTTGTGAGACGATCAACAATTACCCATATTGCATCATTCCTTCTCAGTGTCCTTGGTAGTCTGGTGACAAAATCCGTCGTAATGTTATCCCACTTCCATATAAAAATAGGTAGAGGTTACATCACTCCTTTAAGACACTATCTCTCTGCCTACACTTGTGGACAAACTAGACACATTGACATGTAGTCAGCAATTTATCCCACCAAAAATGTTCCTTCATATCTCTATACATCTTTGTGATAACTAGGTGTATAAATAAATTTCAGAAATGACCATAATGTAATAGTTCCCTTTTTAGCTCATGTGCTAATGGAACACATAACCTCGTCACAAATTTCAGAACTCCTTTTTACCTGCATGGAAGTTTCCTGTTTTGGGCTTGTAGGATCATTTTGACTTGTGCAATTTGGCCTTTTCCATTCTTCTAATGGGTTCCTATTTCCCATTTTTAAGAGGTTTTTTACTCAATTCAAGGGTCTTGACACCAACTTTATTTAAAAAAACGAACTCTTCCAATCTCCCATCCTTGATAGCAATAATTTTCTTCCACAGATTCTCATCATTAGATTGAGATCTTTTTATCTTCTCTAGTAAAGATGGTTTATCAATCATTTGAAAGAGGAAAGATGTTTCCCCTTCGTTAAAAATTCTCATATCTAGCTTCTGTAGATCCATGAATATAGGATCTCTCTCAACCCTCATTTGTGTTATAATTCTCTTATCATTCCCGATTAATGCATCTACCACTTTATTTTCCTTTCCTGGCTGGTAGTGTTTTGAATAATCATAATATTTGAGTAACTAGAGCCATATCATTTGCCTCATGTTGAGTTCTTTCTATGTGAAAATTTATTTCATACTCTTGTGGTCCGTATAAATCTCACATTATTATTCGTATCGATAATGTCTCCATATTTTCAGAGAAAAGATTATGGATGGTAACTCAAGATCATGAGTTGGATGATTTTTCTCATGATTCTTCATCTTCCTTGATGCATAAGCAATAACTCTATTGTTTTTCATAAGGAAGAAACCCATTCTATTCTTTGATGCATCGCTGTATATTAGAAATCCTTCACTTCCAGATGGAAGGATCAAAATTGGAGAATTGACCAACTTATTTTCAATTCCTCAAATCATTATGTACATTCGTTTCCCCACAAAAAAATAATTCCTTTACATGTGAGCTTGGTTAGCTGGTTAGCCAATCGGGAAAAATTATGAATGAAATGGTGATAGTAACCTGCTAAACCAATAAAACTGTATACCTCAGTTATGTTTGTTGGCATGGGCCATTCTTCAATTTCCTTCTTATTTTTAGGATCAACTAGGATTCCATAATTAGAGACAATATAGCCTATGAAATAAACTGATTGAAGCCAGAATTTAGACTTTCCAAACATCCCATATAATTTGTTTCTTCAATGTTTTTTCAGAATAATCCACAAATTATTCTCGTGGTCATCATTGTTTTTTTATTACACCAGGATATCATTGATGAATACCACAACAATGTAATCAAGATATTCTTTGAAAACTCAATTCATTAAATCCATGAAAACATAGGGTGCATTTTTTAGTCCAAAAGGAATCACTATAAACTCATAATTCCCATACTTGGTTCGAAATGTAGTCTTATGAATATCTTCCTTCTTCACACATAGATGATGATATTCAGATCGATGGTCGATCATCGAAATGTTTTGAGCTCCCTGAAGTTGATCAAATAAATCATCAATCTGGGGAAGATGATACTTATTCATTATTGTAATAGAATTGATTTCCCTATAATCAATGCATAGCCTCATGGATCCATCATTATTCTAGAAATAGAGAACAGGGGCTCTCCATAGAGAAACACTTGGTCGAATAAATCCCTTTTCACTCAATACCTCTAGTTGTTTATTTATCTCCACTAATTCCACAGTGTCCATTCTATATAGAGTATTTGATATAGGTCTTGAAACAGGAATTTAATCAATAGGGAACTTAACTTCCCACTCTAGAGAACATCCTGGTAAATCCTCAAGAAATACATCAATGTATTCTTTCATTATGTGCACATAATCTATTTGAATATTTCCTTCCTCACCCATAGATATTAGGTTCTCTTCCTCTCAAATAATTGCATTTAATAGAGCTACTGGGGGTGGGTCTAGATAATAATCAGATGGTGTGGTCTCTTCTCTATTGATAAGAGATTCTACACCATTTTTAAAAGGTTTAACTTCTTTTTTCTTCCAATATATCTTTTCTTTATAATTTTAAATCCATTTCAGACTGAGAATTATATCAAATTTAATCATTGGTATGACCATAAGGTTACCAACTAAAGCTATTTTTTCTGTCATAAGGGGGACAAGTTGACATGCCTTTGTTGAAATAATGCATCCCCTAGGATTTTTGACTGATAACTATTTTATTAAATCAAATAGAACATGTCTAATTTTCTTGGAAAAATGGGAAGATATAAATGAATGCAATGATCTAGAATCGAATAAAGTGTTGGCTAAGTTTGGGGAAACAATTAAAGTACCTACCACCACATCATTATGATCTTCAACTTATGTGGTTATAATCTCATAAACTCTCTCTTTCTCTCTTGGAATATTCTGAGGCATGTTTCCCTGGTGCTTAGGACACTCATTTTTATCATGTCCCCTGTATCTATAGTTAATGTATTGAAAATCTTCAAATTTTTTCTTCCCCTTAAATTCATGAGATAGATTACCCTTATCTCCACATTAATAGAATACTCTCATGCTTTCAAGAATTTCTTGAGATGATTTTTTCCGCAGTTCTCGCATAATGGGAATTTTTTCATTCCCTTGTTCTTCTTTGGCACATCCCATTTCCTTTTTTTATCAGAGTACTACTTTTTATCTTGTTTTCCGTTGAATAAAATTGAACTAGAAAATTACTTCTCTATTTTGATGGCACTTGATACAATTTCTTCATATGATGATTTTTTTTGAGAATCTAGTGCCCTTCGAAGACGGGTCTTATGACCTTCAAAGAAATGATCAATCTTGTCTTCTTAGTCACATATGTAATCTATGACATACTTAGATAGCCTTGTGAATATATCCTCATAGTCTACAACACTACCTTCTTCACTTTTCTTTAAGTCAAAAAATTTCCTCTTCATTTCAGTTCGTTGCTCACAAGGGAAATATTTTTCAAAAAATATTTCATTAAAAGTCCTCCATTCCATATCTTATATTTCTTCTTCCACCGTGGTATTCTAAATCAAGGACCACCATTGATCAGTGTCTCCCTTGAGATAATATACTTCCAGTACTACATTTTCCTTTTCATTGAATCTTAATGCCATGAATATCTTTTCAAGGGACTTGATCCATTACATAAAAACCACTGGATTAGTAGTCCCACTGAAAGATGGGGGAATCTTCCACATGAAAAGATCCAACACAGGTGTGGAATGGTTATTTGTTATATCCTGAGTAAGTTGTCCCAATATGGTCATGATCTGATCTACTACAAAATTTACTATATTGACTTTCTCGGTGGGGGGATCACTACCTTGACCATGAGTATCGATTCCCCTTAATCCATTAGATTCCATTTCTAAATAATGGAACACACTATATTAGGGTATGATTCATAATGTATAATCATAACTTAAAATTACTTCCATAAATTGAGATCCTACGTATGGATAATCTCATAACTAGAAAAATGGTTTCTTTGAGGAATAATTTAGATTTCAATCCTTCATAATGGCTTGTAAAGAAAACATGAATTATGATAAGCATATCCCATTGGAGTGTCATAACCAATAGTGTAGCAAGACCCATTTTCATGTACTAGGATACCCCAGGTCAAGCTAAAAACTCCTTGTCGGAGCTTTCACTCCAAGGTACATATGTGCCAGAGCCACCACTACCTGCTTGTATCTATGTAGGTATGTATTTATTAAAAAGGTTCACATAATATATTCCTTACCAAAATTATATGATGTTCTTATACATTAATCCTAAAATACTACCTTATAAATTTGTTTCTAATCTATGTTTTCTAATCTGGGTTCCAAGTTTACTACTAAATTTCCTTTGATACCAACTATAATTCCCCCGACCCTTCTAGATTGGAGCTGGTCCACTACTTGTTATATTGGCATGGTTAGAAGGAATGAAAATCCAGAAGAAGCGATCAGTTTAGTAGTCTTGAAGAAACTAGATACATATAGGTAACTCAAATTACATTGTAAAAGCTTACAAAATACAATACATAATGAAAACTAAAAATTGCATCCATAAGAACTCAATAAATGATCTCCTCATTGTCACATGTTGAAAGTAAACAATGAAAGGGGTGAGATCAAACACTCAATAAGGGTTAAAAATAGTGGAATCATGAATAAAATAACAATTGAATCATAATCAATCTAACATAATAAATATATCATGGTTATTAGATGAAAATCTCACACCATTAATAAACTAATAATGAAACTGCATCCAAAGATTTTGTCATTGTGAAAACAACTTGAATAGTAATAACTGATAATGAATAAAGAAAATTATTTTTATTTGGACGTCATGAATCTGGCATATGAAACCATAATACCATAAAAACATTTTAGTTATATGGGCAGAAACCCATCTGCTTTCTGGAATCAAACATGAAGGGTTTGTAGCCAACTGATTTGTCTCATGAGACCTACCGAAGCATCAAGGGGATATAGTAGGAACCACCCACCACTGGGTGTCTAAATAATTATATATACATTGATTCAATACAAGATCAATATTCCTTTTCAATATCCGTAGAGAGTAGATTATACAAATTCATCAATATTTCCATAATTAAAACAACATTCCAAACAAACACCATATGTAAAATGTTATATAGTTTAGACGACAAACATATCCATGATATGAGATTATGGATATTTAATATAAATATAATTTCAAATTATAAATGATCTCAAATGGTAATTATTTACACCACATATGGATTATTAGGTTCACAATACAAATTTAGTCACAAAAATATAGTAGTTGAGACAAAGTCTCTTACCACAATGTAATTGGTTCAACCATATGACTAGAACATAGTAACCCTCAAATGAATAATTGAATAAAATGACTATAATGAGAACCATATTATTATATATCAAATGGAATTACACATATACCACCTATAATAAATAAGTGGTGAACAATAAAAATCTCGAAGAAATGAATGTGAGATGAGAATCCCCTTGCAAATATTTCTGCATAGTAATGAGTGTTGTTGTGAGGGATTAATAAGATGTAAAGGGGTATTCCATTATTTATATGTTATAAAGGCAGTATGAAGGAGGTGAAAAAAAATTCCCCATCATTAGGAATTCAAAATAAAAGGGTGCAACATGGGAAATATTCTTGAACAAAAGTGAGAGAGAGGATCCCTTACCTTACGCTCGAATGTGTTCTTGTTTGTTCTTAATGACATGAATAATCAAATTTAGCTTCATTAATTAATAATTAAAGAACCTCATAAACATTTAATTTACATGGTATAACCTTATTAAGTTCATTAATGGCAATTTTTATGGGTTTAATAGATTCAATTTTATTTTTTTCGAAGGATTTTCTTACTTGGTTTCATGATTTGTTTACTGGTATTCATGAATGGAAGTTCATTTGAAATGTGTTCAAACATCTAAATTTATTAATATAAATTATTAGTGAAATTAAATATAGATAAATGATCTTATAATGATTCAAGTTATATACCTTGAGGATGACTTCAATGAGTTAAAAAACGCTTGGATTTGGCTTGGCGGTTTCGTACACAATAAACTTGTATTGAATTATTATTCCATGTTACGAACTTGTAAACATTAAAAAACATTAATCAATATAAAATACACATATTAATACCTCCTTAAACCATTGAAAATGTTTCATGGACATTTTTGAAGATATTAATTCCAATTGGAAACATGTCTTCTTTGAGTGTGATAAATTTACATATCTCAGACGATGTATGAATTTATTATATTAAAGGAGGGGTAAAAGAGAGATTATGATAAAATATTCCATTAGCACAATGAAAATAAATTACATGTAGGGTACTGGAATTATCATGGAATTTGGATGAGGGGAGGTGAGAAGGGAGAAAAAATAATAATGGAACTTTGTAAAAGAAATTGAAAGAAAAGAGAATGAAGGTTCACCTCTTGAGTAATCCTCCTTGAAAATCTCCTTAAGGCCTTTGTTTTTGGCCTTTTCGTGAGACCCACAGGTCTTGGACGTGTGGAGAGGGCTTGGGAAGAGTATTTGGTGTAATTTATCTAGGTCATGAAGCTGGATTGGTGTGGGATGAAGAGTATGTGAGGGGTGGTTTATATAGTGGAGGGGAGAAGAGTTTTCTTAATATTATAATAATTAATTTATTATTTCATCTCAGGAAAACCAATAGTGAGTATTCCACGACCAAAAACAGTAATATATGCATGTTAATTCAATCCAATTGGGCTGAAATCTGAAGATCATCATCAATGACTCAATAAATCCATTATTTAGCATTTATCATAAATTATCACATTTTAATATTCATCAAAAGTTCGTGTTTTTCAGAAAAACCCCAAAAATTCACCGTAACCATTTTTCTCCAAGTAGAATCCAAAAAATGAAGTCCATTTTTCAAAAATAATTTCCTAAATATTATTATTTAAATATTTAATTAAAATAATTATTTAATCGAAAAATATAAACACTTAAAATATTCAACTTCACTTTTAAGGTGCCTAAATTAATTTATACATTCAAGGGCATGGATATCATTCATAAGGGTCATATTACTATTCATAAGGGTATGTTACTATTCATAAGGGTAGGTTACAATTCATAAGGGTAGGTTACTATTCATAAGGGTAGGTTACAATTCATAAGTATAGGTTACTATTCACTGAAAATCAAGTTAATTCTATCAGACTGTAATTATCATCTTGATCACAGCTGTGTATGTTAGATTTTTAAAATTCAAATCACAGAGCTGGAAAATTTAAGTTTTATTTCTTGATGATGTCTATCTCTTATAAGTAACCATGTTTTGTTCCATAGAGGCTCAGTGATTCATGAAATATAGTCTATAACTAGAATTTATTTAAAAGAAACATACCATAAAATGTTTGTGGTGCTACTATCACCAATGTAATAACATAAATTTTTCTAATACACCAATGTGAATTTGAACATTTGTAATAGGTTTCATGGACTCAACCTTTAGGTGATCCCAACTATAGAATTTTTCTATATTTTATTATATTTACAAATAAATAAATATAAGATTATGTACAATCATACTCCTAGTTCTAAGAGACTCATTTATAATATCATCCTTTAAGGGAACTCGTAAGGGAAAAAAACATTCCCCCAACCAATAAAATCAAAAATAAAACTCATACTAGGAAACATTATACTAAATACACATTATAATATGGATATAAAGATGATAACCTATACTAGATTAAATTAGTTTTCTAAAGGGTTATATATTACTCTTATTTAATTACATTAAATTCCCATTAAATTGTATTCTATTATCCAAACCTAACTTCATAAAAATTAATTCATTATATTATCTTTCCAACCATTCAAAACACCTCATAAAATTTTATATCATAACTAAGGGAATAGAATGTTCCATTAAATATTATTTTATAAATCAATAATCTAAAAAATATATCTTTTTCAAAAAACTTGGTTTCTTAAAGACATTTATTTTTATATTATCATAAGGTCCCTTACTCATCTACGGATGTAAAATTGTCTCCAGATGTTTTTATTAGGTCAAAAGTGGATGAAATATAAGTACTTTAGACATTTTTCCATAGTTATAGTATATATTAATGATTTATAAATTCATGAATAATATGGATAAATCTATTTTCCCATTAATAGAATATTTAATAGTTATTTCATTGACTTATATATCATTAAACAATCCATGGAAATATATTCTCTCATTTATTACAAAATTTGTGGTTTATAAATATGTCATGGGTATGAAAACCAATAATTTACTAAAAATTATATTTGATTAAAATTTTTCATAATTAACACATTAAAATATCTTAATTACTTTAAAACACATTGAAATAACTAATTATGGCTTTATTAACCCATTAAAATTAATCTTCACCAAGAATACAATATTTCCACTTGTTACTTTCTATTTTTATTTACATCTTTTCAAAGAAATCACCAAACCTCTACTCAATTTTTATTATTAATTCTTAATTCATATCAAACCAAAAACCATTATATGATTTTTATATATGATTGAATCCCCATTTAAAAATTATAAATTCAAAATTAACTTAAACCAATTAATAATCTCACCATAAAACACATATTTAATTTAAAACAATACCATAACTATTTAAACGTAAAAAACATTCCTTTAAATCAAAACCTATCCACTATAAGCCCAAAACATCAAAATTAAACCACAAACTATATTCCACCCACTACATAGGTTTTCAAAACACTAACAAATTGAATTAAATCACATGAATATAATACCCTAGTAAGATTTAAAATTTCATAATATCAAAATTGAAAATTCATTCCTTTTTTTAAAATATTAATTTTTAAATAACCACTCAATTCATTGCACATATTCACACATTAATTAAAATTACCATTCATTATGAAATTTCAACTTACTCGTCCCATTCCAGGATAATTGAATTATATTTCTTAAATTTCTAATACCATAAATATTAATTAATAGTGAGAATATAATATTTATAAAACTAAGATAAAATATCTCTCAAACGAGGAAACCCACACTTTAATTTAAAAAATCATCCTAATTCAACTTAGTGGGCCTAAAAACAAGACACATTCAAAGTACATATTACATGTACTTTTAACCAAGGTTTATAAAAATAACAACCCCAACATACTTAAACACATTTTATATAAAATTAAATTCAAAAAATTAAACATTAACATGATTTAATAATAATATAACTAGTTATACACTTTGACCAACAAATCAAAAAAATAAAATCTACATTTTTTAATTACATCTTAAATAAAATCATCACTAGTATAAAACACCTATATTATTATTCAAATATAATTAAACCAAAAGCATAGAAATTCTCATGCATTCTATAAAAATTATTTCATAAGAATAGTTTCATTTAAACCCTCACGACATAAAAGGAAAATTGATTCATAAAAACTATTTATCATTTGGTAACTTCTTGATCAGACTTGATTACTCAAACATGAATCTAGTTCTTAATTGGAGTGTTAATTGACCCATGATGTGTCCTTTATATTCCAAAGTCATATAAATGTAAAAAATTAATAATTACTATTAAATAATTATTACCCTCATTACCACATGTTGCAATCTGAGACACCCTAATATGGGGGGAAATAAAGGTGTTATCCAAATTCAATATTTTTCTTATAATCATTAAAATTTATTTAGGATATTTCTCATATATCGTTAGGTTCTATGTTTCACTTATAACACTTGATGTAAAAATATACCAAAATATATAATGATATCTAGGAAATTAAATCATGCACAGTTTATATAGATTTTATGTGGTTTAAGTATTTTGGGAATTATGAAAGTAGAATACTGATATAGTTTGTTGGGGTTTCAAAATATATTAATATTCACTAGTTCTATAGTTATATGGTTCCATTCTTGGTCACTTTATGTCATCCTCACTACCATTATAAATTTATTAATACAGTGACTCTTTAATCAAGTCACGCTTCCTCTTATTCTATTGCACACATTTCTTTGGGGAATTTATGATTACATTATTTTCATGAAGTCCTCTTAAATAGATAAAGAATACAAAGGTATTCCTCTAATTATCTATAGACTCTTATTTCATCATATCTTTTTATTTCATTCTATTTTTCACTTCCATTTTCTTTACATTTATTTTTCCATAAAAAACTATATTTACACCTCATTATCATGTTTTAATCTATATATTAAAAATTATAACGGTAGTAACCAACCAATTCAAATAAAGATAATCATAAACTAAAATTAGATTGGTTTCGATCTTTCTGAAAATATTAAAGTGGCCAAAAATAAGTATACATTTTTATAAGTATGGATTTTTATGTTCCTACACATGAATCAATTCAAGATAGTTCTTTTTGTGCATTATTTTTTATCATTTAAATAAATATTTTGTACAAATAGTATTTTTATGGAACACAATAATTCACAGAAGTCTCTTGTGCAACTCAGTAGTTGACAAAACTCCCTCAAAAGGAATGAATTTAAAAATTCAGAGCATTTTTTATTATTAGGATTCTTCCTCGTCAAATTCACTATATATTTATTCTAGGTCATTAATATTTATGGGAAAATACTGAAAACTCTCATAAAATTGAAACATCTTATTCTCATAACTCTAGATTTGTGAACACTAGCCTATATTAGTCATGTGTACAACTTTACATTATATAATTCTAACTATCTGTGCTATCAATTTTTGAGAATATTTTTTATATTAATAAATTTGTTTCCGAAATATTAGATTTAAATTAGGTTTAAATGTTCACCAATACCCTTCATATGTTACTAATGATTTTTTAGGTGTTTTTATAATGTTTTTTATTTATTTTAATTCTTTCTACAGAAAAAACTGCTAAGGTTGAACTTCAATAAATTTTAGGTGAAATTTTCCTAGGTTTTCAAAATTAGTTACATAAGGAATTTAGATATATGGACAAATAGATAAATATTCCTTTAGTTTTGTTAATCACCTATGTGAAGGATTTATATATGTGAAATAATTAAATCCCTAAATTTGATGTAAGGCAATCGCCTAAGTGATTATTCAGCTATGTTGATCGAATGGTTACATGAATCAGTTATAGGTAGTAAGGAGTCGTCTAATTTGGATAAATGGTGATATTTTCTATGTAGTACTAAATTGATACATTATTCAATTTTCCTATTAAAAATTGTGTTACATGTTCAATAAGAGTACATGAAGAAAATACTCTATGTGAAGTGGGACTATAAAAATTTATATTTGTGGGAAATTCAGTTACATAATGAAAAACTACATGGATTGATTCATCTAAATGATTTCAAATATATTGAATTCAGTAATGTGGTGATCTAAAATCAAATACGTCATTATGTAACCAGGTATTTTATACATTTGTTGTACTTTTAGTGAGAGTTAATGCAGCTGTAAATTCTTTAAATGTTGGATTTTATATTTATTGTAAAAGTGATTGTAATAAAATGAAAGTATCGAGAAATGAAATAGGTAAAATTTTAATTTAATTTTCAATACTATTTAAATTTGTTTCCAAAGAAATGGATTTTTTTTCTTAAAATTCCATTTTAGATTTCAAGGATTTTTTATGAGATTAAAATAGATAACCATTGCGTGTATTTTTTGTGTGATTAGTGCATGAGAAAGATAATTTTTAGAAGACCATAAGTGTATTCTCTATTATCCAAGAATAGTTTCATGAAGCTCTATTATGCTACTCAATTTTACTAAAGAAAAAAATATTATTCGTAAGGATCTATTGATTTAATTTCTTAGTTATATTTTCTATGTTTAGAAGACTCACCTTATTCTGTATATTTCTTTTATCACCTATCATAGTGATTTATTCTATTATTACGGCTGTATTTTAAATTTTTTTGTTCAATCTATAAAACACTATTTATTCATTATTACATTGTATATGTTACTAGTGAAATAAATATAAAGGTTGGTGTTTGTAAAGAATTATTGTATCCCATTTTAAAGATCCTTTTACTATTTTACCAATTGTCGACTACTTCCACATAGATGTGCAGTCCCTTGAAAATTGAATACTAGTCTCAAGAAAATGTACAGGTCTGGAAAAAATCTCCATTAAATAGGTGTTAAGAATTGGTGGAGTATATTAGGGGATTTATGTTCCCTGAATCCCTATAAATATCTATGTATACTTTCCTTTCTCTATGATTTTATTTACACTACATACTTACGTTAATAATTGATTAAAAGTGGCAATATAATAAAGAGGGTTGTTTTTTTAGTGAATAAAATTTCAAGAACTCCATCCTCATAATCTTGAGTCTTTGTGTGGTTATTCTGTGAAAAAAATGGAAACTAATAAATTAGAGGTTATTTAAATGATTAAAGTGGCTTATATTAATGATGAGAATTATGGTTGATGGAAGGTATAAATGCTAATATAATTGATGAACATTATCCTGGAGGTTTATCTTTAATCTATGGAGAATTATGTAATTCCAATAACACAACATATGATATGAAATACTGAAACAACATCCTATTATAATTCAAACTCTAATACAATTAATGCTATAATATGTGAACTGGGTCTAAATGAGTTCAACTGGGTTTCACAATTCCTGAAAAATCATGAAATGTAGACTACTCTGGAATTTTATTATGAAGGTACAAACATTATGTGGTATAGAGACCCAGTCATGATGTACATTGACATCACATCACTTTTTTAGAATACTTAATACATTGCACAAAAACACACCCTAAGACTATATTAGTTTAGTGCCTTTGGAAATGTGTAACAAATTCATTTAATTTAGTGAACCAACTTCAACGTCTCCCATAAATATCTTCCCCTTTAGTAGCCCTAACAAAAACCATTAATTATAACCTAGGTACAACAAAACATATTAAAAAGTGATAGCCCATATGCTCAATATAGTTAAGAAAATGAGAAATGTAAACATAATCATGGGGATAAAGGTATGAGAATATGATCATGAAAATAGATTATCATACCCAGTATATCAAAGATCATAAACATGAATCATGGCATAAAGATTGATAGCTCATAAAACATGAATCATAAGTAAATAAATGACATGATCTATTGATGAATAACATAGGATTAAAACATGGAACTGTGGAAGAAACATAAGCATATAATAATTATTTTCACTGTAGTCATGGAATCACAGCCAAGGCCATCTTAGTAGTATGGTATCACATCTCATACCAACTTGGTAGAAAGGTTTCACTCCAATAACCATCATGATAGTCATGGTTCACTTTCATAACCATCTTTCTTATTCAAGGTTCACTCCCTAAGATCATATTAGTGGATAAGGTCCAGTATTTCAATCTCATGAGATATAAATCTTTACCCAATTCATTGGAGGGAGATATAGGTCCCACACATGTCATAATGAAATAAAAAATACAAGTTTCAAGAGATCATAAACAATCATACCTTAACCAATGTAATGGAAAGGGTGACATAAACATGTAATCATATCATAACCTATGGAAAAGATACAAATTTCATAATAATTTCATCAAAAACATAACCCTTGAAAAGATTCAGTTTTCTTTAACATCATTTCATCAAAACATAAACCATTCAGAGAAAGAATATGTATGTTATTCTTGAACTATAACAAAGTATGTAGTCATAGGTGGGGAAGGATTTTGAAAAATCACTTGGAACATGAATTTTCAATAAAATTTACCATTTAAAAAATAAAACATTTTCCAAACCCTTTTCTTTGAAACAAAATTGAAAACATATAATGGAATCATGAAAAATAATTTAAAAAAAATTCTTGAGGAAAACACTCTTTCTTCGTTGAAATCATTTTATTTTCATATAATTAATTGAAATATAAAAAGAAAACATTTTACTTCAAAATATCCTTTTAATCTTTTAATTCCTGTTTTAAGGCAATAAGGATTCATTAAATCTTAAAAATTTGTTCATACCATATAAATTATTAAAACAATCTTCTCAAACATTTTTCAAAAATGTCAAAAAAATACATCATTGGATAAAATAAAAAAAATATTCCTTTCAAACTGTTTATTAAAAATTCACACATGTGTAAAAATTACATTAAACAATTATACAAGAACAGTAAATATATTATGGAATAAATTTTTAAAAAAACATGGACATGGAGGACAAATATACCCCAAAAATACTTATGTGTAAAAATATTGGATAATAAAGAGATTGTAAAATTAACCCTTAATACCTTATAATTATTAGAATCATATTCCCCATTAAAGAAATAAAATTATATAGATATAAAAATACGATAATCTTATTTTTAAGACATATAAAATCCACTCATGGGTAGTATATACACCACATAGAAAATAAAAGTATTGTATGTGGCATGTGTATCATAGAAGTAAAGATGAGAAAAAAATACCTCACATAAAACCTTAAAAATGTTCATTTTGAAAACATGTTTACAAAAAATATACATGGAAAATAAATATTTCCTAGTAAATATTTATTCACATACAATCTCAGATAGTAATGAGATTGAGAAATTTACCCTTACCTTATATCATCACATTCATCGTACCTGTCCAAATATCCTTTATAATAAATAAGAGATTATTATAAATCTATCACATAAGCATATTCTTATATTTAATACAATATATGACTTTCATAAGACTTTATATTACCAATTTATTGTTAAATTATTATTAATGTTATGATTCGGGTGATTGTCACCTTGTTAATCGTACACGACTTGACTTGGTATTCATGATTCTCATAATTATATCATGATTTAATTATTTAAAGAATATAAAACATTACATAAATATCTTATATATTCAATATATATGTATTTATAATAATCATTAATGATAAATGATGTATATCGTTCATGGAGACGGTACGTTGTATGTACGCACGAATTTTGTTTTCATTTTCTTTTTGTGCTAAAATAAAAGACATTATATGATGTATTATTATTCCTGAATCATTTTAATGTAATATATAACATATATATTCCTAAAATTTAACCATATTACTATCCATGTGTAATATAGTGGAAAAATTAGACACATCACTTCGTGGAGATGGTAAGTCATACTTACACACGAGTGACATTATTATTTTTTCCAAATATTATATGGTAAAAGGTAGAAATGATATTATTATTATTATTAAATAGTTATAAAATTATTTTAACTATCAGATTTATTAATTAAAATCATCATAATTCTCATTAAAAAAATATAGTGATGAAAAATAGATTACACCACAGGGTAGAGAAGGTAAGCCGTATGTACGCACGCATGGAGATATTTTGTATGTAAGATGGATAGAAATGGGGATATGGTAGTACCATAATCATAATAACATCTTAGTATATATATGATACTATATTTATTATTTCACTATAAAAACATAATATTAAGAAGTAAAATAAGAAAATAAATTGAAATAGAATTTTTAAACAATTGCCTCTTCTTTGATGGACTTCCTTCAGATCTCTACTTAGGGACACAAGGTATGGTGTTTTTGGAAGACCAAGACCTCTAGAACATAAATAAAAATGTATATATGTGAACTATTTAGGGTTTTCGTTGTGCTCTGAGGCACAAGGTGGTTTTAGAAAGTTAGGGAAGACGTTCCATTTTATAAGATATGGGAGGGGCACTCTAGGAAACTCTAAAAATATTAAATTTAAATAAATTTATTTTTGATTTAAAATAGCTCCAAAGTGATTTATTTATAATATATAATTAGTATGGTTATAAATAAACAAAACCAATTTTTTTAATACAGGTTTAGGTTACATTATTAACCATATGATTTGGTTTTAACCATTAGTTAAACCCTTTCACTCATACCATTAAAGCAAATATTTTTAATCATTAGCGTTAATATAAGTAATGTAAAACGACCAAAAAACACCAAGTGGATAATTTATGAAATATTTAACCTTTTTATAGTTATTTTCCAAAATTATATATATTTTTTTTAATTTTATATCATTTGACACAATATTATTTATTTTGAAGTTTCATTTCTGTCAATTTTGATAATAATTTTTTTTAATATCTTAACAAAATGATAAAATGAAAATATCACATATAATATATCTATAATATTTCCAATTTTTCTCTGAATGTTTTTATGTCATTAATTATGTCCAATTATATTTATTTTAATATTTTTAATATCTTTTACATGATATTTCCATTAATTATCGCTATCATTATTATTCAAGCCTTTAATTAAATTATATATTCTACATAAAAAATATCATGATGAATATAAATTTATTATCATTAAAACGACCATTTATAGGATAATTTATCTTATGTATAACCTTATATTAAAAATGATTTACTTATTAAAATTGTGAGGATGATATTATTAACTTATCATTAAATAAAACATAATAAATATCTTTTTCTTACCTAAGTGGCATAAAAAGATCATAATTTAGACCTATGGTTTGTTATGGATGAAACTCACTCATAAAATTAAATTAGGACATGTTTTTGGGTAACTTTATAATATTATAATATTATTTTTACATTTAATTAACGGATTTACCCTTAACCGTTGTCAATAAAAAATATACTAAAGAATCTTTTCAACAAAAAAGTAGGTTGATCCTATTAGTCCAAAATTTTCTTACTTATTACAACTATTTATTTCTATTTTCAAAATTAAATTCACAAAAGTAGCTAAATTAATTTTAACACTATTTTTGTAAATGTGGAGAGAAGGAAAGTTAAAGATATTTTCAAAAGTTCAATAAGTTTTTATATAAACGTTCATTATAAAATTATTCCATTGACATAAATTAGATTAATATATGTATTATTTATCTATTTATACTTTAAATTTTAATTTGTAGTATAATAATAAATTAAACCATAAAGGTAATTTTTTTATCTACAATATTGTATTTTTCAATATTCATCAAAAAAATGATACTTCTCGGAAAAATACTAAAAATGTAACCCAATTAAATATTAACATTACAAATTAAAAAATTATTTTTATTTTATAAAATTAAACTTATAATAGTGTCTAAAAGTAATTTTATTTTCCCTCTATAAGGATAAGAAAAGTAATTCGTTTGAGAAAATAGTAGTTTTGAACACATAAAGACTTTACCAGAAATTATATTTTTCATTATCAAAACCATTATAACTAATATTTTAGAATTATTAATTACTATCCATATTATAATTTTGACATCTATTTTATAACTATCTAATTTAAATAGTTATAATAGTAATGTGTTATTCTATGGAAACGCAATTTTGTGTGTAACACAAGCCAAGTTGGGGTTTCATGTTGTGCAAGCTTCATTTGGTGTTGTGTATAACATAATCTAAACATAGTATTTTTATATAATGACCAAAATATATTCTTAGTGTTTCCTAAAGTGAAAAACTAAAAAATATTAAATTAATTTGATAAAAATATTTCAAATAATCTCAGGGTGTTACATGCAGTATCACAAATATAATACTACAAAGATTATGTTTCATACATTCATAATGGAGGAAGGTGAAAACATAACTCATTTAAATGGAATACATATTGTGGTGGAAACTAATTTTTCTTATTTTGGAACACCCATTCTAGAACCTGATAAATATTATAAAATCCTTAAAATTATACCACCTATATGGACTCAAATAACTATCTCCATTTGAAAATCTACAGAGGTAAATAATGTAAAAATAAATGATATTATTAGAAATCATATAATGTAAGAGGAATATATAGAAGCTGAATCTTGAGATTTAATACAAGTTATAAAATATATTTCTTCTTTAAAATTTTAAACATTAATGGATTATAAGGAAAAAATATATATTCAAATAGGTTTGTCATTTGACAATGATTCATTAGATTATTTTTCTTAAGATAGAGATTTGCACCACTTTTCTATAAAGTTAAAAACATTATATAAAAAAATAATATGATTAAAAAAATAACTTTAATATATTCAATAAGAAATATATAAATTCCAAATAGGTAACATGTTATGAATGGAAGAATCTTGGACATACCAAACTAGATTTTCCACAACAACATGACAAAAAAAAGTCTTCTAAAAAATATATCAAAAATGTTGTCTATAAGATGAAATCCAAGATGGTTATGAAATATACAATGAGGGATTTAAAATATCCTATTAATGTCACAAATTTTAAATTAAATGATGTACATTCTAATCAAATGGAATAAATGTGTTTTATGCCTTATTGAAATGAGATTCACTCTTATAATAACTTTTATCGTGAATATGAATTTAAAAAATAAAATTTCTTCTATGAGTTATTAAATTAATATTGTATGATTCTTTAAACCAATTATGAATCTTGGGAAAATGTAAAATAAAACAATAAAAATGTCATGCGATGTAATTTTTAATGAAAATGAGGGATTAAATTTGAAAATTTTACATTTTAAAACCTAGATTAAAATTTTATTTTTTATTGTATTTAACACGATAAAAAGTTCAAAAATTATTAAAAAATTAGTCCAAGACATAAATAGGGTGCATGTGTTTTCACAAAAAGGTGAAAATTACTTGAAGCAAATTTTTGGAAATAAAAAAGCTCAAAAAAATAAATTTTTCATAAGAATCCAAGATGAGAATCTCAAGATTTATAAAATTTATTTTTTCACTAGTTAGAGGGAAAACTGTTCTCCAAAATTATATGTTTTCATTATATAAAATTAGGTATTTGTGATAATAATTATAGATTAATTGACCTGCAATTATACAGAGTTAAACATGTTTTTGGTTGAAAACGTTTTTCAAAAAATTAGTGTTGGATTTTCTTGATATCACAAAAAGATTTGAGTTCGGAAATATATATTTTCTAATTTTGTTAGACACCAGAAAATATGTTGGTAAAAATAGTTTCTAGTTTTTTTTTCCTTATAGGTAAAATGTTCCATGTATGTCAATGAAAAATGGTATATAAAAATGGATTCTCAAGAAATTTTAGTGCATATTTATCTAATTTCAACTACTTATCAATGATTGATGGTGGATATTTCTCTTTTAGTGACAATTACAAAGGCAATATTATGGGAGAAAGATCAATTATTAGTCTGAACTCAGTTAGCATCAACAAAGTTTTTTATGTTTAAGGATTAAGTCAAAATCTGATAAGTGTTTTGAAACATTGTGAATAATGTTATTTTGACGAAATTTCAAATAATGAATATTATATTTAGAAAATTGTAATACTGAAATTTAAGGAAACTATAACTAATAATTTATATACATTATATATTATCTATCTGAGTATAAAAAAATTGAAATATCTAAATGCAGAAAATATAAATCTTGAATTTGGAATAAAAAACTTTGACATTTTAATGTTTTTTATTGAGAAAATTTTCCCAAAAAAAATTTGTTTCTCATTTACCTAAACATCAATAGAACTAAAAAGAATCTATGTGTTTCATTCCAAATGGGTAACCAACACAAGCCATATTTTATACTAATTAAATAGGCTGCTACTTTTAGAAACCTTGAACTAAATCCTATGAATTTTTTAGGCTATATAAAACTATAATAATAACATAATAATATCTTGTTTATGTTCTTACTGATGGTTTTTGTATATTTTCATGGATTTTATTTTTAACTGTTAAGAGAGAAGATTTAATTGTGTTTATAAATTTTGTAAACTGGTTTGGAAAGACAAAGATTACCAATTTATTACTTTAATAAGCTATCATGGAGGAGAATATAGAAACCATGAGTTAAATTATTATTGTTAATAATATGGTATCAAAAACACATTTTATACCCTTAGGACTCCTCAATAAAATGGTGTTATTAAAATAATGAATAGTACTTTGAAATAAATTTTTATATCAATATTATGTGAATATAACATGCATAATAATTTTGTAATGAAGCTATAAATTCAGAAATTTATGTCATAAAAAGAGTTCTAATAACACCTATTTTGAAGAAAACACCTTATGACCTATGGATTAATAGAAATCCAAAATTTGGATACCTCAAAGTGTTTGGATACCAAATTTTTATTCTAAACACCAAAGATAATATTATTATACTTGAAATAATGGATGGTGAAGGAATATCACTTTGTAATTCTATTACTTCCCAGGCATGTAGATTTTTTATGAAAATGGTTAAAGATTATTGATGATGTAACTCATTTGAAATTTGAAGATTGTAATCCTATGGATAAAAAATGACTCAAGATTATGAGAAAATTGATTATTTTGATAATATGAAACCTAAAACTCTCTTTGATAATAAAAAAGTTTATAATTTTTGAAAAAAATTTCCATTACCATAAGCTCAAATGATGGTTACTAGTGAGCTGGAAAGTTTGATACCTAGACTTCATATAACCCTTAAAACCCATCCATTATAGATTGTTATATTAAGTTTAGATTAAGTGATTTGGACTAGAAATAGTGAAGAAAATATTGTATAATTTTCCACTATTCTATCACAACTAGAACCTAATACTGTATAGGAATCCTAACTACATAAAAGTCACATTTTAACAATGCAAAGAGAACTCAACCAGGTCAAGAAGAAAAATGTATGAGATTTGTTTAATCTATCATCTAATTATACTATAATTGAAACAAATTGTGTTTTTTGGAATAAAAATTATGATCATGGTGTGATTACTAGGAGTATGGATAGTTTAGTTGCTAAAGGGTATAAACAAAAATAATGTACAGGTTATGAAGAGATATTTGAACTTGTAGCTATATTAGAATATAATATGATTATATTATTCTATAAAAAACACTTGAATTTAAAATTATATCAGTAAGATGTAAAATTTAATTTGATAAATGACTTTATTATAGAGGATGTTTATGTTAAAAACCTCATAGTTTTGAAAATCCTCAATTTTCCAATTCAATTTTTAATCTTACAAGAACTCTTTATGGACTTAAAAACCCTAGCGTTTCGTATAAACATTTAATAAGAAAATATATTTTGTTACTCTTGTAGTTTAGATATGTGATTATGTTGTGATTTTGGGTTTTACAAATAAAATGTTGTGTAATGAATTTTCAGAACTCGTGCAAAACCAATTTTAAATTCGCATGATTGGTGAGTTAAATTATTTTCTATGATTTATGATTTACCAAAAAGACTTTGGGAATTTTTAAATCGTTGATAATACATACTTAATTTATATAAAATATTTGGGCTTGAATGTCGTAATGTACATAAAACTCTTATGAGATTTTATGAAATGTATGACATGGAAGAAGTTGGGAAACTAGGTGACATTAGTCCATGTAAAGGAATAATTATTATTTTATTATACATGACTACTATAAGACCAGATATTATGTTTTTAGTATGATTATGTGCTATATTTCAAGAAAATCCTAAGGAATCTCATTTAATATCTATGAAATTAATATTAATGCTTTTAAAAGGAACAATTTATCATTTCATAATTTTTTGAAAAACATATGATTTTAATTTGTATTCACATTAATATGCGTAATTTGGTGGTTATAAACTGGATAAGAAGATTACTTCAGGAACCTACTATTTTCAAGGTAAATCTATGGTATCATTTATTAGTAAGAAACAACACTTTGTTCCATTATCTACTACTAATGTAGGATATATAGTTTTTGGTATATATTTTCCCCAAGTATTGTGGATGAAACACACCTTAATGGATTTCATATTCAATTATAATGAAGTATTAATAAAATTTGATAACAATAGTGATATCAATATATTAAATAATTTGATAAATCATTTTAGAGTGATGAATATTCATTTAAGGCATCATTTCTTAAGATATAATGCCAAAAAGTTGATATTACTCTTCAATTTATCTCTCCTGAGAACCAGTTAGCGTATATTTTTATTAATCCCCTTGATAGTGAACATTCTAATTTTGTTAAAAAATAATTTTTGTTATTTAAATTTGAAAAAATAAAATTTATCTAATATCATTATAATTTAATTTATGTACTTTTTTTAATAATTTTTTAATGATTTATATAAATTAATGTAATCTATTATGATTTATTATTTAAAATTAAACCTATTTGTTTTTTGAAATTAAATATCATTTATTAGTCTCTGTTTTATTTTATTTTATTTATTTAGTGTCTAAATCATCCCAAATTCCAAATCATGTATGTAAGACTTTTGGGAATCAAGTTTCTAACCGAATTTAGATTTTACCCCCAAACCTTTCTTCTTATCCTATATTTCTTCATCCAAAAGTCAAACATTCACTCTTTTCCATTTTCATACCTCTCAATCATCACTCTATCTCTACCCAATGTATCTTTTATAGGAATATAAAATCATGGGGATGATTGAAACTCTTACTTATGAATGAATGGAAAATAAATTAGTGTGTTCCAAAAAGTTATCATTGTGTAAGACATTGATATAGGATATGTGAAGTCTATCATGATGTTTCTAAAGAATTTAATTTTATTTCAAGGTTTGGATTTTTCTTTTGATGAAATTAAATCTAGTTTCATTATTGAAGAATATTTGAATGAGTTTAAGAATAATTTTGGGTTCCAGTTTTAGTGGAACATAGGATGTTTTTTCTTCAAATTAAAATGGAAAGATTGGGATAGTTTCATTGGTAGAGTGGGTTGAAATACTTCATTATCGCCATGAGGGGATGTACAAATTTAGTTGGATGTTGGATTCTTTAAGTACAATAGGACCATAAAAGATTTTAAAATTCATGTTTAGAACCTATTTCATTGAGAATAGACTTTTAATAGATTTATATACGGAATGGAAGTTCCTTTGTATGTTTTTTCAACTATGATTTTACAAAGGGATGGTGAGATGGAGACAGTATTATTTTAGGATATATACTTGTTATATTTTATGACTAATAGTTTCTATCTTAATCTTCCAAGATATATTATTATTTTTATACATCACTTGTAATAAAGTAAGGGAAAATTTAATTATTGTCCCTATGTTTGTCTTATCTCGCTAGTTATGAATTATTTGTATGTGGCTCCAAATGAGGAATATTTCATAAAATTCCATTGTATAAAAATAATATCTTTGTATTTATTCAACAAAAAGTTGGATACTAATGGGATTCAAATTAAAAAACTTAGAATCTTCTTGATCTGGATAGTGTGACTAATGTAGAGTCATCCCAAACCTCACCGCCAATGTATTTTTCACCAACATAGATGGCTCATGCTAGGGAGGTGTAGAAGTCCTAAATAGCTAGAGAATAGCCTTGGTTTATAAAGATTTTTCTTACAGTAGAATAGGATGATCATATCCAATGAGATGATGTGGTTAATATTTCTAAACTAGTTCAGTATGTTGAGTTAGTTTTTGAGAAAACTATTTTAGTTTCTATGAATAGGTCATTTGAAACTATGATAAGTGTTCTAGTTTTTAAATAAAACCCTAAAGCAGAATTTTAGAATCAAACTATGGATCAAATTTTTGTTTGTTCACCTTTTTATGTATATATAGTTTGTGATGTGGTTATATATATTGTTGATCATTATATTGTACATAATTTTCTATCACCACCTCCTATTTTTTATAAGGAATCACTCTTTGTAAGTAAGAGATCAGATTGTTTTTAAAGGTAATTTTTTCTTCTGATCTTTTGTTGGAGTTTGATAATCTTATAGACAATGGTGGTAATTTAATGGAGCTAGCATCCTCAAAGGATGACAACATATATCTTAAGGAAAATTATTTATCAAAATATTATTTTTATATTTTTCTAGGGATATTTAAACATAAATATAGAGGATCAAGAACCCTCATTTAGTTCCTCCTATGCATTTAGTTTCTTCTAAAGTATATGAAAAAGGGAATGCTGATTAAAATTGTCAATTGAGTGGAATGAAATATATTTGTTTCACTAAGTTGGAGTTCAATGTTATTAGTGTTCATGTTTCATCTTAGAGAGACTTGATCAAAAATCTACCATTCGTTCAATCATACATTTCACAATATGATTTTGATAAAATTCAATGTTTAAATTATAAAATGAATGATAGTCTTCATACTATGAAGAGTGTTCTGGTTAGCCAAAATTAATTACTTAAGTGGTTTCAAATAACTACCAAATTTTCTCCCTCTATACCTTCAATGGATCATGATTTTCAAAATATATTTGATAAAATTATTTTTGAGTTGAATTCGATGTCTTCTCAAATTCAATATTTACAATGTGAAATGTTTACAACAATACTGATGTAGGATTTAAAGAAATACATTTTTGGTGAGTTCAACACAAAAGTGAAGTATTTAGAAATATTATAGTTGGAATATATGTGTTATTAAATGAAATTATAGGTTACCTTGAACAATTTGTTTGTGTTAATTTAAAGGAGATCTTGGAACTATATCAAGATGTTCATGGGATGATTTATAATTATCTTATTCTAGCATCCATAAATAATCAATGATTGTAAAATTTGATATACAACATTTATATAGATGTTAAAGGAATAAAAAATCGAACTATAGAAGAGGAATCCAATTCACAATTAGGATAATATTTAGTTATTCTAGCAACCTATATAGGTAATGAGTTAGTTATCTATAATCCTCCATGACTTACTTCTTAAATGAAACCTATATCTCCATCCCCTATGGTATCTCCAATGGATTTCTATAATCTTGTTGATGCTTTTAGATCCCAACTACATAAACCTCATATCAGTTTTTTTCAAGATATAGCTCAAGGATATATGTAGAAAGTTTATGTTATGGATAGGAAGTTGAAATTCATGAATGCTAGATTTATTAGTATGTAATGATTTATGGACCTAATTCTAAAAAATTTGTTTGTATAACATCTAGAAAGTAAAACTTATATTGAGATTTCTCCTTTTCTGAGTGCCCTAAAAAGTTTTTAGTCTATTTAGATTTAATTTTTTTAAGTAGTTATAATAAATGGTGCTTCCTAAATTTATTAAATGTATATAGAAAAATCTAGTATTATTCATGAGTTCTAAAAGACTGATATCATCAAAAAGATAAACATCTATACAGATGGACTATATTATCTAAGAGGAAGAATAACAAACTATACTTCTACTCTAGATACCTTTTTAGGTACTATAAAAAATATGATGTATTTTATGATCCACCCCAGATATATTAGAATAAGATATGACACATTTTATTATCCACCTCAAATCAATTAGATAATGAAATCAAAATAATATACAACATTATATTTTGATATATCTTTGTAAGTAACATCATCCTTTGACCCTCCAAGGAACATATATTTTGTTTCTTCTGGATCACATGATTTCTATATTGTAGAAGTGAATCTGGAAAATAGACTAGACTAGCCAATTCAAAGGCTGCAAGATAAATCACCTTTTTGTAGTGAAGAGTGAGTCTTTATAGAGCATGGAAAAGTTGTGTCACCTTCAATAATGGAACCTACTACTGCCTCTAGAACCTTTCCTACTTTCAAGTTACCTCCACCCAAACCACCATCTCAATTTGACCTTATCCATTATCCTGAGTCTTGTGAGTAATATTTTTTACTTCTTTTGTTGGGTGTTGAGTGGATGATTTTTTGTAAAATGTTGTATAGTTAATATAATTTCACCATATTCATTTCATATATTTTTATTATCTTTTTTTAAGAATTCTTATTAATATAATTATATTTATTACGTAATTAAATTTGTTTACCATCATTTTAGATTCAATTTCTAGAACTATATTCAAATATTTTGTTAATCTAAGTTAAAAATATATAGTGATTTTATTTTTTAAACCCGTTCATTTTAAAGGCTCAATTGGGGGAGAATTGGTATAATTTCCCACTAATTTTGATAAAAGGGTGATAATACATCAAGTAATACAAAGGGTTTATATACACATTTATTAAGAACTGTCTAATTATGGATGATAAGTAAAGGATTAGAACAATATTTTAAAAGTGATATAAATATATATATATTCTTTTGATTTCTATATATTTATAAAAAACCATCTTATACTTCATCTTTAATATATTATGGGTTTTGTGATCATCCAAAGAAATGATATTTTTAGATAACTATTATTGTCCATATATATACCATGTATTTTTAGTTCCAATTATCCCAAATTACCTTTATATGTTACTATTTTTTTGTAGTTCAGTGTGTTCATTAGGTTTTATCACTATTTTAATCCTTTATTTTGTGAAAACTATTATGTCTATAATTCTAGAAATTTTTTATAACATTTTCCTAAGACTAGAAAATCAGCTAAATGAGGAATTTGGTTACATGTAAAAATAGATGTGCTAGCATTCAAATACATCTATAACCTACATGATGTATTTTACTACTTGAAATGACTGCATTGTGAAATTGGCTACATGGAAATCGCTTATGTGAGAAATTGACTATATAGATCAAATAATTACATGAATTAGTTATGTTATGTAATTAGTTATTTGATCGGGATACATGGTGAAATAAATTACATGGTTAAAAATGGAATCATGATTCAATTTGGATATGTAAGATTTGGATATGTGGTCAAGAAGGCTATGTCAAGAATATATTCTACATGAATAAGGCATATGAAAATATGACTATGTGGATATTTCATATACATTAGTAATAACTATAAGTCTTAATTCATCTATATGAATTCAAATCTGTAGAATTTATCTATGTGGTGATCTAAAATAGGCAATATCATTCTACAACGGAGTATTTATTACAATTGGTGTATATTCAATGAGAGTTAATGAATCCATTCATTCAATAAATATTGGATTACGTATTTATGGGAAAAATTATAAGAAAAGGAAAATAACAAGAAAAGAAACATGTAACAGGATAATTTGATGGTCAGTATTGTTGATGAGGTATTTTCCAAGAAAAGGTTGGGTTTTTTTTAAATCCCATTCTCTATTATTAGGTTTTTTATTTAAAATTAAAATAGTGAAGTGTTTAATGAAATTCATGTTTGATTAGGAGTTACAAAGGGAATATTGAAAATAACCTAATTTCCAAATCTATTATCCATGAAATCATTCTCGAGGAATTGGTATTTGTATTTGGTTTATATAAAGATAAGAAGAAGCTTCAATATGTATAGTTTCACCATCATTATCATATTTTTGTTTTCATAATACTCTCCTAGAGCTGTATATTTTCATTATAATAACTCCAAGAGATTTATTCCATTGTGTCAATTTTATTTTTCAACTATGATCTTAATCTAAAAACACTCTATTTAGTCTTTATTACATTATTAATTTTCTTGGTGAAAGAGGCTTAAAGTCTATTACTTGTAAAGCCTTGTTGGATCCTCGTTTAATGCTCAAGATATGATTTTTCCAATTATCGACTTCTTTCACTCAGTGATGTTATCCCTTGAAAAAGGACTTATAGTACCCTTAAAAAGTACTAGTTTAGTGATAATCACCAAGATCTTGGAGTTGAGAATTGGTGGAGCAGACTTTAGTATTTATGTTCTCTAAACCACTATAATTCTATGTGTTTAGTTTATTTTTTCTATGATTCTAATTCCAAATGATTATTATGCTAATAAAATATCAAAATTCATAATCTAATAATGAGGATGTTTTTCTTAGTGATGAAAATTTAAAAATCTCAATTCACTCCCACCCCTTATTGAGTATTTTTATTATTATTCTCTAACAACAATCTTCCCAAAACTCAACTTTATATTACAATTCTTTATTTTTGAAAATTTATTGTTCATTATCTCATATAAATCCAGTTTTGAAATATTTTGATTTAAATGTGCTAATTTTTATAATTTTCTCTTATTTTTTACAAAATATTCATGAATACGTCCGAACACATTATAGTCTTATAAGAAACATCAGAATTTATCTTTTTTATTCAATATCACAAGGACCTATGGACGAAAAATTCCTCCAAATTTTCCCAACCACTTATTTGGAAAACTATGGAAAACGTATCATTTTCCCATAATGATAATTTTATTATCCATGACCAAACATACATTAAAAATAATCCTCCATTTTCTGTTAACTCTCTCTCTAAAGGTCTATATTCAAATCCTTCACTGGTTCAACATTCTGAAATCCCATCCAAATTATCCCCATAATTTTTTGACCAACCAAGTAGAGCTATATATTCTCATATTTTATTCAACTATTGGAAAATAATCTCTCATGATTTGACTAATATCAGTACTAATAACTTCCATATTTTTAGATATAAATCATTGAAAAAAGAACTATATTTTACATGCACACCATCTCCCATTGTTCAAGTCTACTTCTCGGTTTCTTATTTCAACACATTTATCTATTTGTATAACAGCTAGGGTATTGAAAAATATCCCCCAAAATTACATTTTTGGAGTACTTACTAAATGATTTCAAGATCATATCCAAATTTTACTAACTGGTTAAACAAATACTGAATCTCTACTATGATCAAAACATTTGATTATGTAAATGATTCATCCTCAAATTCTAGAAGATTCCCCTAAATTCATTATTATTAAACTATGAAATATATATATGTAACATGTTGACATACATTACATGTATTATAAATCCAATATCTAAGTCTTCTATAATTAATTTTAATTTATCCAACTTCATAAATTATAATTGTAAAAAAATACTATTTTTTTTAAATGTATCACACAGCCTCTTGGTCACAACCCTAAATTTCACCATTTCATAACTATAAATATGATACATAGTGGAACCATGAATGTGAACGAATTTATATATTCACAAATTAAAATGTAAAAAAATAAAACTCTAACATAATATAATAAATAGTAAATAAAACTGAAAGCTCATCAACTAGTCTACACTAAACATAGATAGAACATTTTCCAAGACATTATTTTGTGAACTCACATGCCCATAACTAAGGATAACATTAACAACATTTTCATTAACACGGAAATTCACATGGAGGGGTGATTATAAAAACTCAATATGACTTCTATTATGATATCCCCTAGTTACCATGGCATATTAATTATATAAAATTATAAGAGTGATATAAAATACCTGAACCTAAACCAAATAATTTCATAAATACTATAAAAAAATATAAATCACACCAATATCACCAACATGAATTCACTCATTTTTATTAAAAACCTATCACACAAATAATTTTTAAAAAATTCATCCACATTGAGCATTTCCAAAAACCAATGTTTCTACCAATTCTTACTTTTACAAAATCAATGCATCCATGGTTAATTTTGAATCCTCATTTTTTTGGTATTTGTTGTTAATGAAGATAAATACAGTATGAATAATTTCAATATGTATGGAAGAAGAAAATATTTAAATTAATATTATGTTCTTAATAAATATGATAATGAAATTAATTTTCACATGTAAGGTTTAATTATATGTTGGATTATGAATTAGAGAAACACTATAAATAATTGAAGTAACCTATCATACTCATATAATTGAATAAAAATTTACATCGATGAATTATTTATAAAGATTACATACCCAAGAAGAAACTATTTGGAATGATTTTGAAATCTGTGAATCTATTATTATGGTAAATAATAAGTAAATGAGATATCTATGATTTGAATGAGTTATTGATCAAACAAATATAGTAATTTGGAAGTTCTACACACTATTAGGTTAAAATAAATGTGGTATATCCTTTTATTCGTAGAGTATGGGGGAATATTAAAATATGGTAATAGTTCCATGGAGATGGAATAATACTAATCATTTTATATCTTTGAAGATTTTTTAAGGCCTAACTACTATTTTACATCCTTGTATTGATCAATTTGGAATAGTGTTATATCATATGGGAATTTAATTAGATTTTTTTGAGGATGAGCTAGATCTGGTTTAGAAAATGTAATACAATTTAAAATCTAGATGGATTATTTATATGTTTCATAATGCTTTTGAATTTTTTTTATGATGATTGAAGTTGATTTTATGGTTTTTAAAAGAAATTTGAGTTGTTTTAGTTGATTTTATTCCAATAGATATTTGTCTTAAGTTTTGAGGTTACTGGTTTTTGAAAATTTTGATAACTATTGTAGTGAGTTTGGTTTTTATATTAGAGTAATATTGATTATAAAATCAGGAAAGCCATTTCTCTATATGTGACATATACTATTCCACAAAAATGTGATAATTGGAAGAGGAATAAAATACCTTGTGATGATTAATATATTTAACAAATTATGTAATATAATTTATTCACAATTGAAGTCTAAAGCATAAATCTCCTTAGATATCACTATTTGAATAAAAAAATTTAATATGTTGCACAAGATATTTTTCTCCCACGGATGTTATAAGATGAAAATCCATGATCTAAATTGGATATTAGGAGCATGTGTATGTTTTTTTGGACTCTTGTGAAAAATATGATAATGTAGAGAATCTTATGAAACATGTATGGTTTTCAGAAAATATTACAAAAGTATCCTTATATTTTGGAAGTATATAAATATAATAATTATAGTGAGATGTTTAATATATATTTTATATTACATAATATCAATTATTTGTCATAAATTTGATAAGATGAATATTTTGAAGAGTATATTTTAAGAAGCTAATTAAAATGATCTTTTTCTATTCCAAAATCTTTAAACCTAATAATTATAATAGTTATTATCCTCATCTCATGTTGAAATTCATTTGGTGATATATAATGAATATGGAAGAAATACTAGCTCATGTTAGTACTAGATTTTTAGGTGAATAAATTTTATATAGACACCTAACAAACATTTATAGTGACTGTTTCAACTTAGAAACTTCTCTATGAGAAATGGGGAGACTCATCCATGTCATGGTTGGGCTCATAGTGGCTCATTACTAACAATGATTTTGTAATATATGTTATGTTAATATAAGAGACTTAGCATTTAAACCATGTAAAATTAAAATTAATCCCATATCAATAAGAGAATCATCATAATCACAAAATTTATTATTTCAAGCAATCATGGATAGATTAACATCTTTATCTTGGAGAGATAAAGTCATGATTATAATTATATTCTTATAGAGAATTAACTCCATGATTTATGGAAATTAAATTGTGATATATATATATATATAAATTAGTTAAAATGATTATAAAGACTGGAAATGAAGGTAAAATTATGTTCAACAATATTCACATAGCTCTATGAATATAAATTATAAAATTAAGAAGATTAAAAAAGTGATGTGTTGATGAAATAGTCCAAGATATTTTATGAGCCGATAAATAAAAAAATAGAGACAAAAAACTAAATAATTATTTAAGATTATATGTGTTGAATCAAAATATATCTACTATTTTTTAAAAGGTTTTCATTATTGTTTTTTGAAGAATGAAAAGTATAAGAGACAAAAAATTTCTTTATTAATGATAAAAATATTACTAGATGATGTTGAGTAATTGAGGATTCAAGTCCATGATGTTTTTATATTTTCATATCTTAAGATTTTACAGGAAGACTTTGGGATTTATACATGAAAAGGAAGGTGATAAAATATATTCTATATATGAAATTCACAAGAATCTATTACCAATCTAACATTAAGTTTATACATGATTAATCCTCTACGCAAATAACTATAAGTTGGTGATTTCATGAAAATTATTTAGTTCAATCATTTGAAAAAATTACTTTTTATACCCTTTAATGAGTTATTTATTGATAATAGATGGAAATATATGTGCATATGGTATAATAATTGTTATACACTATTGAAATAGTTATACACATTGAATGAAATCCTCAGTAACTAAACCCAATGAACCTTGTTTTTTTCTTTACTACATTATTTTACATGATTATAAACCAAAATAAAATAATTAAATATAGATATATACTCCTTCAAAAAAATAAGGGTTGAGGTTCGACAGGCTAAATTTAAATAGATTGAATATTGATTATGATAATTCACCCCCCTCCCCCATCCACGCCCCCCACTTAGTATGGAGAATTGATCCTAGTTGAATACCATTTAGTATCATATTAATAGTTCTGCCTAAAATTATTTTCTAAATGATATCTATATTTGATGATTCTTGAAGTCTTTGAGTTTTATTCTAATGTAACCTTGATGTTTAGAATTTTAGAAGACTAGTCTATCGGTGATCAGAGTTCTATATTGAACAAGAGTTTAATGAAGAAGAATAACAAAGATCTGAAATCAGAAATAATTCAACCCTCTTATAGAAAGAAGAATAAATCCCAACCTCTACATGATGAAATTAAAGATAAGTTAGATATACCATGACAGAAGTGGATTTGGGGAAAATACACTAGTAGGATCATGTAAAACATTTAAACCTCTAAATATTAAAATAATTTAAAAGATTAATAAATTATAAAAACTTCATACCAAGACATTCCTTTTGATAAATCAAGCACAAGTGGGGAGGATCATTCTGTAGAATAATTGAGTGATGATATATATTTTTCTAGGAAAAACATGCCATATGTTCCAAAAGAACTTTTCATTTTTTTGATTATGGATATTTTAAAGAGTTTTAGTATAAGGTAACCTATATTATTAAATATTTTTAGAAGAGGGAAAATCTATAGCAGAAAAGTTATTGATCAGTATATATCTCATCAAAAATTGTAACATTTATAGTTATAAATTTATAGATCTTAAAGAAAACTGTTTAAAATTTTAAATAGAGTGGTTAAAATAAATTTTTAATAAATATTAATATATATAAAATTTTAAATCAATTTTCCATGAAGCATAATAAAATAAAAATACTTTCATTACTATCCAGAATCCTCAGTTAGAAATCAAAGTAGATGACATAAAGAAGATTGAGAATGAATTTAAATAATGAATTATAATGTAAGATAATTATTTAGAGAAAATAATAAAGGAGTTTTATGAAAAGTTCATATCATATATGGATTGTAAAATTATACAAAATATAGTTTTTATATTATTTAAAGTCTATTTATAAAACATGAAAGTGACACAAGTTTAATATTTACAACTATTTCAGAGAAGAGATACCATCAAACATTATTTTATGGGTATATTTTTGTAAAAAATCATTAATTATATATAAAAAAATAATGAGTACACCTAATGATAAATTTATTTCAATCTTTAATAACAATATAAAATTTTCCCAATAAAATATTATCGATAATATATCTAGTTTCTTAAATAATTTATGTTTTGAAAGAAAACCTACATAATGATCTATTGTGAAAAATGATAATCAAAACCCACCACCACATATATGGTGAATGTTAGCACAATTAATATAATTTTTCCCTGAAATAAATCCCAAATTTTTAATAAAGTATGGAATCTCTCATTTTTGTTACAAAACATTATATTACTTATTACAAACAAAGGATTTTTTAAAGTTTACTGTCTTGGAAAAAAGGATACATAATACATGAAAACATAATACATTGTTCTTTTCTTATAGAAAATCTTAATCAAGGTTCATCCTAAGTAAATTTTATTCATCTAATAACCTAGGTATATATATATATTAAAGGAAAAGGGTGATCTTAAGGCTTAGTAAATTATAATAAGGCAAACAGTTTACTTGTGATTATGGGTAAGATATATAAGAACTTGTGGAATATCATAAGAACACGATAGAGAGGCAATAAATAAATAAAATAAAATTAATCATAACGTGTAAATGTGGCTATAAGATTTAATTTAGACATTAATAATCATATCATCATGGTATATCCCCATTTTCTAAAAAAAATTTCCAAGGTTATTCACCAAGGTATCAAAAAACATGTACATCTTTGGAGATTAAATTTTTTACCCAATGCATTGGGGATCATTCCAGGAACACCCATAATATTTATTTATTTTAATGTGAGACACATATATCAACATAAAAAGCTTCATAAATAACCTTTGGATAATAAAATAAATGGTTTATATCAAAATCATGACGTTATAAAAAGTACTTTAAAAAAAGAACTTTATAACATTTTAACCCCAAGAAAAATGTAAAGAGGGTTTTATTTATGTTAATACTAGAATGAAATATAACATTTGGAAATATGTTTGAATACCCATGGAGAATAAATAGGTTTGGGTATTCCAAAAATAAAATAAAATAATTTCTTGAGAAAAAGCGAGAAACCTTGAGAGAGAAAATTGTGCAGCATAACAGGTATGAAACGTCATTTTAGAAAACATTAAAGAGAGAGGGTACTAGTGTAACCCATTAAAAAAAGACTCATAATAATTTATAGGGATAGAATAAAATCTATATATAACATTGTATGGGAATTTAAAATACATATCACATAAATGAAAATTTGAAAGCAATGGAGAAGATGAGATTTCCCTTATGAAATTTCGGAGGCCAAAACTTCATAAATTGTGTTGATGGAAGAAAAATGGGTCTATAATAATTTTTACATAATATTGAATGTAATGAGGATATTTATTGACATATACCAACGTAATAAAATATAAATAAAAAAGTCTTAACATAGAACTTTTTCTTGAAAAAGAAAAGGGTGGTAGATTCCCTAACTTTGAAGAGTGACGTCTAAAACGTGAAGATTGGGACCATGGGGGATTAAGTACACCTTGGAGGTAATAATTTGTAGGTTAAAATATAATATATATTCTAGTATAGTTAATTAGGAATGATATATAATGTAGGAATCTATTTGTATTTTTAGAAAAATTGAGAGTGTTTTTTATTAATTTCCAAAGACACCTCCATTGTGGTATTTTCAAAACCACATGCTTGCTCATGGTATTTTTCCATGGTATTGACCACTTGGGACACCTCCTTTTAAATTGTAATTCACTATAGTCAACCAGAATTTTGAATTACATATTTCATAATTCTAATGTCATTAAACACACCGAACACTCAAAATTGTATTTTTACTATTCTCTGAAAAAAATATTTTATTAACTTATCATTAATTCTATGTAACTGAATATCGACCTTATCAATTCAAAAATGACATTTATTTTATCATAATAATTCTATAAAAATGATACATTTAACTTTTATCTCTAAAAATACATAATTATTAAAAATAATAGCGAAAAAAATGCATAGTAAACTGCATAGTAAAATATCCAACTCTTGAAAAAAATATCATTTTTAATTAAAAAAGAGTGTTTTTATAACACTATTTAATTATAATAAACATTATTAATGAAACCTTATTTTAATATAATAATTTATATCTTTCTCAAAAGTAAATTTTTTACTTGAAAAATCAATTTATCAAATTCCATCTCAATTTTTAAGAAAAACTATTCATAAAACAGAAATGATGAAATAAAAAATTTATGTAAACAATGTGATAATATTTTATGTAACTATATCCTTAACATATATCCCCTTAAAATAGTTTTATATGAACTAATCACTACTGGAAAACGGACCTATACCCACAGTTTTTGAAAACCGTGGGTATATGGATAATATGGGGACCTATACCCACAGTTTTTGAAAACCGTGGTTATAGGTGATTTTTTTGCAGATGTATACCCACAGTTTTGGCTAAACCATGGGTACAGAGTTTTTTCGATAGACCTATACCCACAGTTCTTCAAAACCTTGGGTATTGTGGTTTTTTTTGGAAGACATATACCCACGTTTTTAGAGAAATGTGGGTATAGCTTTCCCTCAATAAGGCGGGAACAAAAATTACGCAGGACAACGAAAAAAACTATGGTGGGAACTCGGGTATTATTAATATATATATAATTATACAAATAAAAGTTCAAAAACTTCATGAAGATGAGTCTGTGAGTCATATGTTTGGGTACTACATAGCCACAGGGTCGAATTCAGGTGGCTTCTATTTTTCTAAAACCGTGATTAATATTAATATATTAATATAAATGTAGATATAAATTTACGTAATAAAGCTTGCTGGGTTGGTGAGGCACTAGGAATTCGTTGTGACATACGCGGGATCGAAACCCGCTAGCTACGTTTTTCCATAATATGGTCCTTAATATCTATTTAAAAATATAGATATATAATAATATAAATAGAGTAGCTGGAGTGGTCTATTGCTGATGAAATTAGCGGCCTAGGCACGGGACGTTGCGGGTTCAACCCCTGTGGGGTGTAGGATTTATATATTTTTACTCACGGTTTAAAAACCGTAAGTATAACTCTTTGACAGCGTGGATGAGGCCTTGACACAGTGGAAAAAAACCCATGGTTTTTCAAACCGTGGGTATAGGTGAGCACCCCTATACCGATTCCACTCAGCCACATGGTTCCCAAAACCATGGGTATAGCCTATACCCACAGTTTTGGGGGCTATACCCATGGTTTTGAACCGTGGGTATATGTATTTTTTCCAGTAGTGAAGGTTAAGGTCTACGATGGTGATGGACTCTTGTGGCCACGTGGATAACATCTCTTGAGTGGTAATCTCCACTAACTTGAACTTCTCCCATAGGTAATTTTGTTCATCATTAACATGTTGAAGCTCGACTAGGGCTTGGTCCAAAGAGAATACTAGTGTTTCTACCTCCTTCCCATGCTCTAACAAATTGGATTTGTATGGCCAGATTCTACTAGATGATTTTATCGACTCTTCTATCTTCATTAATTAAGCATTATCCATTATATTCATAAAAAATAATCTTAATGTTTAGAGTATACCTCCCAATGGTCATATAATAGTCTGAACCTGATGGTGACATTTCAAAATATACTTACTTTCTTATTAATGACATATAGTTTTCTTTTGTAAAATAATATATCACAAATTTTAAGAATACAATATTATTCAAAAACAGAAATTCAGTACATTCTTCCCCCCATAGGAAATTTTGTCTTTGAACATTCATCTCATTCCCTCAACTGAGAAAATGTGTGTATAGTTTTTTCCTCATTGTATCCTCCGGTTCCCAAATGTCTTCTTCATATTTTTTATTCCTCCAAAACACTTTAATGAGGCGTGTATACTTATTTCATTGAACCTTTACTTTATGGTCCAATATCTCCACTTCATGCTCCTCATAAATAAGTTCATGTTCAATTTGTTACAATTTAGGATTTGGTACATGTGAAGGGTCAGTTGTGTAATTCCTTAAGAGGGATACATGGAAATCATCTTGAACAAGTGCAATATTTAGAGTAAGTCCAATCTAATAGTCCACTAATCTAAGGAAATCAAGGATTTCATAGGGGTCAATGTAACTAGGGCTGAGATTACCTTTCTTCCCAAACCTCATGAACCACTTTTAAGGTGAAATTCTATGGAATACATTGCCACTAATATCAAGGTCCAAGTACCTTCATCAGTGGTCAGCACAACTCCTCTGCTAACTGTGAAAGGCCTTTTTGTGTTTTTGAATGGCATGAGCCTTTTTTGTCATATCTATCACAAGATCAAGACCAATAAGCTTTATCGCACCAACTTCATCCCAATAAGTAAGAGTTTTAATTATCTACCCATATAGATCTTCATAGAGTTCCCTTTGAATTCTCGAATGGAATTTTTTTTATATGAGAATTTAACTAATGTGAGGTGTTAATCCCATCCACCTTTAAATCCCATTGAGCATGTTCTCAGCATGTCCTCGAGTGTCTGAATAGTCCTTTTAGGTTGACCATCAGTTTGGGGTGATATTCCATACTAAAATTCAATTTGGTACCTAGTGGATGTTGAATAATTCTACATAATTTTAATGTGAACCTTAGATCACTATAAGATATGATAGAAAGTGGAAATACATGAAGCCTTACCACTTCCTTAATGTATATCTTGGCGAGTTAGTCAAGAGATAAATCATCGTGAATTGAGATAAAATTGGTTTTTTTGGTGATATGGTCCACTGTAACCCATATCGCATTGTTTCCTTTGAAATTTATCTAGAGACTGGAGTCAAATTCCACAGTGACATTGTCCAAATTCCATGCTGGTATGGGTAGTGGTTACAATACCACGTTAGGAAGTTTTCTCTCTGCCTTCACTTGTTAACACACATGGAACCTAGTAGTTTAGCCAATAGTTTTCATTCTCATGTTATCCCACCAATAATAATCATGAAGTTCCCTAGACATTTTAGTGCTTCTAGGATATATACAGAATATAGTGTTATGAGCTTCATCCATCAAATCCTTCTTCATTTCCAAAATAGATAGAACACATAGTCTTGTACAAAATTTTTGTACACCTTATTTATCAATATTGAACTCAGGAAACTTTCCATTCTATATAGCCTCAAAATTATTTTATAAAAAAGTATCCTCTCTTTGATATTTATTGATCTTATCTAGTAATGATTGTTGAGAAATCATTTGGGATAGGGTTGATGATGTAACTTCCCTTCCAATTCCCATGTCCATTTTTACTAGGACTTTGATCAATGGATCTCTTTGAATCCTAATCATTGCTAGCACAACATGGTAATTTTTTTATTAATCCTTCATTGACATTTTTCCCCTTCTAGGATGATAATAAATTAAACAATTATAGTCTTTAAAATGTATGAGCGATATCCTTTGTCTCATGTTTAATCCTTTTTTTATGAAAATATACTTCAAAATTTGGTGGTCTTTGTATATATCACAATTATCCCACTAAATATAGTTCCTCCATATATTTAGAGAAAAAACAACCAAATCTAGTACCAGGACATGTGACTTATAGTTAAGCTCGTGTGGATTTAGATGTCGAGAAGCATAAGTAATCACCTTATCATTTTGCATAAGGACACACCCAATCCCTTTAAGTGATGCATCACAAAAAATAATGAATCCACCTTTGATAGAGGAGAGATTTTACAAGGGTGCAGTAACCAATATCTTCTTTATATTCTAGAAACATTCTTCACACTCATTTTTCCATATAAACTTAAACCCTTTTTGAGTTAACTAGGTTAATGGATTATAATGTCCTGAAAAAATTTTCACAAACCTATTATAATATCCTACTAAACCAAGGAAATAAAGAATCTTAGTTATTATTATAGTTTGAGGCCACACCTCTACAACCCTTGTCTTATGAGGGTCAACTAATATTCTTTAATTGGTTACCATTTTCACCAAGAAAAAAACTTATTGTAACCAAAATTCTCATTTTCTGAACATTCCAAATAACCTATCCTTTATCATTGTTTGAATTATAACCCTTATATGATCCTCATTTTCCTCATAAATTTTCTAATATATCTGAATATCATCAATAAAAACTACAAAAAAATTATCAAGGTAGTACTTGAACTCTCTAGTCATATAATCTATAAAAATAACCTGATCATTACACAATCCAAATGAAATAAAATCAAACTCATAGTTCCCATATCTTGATTAGAATACGATCATTGTAATATCTTCTTTCTTTACCCTCAATTTAAGAAAAATAGATCAAAGATAAATCTTGGGGAATAATTGAGCCCCCTGAATATGGTCAAATAAATCAAAAATTAATGGAAGAGGGTGCTTGTTCTTCATTACGATCATGTTATGTTCTCTATAATAAATTAAAAACCACATTGATCCATCCTTATTCTTTACAAAGAGAAAAGGTTCTCCCCAAGGAGACAAACTAGGATAGATAAACCCCTTCTCCAAAATAACTTATAGTTTCTTCTTAAATTCATCCATCTCCAAATTTTATATTCTATTCGGGGTTTTTTATATCAGTATAGAAACATGCTTGAGTTAATGGAAAACTACACCTATCTTTCTAGGATAGGCCCACGTAACTCCTCAGGACATACAACAATGTATTCGTAAACATTAGGGACATTCTCAATTCATATACTTTCATTCCCTTCTTCACCTTCACTGATAAACTCTTTAAATAAGTTTATGGGTTGTCCTTTTACATAAATAACATGTCATATATAAACTTTAGATATTGTTGTTGTTTGTTCATTCAAGAATATAAATATTTCCTTGCTTCTTTATTTGATCTTATCATTATACATTGAGAGCCTGTCTATCACTAATTTAATTTTTAATTTTATCTTTGGTATGAATAATTTATTTTTGATAATATTGTGCTCTCTAAAATAAATACTAGAGTTTTTAAACACTATTGATACTTGGAGAATCCCACCGAGAGTCTTGATCAGTAACTCTAAATTTAGAAATTCATTGGTTGATGATAAATTCTTTCCAAATATGGAGGAAATAAAGGAATGTGTTGAACCATAATAAGTCAATGTACTTTCTATATTTGAGATAATAAATAGAGTACCTTTTCCCACATCCTTTGGAGATTCAACATAAGCTATAATGATAGAAAAATCACCTCCTTACTACCTTGGCCTATGTTGAGTTTGATGGTGATTACCCTCCACTACCCTAAGAATTTGACAATGATTGGAAATGTTCCATAGATATCCACAATTGAAACATTAGACTTCAGAATGGGCCTACACCATATTACCTTTTTCATTAATGATGAAATGTTTAGGCTTCACCTCACTACAATAGTTATAAGCGATATGGCTATCTCTTCTAAACTAGTAGCATTTATATCTCCTCATCAAGAATTTTCCTGAATTATTCTTCCCACATTTATTACTCATTGAAATAATCACTTTAATTATTCATCTTCCTTCATTAATGATCCCCCCCCAATCTTGGCTTCATTGATATTTTATTTTCTTTCAATTTTTGAGACCACTGCATCTTACCAGACTCTATTTCGACCTTCATAGCACTCTGTGTGATTTCCTCATATATTTTATAGTCTTAGTAGGATAAATTCATCCATATATGAGGTCTTAGTACACTTAATAATATATTAACATTCTGATTAGGATACATGAAAAAAATAGAGGTGTAATGGGAAATTCTTTTGAAGTTCATCTCACAGCTTCCAACTGATTCATTCTCCATTTTCTTGAGCTCAAGTAATTCCTTCTCAATATTCATTCTCGTCGAACATGGAAAAGACATATCAAAGAAGAGTCAACTAAACACTTCTCACTCAATAGATTCAATATCCTCTCTTGGCCTCACATTTTTAACATATGACCACCACTAGTCATATTTTCTTTCTAAGTAGTAAACATCTAGGGTGACTTTACCTTGTTCAGAACAAAGAAGTACTTAAAATATATTTTCTATAGAGCATATTCAGTGTTCTCCATTCAGTGGGTGGGTAGATCCCCTAAATGTTGTTGGTCATCAATGCATAAAGGAATCAATGGAATGCTTTTTCCATTGTGGTGAAATTTTTATCTCATCATGATTGAAGTTATTTCCCATAACATGAATGAGTTGATCCATCATTCTCATGAAGGATTCTAATCTAGATTCCATTGAAAGTCTCTTAGTTCATGATCCATTACTCTCACCATTTATGTGGTTTCTCTTATTTCCCACCATTTTCTAAAAGAATTAAACCTTAGTGAGAAATGTGTTACATATATTATAATTCCAAGGGAGCTTTTATGTCTTATAACATCATGCATAGATTTTTTATTCATTAAAAACAATATAAATTATATAGAAATCCATTGTATTGATTCATAAAAAACCTTCTCATTAACCAAACATATCCCATAATATTGTCAAACCCAGAGTATATCAAGGCCCATTGTTGGGAAAACGTACCCCTTAGAGTCTACCTCAAAGAAGTGTTTTCATGTTTTACCTCTAGATTCATATGTTCTATAGCCACATCCCCCTGTTCATATCCCAATATTGATTTATTTGTTCAAAAACCACTTATATAATATTTCCCCAAAATACCAGGAATTTTTCCTATATTTAAACATTACAATAGAGTTCTACCTAATGTTTTCAAATCTTAATTTCCAAAAATTACTAAACCATACTCTAATACCAACTATGGAATCCCACCATTTTATTAAATAACTTTTAATTTAATTTTCCAAAAAGATGACATTTTAATGTTTAGTGTCTTGGAAAAAAAGGGTACAAAATACATGAAAATATAATAAATTCATCAATTCCATGGGAAAGGCTTCCTCATGGTTCATCCTAAGTACATTTATTACATCTAATAATCTATGGACAAACACAAGAGGAAAGGGTGAGCTTAAGGAATAGTAAGGGATGACAAGGGAAAATACTTACTTTTTATCTTGAGTAATATCAATAATAGCTTGAGGAATATCATAGGAACAAGATAAATAAGAATATAATAAATAAAATAACACGAATAAAAACAATTAAATGTGGCGAAAATGTTGATTTTAGACATTCATAAGAATATCATCGGGGACTATCCCCAATTTTTCAAGAATATTTCCAATTTTATTCCCCAAGGTATAATAAAACATGTCCATCTCTAAAGATTAACATCTTTACCCAATGTGTAGAGTGCTATCCGGGAAAACCCTTAATATTTATTTATATTAATTTTATCCATATATATCATAATAAAAAATTTCATAAATAACCCATGGTGAATAAAATAAATAGGTATCAAATCAAAATCATGGCATTTTAAAAAGTGATATAAAAACAAGATCTTTATGTCACTTTAAACCCACAAAAAAGGAAGGCAAGTTTCATGTATGTTAATCCTAGAATAAAATAGATAATTTTGAAATATATTTTAATAACCCTAGTGAATAAAGGGTTTTGTGTATTCAAAAAAGAAAATAATATAATTTCTTGATGAAAAGGGAGGAATTTTGTGAAGAAAATTCTACAGCATAACAGGTATAAAACATGATTTCAGAAAACATTAAAAACATAGGAGAAAAGGGTAACCCAGTATTAAAGACTCATATTAATGTATAGTTAATTATTAAAATGGTACTAATAACATGCTATGGTAATTTAAAATACATATCACATAAAAGAAAATTAGAAAGTAAAAGTGAAGATGAGATTTCCATTACGAAATTTTGACAGCCTAATGGATTCACATAAAATTCATAAAATTATTTAATGAGATAAAAATTGGTGTCCAATAATTTTTACATAATATTTAAAGTAAGGGGGTATTTAATTACATATCCGAACATATGAAAATATAAATAAAAAAGGCATTAAATAAAAGGAGTTCCTGAAAAAGAGAAGGGTGGTAGATTCCCTTACCTTGAAGACTGACTTCTAAAACATGATTACTGAGACCTTGGGGGATTGAGTACATCCTTGGAGGAATATTTAGGATAAAATAATTTTAGATATTACAGTTTAGTGACTTCATAATTAAATTTAATGGAGGAATGGGTCGGAATTTATAGAAAATGTGAGCGAGTTTTTTATTAATTTCCAAGGACACCTTAATAGTGGTATTTGAGAAACTGTGATCATTATCAAGGTATTTTACAATGTTATTGACCACTTGGAAAACCTAATATCTCATTTTAATTTTATATAGTCTACCATAATATGAAATTACATTTTACATAATTATTATGACATTAAACACACCAAAAACTGAAAACTGTATTTTTACTATTCACCAAAAAACAAATTTATTTTAAAAATTTTAATAAATTCACCATAACCTAATATAGATATTATCAATTGAAAATGGAATTTATTATATCATAATAATTATCTAAAAATGATCAATTGAACTTTTAACTCTAAAAATAATTATTTATTAAAAATAATAGAGGATATAAAATGCATTTTAAACGGTATAGTAAAATTTTCGACACTTAAAAAAAATTAAATTATTTTATCATTTTTAATTAAAAATGACTGTTTTTATAAAAATATTTTTTTATAATAAATATAATTAATAAAACATTAGTTTAATATAATAATTTTTATCTCTCTGAAAAGAACAATTTTTACTTCAAAAATCAATTTATCAAATTCCATCTCAATTTTTAAGAAAAACATTTCTTAAAAAGGAAATAATGAAATAAAAAAATTATTTAAACAATGGGATTAACTATAAGTAACTAGTTCCTCGACACATAACACCTTAAAACACCTGTATATGACCTAAGGTTATGTTGTGTCATGGTTATAGACACTTAGGGTGTCTTGGGTAACATTTCCCAAGTGGTAATATTTACTAAATTGATCATATCTCATAGGCAATTCTATTGAAGCTTAACATGTTGAATCTTATATTGGGCTTGGTCCAAAGTGAAGCCTAATGATTCTACCTCCTTCGTAAGATCAAAAAATGGGCTTTTTATGGTCTGATTCTACTAGATGAGAACATTGACACTGCTTTTTTACCTTAATTAACCATTTTATCTTCTATTTATAAACATTAGTATAAACATTAAGATTATAGATCCCAATGGTCATGTTGACCAATGGTCATATTGACCAATAGTCATATTTGACTAATGGAAATGAAATGATCGAAACCCAATGGTCACATTTAAAAATATACTTACTTCATTATTAATGACATATACATTTTTTGCGTAAAATAATATAATAGACATTCATAGGAAATAAAATTATTCAAAGAATTTGGGTCGTTATATAAAGTATCAGAAAAATATTATGAAAGATTTGGATCGATTATTTCTTAAAGAAGAAGAAGAGCATTATTTTTTGGATTTTCTTGTATTGTAAAAACATTGAGCATAAGGACCCTGATTTTTGGCATAATATGATAATATATATATTTTAAAAAAATATTGATTAATTAGGTAGAAATATATAACTAGTGAGTTAAATAGAATGAAAAAAATATATTTTTCTCAAATGGGATTGGAATTTTTGAGAAATTATGTGGAAAAATAAATCAAAATGGTCATTATGAATGTGAAACATTTTTAAAATCAACCAATCATGAGGAAAAATAAATTTAAAATATAAGATCCTAAATTGTAAATTAAAAGGGAGTGAATAAATAATTTTATTTATGCTCGGTATTGAAACATAAGAAAAATTTTGAGTCAAACAAACCGAAAAAATTCAAAAAAAAAGCACTACACCAAAGATAAAAATATTTTTTTGTTGTGTTTGATGTGTAGAGATTTTATATTATAGAGACTCGGCCTTAAACAATACATAATCATGAATTATTTCAAGAATTCACATTGAGGATCTTTTTGGGTTTAGAGTTTTAGATAATTAGGCCATAACTATTACATAAATACTTGAATATTACATGTAGACACTTTAACTCAATATCCATTTTTTCATAAAAAACATTAAAAAAGAAACATGTCTAATTCCATGTTTTAGACAGAATGACTTTTCCATGATCCCATTATTGACACTATTCATCTTAAAGTCATGTGGAAAACATTTCAAAAACATGGGATGAGCATAAAAAGCTCAGTATGGGTTATATAATAAGGAAGTAAAACATTATCCCATCCATAAATATAAATCAATGAAACCATACTTTTCAATCATAACATACCTTACAAAATCATAAGATTTATGAATAACACAGACAAATCATAAATCATAAAGGTAACTTATGGCATTCATAACATACATACATTGTTTCTATCATAGCTACACATGGAGTCACATTTGGAATACCCATCATAGTATATTCCCTATATCTATTAGGAGAAACATTAACGTTTTTCTCTGTCACAATACCCAATGCATTGGATAACTATCTTGGGCTCACCCGCCCTAGGTTTATCACGGAACCACCCATATACATAAAAATTACCAATAACCATAACAAAATCATAACACATAATACAGGCATAAATGAAAGATACATTTCCATATTCTAATCACAATATATCAAATCAAGATATTTAAATAAAAAATGATTTATCAAACCATTTTCAAAACCATTTAAAACATTTTATAAAGTGATTTTTGAATCAATGTGTCACATACCACTTTAAATAATTTAAATGAATTATCATTTGAAAGCATTAATGTCCATATAAATAAATCCTAATATCCATTTCGAAACCATGGATATTGATGAGAAATATTTTTAAGAATAAATATTTAAAACATTTAAAATGATATTTTAGTTAAAGAGTTTTTAACAAAATGAGAGACGCTTGAATACAAAAAATTGAGGAATAAAATTTAATCAGATCTTTATAATATCATGAGAATAAATGGATTCGTGATATAATATTCCAAAGGATTGTATATACACCATATAAGAGTGAGTTGGTGCATAACAACAATTAAGTCTCAATGGAATGCAATTTGAGATGAAAACCCTTATAAAAACTGTATCCTTAGATTAAGGATAAATAAATTGCATAATAATGTGTGAAAAATATAAATACACTCAATATGGTTGAATATTCTGTGTAAATCAATCATAGTACATTCACACTTGTTCTTTTTAAGACAAAACAAATGATGTGGATGTTTAACTAAATGAATGGAAATTGAGTTAAAATTACTCTTATCAAGTTCATATTGATGACTTCTGAATTTATAAATGGAGTGATTATGTGTATAAAAATTATATAAACAAATAGAGGAGTAGAAATTACAACATAAATAAATAAATATTTATTCCACACATAATCATTTCATGACATAATTAAGAATAAAAAGATTAACCCATGAAATTGAAATCGTAATAAAATGTTCCCTTATTGATTCGGTAACTTACGAAACGTACAACCCATGAAAGAAGGATCATAAAATAAATATGCAAATACCCATAAATTGAATTTTTATTAAAAATAAATAAAATCATTGTAAGTATATACACCACACAAAAGGAAATAGTGCAAAATATAGCATGAATCTCACATGAATAAAAAGTGAGATGAAAATCCCTTACCACATTGTAATCAATCGAGTCGTATGACCAAAAGTTAATAATCACCAAATGATTCACAGAATAACCTTCATATAAATAGAATCATGATAATATATATCAAATTTCAGTACACAATACACCCCATGCAATAAATTAGTGGCGAACAATGGAAATCTCACATAATTAGAAGTGAGATTAGAAACCCCTTACCACGTGTCCAACATGACTTGTTTGTTCCTTTTTCTTCATGAATAGTAAACATAAGTTAATTTATACTTGATTAAGAACCCTTTATAATGTTTATTATTCCTTTAATATCACTTATTACCATGTTATAAACATTACGTAATCATTTAAGTTAATAATAGTCGTTTTGTCAAAATTTGGTACCTGAGTCCGGAATGAACACCTTAGAATTACATGTTGTCCATGTGATCAATATTACAATATTTCCAAAATTATATTCATGACTTAAATATCATATATATCATATATATCTATAATATATATGTATTTATAATATTACATAACATTTGGTGATAAGAAATGAAATGCACTATTCATGGAGACGGTAAGCCTTACATATGCATGAACACTACGTTAATTTCTATTTCACATTTTAATTGAATGAAAACATAATGATACATAGTTATATTATAATTACAGTATATAATCATATATAATTTCAATAACTCCATCCTTTATATTTCCCACGTATGGGATGAACAAGTCATATCACTTTGAGGGGGCGGTAGTCCGCACTTCCTCAAATGAAATTTTCGTGTTTACTCATAATGGAAACCATAAAGGTATTCTATAAATAAAAAATAATGAAATATAAAGAAAACATAAACATAATATATTTCATATATATATTGTTCCATCATAATGGCCATCATGATAGGTGGTAGGAGATAATTGAACAATCCTCATTTCGTGAGGCGTTAGTTTGACATCCACAGAATCAGTATGTTCTTTACCCATTAGATAGAGCTTTGTGTAAGTTTTGTTAGAATAATTCTCATAAAAACAACATAGTATATTTAAGATACTGGTTTTGTTGTAAAATAAAGTAATAAAAAGAGTATTTAGGGTTCGAGATGTAAAATAAAACAAAATTACATAAGAGAATATATTTACTTTAAATTGGGTATCTCCCATTGGATTGAACCAAAATGTTTGCTTGAAGTGCCTTCTACCTAAGGTAAGGCTTATAAGAAGAATATAGGGATATTGAAATATTGTTTAGGTAGCAGTCGGATGATACAAGGGGCTTGAGAGGTGTGAGTAATGGGTAATAAGTGAGGGATTTTTATAATGGGGTGGAGGGGCTCTTTAGGAAAGTGTGAAAATATTATTTTATTATATAATTATTTTAGGTTTCTAAAGGTAGAAAAATAATTAAAGTCAAATATAAGATGAATCAAGGTGGAAATAAAATCATCCAATAGTAATTGGATAGGTTTTGGATTTTGTTTTAATTTTTATATTCTTATTTATTTAAATCATTTATTAATGAGGTAAACACTTCATCTTTATTGTGTCCTAAATAATTTTATTTTTACTATATATAAAAATTAGAAAAACAAATACCATGATGTATGAAATATTTTTATATTTCAAAATAATATTTATAGTAAAAAATATAACATATATAACCTTATGTAAAAATTAATTTACTAAAGGATATTTGTTTTATGTCATTTTCTCTTTACATTCAATTAATTAATATAAAGTGTCATTATCACTCCCATGTGGCTCTATGGAGTCCCAAAATCGACCCAAGGATGACCATGGTAAGATATGTATCAACCAGTAGGATTAGAACACATTTTAGGGTAATTTTATGTTATTTTAATAATATTTGTTTACCCTTATTTACCAGATTTACCCTTTAACCATAGTAAATAAAATATTTACTAAAGTAAATATTCATAATTTCTAAAAATAAAAGTTAACTATTTACAAAATTTGTACCTCCTTATTCCAAATATGGAATCAATTTTTCCAAATTCAAAACACATAAGTTTCAGAAATTAATTTAAAATTAATTCCCACTGTCAAAACAAAAAATTTAGTTTTAAAGAAATAATAACTATCAAAAGATTGACACTTGTTTATGTCCAATTTAAAAGTGAAATTACTACCAATTGCCAACATTGGATTAAATGGTAAAAACGTAATACAATTAAACTTTAAAACCAATTAAAGAAGATAATTTAACCATATAAATAAATTTTATTAAAAGGTATTTTTGAATTAAAATAAAGTATTTTTCACTTTTCATTAAAAATTGAATTTTATCTAAAAAATACCAAAAATATACCCAAAGTAAATTTTGATGTCCCTATTCTAAATAAAAATTTTATTTGGTCAAATAGAACATATAAATGTGACCAAAACTAGATATAATGAGGGTTTGTCATAAAAAGGTGTTAAATCAACAAAGACCATTAAAAAAACAAATAGTTATAAAATTATTAAAAGTAATCCTAACTAAGATTTAAACCCAAATCTCTGAAGGATTTATTCACAAAGTCTTGCAAGATAAATCATAACATTTATCCCCAAATAAAATTGACTACTCTTAAAGTCTCATACTGGAGTGTAATTACCCAAATCACATATTCTCTATGATAGGTTAATCATTTCCATAAATAACCCAAATGGAAATATATCCAAAATACAAATATATATTCTTCCAAAATAAAAGTGCACCATTACTCATAAAAAATTATTCCTCAAATAAAATTTTCATATATCAAACATTATGGATACATATATTAGAAAAAGTCTTCTAATGAAATATCATCATCAAAACGATCCTTGATAATTTTAAGGATTTCATCATCTTAAAATATACCATAACTCTTGAATCCCTTATATTTTTACTTCTTACTCATTTAATGTTCTTCATGATCCATTAACCATTATTTACCAACTTATTCTGAAATAATTCTTTCCTACATACAAAATCATGAATCGTATCCTAAGATTAAATAATATAAAATCACATGATAAGAAAAAATCTATAATTTTCATTGGTCATTGTAAGTTTCCTCATCCTCAATCGGAATAGAATTAGGTACTGGTAATCATATATTTGTACGATCCTAGTGATCCCATTCCAAAAACATCTTCGTAGGACATCTGTTTATATAATGACCATGCACACCACATTTAAAACATTCAATTGATCCCTCAGAAATAACTACATTCCAATTCCTAGTGTCAACTGAATGCTTCCTTTTCTATGGAAAGTTATTGCTTTATGGATTTCATGTCCACATCTATAGCATTGTCTCATCCCTTTGAAACGTTTTCCTATGTGTTTCTTTCCACATCCTTGACACTTGGGTTTTTTAACATACTTACCTTTATGATTGTTACTTGAACTTATGTAGGGATTTCTTTCTCACATATATTATGCCTTATAAAAGTCACCATGGTTTTGGTGGTCAATCATTACTCCAAATATTTGGTTGAGAATAACCACAATTGTTCTCATTGCAGCTCCAATTTCATTCAGTTTATCATTCATAAAACTATCATGGTTTTCTTCACATCCACTATTACTTTGGTTCCTACTAGATCCAGCCATTTACTAAAACCAAAAAGGTCATTGTGAGTATATCAGGAAAATAATTATATAATATCCTATAAGGAGGGTGAATACTAAGATAGAATTACTCATGTTATCTTAAACTCATTCACTTTATCTAAAATAACTATGCCTCTTTATAATATGCTATCCATTATGGTTATGTTACTTATGCTTAAATAACACCATATCATCTAAATTTATATAAATCGACCTCTGATACCAACTATAAGGACCTAGCCTTAACCATTACATAATCTTAAATTATGTCAAGAATTCACATTGAGGGTCTTTTCAGGTTTAGAGTTTTAGATAATTATGCCATAACTATTATATAAAAACATGTATATTACATGTAGACACTACTACTCAGTATCCATTTATTCATAAAATAAAAACTCTTAATGAGAATCATGTCTAGTTCCATTTTTTAGACAAGATGACATTTACTTGATCCCATTCATTACACTAGTAATCTTTAAGTCCAATGGAAAACATTTAAAAAACATGGGATGAGCATAAAATGATAAGTAAGGGTTATAAAATACTGAAGGAAAACATTATCTCATTAATAAATAAAAATCAATGAAACCATACTTTTCAATCATAACATACCTTATGAAATCCTAACATTTATGAATAACACACACAAATCATAAATCATAAAGGTAACTTATGAAATTCATAACATACATACATTGTAGTTATCATAGCTACATAAAGAGTCACATTTGTAATACCCATCATATTATATTCCCGAAATCATTTTGAAGAAACATTAACGTTTACCTCCGTCACGTTACCCATTGCATTAGAGAGCTATCTCGGGCTCACCCAACCTAGGTTTATCACGGAACCACCCGTATACATAAAAATTCCCAATAATTATAACATAATCATAACATATAACACAAGCATAATGTAAATATTCATTTCCACATTCCAATCACAACATATCAAATCAATATATTGAAATAAACAATACTTTGTCAAACCATTTTTAAAACAATTTAAACCATTTAATAATGAGATTTTTGATTCAAAGTGTCCCATACAAATTTAAAGATTTTGAATGAATTATCTTTTGAAAAAATTAATGTTCATATGAATAAATCCTAAAAACGATTTTAAAATCATGGACATTATGGAGAAATATTTTCAAGAATAAATATTTAAAACATTTAAAATGATATTTTAGGTAAAGAGTTTTTAACAAAATTAGAGATGCTTGAATACAAATAATTGAGGAATAACATTTAATAAAAACATTATAATATCATGAGAATAAAGTTATTCATGATATAATATGCCAAAGGACACTATATACACCATATAAGAGTAAATTGGTGCATAACAACAATGAAGTCTCAATGGAATGTAATTCGAGACAAAATCCCTTATAAAAGCAGTATCCTTAGATTAAGGATAAATAAATTGAATAATAATGTGGGAAAAATATAAATACACTCAATATTATTTGATATTCTATTTAAATAAATCATAGTAAATTCACACATGTTCTTTTTAATACAAAACCAATAGCTTTGATGTTTAACTCAATGAATGGAAATTGAGTTAAAATTACTCTTATCAAGTTCATATCGATGACTTGAGAATGTATCAATGGTGTTATTATGTGTATCAAAAGTATATATACACAAAGGGGGGTGTAAATTACATCATAAATAAATAAATAGTGATTCCACACATAATCATATCATGATATAATTAAGAATTATAATATTAACCCAAGGAATGGAAATTGGGTTAAAAGTTTCCCTTACCGATTTGGTAACTTACGAAGCATACAACCCACAAAATAAGGATCATAAAATGAAAATTTGAATACACATAAATTAAAGTATATTAAACAATTAATACAATAATGGGCAGTAGAGACACCACACAAAAGGAAATAGTGTAAAATATAGCATGAATCTCATGGGAATAAAAAGTGAGATGAAAATCCCTTACCACATTGTAATTAATCAAAACATATCACCAAAAGTTAATAACCCCCAAATTTTCATATAATAACATTAATATAAATATAATCATGATCATATATATCAAATTGTAGTACCCAATACACCACATGCAATAAATTAGTGGCGAACAATGGAAATCTCATTGAATTAAAAGTGAGATAATAAATCCCTTACCTCGTGTCCGACCTGACTTGTTTGTTCATTGTTCTTCTTGAATAATAAACATAAGTTAATTTATACATGACTAAAAACCCTTTATAAAGTTTATTATACCTTTTATATCCCTTATTACCGTGTTATAAGAATTATGTAATCATTTATATTAATAGTGGTCATTTTGTCGATATTTGGTACTTGAGTCAAAAATGAACTCTTTATAATTACAAGTTGTCCATGTTTTCAAGAGACCATTATCTATAAAATTATATTCATAATTTAGATATAATATATATCATATATATGTATATATTATATATGTATTTATAACATTACATAACATTTGGAGATAAGAAATTAAATGCACCGTTCATGGAGATGGTAAGTCGTACGTACGCATGAACGCTACATTCATTTCTATTTCATATTTTAATTTACTGAAAATTAATGATACATAGTTATATTATAATTCTAGTATAATATCATATATAATATCAATAACTCCATCCTTTATACTTCCCACTTATTGTATTAATGAGTCATATCACTTTGAGGGGGCGGTAATCCGTAATTTCTCAAATGAAATTATCACATTTACACAGAATAGAAACCATAAAGGTATGCTATAAATTAAAAATACAGAAGTATAGAGAAAACATAAACATAATATATATCATATATAAATACAGTTCCATCATAATGGTCACCATAAGAGGTGGTACGAGATAATTGAAAATTCATTGTTTTGTGAGGTGTTAGTTTTCCATCCATAGAAATAGTATGTTCTTTACCCATTAGATGGAGTTGAGTTCAATTGTAGTTAGATTAAATATCATAACAATAACCTAGTATATTTATGATAATGGTTTTTTTATAAAATAAAAGAATAAAAATAGTTTAGGGGGTTGGATATGTAAAATAAAACAAAAGGAATTAATAAAAGATGTTACCTGTAAATTGGGTACCTCCCTTTGGTTTGAACTAAAAATTTTACTTCAAGTGCCTTCTATCTAAGGTAAGGCATCTAAGAGGAATAAATGGTTCTTGAGATATTATTTGGGTAGGGTTTAGATGATACAAGGGGCTTGGGAGGTTTGATAAATGTGTAAGAAGTGAGGTCTTTTTCAAAGGGGGAGGAGGGGCTCTTTAGGAATGTCTGAAAATATTATTTTATTATATAATGATTTTCAGTTTATAAATTTACAAAAATAATTACATTAGAATATAATATGACTCATGTTATAAATAAAATTATCCAATAGTAATTGTAGAGGTTTTCGATATTATTTATGTTTTTATAATCTTATTTATTTAAACCATTTATTAATGAGGTAAACACTACCTATTTATTGTGTCATAAATAATATTATTTATATGATATCTAGAAATTATATAAAAAATACCATGATGTAGGAAATATTTTTATCTTCCCAAATAATATTTATATTCTAAAATATAACTTATATAACACTATTTAAAAATTAATTTACAAAATTATATTTGTTTATTCATTTTTGTCTTTACTTTACATTAACTAATATAAAGTGTCAATATCACTCCCAAGTGGCTCCATGGAGTCCCAAATTCTACCCAAGGATTCCCATGGTCGGATATGTATCAAAAAATAATATTAGGTCACATATTAGGTTAATTTTATATTATTATAACAATATTTGTTTACCCTTATTTTCTAGATTTACCCATTAATCATAGTAAATAAAATATTTACTAAAGTAAATGTTCATAATGTCTAAAAATAAAAGTTACCAATTTAAAAAATTTGGACATCATGATTCTAAATATGGAATCCATTTTTTCAAATTCAAATCATTTAAGTGGAAGAATTTAATTTATAATTAATTGTCATTGTCAAAACAAAAAGCGTGTTTTTAAGAAATAATAACTATTAAAAGATTAACACTTGTTTATGTCCAATTTAAATGTAAAATTACTTCCAATGACCAACATTGTATTAAATAGTAAAAATATAATATAATTTAACTTTAAAACCAATTTAAAAGATAATATTACCACAAAAATAAATTTTATTGGACGACAATTTTCTATTAAAATAAAGTATTTTTAACTTTTCATTAAAAATTGAATTTTATCAGAAAAATACCAAAAATTTACCCAAAGTAAATTTTGTTGTCCCAATTCAAAAGAAGATTTTTATTTGTTCAAATATAAGATATAAAAGTGAAAACACTATATTTAAATAGGGTTTACTATTAAAAGGCGGTAAATCAACCTTTTAAAGTATATTATGCCTAAAATCAGATTCTTTCTTATTTTAAGCCTCTAAAACTTATTTGTTATATGTAAAAAAAATTAACAAACATGTATATTCATATTTTAGTTAGTTCTTTCCATTCCCACCAATACAGTGCCTAAGTTTTAACTACCTTTTAAAATAATATTATATTATTATTTTTCAGTCTGACTCAGCATTGTGTGCAACATAAGATTTCAAAGAAAACCATTGTTGTGTATTGGGTATGCCATCAAACAAATCATCCCCTTTAAGTAAAATTAATATTTAATTCACAAATTTTAATAAATATGAAAATTTTATATTCTTTATTTACCCGGGATATTACATATATTAATTCAAAAAATTTATGTGTACTTATAGTAATAAATTAATTCAATAAAAAAATGGAAAATTGATCCAATAATAGAATAATATGCCTAGATTAGTGAAAATATTATATGAGAATCCATGTGGAATATCCCATCAAGAAAACTAAGTTTCTAAATAATGCATGATCATTTGGCTATCCCAATTTTAAATGTTAACATATAAGGGTAAATCACAAGTAGGTGAAAGTTAAATTTTGAAACGTGAAATTTTACATGAATAAGAATTCCAATTTCATGAAAGTATGTCTAAAATTTCTGACCCAATAGTTCTTGATAATTATTTTGGGAGGTGAGAAAATGTTATTCACATCTTATTGTATTGTTTAATCCACATACTAGATCATGAATAAATGATAAAATCTTATGAATATGAGAATAAAATATTTATATTCCTTCATGTATAATGATAATAGGAATATTTTACACCAAAATAATTGTCAAGAAAATAAATAAGTCCATGAAATTTAGAGATATAATTATTGTGAAAGTAATAAAAACAAGCATGGGGGTTCCTACTTATAAGGAGATAAAAATAAAGGAGAATTAGGGTTGAGAAGAAACTTTTAGCTATCTTATATCACTTCTGGGAAAATTTACTTCTTCCTTATTTAAAAATCAATTATGTTGTATATGTTTTTTCCACTTATTAATTGAATATGATGCAAGTTTTCATAGGTAGAATAGTTTAATATAATAATGTTATTATTTTTAAACAAAAATTTGTAGGTTTCTATGTTCTAAATAAACCAAAATGGTATATCTTGAAGTATATTTGAAAAAAATTATCTATCATTGTGAATTGAATATTGAGTGTCTCTTTGATTGGATTTAAAATGAGACATTTTAGAAGATGAAATAAATGACATTTTATGAAAATATGAAATCTCTAGAAAGTACTTGAAAATATTTAATTACAATAGTATGTCTGCATATTATCTCTTTTTTTTAAACAAACAAAGTCTAATATTTATTTAAGGAACCTAAATTGATCAATTCCATGAAAAAATAGAAAATAATGTGTTGGTTTCTAAAGCCTTACCTTCTATCTGTTTTTGAATATTTTTAATCAATGTGTTAAGATGAGTATATGAATTCATGTTGAAAAAATTTCATGAGAATTCATTGAATAAAATTTTGATTAGCCTGAAAATATTTAAATATACCTTATATAATAGTTTTTATTTAGTATCATATTATGTTGAATTATGGATATAATTTTTTCTTTAAATATACCCTTTACTTTTCTATACCAAGAATGTATCATGAAAACACAATGTTAAATAATTGAAAAAATAGTTCATTCATAGAATTTATTCCATCCACTATAAAGTTCCATTATATTTATTTTTGTAAGGGAATATATAATAAAATTAAAATATTTCAAAATCAATTTTCGGTATTGATTTTGAAATAAATAAAAAGGGAGGTATTCTTGAACCCACTGTGTGTTTCATTTTATTTTTTTAATGATGATAATGAAAATATAAAAATTTTCAATATGTGATAAATAATAACAACTTGGAATGAATATGTAGTTACCATGAAATATGAGAGGAACATTTAACTTGCCAATAATGTTGTAATTATATATTAGATTTTGAATTCGAAAATCACCTTAATGAATTGAAGTAACCTAACATACTCATATGGTAGAGTTATAAAGTCTCTAACATGAATAATTGAAAAATATTATCTTCTAAATAATAATATGTTCGGGAATATTTGAGAATCATGGAATTAGTTGTTATTGAAAAGGATTAGTAGTTGGTCTATTAATAAAGTTAATGTGCTAATACTATGATAAAGTTAGATTATGATAATGGGGATGTTTTATACACATTTTGGTAAAAATATATGACAACTCATATCTTTAAAAAACCTTAATTCTTGATTTATCACATAATGATACACTTAATAAAATTCCAAATTATTGAAATCTGTAGTCGCTTTGGGTAATTAAATGTAGAATTACATGAAATTAGGATAAAAATCATTATTTAAATTTTCATAACATGATATTAAAAATCAATTTCTCATATATAACTCTATAGGATAACCCGGTGAAATGAATAAGAAAGGGGTTAGTTATAAAGACCAATAATGGAATAATTAAATCATAACTTAATGAAAGTAAAACATTTTATTCAAGGGGAATACCAATGTGACATAAAAGGGGTGAAAATCCATAAATGTCTACAACAAAGCCTGATATAAAATGATATCATCAAGGGAACATAGGAATGTGGATACAAAAAAACGTGACATAATAAGAATAAGTCATGGTTAAATACTAAGGAATCATTTCATAGTGTTATTTGGATAACCTCTCATGCACAATAAATTATAACTCATTATATATAAACATTACCCAATTACTTTGGGGTATATTATTCAAGGCTCACCCTTCACATTCATATAATGTACATTCATTAGTGTGCCAAAAAGATAAAAAAACATAAGGTGGTATTTCGTTACCTTTGATCCTAAGATGAAGTCATGTAGATCACAGAAATGGGGTCCCCAAACAATGAAGTAAAGATATATCAAGTTGAATACCCTTGAGTGTAAATTTGGATCTATATTCAACACAAAAATGTTTGGCATAGAAAATCATAGGATAATTTAAATAGTATAATGATTGTACATAAATATTCATATAAGAGTTTAATGATAATTCTAATTGATGTACCACTAATTAAAAATAATAAGTATGGTAAAATATATGTTTAAAACACTTTCCAAGATGAACAATTGGAAATAAAATAGCATAATAAAAAATTATTTTTTTAAATAAATAGTAGGATGAGAGAATACCATACCTTGGGAGGGTGATTCTACAAAATTGGTAAGAGATTATTAAGAGCATGGTGAAACCTTTAGAGAGATTTTTAAAGGATAGGGATATGAAATTCATGATCATTGGGTTTTTAGCGAAGAGGAGTTGGAATATGGGTGGATATTTTTTGTAAAAGAGAGAAAAAATCATTATTATTTTCTAAATTTAGATTTTTGACTCTGTATTAAAAAATTACAAATATCAAAAACATTCTCATGGTTTTTACCCTTGTTTATACCTAAGAGGATTGGTTCTAAATATTTTATATTTCTAAGAATTTAAAATATTAAAATTAAACCATTGGTGATGTGGAAGTAATTCATGTTCATAAATAATTGATATTAAAACATTAAAATATAAAATAGGTTTTTTAGGATTCATTAAGGGTTTATAAAATTAATAAAAAAACTTTAAAACACATTATTTTATAGTGGAAATATATATTAGGTCATGGATTCCTTTTATTGAATTTATAACATCACTTTTTGGTCATTATGATGTCTTAATAGAAACTGTATATTTATATCTTATTTAATTTTTACCTAAATAATCGATTATCTCATATAATTATGAATAACTAACCATTGGATAAATATTGAATTATTTTCCCAAAAAAAAATTTATCAAAATAATTCACCAAATATATGAATTTATACCTTAAAATAAAAATTGTTTTTTATTGTAATGTACTTATTTTTAAGATATTATCAATTTTATCACCCTTATAACCATTATATTAGAATTCATTATTTTATATTTCAATTTATATAAATATTTATTATTTAATAAGATTATTATATAAAAACATATTCCTAAAATTCTAAAATTTTCAAAAAATAGTTTTTTATTTGAAACTATATATTTCCTAAAATATAATTTTGATTCTATCGTATCAAAATATTATTTTATAAAATTCGTTATATAATAATTTATAAAATATGAATAATAAAGTATAAATATAATAATTATTTTATATAAATTGATATATGAAATGTATCACCCTGACCCCAGTAGCCTGGATCGGGTGCATTATTTTAATACATTGGCATGATTACAAGGAATCAAGTCCTAAAGGACCGACCAGTTTAGTAGTATTGGAAAATAGAATACATACATGAAAGTTACATTACAAATTCAAACATAAAAAACAACATAAAAAATATGAGGAGAATGGATTTATTCCCCTAGCTTAACCCCTCACATCAATCACAATACAATTCATGGAATCCTAGGAAAATAAAAATAAGGGTTGATGTAACGTCCCAGACCCGGGTGCCATGAAATGGGTGCCCCGAGCCGGGTTCACCACGTGAACTCAAGCGCATTTCCCCAAACGCCAGAGGCTGCAGACTAGCAGCGAGGGCCCAGGTCTGATAGTGGGGAAACTATTCCCTCATTTGTCAAAGTGTAGCGCAGCGGAATACCAAAATAAACATACATAAAACAGCGGAAGCAGTAAACATACACAACTGAAATAACAATAGTAGTGTACATAACCAACAGTATATAAGTGATGATGATACATGTTACAAGGACTCAGAAAATAGCTAGAACATGTTAAACATCAATACAGTACAGTCTGAAACAAAGTACAACAAAACATGAAAAACAGCTAGCAGCGGCATCGCGAGCCTAGTCTCGGTCTGATGCCCTCCTACTCCTCAGCAACAGTCAAGTACCTGTATAGCGACTCTTTCCCCTATCTACACCTGTAGCAACGTAATCTGTTTGGGCCGAAAAGAATGACCCAAACAGGGTGTGAGAAATATATCTCAGTAGGCACTCACCAAAGGCCCGTGCTCAACTGTGTGTAAAACATGCAACAAGTGTGCAGTAGTAAAATGAAATAACTAAGCAGTACTCAAAAGTAACTAACTTAACAGTTAAATTTCCATTTTATTAATCATTTAATTCGTTTAATTTAGTAACATTTTTGTCCTCAACAGCACCAAGCCCTCAGTCTAACCAGAACCGTGCCCTCAGGCTAAAATAGTAACCACGCCCTCAGGCTTGCCCTCGAGCCAAACAGAATCCAACCCGCAGGTATTTCCCTCAAGTGTAACATAAATTATCTCCCTCAGGCATACGAAGTGTCTCCCTCAGGCACAGAATTCAAGCCCTAATGCACGAAAGGTTGCCCTCAGGCAGAATAACGATAGCCCTCGGGCTAAAATAGTCACTCCCTCAGGCTAATCACAACAACTCCCTCAGGATAAACAGGTAATCGGGCCATGCCCAACATATAAAAATGCAGTAAACAAGCAATTCCTCTCAAGGAAATTCTTACAATTACTTCATTGAAGGCATACCCTCGGGTATCCTGGCCAAATGGATAAACAGAGAAACACACCCCCGGGGTGGTTCCGGATCCAAGCAACGATCCCAATCAGCATTTTATTATCAAAATTTAATCACCTATGAAATTCTAGGCATTAAATATAGCAACGGCCTCAGCCACACGGCACCCCAACATGGGTTCATGGAACGAAAATGCACAAAACACACGACAGTTGGAAAATGAACACAAAGCCACCTACCTTATATGTCAACAAACGCTATACCCGAACGCCGACTCCAGAAACGCCCATGAACGGCGTAGATCTGATGAAGAACAAAACCCATTCAAACGTAAATAACTTACATTGGGAGAAGAATTGGCAAGAATGGTACCAGGAGGAGGAAGGGATTACCCGTGCGGTTCCAACGAGATTGTCCGAAGCCGAATTGGATTCCAGACGAACTCCCGGCGGATATTCAAAGGTCTGGCCTCCTCCTTTGGCTCCAAAATGGCTCAAATGCCTCATCTGCCAAATGAGGAGGCTAATTCCTGTTTTAAGCCGAAAAAATAAAGTACAGGGCGTGTACTTCTGAGTACACGGCGTGTACTTCTTTCATTTAACTGTTCATTTGGCAGCACCGGCACTGTTCACATGCCGACAAGAGTACACGACATGTACTCCCGAGTACACGGCGTGTACTGCCGCCCAGCTGGCGGTGACTCCACCGCCTTACTTTTTAACATGCCGACTGACTACATGGCATGTAAAGGACCACTACACGGCATGTAGTCGGTTCCTACACCCTTTGTCTCCGGCGAGGCTACACGCCCTGTGTACTTATCCCAATACGACCAAAAGTACACGGTGTGCGGACAAAGTACACGGCGTGTAGTTTCAAAATTTATGATTTTTCCCCATTTTTCCATATTTTCTAAAAATCACTTAAGGAAAAGAAAAAGAAGAAGCTCGTACCTCTAAAACAAGAACCGAGTTCTTACAAACTTCCCCCTTATAGCAATTCGTCCCCGAATTTCCCTTCCAAGGGTGGAGAAGAGAAAGCTCAGAACAGCTCTGGCCACTGAGCACGTACATCATCCTCCTACTCCCAGGTCTCGTCCTGCACTCGGCCATGCTGCCATAGCACCCGTACGAGAGGAACTGACCAGCCTCAGAGAACCTTCGTGCTCCTATTAACTATATGGATCAGATGATCCTCAAAGGACGCATCATGATGTAGCTCAACCTCCCCTGGCTGAAAGGTGTGAGACGGGTCTGAATGGTATTGACACAACTAACACACATGGAAGACATCGTGCATGGCTTGGTACCGCTGCGGTAACTGCAACCGATAGGCAACCAGCCCGACTCTCTCCAGAATCTCAAATGGCCCCACATACCTCGGCGAAAGATTACCCTATCTCCTGATCCGTTTGTGTCCCAGCCTCGGCGAAACATGTAAGAAAACATGATCCCCAGCCACAAACTCCAAATTTCATCTGCGGCGATCAACATAAGACTTCTGACGAGACTGCGCGGTAGCCATCCGCTTCTGAATTAACTGGACCTGCTCAGATGTCTCATGCATGAGCTGTGGTCCCAGGAATTCTGCCTCTCCTTCCTCTAACTAGCACAAAGGTGATCGGCATGGCCTACCATATAAAGCCTCGTATGGTTTTATCTCAATAGTTGCTTGAAAACTATTGTTATAGGAGAACTCGACTAAAGGTATATGCTTCTCCCAAGATCCCCCAAAGTCTAGGACACATGCGTGCAACATGCCCTCTAGCACATGTATCGTCCTCTCTGACTGGCCATCAGTCTGAGGGTGGTATGTTGTGCTTAGAAGCACCTGTGTACCAAGAACCCTCTAAAAACTCTTCCAGAAAAGAGACGTAAAGAGGGCATCCCTATCTGAAACGATAGAACAAGGTACCCCATGAAGACGTACGATCTCTCGGATATACAGCCTTCTGAGATCGTTCACACCAAAGGTCTCCTTTATCAGCAAGAAGTGAGCTACTTTCGTATGTCTTTCCACAACAACCCATATGGCTCTATTGCCTCGAGGTGACCTTGGAAATCCCGTCATGAAATCCATCGCAAAATCATCCCATTTCCACTCCGGAATGGGAAACTGCTGTAACAGCCCAGCTGGTCTCTGATGCTCTGCCTTCACCTACTGACAGGTGGAACACCTCGTAACAAAACCAGCGATTTCTCTCTTCATACCCGGACACCAGTACTGACGTATCAAGTCTCGATACATCTTGGTAACCCTGGGATGAACTACCCAAGCTGAAGCATGAAACTCCCTCATCAGCTCCTCGCGTATATCCCCTGGAACCCATACATGTCCATGGAAATGCAAAACCTCGTCATCGCCTATCGTCCAACCGGGAGGAGGGTCCTCACTTTCCACTGACTCCTGTAGAACTAGGCCTTTTGAAACTGATAGCTTGCTCATCCTCACTCTATCTAGGAGGGTAGAAGTCACAGCTAACAAGGAAAGATAAGTCTACCCCTGACTGTCATGCACCTCTAGATGAATCTCAGAGAACAAGGCCATAAGCTTCCACTCACCACTTGGCTCCTGCACTGCCTGTATCTGAGCCTTCCTGCTCAGTGCATCGGCTACTGCATTACCTTTACCAGTTGTATAGGCAAGCTCAAAATCGAAGGACTATAGGTACTCGACCCACCTTCTCTGCCTCAGATTCAGGTCATGCTGAGTATAGATATACTTGAGGCTTTTGTGGTCGGTGAAAACCACAAAATGCTCTCCCAATAGGTAATGTCTCCAACAGCGCAACGCATGCACAACTGCAGCCAACTCGAGATCCTGCGTCGGGTAATTCCTCTCATGTGGCCTCAACTTCCGAGACTCGTACGCCACAACTCGGTAGCCCTGCATCAAAACGGCTCCTGGCCTAGTCCCTGACGCATCACAGTAAACTGTATAGCTCCTCCCCTTCTCTGGGTGTATCAGGATCGGTGCTGATGTCAGCCTTCCCTTCAGGTCCTGAAAAGATGTCGCACAAGCTTCTGACCAAACGAACTTCACACCCTTCTTAGTCAGACCTGTCAACGGTGCTGCTAAGTGGGAGAAGTCCTGTATGAAATGTTTATAGAAACCAGACAGCCCTAAGAAACTCTATATCTCAAACACGTTCTTGGGCTGCTCCTAGGAAACTACTACTCTCACCTTCTCTAGGTCCACTGCAACTCCTGCCTCTGAGATGGTATAACCCAGGAAGTGAATATGGTCTATCCAAAAGTGGCACTTCGAGATCTTAGCATATAGGCGATGCTATCTCAGTGTACTCAATACGGTCTCAAGATGGGTGGAATGGTCATGTCGAGTGTGGGAGTACACCAAGATGTCTTTCACGAATACTACCACAAATGAATCAAGATACGGATGGAACACACGATTCATCAGATCCATGAAAACTGCTGGCATGTTCGTGAGTCTGAACGACATAACCATATACTCATATAGACTATACCTGATCCTGAAAGCTGTGAGAGGTATATCAGATGGTCTAACGCACAGCTGATGATATCCGGATCTCATGTCAATCTTCGAGAACACTCGTGCTCCACGAAGCTGATCAAACAGATCATCTATCCTCGTCAAGGGATATCGGTTCTTAACCGTCAACCGGTTTAGCTTCCGATAATCCACACAAATTCTAAGGGAACCATCCGCCTTCTTCACAAAGAGGACCGGAGAACCCCAAGGAGAAGTACTGGGTCGGATAAAACCCTTCGCCTGTAGCTCCTCTAACTGCCTCTTGAGCTCCTACAACTCAGGCGTAGCCATCCTATAAGGAGGAATGGACACCGGTGCTGCTCCTAGCACAAGCTAGATAGAGAAATCCACCTCACGCACCGGAGGTAGACCTGAAAAGTCGTCCGGGAAGACATCCCTGAAACGATCAACAACTGGAGGGAAATCTGTTTGAAAATTCCCCTGGTCATCCAGATATTAACTCGCAATCTGGGCTGTGACTCCACCTCGCCCATGATGCTCTGGTCCAGCTTGACTCGCCTGAACATCCCACTTGCCCTTGTATAGAAACTCCCCACCCTCTGGTGACGTGAAACGCACCCTGCGACGATAGCAGTCTACAAATGCTTGGAAGGGAACCAACCAGTCCATCCCGAGAATGACGTCATATCTCGTCATCTCTAGGACATAGAGGTCCCAAAGGAAGTGACACCCACAAACATCAAGGGGGCACTCCTTGCACTGACGCACACCAACCTTCCTAGTCCCCAACGGAGTGTCTAGCATCAAAATATCAGAAAAGTAGAAACACCGAGCCCAAAGCTCTCCACAACGGGTATTGATATAAAACTATGTGTAGCACCCGTATCAAAAATTACTGAAGACAAGACAGAAGATACTTGAATAGTACCTATGACTGTTGATGGTCCGGGATCCTACTCCTGCTGGGTCTGTTGCACTGCATATGTATGTCCAGTGTCGCGGCCCTGCGACACAGCCTGCCTACCCTGAGCTGTCCTGCCCTGTTGCCTCTGAGATCCTGGTGTCTGGCTACCACGGCCATGACCACCATCTCTGTCTGCGCGCCCTGACGTATTCTAGTTCCCTGACTGGTAAGAATCCACTGGTCCTTCTCCTGCACGCAGAGTCTTCACAGAACCCCTCTCACTAGCCACTGGTAGAAACGCCCTGCAAAAGCACTGCAGATGACCCATCTTGCTGCAAGCTCGACACTCCATTGGGTCTCGTGGACACTGCAGCCTCTTGTTCCCCTCTCTGCCACACTGGTAGCACCTGATCGGGCCACATGAAGAAGTTTTCTGGCTGGTACTGCCGCCCTGAGAGAAGTCCATCTGTCTCTTCCTCTTGCCATCAAAAATAGTACCAGTAACTTGTGCTGAACTGCCCTGACCCACACCACTAGATTCTCGCAAGTTACTCTCTGTAATCAATGTCTGATTCAAAATCGTGTGTACAGTAGGAAACCTGAAAACATTCACCAGTGCTCGGATGTCATACTGAAGACCATCCTCAAAACGTCTGGCTCTGAGTGTCTCATCACCCACTAGCACGGGTGCAAATCACTAAAGCTCCGTAAAATGAGCAGAATAGTCCATCACTGTCATAGCGCACTACTACAAATTCATGAACTCTTGAGCTCTATCGGCCCTCAGCATCTCGGGAAAAAAGAATTCATAGAAGACTGTCTTAAAATCCTCCCACACCATGTCCGTGTGATGCTCTGACTGGGTGGTAACATCCCACCACCTCTTGGCGAAATCACGCAGCATGTAAGTCTCGAGCTTGACCCTCCACCCTGGAGGCGTCTCAAGATGCTCGAAAATAGTCTGCATCGATCCTAGCCAAGACTCTACAGCCTGTGGTCCGCCATCCCCTGAAAACGTAGGTGGATGCTGCTGTTGAAAAATACGCGTCAGCTCAGCCATAGATGTGGGAGCCTGCGGTGCTCCCTGAAAGGTCTGCATGAACCGCAATAAGCCTTCACAGAACTGTGCCTCCACGCCTGTGTCTGGTATAACAGCTGGTGCCTCATCTGGCTCTGCTGGTGGATCAACTGGTAGCCCATGGCCCACCATCTCCGGAGTATAATCGTCGCCGCTCTCTTCGGGAACAACTCGCGGTCGTCTAAGCGGCATGACTCTACATGGTCAAAAGCACGCCTCAGATTCAAGATTATTGAGACGGAAACAAAGAAACCACAAATGAACAATAGTAAGAAGGCGTTTCAAAATTTACAAAACAAGACTACACGGCGTGTACACTGACTACACGGTGTGTACTTGACTTCCTTTCCCATGCCCGGGTCCTTCTACACAGCTAAGCCGCACGGCTTCCGTTCAACAAAACTACATGGAGTGTATAATATCTACATGGCGTGTATGGTGTTATTTTCCAACTGCTTGTGTTTTCTGTGACACGTCCGACCACTCGGCTTTACTCTACACGGCGTGTTACACCCGCACACGGCGTGTACACCATCCCGTTTCCCAGGCACATGTCTAAGTCCACACAGTCTGTCCTCGGACAAGACTACACGGCATGTACCATAGGTACATGGCATGTTCAAGGAGAGGTGACACGGACCCGTGTCATTAGTTACACGGCCGAGTCCACAGATCACACTACACGGCGTGTGCATCATTGACACGACGTGTTCTGTACAGGAGTTCACCGACCCGTGTTGTTAGTTACACGGTCGGACTCCGGATCAACACTACACGGCGTGCCTAAAACTACATGGTGTGTTTTACCCAATCCCTTCCCTACCCCGTGTCGTCGTCCACACGGTTTGTGACACGGGAAGAGACTACACGGCGTGTACTCAGGGTACACGGCGTGTACTCAAAAAAGTTCATTTTTCTTCCTGAACAGAAGAACATACACGGCGTGCATAAAGTACTACATGGCGTGTATACTGGGTTTCAAGAAAGTATGCCTCAGAAACTTCTCAGGAACCTAGAAAATACCGAAAAACAACACCTAAGTGTCAAATTCCGACCCGTGGGGGCCCATACACCCCACGAATCGAAGTTTGAGATCTTATATGTGTTATAACCAATAACTAGTCAATGATCCACCAAATTATGGTCAATGGGGGCCCATACTCCCCAAATACCAAAGTTTGGTGTCCATTCTATAAACAAGCTCAACAAAAATACCATATCACAAGGCAGGTATTTATCAAGCAGTTATCACAACAGCATGCTTTTCTAGCACAACAACTATCACAACAACATGCGAATTTCTAATGCACCTACATGGAATGGAAACTATGCATGGAATGTGATATCTAGCATGTTACTATATAATGCATGAGACGGAATACCCTCATCTCATCGGGTGGAAACTAAATAGAACCCATAGATAAAATATAAACAGCACAATCTAAGTGCGTCACCCAACGGTGAAAACATATCAACCATAAAATTTAAAATCATATAATGAAAAATACGAGGTAGACTAGACTTTCCCTGTACACGGGTTAGCTACACCCAGGCACAGCTTATTACCAACTACCGTTTTGTATTATCCCTTACTACGGCTCCAAATAGTAAGTCAAAGAAAAGAAACACCTCTGATACCACTTTGTAACGTCCTGGACCCGGGTGCCACGCAACGGGTGCCCAGAGCCTAGTTCACCATGTGACTTCAAGTGAATTTCCCCAAACTCCAAAGGCTGCTGACTAGCAGCGAAGGCCCGGGTATGATAGTGGGGAAACTATGCCCTCATTTGTCAAACTGTAGCGCAGCGGAATACCAAAATAAACATACAACAAACAGCAGAAGCAGTAAACATACACAGCTGAAATAACTACAGCAGTGGATATAACAAACAGTATATAAGTGATGATGCTACATGTTACAATTTCTCAGAAAACATCCAGAACATGTTATACATCAATACAGTACAATAGGAAACAGAGTACAGAAAAACATGCAAAATAGCTAGCAGCGGTATCACGAGCCTAGGCTCGGTCCCATGCCCTCCTACTCCTCAGCAACAGTCAAGTACCTGTATAGTGACTCTTGACCCTATCTACACCTGGAGCAACATAATCTATTTGGGCCGAAAAGTGTGACCCAAACAGGGTGTGAGAAATATATCTCAGTAGGAATCCACCAAAGGCCCGTTCTCAACTGTGTGTAAAACATGCAACAAGTGTGCAGTAGTAAAATGCAATAACTAAGCAGTACTCAAAAGTAACTAACTTAACAGTTAAATTGCCATTTTATTATTCATTTAATTCCTTTAATTTAGTAACATTTTTGTGCTAGACAGCACCAAGCCCTCAGGCTAACCAGAACCGTGCCCTCAGGCTAAAATAGTAACCACGCCCTCAGGCTTTCCATAAGGCCAAACAGAATCCAACCCGTAGGTATTTTCCTCAGGCGTAACAGAAATTCTCGCCCTCAGGCATACGAAGTGTCGCCCTCAGGCACAGAAGTCAAGCCCTCAGGCACAAAAGGTTTCCCTCAGGCGGAATAACGACAGCCCTCGGGCTAAAACTATCATGCCCTCAGGCTAATCACAACAACGCCCTGAGGCTAAACAGGTAACTGGACCATGCCCAACATATCAAAATGCAGTAAACAGGTAATTCCTCTCAAGTAAATTCTTACAATTACTACATTTATGGCATACCCTCGGGTATCCTGGCCAAATGGCTAAACAGAGAAACACACCCCCGGGGTGGTTCTGGATCCAAGAAACGATCCCAATCAGCATTTTATTATCAAAATTTAATCACCTATGCAATTCTAGGCATTAAATATAGCAACGTCCTCATCCACATGACACCCCAACATGGGTTCGTGGCACGAAAATGTACAAAACGCACGACAGTTGGAAAATGAACACAAAACCACCAACCTTATACGTCAACGAACGCTATACCAGAACGCCGACTCCAGAAACGCCCAAGAACGACATAGATTTGATGAAGAACAAAACTCATTCAAACGTAAATAACATACGTTGGGAGAAGAATTGGAAAGAATGGTACCAGGAGGAGGAAGGGATTACCCGTGTGGTTCCAACGAGATCGTCCGAAGCCGAATTGGATTCCAGACGAAATCACGGCAGATCTTCAAAGGTCTGACCTCCTCCTTTGGCTCCAAAATGGCTCAAACGCCTCCTCTACCAAATGAGGAGGCTACTGCCTATTTTAAGCTGAAGAAAACAAAGTACACTACGTGTACTTCTTAGTACAGGGCGTTTACTTCTTTCATTTAACTGTTCATTTGGCAGCAACGTCACTGCTCACCTGCCGACAAGAGTACACGTCATGTACTCCCGAGTACACGGCGTGTACTTCCGCCCTGCTGGCAGCGACTCCACCGCCTTACTTTTTAACATTCCGACTGACTACATGGCATGTAAAGGACCACTACACAGCGTGTAGTCGGTTCCTAAACCCTTTGTCACCGGCGAGGCTACACGCCCTGTGTACTTATCCCAACACTGCCAAAAGTACACGGCGTGTGGACAAAGTACACGGCGTGTAGTTTCAAAATTTAGGATTTTTCCCCATTTTTCCATATTTTCTCAACATCACTTAAGGAAAAGGAAAAGAAGAAGCCCATACCTCTAAAACAAGAACCGAGTTCTTACAGGTGAGCTCAGATGATCAATAGGGGTAAATAATTTAGCGGAAGCTATAAACTTATAATGAAAGACGTGTAATAAAAAACAGCCTTTTAAACATAAAATTGAACATAATATGTAGAAAATAAATCAAACATTTCCATATAAACATGCACATGGATATTCTACTAGTCGAATAATCACATGTAATAATTAATTTCATAATGAGAGAATTCCTAACACCAGACATCATTACCAAATAGTAAAGGCCTCGTGCCAAGAATAAAAATAAAATTTTTGTCAGGGCCTTATGCCTATACTCTAATTTCTCGCATGAGACCTACTGACACATTGAGGAGATATAGCAGGCTCCACCCATCACTAACATAGTCCACTTCATTCCCTATATGAAAATATTAAAACATAACATAAACATTAGTATTAAAAATAGCATAAAAATGCTCGTACATCAACCATAAACCATGATAGGTATAAAAATATCACATGCACAATCAAACATATCAAAACTTGTTCAATAAAATATTAATGATTGTATTATAATAAATCATACTTAATCAAGAATAATATCCAGTAAAGGATACTGACAAAGTAGAAAATTATTATTAAAACATTTTTAGAGAAATATACCTTTTGTGAAATAATTTAAAAGTCACACATTTATATACGATGTAATTTAAAATAGATTTTTGAATCAATGTGTCCCATAGCACTGAGACTTTTGAACGGAATTAACAATATAACACAATCCTATCCATATAAATAAATCTCTAAAACCATTTTGAAAAACATGGACATTAATGAGAAATATTTAGAAGAAAAAATATTTATAACTTTTAAAATGATATTTTTGTAAAATTTTAACTTAAAATAATCATTTTGAAATGTCTTTTATGAAACATGAAAATTGATAATAAATATGTGCCAAAAAATACTTACACATAAATAATCACGGATAATAATGAGATTGAGAAATTAACCCCTACCTTGCACTTTCTTTTGGTTGAGGGTACATTTACCCTCTATTATAATGACTATATTATTCTATTAACTTATAATAGAACCATATTAATATTTTTTATATCATACAAGATTCATTTATGACTTTATACTACCCATTTAATAATGATTTCCATGATAAATTAACATTTTGGGTAAAAAATGCTTTCTATATCGTACATGTTTTAACTTGTTATTCGTGATCATGTCATTTAGATCATGGTTTAAATACTTCCATAATATAAAAAATTATTTATATATTTTATATATTTAGAATATAAATATGTATAATAGATAGATATATGAAACGGAAAAGGCCGTTTATGGAGATGATAGGTCGTACATACGCATAATCATTGTTTCCATTTTCATATCATATTGAAAAAAAGTGAATAAGATATATGTAAGTACATATAAATATAAATATATATATCCATTAGAATTATTATTTCATATATTACTTATTAATAATATATATTTTTATAATCATCGTTGAATGGTGAACGTGGAAAAGAATCTTATCTTGTCGTGGAGACGGTAAGTCGTACGTACACACGAGGAACGATATCATTTCATTAATGACTAAAAGGTGTGTAGTTGGATGGTATATTAATTATAAATATAAAATTTCATGTTATTTTCATTATTTATATACATATTAATCATCATTATATCCATCCAAGTAATATAGTGTTGAATAACAAATTACACCACGACATGGAGATGGTAAGATGTACGTACACAAGCATGGTGACATTATCATTCATAGGATGGATAGAGTAATTAATATGATTGTACCATATTTATCAATACATCACAGTATGTATATGATACTATATATGTTATACTGGTTTGCAAATAACAAATAAAGAGGAAGTGGAAGAAGAAAAGAACTTTGAAATAGGTGATAAAATAATTACCTCTTTTTTGGTGTTTTCTTTTGAATTGAACATAAGGGCTCCTTAGGTTGGATTTCTTCTCAAAGAGAGAGATATAGGTTCAATTTAGGGAAGTTGGGAGGATATTTGGGTAGGTTTATTTTGATCCAAATGGCTTTGGAGGTGTGATTTTTAGAGAAGGGGATGTTCCCTTTTATAAGAAAGGTGAGGTTCACTTTAGGAACAATTTGAAATATTATTTTATTATAAAATTTTCTTCGGTTTATAAAGGCTCAAAATTAATTTATTTGGACGCAATAGTGAGTATGAGTCTATATAATCTCAACCAATAGGTTTTAGAAAAGTTTAGGTCACCATATCAACCCTATTTTTTAGATTTAACACTTAGTTAAATAGTTTAACATTTACCATCTCCTCTTATATTATTATAATAAATGGTTAATAAACATACTATAAAAATCCTATAGAACCTAAAGTGGTTAATTAATGACATATATATCTTTATATAAGTCCTTTGGACGAACCTTATATTTTTATGATTATTACATGATCAAATAATATAGTATTTGTTTTCAATACTCATTTATGTCAATTTTGACACTATTAGGTATTCGGTTTTTTTAAAATTCATAAAAAGTTGATTACTTAGACAAATATATATTAAATAAACCCTAAAATGTCATATTCACTTAGAAAATTCTTGTATGTCATAAAAAGTATCAATTAATATTTATTTTGATATTTATAACATCAGTTATTTTAATCATTCATTAATAAAGTAATTATTGCGTCATCATTATGTCATAAATAAATGTAATTATTTAATATCCAAAATTTATAAATAAAATACCATGATGTAGGAAATTGTTTTATATTTCTTATTTATATTTATAGTCTAATTTATCTTATATATAACCCGATATTAAAAATGGTTTAGCTATTAAACATTGAATTTAACACTTTTAACTCTTCTTTAAATAAAATAATAAAAAATGTCCTAATCCAATCAAAGTGGACCAAAAGAGTCATATTTTATTCATAAGATTGTTTTTGGTCAAAATACACTTATACAATATAGTTAGGAAATGTTTTATGGTAATTATAATATCATTTTTACCTTTAATTTCCCTATTAACTTTTAACTGTGGCAAATAAAAGTCAAAAATTACTATTCACTAAAAACTTTTTTTATCTTATTGAACCAAATTATACTTAATGATTTAATCCATGTCTCTTGGATATTTTAAATTCAATTCACAGAAGCAGTAAAATTCTGTATTATTCAAATTTACAAATGTTCCTAGAATGTGTGTAAAAGACGTTAAAAAGATAAATATAATTTTATACATTTAATTTTATTATAAAATGACTCTAATTAATTAAATTTAACTTATATAGGTATTATATATCTATTTTTATATAAAAAAATTAAATAAAATAAATAATTATTTAAATAAAAAGTCGGTTTTAAAGAATAACATAGTGTTTTTCACTATTTATCAAAAATTGAATTTTTTCAGAACAAATTCCAAAAATTCACCCTAAACTAATTTTTATATTACAAATTAAAAAATAAATTCTATTTTACCAAATTAAAAACATAGAAGTTTTATTAATTAATTTAAAATTAATTTCTATTGTCAAAACCAAAAAGAGGGTTTTAAAAAAGTAAAAACTATCAAAAGATTAACATGTGTTTATATGAAATTTAAATATGAATTTACATATAATGTCCTAAATTGTATTAAATGATAAAAATATAATCTAATAATACTCAAAAACCATTCAAATGTATAATTTAACGCTATAAATTATTTTGATTAAAAATTTGTTTTCAATTAAAATTTAGTATTTTTCACTATTCACCAAAATATGAAAGTTATCAGAAAAACACAAAAAAAAATTATCAAAACTAAATTTGAATGTCCCGGTTTTAAAGAAGAAGTATATTTTGTTAAATTGAAAATATAAAAGTGTCAAATATTGGATTTAAAAAGGGTTATCCATTAAAAGGTGATAAAATTTCATTTTCTGAAAAATACTTCCTTTATCTGAAAAATTGAATTTGTTCTTATATTATGTCTAAGAAACAAATAATATGAATGTTAAAATTATATGGAATATATAAAATATATAATTCAGATAATACTATTCACAATGATTTATTTTAACGGTTAGTTTGGAAAATCATGGTGCGCTCGAACTCGGTGTTTCATGTAGCGCAATTTATTGAATTACTTTGAAGATATAACATACTAAGAAATCTTCTGGTGTAACATTCTCCCCTCCTTCAACAAATTTCATCCTCACAATTTTAAATTGTTTTTCGAAAATAAAAGGTTTAAAATAGAAAATTCATTTATGGAAAACCCACATCAGAAATAGATTTCAAAAAAAAAATCTTAATAAGAGGGAAAGGGAAATGAAAAAGTAACCACCGAATCAGGGTTTAGAATAGGATATCATTGGTGAAAATTATAGACACATAATTATAGTAAAAACATAAATATTTATAGGGAGTCATTGAGTTCAAAAATCACAAACAAGTGTAAAATTGAGGGCCTCAAAGCCATCAATCGATGATGATTTAAAATTTCATCAGCTTGACAAAACATTAGGATAACACATTTTTTTAAGATCCCTGGCCTAAATATTAAGAATTAATTTATCCATGGAATAAGAGGAAAAATATACTTGATAAGTATAATTTCATCATTCAACTAATTTCAACCACAAACTCATCTTTCACTCCAAAAGATAATAGAATTCAAAAATATTCTATTAATCCTAATCATATGGGGTTCTAAAAATAATTAATTTACAATTTATTTGATAGAATATTTTAAAAAAACAACATTATACAAACTAGGACATAACGTGGGCTAGTGATAGGTAATTCACCCTTATCGCCCTTTGGTTGTTGGTTCAATTCTCACAGCCTTGTCGAATGTGACAGGTTGTCGGCCAACCTCCAGGTTTCCCTTTTTATAACAATCCAAAAAAAATCTTAAGAAATTTTTTAACATTAAACAATAGAATCCAATGTCTAACATAATTCATTCCAACCTTTAGACTTATCCAAAATACTTTTATCCAAACTCACATTTCAAAATTTATAAGGAAGGTAAACATAATGAAGATCTATTTTTTCACGTAATAACAAGTGAATACCTTCATCATGTATTCTTTAAATACATGGTAACAACTTGAATTACCATAAAACCTTATTGATTAAAGTCATTATCCCTTAATCCTTATAGAATACAGGATATACTTCTTATATTCCAAAATGTTGTAAACTCTAACAATGATGGAATAAACTAATAGTTAATTAGTTCTAAGTTAGTGAGTAATATACAATATACTTTATCCAACTCTATTATTTCTTATTCCAAAATAAATATCTTAGTTTCAGAAACATATTAAGGATTATGTTTCCCTAACCATATATTTTCCAAAATTTTTAACTTGATACTGTGTACCTTTACTTGGTACCATAAATTCTCAAATCCTTAATTGAAGCGTACTGACGTACAACACTTATATTCTGTATATTTCTTATAACTTGTACATCATTAATATAATACCCAAATTACACTATTATTTAATAACTACATAATAACACTAAGCATTCCTCTTCATCTTTGGAAGTATCAAAACATGATTATTATCCAACATTATCATTTTCAGTATACTCTTATGATTGGGACATTGATTTGTTTAATGTCCCAACTCCTTGTAGATGAAGCATTGTACATTTGAAACCCTTTTCTTACCCTTGAAATCACATACATGGTGTCCTTTTTCTCCACACTTATAAAAAAACCCTCATTACCTTTAAGAATTTAACAAGGTGACACTATCAATAGTTATGACATATGGGAAAATCCTTCTTTCCCCTATTCCCTTTATCCATCTTTCTCTCTACCTTCCTTTTCTTCTATTTTTTACCTTCAAAGCCATTTGACTCAAGAAATTATTTACATATCATATTAACACATGATACTATTTCTTCAAATGATGAGAATACATGGAAGACTCTTTCCCTTCTAAATGTTTTCTTACCATGAAAGATATGATCCTTCTTACTCTTTGGATCATGCGTATTTCTAGAGTTCTCATTCCTTCTACTAGGAACCATTTCTAAACAATGGCATACACCATGTTAGTTTATTAATCTTAATGCATATTTCCAAACATTTAAAATACCTAATCTTTGATTAAATGATTATGAATATAATATATAATCATAAAAAAATGTTCTCTTTGATGAATTATTTACTCCTAAATCATTCATAATGGCTTTTAAAGAAAATGGGAATTATCCTGAGAATATCCCCCAGGAGTGTCGTAACCATGAGTGAAGTAAGGCTCGTTGTCGTGTACCAGGGTACCCCAAGTTAAGCCCGGAACTCCTTTTTAGAGTTTTGCACTCCTAGGTACATCTATGCCCGAGCTGCCTCTACCTACTCGTATCCATACAGCGATGTATTGCTAGGAAAATTCACAAAATCTCTACATAACCAAAATCCTAGGAAGTTATTTTATACTAATCCTTAAAATTTATCTTAGGGTATTATTATCTAATCATAGTTTATCTAAATCTATTTCCAAGTTTGTTTCTAAGATTACTATGATACCAACTATAATGCCCCAAACCTAGAAGCCCGAAGATGGTGCATTATTTTAATACATTGGCATGATTATTATGAATCAAGTCCCAAAGGACCGATCAGTTTAGCAGTATTGAAAAATATATTACATAAATAAATGTTACATTACACATTAAAACATAAAACACATAATTAAATAATCCTTTGATAATTCCATTACTCCCCTAGCTTAACCCTGCATGTCAATCACAATACACTTCTTGGAATCCTGAGAAAATAAAACATAAGAGGTGGGATCAAATGCTTAGTAAGGTAAATAATTTAGTGGAAGATAAAAACATTTAAGGAAAGATGTGTAATAAAAACAAAATCCTTTTAAATATAAACTTTAACATAATATGGAGAAAATAAAACAAACTTTACCATATAAACATTCACATGGATATTCTACTAGTCGAATAATCAAATCTAATAATTAATTTCATAATGAGGGAATGCCTAATGCTGGACATCATTAACAAATAGTCAAGGCCTCATGCCAATAATACAAAAAAAATTGTGTCTTTATATAAAGACACTAATTTGTCTCATGAGACCTACTGATGTATCAAAGAGCTATAGTAGGCTACACCCATTACACACTAAGTCCACATCTTTCCTCATATGAAATTGTTGAAACATAACATAAGCATTTATATTAAATCTAGTATAAAAAATGGCAATACTTCAACCATAAAACATTATGGTTATAAAAATACCACATCCACAGTAAAAAATATCATAACTCATTCAATACATTAAATAAGATTAAATTATAATAAATCAACGTTAATCAAGAATAATATCCAGTAAAGGGTTCTGACAGATTTAAAAATTATCAATAAAACTTTTTGATAGAAATATCCCTTTTTATGAAATCATTTAAAAGTCACACATTAATAAAATAAGTCATTTAAAAGATATTTTTAATCAAATTTTCACATACCAATTTGAAACTTTTGAGAGGAATTAACATTTTAAAACAATCTTGTCCATATAAATAAATCCTTAAAACCATTTTGAAAACATGGACATTAATGAGAAAGATTTAGAAGAATAAATATTTAAAACTTTTAAAATGATGTTTTAGTTAAATATTATCATACAAGAATAATTTAGAAATTTCTTTTTTGAAAAATGGACTTTGATAATAAATATTTCCTAGAAAATAATTACACATAAAAAATCTCGGATAATAATGAGATTGAGGAATTAACCCTTACCTTACACTTTTCTTTGGTTGAGGGCATGTTTAACCTCCTGTATAATGACCATAGTATGTTATTAAATTATAAAATAACCATATTCATATTTATTATATCACACATGATTCATTTATGACTTTATATTACCCATTTAATAATGATTTCCATGTTAAATTAACATTTTGGGTAATAATTGCTTTCTTTATCGTACGTGTTTTAACTTGTTATTCTTGATTGTATCATTTAAATAATGATTTAAATACTTCCATAATATAAAAAATTATTTATAAATCATATATTTTTTAGAATATAAATATGTATAATAGATATATATATGAAATGAAAAACACCATTTTTGGAGACGGTAGGTCGTACGTATGCATAAACGTTGTTTCCGTGTTCATATCATATTGAATGGAAGTAAGTGAATAAGATATATGTAAGTACATAAATAAATAGATATATATATATATATCTTCAGTAGAATTATTATTTAATTTATTAAATACTTATTTATAATATATATTTTTATAATCATTGTTGAATAGTTAATGTGGAAATGAATCTCATCGCATCATGAAGATGGTAAGTCGTACGTATACACGAGAAATAATATCATTTACTTAATGATTAAAAGTTGTGTAGTTGAAATTTTTATTAATTTTAAAGATAAATTATCATGTTATTTCTAATATTTATATACATATTATTCATCATTATACTATCCAAACAACATAGTGTTGAATAACTAATTACACCATGACGTGGAGCAGATAAGTCTTACGTACACACGCATAATGACATTATCATTCATAGGATGGATAGAATAATGAATATGTTTGTACCATATTTATAATAACATCATAGTATATATAAGTTAATGGAGTTATTATATTGGTATGGAAATAAAAAAGAAGTATAAAATGGAAGAAGAAAACAACGTTGAAAGGTGTGACAAAATAATTACGTCTTCTTTGGGTGTTTCTTTTTGATTTAATCAAAAGGGATCATTGGGTTGGCTTCCTAAACATGGGAATACATATAGGATAATTTTACGGAAGTGAGGAGGATATTTGGTCAGGGTTTGGCTTAGCCAAATCACTTTGGAGTTGTGATTTTGAGATAAGGGGAAATAAACATTTATAAAAGAGGTGAGGGTCACTTTATAAAAAGTTTGAAATATTATATTATTATAAAATGATTCCCGGTTTTTCATGGAACAAAATTAATTTATTGAAAATATAAGATGGTTATGGATCTGAATCATCTAAACCAATAGGTTTTATACAAGTTTAGGTCACCATATTAACCCTAACTTTTATATTTTACTCTTAGTTAAATATTTTATCATTTACAATGTCCTCTTGTATTATTATAATAAATGGTTATTAAACATACTAAAAAATACAAAATAACCTCAAGTGGTTCATTAAGGACATATATACCATTATATAAGTCCTTTGAAAAATCCTTATATTTTTAAGATTAATATATCATATAATAATATTGTATTTGTTTTAAAAACAAATTTATGTCAATTTTGACACTATTTGGTATTTGGTTTTTTTTTGAAAGTAATACCTAGTTGATTAGTTTAAAAAAAATACATTTAATTAACCCTAAAATATCATATTAAAGTATAAAATTCGTGGATGTCATCAAAAGTCTCATTTTATATTTATTTTCATATTTATAATATCAACTATTTTAATCATTCCTTAATAAGGTAATTACTGTATCATAATTGTGTCATAAATAAATTTAATTATTGAATGTATAAAAATTATAAATAAAAAACGATTCTATAGGAAATATTTTTATCATTCTAATGAATATATATAGTAGAATTTATCTTATTTATAACCCTATATTAAAAATGGTTTAGTTATTAAAATTTTAATTTAACACTATAAACTCTTCTTTAAATAAAATAACAATAAATGTCCAAATCCAATCCAAGTGGACCAAAAGGATCATATTTTATTCCTAAGTTTGGTTTTGGTCGAAATACACTTATCCAATAGATTTAGGACTTGTGTTAGGGTAATTATAATATCATTTTTCCTTTAATTACCCTATTTACTTTTAACCGTGGTAAATAAAAGTAAAAAATTACTATTCACAAAAAATTATTTTTGTCCTATTGAAACAAATTTTACATAATTATTTCAACCATTTCTCTCAGTTTTTTGAAATTATATTTAAAGAAGTGGTAAAATTATGTTTTATGCGAATTTACAAATGTGCCTAGAAGGTGGGTAGAAGATGTCAAAAAGTTCAATAAAAATTTATACATATAATTTTTTTATAAAATGACACCAATGAATTATATTTAAATTATATAGGTATTAGATATCTATTTTGACATAAAATAATTTTAAATAAAATAAATAATTATTTACGTAAAAATTCAGTTTTAAACAATAACGAATTGTTTTTCTCTATTCACCGAAAATTGAATGTTTTCAGAAAAAAATACAAAAAATTCACCCTAAGATATTTTTGATAGTCCTAATTCAAAAATTAATTCTATTTTATGAAATTCAAAACATATAAGTTTCATAAATTAATTTAAAATTAATTCCCATTGTCAAAACCAAAAAGCATGATTTTAAAAAGTAAAAACTATCAAAAGATTAACATGTGTTTATATCAAATTTAAATTTGAAATAACTTATAATGACCTACATTGTATTAAATGATAAATATATAATCTAATTATTCTTCCAAACCATTCAAATGTATAATTTAACTCTATAAATTATTTTGATTAAAAAAAGTTGTTTTCAGTAAAAACATAGTATTTTTCACTATTCACCAAAATATGAAAGTTATCAGAAAACACCAAAAGTTTATCAAGACAACATTTTAATATCCCAATTCTAAAGAAGAAATATATTTTGTAAAATTGAATATATAATAGTGTCAAATATAGGATTTAAAAAGGTTTCTCCATTAAAATGTTGTAAAGTTTCATTTTCTGAAAAATACTTCCTTTATCTAAATTATTGAATTTTTTTTATATTATGTCTAAGAAACACATAATATGGATGTTAAAATTATATGAAATATATAAAATTCAAATTTTAGATAATACTATTCATAAAATCTTTTTGAGTAGCTACTTTGGTAAGTCGTGGTGTGCTTGAACTCGGTGTTTTGTGTAGCGTAAGTTAATGAATTACTACGAAGAGATAACGCACTATGAAATCTTGGGGTGTAACATAAATATAAATTCTACTATGTTTTAGATACATAAAACCTTATTAAACTAATATATCCCCTAATAGTAAAGTGTATAATATTGTAAATCTCATGGGCTAGTTCAAAAAACATAGTTTTGGTCATGATCTTGATAAGTTTCATCTTCTCCCATAAATTATTTATATCAACATTTAGTTATTGAATCTTAGTTTTGGATTAGTCAAGGGAAAATACCAGTGATTCAATCTTCCTAAGTAGAACTGATAATTGAGCTTCATAGTTTGTTATCCTACTAGTCGAGGATGCCACTTCTTCTATTTGGGTCAATTGGATTGTATTATAACCCTTAAAATACTCATATTAATGGTCACTAAAAGATGGATATATTATCAATCCTTAAGATACTTAATATTCTTTTAAATACAATCATATACATTTTATTGCAGTCCAAAATAATTGAAGTAGTACATTTGTTTTTGATAACTAAGTTACATAATAAAGTCTTTATCAATTCAAAAAGTATTTTAATTTAGAAAATTCCAGATCATTATATTCTTCCCCCATTTAGAAATTTCATCCAAAATATTTCATTTCTTAAAAAAAATAGTCGAAGTAACTTTTATTTCATCACCTCTTCCAGTTCCCATGTTGCTTTCTCAAACATGTGGTTTCAACACATCACTTTTACCATCTGAGTTGTCTTATTTCATAAAACATTGTATTTATAATCTAATATCTTCACTAATTTCTCCTCATATAAAATATCACTCTCCAAGGGTACCACCTATAGATTTAGTACATGTGAGATCTATGGTATGTACTTCCACAATAGGGTTATAAAGAATACAACTTGAACTTATTATAAGTTAGGTGGAAATGTTAGTTAATAGGTCATATCTTCAATGTCATCAAGGATATAAAATGGGTCGATATATCTTAGAATAATATTTATTTTCTTCCTAAAACACATGAATTACTTCCATGGAAATATATGAAAGAACACCATATCTCCAACCTCAAACTCTTGGTATCATCGATGACTGCCTGAATCGAATTTATATTGATTTTTGAGCATTTAATATGACTTTTAATAATTATAACCTTTAATATTATCTATTTGATAACATCAAGTCTCATAGTTTTCCACTATCCCACTTTATCCAAATATGTTGGTGTCTAATACATCATCCCATACAGAGCCACATAAGATTCCATTTCTTTGCTAGAATGGAAATTTTATTTATAATTTAACTTTGATAGATGAATTTATTGATCCCAATAGCCTTTGAAATATATTGAACATGATCTCAGGATATCCTATAGAGTTTTAATAGATTTTTCATATTAACCATCCTTTTGTGGGTGATAAGAATTACTAAAACTATGCCTTGTATCCAACACATTCTGATGAATTCTCTAAAACCTTGAGGTAAACCAAACAACACAATAAGATATGATGGTGAGTGGTAATCCTTATAGTATTATCACTTCTTTTATTTATATCATGATGAGTTGGTCAACATAGAAATATTCATTGATTACAATGTAATGTTCCATTTTTATAAGGTGATCCACTACCACCCAAATGGAATTATTTCCCCTAGATGTCATGGGGAGTCCTATAATGTAATCCAATGTTATATTTTCACATTTTTATACTAGTATGGGAAATAGATTCATCGTACCCTTAGAATTTGCTTTTTCAACTTTCAATTATTGGCATACTATGAATTGACATACACATTCTACAATCCCCCTCTTTTTATTATCCCAGAATAAGTTTTTCTTTAGATCCCTATACATCTTGGTGCATCCTTGTTTAATAGAGACATATGATATTTATACATCATTCTAGAGGATTCTATTTCATCATTGGTTTTTATGGGACACATATGTTTGTTTGAAACTTCATAACACCATATTTTGCAATGTTAAAATCTAAAATATTTTCTACCTTTCTCAATAGATCCAAATCATATTTTTAGGACTAATTTAGCATTTAAATAATGGATTGTTGAGATGATATTTGTTCAATTAATGATGATGTTCTTTTTCTTAATACTGTTTCCATCCTTCTAATTTCCATGAATATTGGTTTCCTTTCAAACTGTGTCATGGATAAGGTTGTAGGTTCCTTTATTCTTATAGAATCTTGAAATTGATTATCCTAAAAAGGATGGTGATGGTTTGAATGATCATAATAATTGAGAAGATCTTTCCACATTCATTGGAAAATATTGAGATCCTTTGGTTTGGACATATACTTGAGGCTACTATGATCTTTATATATATCAGAGTTTTACTTTTAGTTATAATGATACCAAATATTCAATTTGATGATCACTACAGCTAATTCAAGATCATGAGTTGGTTAGTTATTCTACTGGATCATTAATTGGAGAGAATCATAGGATATTACTTTTGCACATTGATTGAATACATAACCCCATCCCTTTTTTGAAAAATCATTAAAGATCACAAATACATCCCCACTAGTGGGTAATGTGAGTACATGCGCAATGATTACCTCATATTTAACACTTTTAAGCTCTTATCACATTCATCATTCTATAAAATATTCCCACCCTTTATAGTTATCATGGTTATAGGGATTTTTAATTGTGATAATTTTCTCAAAATGTAATGATAAAAACATGCTAATCTAAGGAAAATATGGATCGCATTAACAAATGTTGGTCTAGGCTACCCTTAAATTTCCTCTTCTCTTATAGGATCTAAAGATTTGTTTTTAAAAGTGATAAAATTCCCATATAATGTTACCTTCTCCATAAAAAACTCACATTTACATCACTTCGAATATAAATTTTAATTTTATAATATCTTTAGTATACCATTTAAATTCCCCTCATATTCCACCTTTATTTTAGATTTGATAAGAATAAAATATATAAAAGAAATTATAAATTTGTTGAGGTAACCCTAATGAATTTATTCATTTAATATAGAAATAAATATGGATCATTAGTGGGTCCAAATATCATCACTATTACCACATAGTTCTCATACTATGTATGAAAATTAGCCTTGGCGATAACCTCCTTCTTCAACTTTATTTGATAATATCCCAACCACAGATCCACCAAAGGAAATTACTAAGCTACAAAAATCTAAATGAACAATTCCAAAATCTGTAGAATTTAATACTAGTTTCTTATTGTTAACTTTTTTTCCTCAACATAATCAATGAAAAGGCATATTGACCTACCCATATTTGTGACAAAGAGCACTGTCACACCCCATGATGAAGAACAGGGGCCTATTAGCTCATTATATATATTCTCATATAGTTTCTTCTTAAAATATCCATCTTCAACAGCGGTAATTCTATATAGATTCTAAAATAATGGAAATTAAGTAGCTATAAGCTAATTTTAGAACACAACCTCTCGAAAATGAGGAAGGCCATAAAATTATTCAAGATATGCATGGGCATATTGCCTTATAATGGTCATGTCATCGAGGATGATATATTACATAATCTCAATAATTTTATGTGGATAATATTTCTAATTAGTAAATAATATTCATTCTGGATATTATGATACCAAATAAGATTCATCATCTTCATTTCACTTGTTTAGATACAGTGGGTGATTCTTGATACGGAGGGTGATTTCCTTCTCTTAGATATTTATGTTAGCCATATATTAGGATAACCAATCAATTCCTGTAATCTAATTGAATTATTTTATATGGTGTATAAAAAGGTTTATGGAGATGTTCATCTAGACAATATGGATATAGGAGGAGTTTTATACTGAGGATGAAATAATTCCTCCATTTTCCATTTTCACCGATAGATCTAATTCCATGTTCTAAGGCGGTGTTTGAATAATTATACTAAACTTGTGTGATTTGAAAAAATTAATAGAACTATGGTCACATAATACATATTATAAATAGTTGAAAAAGCCTGCCTTTAACTATTTGATTTTGGTCTTAATCATTTCCTTCATCCAAAATAGACATTGGGATTAGAACTTTAATACATTTAAACACATAAAAGGGAAACTATGGGTATATAAGGGATAAGTAATAAATTACATTCATTCCCAAACATGTGAATTTATATGTTTCAATCTTTCTTATCCATGGTCTATTTCTTGACATAAAATTTTATTGTAATTTTTTCTCTTTATAATGGTTTGTAAAGAAATTGTGTATTTACCAAATCATATCCCCCAAAAGTTTCAAACTAGGTGTGAAATAAGGCCTCTATATCATGCATTATGTGATTATTTTTTTAATACCTAATGAACCATTTATGGGGTTTCTACCCCATGGTAAAACTATGATATAGCCACATCCACTTTTAGTATCTATGAAAGTATTTTTTTCTTTGGAAACTACTTACTCTATAGAGTACCAAAATTTAGAGATTTTTCCTATGTTTAGTCTTATCTATAAATATTTCACTAACTTTTTCTTTTCATGATCCCCAAAAAAGACTATAACTTTTTCTGATACTAACTATGAAAGCACATATCATTAATACACCTTAATTCTTAATTAATTGTACTAATATACACTTTATAAAATACCAAAGGATCAAAAGGCATAGTGTCTTTAGGTAATTAACTATATAATAACTTGAAATAGGGATACAATTAAATTATTTAAAACTCTTTAACATGCTCTTAAAGATTCATCTCTCTTCAAAAACTACACGGGATTACCGTGTTATGTACATTAGAAATGGGGAGTTATAAATACATGTAAGGGAATAATAAAAGTATAAAATAATGAAGTTAGTACTTGTTAATAATGAGTAATATAAAGGGGACATATAAGGAGTGAGAATAAAAAATTTCAACATTAGGTCATGATAGAAGATGATAACATCAAGCCATCATGTAAATCGGTAACAACAAAAAACATTAAATCATAATAATAAGTCATGGCTAACCTCCATGACATAATAAAACAGTGTTCTTTGGATAACAAACCATACACCATAAATGGTATCTCATTATATAAAAACTTTAAACACTATTTTGGAGGTATATATAATTCTAGTCTCACCCATCACATCATATCATGTATATGAATTAGTGTTTCACAAAGATCATACAACGTAAGGGGGTATTTTTCAATATTGATCCCATGATAAAAGAGTGTGGTCCACATACATGGAAGTTTCCAAGCATTTAAGGATAGTTGCATCATGGTTAATAGTATTTACTAGAAATGTGTATGGGTATCCACTATACAATGTTTGACATGAAAAATCAACGGACAATTTTGATAGCAAAACGAATGAACATAATGAATCATGAAAGGGTTTAATGATATTTACATATGGTAAATAGTTAATTTTACATCATAAGTAAGTAAATTTTTTGAATAATAACACATTAAAACATGAATAATTAAAAATAAAATGGAATAACATATTGAATGTTCTTGAAAAAAGAGGAGGAAAATGGAATCACATACCTTGAGAGTCAGGTTCTAACAGATTAAGAGGATCCTCTTAAGAGCTTGGGAACACCTTGGGATAGATTTAGAGATGTATATGGATATTAAATTCATGAATAATGGGTTTTAGTAAATAGCATTGGGTGTTTGTGTGGGTATTTATTGAAAAATAGAGGGGAATTATTTACTAGTCTCTAAACCTAAGTATTAGACACTATATAAGGACAAAACCAAAACAACAAACATTACCATGGTTTTTTACAATACGTTCTAAGACATATTTTTGAAACTAAATATTTAATATGTTTAAAAAATAATATATTATAATAATATCATAGGATATGTATAAGTTATTCATGTCAAAAAAATTATTTTAAAACCGTAAAATATAAAATAGGTTTTGGATGACTCATTAAGGTTTTATAAACTTTAAAAAATAAATTTAGAAAAATATTTTAAATGGGAAATATATATTTTATAATTTTATAGATTTTTTTTAATTTGTTACATCACATTTGGCTCATTATTATGTCATAATAATGACCATATATTTATAACATATTCAATTTTTACCTAAAAAATAGACTATCTGAAAGAAAATATGAAAAAGTATCCATTGTATAATTTAGACATACTAATTTTATAAATTATATTTATTTTATAAAAATGAATCTCTAAATATGTGAATTTACACTTTTTTAATAAAAATATTTATTTACTGGAAATGCATATTTTTATGATAATTTTAATTTTGAAACCCATATACACATTACATTGTAATTTATTAAATTATATTGTAATTTATATGTGTGAATATTATTTAATAAAAAAATTTAAAATAATATTAATTCCAAAAATTCATGAATTTATCAAAATTTTAGTTTTAATTGAGACTGCATATTTTCTAGAAAGCAATTTTTATTTCTTTGTATAAATATATAATATTTAACAGAACCATTTTAAAATAATTTATAAATGAATAATAAAAAAGTGATAAATATAATAATTATTTAATTTAAAAGGATATATTTAAATTTATATAAATTGGTATTGAATATATAACCCATTATTACACCATCTTTACCCAAAATTGCAAGGTTTAAGATGGTGGCACATTCTTAGGGTGGTTTTAGTGAACATGGTTTGTTTCAAGATCTCAATAATCTTGAACTTTTCCCATATATGGTTTCACATGAGATCTATTTTTTGAATTTTGGATTATTCTTAGTATAAGGAAAATACCAATGATGAAATCTCCCTTTAATGACATGATAATTGGGCTTCATAGGGTATGAACCAATTAGTCAAGGTCACTGATTATTCCATTTATGTCAAGGGGACTTTATAATTACCCTTAATATAATAATATTAATAATCACTGTAAAATGGATATATTATCAAAAAATAATATTCATAATAATATTTTAAATATGACCAGTTATATTTTATATAATTATCAAATAACAAAATTAATACTTGTTTTTTTATAACTACATTACTTAATAATGAATTTATTCATTTAAAATGGGAACTTCATTTATAAAAGTTTGGATGATTGTATTTTCCCCCTTTAGAAATTTCTTCATCAAAATTTAATTTCTTATACTAAAGTAGATATGGGTACCTTTTTTATCCTATTCTAGTTCCCATGTTTCTTCCATAGACTTTTGGTTTTTCCATAGCTTGTTAACATGGTGACTTGACTTGTTACATAGAAAATTATCTCAATGATCTAAGATCATCACTAGCTTCTTCTGGTAATAAAGAAGATTCTTCAAGGGTATTAACTATAGATTTATTACATATCTTTTGTTCGGTATATACATCCTCAAGAGTGATACATAAAACACATCATGTACATGGGATGGGTTAGTTGGGAGAGTTAGTCATTAGGTCACAGCCCTAATAAAATCCTATATATCAAAGGGGTCAATGTATCTTGGATTAATCTTTATCATCTACCCAATGATCATGACTTGCTTCCATGGTTATATATGAATAAACACCTTATCTCCAACCTCAAACCCTAGGTCTCATTGATGATTTCTTGTATAGATTTTATATTGACTTTATGAATATTTAATATTATTTTGAATGATTTAAACCTTATCTATCATCTCTTGGATAGGATCAAGTCCCAAAATAATCCACTCTTAACCTTCATCTCAGCATGTTGAACTCTATCACCTCATCCGATACAGATCCTCTTAATGTGTCATTTTCATTCTAGAATATAAACTATTGTTATATGATTACATTATAAGGGAAATGTGTTGATCCTTACACCCTTATAAATATATTGAATATGATCTTAGTATATCCTCTAGAGTATGAATTGTTATTTCAGACTAACAACATGTCTAATTATGATAAAAAGTTCTAAAAATAAATTTTGTATCAAGTACTTTTTATAGTATTATATAGAACCTCTAGGTAATCCTATGATATTTATATAATATAATGAAGAGTGGAACTCCATATAATCTTATCACACAACTTATGTATATCGTGGCTTGTTGTTCAAGAGAGAAATCATTCATGATTATAATTAAATGTTCTATCATTGTTTTGTAATTAACTACCTTCAAATGGAATTATGAGATTTAGATCTCCTAGGGAGTTCTATGATGAAAATAGTGTTTTTCCCATTTACATGCTATTTTTGGAAATGTTTTCATCATAGAATTATACTTATATCATATATACTTTAATTGTTGGAATACCAAGAATAAAAAAATCCCATATTTCTCTTCATGATATCCGACTAGATGTTTTTCTTTAGAACTCAATATATTTTAGTTATTCATAGATGAAAATGGAAGGAAGAGATATGTACATCATCCAAAAGTTCCCTCTTCACCTCTGGTTTTGATGGGACACATATCTGAGTTCCAAACCTTATAACTCCATCTTTATTGAATTTTAAATTTGGAATATTTTATACCGTTCTCAATAGCTCCCCGTCATCTTTTTCATCTTCCATGATCCTCTTAAGAATGGATGTTTGAGTAGTTATTTGATAAATGTGGGATGACGATCCTTTTATTATTACCATTTCCATCCTATGACTGTTTATGAATATTTGGTCCCTTTAAATCATCATCATGGGTAGGTTTATTAGATCATTTCTACTAAAAGAATCTACCACTTTGTTCATCATCTAAGTATGATAATTAATTGAACAATTATATTATGTGATCTACTCTAACAACCTTTATTGGTTCATATTTCACTCTTTTGTGATTATATACTTTGGGGGTATATGATTTTTATATATGTCACACTTCTCCCTATAGAGATAATGTCTCTAAATCTATAATGTGAATATCACTACAGGCAATTCTAGATCATGGGTTTTGTAGTTCTACTCATGGATCATTAATTGTCAAGAGACATTGGTTGTAACTTTTTCATTTTTCATTAGTAAAAACGCTGAGAGTTTTTTAGAAACATCATTATATATAAAAAAAGATTCACTACAGGTTGTTAATGGGTTCATATGTACAATGGTTAGCCTCTTCTTTAACTCTTTAATGTTTTCCTCACATTCATCAATCTGAATAAACTTCCCTTCCTTCCATGTAATATTTTTTAGGGTGACTAATAATCATGATATGTTTCTCCAAAATAAACAATAGTTCCTAGCAAATCTATTGAAACTATAGATATCTATCATAAATTTTGGTTTAGTCTATCCTTTACATGCCTCTAATTTTGAAGGATCCATATGCATACCTTCTCTAGAAATAATATTCCCCAATAACGTAACATTACCATCTAAAACTCACATTTACAATACATTATATACAAATTTTCCTTTTCAATGCTATTAAGTGTAGCGTGGAAATGCTCCCCATATTCCTTATTGGTTTTTTTAGTGTATATGAGTATCATATATAAATACAACCATAACTATATTGAGGAAATCCCTAAAATCAATATTCATTTATTCCATTCAGATAGCAGGAGAATTATTGAGTCTAAATTTCATCACATTGAACTCGTAGTGTCCATAAATTTTATAAAAAACTATCTTGGGTATATCATCATTATTCACCTTTACATGATAATATTCTGACCAAATATCCACTATAGAGAGGTATTGGGATCTATGTATCAAATCAAACAGGCCATCAATCCACATACAATAGATCTTATTCTTTTTGTGACCTTGTTGAGCTCTTAATAATCAATACAAATTCACAATGAGCCATCATCCTTCCTGAAAAATATGAATTGAACACCCCTTGTGAAGAACTTGGTTTTACAAACCCTTTATCCATATTCTACTATAGTTTCTTCTTTATCTCTTCAAGTTCAATAGTGGATATTCCATATAGAGTCTTGGATATTAGAAAATCTTTGGGTATAAGATTTATTGTGAACTCAAACTCTTGTATAAGAGGATGATCAGGCATTTCTTTTGTAAACACATCAACATATTCCCTTAAAATGGACATTTCATCATAGATGATATTTTCCTCACTATCAATCATTTGAGTTAGAAACACATTCTCGTAAGGATATAATATCCATGATTAATATGATGGTATAAAATTAGATTTATCCCCTTCCTTGAACCTATATAGAATCAAAGGTAAATTCATGATTTATAAGGTGATTTACTTCTCTAAGTAATTTATATTTTCTCATTATAAGGAAATAAAATCTAGGTCCATGATTTCATTAAATTATGTTAAATGGTGTACTACAAGGTTCATTGTAAATTTCAGTCTACAAATATTGATAAGTGAGGAGTTAAATACTAGGTATGAAATAATTTTTCCATTTTTCATTTTCATTTATAGCTCTACAATCATGTTTTTTGGTGGTGTTCAAATATTTATTCTAAAATTGCATGATGTGATAGAATTACGGTAACTATACTCACATAGAACATTTTATGAATGGATGATAATCCTATATTTCACAATTTCATTCTGGTTATAATCATTTATTTCATTCAAAATATACTTATGGATGATAATTCTAAAACTATTAAAAACATGAACGGTAAAATATGAGAATTGATGGGATAACTCAAAAATGAAATACATTCTGTAACTAATTAATTTCTAGTATTTGATCTAAATTATCCATTTTCTATTTCTTAACATATAATTTTAGAGCCATTGTTTCCATTTATAGTGGTCTATTAAGATAATGTGTATTAACGAAATCATAACTCCAAAGAGTGTCAACCTATGTGTGTAGAAATTCCTCTTTGTTATGCATCAGGTGACAATTGATTTAAAAACCAATGTATCTCTTCATGGTTTTTACAACTAGGTACAAATATTCCAAATCTACATCCACTTGTAGTACCCAAACAATGATTTTATTGCTTGAAAACCTCTCAAAATATACATTACCTAAAATTTAGGGTTGTTTACTATGTCTAGTAATATCCCTAATACTTTTACTAAGGTTTTCTAATCCTAATCCCTATAAATAACTTGACTTTTCTCTTATAAAAATGATAAAAACCCATATATTTAATACACCACAATTCATGATCCATTACATAATGATACACTTGATACTATCCCAATTCATTAAAAGGCCTTGTGTATTTGGGGAAATAGATATATAATAAATTGATATAGGGATACAAAAAATATTATTTAAAACCTTAATATGCTCCTAAATTTTCATCACTCTTCTAGAACTTCACCGGATAACCAGTGGACATACCTAAAAAGGGGTGAGATATAAATCCCAATAAGAGAATAATAAAATAATAAAATGATGAAATTAAGACATTTTAGTCATGGGGAATATCTAGGTGACAAAACATGGGTGATATTCATAAACATTAACATTAAAACATGATATTAGATGATAACATCAACGAAATATATGAACGTGGAAACAACATAAAATATGACATCATAAGAATAATCAAGGATAAAAACCAAGACATAATAACATAGTGCTTTTAGGATAATCTTTAATGAAACATACAAGGTATCTCATGAGATAATAAATACCTTCGGCATTGGAGGTCTATATAATTTTAGGCATGTAAGTCACATTCATATCATGTACATGCATTAGTGTGCCACATATATCATACAACATTAGGGTGTATTTCATCAATTTATTTCAAATTATAAATAATTTTGGGTAAAATACAAGGGATTACCCAATAAATGAAGGATATATTCATCTAATTTATTACCATTTAGTGGAAATGGGGATGGTTATTCTCTATAAAAATGTTTTCTATGGATAATCATTGGATAACTTCTACAACATAACAATTGTGCCTTAAGATTAATGAAATGGTTTAATGAGAGTGATATGAGGTTTATAATTAAGTGTAAACCATAAATTAAGTAAAATATATTTTAAAAAAACATTACAATTTAAACAATTAGAAATCAAATGGAATAATACAAACAAAGTTCTTGAATAAAGACAATGATATAACCACTTACCATAGGAGGGAACTTCTAAAAGATTGAGAGAAGATTATTAAGAGATTGGGGAACCTTGGGTGGGATTTAGAGAGAGATATGCAGACAAAATTAGATATTAATTGGTTTTAGTAAATATTATTGGGATTTTGATGGTTATTTATAAAAAATAAATAGGAATTTTAAGGAACTGACACGAATACCCTCTCAAAATGAAACTAGACCTAAACAGACACAAACAAGAAGCGTGTTCTCAATCCCCATAGACTGGCAACTAGCACCTGGTAATAAAAATAGAACTAGGGTTAATTATTTCACCCAACCTAATTCAATAACATGAAACATATATATACAATATTGAGAGAAACAGTAGAAGGTAAATATTTTCCATAACTGAAACCAAACAACTCTAAAGTATAAGAAATAACCAAGTGAAAGTCTAACAAAAAAGTAAAACTAAAACAGGAAAATTAAAAATTAATCCATGTGATAGCATGAAGAGACTCCCACCATATCACTACCAGCAACCCATCCAATGAAAAAAATATTCACCACCTTACTATAGTGCCTTGAATTTCCCAAAAACAAAATACATACAAGGTTCTATGCACCACTGAAGAAGTGTATAGGGTATGATCTAACAGGCTCAGTAGGATCTCATATAATTCTACTATAATAAGTCTATATAAAATAATCCATGTATACTCATCTAAAATAAAACATGTCATGATAATCATTAAAGAAATTATATCACAACATGGTAAATATTTCCCTCTCTCTAAAAAATCCAAAAAAGAGGTAGGTATACCAGTTTCAATAATAATTTTCTATTTATCATTTAGAAAAATACAAAGCATGCCTATCAAAGCCTAAGTAGTAAAAATCCAATCATAGGTAAATAATTCCAAGGAACACAACTGGTAAGTCCAGTAGACTACTCATACCAAAACAATTACTAGTGCATAAAAAGTCTTTATAACACACACCTAAGGAACATATGAAAACCCCATGATTGAATCCCCCCCCCCCAACTAAGTCAAGAACAAGTCCCTAGAAGGACGGGTTCTTGGAGTAGGGAAAATCCCCATGATCTAACATCCTAAAGGTAATATGGATGATGTTACTAAGATAAAACTTATAATTTCATAACCAAGGATTTTCATGGGATTAATTTCATTAATCATTTCATATATTTGGAAATACCCCATTTTCTATTTTATAAAAACCAGGGAAAGCCCACTTTTTATCACAAATTCATTTACACACACACAAAATTCATGCCAAATTTATTTATAAATCAATTTATAAAAATAAGAGAAATAGAGTTCCTCAAAATTGGCTACAGATAGAACCACCATCCTCAAAACATAGGGCCACACATGTCCTCAAAGGATCCACCAATAAGAGAATACAACATTGAAAACAGAGGAACTAGAATAAACCCGTACATCTTAGAATTGATCTTATTTATAAAAATGGTTGGAAGAGAAGTTTAAATGATATATTACTCAAGAACACACACCTACCACACAACATAAAACCATTTAAATATCCCTCAGAACATGATCACACCAAAATCTATAAAAAAATAACAAGAAGCATCGCCATGGGTTAACGGATCTGATAATGTGACACCACGGAGCTACCATGATCAAAGAAATAAATAATCACAAAGTATTACATTTCTATAGATATCAAAACCAACCTCTACAATGATCAATCAATTAATTTATCAGTCCATATCGATTTGATACTTCCAAGAATCACTGGATATGCCTTGTAGGTCGAGTTCCAAGAAAGATGTGGGAGAATGAATAAAGTCATTTCCCATACGGTTTCGTAAAACCCGACTTACTAATAGTTGAATGATATGATCCCCTTTTACACATCATGTAATCCACAACACTTATTTTTGACCAAAAAGTCATCTTCTTTAAATAAAATGACCTTTAATTATTATGTGTTGTGTAACTATTACACAACATATACCACTATTACGCTATGTAAATAGTTCATGACTTTTGTCTAGTGACTGAGTATACATAGTTTCACCAATATACATTCTATTTAATTAATCATCACATAAAAAAATACTCAAGGTTCTTACAAAAAAAATATAAAACACCTTAGGTGTTCTCGAAAATAATGAATCACCATGAAAATCCATTAACACATTTATACCTAGACTCCCTTAATTCAAAAAAACAATTATCCCTAAAATTGAAATCATTTTCCCAGAAAAGTTCGCTTCATCCTCAGGAGTCCAAACACACATCAACTTAAAGAGAAAAATAATTAAAGGGGTTGTAATTACCTTAAATTGGGTAATGATATTTTACAAACTCTCTACTATAACACATTCCATCCCTATTATGTCATGTGAAATAATGATGTCTAGTAAAGAGGCATGTCCACTGCACCATCATCAATGATTTGTGATCCCACATTTTATGAGTATCTAATAAATGAATTCATAACACTTTGAATAATGGAATTGACTTCCCACACAAGGATTTCTCTTAAGAGTCCACAATATCAATAGGATTTTCAATAATATAAATGTTTGGCTCTATGAATTTGAGGGGTTCAATATTCAGAGGGTTACGGAGATCTACTCTCATTCTGTGATGGCGGTAGAAACCTTATCAGTCCCTCCCCCTCTGGTGGGGGAGGGACCTTCTTCATCCTTAAAGGGAGGAGAGTCCCCTTTCCCCCGTTATATAACACATATTTTCTTCCTCCATTCCCACAATTCCCTATCAACCATAAGGTTCCAGATATATAAAATGGAAGAGATAATCTCCAACTATCACTAGGGGAGTTCAATGGAGCATCAGATCTTCTTAATTTGACATTGGTTGCTCGTTCCACTCAGAGAATGTCATCAGTTGACTCTGTTAATAGGTTTTTTTTTCAGAAAATGGGATTTACAATAAAGGGATTTCATAGGCTTTCTTAAAAACAAGCACATAATGATTTGGTTCATGTCTAAGGAGGGCCTGATCAGAGCATGGTCCATTGCTCCTAGAAATGATAATGGGTTTTGTTACCACCTCTTACATTGGTCCTATGACTTCCACATGAAGCGTGAATCTCCTTCAGTAGCCATATGGGTGAGTTTTCCAAACCATCCCCTTCCGTTTCAAAACCCTACTATTGTTAAGATTCTTGGGAACCTGGTAGGGAGGTACTTGTGCTTCAATAGCCACACCAATGTTGTGTTTCATCTGGTTAACCCTTGTGTCTTTGTTGAAGTTGATGCATCCAAGGTGCCTCCTGATGTCGTTTGTATCGCATTTGAGGATGAATATCATTGTTGATGGCAGGGGGTCGATCAATCATGGGATGATTTCTTCTCTGCTTGTAATTGGTTGGGGCATTCATTGGTGTCCTACCGATGCATGTATATGTAGCATGAGAATGTTGGGGAAAAAGGAAATGTTCCATTTTCCAGAATCCAGATGCAAGAGAGTATGGATTAGTTGAATCAGCATCTGATGGAAATTATGTTGGAGTAGCGGATTTCGGGAGAGGAGATAGATTCTGGTGTTGGGGACCATCTGGTGACTGCTTCCCCTCAAGGTGGAATTGGGAACACTATATTGGAACCTCAATCTAAGGAAGGCCCTAAATCCATGGGTGCCTTTTATGCAGCAGTAGTGAGTTATAAGAGGGATATCAATGAAAATGGGAAGAAGGTAGTTACTTTGGAACTGAGATAGGTCACTCCTACAGATTCTAATGCTTCTCCCAAGTAGGGTTATCCTGTCAACTTGGAAGGACAACAATATGTTGAATATCAGTTGATACATGATCAAGAAGGTATTTTAGATGATTCTAATATGATGTAGGATACTGGGAACACCCATTCAGACTTGGTGTGGCACGAGGTCAGAGGAAAATGTCAGAGATAGGAGGCCATACAAATCTGTAACTGGTTTTCAGGACTGGAGGACCAAACCCAAGAACAAGTGAATGTCATTGAAGCTCAAAGAACAGAAAGAATATATATGGATGAGGTTCTCCCTAGTCAGGACTCAAAAGATAGCACCTTGACTTTAGGTAAGAGTAACAAAGGGTGTAAGGATTGTTCATAACTTCCAAAGATAATGGATACTAGGTCAAGTAAGAATGTTAAATCCAAATAGTAGAAATGTAGGAATGAAGCCATTGTTAATATGTCGGGGATTCCCATGGACAACTCCTTGATATTGAACTCAGAAGAAGAGATGGTGGTTGAGATTATTTAAATCAATTCTACACAAGAAGAGACGGAAAAAATGATGGGTGTAGCACTTCGGGTGGATGTCATTAGGGAGCAGGCTTCATTGGCTGACAAGTAGGACCTTATTTTGATAATGGGTTTCAATGAAGGGAAGATAAGTAAAGAGGAATATTCTCATTCTTGTGACAATTTGGATGATCAATTTCAAGAATTCATTCTTGATAAGCATAAAATTTAGGTGCACTCTATCCTCTAGAATGTTTTTAGGGAGGAATCCACTAATTGGATTAAATTCTATTTTAATAATCTCATGATTTATTATGAGGGCTACCCTCCATGTTGAATTATGTGGTTTCTCACTTTTCCATTAAATGTTTTTCTAATAAAAATTAAATTTTTTGTCTTGATCTAGATCAATCTCTTCCCAAATCAGAATGTGAGAGGGGTCAAGATGATATTTCTTAAGATGAAATACATAGAAAACATCATGAATACATAAAAACTAAACTAAAAACTCCAATAGTTAAGAAACATGTATAAGCTTGTTAGTGACCTAAAATGGTCCCACATATCTCAGAGCCAACTTTTCCTATTTTCCATGTTGACAGAGACACAAGCATGGAGAATAATTTAAGAAATATTGGTCACCTAAGGAAAAAATGGAAAGGAATGCATCATTGATCTTCATAAGACTTCTACCAACTCTTTATTGTGACCATTTTCCGTTGTATATCCTAAATCCTTTTAGATGTCTCCTAAACCAAACTCAATCCCACCAAAGATGCTTCACCCACCTCATGATAACAAAGAGGTGACATGAATGGGAAACTATAAAAATAATCAAAGGAATCCATTATGATAAATTACTGATGGATGTTGTTATAAGAAAACTCAACCTGTCTTATATGCCTATCTTATGATCCATCGATGTCCAAGACACGGGCATGAATCATATCCTTCAGAATATGAATAACACACTCTGTCTAATCATTTTCATGTTGATGATAATCTATTATCAATCTGAACTGATTCCCTATAACCACATGAAGACTTATCTAGAACCTCAAATTAAACCTTGGATCCCTTTCTAAAAAAATGTTGATGGAACCCCATGTAGCCTCACAACATATTTCATATAAAACTTACCAAGATCTTTAAATTTGGTGGCGTCTTTGATCAAAAGAAATTGTGTTTACTTTTCCAAAAAAAAATCACCACCCAGATATCATTCCTCACATAGAGATTCTATGGTATGCAGTCAATAAAGTACATAGATACCTTGCCCCAATTCTAAATAGGAACGGGAAGAGGCTAGAGAAATCCATAATGTTTCAATAATCAACCTTTATCTACTAGATGGTGTAACTGCGCGGCACATAATCTGCAATGTCAAACTTCATACCTGGATACCAAAATGTACCACTCTTGTTATAATACATCATTGTAGTACAAGGATGAAAAAAAACAAGGATAAATATGACTATAAAACAAAACTGATCTCCTCACTAATGTTGCGACAATGAAATGATCCCCAAAACTAAGAATACCATCCGAAGAGAGAGACCTACCAGAAATGGTCTACCCACAATATTGAGTTTCTAAAATTCCTTTGAACTCGACTTTATAATACTGATTATGTAGAATAGAATCATTTAGATCTAATGATAAATGAACACTAATCATAAGAACACCTAAAATATCATCCTGATCATTTATATGAAAATGATAAAAAAAATTTGTATAAGGTTCCATTCTTCCTTCAATTCTTGAACTTCTTGTGATGGAACTTTCCAACTAAGAGTGTCTACAATGAAATTCCCATTCCCCTAAGTATAGGAGATATCTAAATCAAAATAATAATGGTATTCCACAAACTGGGTCTATTTGAGATTCAAGTATTTTTTAGAAAATATATAACTTAGACTCTTATGGATAGAAAATTCTATGAACCTTTCCCCAAAAAGATAATGTCTCCAACACTTAAGAACACACATAATTGTGGTAATATAAAAATCATGAGAGGGTTATTTCTTATTATTCATTCAAATATAAAGAGAAATGTAATCCACCACATGATCATCTTGCATTAGCACATGAACCAACCCAACAAAAGAAGCCTCACAAGAAACTACATACCCCATAATAGCGTATAGAAAGATTAAAATATGAGATAATGTTGGGTGTCATTTTATATATTCAAAAGAAGAATAGCATTTTTCATCCCATGTGAATTTCAACACTTTCAATGTAAGATCTGTAAAATGTGATTCCAACATCTATGAATCCTAGAAAAACCATTGATAGTATACTGTCTCACCAAGACCTCTAAATTTCAAAGACATTATGTGGCTCTTCCCATTAAAATACATCCTTTACCTTCTCAAGATAAACTGGAAATCCATGCCTACTAATCCCATTCCCCCATGAAAGTAACTTCTTGAATCCATAATTTTCATTTCAAAAGTCTTCTATATAAATAGATACTCTTTGGGATTTCCAAAACCAATCATATATGGTTTTCATACTCATGCTCAGATCTTGAATAAACAAATAATATAATCTATGAAAACTAGAAAAAAACTATTAAGATACTGATGGAATATCTGATTCATCAAATCCATGAAAACTGCAAGAGATTTAGTCCAAAAAAATGACATAAAAATAAATTTATTATGTCCAAACCTTGTCCTGAATGTCTCATTTCGTGTAATAGACTCCTGAACAATGACATGATGAGAACCCAACAAAATATCAATATACAAGAGAAACATTTCACCCTTTAATTGATCAAAAAATTCATCCCCCCAAGGAAAAGGATACGTATTACTATCTATCACTTGGTTCAGCTTATGATAGTCTGCACAATATTAGAGTGAACCATCTTTCTTCATGGAAAATAGCACTGAGACTACCCATGGAAAAACAATATGCTGAACAAAACTCTTATCCACCAAATCATCCAAATGAATCTTTATCTCTTTCATATCTTCAAGTTACTTACTATAAGAATGTATTGATATCAGTTACGTACCTATAAAAAGATTAATGATGAACTATACTTATATATCTGGAGGAATCCTGATGAAATAATTTGGGATAACATCATGAAAACCCTGAACAATGGAGGGAAGATCAACAATAGTAGAATCATCATTAGGATGAATTGCAACCACAGTCAAAAATCATCTGACCTCTGGGAGTAATGTTCCTAAATGGACAGACCTCAAATACCACTCTTCCTAAAAAATTATTGAGCTCTCATATACCACAAGAAACAATACATGTTGGTAAAAACAATCAACCTCATTTTGATGAGAAATGAGAAAATATATCCTAATGATGATGTCAAATAGATCGAGATCAACAATAAAAAATACTAATAATTCTCTATATCAGCTATTGAAGCACACAACTAAGACACCAAAACCCCTACTCTATCCTCTTACTAAGAGGTGACAATAACTCCATAAAAAATAACATGAGTTCCTTGGTAATTTTAAGGATATCAAGAAAACTATTCAGATATAAATGTGTGGAAAGCACCAATGTCAAATAAAGTTGCCACCACTAATGATTCAACAAAGATGGTACCTATCACTATCATTGGACTTGCATCAACCTCTACTAGAAACTCATCTATTGTGTGAAGGTGCTTCACTTCTGTGTCCTATGGCTAGATCCTATAGTATTTTAAGCACCTAACTTCCCCACAATTTCCATTAGAGCTAATGATCCATGTCCATATTGAGGTGTAGGCATTTCCTGATAGTAACAAAGCAGATGACCATGGCACCGAGAGTAATTTGATATCTTTGTTAATACAGGACATGAAAATTGTGTGTTTATGGACATACCACACTAATAGCATGTCATAGGCCCACCACTAGCCACAACTTGAGGTTCTGAAGAGGCTTGATGCATAGAACCCCCTCCACTACTCCTACGATGATCCATCTATTTCCTTTTTTTTCCTACATGCCACTGAAGCTGCCACTAGGTGGAAGATAAGGGGTAGAAGATCCAAAATTTCCTTCCATATCCATATCTTACATCATATACCTCTCCACAATCTCTGCATTGGTCGAAAGATAGAGCATACATACATGTGATCTGATATCCAGTCAGAAACAATGTAGGTACTTTTTATCCTTCAGCTAGTAACTCTTCACTACCTCTAGTGAAAAAAAACATCTTAGTAGATCAATTAATGTATAATGACATCCCACACTCTCCATTCTACAAATATAATAATGCTATATATTTTTCCATCATCATCGAATCTGGACAAAACTATTGGAAGAAGAGAGTCTTGAAACCCTTATTATCGAAGCCCACCTGTATATCATCATGCACCATAGAATCCCACAAATGCTTTCTTGGACCCTCAAATATGCATGATGAAACTGTCACCTTGATATTTCAAGGTGTTACCAATAATTCAAAGATCTGATCAATATTTTAAATCCATTCATCCACCTCTTTACGTTCCTTCATACCTTTAAAGGACGGTGGTGTCTCATACAAGAACTCCCATAATCAATCCATGTCTCACCCATCTGCTAGATATTCCTCCAAAACTATGTTATGAACTTGTGGCACATTCTGGTTGACAACGTGAACTACCTACATGATAGCTTTGATCAAGTTAAGATTCATCATAGGATCACATTAAGGAGAATTAGCTTCACCCTCTGGAGGAACTCTTGGATCACATATCAAAGGCATACTGCTGCATAAAGAAACCAGGGAAAATATCATACAACTTTAAAATCTCTATTCAATGTATAAAAACCATATTCAAAAATAGATATTAACATTACGAAATCAAAACTAGGGACATGAATCCAAACATACAATGGTAACCTAAATATCATCATGGATAGAGCTAGCTAGGTACTTCCCACAATCTACCTCTCAAGTCCCAAAAATATTATCATCATTCTACCAAACATTCCAAGACAAATACTCTTGAGGATATACAACCTATGATACCAAACTGTAAAAACCCGTCCAGAATACCCTCTTAAATAGGTACCCAACCTAACCCAACACATACTCGAAGGGAATCCCAATCCCCTTAGGCTATGGACAAGAATCTCAGAATAAAACAATAACTGGAGGGAAAAATTTCTCCCAACCTGAAGCAGTGACATGAAACATATATATACAAGACAAAGAGAAACATAAAAAAGATAAATATGAGCCATAACAGAAACCAAAAAACTAAAAAGTAGAAACAATATTCAAGTGTTAGTCCAACCCCAAAGGACACCTAAAAAAATAAAAGTAAGAACAGCTCCATGTGATAGTGTGGGAAGACTCCCACCCTCTCACCACTATTTACTTATCCATCTGAAAAAGTACTTCATTGCATCACTGCAACACCTTACCTTTCCCTATAAGAAAATACATACAATAGTCTACTCACCACTAAAGAAGTGTATAGAGTGTGAGACAACATGATCAATTAGATCCCTCATAGGTGTTCCATAATAAGACTCTGTAAATAATCCAAGTATTCTAATTTAATATAAAACACAAAATGATAAGAAGTAATTTAGTTATAGATAATCATGTTAAATATTTCCATATTTCAAAAAAAATCAAAAATTAAGGAATGTATATCTCTTTCATGAATAATTTTACATTTATCATTTAGAAAATCCAAATCATGCATATCAGAACCAAAATAGTATAAATCAATGCATAAATAAATCACTCCATGGAACTCAACGGGTCCCACTAGTAGAGTTCTCATAAAAAATCAATGACGAGTGCACAGAAAGTCCCTAGAACATAGGCCTAAGGAAAAATGGAACACCCCTAGATTGAACCCCCCCCCCCCAATAATCTCAAGAATAGATCCTTATAATGACAAGCCTAGGGAAAATATAGAAATCACCATGAAATAACCTTCTGATGATAACTTGTATGATGTTCCTAACCTAAACATTCCACCTTCTTACCCAAGGATCCATGTTCTATATTTCATAAAACATTTCAATTCTTTGAAAATACCACTTTTTCCTTTCCCCAAAACCAAGGAAAATTAACTTTTTATCACAAATTCAATTACAAACAAAAAACATCATTCAAAATTTATTTATAAATAAATTTTTAAAAACATGAGAAATAATTCTCATCAACACAAGCTATAGATGGAATCACCTGCTTCAAAAATCAGGGTTACACAAACCCATAAAGTATCCAGCAATAAGATATTTCCAAAATAAAAATGGAAGCCCTATAATCAATCTAAAAATATAAGAATTAGCATATTTTTCAAACATTGATGGTGAAGAAGAGGAAATAACACATGACCCAAGAACACACCACTGTCACATGATAGAAAATAGTTGAAATGACCCCTAGAACAAGATCATGCCATGGATCTAGTAGAAAATAAGAATAAACAACACCATAGGTCAACCTCTTTGATAATGTGATTCCAGAGTGCTACTGTGATCAAATAATTGATGAATTATAAATGATTTCTTTCAAAGAGAGATTAAAACCAACCTTTATGATGATCAATCACCGAACGGATCAATCTTGATCGAAAAAAGACTCCAAAATCACAAAATAAGTCATCTAGGTTGAGATCCAAGAGATTTATGGGAGAATAAATAATGTTATTTACCATATGGCTCTCTAAAATAATATATCCGAATAGTTACATGATGTGTAACTCTTTTGCACATCCTTCAATCCATGAAACGTAAGTATTCTGAAAAACCCATCATGTTTTTATAAGAAAACCCACATTTAATTATAACGCTTTTTCACCATTACCTGATATGTAACACTTTCACATTGTGTAAGTAGTTCATGACTTGTGTATGGTGTACATGTACATGTTGTGTAACAAAATTATAGACCATTTAATTTCCTACACATATCAAAAAACACCAGATTCTTACAGAAAATCTAAAAAATACATTGGGCATCATCTAAACATAGGATGAACCCTGAAATCTGTTAACACATTTATACTCAAACTCCATTAATATAAAAAAAAAATATCCATAAACATTAAAAAAAATCCCAAAAAACTCTCTCCATCCTAGGGAGTCCCATGAAACACCAAATTAATGAAGAAACCAATTAAAGGGAATGAAATTACTAGAAATTTGGAAACCAAATGTTACATGAATTCTTTATTAATGTCTAAACTTTGGTTTTGGTATCTATATTATAAAATAACCAAACCCAAAATCTTCTACATGGTTTATACCCATGGTTTTGAATAAGTATGAGTGGTTTTAAATATTTATATGGCCAGTAACCAATGATATAAAAATAATATCGTTGGTGATGTGGAAATAAGTCTTGATCCTAAATAATTGATTTTAAAACCGTAAAATATAATATTGGATTTGTAGGATTCATTATAGATTTATAAAATAGTCAAATAACATTAAAAATAAATTATTTTAAAGGATATATATATATATATATATATATATTTGGTTGTGTCAAACCTTATTGACATTTATTACATTGCTTTTGGGTCATTATAATGACATAATGTAGACTATATATTTATATCGTATATAAGCTTTACACTAAAATTTAAAAATCTCATAAAATTATGAAAAAATAACCATTTTCTAATTTTGATATACTGATTTCAAAAATAATATTTATTTTATCAAAATAATTATATAAATATAAAAATTTGCATTTTTTAATAAGAATTATTACTTATTATAAAATATTTGTTTTTAAAACAATATAATAATTTTAACTATTTTAAATATTAAATTGGAATTAATTAAATTTTATTATAATTTATATCAATAAATATAATTTAATAACATTATTTTATGAAAATAATATTTATTTTTAAAAATTACTGAATTTTAAAAAAATGTGTGTTTTATTTGAAACTATATATTTCCCAACATACAATTCATATTTCTTTGTTTCAAAGTCTAATTTTTATAAGACGCATTATATGATCATATATAAAATAATAATAACAATAATAATAATAATAGATATATATAATAATTAGTTTATTTAAAAAGAAATAGAAAAATGCATACTACTAGGGTCTAGACATATAACTCCTAATTACAACAGTGTACACTATAATGGTAATGTATTTTATGGTGACCTTCTCTTGGGGAGGTTCAATGAATATTATTTGGGTTAAGATCTCAATAAGATTGAAAATATCCTATAAATTGTTTTTCTAGAGATTTATTTGTTGAATATTAGATTTTTCTGGGTCCAAGGAAAATCCCAATGATTTTATCTCCTTTGGGAGCTCCGATAATTATGCTTAAAAATTTAAAATCCTGCTGGTTATGTTCCTAAATTCATCTATCTATTTCAATTATACATTAACATAACCCTAAATATACTAATATTAATGGTCACTATAAATTTTGGGTCATTACCTTCATACTCTATTAAAAATTTTCATCTTAAAATTTTCATTTCATACACTAAAACAAATTTGGGTACTTTTCTTTCATCACCACTTCTGTTTAGAATGTTTTTTATTTAAACTTGGTGTTTCAACACATCACTTTGACCAAGTAATTTTTCTTATTCCATAAAAATTTACCTCTATAATCTAATAAATTCATCAGATTATTCACATAATATATATCATTCTCCTAGGGTACTACCTATAGATTTTTTACATGTGAGTGGCCAATTATATTCTTCCTCAAGACATATACATTGAACGCATCATGTACATGGGGGAGATTAGTTAAGAGTGATAGTCAATAAGAAACAACTTTATTTTGATTAAGAATATCAATGGAACCAATGTATCTTAGACTAAGATTTCCATTCTTTCCAAATCTCGTGACTTTTTTCTTCGTGGTATATAAAGAAACAACTTATCTCTAACCACAAACTTCAGGTCTTATTGATGATTTTATACATATATTATCTATTAAATTTTACCAATTTCGTATGGCCTTGAATATTTTGAACCTTATATGTCATATCTTGGATAATATCAGGCCCCATAAGGTTATGCTCTCTAAATTCATCAAATAATTTTGGAGTTTGATACATAATCCAATAAATATCCCCATAAGTATCCCTTGAAATATTAGAATTAAAAAATTTATTTTCTAAAAAATCCACCATGGGAAGGTTATAATCCCAGCATCTTTAGAAATACATTAAATATGATCTCATCATATCCCCCAAGAGATTGAATTTTTATTTTATAATGACCATCTATATGATGGTGATAAGACGTATTGAAACATAGTAATGTATCTAATGCTTGCTAAAGGATTCTACTGAACCTCAAGGAAAACCTATGATCTCAATAAGATACAATAGAGAGTGTAAATCCATTTAGTCTTACTAATTATCTTATGTATATCTTATAAATTTGGTAAAGAGATAAATGTTTCTTCATATTGATGAAATGCATCATCTTTGAAAGGAGACTGACTACCACCTAGATGGAGTTATTTCCTTTAGATGTCATGGGGGTCAAACTATTAAATCCATTGTATTTTTTCCTATATCCATACTGGTATGTGAAATGGATTCCTCATACCCTTATAATTCATTCATAAAAATATTACATGTTTTCATACTAATAATCTAGATAAAAATTGTTCAACATCCCTCTTTATCTCTATGGGGAGAATTTTTATTTCATCTCTTGATTTGTTGGGACACATATCTAGATTCGAATTCTTATAACTCCATATTTATAAAAGTTAAACTATGGAATTTTTTTACATTTTTCTATATCTTCTCATCAACTTTTTAGGTCTCCTTTATCCTTATAAAAAGATTTAGTTGTTATTCAAGAAAGTTTTGATAATTATCCTTTTATTTTTCCCATTTCTATTATTTTCATGTATAACAATATTTAGTCCCTTTAAATCCTTTCCATGGATAGGTTTACATGGTCCTTTATTCTTATAGAATACGCGACTACTCTCACCTTCCAATTTTGGTAATGGATTGAGAAATCAAAATACACATTTTTATATAACTACATTTATTGGATCATATTGTACACTATGTTTGTGAATATGAACATAAGGATTTTATGATCTACATATATTCATAATTCTCCCCATAGAGATAATGTCACAAAATATTAAATGAAAAGATAATTGCAGCCAATTAAAAATCATGGTTTGGGTAGTTCTACTCATTGATATTTTATTATCATGAGGCATAGGTTATTACTTTTTCATATTTCCTGAGCACACCACCAAATACATTTTGGGAAACATCATTGTATATCACAAATCCTTCCCTGTTGGTGGGTAATGTTAGTATAGGTGTAGATATTAGACTCTTATTTATATATTTAAAGCTCTAGTCACATTCATCAATCTAGGTAAACTTCACTCCCTGCCCAGTTATCTTGGTTAGTGGGATTGAAAATGATGATAATTTTCTCAAAAACTGATATTAGAACCCCACTAACCCAAGGAAATGGTGAATCTCTATCATAGATGTTATTCTGGGTTATCCTTTAATTACAATTTTTTTAATGATCCATAGATATCTTATTTATTATGATAACTAGATCCATTAATGTTACTTGCTCCATATTAAACTAACATTTACTATACTTCACATATATCTTTTTCTTTTTAAGGAATTCAGTAAAGTATTGAAATTCATGTCATGTTCATCCTTTCTTTTGGAGTAGATAAGAATATAATCTATAAATACGGCCCCATGTTTTTCATGGTAGTCCCTAAAGTCTCTTTTTATTATGTCCTTAATGATATGTGGAGCATCAATGAATCTAAATGGAATCACTATGAACTCATACTTCCCATACCATGTACGAAAAGAATTCTTGGGGATATACTACTTATTCAAATTTACTTAATAGTATCCCGACCAATGATCTAGTTTGTAGAAGTATTAGGTTTCACGTAGTTTCTCAACAAATTAATCAATAATTAAAATATGATACATTTTATTTATCATGATCTTTTTGTGTATATGATAATCAATGATAAGGAACATTAACCCATCCTTCTTCTTGGAAAATAAGATCGTCACACCCCATGCTGAAGAACTTGGGAATGTAAACACTTTAACTAAATTCACATATAGTTACTTCTTCAGCTCCTCAATTTCAAAAGTGACTATTTCATATAGAGACTTTAATATTGGAAAATATATTGGTATATTTTCCATTAAGATATAAACCTCCCAGTTTTGAGGAATACTGGACAATTCTTTGGGAAACAAATCATCATATTCCCCTATAATGAGAATTTCATCAAACAATCTATTTTACTTTTTCACAACCATTTTAGATTTATTTAAATGCTCTTAAAAAAATAATATCCATTATAGATATGAGGATACTAAATGAGATTCAACCATCCTTATACTTGTATAGAATTATAGGGTGATTCATGATACATATGGTGATTTCTTACACTTGTAAATTTCTATTATATCTATATAAGGAAACTCAATCCATGCCTATAAATGTATAAAATTCCATTAAGGGGGTTACAACAAGGTTTTATGGGATATTCATGACATGAATATAGATAGAAGAGAATTTATATAACTAGGATGAAATAATTTATCCACTTACTTCTTTCACATATATCCCTAATTCCATATTTTTAGGCGGGGCCTTCTATTTCTACTAAATAATATTGATCTAAAAGAAATCAAATATTTATAGTCATGAAAGACATTATATGAATGGATGATAATACTACCTTTAACTATCTTTTTTAACACCAAAATATTTTATGGTATTTATATTTTTAAATTAATTCAATTTCTTTGACATCAAATGTTGAAAAAAACATCGAACATAAATGAACAATGATATACAATTTAGTATCATTAGTTTAACATGACCATTATAACTTGGTCATTAAATTGGCCATAATTAATAGTATTAAACAAATTATAAAATTTATATATTATATATTTAATAAAAAAATTACATTAATCCAAATATATTTTATATTCATAACATAAGAATAAATCCAATTTAACGCATAAAAACCCATATTTTTCTAAAGGCTGTTTGGCCCACTTTTAATGGAAACCTTATTTTAAAACTAAATTTTGAAATATTTATAATTTATATTTCACAAAATTATATTCATATTTTAAATTTTAATGTCACATTTTACTTTTATTGATTTTTTTGGTATGTTTCTGATAAGTTCATTATTTTGATGAATAGTGAAAAATATTAAAGTTTAATTGAAAACATATTTTTTATCTAAATAATTTATAATGTTAAATTATATTATTGATTAGTTATAAATTATAATTAGATAAATTTTATATCATTTAATTCAATTTATCACATTTGAATCAATTTTAAATTGAATTGGGATATAAAAATATCTCAATATTTTGAACGTTTTCACTTTAAAAACTCATCTTCTCATTCCATATGTCGGATTAATATGAAAAAAATATTAGACAATTATTTATTTTGAATTTTAAAAAATTTATTCCATATTTGGAATCATAATTTGTAATTTTATTAAATAGTTCCCTTTTATGTTTGGATAATATGAATAGTAACTTTATTATTTCATTAAATTACAACGGTTAAAGGTATATAGGGTAATTAAGATTAAAAATAATATTTTATATATTATAAAATTACCCTAAAACATATCCTATTTTTATTAAATTAGTTATATTAGATCAAACTCATAATTGGAACAGTTTTATGGCCTCTTGGATCCACTTGTATGACTTTAATCTTTCTATAATATTTTATTTTATGAAAATTCAAATATGTCATACTAATGTTTTTAATAAGTATTAGATTTTTATATGTGATTATTTAAAAGATATATTCAACTATAAATATAAATTTTCAATATAATGTTTTTGAATTCATCATGGGATTTTAGTTTTAATTTTTAGGAAATAAAAAATTACCTTAATGTTTTACACAATGATGAAGCAGTAATTATTTAATTAACTGAAATATCAAATAAATGATATTCAAAATAAAGAAATAAATATAATTTCTGATAATTAATGTAATCAATTAATTTTTTAGATTAAATATACATATTATATAAGTATTAATGGTTTTTATTTTGGAATTTATCTTGTGTTCATATTTTTTAAGGAGTCGTGTAATGAATATTTTCAAAATTGAAATTAAAGATATTTTAAAATAAATAATATGTTATTAGATGATATAAAATTCATAAAAATATAAATATCATAAAAATTATTGGGATAAACTTTAAAATTTTCTACATGACCCATTTATGGTTCTTTTGTAATTTTATAATAACTGTATTAACCCTTAAAGAGTAAAAATCAATGTTTTCATCATAAGATTTAAAGGGTTAAAACCAAAAGATAAGGGTAAGAATTTGACCTAAATTGATTAAATACTATTTGATAAATATTAGTTTACCATTATAAATATAATATATAATTGGAGGTTTTTAATGGAAACCCTTAAATGAAAATAACTTATATATTATTTAAATGAAAGATAGTTAAAAAATGTCACTCTCTTTGTATATATTAACTTTTATGTGCTCACATAGAGACAAAATCAAGATATGAATGATATTAAATGTGTATATTTTTTTATATAAATGATAATTTTCATTATAAAAATTATTTTTAATTTTTATAAATTATTTAATTACATTAAATGTTTACACAACGCTAATACAATATTTATTTAATTAAATGGAAAATAAACTAATTGATTTTTAAAGTACTACTTTTGATATATTTGGAATGAGTTGATGTGGATAATTAATTTTATATATCTATAGGATATATTATTTATGTTTTAAAGCATTATATTAATATTTCCACTTTTTATTTATATAGTTAATGTCCAATTAAATGAATAGTATTAAATTTGACAATAATGATATTTTATTGAACTATAATTTTATTAAATAATTTAAAAATAATAAAAATATAAATAATTAAAAATAGGATAATATATGGTCTAAAACTTCTTCAAATATTCATTTATAATCAATTTATATATCTTCACCACTATAATAGCCTTATTATATTTCAATATTTTGAGGATTTCTAAAAGTGTCTCTCACCTCAATTATAAAAGGGCACCACCTCACTCACTTAACCACACCATTTTGAGACATATTTCTCAACAAAAACATACCCATTTCCCTTATAAAAAATCCATATTTATTTTATAGATGTTTTTTTCCTACCAAAAATACCTACCATAGATCACTTAATAAGAGATTCAAGGAAGTTCATCGAGGAAGTGATAATCATCTTCATCAACTCTTTCATGTTTGATTCTTCTTCATCTTTATATCCTTGTCTTATTTCAATGATAAAGTAATAAATATAGTATATTATAAAATATGATATTTTTTTATTATTATGGTATGACCATATTCCATTATTTATCCATCCTATGAAAAATGAAAGCACCGCACGTGTGTACAGATGACTTACTGTCTCCACGTCATGGTGTAATTTGTCCTTCGTCACCAATTTACATGGATGGGTATAATGATGTAAATAATTTATATGTATATATGGTACTTATTACATGATATTTATTATTCATAATAAATATACCTTCTAATTCCTTTCCCTTCTACTATTAATATAATGTTATTGTTTCTCATGAATAGGTACAGTCTACTATCTCCACAATGCAATGAAACATTTTTTCAATATTCAAAATTAAATAATGATTATAAAAATGTATTTCATTATTAAATAGTATATTACATACATCAATATAACTCTAGAGATGATGTGACTATATACCGTTCCTAATAACTGTGACTTACACAACAAAAAAGACATAGGAATATGAAGTAGTTAACAAATGAAATAAGGTTGATAATGAAATATTATTAACAAGAAGGTGATAAAATGATGTAAGAGGATCATATAAGTTATCACATATATTAAAATGGTTCTATCATAAATTAATAACATTCTTTAATCCATTATATAGTAGGTTAAATAATTTAAAAATAAAAGGAAGTATGATGTATGAGTTTTTCTCGTCTCACATTTATTTCTGTGAGATATACCTTATTCACCACTTATTTATTTTGTGTATTGTACTACCCCTTTGAAATATCATATCATTAATCTCATTATATTTATCATATTCAGTTTTCTATTTGATAATTATGTAATTTTATGGGTCTTATTATTCAAATGTTGCAAATTGGTATGAAACACTTCGATTTAATCGATTATTCAATATATAAATAATTCTTTGGGAATGAAAGAATAGGTGGGGATTGTATATAGAAAATCACCTCGATGCATCGGTAGTCAGGTGAGATGATAATTTGTTCAAATTAAATGGGTTTTACCCATAATTATTAAACTATCTTGTGAAAGGTCTTGAAGGTATTGGTTCATATGCAAGTTATATGATGTCCAATAATTAATAAATTCATTAAAAATTATGTTATCATTATCATAGATATTTTCACTATGATAAAATTTATAGATTCAATTATTTCTCAATTTATTGATTAAATATAATCTGTTTTCAGATATTTACTTTTCCATTTTTATTATGCTCATAGATTCGTTATTGATTCCACTATACATAACCCAAACATACTATTTGAGCTCATCCCTTTCTTAATTTCTTCATTCATCATAATTCCAAGAAATATATTATGACTAATATAATGGGTTACACTAAGTGGAATAATGGTTTTCTCAATGAAGTAAATTTTTTATTTTATGTATAAAATTTAATTTTAATTTCAAATATGTATCTTGTTTACCAAGACAACTAAACTATTTAGTCCTTTGGGAATATGTTTCTTGCAACTTATGCCAATGTAATAAATTAAGGCATCGACTCTAGGGTTCTAGAATTTGGGTACATAAAGTTGGTATCAGAGAAAGATTAGTATAAAATTTTGGAATTAGAATTGAAGAAAATATAGATTAGGTAACCCAACCCATTGGTTTAGTGTGTTTTGAGAAGTTATTTAGGGAAAAATGTCTTTACATTTTGTGGACATGTGTTTAATGGTAAGGATACTTATTATGGTTTATATGATCTTTAAATTTAAGGTAATTATGGGTTATTTTTTGGGAATATGAAATGAAATGTATGAGATTTCATTTGTGGTTTAAAAATTTCTTTAAAATATTATTTTTGAGTATGCTTATCAAATTTTTGGATAAAAATAATTTTATTTTAGAAGAAGGAAAACCTGCAGGTCGGGGGGGAAACATGTTGTGTCTGATAAGGCTATAGTGTTTGAACGCACAACTGAAGGGTGAAAAGGTTGAAACCCCTATGAGTAGCCTATATAGAGTCCGAGTTAGCATGACATTATTTTAGATAAACTATCTAATGGATAAATGTTATTTCCATTTTTGAAATATTTTTTTATCAAATAGATAACCATTGCATTGGAAAATGATTTGGTAATTAAGTGATTATGGTTATTTTATAAGATGTTTGCTATTTTATGAATTTATAAGATTAAGGTAAATAAAATATTAGTAGGAATGAAGGTTGAATTTTTATTTTGAGAAAAATATTATATAATTGTGGACTTATGGTGATTTATATTATTTATGGAAATGGTTAGTATATCTTATAGATTATGTGATATAGGAAATTAATGTTTTGGTATAACACATTAAGAGTAAATGATGTTATTTGAAAAAATATATATTATCGAAGCCTTCTAAATTTTGCGTTTAAATCTTAGTCTAAAATATTTTTGTGGATGTATGTTTATTTGATCTATGTTTAAATTTGGATATTATTGTTTAATTTGGAAGAATACAGTTTTTTCATTGTATAATGGTTTATTCTTTTTGGGGAATTATCTTATCTTATCCTAACCATTTTATTTATTTAGTGTATAAATATAAGAGTAATAGATAGTTAATGTTTTGTGGGTTTTTTTATCTGTTTAAGTTTGTTCAAATTCCCCAGGCTTGAAAAAATCACCTTAAATACTAATACTTTTGTGAAAAATAAGAGTTTGTGGTTGAAATTGATTAAAGGATGAAACAGTACTTGAAATGTAAGTATATTTACTTATGTTATTAGACTATGAAGTAAATGAATTCCTTAAAATTATGAAAATGATTTTCAAACAAAAACATTATTTCTTTTACTCTTATTACTAAGAAATCAATGTTCTTTTAACCCGTCATATATTTGTGGTTGTGTGATTGTTAAATTTCTCATTACCATGTTCTACGATACTCTCCATCATAACTTGATATTTTTATTACTCTTCCATGCCTCGATTTACACTTTCCATTAATTTTCAGATATTCTAAAGACTATGTTTTTGGTAACCTTCACATTTACATTTACCAATTATTAATAGGAGGTTTTATTAATCCTATTTCTGATGTTGGTTTCCCACAAAGGAATTTCCATGTATTAGCCCTTGTTTTTTAAGTGAATTCTAAAATTATGAGGATGCAATTTATTGAAGGAGGGTAAAATGTGACATAAAAAAAATTATGGTATATCTATTCATAGATAAATTCAATTTTATTGATATATTATGTTTCACACAACACCAACCTTAAACGAATAATGATATACTATTAAATATTATTATTTTAACATAACCATTATAACCTAGTAGTTAAATTGGAAGGAATGAATAATGTTAACCAAATTATGAAATTTATATATTATATATTTATAATGTTTTTTAATTCATACAAATTGATTTTATAGGTATAAGATAAGAATAAATCTAATTTTTCATATAAAAATATATATTTTTCTAAAATTTTTTGTATTTCCTTTAAACAGATATATTATTTTAAAAATAATTTTTGAAACTTTTATATGTTTTATTTGAAAAAAAATATTTTTTGATACTTTAAAATAAATATTTACTTTTATTAATTTTTTTGTATTTTTATGATACGTTTCATGTTTTGATGAATAGTGAAACATATTAAAGTCTAATTGAAAACACATTTCTCATCAGAATAATTTAGTGTTAAATTATTATTTTTTATTGTTTTTAAAGTATAACTCGGTCAATATTATGTAATTTAACTCAATGTAGTTCATTTTAAGCAATTTTACATTGAATTTGGATATAAAAATATTTCAATCTTTTGAATGTTTTCACTTAAAAAAAATTCATCTCATTTCTTCTATGATATTAAATTTAAATTAATTTTAGCAAATTATGTATTTTGGATTTTTAAAAATGGATTCCATGTTTTGAATAATAATTTCAAATTTTTCTAAATTGGCCTCTTTTATTTTTTCTACAATATGAAATGTACCTTCAGTATTTTTTAAAATTACCATTGTTAATGGTATGCCAGGTAAATAACAGTAAAAATAATATTATAAGTATTATAATTTTACCCTAAAACATGTCCAAATATTATTATATGAGTTATTTTTAATATAAATACTTATCAGGGGGATTTTATGGCCTCTTTGATCTACTTTTATCACTTTAAGACAATTATAGAATTATAATTTAAAGAAATTCAAATTTGTCAAACTTAGGACTTTAAAAGTATTAAATTTTTTATATGTGTTTATTCAGAATATATATTAGACTATAAATATTAATTTTAAATATAATGTGTTTATATATATAATTTTAATTAATTTTTATTTTTTAAGAAAAAAATAATAAATTTAAAGTCTAATATAATTGTGATACAGTGAATTTTTAATTCATGAAATATCAAATAAATGATATTAAAAATATTAAAATAAATATTATTTGGAAAAATTAATGTCATACATTATATTTTTTTATATTTATTATACATATTAAAGATTTATTAAATGGTTTTTTTCTAGTTTATCTTTTGTGTTTATATTTTTTGAAATTCAAGTAATAAATATTTTCAAATTTGACTTAAATGGTATTTTTAGATAAATAATATATTATTAATTAATATAATTTTTATGAAAATATGAAAATTGAAAAAATGATTGGTATAAATCTTAAAATATTATACATGACTCATTTTTAGTTATTTTTTGATTTTATGGTAACTATATTATCCCTTAATGAGTACAAAGCCATGTTGTCACGGTAAGAGTAAAAGGAATTAACTAAGGGTTAAAAACAAAAGATAACTGTAAGAATGTGACCTAAAATTGTTTAAGAAATATTGGATATGTTTTCTTAGAACATTTTAATATTTATATATAATTATAGCTTTTTAATTGACACTTTTACATTAAAATAAATTATATATTATTTAAATTAAAGATAGTTACAAAATGTCACTCTCTCTGTATTTAATATCATTATCGTGTTAACATGGGAAAAATCAAGATACTAAGGTACCTAAAAGTGTGTTTGGATAATAATTTAAAATTTTAATTATAAAAATTTATTTTCAACTTTATACATTATATAACTACCTTAAATTATTCTATATTGCTAATATAATATTTATTTAATTAACATAAAGATAAAATAATTGAATTTTAAAGTTTTAATTTTGATATATTTGGATGATCTAGTGTGTATAATGAATTTTATCGATATATATGATTTATTATTTTCGTTTTAAATCATTATATTCTAATTCTAACTATTTATTGATGTATGTAATGTCAAATAATTGAATAGTATCAAAATTGACAATGATGATATTTTATTGAAATATTATTTTAGGAAATTATTTAAATATCATAAAAATTGTAAATAATTATAATGAGGATAATAAATGATCTGAAATATATTACCATATTCATTTATATTACATTTTTATGTCTTTGGATGTAGAATATCCTGGTTATATTTTAATATTTTTAGGATTTCTGAAAGTGCCCCTCACCTCAACTATAAAAGAGAACCTCCTCCCTCACTTTTTCACACTAATTTGAGCCATCTAGCTCAACAACCCCCCCCCCCCCATTTTTCTTTTGAAAATACATAATTATGTTATGGAGGTTCTATTCCTTCCACAATACCTACCCTAGATCGATTAAGAGAATATTGAAGGAAGACTTCCAAAGAATAGGTAATCGTCTTTATCGACTCTTTCAAGTTTGTTTCATCTTACACATCCTATCGATGTGTTGTTTATAAGATAATTTAATAAATATACTATAATATATATTATTATATTTTCTTATGGTTATGGTACAAACATATTCCATGATTTATCCATTCTATGAAAACTAAAAGCACTGTGTGTGCGTACGTACAACTTACCGTCTCCACATCGTGGTATAATTATATTCATTAGAAGATTCCAAGGAAGGGAATAATGATATAAATAATGGATATATATGGTAATTAAGAAATTATATTGATTATGTATAATTAAAATACCATCCAATTCATTTCCATTTTCTATTGATTGAATGATATTGTCACCTGTGTGTACTTGTGGCCTATCATCTCCCCGACACGATGTGATTCATTTTCAATGATAAACATTCAAAAATTATTTTAATACGTAATTTAATGATTAAATATGATATTTATAACATTATTATAATTTTTTATTTGAATTTACTATATCATTTTCATAAAAACCAGGACATACAAAACAAAACAAGCATCAGAAAATGAAGCAGTTAACACTTGAAACAAGGGTAATAATGAAATATTATTAAAAAATGGGTGATAAAATGATATAAGAAGATAATATAAGATATCATAAATCTTAAAATGGTTATATTATAAATTTATAACATGATTTAAACCATCATATAGAAGGTTAAATCATGTACAATCAAAAAGAAGTGTGAGGTAAGGGTTTGTATCATCTCACTTTTATTTCTATAATATATTCCTTAGTTGCCACTCATTTATTTTGTGTGGTGTACTAACCCTTTGATATATCATATCAGGAATATATTTATCTTCATTCTATTCTATTTTTTATTTTATAATTATTTACTTTTATTGGTCTTATGATTCAAATGTTTCAATGTAGTATGGGAGAGTTTTATTTAATCAGTTATTCGATATATAATGAATTTTTTGGACCTGAAAGAATGGGTGGGGTCCATATATTGAAAATCCTATCAATGCAATGGGTTTATCATGAGATGAATAATGTGGAAAAATTAAATGTGTTTTAACCCATAAATATTAAATTGTCTTGTGAAAGGTCCTGATAGTTGTGGTTCATCAATCAAATACATGAAGTATAATAATTGAGTGTTTAATAAATAAATTAGTTATTATTATCTTGGATATTTTCACCATGAAAAATTCTATGGATTCATTTCGTTCTCAATTTATTTATTAAAAGTAATTTTATTTAGTCAATTAAAATTCCATATTCATTTTTCATATAGATTCATTATTTCTTCTCTTGTACTTAACCCTTACTGAGAATTTGGGATCACCCCTTTGTTATGTTTAATTATTCCCTAGGATTCCAAGAATTATATAATGATTGATATGCATGGTTACTCTATTGGTAATAATGGTGTTCTCAAAAGAAAATATTTTTTACTTTACGTATAAAATGTAATTTTAATTTCAAATATGTATCTAGTTTTCCAAGACCACTAAGATATTCATTCATTTGGGATAGTATTTATTATATCTTATTCTAATGTAATTAGTAAGGCGCCAAATTTAGGCTACTAGTGTTTGGGCCTTTATAACTAGATTCCAGTTCTAATCATTTACTTCATTCAAAATAGATATAGTGATGAGAATATTTAATCTATTAAAAAAAGTATGGGAAAATACAATAATTTATAGGATAATTTCTAAATGAAATACATTACTTAACCTACGAATTTATAGGATTAAATATATGTAATACATGTTATATTTATCAACATAAAATTTTATGGGAATTTTTTCCCTTTATAATGGTTCAAAAATAACTTTTTTATTTCTCAAGAATGTCCCCTAAGAGTTTGAAACTAGGTTTGATACAATGCCTCATATTCATGCACAAGGTGATGATTGATTTAGTATTCGATGCACCATTTTTGGGGTTCTTATCCCCATTTACAATAGTTATAAAGCCACATCCACTTATAGTGTTCATAGATGGATTTTATTACTTAGAAACCACATTCTCCATAGTTCACTAAAATTTAGGGATGATTTCCTAAGTTAATTCATATCCATAAGTCTTTATAAAATGTTTTCTAATCCTAATCCGCAAAAATAACTAGAATTTTTTCTAATAAAAAATTTGAAACCCCATATATTTAATACAACTTAATTCTTGATCCATTCCATAACAATACACTGAATATAGTCCCAAATGATTGAAAGGCCTAGTGTTGTCAAGAAAATAGACATATAATAACATTAAATAGAGTTGTGAAAGCATTATTTAAAACTCCATAACAAGCACTTAAAATTTTATCACAAATCTAAAAATAAACTGGATAACATGGGGATGTATATAAGAAAGGTGAGAGATATAAAGCCCTATAAGGGAATAAATCATAAAATTATAAAACTATTATATGTTAGTTTGGAGAAATATTAGTGGAACATAAAATATGTGAGAATCATAAACATGAACATAAAATCATGACATAATATGATAACATAAAGGCTACATAGAAATGTGGAAACAACATAAAACATGAAATTGTAAGAATAATTCAAGGAAAACCATGGATAAACCATTAAATATTGTTCTTAGGATAAACCATAAAACATAGATTATATATCATGAGATAACAACATTACCCAATTCATTAGAGTTCTATATAATTTTGGCATGCCTATGACATTCATATAATGTACATGCATTAGTGTTTCATATAGATCATACAACACAAAGGAATATTGAATCACTTTTGATCACACAATAAGAGAGTGTGGGTAAAATACATGAAATTCCCTAATAAAGTATTCAAAGGAAAATATAGGTGAAATCCCTAGATTGGAAATGGGGATTGGTATTCACTACAAAAAAAATTGGAACAAAAACACACACGATAATTTTGGAACCATAATGAGTGAACATAATGATTAATTGAAGGTTTTAATGAGATTAATATCATGGGAATAATTAATTTTAAACCATTAGGATAGTAAAATTTATGTGTAATATCACATCACAACATGATCAATTTGAATAAAATGACGTAATTCAAATAAAGTGCTTGAATAAAGAGGATTAGAGAGTCCCTTCTCTTTGGTAGGATCTTCTAAAATATTGGGAAGAGATTGTTTTGATCTTGGAAAACCCTTAGGATGGAATTATGGAGAATTAAGGAGAGTAAATTAATTATAAATGGTTTTTAAGTTAATATAAGTTTGATTTCATATGGCTATTTATAGCCAGAGAGAGAGAAATTCTTTATTAATTTCTAAACACTAGTTTTGGACTCTATAAAACAAACTCAACCAAAACAATAGACATCCACATGGTTTTTACCCATGTTTTATACAAAATAAGAGTTCTTTTTAATATTTTATTATTATATGAACAACTATTATTAATATAATACCACTGGTGATGTGGAAGGGAGTCATGTTCGTAAAAAATGATTTTGAAATCATAAAATGTAATATAGGTTTTAGAGGATTCATTAATGGTTTAAAAAATTAATCAAATAACATTAAAAAAATATTTTAAGTGAAAATAAATATTTGGTTGTGGAATCCTTTTATGACATCAATTACATCACTTTTAGGTCATTATAAAGTGTTAATATAAACCATATATTTACACAGTATTTAATCATTACCCAATAATTTGATGATTTTAGAAAATTATGAAAAAATCACTATTGAATAATTAATATGTGATGATTTCAAAAATAATATTTATTTCACAGAAATATTTATTTAAATATTATAATTTATACTTTCAAATAAAAAATATTATTTATTTTCTAATATTTTTTATAATATTATAAATTTACTTACCCTTTAAAATATTTAATTGGAATTAATTAAATTATATTATCGTTTATATAATTTAATATAATTTAAAAAGATTACTTTATGAAAAATATATTTACTCCTAATACTTTTGAATTTATCAATAAGATTGTTTTAATTGAAACCATATATTTTCCAAAAATAAAATTTTGATTTCTTCATATCAAAATCTAATTTTTATCAAAAGCATAATATAATAATTTATAAATTAACATTAAAAATTGATAAATATAATGATTATTATTTTTAAAATGTAATAAAAAAATTAATTATACTATATTTTAGATACGTAACCACTTATTATGTCAATGTACACACTAAGGGTAATTTTTTTTATGGTGGGACTATCATGGGGCGGTTCAGTTAACATGGTTTGGGTGTTGGTCTAGATAATCTTAAATTAAAACAATAAAGGGTTTTTTGGGATTTATTTATTGAATCATTGATTGGGATTGGTGAATGTAAAATAATAGTGATGTCATATCTTGTGGAATCCTTAATAACGTGTCTTTATATGGTAAGATCCTACTGGTCGAGGCCATCACTTCATCCATCTATGTCAATTGTAATTTCACAAAACCCTTGATATACTAATAGTAATTATCATTGAAAAAAACTATATTATCAATGGTTAAAATGGTTAAGAGTCCATTAAGTTAGACTGACTGTATTTTATAATATTCTAAAATAACTGAATAAGTGGATGTATTTTTATAACTATATTACTTAATCATAAAATTATTATTTCAAAAAGGGAATTTCATTTATAAATTTTGGGAAATTAAATTTTTCTACCCTTCAAAAACGTCATCCTCAGAATTTTATATCATACAATAAAATACATTATGGTACTTTTATTTCATCACCTCTTCAAGTTTCTATGTTTCTCCCTTAAACATTAGGTTTTGGTACAACACATTGCCCTGTTAATTTGTATTATTTCAATGAAATTCATCTCTATGATTTAAGAACATCTTCATCTACTCATTGTATGAAAAATAATTCTCTAAGGGTACTACATTTGGATTTTGTACATGTGACAGTTTCTATGTGTACTTTTTCATGGTAGATACATTAGACACAACATGTACTTGGGTTAAGTTAGGTGGGAGTTCTAGTTAATAGGTCAAAAATACGATGTGATCAAGGATATAAAATATTTTCATGTATTTTGGAATAAACTTCCCCTATTAAAAACCATCATGACTTTATTTCATATAGATATATGAATAAAATCCTTATATCCAACCTCAAACTCTATGTCCTATCAGCTATTATCTTCATATTTTTTTCTATCACCTTTATGGATATTTCATATGTTTTAGAATAGTTTGAACCTTACCAGACATGTATTTGATAATATCAGGTCCCAAAACAATATTCTCTCTAACATTATCCTAGCATGTTGGAGTCTGATACCTAATCCCATATAAATCCTCATAAGGTTCCATTTAATATAAATAATAGAAATTTTTATTTTATAATAACTCTAATATGGGATTGTATTGATCGCAACATCATTAGAATTCAAATAATGTGATCTTAGCATATCATCCAGAGTATAAATGGTTATTTTAGAATTACCATATTCTTAGGGTGATAAGCAGTACGAAAACATAATTATGTATCCAATATTTGTTGAATTATTCTCCATAACCTCAAGTAAAACAATTGATCTCAATTATATACAATAAAGTGTGGAAATTCATGCAATCTTACCACATTCATTATTTATATTTTGGAAAGATGGGGAAGAGAGAAATTGTCCTTGATACTTAGGAAATGTGTTTTCTTTGTAAGGAGATCAAATACCACCCATTTATTGTTATTTAATTTAGATTTCCTATGGATTACTGTGATGAAATCTATGGTTATGTATTCATTTTTTTAATATTGGTATTGGAAATGATTTCTTTATACCTTTATACTTATTCAATTCATACTTGAACATTAATTATACCAATCATCGAGGTAAAAATTATTCCTCTTCATGTTCTCCCAACATAATTTTTACTTTTGATATCAACACATCTTAGTGATTCTTATATAAAAAGAGAATAATTTGTTATTTGAATCATCCAAAAAATCCTACTTCATATCTCATTTTGATGGGACGCGTTTCAAGGTTATAAACATGTTTAATCCATATTTAGTGAAGATAAACTCTAGAATAGTTTTTAACACTATATGTAGCTTCTCATTATCATTATGTTTCTCCTTGATCATCTCAAGAAATGGTGGTTGAGTAGTTATTTGAGAAGTGTAGGATGAAGATAATTTTATTATTCCCATTTCAATCCTTTTCATGTCTAATCATATTGGGTCCCTTTTATTATTCATCATGGATGAGTTTTTAGAATCCTTTGTACATAGAGTATCTACTACACTTTTAACCTTATAAGGATGGTAATAGATTGAAAAATCATATTCCTTGATCATCACTACCCACCTTCATTGGTTCATATTATGATTCCTTTGTGTTAATATATACATTAGGATTTTATGATACATTTATATTTCACACTTTTCCCTAAAAAGATAATGTCACTAAATATTAAAAGAAAATATCACTCTAGTAAATTCCAGATCATGAGTAGGGTAGTTCTACTTATTAGTATTTAATTATTAGAAGTCATAGGTTATAACATTTCCCTATTTCATGAGTAAAAAACCTAATATCTTTTTTGAAGCTTCCTTATAGATCTGAAATCCTTCCCCACTGGTGGGTAATGTGACTATAATTGTACTAATTAGCCTCATATTTATCTCTTCAAATATATCATCTCATTAATAAATATATAAATACTTCACTCCCTTCATTGTTATATTGGTTCTTGGGAATGAAAATCATGAGAAGTTTATAAAAAATAAAAGAAAAAATCAATATAATCCAAGGAAACAATTGAAATTTTTGAAAAATATTGGTTTGGTCCATCCTTCAATTTCTTATTTTCAAAGGATCCAAATATATCCCTTTATGGGTGATAACTATCCCTAGTAATATTATTTGTTTCATCCTAATCTCACATTTTCTATAATGATCCTATAAATATTTCTTTTTTAAGGTATTCAGTATAGTTTTTTGTATTCTCCTCATATTCCTACATAAATTTTTACTAGATAATAATATCATCTATAAAGAATACAGAAATTTTTTAGTGTAGTACCTAAAGAACTATTCATTAAGTCATTGATGATATATGTAGAATTTCTGAGTCCAAATAGAATTACTATGAAGTCATAGTGAAAAAATATTATATGAAAAGAAGTCTTGGATATATCTTACTTCATCACCTTTACTTGATAATATCCAAATCAAACATCTACTTTAGAGAAGTATTGATATCCTAGAAGCGGATTGAACAACTCATAAATCCTTAGAATAAGATAGTTGTTCGTTATCATGATTTTGTTAAGATCATGATGATCAATGAAGAGGGGAATTGACCAGTAATTATTCATGAAAAGGAGGATTGGAACACACCATGCTGAAGCACTTGTGTATATAAAAACAATATCCATAATCTCATATAGTTGCTTCCTCATCCCTTCAAGTTCAATAGTGACTATGCTATACAGATTATTTGATATTGGAAAATCTTTGGGTATACACTTGATTGAGAGATAAATATATCTTATAGGAGCAAGACTATTAAATTCCTTGGGAAACACCTCAGTATATTCCCTTGAAATGGGTATTTCATTGAGGATGATATTTTCCTTAGTATCAATCATTTGAGCTAGAAATTATTAATCAAAAAAAATATCCATGCTTCAGATGATGATACTAAAGGATATTTATCCTCCACCTTTCCCTTGTATATAATCAAAGGTTTATTCATGATACATAGTGTGATTTCGTACATTTACCAATTTATATTATCTCTATATAATAAAACCCAATCCATACATAGAATTATATCAAATTCAACTAATGGGATTATCACAAGGTTTTTTGAGAAGTTGAATAGGAAAATATCGATAGCAGAGACGTTATATACTTCGGATGAAATAATTTCCCTATTTACTATTTTCCCAAATAGCTCGAATTCTATGTTTTTTGGTGGTATTTAAATAGTTATAAAAAACTTGTGTATTAAAAACGAATGAATAGAAATATAGTCACATAGGATATTTGATTAAATAATGATAATCTTACCTTTCACTATTTGATTTAGGATTTGATCATTTACATGGTCCAAAATAGACATTGGGATAAAAAATTTAAAAATATATAATACATAAAAGGAAAACAATGAGAATTGAATGGTAACTCATAAATGACGTAAATTTATTAACATATAAATTTATAGGTTTCTTATCCATGGTATATTTATTAAAATAAAAATTTATGGTAATTTTTTCACTTAATAATGTTTTTTATAATGATTTTTATTTTTAGAAAATCATATCCCATGGGACTGTCCCACCAGGTGTGCAGAAGGTCCTCTTTTCCATGTAGTAGGTGACGACGAATTTAATAACTAATACACCTTTATTGGATATTTTCCCTAGGAAATATTGTGTCAGAGACACATCCAGTTCTATTATCCAGACGACAATTTATTAATTGGAAACCACTTACTCTATTATTTAAAAAAACATATGGATTTTTATTATGTTTATTTAAATCCCTAAGGCTTTTACTATGGTTTTCTAATCCTTATCCCCAAAAATAAAAAGGCTTTTCTCTAATACAAACAACAAAAACCCATATGTTTAATGAACCTTAATTAATGATTCACTACATAATGATACACTTAATTCAATCCCAAAGGATCCAATGTCTATATGTATTTGGGTAATTAGATATATAAAAATTTGAAATAAAGATACAAAATAATTTTTTAAAACTTCATAACAAGCTCATAAAACTCCATCGCTCTACTAAAACTGCAAAAAATAACATGGGGATATACATAAGAAAGAGGTGATCTATAAATCCAAAAAAGGAAATAATCAAAGAAAAACATTATGAAATTAATACATGTTAGTCAAGAGTCATATCTAAGGGACATAAAAATATTTAGAATCATAAACATGAACATTGATTCATGATATAAGATGACAATATTATGGAAGTATGGGAATGTCGTAACAACATAAAACAAGTCATCATAAGAATAATTCAAGGATAACCGTTGAGACATCATTACATGGTGTTCATTGGATAACACCTCAAAAACAATAAATGATATCTCATGAGATAAAAATATTACCAATGCATTAGAGGGTGATATAATTATGGGCCCACCCATAACATTCATATCATGTATATGCATTGTTGTGCCACATAGATCAGAAAACATAAGGGTATATGTAATCAATTTTTATCCCAATATAGAGAGTGTTTCACATACATATATTCCCATAATAAATGTGGAATAATTACATCTAGGAAAATACCTTTGAGTAGAAATAGTAATGGGTAATCATTATACGAATATTTGACATGGAAAATCATTGGATAATTTTGGTAGCATGAACGTTATAAATAAATATTCATGGAAGGGTTTAATGAGAGTGATTGTTGGTCTCTAATTAATTTTAAATCATAGAAATAGTAAAAGGGATGAGTATAGATTCCAACATTAATAATTTAAAATCAAAAAGGCATGATAAAAATAATTTTATTTAATAAATAGAAGGATAGAATACCTTACCTTGGGAGGGACCTTCTAAATGTTTAGAAGATCTTTATAAGAGTTTGGGAATAGTTTAATAGATATTTAAGGAGGTAGGGGAGAAAACCTTTGTGAGCAATTTTTTTTGAGTGTAGAGGAGTGGGATTTTGAGAGGGTGTTTATTAAAAAAAGAGATGGGGTAGTTACTAATTTCTAAATATTTTTCTGGAATCTATATAATAAAATATCAAAAACCCCAAACCTTACCATATTTTTTCACACGGTTTCTAAAAAATAGGAGTGATGATAAATATTTTATAAGGATATGAACTAAGAATTTTAAAATAATACAATGGGTTATGTGGAAGTCATTCACATTCATAAATAATTGATTTTAAAACCATAAAATATAATATACGTTTGTATGATATTTTAAGGGTTTATAAAATTATTCATATAACATAAAAACACATTATTTTATAGGGAAATATGTATCTGGTCATGGATTCCATTAGAGAATTTGTTACATCATTTTGGTTCATTATGATGTTATAATACAAATCGTATATTTTTACTATATTTAATTTGTACCAAAAAAATTGATTTTCTAAGAAAATTAAGAAATGTTCACTACTGGGTAATTTAAACACATTAAATTAAAAATAATAATATTAATTTTATCAAAATAACTCTAAAATTATGCTAATTTAAACTTTTAATTAAGAATCTTTATTTACTAGAAAATAATTTTTTTATGAAAATTTTAGTTTTCTAACCCTTATAATGATTTCATTAGACATCATTAAATAAAATTATATTTTATGTGAATAATTATTATATAATAATATTATTTTATTAAAATAGTTTTTATTCTGGAAATTTGGGAATTTTCCAAGAAGGGTGTTTTAACTAAAACTATATATGTTCCAAAATACAATTTTTATTTCCTCATATAAAAATAAAATGTTTATAAAACTCATTATAAAATTATTTATAAATTAATAATAATATGTCATAGATATTATTATTATTTTATTTCAAATGAAATATAAAAAATCATACTACGAGGGAATAGATTCATATCCTCTCATTAAATCATTGTGAGCCCTATGTGTATGGTGTGTGATGGTGGAACATTCCTATGGTGGTGTAATGAACATGGTTTGGGTCATGATCTCAATAATCTTGATCTTCTCATATAAAAGGATTATCTCAATATTTAGTTATTGAATATTGACTTGGTTTTCGTCAAGGGAATTCCATGTGATTCCATCTACCTTATATTCTCTAATAATTGAGCTTTGTAGGGTATGATCATACAGGGCAACTTCATCTCTTCTTTTGTCTGGGTCTATTGGAATTTATCATAAATCTTCATATACAAATTTTAATGGTCACAATACAATGGATATATTATCAACAGTTATGATTCTTAAAAAACTTATAAGTCTAACAATCTATTTTTTATAATATTCTAAAATAACCAAAGTAGTTCATGTGTTTTCTAAATATAAATTAATTAGTAAGTAATTTATTTATTCAAATGGGTAATTTTATTTATAAATGTTTAGGTAGTTATAAAATTATTGTGGGGGATTGTTTCATTCACTTAGTTTATTGGATTATTACAGTCTGGGAAAAGTTCCAAGGAGTTCGTATATTATTGATCATTATATATCTATAATCAAGGTTTGAAGACTAGATATGATTTTCAATTATTTTATTTATCAATATTGAAGGGTGTAATATCATATGAGGAAAATATTTTGTAATGGTTTGGGAAGAGTTAAATCTGATTGAGGTAGTCTAACACTATTTAAACACCCTAAAGAGTATTTACATGTACAAATATTTGGGATTATTTTGATAATGACTTAATTTTATTTTAAGTTATTCCAAATCAATTTGAGATGTTTGAGTTTAGCTGTTTATAATTGAGATGAGTTAGGAATATCATAGTTGTAGATTGTTTGAGATTCGGCTTGGTATGATAATGTTTATGGTTTTTATATCTCTACAATCTAGAGATAAAAATTAGTCAAGGCATTTTTTTATACTATATATTATATTCTTCTAGGATGGGAAAAATTCAAAAGATGCCTTATGTTTCATAATGTATATAATATATAACATAACACGTTATACTCTAAAGAGAACAATAAAATGGCAATTTCCTTGACATCTATTTTGTTCATAAATTAATTTATATGTTACACTGCATATTACCCTCCTAAAAAAGTTACAGTTTTCAAATTCATAAGTTGCATATAAAATTTTGAGCTTGTGTAAGTTTCACTAGAATCTAAAGAAAAAAATATGACCAAGTGGGGAATCTTACTCGATACATAAGATTTAAAAAAATATTACACAATTATTATCATATTGATGAAATATAGAAGAGGGAAGAGCTATATTTGGATATATATATATATATATATATTATATAATATTTATAATTTATCATAAATTTGAGAAGATGGATACTTTTAGAATGATACTTCTGGAAATTAAGTATCACAATGTTATTTTATTCCTAAATTTTTAAATATTCTGATTTTAATTGTGATTTTTTGTGATTAAAGCTGAGAAGAATTTAGTGATGAAGGATAATGATGTAAGAAATATCAGGTGATTCTGGTACTAGATCATATGGTATGACCATGCTTAGAATTTGAATAACATTCCATAATAGTAAGAATTTCATGTGAGATGCTTCCTTATGAGTAATGCTGAGACTCATCCAAGCCATGGTGGAGGTCATAGTGGCTCCTCCCAGAAAATGAGTTTGTATTATGTTTAATTCCATTAGAGGGGTGTCCATGTTATAACTATAAAAAATTTAAATGAATCCCAAGTTGAGATTAATGTATTCATGATCACAATGGGTGATACTTCATATAATTGTGGTGATATTCACATTGGTATAATGGAGAGGGAATGTTGTGATTATTTTGATTATCATGTGGGGAATGATGTTTTTTCTTTTTAGAAATTAAATTCAAATATTATAGTTGGTCAATTTAAAAATAATATGATGACTAATGATATAGGTGAATTTAACTTCTATAACACACAAATGATTTTATGAATATAAATTCGTAAATATAGAAGTTTAAAGAGTTTATTAAAACACTAAAAATATCATAGATATTCCGAGAGATGAATTAGAAATAAAGAGATACCTAAAACTCCATCTATATTAAAGATTCTACCAATTGAAGCCAGATATATCCAACACTATTGAGAAGGTGATCATTGTTTTTCATAGAATAAGAATAATAATAATAATAATAATAATAAGAGATAAAGGTAGGCTCTACCACTGATAAATAGCCTACATGCCTTGGTATAATAATGAAGAATTCTATTCTATAATATTGTTATATCATAAGATCTAATGAAGATCATGGAATGATTTGAGATTGATGCAATATAAGGTATGGGTAAATACATTATTTCCATGATATACATAGGCATCCATCACTAGTCATTATTCACGTTGATAAAAAATAAATATTTTATTTAAAGAATATAAAAATGGGGATTTCAACAATGTCTGGTTGGTTTTATAATTTGTAATAATATAGGTTTATACCATTTCCTATTTTATTTATTGGTGATAAAATGGATGTTCTGTGCATGTAAGAAAATAACCACCCTACATTTTGTATATAGCGATCCCTATTAAATAAAAACCTTGTTAAAAAATTCTTGTGTCCCTTTTTATGTTCTTTGATACTTTCATTACATTCGTGAAAACAAAAATAGAATAGAAAAAACTATATATATTTCAATTAAACAAGTGTGGGGGTAAGATAGTGAAAAAGTTTTAAGTGATATAAAGTATCCAAAATGAACACATAATAAAACTGACTAAAACCTCATGGGTAACTATATATGTTAGTAGAAAAAACACTAATTAAATTTATCCCCATCACAACCAATGGAGCTTTTATAATTTGTTAATATTCCTAAATTATAGTCATCCCAATATAGGATTCCCTTAAAATGATGGATTTAAATCCAAAACTCGACCTAATCAATGAGGTTCCCATACTTCATCGATATTCATATTGTTTTATATTAGAGTCTCAAACCCACACCGAACTATTATTTTGGAAAAATACACATTCTTAGTTCATTACTGAAATCCTTTTAAATAATAAATTTCAACCGACACCAATTTAAATAAATTAAAATCCATGGTAAAAAAATGATAATAAAATGTCCAACATTCACCAAGATATATTTATAAAACTAAACAACACCTTTAACTTTGAAAAACATTTCAAGGACAAGTATTAAGACAAGAAAATATCCATATAACTACCTGAACACCTTTAAATAACCAAATAATATTTTTAAATCCTTTTAAAAAAATTTAAAAATCATTTATAAAATAATTTAATAAAGGAAATGTGGTTTAACATAAAATTAAAAATGTGTGGATCCACTAACTTTATATCAATTTCATTATTTTATCCCCTTGAATAAAAATCATTACAATCCACATATGATAACAACATAAAAATAATATACAACTTCTAAAAGTAACATAGCTGGATAATTCACCTTAATACAATAAAAATGGTGAAACACTCATAAAGTTGTGTAAATATGCCAATAAAAAACTTATGGAGTGAATACACCTCGTATAATCCTTTTATAACATTCATTAGAAAAATTATTATCAATTGATTGGATTTTCATGATACCTTATGAAAACCCCCAAAATCAATTCTATAGAACTATATACTAATAATGAAATAAGATCAAGAACAATAACAAGGAAAAAAGGGAGGGTTTACCTTAGATCAATGAATATTTTAGTGGAAGGAATCACCCTAAACCCTCAAAAAGAGTCTCATATAATGAATCATTCCAAGGATATTATTGAAACAATAGAGAAATTAGAATGCATAGATTTTAATCCCCTTTTGGGAAATTTTTTTACAAAAATACATGGTTATAATGCATAGTAATATAAACTGAGTTCCTAACACTAAATGTTTTACTACATTAAAACAAATTACATGGTTAAAAAAACACAGTTTTCTAACCATACATTTTAACCCTTTACTGTTTAAAACATCTTTTTTCACTCAGGTTTACCCTCTAAATTTACCAAACACTTCTTAATTTCCTGAAATTATATTTATTAGATATATAAGACCTTTCTAACCCTAAAAATATTCTAATAATTAATATTCCAATTTTAACTTGAATATTCTACTTTTACCCAAAATTAGGTTCTCATACTTCTACACCCCTTATAATATTTTTCACACCAACAAAAATATTACAATTAAATCCTCCCAAAACTAACTGAAAAGATAAGCACCACAACCCTCCCCAGTATCACACATTTCATTTATCAAAATATATCTCATACATAGATATATTTATTATTACAATGGATGGCCTATAATTATCTACATACTCTCTACCATCAGTAATTCACATGAAAATGAAAATATTACCTGATATTGTTTACCCCTATTATCATTACCTGAAACCTATATAAAAAGATAAATTAAAATCCTACCAAAAATGGTTATCCCCATCATTTTATCTTATTTCACATCATCACTCATTTAAAGAAATTTACCTAAAAAATTGACACAAAATTATGCATGATGGATAAGAAACAAACATTGAAATATTAATCAAGGAAATGTGCTCAAAACATGAGTATTTAAACCAAAACCAATAACAAACTATTCAGTCCAATATTATCACCTGCTACTTTGAAATCCATATTCCGATATCCATCAATTCATGTTGACATAATTGTTAAACCACATTTAAAATCACTTGAGAGAAAAATATAGTACATTATCTCATAAATGGAGGTTTTATTAAAAAGATATATTTGAAACCATCTACTCTATTTAATTAAAATTAGAAAAAATATATTTTCTAAAATAAATTCAAATTGAATCATGAAATCCAACTCTACACAATAATTTTCTACCATCCACTTTACCATTACAAAAAATAGACATGTTCTACTTTCAAAAATAATATTTTAAAATTCTACGTATTCATACCCTTTTAAAGGATCTGAAATATTTATCCCAAAATTCTACGATTTTAAAATTTTCATTTATTATAAAAAAAATTAATTGAATTTGAAAAAAAAATTGAATTTTATTTAAAGGATATATAGTAATGTGGTCTTTCAAACTACTTTAAGATAGATTTCATAATCAAAAAGGACTAAAAGATAATATTTTCCCAAAATTTCCATTTTTTGTGTAATGTTTTTCTAATCATGTATAAAATTATGCAGTAGATACTAAACAATTCATTTCAACATTCATATACTATATATTTTATAAAAATAACTATTTCAAGAATATTAATTTCATAATTCATGACAAAAACTCCCCCCGATAAGTTTCTAACACATAAAGATGCTTAATTGGGGTGTGATCCAACATTCAAATCAATCCATGGTCAATTATCACAAATATGTTTCAAGTCTATAAATATTGTACTAATAAAAGTGACCAAGAAATCAAACAAATTATCTAAAATCTATTTTCCTGATACAAAAACATTATTCACATACATAATGATTTAAATAGAAATACAATTCATAGAGAAAACAATTTAGGTACCTAAATATCAAAATTCACACAGAATAATCTATGAATCCAAAGAATATTATGATAATCTATGGTTCATCACTATTTAAACAACAAGTTAAACCAAAATTAATTCTCATCCCATTATGATAACAATGACACATATCTTTTGTTTCAATATAATTATGAAAATTCTTATCAATACCATATTCAAAATACAATTAAATTAATTCAAAATAGTTTTCTATATATACGAAAATATACAAACTTGTCGTATTAACACCACTTTATCCACATCATGAATTATTATCCCAATTCCTTTATTTTCTAATTTTTGCTCTATAACAACCACTAAAACCTAGAAAAATTTATTAGAAACCATATGAACTCACTAAACATGTGCCCAAATCTTGAGAATAAAATTATATAAATTGATACATACTAATAATATTTCATGTACCTTTCCCATGAACCCAACACCACATCTACTCAACATTTCAAATTCCATCAATAATGGTTATTTATTGTTTCCTAACTAGTCTATTCTATTAGAATTACCAAAATTAATCAATACATGTTTCCTAAACTTGAAAATTCTTGACATTTTAAAACCATTTTGAAATATACCTATGAAAAAATTATTATTTTTACCATCCATAACAAATTATAACAACATTAAAATTTCACAAGCATATAAAAAATAATATGATTCTCAAAAATTTCAACATAAAACACTCATAGAAATTAAATTAAAATGACATTATATGTAACACATCAGGACATTAGATGGAAAACATCATATTAGATAATATATATGACACATAAAAATGTTAATTGAAGAAAATTACTCTATGAAATATTGATTTTTAAATAAATTCAATCTACTTGATATCTTTAAATACACATAACATCGAGTTTGAATGAAACTCGATACTCTGTTAAAATATTATTATTTAATCATGACAATTATAAACTAGTCATCATGTTTGTGGGTATGAATAGAAATAAATAAATTATGAAAAAAAAATTATGGTTTATAGAAGTATAAAATAAATTAAATTTTTATCTACTTATTATAAATAAAATAAGGATCATTTAAAATAAATAGAAATATTTTCTGAAAAATATATTTTACAAAAAGCTAGTTTAGTCGCATATTTCACCCATGATCTAAGATTCATTTTTACCAATTTTGAAAATTTATTTAAACAAAATTAAATTAAATTTTAAAATCTACATGTCAAGATTATATTTGGGTAAATTTTTTATTATTTTTAGAAAAGATAAATTTTTTGACAAATAGTGAAATATTATGATTTTTTACTGAAAACTGTCTTTTTTTTAATTACTCAAAAATATTAATTGTATTATAATTTTTTTAAAAGTGATATTATTTCAATTATATTAAAATATAATATAATTTTTGTTTCATGAATCAATTCAATATTATATTATGATATTAAAACATTACTTTTAAAATTTATTCATTTGAAATAATTTTCCAACGAGCCTACAGATTTAATTTTAAATTAAATTCTATCAATTATGTAAATTGAATTTTGAAAAATGGATCCCTTGTTTTTAATCCATATAATTTAAATTTCCAAATAATTACCACTTTATTTTTTATCATTGTGAATAGTGGAACATTAAAAATTAATTACATCGCTTATGGAAAAAATGAAATTATTGGGGGTTAAATTATGTATAACATGGTAAACAATAACCTGGAACTATTAAAACCCCGATTTTAGGGCCATATTTTGACCATAAAAGCTCTAAAATTTGGTAATTTATCATTTTTTTTGGCTTTTGGCATGAGATAAATGTGTTAATCACATTCTATTTTCAAAAAAAAATCAATTTTTTCCTCTCACCCACTTATAAAAGGCCACCCCATCTCATCTCATGTTCACTCTTAAAAAAATATTTTTTTATGAGAAAACCTAACCAAATGCCTTCCTTAAACCTCTCAAAAAATAATAGATTCCTTGGTTTTATCTTAAACCCATTCTAGTAAGTATTTATGTAGAAATCTAAAGAGGCTCTGAAAAAAAGGTAAAATTCTTTAACATGTGTATTTTTTATTTATTATTCCACCTCTTTAAAATTATATTAAAATATGATAATATAATAAAAATAGTATACCATATATAATGATATTTTATTATATTAATTTCATAACCTATATCAATCTCCACATCCTTCAAATGGGAAATGGATGTGTTGATCATGTGTACGATGGGCTACTGCCTAGCAAACTGAGGTAAGTTGTTTTCCATTAAAACCATTCAATGAAGGATATAATGATATATTTTACATATTTATATTATTTTTAAGATATTATTATACTTATTAAATAAATATATCACATATACATTCTCACTTTCCATTCTGTTGAAGATACGATAATGTCGCACGTGTGTACGATAGACTACCTCCTCACTAAGCAATGTAACTCATTTTTACTTATGATTTATATTCATGTTAGTAAGAATACATATAATTAATATGTGTTATATTTATGACCTAAACATAATTCTTTAAATATAATATAATATATAACTTTTTAACTACCCATCCATTGTAAAAAATTAATGTCGCTCATCTGTATGTGTGGACTACCGCCTTCACATAGCAATGTAAAATATTTTTATTTTTTTTACATGGATGGTAATAAGGATGTGCATAATTAATATAAATTATATATATGAATCAGTAATTATTCTATAATAGTTAATTAATATTTATTTTCCTTTCACTCCATCTGTCGAGAAAAATATAAATAGTGTTCATGCGTATGTATAGCATATCGTCTTCATGAATGGTGTAATCCATTTTGTCTCTATATAATTTAAAGATTACTATAAATATGTATATAATGGATATATATGATATTTATATCATGGATAAATTTTTTCTATTATTTAACAATGATTAATTAAATATTCCCTAAATTACTGAACAAAAAATGTGTATGAAAAATGAAGTAATTATCACCCAAAATAGTGATTTTAACTAAGAATTGTTAATAAAAAGGTCATAAAATACTATAAGTAAATAATTTATGATATAAAATGAATTATTATGTTTTTTCAATATATTTATAATATATAACTATATTTATGTATTATTTAAGAGTTACGGAAATGTATGAATGAAATCAAACTTGAGGTAAGGGTTTCTTACCTCACTATTACTTTTGTGAGACATATGCGTGTTCACCACTTATTCCTTTATTTATTATACATACTTCCCCATTTTATAAGTTATATGAAGACTCTATTTATATTAATGGAATTTAACATTTAATTTTATGTTTTTTATTTCATAGGGATTGTGATTCAAAATTTACTAATGTGTTAAGGGTTGATTTAACAATCTCATCATTACACGAGACTATTTATATTTAAGTCTCCATTTATAGAATTATTTGATATTTCTATCATAAAATCAATATATTTCTTTGAAATATATGTATCCATGAATAGTTAAAATAATATTACCACTTTTATAATATTTTTTACTTAAATTATTGAGAAATTTATTTCTGAAAATCCGAATTCATTTCTCTCTTTGGTCAAAAATATTTTTTCATTAAAAACCATGTTTTATAAAAAATGTTTTCAAAAATATATTTAAAATTATAGAAATTAGTTATTAAATAATTTTTACTGATGTTTAAATTTTTAAAAAAAATTAAATGAATCTTCATGTCATTTTACAAACAATTATTGTTTGAATTTTACCAAAAGTGAAAAAGAAGTATTTTTTAACCTATACAACCTAAATAGAATTTTACACCATTATGACCAATAAATGTTTTAAATATTATATTACTGGTTTAAAATTTTTATTTTCATTGAAATTTATTCTCAAAAAAAATTATGATCTTTTTTAAAATGTATCTTCAAATTGAAAATGTTATTTTCCTCAAAAATATTTTTACTAATATTTTTACGGTATTCCTTTTTATAAATGACATTAAAACATTATTTTACTCATGATCCACTAGGGATATGTTGCATTATATAATACTTGGTATTTATTTGGATGATTTCTGATATTTTTTACTGGGTATGTATAATTTTATTATCATTCACCATATTACACTGGACGGTTTTTTATTATGTTTGTTTGAGTGGGGTAAGTATTAACATTTCATATGTTAGTTTTTCAATATGAATGTATATGTTGATTATGGTCCAAACATTTCATATGAGGAATAAAATATAATTATATATTGAAGGTTCTGGGATGGTCATATATAGACACTCATTGCATCAACATGTCTCATGATACAAATCTAGTTTCTAAATTATATGGGTTTTTACCCATATATTTAAATTATCATGTGAAAGGACATGAAAATATGTTTTAGATGTTCAACATTATGAATTCATTCATTATGATATTAGTTATTAATGTCCATGTGTTTATTCAATTAGTTAGAATATCAATAAATATGTTTAAATCACATGGGATTATTGATATAGATTTATTTGAACATCCTTCATTCATTACACATTATGTTAATGTTACTGTTTAAATGGCATGTGTTTCAGTTATTTACCTTTATATATTAATTATTATTATTTATTTAGGATATATTCCACTTTACACATACCCTTATTGAACATCTGATCTCATGCATTCTTTTTTTATTTTCCCCAGGATACCAGGAAATGTTTTATGATTCATATTCATGGATATATAAAGGGGAAATATAGTGTTCTACAAAAATGTGTATTTTTTTTTTTATTTGTAAAATGAGATTCATGTATTATTATAAATACCAATTCTACTAAACTATTTTTTTCCTTTAGTATGAGAGTCCTTTTATATTATGCTAATATAATAAATTAACCAATGAATCTAGACAACTGGGGTTGTGGTAATTGTAGTTGGTGTTAGGGGGATTTTAGTAGAAACCTTAGATTTAGGAAAACATAGATTACTGATTATAACTCTATGGATTTATTTAAGGATAATTCTAGTTATATGATAACAAACTAATATTTTTTAATGTAGATATTATATGTTTTCCATAAAATCCATCCCAGCATAGATACTACAAGTAGATGTGGTTCTAGTACAAAAGTTCCTAGGGGTAATGAATTTGAAAAAGGCATGTCAGGATTGACTCGAGTTCTAACTGGTATATTAAAATTGGACATACTATAAACATAGTTTAAAAATACCAAGGAATACTTTTGGGTTAATTTACATTTTATTTTCAAATCATTATGAAGGATGTAAAAATATTTATATGATATATTATAATGTATTTATTTTTTTATAAATGGAATATAGATGAATGAATGGGAAATGTATCAACGCACGTAATAAAAAGAGTAGGTATGATCATTTCCTTGATGAGTATAAGATAATATTTTAAAGGAAACTAGTCTCCCAAGAATTATCATCATAAGAGGACCTAGTATCTTGTGTTATCAATGTGGAGAAATAATTCTATAAATATTAAGTATATTATTGTAATTAGAATAATAAGAGGGTGAAAGGGAAAAAATATATAAGGGGTGTAGGGAAATAAGGGGTTTCCCACGTGTTATAATTATGGAATGAAACATCTTGGTACTTTCTTAAAGGGAATGGGAGTTTTCTTCAAGTGTATAGAGAAAGTCCATCTTGTATTTAAATGTAAGCTTAATAAAGATACATTTTATAATTAGTGTTTTAATTTTAAGTATATTGGAAACTATGAAAATGAATTCCCCAAGAGTCAAGTGAATGTACCTCCAAATTTTCTATGGGACCAAGGTAAAACTTATGTTATTACTATTAATGAATTTGAATTATTAATGTTCTTATGCTTAGATTAAAAAATTATGATAGAAGGATATTTTATCAATGATATTAATGGTATAATAATCATGAAAAATAAAAGTACTATAATTAATTAACTTTTATTTAAGGATTCAAAATCATATGATAAATATAAATGACAACCAGGAAAAGTTATTCTATAGAAAGTTGATATTTTTTGAAAACACAATATTGAGGGAATATACCCCATAATTTATGGCCAATATTGAGATGATAATATTAATTATATGTTTATATAATAGTATTTTTAACCTTTAATTTGTTTAGTGATTTATGTTTCTTCGCTTGAGTTTATTTAATTTTTTATTTATTTAAATATTTCATAATCTGAGATATTCTATTTTGTAAAATTCAAGTTTTCATTAATATTTTATGGTCATAAATACATTCACATATTTTAAATGTGACATTAAGATTCACTTTCATTTTCATGATAATATTATTTCATTTTAGGTACCTCCCATCAATATTTTTGGACTTTTAATTTTCTCATATATATTTTGGATGAGTCTTAGATTTAAATATTTATGGAATGGATTATGTTGAAATTTGAGTGTTATTCGATAATTTTTTCTAACCATTTTGGTCTTGGAAAATATCTAGAAGTAAGAGGAATTACTTTTCATTTTTTACTAAGATAATGATTTGTAAAACATTAAATCTAGTGCTTCAGGCGTAATATTTTTTAATGGATATTAATTTCTAAGAGTAAGAGAAAAATTTGGAATTAATTTAAGTACATAAAAATTATAAAATTATACCTATAAAATAGAAATATACCAGGTGAATGTATTTTCTTATTCTCTCATTCAATATGATGAAGTAATTCCTCAACTCTAGGAAAATGATCTTGAGGAAAAAATATCCAAGTCCCTTCATTTTTAAAGAATCATGTTTCCTTTTAACTCTTCATATATTTATAAATTTTCGGTTGTTAAATTTTATAGATAATTAACATTATTTTTATAAATAATCCTTATCACTCTATATTAATCCTTGGGCATTAGTATTTTCTTCCATATCCATATCTTTTCTTTCCATCAATGTTCTCTTATTTGAAAACCATGTATGTGTTATTCCATATGACCTTAGTTATTAAATTAATCTCTTTTAAAAGAGATGTACAATTAAAAAATAATTATGTCAAGTTTCAAGAAGGGTATTTTAAAATTTCAAGCCCTTGATTATTGAGATCAAGATTAAATTACAAGGACACGATTTATTTGAGCAACTAGAATATAAAGGCCTAAGTTTTTAAGGTGAAAATTTATTTTTGATATCATATATGACACAAAATTCCAATCATGTAATATAATGTAACACCCTAAGACTTATATATTTATTTTTAAATAAATTAAATCTCTTCAATACCTTGTCATGCATGCAACACCAGGTTTGAATGAAATGTGATACTCTATTGAAATATTATTATTTAAACATGACTATTATAACCTAGCTATTAAGTAGGAAGATATGAATAGTAATAACTAAATTATGAAACAATATATGGTTTAATAAGGTATAAAATAAATTAAATGGATATATATTTTTTATAAATAAGATAAGAATCATTTTAAATAAAAAATATATGTTTTCTAAAAAGATCTATTTTATGGAAAAGGAAGTTTAATTATTCCTTATTCATATAATATCAAATTAATTCTTACCATTTTTAGAAAATTAATTAGAAAATTTAAAATTAGTTTTGGAAATTTACATGTAAAAAAATATATTTGTGTCAAGTATAGATAATTTTCTAAAAATATTAATTTTCTGATGAATTGTGAAAATACGGATTTCCATTCAGAAACTATCTTTTCGTTTAAACTATTTAAAAAGATAAATAATAAATAAAATTGGTTTTAAAGTGAAATTGGTTAAGTTATATTAAAAAATAAATAGTTTTGCTAATTATAATCAATTTCATATTGAATTGAGATATTAACACTTTGTAAACATTTGTCAATTTTCATTGGAAAATCTATTTTTCAATACACCTTTGTGTTTAATTTTAAAGTTATTTATTCCACTTATGTGAAATTAATTTAGAAAAATGGATTCCATATTTGGTATCATCATGATTAATATTATATAATACATTTAAATTATTTTTTATTATATAGTATAGTGGAAGTAGTATAAATTAACAAATGTGTTTAAGGTAGAAGTGGGTTTACTATGGGTTAAACTAAGAAGATAAGGTTTAAATATGACCTAAAAGTTATGAAAACCCCATTTTATGGCCATATATCTACTTTATCAGCTATAAGGTTTTATAATGACACATTATCAAGTCTTTTTACATGATATAAATGTGTGTATCACTTTTTATTTTCCAAAGTACAATGTGTGTCCTCTCTCCCACTTATAAAATGCCACCCCCTCTCCTCTTCAATTCATACTCCCAAAACCATTTGTTTCAGAAAATACCTTCCCAATTAACTTAATTAATACTATTCCAACATCCTATATCCCTTTATTATTATAAATATAATATATTAAGTCTTTATGTATAAATGTAAAAAGGCTCTTGGAAGAAGAGGTTAAATTATAAAATATGTGTCTTTGTTTTATTTTTTATTCCACCTCATTGAAATAAAATTAAAATTTTATAATATAATAAATGAAAATAAAAAATATAATAAAATTTTATTAAATTAATTTCATAACTCATATTCATCATCAATTCTATCAAATGGGAAACAAAATTATCAATCGTGTGTATGATGAACTACCACCTCACAAACTGATGTATTTAAATTATTTATATTATATTTAAGAATTTATTTTAAATAATTAATTATTATATCACATATTCTATCTCACTTTACATTCTATGGTCTATAAAATAATATCACTCTTGTGTATGGTGGACTACCACCTCACAAAGCGATGTGATTTGTTTTTCACTTATCTTTTACATGAAAGGTAGTAAGAGTAAAATTAATTAATATATGTGAAATTAATAAACTAACCACACTTTTGGAAATATAATTTCACCTCTAAATTCCTACCATTCCATCCATTTGGAAAATAATAATGTCGCTCATGTGTACATGTGGACTATCACCTCCATGTAGCGATGTGAAATGTTTTTCATTTTTCTTTACATGGATAATATTAAGGATATATTTGAATATTATAAATTATATATATTAAATAATTATTATTATACAATGTTCAATTAATATTTATTTTACATTCATTATATCCATTGAGAAAAACTGAAACAACGATATAGAATATATACGGCCTATCATATCTATGAACGATGTAATCCATTTTATATCTCAAAATTTTATAGATTACTGTAAATATATATATATATAATATTTATATAAATTTAAATATTTTTTATATTATTTGATTGTGATCAATATAAAAGGTCCTAAATTACTAAATAAAAACAAACATAAAAAATAAAGCAATTATCACATGAAATAGAGATTTGAACAAAGAATTGTTAATAAAAGGGTCATAAAAGACTATAAGTAAATAATGTATGGTAATAAATACATGATTATTATTCTATAATAGTTATATGAAAAACCAATATTTTTTTATACTGGAGGTATAGACACGTACAAAGTAAATCAGACATGAGGTAAAGGTTTCTCGTCTCATATTTACATCTGTGAGACATATTTCTAATTCACCACTTATTCCTTTGTGTGTTGTATATAATTACCCTTTATATATGTTTATCATTAATCTATTTATCTTCATGTTATTTAAAGATTCATTTTATGTTATTTATTTCACGGGGCTTATGATTCAAAATTTTCCAAAGTGACAAGGGTTTATTTCACAGTCTTATCATTATTCAGGATTATTTATGTTAAAGTATCCATTGGTGGAATTATTTAATATTTATATCATAAAATAAATATGAATCCTTATACTCTGTTTATTAATGAACTTTTAAAGTAATATTATCATTTTTATACTTTTTTACTTAAAATTATTGATAAAATATTTTTAAGAAAATCCGACTTAATTTTTCTCTTGGTATAAAAAATCATTTTTCTTCCAAGATCATGTTTCCTAAATAAATTTGAAAATTGTTTTTGATATTATCCAAATGATTTTTAAAGTAATTTTTTCACTATATTTATTTTATTCTATTCAATGGGATATTCATTTCATTTTCCAATCAGTGTGCATTAACATCAACCAAAACTTTTAAAGGAATATTTGTTTTAACGTATACTTCCGGAACAAAATTTTCTACCTTCATGACCACACAAAATATAAGGATTACATTACCATTTTTCAAAGGTTATTTTCAATGAAAATATTTATAAACATATTTTTTTGAATTTTTATTTTTAAAATATTTTCATAGTGAAAATGTTATTTTCCCCAAAAATGTTTTTAATGAATTTTTTATAGTATTTCTATTCATTAATGACATCAACCATTTATTTTAGTTTTAATCCACTGAAGATATGTTGTATTGATATCTTCCTTATTTTTTCTTTGGATGGTTTATGATTACATTGACTAAGGATGTACAATTTTTTACAATTCACCATATTACTCTAAATGGTTTTTGTTTATGTTTGTTTCAGTGGGGTAAGTATTAACATTTACTATGTTAGGTTTTTAATAAAAATGATTGTGTTGACTATATTTCACCCCTTTCATTTGAAGAATTTATTGGAATTATAATTTGATGGGTGGGCCTGATTATAGAGAGCCCCTCTATGCATCAACTTGTCTCGTAATACAAATTAGTTAACCAAATTAGATACGGTTTTATCCATAGATTTAAATTTTCCTATTAAAGGTCTTGATAGTAAGTTTTAGGTGCTCAACATTATGAATTACCTTACTATGAGATTAGTTTTATATTTCAATTTGATTATTTGATTAGTTATAAAATACTTGGATAATTTTCAAGCTCATGTAATTATTAATATGGATTTATTTCATATTCATTTATTCCTAACATGTTGTGTTCAAGTTATTATTTAAATGGAATGTGTTTTAGTTATTTAGTTCTTAAAAATTTTTGTTATTATTTATTGATGATTTTGTATGATATATATATATACCCTTACAAAGCATATGATATCACCCCTTTATTATGTTTTATTTTCCCCAGGATACAAGGATGTGTTTTATGATTTATTTGCAGGGATATGATAAGGGGAAATGTGAAATTATGGTAGATAACAATCTATGAATTTTAGGTATTCATTTATAAAATGAGATTCAATTATTAATCTAGTTACGAATACTAAAAATCTATTCAGTTCTTTGAGATGAGATTCCATGTATCTTATTCCAATGTAATAATTTAACCACAAACACTAAAAAATTGGGGTCAGGGTATATACACTATATTTTTGGTGTTTAATAAATAAGTACACCAAAACACTATTCTTTAAACCAAATCCCCCAAGTACATAAATCCATTTGGAAATATATATTGTATACTAGGGGTTTATGTTTCTTACTAGGATTTAACTATACCCAATGGTGGTGAGGTTCCTAGCTTGATATCATTCATACTTTGATAGTTTTCTTACACAATCCTTACGGCTTAGATAATCAAAGGTCTCTAACGAGAATGTAATCGAGTGGTATAGGCTCGTAGTTGGCTTCTAAAAGGCACAAGATAAAATTTAGGTAGAGGTGAATTTTTTTTTCTATAGTATTATGTGACAGTTTCTGTAGCAGGTATGGTGTTGTACTATAGCAGTCGAAACTACTTATCCAATTTGGGACTTCGGGCCACTAGTTTGGGATTTTTGATCTCATTTACTTTAGGCTACCAAAGGCCTTCTATCCATCGGGCCTTTGTGGAAACATTGGCCTTTAGTCCACAAGACTTTTAGGCCACCAATTTCCTTTGGACCATAAGGATTTCAGGCTATAGAGGCCAAAAAGCATCCTAGTCATACCACATAGAAGTATTCCGATAAGATGATTTATAAAAAAATAGAAACCACTGTAACAGATCTAATCATATTTAAATAATGAGAGTATATGAAAATTATTATCAGTTTCAGGCACTTTGTAGATTTACATGGGGATATACTATCCAATCAGCCATTTTAGGTAGGGAGTTAGGTGCCTTCAATATGAAAATGATAGGGAGGGGTTATTTCTAGTGTTTCAGGTCTTAGGACATCAAGTTCATGTACTATTCCCTGTTCCTCTTGGCCTTTGGGTCTGGTATGGTCCTTCTTCCTTAGGCCAACAGATAATTTAAGGGTTCTCCCTCTACCATTAAAAAGGGGGATTATCCAAAAAATATATATATATATAAGGCCTCCAGGCTTTCGAAGTGAAATAATCATAGAGTGGTTAGGTATATTATTTATCATGAAATTGATTAGAGATTAAAAAGATGGTATTTTCCTCTTGTATGATATGTGTAATTAATCCATTTTCATATTATCATACATTGAATATTTGGAATAATATTTTCACAACAAGGCGTGGTCTCAGTATATAATTCTAGGCTTTGTGGATCTTCGGTACTGATATATGAAAAATAATAAATTTTATATATCATGAACATGTATTTATAAGGAAATAATGGAATATCCCCCAAATGGGGTCTCATATTCTAAAATCAAGAGCAATATTAATTCTAGAATGTTTTTTTACCCTGGGAAAAGAATAAATTTTGTGTGCATTAGACATTTCATTTAAGTGCATTCATGGGTGATATAATTGAAGAAAAAATTAATTAAATAATGTGTTATCAATTAAGTACCTAAAAACTAACACTCTTATAATTTTTCATGGATATATATCAAATAATAATATTATTAATATAACATTAGATATTTGGTTGACATCGTTCATAGTGGATAACTCCATCGGTGATGAATAGAGGTGAGGAATGAGGAAGGATTGGTGATGATCAAGTGATGAATGCTTTGATTCTTATCAACGAAAATGACCTTGGATATTACTTCATTAGTGACCAATTTTATATCAAGTTAGGGATTTGATTCTACCAGTTTAAATACCTATTATAGGTCTTGGTGAGTAATATGATTTAGTTTAACTAGGAATTATTTCATGGATTTTCCTCAGTTTATTTTTTTTAATTTATTCCTATAATTATAAATTATTAATTGATTCGAAACTACCGGTGAGTCTTGATCTTTTATTAAAAGGTGGATAATAATAACAAGTATAACATTAATTTCCCACTTTTTTATTTCATGGAATTTCCCTTTGTTCTACATCTGTTAATCATCAATGTTCATTTGACTAGTGTTTTGACTGATTTCAGGATCCAAGTGCATTACATGATTGATCATGGGTTCCCTGTATTAATATTATAGGTTTGAAATTGACGATTGAGGCATGATTTATGAGTGATGTTGGTGAATTAAATTTTGATATTGATCAAGAATTATTTTTTATAGGCCATGCATGTAGATAATGATGAGTGGAAATGGTTGTTGCTTTTATGTTGATGAATGATTATAATTTGAAATCTGGTCATCTATTTTTGTTGTTCAATGAGATTAAAAGTGTTATTTGTGTGGATTTTAGTGAAGAGGATTTGACAGTTTCAAGTGAGAATACATGTGAATAATCTTGAGATTCTATGAAATTTTGATCTATATAGTTTTTAGTTTGGATGAACACATAATGTCTGAAATCCTCCTTGAAGTGACGAGGGTCTTGAGTGACTTAAATATTAAACTTTCATGTACTTTTTCTACTCATCATTCTTCCTCTAAGTTGGTAGATAAACATATACCATTTATGGTGCAAAGGAAAGGATATGGTTTGGGTACACCAGCATGGATAGAGCATGAAAACATGATAGGGGTACACAGATACAAACACCAAAAATATAGACTTAGGGAAACATGCCATGTGTACCTTTTACATGTTGTGTACTCCTTTTAAGGAAGGATAAAGCCCTTTTCTCCTTTAACCAGTTTTGGTTTTATCATCGGTATATTTTCTTAAACTGATTTAGTATGGTTATGTTGCCTTAATCCATAATTATGAAGATATAGTATGGAATCCCTTCATGAGAAATAGATAAGTGATCCCCTTTGTGGGTAGTCCTAGATTGAGTCATGTATCTTCTACATGGACTAGTGTGTGATCCACTATCTCATTCTTACCAAGGTAGAGTTAGTTATCCTATATCATACATTTAAGTCATGTGATCCCCTTCCTAGTGGCTGATTCTATAAAGGGGAATATATCCCCCATAGGACCAAGGTGTGACCTCCTACCTTGGTATCGATGTCTTCTAAGTTCTATTTTTTAATTCATCATGGAGAAGATCGATGAGTATGACCTATAAAATGAGTTCCATTAGTTTAGTGAGATCTGATTATTGAATTCAATCATACTAAAGTTACTTAGTATCATTGAAAAAATCCCTAGGCTAGCAGTGAGCACATACCTAACCATGAGACTTTGAATAACCCATTGAGAATATCTAAGTTATCTTGTTTATTCCCCTTTTTATGTGGTTCATATCACTAAATTATTCTTTGTGTTTGGGGATTTTGTTGTGTTATACTGGGTACTTTTATACTCACCACTACAAGAGTTATGGCCACATGTGTCATGTCATATGAAGATCAAAGACCATTTGATGGAGTCCTAGGTGGAAAAGTAGTAAGTGTATATTATTTGGGATAAAATAGCGTTGATAGATCCTAGATTTCTTGTCTGGTAGTAGTCTCCCTTTTTTCAGCATGCCTGACTCCTTTATAGTATTTTGTGGTCTTGTATTTAGAACCTCCATTTATGTTCACTTTTTTCATATTCAGATGTCTTATTAGATGTTATATATAATTTTATAATATCATTTATTTAATTAATACATTATATTGGTGTATGGATATGTGTGAACATTTATATTTACTTTGGGATTTGGACTACCACATGTATGATATGCCTTATCATAACTATTCACCACCCCATGGCCTATTGAAGGTGGGATTGGGGTGTCACTCTCCACATAATAATGTAAATGTGGTCCCTAGAGGGTTGGTTCATGACATAGTGGTATCAATGTAAGATTTCATAACACTGGAGTTTATAGATAATCAGGCTATGATGATTGGTTTGGGATCCGGTGAAATAGTGTTTAATATCTCAAGTTCGACTCTTTGTATAGGGAACCTAGTGATAGTTTAATGTTTTATTTATCCATTCAGCTTAACCCACTTGTTTACTTGGTACATATATGCATTGGTTGTTGAAATAAATTGTTATATACATCATATATGAATGGTTTCCAGTTTCCATTTCATTCTTGTGTCAAATCTGTAGATATGATCTCTTTGACCATAGTGTATATTGATCATTTAAGGGTACCTCCACAATGAAAACATCCTAGAATTCTTATGTATGATTGAAATGATGATTTCCTTAGAAATCAGCCTTCAATGTATGGGCTTGTGTGGGAGTCTATTCCCTCAGTTAGATTACCAATTGTACCTTAACTCATTGAGTAGCTAATTGTCCCAGAAGTACTGACTTACGATATTTACAGGATGAGCATGTTTCATGAGTTCCATAGGTAGATATTTTTGGAGTTTGTTACCCGTAACCAAAATGTTTAGTACTTGATTACATGTTTTCTTAATTAAAATTTTTTAATTAAAAAAACATGATTATTCTTTGGGATGATATTTTTATGTGATAATTTACTTAGAATATATGTCACTCTGATAGGCGATAGGAGTTCCCCATTTTGATAAGAACCTATAGGTGCCACAACATTATTCTAGATCCTTTTTCTATTTCTAGATGATATTGTATAATGGGACATAGCTAATAAATGATATTAAATGTAGGAGGCACATAATACATTAAGGCACCTTCTCATGGTGTTCTCCTTAAGTAATCTTCAGGATGGGAGGTTATGATAATAGACCCATGAAATAGAAAATCAAAATTTTCATGTGAAATTGGATATTCTTAAACATGGACGTATGTATTGAACCTTATAATTTAACATTTTCATTAATGGATATTATCATTCGCATACTTTTATGTTTTAATGAATATCATTATAACATCTGTTTAATGATAGGTAGGGTACGTTGGGTACATAATGAGTGATATTGGGTTAATAGATAATGTGTGTAAGGATTAATATCGTCTATTATATAGTGGAATTTGATATCTTAGGACCTTTTATGAAATAAAAATATCTGCATAAATCCATGTACATGATGTCTGATTACAGTGTTCATTTCTGGAAATTCATAGATAGAGGCATCGAGCTAATATGTTTATGGAACTAGCATTCAAATACCTTTATTTGATATATTTTGATAAAATGATTATATTACATGGTAAATGTTTGTAGGAGGTTGGAAATCATTGTGATGTTAACTTCTTTCTCTATGGATTCAATAACATGTTTCTAGACACTCTCTTAATTAAAGTTGTTATTCCTAATTCCACTAAAAAAGAGTCTTATACGGTCATACACTAAGTGTATCTTCAATATAATTTAAATTAATGTAATGATTTTAAAATATTTTAATATATAATATTTATTCATGTTTGGTATATCACAATAATTTAATCATAAGTTATATGATATAATAAATTGATTTAAATGATAATAAAAAATATTAGTTTTCATTTATTGGTAAATATATTATATATTATATTTATTGTAGATTAATATAGTGGAATTTATTTAATTAAATTGCCATTATTTGAGGATCGATAAATGTTGAGGAGGGAAATCGGACCATGTTTAATGGTATGAATAATATAAATGATAATCATTTATATTCTTCAAGAATTTCATATGTTAATAAATTATCAACGTTAATAGTAATATTAATAGACATGGGGTCATTTAAGAATATTAAACATGGTTGTTGGATTATGGGATGTTTTTCCACCCTAAACAAGATATAATAGACATCAAATTATATCACTTTCCTTATTCACTTGGTGTGAACAAGGGGTAAGGTGAGATTGTCTCAAGACCAATAGAGTTATCGCCTCCCCTTCTATCTCAATAATTTGAGATAACACTAAAGGATATTTATTCTTTATGAAGATAACTACTGTAATCAACCACCAACAACACATGTGATCGAGATTGGTTGTTCTAGAACCCAGTGGTTCTATGTTGTGGATCTGAGATTTTTTTGTAGATGTTGATCACCTCTTGATAGATTCGGTATTTTAATATTACAATGCAATAATTCCGTGAAAAAATTCATTCCCTTGGATAATAAATGAAAGGAGAATTACATGTTTTGGTAATTCTATACCTATTAATAAATTAATTTTGAGTTACATGTGAAGATCATCTACCTATGGTTTTGGTGTATTAATGTCATCGATTTAATCTACTATTTTAATTATACATGGTCTCATGGTCATTTAATGTAATGATTTCACCTGATTTAATACTAAAATATGAGTTGGTTATAATATCAAAGGATTCTTATGTTATTCTCAAAACCTACAAGTGTTATAAGAGTGATCACATGTTTAATTTATAATTATTTATTATTTATTGATTTATTGTTTCTATTTTCAATTTATTTTACTTAAATCGATTCGATTTAATAATATGAAATCATCGTCTCATATTTTCTTCATTCTCAATGTCATAATAAATATTTAGATAAGAGTTTTTTATAGAAATATATCTAGAAATATATATCAAGAGATATTTCTTCAAAAATATATCAAGAGATATATCTGTAAAGATAAATCTACAGATATATCTAGAAAGATATATCCAAAGATATATCTACATATATATATATCCAAAGATATATCTAGATAAGTATTTAGATATGTGTGTGTGTGTGTGTGGAAATATATCTAGATATATATATTGATTGATATATCTGGAGAGATGTCTTGAGATATATCTGGAAAGATATCTAGAGATATATCAAGATAGATATATCTTGAGATATATCTAGATATATATGTAGATATAAATACCTTGAAAGATATCATGAGATATATCTAGAAAGATAAATCTAGATATATATCTCGAGATATATCTAGATAGATATATTTATATATAGATATATCTAGATAGATATATCCATATTGATATCTATAGATCTATAAATAAGTTAGATGTAATTATGATAAATTGAATTAATTGGATTAATTCATGGAACATTGTCTTATTTAAAAGAATAAATCGAAGTAACTGATAAAAAACAAAAAATGAATTCTCTTTTTATGTTGATGTGTGGATGATCACCATTCTATACCAGTCCTTTTTTCTAATTCGTTCCATTTAATTTATGATTTTATTATAGTTAAATTACAATTGATTTCATGTGAGTCATCCTCTCCTACTTCTTATGTAAGGACATGCACACCCATGGATAATTATATATAAACCCCCTTTCTACAATCCATTAGATCCCCTCACCTATATGTGATTAAAAGTGCATGTAAGGAGAGAGATCCCAGGTAAGAGTAAAAGGTCTGAGCTAGGAGCTAAGGAAAACCCAATCAAGGTTATTTATCGTAGAAAAGGTATAATCCTATAACACGAACCATGTTATGGGTCAATGTGTCTTTTCCATTGGTTCAATCGTTAGATTATCCTCTTCTAGATAAACTATCCAATTAGAGATTATCATAATAATTTCACAAATATTTTATTTCTTTCTATTGTATAGTTAATTATTTATGTTTATGAGTGTTACGCGTTCACTTAATAAATGAATTAATAATAATTAAAAAAGAAATAATATATAATCGGATTATGCATAAATATTTTATTATACATGGTAAATAACTTAAGAAAAATACACAAAATATTAATATTGAATGTAATAGGTTAAAATTTGATTTATGTATAATGATAAAATTCACTCAAAATAAAATATTATATTAGATTATCCTTCTACTAATTAAGTTAGAATCGACCTCATAGGTTAATGTACATGAAAAGAATAAGTTGGGATGCTTCCAATTATCATGTAAATTTTAACTTGAATATTTGGGTTGACTTAACTTAGTTTAGATCAAGGTTTGGTGTCATAAGGAGTAATTGGGGAAGATAATATGCAAAGGTTGAGGAAGTGTTTAAAAAAATATGGGATTTCAATATTGGGGAATCCACTCAATAAAATATAGAACTATGAGTTAATGTATTTTGCAAGATATGCCTACCTAAAACCCTTTTAAATTTCTTAATAGACCCGATTCTAGGTTATAAGATGGGGTATATGGATCCCTTCCATTAGAATGACTAAGAGAAAAGATATTAAAAAATTAATGGCGAGGTATATTAGGTTTCAAACAATAATGGTTGATTAATGTAATTTAATTAAATTAAAAAAATTAATCATGTTTTTGTAGTCAAACCAAGTATTAATTATCTTTTCTCAATTTGTAGAAATCTAAAATATAATTACTGCAACAAAATAGCTATGATCCATACTAGTTAAGGATTTCATTCTCACCAATGAAAATTTATAGGAATAATATAGGGTATTGTGTCTTATAATATTCCATGAAACGAAATTATACATACTGGAAACCACCCTTCTTGAGTCACTTTACAAAGTTGATAGTGAGGAAGAAGTAACACGATATTTGAAGCATATGGATGAAAATATGGATGTCTATTGTTTTATTTTATCCTTTGAGTACAATGAGATCTTAAAGGAATATAAGGAAATGTATGCATATATAATAATTTCTCACCTTTAGGATCTCTATCAAAAGATGAAAAAATTAGATAGATATGATAACCTTAATGCATTATTCACATGCATGTTGGATGATTCGGCATCATCTAGGGAACATGTAGTGAAGATGATTGGATATATTATGGTCCTAGAGATATTGGGTTTTAGGATCCTTGATGAGATGTGATTAGATCACATTCTTCCCTCAATACCCAAAAACTTATCCAATTTTTTTTTTGAATTATTATATGATAAATAGGGAGAAGACACTATCAGAACTTATTAATCTTATTCCCCAAGTTATTAAAGATATATAGAAAGAAAAAATTATTGTACTTTAAGTGAATAAGAGGAAGAGAAACAAGTAAAAGGGATAGTGGAATCATTTCATTTCTAAGTATTTGGAGCATCATCCCTCTAATAAGAAGGAGATTTAGAGCCAAGGAAAGGAAAATTATTTAACATGTTTTACATGTAGCAAGTAGGTCCACTAGAAGGGAATTTGAATCTATACAATGAAACAAGGATGATATGAAGGTGAATTTGTTATTGAGTAAACCATATATTTTTAATTATTAGTGAAATACACATGACTAATATAATACTTAGTTCTGGATTCACCACATTGATCACATAAACAAGAATCATTTGTCAGGGCTCATTCAAGGTCATTACTTAGACTCTTTTTAGATTAATCCACTTGAAATCTTTTGTAATTGTTTACAAGTTAATATAACCAAACCATCATTCAATGGTCAAACATAAAGGTCCAAAAATCTTCTTGAATTGGTAAACACTAATGTCTATGGAACATTTAAATTAAAATCTAGAGGTGTATTATCAGACTTTATTACTTTAACCAATTAATTGAGTAGGTAGCGTTATATCTACTTAATTAGTTATTAAATTGATTCCTTTGAGAAGGTAAAAGAGTTCAAGAATAATCTTATGAATCAAAATGGTAAGGAGATAAATAATATTCTATCAAATCAAGGTGGTTGATATATTAACCAATACTTTATTAATTTCTTATAGGATTATAGGATTTTATATCAACATACACTTCCTTATACACCATAGTGGAATTGTCTTAATGAATGGAATAAATATAAATTTTTTTACATTATAAGTTTGATTATGAGTCACATAAATCTTCCATTATCCTTTTAGAGATATTTATTATAGATAGCTTTATACTTTCTAAATTGAGTACAAACCAAGAAAATGAATGTTGCATTAAATGCTTTATTTCTTGATAAAGGGAAAATTCTCAAGGAGGATAGTGGGAGAAAGATTAAATTTGATGAATTCAATGCTCATGATACATAGGAGTTGGTATAGGAACTGATTAAATGGGTCCATAGGGAAGAATATGTTCATAAAACACATTTATTGTGTAGGAGTTCAAAAGAGGAAGGAGAAACATAGAGATATGTTTTTATTGTCACTGGTTGATGGTTACTCATTATTAGGTGAAAATTATGACCATATTCTTTATAATGAGGTAATAGAGTGCTCAGAAACTACTAGATGGAAATAATACATGAATTTTTATATGGATTACATATGTCAAAACCATGTTTGAGTTTTTATCAACCTTCTAGTTTATGTAAATCATATTATATATAGATGGGTATTCAATAGAAAATAGACATGTAAGGTATAGTAAATACCTATAGATCAAAGCTCGTGGATAAAGGGTTTATACAATTTCAAGGCATTGACTATGACGAAACTCAGGTTTAAATCCATTATAATTTTGTTTTATATTGTATCTTACCATGAATACAAATTTTGGAAAGTGGATTTCAAAACTGCATTCCATAATGTGAACCTTAAATAGAAAACTTATATGATGCAAATATAAGGGTTTGTGAATCTAGGAAATTACAAAAAGGTATGAAGGTTTCATAGATACATTTATGGTCTAAATAAAGAATCTACATCATGGAAAATTTGTTTCGATGAAGCTATAATAGAATTTTGTTTCATTAAGAATGAATGTGAGCCATGTGGTTGCTAGAAATTTAGTGGTAGTATGACTGTTTTCATAGTAGTATATGTTGATGACATATTACTAATTGGAAACTATATACCAGCCTTATAAGTGATTAAATCATGGTAGAGAAAGTGTTTATCTTTGAAAGACTAGAGTGAAGAAACCTATATTATAAGAATCAGGATCATGTATGATAGTTCCATGAGGCTTCTCAGCCTAAGTCAAGGTACATATATTGATTGAATACTAAAATGTTTTAGTATAGAAAAATCAAATAGGGGATTGATTTCTGTGTCACATGGTACAAAAATTTAAAATAAAATATGTAACATCTCTGTTTTTTTGTGTAATATTTTAATATATTTTATGAAATATTTTTGAGACCAGGTGCTGTGAATGAGTGAAACTCTGAGGCCCAGTGTGTCTGGAATAAATGTTTGAATAATATTAAAATATTTAATAGCACATGCATATAATTTTCAAAAAAAAAGTGTAATAACTCGTAAACATATTCATGAATTAGAAATATGAGGGCACCATTGAGTTTATAATAGCAGTTTTACCCTAGGCTCAACGTAACATTGTTCGGCATGGGTCATCTATGAAAATGTTTTCAGGGGAACCAAATTAATAAAATAAATTAAAAGAAATTATTTATTTTATTTTCTTTATCATAGTGACATTCCCCCTCTACAAGTTTACGGCTTCATAATTTATCCCACGGTCGGCCACTAAACCGTGGAGACCTAGACACAGTTTGAAAAGAGAGTTCTTATAAGATGACAATGGATCATGATCAGATCATGGACCATCACACTAGTAGAGTTGGAGGATCTCACCAACAGTGGTGATTCAATAGTTATTCATCAATTATTGATCCAAACTCCAGGTAGGGTGTAATGTTTTATGAATTTCTTCCTTTTCTCAATTCCATATGAATGCGAATAAATCCAACGAATAAGGTTTGACCAACACAATATCAGTATATTTCAATTGGATAGAACTATTTATTTTGTTTCGTTGTTATCCAACATCAATTATACTTCTATGATAATTAATCAAGTCAAAAAAAACAACGGTTGAGGTTCTTTCATCACTTTTATGTTTTTTGTATTTCTCCAATAATTATTTGTATGATCATCATGGGTGTTTCCTTTTGTTCCATGATTCAACAAATACCTGGTGACCAACCATTGTGTGACTATTTTTCAGTACAATCATTCAAAACCATGGGTGTGGTTCGTGATCAGTGATGTGATCGAGATGTGACGATGGGAGTGGATCAGTAGATGTAGATATGAACGGATTTGTGGCATTCGTTCAAACTATTTTTTGACTCATGGAACGTTTGGATTAGGAAAGGATATTTTCAAGTGGATTCAAAACTAAAACCCACATATCTAGAGACTAGAGGCATAGACGAACCCTGATCTATAGATTCATACTAGAATAGAGGTTCTGATGGTGCATAGATCGATGCGAAGGAGATCCCCAATGGATCTAGAAATTCCCAGTCAACACAGTGTGTATATTGGAATTACATTCTGTGTGGGGGGGGGGGGCTAGCTGCATTGCTAGGGTTCTGGATGAATTTAAGGATCACATAGAATGTGACACCTATCACACTATGTTTAACCAAACCTAGATGACTCGGTGTGTACTTCTGATGTACACGAACATGGTTTGGAGTTCATGATTACATAGACAATGTGTACTCCCACAAGGACATGTCCTGGTATACATTGACTGGTACAAGGACACATCAATAAGACATGAGTAGAGAACTATGTGTCTCTACACACCATGTACTTATCCCACACATTGTGTGTATGGAGACTATATGTTGTGTGTGGATTTTCTACATGGGAATAAATTTGGATTGTTGGACACGTCATGTGCCCCCTGGGACACTCCATATACTCTCTTCAAGAGTGATTGAGGCTCTTCGTTTTTCTATTTTGGACTATTATAGGTTGATTTCATTCCCTTGGTCCTTTTTCTTGATGTTACAATGTGTAATTTCATCCACATCACTAAATTGTGGGCCCCTCTATAGTCTGAGTCTTAGAATAGAGTGGTAGTGTCCCTCCACGAGGCTAGAGTGCAATCCTCTATCATCCCTAGTTTGAGTTTGTAGAATCAGTGTGACCTCCTTGAGTAGGGAATTGATCTTCCATATAGAAGGAAGCATATGTAGGGTTTTTTGAATCATTGGAACGTGATCCCCTACATAGAGGGTTGATCCAGATTGGGTTTGTGGTGTCCCCAAGCAGTTCTGGGCATGACCCCATCGATGTATGTCATAGTCTTCTTTGACCAGTGTGTTCTATTTGTGTGGGGACCAAATGAGATAGACCTCTTCTTTGAGAGTCTCTAATTATATCATGTCTTGAGGAGTGAGTTCTCCCAAAATGATCATGCTTTGAGTAGAATCATGTTGCAGGAAGTTAGTTGTGACTTCCAGATGGTGTGGTCTCTTTTTTGAGTATATCTCAGTTGTTCTTTTCTTCAGTTATACATTAGTTGTTAAATATTGTATTTAGATTACAATACTTATTGATTAATTTTTAGTGTTTTTGGTGTATCCTTCTGATTATTTTTATACTCACCCTTGTAAGGACTTTTCCCTCATGTGTCGTGTCTTGTACTAATGGTGACCCTTTTGATAGTGTCATCGGAGGATAGGGAGAAGGTTGAGCATTGTTTGATCTTGATAGACCAACGTGTTTACCAAGATCATACATTTTACTTAGTCCAAACCCTCGGATCAAATAGGACTCTTTACAGTTTTTGGGTCTTGTTTTTTCCCCTTTTCTGTTTAAAGTACATTCACTGTCATACTATGTTATGGGAACTTAGTTGTGTGCATGCATTCTTTCATTTTTTTTACATTTCAAAAATTTGTGGACATGGAGATGTGTGTGTGTATAAATTTAGTTTAGTATAATTCTGCCCATTTCTAAGATATGAATACTTGACACTAGTCACCAGCCCCTGAACTGTTGGAGGTGTTCTTGGGGTAATCATGGTTCGGGCCCCAGTAGGGCGGGTCGTGATAGAGTGGAATCAAAGGGCGGTCGGTTCAACTTTAGGACTGAGAGTCTATGATATTGGTCTGTAAAAATAGTGTTAAGTGTTTTGAGTTAAGATTTCAAGCCATGGACTCCAATTTTGGTGTGGTGGATGACTTATCCATACACTAAGACTCTAATCACCTATTGTTCAACTCAGTATATGAGAACACTGGTTGCAGGGAAAACAATGGCACATTCATCATATAGAAATGGTTTTGTTTTCCATTTCCCTCTTGATTAATCCACATAGATATACTGTATTGACCATGGCACATCTTTTTTTATTTTTGGATGCCTTCATATAGATAGTTATCCATAATTCAAACACATGATCATTTAGATGACCCACCTAGTGATGAGGCATCGATATAGAGGCATGTATTAGAGATAACACCTCCTAGGGGTTTTCCAGCTATACCACCACCCATTGAGTACTACTTGTACCATAACTACCAGTTAAGGATGTGTGTAGGCTGAGTTCATTGCATTTGTTTCAAAGGTAGTGACCCCCAGGTTTTGGGTGATCCAGACCCCCATATGGAAGAGGTTTGTCTAGAGGAAGTCAGACGTGTTCTTTTCCTTAAGAGAACGCATGCTGATCAGAATGTAGTCCTATCTTCAAGTATTCTTCCGGGATATTTGGGAGGATGATGGATCATGGAGACATAGTCACATTATGAGACAGCTCTCTCCAGAACAGACTTCAAGCATCTCTTCTTGGAGGATTTCTATACAGCAACGTTGTGATTGGTATGCATAAAAGATATTTTTCATCTACAGCGGGGCAATATGTTTGTGGTAGAGTATTTCGTGAATATTATAGGTCTCTCGCACTAAATATTGGATATCTTAGAGGACCAGTTCTTTAGGTATTGGACCATAGAGTAAGGATTGCATTGGGACATAAAGGAATCTGTGGTACCCCTTATCATTTCTATTGTTGTTGGGTTTCTGGAAAGAGCCATGTTAGTGGAAAGCTTTCTGGAAGAGTAGAAACCAGTAGTGGGATCTCGCAGTGGGAATATAGTAGCTAAGAACTTGAAAACATGTATTCAAAGATAGTCATAGGGATCCAAATGGGTCAGGTGCTTCAGAAGGTTATCCTAAGACTCAGGGTCAACAGTGCTGGGATCTTAGGGTAGCTTGAATTAGCCAAGGGATTGGAAGTGTTTATCTTACGATGGTTAGGGAAATCTGGAATGAGATTGCCCAAACCATTACACTGGTGATCAAAACATGGTTAAGGGATCACTGTGGAAGATACAAAGATAGGATTTGGGTGGTCAATTTGTTAACGAACCTGGCTGAGGGGTAGACAGGGCAGCTGGAGGTGGTCATAGGTTCAACCTATTACCACCACCACCCCTATGTTCTCTATATCATTCTTAGGGAGATGGTGGGAAAGGATGGAGCTAGCTAAAGGCTATGGAGGCATATAATTCAGAGGCTCTAGGAATGATATGAGGTATATTTTATGTCTTTTCCACCCAAGTAGTAGTTTTTATAGAAATGTGTTCTAGACATTATTTTCTTTTAAAGAATCTTATTTGAGACTTGTATATTCCAGTTGAATTGTTGGATGGACCATTACACTTGTATACTTCTACTAGAGGAGACGCAATGATCACACACTGGTGATGATAGTGTGCCATGGCTCATGGAGGTGAGAGTTTTGGTTGGGATATCTTGAAAGTTGTGTCGAGGCCTTATGAATTAATTCTTGGTATATACTGGTTATCCATAGTTTATTATCAGATTGACTATTTTAGAGGAAGAGTGTGGTGTGTCTGCAATGATGGAACCAAGTTTTCTTTTGATGGTAAAAATTAAATCTAGGAATCACAGTATGGGCTCATGGATAAGAGGGTGTAGCTGATTACTCATCAATTGGCTAGTTTGACCCACGGTGTAGTATATGATATGTTTCCTCAATTTCCTATAGTGGTGGTGGAGTATGAGGATGGAATTGTTGAAGATTTTCTAGTATTACCTCCCTATTGGGTGATAGATTTATGCATTGATATACATCCTAATATGCCACTGATATCTGCACCTATATATCAGATGGTTGCATGAGAGATTTGGGAACTAAGGGTGTAGTTGGAGGACTTGTAGAGTTAGGACTTTGTAAGACCCCTTATTTCACCCTGGGTAGCCTATGTTTTTCTTTTCAATAAGAAATGTGGGATCTCAAGGTTATGTGTGGATTACTGGCACTTAAACTGGGTGACTGTGAAGAAACAATATCCACCACTGATGATAAGTGACCCCTTTGATTAGTTTAAAGTGGTGTGATGGTTCTCATAGATTGACCTCAGGTCAGGCTAACATCAGCTGCAAGTATGGGATGAGGATATAATGAATATGGCCTTCATATGTCATTAAAATCACTATTAGTACATGGTGATTCCATTTGGAAGTATGAATTTTCTTTCAGTGGTCATGGGAATCGTCAATCAGATCTTTCAACATTTCATAGACTGGTTCATGGTAGACTTCATTGATGAAATCCTAGTGTATTCAGTGTTTGATGAAGATGATGTGAAACACCTGAGGATAGTCCTGGACACACTCGGGGAGAACCAAATTAAAAGGAATCTTGTGAAGTTTTAAATCATTAAGTGAGAGTTCCATTTTTTAGGAAACATCATCTTGGAGGCTGGATTTGCAATAGATCAAGTGAAGGTTGAGGAATTGCTTTCTTCAGAGCAACCTAAGAGTGTTACCAATATTCAGAGTTTCCTTGTATTGTAAGGGTATTATCTGAGGTTTTTACCCAACTTATCTAGAGTGGAAGCACCCTTGAAATATTTGACATGGAAGGGGTAGCCTTTCATGTGGAAAGAAAAGTGTCAACAGTGATTTGAGGAGCTGAGGCCAAGGATGAAGAGAATCCCGTCTTGAGATTATCGGTGGAAGGTTTCAAGTACGTGGTTTTTTATGATGCATTAAGAACATGGATTGGTTGTATCCTAATGTAACGTCAATTGATGTGGCAAAAATTCCTGATGGATGAGAAGTTTTTCATCTACTCTAACTATAAGAGTCTTAAGTATATCATCTCTTATATGTATCTAGACTTTAGATAGAGGTGATGGCTAGAGTTTCTCCATGACTATTACTTTGATATTGTATATACTCCTAGAAAGGTGGACATGGGGGGTAGATGATCTCAGCAAGAGATCTTGTTTTCAATTTCGGAACAAAGGGTCAGATAAGTTATCCTAATTTTAGTTATCCCTTGTGGATGGAGATAGATCATCTTACCTCCAGTCAGGAGCTTTCACCCCTCTACACTTATAGTGATTCAGGGAGGCACAAATTGGGGATACCAACAATGAGACCCTAGATGCTCAGATATCAACAGGATATGCTTCTAATGGATATTCGAAAGGTAGAGATAATTTTATTATTTTCAGAGGAAGCACAATAGTACTGGTGGCATTGTAGGAGGAGGTTCGGAGGGAGTCTCATATGTACCCTTTGGAGGTACATCCAGGTGTCGAAAAGATGAACCATGACCTCTGATGTCTTTTTTATTGTACAGGGATGAATAAAGGAGTCCCAAAGTTTGTTTCTTGATTTATTATTTTTCAACAACTGAAGGCTAAATAGAAGGTTCCAGTAGGATTAGATCAACCCATTTTGGTACTAAAATGGTATTGGGATGGCATATCTATGTTTTTAATGATTTTTTTACCATGTATTTTCTTGGGACACAATTCCATATGGGTGATCATTGAGTGACTTAGCAAGTTGTCCAACTTCCTATCTATCCAATAGTAGAGTTCAGTAGATATCTTGGGATGCCTCATTGTGCAGGAGATAGTCTGACTCCATAGAGTTCCAATTATGATTGTTTTTTTTATCATGAAGTTCAATTTACATCCCAATTGTGGAACAGATTATTAGATGTTTTTGGGACCCAGTTACACTTGAGCACTGCATTTCACCCACAAATGGACATCCAGACAGAATGAAACATCTAGGTTCTGAAGGACATGTTGCGAGCTTGATTTTTAGAATTTTTCCATAGTTAGGAGGATCACCTACCACTGGTGGAGTTCACATATAACAATATCTACCATTTAACCATTTGTATAAAACCATTAGAGTCTTTGTATAGGTGAACTTGTAGGTCACCACATTGTAGGACTGGCCTGGGAGAGTCAGCACACATGGGACTGGAGTTGGTGTGAGCTACTATATAAAAGGTGTGGATCATACAGGATCAGATGAAGACTTCGTGGATCTGTCAAAAGTCTTATGATGAGTGGAAAGAGATACCTTTGGATTTTGAGGGAAGATTCCATTTGTTCCTTCGAGTTTCACCTCGATGGGGATTACATAGATTTGGCTGTTGTAGAAAGTTATCTCTAAGGTTTATTGAACCTTTCAAGATACTATGTAGATTTTTTGTGGTGAAATCATCCTTGGATCTACCTTGAAGTTATACTGGGTACACGACATATTTTACATGTCACAACTAAAGAGGTATGTGCATGATCTATCACACGTCATCGAATAGGATGATCTGGACATCAAGGATGGAGCAACTATTGAAGAGTACCTAGTGGATATCGAGGATCAGCAAGAGAGTATCCTCTGTTGGAAATTTATTCCTTTGGTTTGTGTTTGGTGGAATCATGAGAATCTCTCGAAGAGAACATGGGAGCGGGAGGTTGAGATTCATGCTTAGTACTCTCATATATTTTAGTATCCATTGTGTTTCCTCTTTGGGGACTTAAATCCCCAAAGTGGGGAGATTGTAATATCTCATATTTTCCTTGTATTATGATTATATATTATATGGATTATTTTTGATACTAGAAGCTAAGACGGTGTGTAATTCCAAGGCTTATTGTTCCTAGAATAAATTTTTGAAAAATATCTAATAGAACATGTGCATGGATTTCTTGAAAAGGGAAATGGCTCTTAAACAGGTGCTCAAATTAGAAATATGAGGGCACCATTGAGTTCTGAATGGTGTTTCTACCCAAGGCACAACATAAAATTGGTCGATGCTGGTCATTTCTGAAAACGTTTACAGGGCGTGAAATTAATAAAATAAATTAAAATAAAGAATTTATTTTATTTTCATCAATGCAATGAGCTCCTTCCTCTATAATTTTATGGATATGTAATTTTTCTCAAGTTTGGAAAGTAAACCATAGAGACCTATATGTCATTTAATGGGAGTGATCTTGGAAGATAACAATGAATTAATATTATATCATGGATTGTCATGCTAGTAGAGTTGGAGGATCTCGTCAATAGTGGTGGTGAAACTGTTCTTCATCAAAGATCAATCCAAAATTTAGGTAGGGTATTTTTTGTGAATTTCATCATTTTCTCAATCCCATATGAATGCAGATCAATCCAAAAAACAATTATTGACCCACGCATATTCAGTATAGTTCAATTGGATAGAACTATTTATTTTGGTTCATTGATTACCCCTCCTTGATTATCCTTCTATGATTATGAATAGAGTCCAAACAAATAATGAAAGAGGTTCATTCTTCACTTTTATGATTTGTGGATTTCTACCCCCATTCGTTACATGATCATCATGGGGATTTTCTTTTGGTCCATGATTTGATTAATACTTAGTGATCAACAATTTCATGACCATTCTTTGGTATAATGGATCGACTCTGCAGATATGGTTCATGATTGGTGATGTGATTGAGATATGATAATGACGGTGGATTATCAGATGTAGATCAAAGCATTTTTATGGCATTCGTTCAAAGTGGTTATTGATTCATAGAACGTTTGGCTTAGTGGTGGTGATTTATGAGTGGATTCAAACCTAAAACCCATGAATTTGGTGACTATAGTCATGGAAAAACCACAATCTGTAGATTCTAGCCAGATCAGAGGTTTTAACTACATGTGGATTGGCATAGAGGAGATCCCCAATAGATCTTAAAATTCACAAGAAACATGGCATGTATTTCAAAATTACATGTTGTATGGGTCCCCCTAGTTATTTCACTAGGGTTCTAGACAAAGTTAAGGATCACACGGTGTGTGACCCTCCCTGGAAGACTTGGTGTGTACTTTGGATGTACATATAAATGGGTTGGACTACACGGGTATGGACATTCCATGTGCTCCCACACGGACATGGATTGGTATACACGGACTAGTACACAGATATGACTTCAGTACACATACACAACTAGGTGAAATCGACATGGAACTGTGTGCCTCTACACACCATGTACATATTCTATAAACCATGTATATAGAGACTACATGTCGTGAGAGTCTCATCCACATTGGTAGAACATTGGATATCCGGACACACCATGTACCCCCTGAGACATGTCGTGTACTCCCTTTAAGAGTGCTTGAGGATATCTATTTTCCTAGTTTGGATGAGTATTGGTTGATTCCATTCCCTTGGTCCTTTTACTTGAGGGTATAGTGTGACATTTCATCCACATCACCGGATTGTGATCCCCTCTAGAGGCTGAATCTCAGATAGAGTGTTCGTGTTCCTCAGAAACACTAGAGTGTGATCCTCTATCATCCCTTATTGGAGTTTGTGGAATCAGCATGACCTCCCTAAGCAGAGCATTGATCCTAAATCTAGTAATCCACATCGGTAGGGTTTCTAGAGTCATTGGCATGTGATCCCCTACATATTTGGATTATCCAAATTGGGTTTATGGTGTCCCCTAGTGGTTCTAGGTGGGGCCCCCATATCTATGTATCGGGGGGCCAAATGAGCTAGACCTCTTTGTCAAGACCCTATAATGATATCATAGATCGAGGAGTGAGTTTTCCTAGAATGGGCATGCTTTGAGTAGAATCCTATGGACGGTAATCGGTTGTAACTTCCTGATGGTGTGGTCTTTTCATATGTATATTTGGGTGGTTCTTTTATTCTATTGTACATTGGTTGTTCAATCTTGTATTGAGCTGACTACACTTACTGCTTCATTTTTAGTGTTTTAGGGTTTCCTATTTAGTATTGTAATAATCACCCATGCATGGTATTTTCCTATACATTTCATGTATTGTGCTGACAATGGCCCTTTTTATGGTGCCCTAGGATGACAGGGAGTGGGTGGAGCACAGTTGGAGCCTTAAAATGAAGGTGGTAACTGGGAGAATACATATGACTTAGTCTTCACCCATTGAGTAGGTTGGACTATTTATTGTTTTTCATGGGATTATTTTTAGTTTTTTTCTTTTTACAGTACTTTCATCATCGTACTCTATTGTGGGATCTTAGATGTATGCATGAATTCTTTCAATTGTTTTATATTTCAGAATTATGTCGTCTTGGAGATGTGTGCATGTGTACACGTACTTTAGGATAATGCCTCCCATTTGTGGTATATGACTACTCAATGATAGTTGCCATCCCCTATCTTATTTGATTTCTAATTGGGGTAGTCATGATTCGGACCCCATTGGGGCGGGTTGTGACAAAATATATCCTCAAACACAAGAAGAAATGGATAAAATGAGTAAAATTCTATATTCTTCAGTGATAGGATTTGTCATGTATTCCATGTTATGTATGTGTCTTGATATATCATATGATTTGAGCATGGTAGGAATATTTCAAGAAGGTATAGGTGAATATAATTGGACTGATGTTAAGACTATCCATAAGTATCTAAGGTTAACTAAGGATATATCCTAGTATATGTAGAAGATGAAGATCTAGTAATCATGGTTAATAGAGATACTAGTTTTCAGGTAGATCATAATAATATGATGTGGTTGTTAGGATATACTTTTTTTCTCAATGGAGATGTTGTGAGATGGAGGAGATCTAAGTAGCTAATTGTTGTTGATTTTATAGTGGACTCTAAGTATATTGGGGCTTTTGATGCAGCCAAGAAATTAGTATAAATTCACAACATTGTCCAGAAGCCTAAAGTGGTTCCTAGTAGTAAAGTAATTATCATATTTTACGATCACAAAATTGCATTGATGGATCTATCCATTGATACAAGGGCACACTAAATTAAAAAATCACATCCTTTGTAAGTTTTATCTCTTGAGGTATTTTTATCAATGATGTGATGTTACAGTGAGTAGAGTATCCACGGAAGAAAAAAATGAAGACCCATTTAATGAAGGATTTATCTCATCAGAATCATGAGTATCATTTGAGACTCATTGGACTAAAATCTTTTGTTAGGTGTCTCAAGTGCATGTGGTTTCTATTGGAGTTGGTTCCCTATAACCAACATGTTTATTTCATTATTAAAGGTTTTCATAATTAAAGAATTATTCTTATAAAATATTTATTATTCTTATTCATGATATTTTTATGTGCTCAATTATATATAATATATGTCACACTGATATTTTATATAATTTCTCATAATAATGAGAACATAGAGGTTCCATAACATTATTTGGGAACCTTTTTCTGTGGCTAGATGATATTTTCTAATAGGAAACATAAATTATAGGCTATCAAATATGAGAGGATCATAATACATTAAGACCCCTTCTCATGGTGTTCCCCTTTAGTAATCTTGAAGATAGGTGGTTATGAGAACATAACCATTAAATATGAAATCCACATTTTCATGTGTCATTTGATATTCATATTTGTGGATGTGTGTATTGATCAATAGACATTAAAATTATAATTAATAGATATCATGGATTTCACACTTTGATGTATTGAATAAAACTATGATGGCATATGTTCATAGTTAGGTAGGGTATGTTGGGTGCGTCATGAGTTATATTTTGTTAATAGATAATGAGAGAGAGGATTTTACCATTATTTCCTATAATGGAAATTGATATCTCGTGCCCTTTAATGGAATAAAACTGCCTACTAAAAATACATATCCATGGTGTTTGATGGGCATGCCCATTTTTAAAAATTCAAAGAAAGAGACATTGATCATATATATTGATGGAATTGGAATGAAACCCTATAGATTTGAGATATTATGATAGAAGTATTATATTACATGGTAAATGTTTTTAAGAGTTTAGAAATCATTATGATGTTAAATTCCTTCTCTATGGATGACTTGTATTGTTATTAGATGCTACCCCTGAACTCTATGTGGTTTTTACTAATGTCACTAAGTAAGAGTCCTAGATGGTCAAAAAATAATTGTATCCACAATCTCACTTAAATTTAAGTAATTCATTTAACATTTAATAATAAATAAAATTTATTTAGTTTTGGAGGATCACTATAATTTAATCACAAGTTTTTTGAAAGAATAAAGTGAGTTAACTGATAATAATAAATATTAGGTTTCATCTTTGGAAAATGTAGTATTTATTATATTTAACATAGAATAATATAGCGATGCTTATTTAATTAAATTGCCATTATTTGAGGATTATTAAATACTGATGAGGGAAGGAAGACCGAGTTTGATGGTCAAAATAAAATAAATAATATTTATTTATATTCAAAAAGAGTTTCACGTGTCTAGTGATTAATAATAATATTATTATTTTTAATGGACATGGGTTTATTTAAGAATATTTAAGATTATTGGAGGCTTGTGCACGATTTAACAACCCTAGACCAGATATAATAAATATCAAGTTATATCACTTTCCTTATTCACTTGGTGTGCATAATGGATAAAGTGAGATTGGATTAAGACCTAGGGAGGGATCTCCTCTCCTTCTCTCTCAAGATTTCAATATAACACCAATGTTTATTCGTACATCATGAATAAAACTATTGCAATTGACCATGAGAAACACAAGTGATTTGGATATAATATTCTAGAACCTAGAAGTTCTACAATATTGATTAGATATTATAGTGTACATGTGAATCACCACTAGAGTGATTCTACACATGAATACTATAGTGAAATTATAGTTTGAGAAATTTCATTATATTAGATCTTCAATGAAAGTGGAATTACAAGACATGGTAGAGAAACAATTATAAATTATTTTAGACAAAAATATGAGTTGTTTATACATTTAAATTATGCTTTAACTGCACCCAAATCCTTTAGAGATCACCTAGTTTTTAGGGTGATCCATACCCCAATGAAGTAAAGGAATGTATCAAGGTGATGGAGTGGTTTTTCTACATTCTAAGGACCCCTCCTGACCAAATAGTGTTCCTAGCATAGATCCTTTTATGTGGATTAGTAGGGTGATGTTGGAGCATGATGATGAATATGCACGATGATACCACTTTCAATTGGAATATTTTCAAGCATCTCTTCTAAAAGATCCTATATTTTTTCAATTATGTTCCTATTTAAGTTTTTTGTATCATACATGGTGTTTGAGCCTTCTTCGAAGAAAAAGTGACTTTGTTAGAGAAAATGACCTAAAATTTGGGGATGTATGCTTGTATGAGTTAATAGTGTCAGGGTATAAATGGTTATAGGTTTCATGGGTTCTCAGTAAGTTGATAGGCTTTAAAGGAGGATCTAGGAGGTAATGGGACAATGGGATGAAAAATAAATTACAGAACATTTACAAATCATGTGAAGGGATTACACATCATGTAATTGTTTGAGGGTTTCAATTAATTAAATATGAGGTGATGTTTTTTTCATATAATTACATTAAAAACATTTATGCACCATGTAACCAGATTACACGCCGTATAAATGCCCAACCTACTATTTTAAACATGTTATACAAATGAATTATCATTTTTTTGGCTACATATTCTCTCCTCTCAAACCTAGGGAATTATCTAAGTAATTTTAGAGTGACAACATCCCTTATAAACATTCCATTTACATCTTTAATCCTGGGTAAGTTTCCTTTGGTTTGGTTTCGTCTTTCTCTCCTTTGGTTCTCCAACTATTACGGTGAAATCCTTTGGATGATTTCATTTTTGGTTTTGATCTTGATCAGTTTTTATCTAGGAAACTCTTGTAAATAATCCTCACCTTTTCTCGATGGGATTAGGCCATTGGAAGCATTTTATTTATCATTATTTAAAGCTAGGTTATAAATCTTAACCCTATGGTTTTATAATTTCCATGTTTATGTAATATTTTGATTGCGCTATAATTTCATGCACCTAAACTAATTAAATAATTGAATGAGATTATTCTATGATTTTTTGTGGTTTATAATGGTTTTGTAATTGGATAATGGATTAAATTATGTTTAGCATGACATGTGACCTAGGGTGATTTCTTGTTATAGAATCCACAAATTGTGGCTTATTTCTAGCTGATATAATTGTTAATCAATTATGAAATGAATTTTAAGTGGAATATGAAAAAATAATAGTAATTTTCATAATTAAACATTATGATATATAATGTGATATTATGATATCCATAATGTATGACATGAATTGTGTTCCATGTTTTAATGCTTATATATCATGCCTGACCATGGAACTTTTACACTTATATGTTGTAATGATGCTATTGAGTGGGTTCAACCCAATCTATGCTATAATTATTATAGAGAGTAGGTTATTCCCAATCCCATGCGGTAATGCTCATAGGTATTTTACCAAGAAATTTTTTAATTATTATGGTTATTTTCCCTTGATAGATTATTGTGACAACACCATAGTTATTTGGTTGTTGTTTTAATGGTTGTTACACATGATCATATATATTCTGGCATGGGGTCGATGCAGGTTATCTTACCTTGTTTATATGATAATGGTTGGGATAGTTCTAAGACATGATCATAGACATTCCAGAACATAGTCGAAGCATGTTTTTGTTTGTATTTAATTATTTATTTAATTAATACACTTGTTTATCACCTTATTGTATACACTATTTATCAGATTGTTTTAGAAATAATGGTTTCAACCTATTGAGTTATACACACACCATATTTCATCCATCGTTTTTTATTAGAGAAGGTTATGTGGATTGAGGTTTGGATGAAGAAAATGGACCTTACAGTTGACTACTTGTTTTAAGTTGGGCTAGAGTTTAGATATGGGACCGAAATGGGGTTCAGGACCTAGGACTTTGAGTGTTTTATTTGATCATACTAGTTCTTTACTTTCGTTATTCTAGATTTACATTTAGGTACATTACAACACTTAATTATATTATTCCTTTATTATATATTTTATTATTCAATTAAGTATTATTTTATTCTTCCACTATGTATAATTTTAATATATTCCCATTTTATTATGAATTTTTTCTACTTCTATGAAACATCATACTAGGGGTATAGTCTCCCCACTATAATTTTTACACCCCCACTACTAGTTGTAATACTTTTCCGTATGGGGAGCCTCTCTTGAGGTCTAGTAACCAACACTTTACGGACACGTGTGAGAGTAATAGATTGGGGGATGTTACAAAGTGTTAACAAATGAGAAATTTAGTTTTTTTCTTCTGGTTTATAGTTTGGGAAAGGTAGAAAGGAGACTAGGATGTGTCAAGACTATGTAAAGAGAATGTTCATGAGAGTAGCTAAATCGTGTACACAGGAAAATCAAAGTGCCCAGGGATGGGATTGTTGTTTATGTCATGTGCTTATTACGGTAGATGTTATTTTACCTTGGTGTGAGGTTATTAATTTATTATTTTTCTATTTCTTGAGATTGTACTCATGTCACAGTATATCATGAGATGATAATACATGAATCATAATAGGAATATAGGGAAATATTGTCAAGAATTATTCATAATAGGGTCATATCTATTTTTTCATGTGATATGTCCATGTCAGTTGAACTGTAATATGAGATATCTATTTCAATGGAAAAATAAATGAGTTGATATGTCATTATAAAATACATGTAAGACATGTCTACAGATACCAAGAGTTGGTGGTTCTTTCTTGTTGTCACATACTGGGTTGACCATGTTTCAAGCTATTTCTCTAAGGTGTGTATTTTTTATAGAGAAAATGAACCCTCATAATCTTATAATGTAGCTGAAATAAAGCATCCTATGTTTCCGGAGGAGAAGATGTATGTTTACATTCATGAAAACTTTGTAAGGGTTATGTGATCCATGGAAAGTGAGGTTGTTAATACCATTTCATTGATGTCTGAGCTGACATGATAGTTTCAGATTCATCATCTTCCTATGTTAATTGGGGAAAGGGGACCCTAGAAGGACAAGATCTAGATTGATTCAGACCATATAATCATTAATAATCTCTAAAAACTAATTAGTAGTATGATGTATCTTGTTGTGTATATGCTTTTTGGATTTACCAAGCATTGGTGGGATATTCTGGATGAAGGTGGGTAGTAGGATAAGCTATATTTGAAAGACTTCGAGACAAAGTTACTATTACATTTCCTTCCCAAAACCTTGAGGGGTGAAAATCTCATGAGTTCATTCATCTGACATAGGATGTTTTTTCAGTGTGGGATAATTTTGGGAATTTTATTGACTTAAAATGATTTAGGCCATATTTTGTAGCTAATGAGATCTCTAGGGTGATATGTTTCTATGATGGTATTTACTAGGATATTAGGTCATAGGTGAAAATTTTCCATTTAAAAATCTTTGAAGAGGTCATGAATTATGCACTAATCATAGAATGGAATCTGAGAGAGGCCCCGAGCAGTAGCTAGGCTATTTCAAAAGGGTAATCTGTGAGTACTTCTTTGAGTGGTAAGAAGCATCATTATGACAGTTTCTGCCAAATTAATAGTGGGAAGAGCAGTCATAAGAGTTTACTACCATATCCATATCTTGTTGTGTTCTAGTGATATCAATGTGGTAATATGGGAAACAATATCTCACAGTGACCTTACCCTATAATCGATTGTAAGGTCTGTGGAAGACTAGTCCTTCTTTAGAGGTTTTGTGAAATCTTTCTAGAGTAGACCTCTAGAAGAGGATTATGACAAGCTCCAAAATTGGAAAGGGGTGTAATGTCCTGGACCTCTATGGTCTATTCCTTTGCGAAAATCAGGTGTATGAGGTGTTTCGGGAAGTCAAGGTGACTAATCCACAACACTTTTCCAAATTTCCTTTTATGTGGATAGTTTCATCAGTGAACAGTTCAAATGGTAAACCGTTGTGAAAAGTGCATCAGTAACCTTATGTGAACAGTGTCATCAGTGGCCTTATGTAAATAGTGTCATCGGTAACCCTATGTGAACAGTGCAACAGTGACCTTATGTGAATAGTGAAATCGGTGGCCTTATATGAATAGTGTCATCAGTAACCTTATGTGAACAGTGTAATGGTGACCTCATGTGAATTGTGCATCGGTAGCCCTTGGTGAATAGTTTCATCAGTAACCTTTTGTGAACAGTACAACGTTGAGGTTCTCATGGTGACGTTCCAACGATGACCTTTTTCCTTTTCCAAATTTTGAGTTCATGGATAGTGTTTCTAGAATGGTGAGGTTCTAACGATGACGTTTTTCATTTTCAAAATTTTGAGTTCATGAACAGTGTTTCAATAATGGTGAGGTTCCAACGGTGACGTTTTTCCTTTTCCAAATTTTTATTTCATGTACAGTTTTTCCAGAATGGTGAGGTTCCAACGGTAAGGTTCTAATGGTGAGGTTCATGAATATTGTTACTAGAATAGTGAGGCTCCAATGGTGAGGTTCATGAATAGTGTTTCTAGAACGGTGAGGTTCCAACGATGAGGTTCATGAACAGTGTTATTCCTTTGCCAAATTTCAAGTCTGTGAATAGTGTTTCCAACTTCATACAGTTTCACCCCTTTAACGTTTCATTTGATTTAAAATGAATTTAAAGACTTGTTTTAAGGACTCTAAGGATGATTAAAAGGTCATAACTCCTATATTAATTTCTCCAAAGGCTCGGGATGCTTTTACTTAGTCAAACCATGTGGTTTAATGATATCCTCTTATAATGGAAAAAATAGTGTATCTTAAACCACTGGTCTATTAAATATTCTAAACGGACTGTATATCTTCCTCCCTAGTTCTTCCTCCTTGATTTTGGGTGTGAGACGCTAAAACAATCCATTCCTTTCTATAGGATTTGTGCAATCAAACATTCCTCCTAGGATTTATTCCATTCTATTTTTATGAAACCAAGAAATATCGACTAGTCTTTCATATAAGGGATGATCTATCTTTATTATTTCAGGTTCATCTCCTTCTTTCTTTGTGCACTTTTATGGAATTTTACCCTAATGTTCCTAATGGGATTTTCTTTGGTGGTGGCTGATTTGGTGGTGTCACTATATCCTCAAGTGGATACAGTTGTCACAGGGGAGCATATCGTAACCCATTGTGTGGCTCATTCTTGTATAAATAATGTCACGAACTATTTGAGGTAGGGGATTCAATGCTTCTCTTTTCCGTTACGTGCAACTGTAGAGTTAGCATGTTTTATCCCACTAGATCACAATGAAATTGGCATAATAAATATTTGGACCTGATAAATAAATTGAGATCGATCGTATCTTATTGCCTCTTGTTTTTCAAGATAGTGTGATATCTATACTTTCTAGCTTAGATTTTTTGTTCTCGATGGAAATTGGTAAAGAAAGAAAAGAAAAAATTAATCAATAATTTTTTGGATAAAGATAAAGAGGCATGTAAATGAATCTGATTCCACTTGTTGAAATTTGATGTTAATAAATTCGGTGCAGTAAGAATGTTTAATTATTTTTTATATCTTACTGATTAGGTTTTCCAAATTTGGAACCTATGAATAATAAATCATTTAATCCATGACGGATTAAATAATTGGTTGTTTGATAAAAGATAATTCATTGTATGGTTCTGAGTTACCCTATTACCTATTTAAGGGCCAAGACACCAATTGATATGATGGTTGTTTTCCAACTTCTTGTGTTATCAAGTGATCCTGGAAAGCTTTTTGGATATGTGGGGGTAGGGAGGCCGATTGATTGTGGCAGCAGAAAATGCCTAGAGTGGAAAGATGCATCTGTTTATGCATGTGGGTGTTAGAGAGGACACCAGGGATAGTGGAATGGGTTGGATGTGAATTTTTGGATGCTTTATGTTTCCTTTATTGGTTATCTATTTTACTTTTTCCACTACTCAAGGAAGCTGGTCTTGCTTACCCTTCTTCCGAAGGGGTAAAAGATGCATAGGGTATGCCACGTGCCTTCCATGTCTAGCTTCTCAAGGGAGGATGTGTCTACGCACTTTCTATAGGAGGAAAATACTCGATGGGTAGTTCATCTTCTAACCGTGTTAAGCCCCTTTGTGTTTAGTATCATAATTTTTTTTTCTAGAATGCCTAGGAATATGGGAAAGTAATGATGTAAATAAATAATTGAATAAATGATGTTGACCAATGGGATTAGAGCTTAATGCGATGCAATTCTAAGTAGAGAAGACATTGGGTATGATTCTAATGAAATATAATGTGGAAATTTTTAATAGTTAATTAATGTTTAAAAAATTAATTAACGTAAAGATGAACTAATAAAAAGGGAATGATGTAATGTAATAAAGATCTTTAAATGGTTGTGTGCTTATAAGATACCTAGTCTTAGAAGTGGCAGTCGGGAGTCTGAGAGACGTTAGCTGCAGTTGAGTCTAAGATTTGGTTATTCCCATAGTGTGGTTTAGATATATAGTATAATCTATAATTTTTTTGTTTCTATACGCTACTCTACCCTATCAGTTAGGGAAACTAACAACACTGGGATTCTGAGCCCTGGGGGTGTTTTCCCTAACTTTCTAGTGGGAGGATGGATGGTTGACTACCCCCTTTGGCACCTCTCTCTTCTCTTGGTAGTTACTTATTCTAGTAGGAAAAGTGGATAGTTTTCCCTATATGTGTGTAGAGGGTTGTAATGAATTTTTGTTATACACACACATATATTCTAGATATAGTATCTTATGGACTACTATAGGTGTAACATGTATAGGCTATGATGTCTTGAGTATTATTACTCTGTGTGTGGGTTGAAATGGATTGAGGTATAATAAGCATCCTATGATACATGTTATGCGAGCTATGGTGGCTCCCAAAAACTGACTGATCACTTTGTTTTTGTGGATTTGGTGGTTTTGTTACACAAGATGCGGGTTGGGGTGCTTCTCCTAGGTGTCTACGGGCAATCCTTTTTGGAGGGAGATGCTTAGGACGTGCGACGTTGTAGAAAAGCGGAAACCCAATGGGGGTTTAGTAGCGGGGTACCCTTGATATTCTTTATTATATTACATACTCTTATATGTGTTACTTGGTGCGAGTAGTCATGGTAAGGTTGGGAACTTAGTATAACTATTTAGGTGACAATTTTGATTCACTTATTGTTCATTGTGATTTATCATGCTTTCATTAATTTTGCACAAGAGGCTTCTAGGAGCATCCTACTGAGTATACAGTTACACTCACCCTATGTTTATATAAACTGATTTTCAAATCACTTGGATCAGGTCCGAGATCAAGCTGGTTTCTTCTAGATTGGGGTGGTATGAGTTGTTCGGGCATTTGGTTTCTGCTGTTATTATATTCTTTTGGGTACATGCGGTTTCCCCCTTTCATTTGTAGAAGCATTTCATGACATTACATAAGTGCACTTGGGTTTTATTTTATATTTCTATATAGGATGTAATTGGTTGGTCTCAATCTTATCTCTCTCATTTGCATGTGTTCTCTTAGAGGGTAATGCCTCCAATTTGTGTGTTTAATATACCCTCAGTGTTAGTCTCCAACCCGGGGCCTACTAGAGGTGGGACTCAGGGGTTCATTATCCCCCTTCTCACATTGTCGGCCCAGGATGGGTACACATTGTGGGGATGGGGTCATGCCAAAGTGGTATCGAAGGTCTGGTTGAGAGATAGGATAGAGTATGGTGTTAGGCACAGGTGAGGTTGCATGGGTTGGTAGGGAAAGTGTCAGTCAAGTTTAGCCAGTGATGTAAACACTGGAGAGTGGCTAAGACATAGGCATTTAGGGACCCCTATTATCTGATGTACAAACCCTTATGTTTACAATGGATACTAAATGAGGTGATACTCGTTGCAGGGTAGAGACCTAGGAAAGGATCATTCATCATTCTTCTTTGTTCCCGTGTTTGAATGGTTAGACCATGGGATAGGTTAACCTAAATGAATAAAAGAAAACAAGTAATTAATTAATTCCTATTCTTCCATATTATAGGTTTAGGAGATCTAACTATTTGTTATTTTACAGGTATGGCTCCAGGTCGACATCATCATCAGGATCACATATAAGATTTCCATCAGGTTGTTCCATTAGATTGTCGTAGGGTAGAGGTTGGAGATGACGACACTTGGAGGAGGACACTCCAAGAGTTTCAGTTCTAGAGTCTGCAAAAGTACGAGTGATCAATTTTAGATGCAGTAATGGAATACTTGTTGGAGGAGGTCAAGATAGGCTTCAGTTTGATCCATTCTCAGAAGGAGCATTGGGTGTCCTTGGTGGTGACGATACTGCGTGGAGTATTGAGGTAGTGGTGGTTCTCGTTCCATGGGGATTATAAGGAGTCAGCGATCTCATGGGAGGAGTTCCAAGACAAGTTTGGATTGGAGTTTCTTTCTTCGATCGCAAAGATATCTAGTCTGTAAGAGCTTCTTATCCTTCGATAGGGGAGCTCCAGTGTGTGAGAGTTTGGAATCCATTTTATGAACCTTTTATTATATTCTTCAGACCTATTGCAAGATGAAGAGGCAATGCAGAGGCATTTCGATGAGGCTATGCATCTAGAGATCTTGCGCCAGGTCACCCCATTTATGCTGAAGACATGTCTTGAGGTGTTGTCAAGGGCAGAGAACATTGAGAGAAATTTGGCCCAAACCAGATCATCATGAGAGTGGAGTTTTCATGATTCCTCATGAAGCCAAACTATGGTATGGGGTTCCTTATTTTTTGGGCAAAGGAGTTTCCATTCAGCCAGGGGTAGGTCCTAGCCCTCATCATCTCGTTTCTCCGAGGGAAGCAGCTCTCAGGCCTATTCTAAGGGGTTAGTAACTTCTTTTTCTTATAGTTTTTGAGATCATTAGCAGCGAGAGTTCCCATCCTTTCAGATAAATCATCATGTACCAGGTTTTCCACTCCAGGTTCCTCCATTAAAACTGTTCCACCAGAGGCAGTAGTAGCAGGTTACACCAGATTTATATCAGCAGAAGGTAGATGGGGAAGGTAGAGGATAGCCTAGTGATGCTCCCCATTCTCATAGAGCAGATCATAGCCATGGTGGTGGTCATCATCAGGGTCATATAGGTTGTGGAGGAGGTCATGGTCAGCTTCAGGCTTTAGTGTTGCCAGCACCAGGCAAGCCAGACATCGTTCGAGGTACCATTTTCTTGTTTTCTACCTTGGTGTATTCATTGTTTTGATTTAGGAGAGAAAAAATCCTTCATTTCACCTACCCCTGTCCATGCTTTGGGACTTCAGGTAGAAAGGATTCTGGTGCCCTTGGCTTTTACTGTGCTAGTTGGAGATCGAGCTGGCTTGTTTGAAGTATGTACATACTATGAGCTAGTGTTGGGGAATCACTTCTCTTGGGGAGATTTCCTATGTTTATGAATACAACAACACGATTTCATCCTTGGCATGGATTGGTTGTATTTGGTGCAGGATATCATGGATTGCTTCTAGTAGAAGGTTTTTTTCTTTAAGGTGGATGGAGAGATAATGGTGTTTCTTAGCAAGTGAGATCCTCAAATGGGTCATAGAAATGTTCCATCCTTATCATCCATGATGGCTGAGATGATGTTGAGTTCTTCAGTGGTCCAACAGTTGGGATTTTCTAGGGTCGTAGAAGAGTACCATGATGTCTTTCCAGAAGAGGTTATAGCATAACCCTCTCGATTAGAGATTGAGTTTGGGATCGAGCTACAACTATGAGTGTATCCTATCTCTATGCCTCCATATAGGATGTCCCCTTTTGAGCTACGAGAGCTACGTGTACCACTTGATGGTTTATTATATTTCGTTTTTGTTCGGCCGAGTGTGTCACCATGGGGGAACTAGTTTTGTTCGTGAAGAAGGACGACAGCAGTTTGCAGTTGTGTGTCGATTATCATCACTTGAACAAAGTGAAAATAAATAATCTCTATCCTCTTCCATGGATTGATTATTTATTCAATCAACAGAAGGGTGAAAGTCGGTTCTCAAAGATTGAATTGTGGCACGATATCATCAGATGCATGTGAAGGATGAGAATATCCTGAAGACTACTTTCTGTTGTTGTCATGGGCATTATGAGTTCGTTGTAATTCCATTAAGCATGAAAAATTCTCTAGTTGTGTTCAAGGGAATGATGAATGTAGTGTTCCATGAGTTCCTGGACATGTTTTTTGTAATTTTCATCGATGATTTCCTCGTATACTCCATGTCTAAAAAAGAGCATGCAGAGCATCTACATGATATTTTGGGAGTTCTTCGTCAACATCAGTTGTTTGGGATGTTGTAAAAGTGTGATTTTTGGTCTTGAGAAGTATATTTCATGGGGAATGTGGTCTCCCAGTAGGGAGTATCTGTAGATCCATCAATGATTGAAGTGGTTGTGTCTTCGGCCGCCCCCAAGACTATCTCAGAGCTGTGAAGTTTCCTTGGTCTCGTAGGCTACTACAGGAGGTTCGTAGCAAATTTCTCTTGATTTGTGACTCCTCTGAAAACTTTGACCAGAAAGGATCAGGAGTTCATATGGATTGATCAGTGTAAATTATATTTCGAGTGTCTAATAGATAAGTTAGTATGTGCCCCAATTCTTTGTCATCCAACAGAGGTATTTCAGTTTGATGTTTTCTGCAATACTTTGAATCTGTGATTATGTTGTGTTCTGATTCAGCAAAGATCAGTTGTTTCTTATGGGTACTTGAAGTTTCATCCTCATGATAATAACTATTCCACCCATGATCTTGATTTAGTAGTTATGGTGTTTGCTCTGAAGTTGTGGAGACCTTACCTCACTGGTGAGCACTTTGGGGTTTTCACCAATCATAAGAGTCTGAGGTATGTTTTCTCCCATCATGACTTAAATTTGTGACCAGCATCGGTGGATGGATTTTTTACAAAAATTCGACTTTTAAATATCGTATACACCTGGAATTGTGAATGTTGTATATGATTCGCTGATTAGGAACTCACGTGGTGATGTAGTGCGTGAATTTGGTGATTCTTGGAGAGTAATGTAAGAACTTTCATCATTAATTATTGATATGGGAGAAGTGTGGGGAAAAGGTTGTCTTTTTTAGGTGATGGTGTAGTCATATCTAGTGTAGAATTTGGAAGAGTCCTAGTTGGGGGATCTAGAGGTGGAGGTCTGGACAGACCGAGTTGTTTATGGTGAGGCCCCAGATGGTTGGTCTGAGGAGGAACAACACTGAGTGTTGTATCATGGAAGGTTTTTTTATTCCTTTGACGATGCATTAGATGGTTCTCATATAGTTACATGGTTCTCCATTATTGGTGTATCCTGGTGTGACAAAGATGTATCGATCCTTGAGGATACATTTTTGGTGGCCTGGGCTGAAGCGTGCGGTTTTGGAGTTTGTGTCTCGATGTTTAGTCTTCCAGAAGGTGAAGGTCGAACACCATGTTCCAGGTGGTTTTCTCCAGCCATTATATTTTCCTCAGTTGAAGTGGGAGGACATATCAATGGACTTTGTTACTGGTTTACCTCAATCTTAGGGAGGACATGATGCTATTTGGGTGGTAGTGGATCATTTAACAAAATCATCCCACTTTATAGAAATCAAGGAGTCAAGTTTAGTGGAAGTATTGTTGAGGTAGTATCTGGAGGAGGTGGTGAGACATCGTAGAGTCCCAAGGATGATAATCTATGATTGAGATCTTCTTTTTACCTCTAGGTTGTAGAGAAGTCATTAGAATGCTTTTGGTTCTTAGTTATTCCTTTTCACTAATTTTCATCCTCAAACGGACGGTCAGACAGAGCGAACCATTCATACTCTTTAATACATGTTACAATATTTTGTTCTAGATTTTTGAGGTTTATGGATGAGGAAATTGCCCTTGGAGGATTTTTCTTACAGCAATATATTTCAATCCACCATCAGTATGGTTCCATTTGAAGCCTTGTATAGCCAACCTTGTCGTTCTCCATTGTGTTGGACAGGGGTCGAAGAGTTATCAATTCTTGAACTGTAACTAGTGTAGAATATAATATAGATATTTCAAGTGATTTTTTAGAGGATTAAGATAGTGCAAGATCATCAAAAATCTTATGCCGATCAAAATACAAGACCCATAGAGTTTTATGTTGGGGATCACGTCTTTCTGAAGATGATTCCCCGTCATGGGCAGTGAAGGTCTGATCATGGGAGTAAGCTTTCTCCCCGATTTATTGGGCCTTTCTAGGTGTTATCTCATGTTGGAGTTGTGGCGTATTGATTATAATTTCCCCCACAAATGAGTTGGGTACATGATTTTTTCCATATATCACAGCTCTGTCGTTATCTTCCTGATGACTCTAACGTCATCGATTGGGGAGAGATCGAGGTTGATGATGATGCAACCTTTGAAGAGTGACCTATGGTTATCCAAGACCATAAAATGAAGGTGTTTCATAGTTATTCTATCCCCTTGGCTCGTGTCTTGTGGAGACATGGTGGAATAGAGAAGAGTACCTTGGAATGTGAGTCACAGATACTTTCTCAGTACCTAGAGTTGTTTGATGTTTAACTATTTTCATGTATCGATGTAGCCTTTGTGGATATAGACCTTTCTTATTTATAATATGGATTTATTTTGTTGCTTCTTGTGGATTTATCTCTTTTAACAGGTATCTCAATGGGTGTTTGTTTGGACCCCATTTCGTTTTCCCTTTAATTGGGTTTTGAATTCTTGAGGATGATAATGTTTTGAGAGGTTTCTAATGTAATGTCCTTGACCTCTCTGGTCCATTCCTTTATGAAAATCAAGTGTATGAGGTGTTTAGGGAGGTCAAGGTGACTTATCTTCAACACTTTTCCAAATTTCCATTTATGTGAACAGTTCCATCAGTGAACAGTTCAAATGGTTGGCCGTTGTAAACAGTGCATCAGTAACCTTCTATGAATAGTGAAATGGTGACCTTATGTGAATAGTGACATTGGTGACCTTATGTGAGCAGTGTCATTGGTGACCTTCTTTGAACCGTGTCATCAGTAACCTTATGTGAACATTGGAATGATGACCTTATGTGAATAGTGACATTGGTGACCATATGTGAACAGTGTCATCGGTAACCTTAAGTGAACAGTGCATCGGTAGCCCTAGGTGAACAGTGTCATCGGTAACCTTTTGTGAATTGTGCAACTGTGAGTTTCCAACGGTGACCTTTTTCCTTTGCCAAATTTTGAGTTGATGAATAGTATTTCTAGAATGGTGAGGTTTCAATGGTGACCTTTTTCCTTTGCCAAATTTTGAGTTCATGAATAGTGTTTCCAGAATGGTGAGGTTCCAATGGTGGAATTTTTCCATTGGCAAATTTTGAGTACATGAATAGTGTTTTCTAAAATGGTGTGGTTCCAACGGTGAGGTTCATGAACAGTGTTTCCAGAATGGTGGGGTTCCAATGGTAAGCTTCATGAATAGTGTTTCTAGAATGGTGAGATTCCAACAGTGAGGTTCATGAATAGTGTTTTTTCTTTACTAAATTTTGAGTTCGTGAACAGTGTTTCTAGTTTCCTACAGTTTCACACCTTTAAGGTTTTATTTGTCATAAAATGGATTTAAAGCCTTGTTTTATGGACTCTAAGGTTGATTCCAATGCCGTAACTCCTATATTAATTTCTCCTAAGGCTCGAGATGTTTTTACTTGGTCAAATGGTGTGTTATAATGTGATTCTCTTTTAATGAAAAACCAAGAGTATCTTATACCACTGCATCGTTAAATATTCTAAAGGGATGATATATCTTCCTCCCTAGTTCTTCCACATTGTTTTCGGGTGTGAGATGCTCAAACATCCCATTCCATTCCATAGGAGTTGTGTAATCAAACTTTCCTCCTAGTATTTTTTCCGCTCTGTTTTGATGAAACCAAGAAATATCGATCAGTCTTCGATATAATTTATGATCTACCTTCATTATTTTGGGTTCATATCCATCTTTCTCCTTTCTCTTTTAATGGAATTTTAACCCCATGTTCCTAATGGTCTTTTCTTGGGTGTTGGCTGTTGTGATAGTGTCTCTGCATCCTCGGGTGGATATAGTTTTTACATGGAGGAGATCCCAACCTGTTGTGTGTCTCGTTCTTGTATAAAGAACGTCAAGAACTATTTGAGGTAGGGGATTCATTGCTTCTCTTTTCTATTACGTGCAACTGTCGAGTTAGCATGTCCTATCCCACTAGATCACAATAAAATTTTCTTAATAAATATTTTAACTGGATAAATAAATTGAGATCGATCATATGTTATTACCTCTTGTTTTTTCAAGATAGTGTGATATATATTCTTGCTTGATTAGATTTTTTATTCTTGATGGAAATTTGTAAAGAACATAAATCCGGAATTAACTTATAATTGTTTGGCTAAAGATAAAGAGGCATGTAAATGAATCTGGTTCCTCTTGTTGTGATTTGATGCTAATAAAATTGGTGCAGAAAGCATGTTTAATTATTTTTGATAGCTTAATGATTAGGTTTCCCAAATTTAGAACCTACAAATAATAAATCAGTTAATCTAAGATGGATTAAATAACTGGTTGTTTGATAAAATATAATTCATTGTAGGTTTCTGAGTTACCCTCTTGCTTACTTAAGGGACAAGATCCCAATTGATATGTTGGTGGTTTTCCTACTGATTGTGTAGTGATGTGATCCCGGAAGGCTATTGTGATAAGTTGGGGAAGGGTGTCCAATTGGTTGTGGAATAATATGACGCCTAGAGTGGCAAGATGCATCAGTTTATGCATGTGGGTGTCGGAGAGGACACCAGGGATGATGGAATGGGTTGGATGTGAATATCCGGATGCTTGATGTTTCTTTGACTTGTTATCAACTTTACATTCCCCACTACTAAAGGTAGATGGTCTTTCTTACCCTTCTTCCGAAAGGGTAAAAGATATATGGGGTTTTCCACATTCTTTCCATTTCTAGATTCTCAAGGTTGGATGGATCTATGCACTTGATATAGGTGGAAAAGAATCGATGGGTAGTTCATTTACTCACCGTGTTGAGCCCCCTTTTGTTTAGTAGAATAAATTTTTTTTCTAGAATTCCTGGGAATATGGGAAAGTAATGTTATAAATAAATAATTGAAAAAATGATGTTAACTCATGTGGTTGGAGCTTACTGGGATGCAATGCTTAGGACAACAGACATTGGGTGTGATGCTAATGGAATATAATGTGGAAATTGTAAATAGTTAATTAATGTTTAAAGAATTAATTATTGTAAAGTGGAACTGACAAAAAGGGAATGAAGTGATGTAATAAAGATCTCTAAATGGTTGTGTGCATATAGGATACCTAGTCATGAAAGTGGAAGTCCGGAGTCCGAGAGACATTAGTTGTAGTTGAATCTAAGACTAGGTTATGCCCATAGTGTGGTAGTGAGATTTCGTATATTCTGTAATTTTTGTGTTTCAATGCGCTACTCCACCTTTTCAGTTAGGGAAACTAACTCCCCAGGGATTCTGAGCCATGGGGGTGTTTTCCACAACATTCCGGTGGGAGGATGGATGGCTGACCCCTTTGGCCCTACTCTCTTCTCTTTGATGTTACTTGTGCTGGTCGGAATAGTGGTATGTTTTCTACATATATGTGTGTATAGGGATGTAATGGACTGTGGTTATTCACACACACATAATATGGATATAGTATCCTATGGACTATTATAGGTGTAATGTGTATAGGTTGTGATGGCTTGAGGATTCTTACTCGGTTTGTGGGATGTAATGGCTGGAGGTATAATACCAAACATATGATACACATTATGCGATCTGTGGTGGCACTCAGAAACTACCTAGTTACATTGCTTACGTGGATATGGTGGTTTTGTTGCACGAGGTGCATGTTGTGGTGCTTCGCCCTGGTGTCTGTAGGCAATCCTTTTTGGAGAGACATGAATAGGACGTGCGATGTTGGGGAAAAGCGGAAAACCAGTGGGGAAGTAGTAGAGAGGTACCCTTGATATTCATTATTATATTATATACTCTTATATTCTTTACTTGGTGAGAGTATCCTTGGTGAGGCTGGGGACTTAGTATATCTGTTTAGGTGACAAGTTAGTTTCACTTTTTGTTCATTGCGCTTTAGCAATCTTTCATTACTTTTTCACGAGAGGGTTCTGGGAGGATCCTACTGTGTATACTGCTATAATCAGCCTATGTTTATTTAAACTGATTATCAAGTCACTTGGAGAAGGATGGTGATCAAGCTAGTTTCTACTAGCTTGGGGTTGCAGGAGCTATTCGGGCTTGTGGTTGCTTTTTTTTACTTTCTTTTGGGTACTTGTAGTTTTCCCCTTTCAGTTGTAGTAGCATTTCATGACATTAAATATATGCACTTGGGTTTTCTTTTATATTTTAGTATGATATGGAATTGGTTGGTGACTATTTTATCATTCTCTTTGGCATGTGTTCTCTTAGAGGGTAATTCCTACCATTTGTGTGTTTACTATACCCTTAGTGCTAGTTGCCAACTCGGGGCCTACTGGAGGCAGGACTCGGGGGGTAATTATCTCATTTCCCATATTACAGTCCTAGGAGGGGTACACATTGTGGGGAGGGGGTCATGACAAGGGGCCTAGCTACCCCTCAAAAGTTTGGTAGCTAGAGTTGCAAAAGATGTTCAGGATGAGGCAGGGGACGTGGTGCCCCAATTCATGATCAAGAATACCAATAAAGAGAAATAGTAAGGGTAATTCAGATAGGAGCCTAGGTTGGAGGGAAAATTTAGTATCTTGTTATGAAGTGTACTTCGGCTAATATGGATATAGGACCATCCACCATCAGAGATACGATTCTTATATCATCTACCTTAGTTTTTGTTTTGTTTGATATAGGAGAATAACATTGTTTTCTATATTCTTTCATTTAAATCCATTTGGGATTGGATTTGGAATGATGAGAAGGTTTTTTAACCATTGAAACACTATTAGGATGGTTGTCTAAAAATATCACATTTATCAATGTGTGTTCCCTATAGAATGGGGGTTTTCATTTCCTTTGGGAACTATTAATGATATAAATGAATATATTTGACTTGATTTAGGATAAGGACTGGTTAGTTCTATACCATGCCCATATTGAATTTTATTGGATGATAGTTACTTTCTAATATCCAAAAGGAAGCATATATTCTCACCAGGGTGACTGGGATCTTCAGGATGGTATGTGGGGACAATTTAGTGAAGACTGGACTATCTCATGGCTTTGATCACTGATCTTTCTCTAAATAATGTTAGAATATAGTTGTATTATTTTACTCCAGAAATAGACCATTTTTAGGATGTTTTCTATGATTATTTCTAGGGATTACTACCTGAGAGAGATTTTGAGTTCAGCATCGAGATGATGTCGGGAGTCGAACCAATTTATATACTGCCTTACCAAATGGCACTAGTAGAGCTTCAAGTGTTGAAATTTTAGTTAGAAGATCTAGAATCTAAAGACTTTATAAAATTGACTACATCTCTTTGGGGTTATATAGTTCTCTTCTCCAAAAATGATAATTGATCATTGAGCTTATGTGGGGATTATTGGAGGCTAAACTAGATGATGGTCAAGAACTAATATCCTCTTCTGTGTATTGATGAACTTTTAGATCATATGAGAGGTGATAAGATATTATCTATGATTTATTTGATATTAGGATATCATCATATATTTTTGATACTATTATACATACCTCAGACCACTTTTAGAAGTAGTATGGACTATATGAATTCTTAATTATGTCATTTGGGTTAACTGATGCATTTGTGGTATTCATGGCCTTAATGAACATGATATTTCATCCATTTTTTGGATTTTTTTTTGGTGGTATTTGTCAATGTATATTTGTTTACGCCAGTCAAAATGTGATCTTTGCAATCATATGGATATCTTACTGAGTACATTGAGAAAGAATCAACTTTACGCTAAGGTAACTAAATGTAGTTTCTAGATAAATAAAGTGCACATATTGGGTCATGTCATCTCATAGGAAGAAGTTTTAGTGGATCTAGAGAATGTTATCAACAATATATCTTGGAAAAACCCCAATAAATTCTTCAAATCTATATACTTGGGGGTTTAGAAAGTTATTTATAGCATTTTATCCAAGATTTATCCAGTTTCGAAGCACCAATTTATAGGTTGACCAAGAAAGTGTTTCATTTTTTTCTTTATAAGATGCTTGCGAAAGATATTTTCAAGAGCTATAAGGCTGGATAACCCTAGAAACTATCCTCACTTTACCTATGATGGTTAAAGAATATATCGTGTACTTTGACGCATCTATATATTGACTCGGAGTAGTTCTAATGTAGGAGGATCATGTGATTTTTTATGGCTTGATGCATTTGAGACTGCATGAGAGGATTTATCTTACTCATGGTATGGAGTTAGCAGTAGTGGTTCATGTCCTGAGATGTTAAATAAAATACCACATGGGTGAGAGGTTAGTGGTATAAAGAGATCACAAGAGCCTCGAGTACATCTTTTCTCAGCGATACCTTAACCTTTGGAATAAGAGGTGGGTCAAGTATCAGTAGCGTTTCAACATTTAATTAACTTAAACACTAGGTAGTGTAAACACCGTTTCCTAATCATTGATAAGTAATACATAGATAGAGGTAGTATAGGAGTCTTGTGATGACCAACAGATAATGTCCCTCTTGGTAGACATGAATTTGGATGTTCAAGAGTCACAAGGATGGGTAACAATAACATCAACATATGTTATGCCCATTCTTTTTTATCAAATCGAGCAGTTGTCAAATCTAGAGGGTTTAGTTAAGAGAGAAAGATTATATGGTGAGGAGAATACATTAGGATGGCCTCTTAATAATGTAAATTCTCATCTTTTCCATGGATGAGTATGAGTTCATATGGGCATGCATGATGAGCTAATAAAGGTGTTTCATACCTCTAAATAGGACATTTATCATAGTTTTAAAAATTTATATAATTATTTCTATAGACAGTTCTTGTGATCAAGAATGAAGAAAGATGTGATACGATTTAGAGCTAGATGCTTCACTTTTCAGCAGGTGAAATCCATGAATCAGAGGCCCATTGTTCTTTTGGACTCCTTACCCATCCCAAAGTAGAAATGGGATGATTTTACGATTGATTTTGTGATAATACTACCCTAGAAAACCTTTTTGAGTGATATTTTATGGTTTTTTGGATCAAATAACTAAGGTATCTCATTTCATACCTATTAGGGAAACCTTTACTGTTGATTATTTGGGAAAACATTACATGCATGAGTTTCTTTGGTTTCATGGCGTTACCAGAAGTGTCATTTCATATGGAGATCCTTGTTTCACAATGTGTTTCTATAAGGTTATTTAAAATGCTCTAGTATTGTGAGTTCTTTTAATCATAGCCTATCATCCATAGACTGATAGTCAATGTGAGTGGACTATTCCAGTTCTGGAGGATATACTGTGAGCCTGTGTTTTAGATTTTGGTGGTTCATGGGAGAAAAATATGTCACTCATGGAGTTTTCATATAATAATATCTTATAAAAATTGTTCCAAATATAACCTTTTGATGATTTTTATGGAATTACATGTCATTCCCTAGTTTTTTGGTTGGAGGTAGATGAATTAGCACTTGGTGGGCCTAGTCTTGTTCAAGAGACATCTAAGTAGTTCAGTTGATTAGATAGTGGTTTATGAACTTGTAAAGAAGGAATAAATCTTATACTGACCATATTATATGACCTTTAGAATTCAAGGTTGGTCATGATGTTTTCATTTGGGTGTCACGTCGATTGGGGTAACACTATATCCGGAAAAAGGGAAAGTTAATGCCCAAATTTTTCATACCACTTGAAATAGTGCCAAGGATTTGTCCAGTGGAATACGATTTAGCCCTTCCATAATGTTATAGTGACATGAAAGACATGTTCCACTTTTCAAAACAATGAATATATCATCCAGGACATTCCTATGAGATAGAAATAGTAGACATCGATATTTTTTTATGCATCGTTTGAGGAGCATCTGATAAGGGTTGTGGATCGTAGTGAGAAAAAATATCTTTGGTGTAGGACTATACCATCTGTTTGAGTGTAGTGGAATCATTGGTGAGTATAGGAGGAGGCTTGGGAGATGTAATTTCATATGCAAACAGAGTGTTAAGACTTGTTCATTGATACCTCATAGTGTAACATGGAGAAACTCAGGGATGAGATGTTATAAGGTGGGATGGTTACATTATTCCCCCTTATGATATTTTTCCCCCATAATATCATTTTACATACGAAGGTGAAAATGTGTGATGATACTTCTGCCTTATCTCTTCCTCTATTTCCTATGTCTCCTCTTCATAATTATGGTTCCTATATAACACTTTATCCAGTTGAGCGGTCTTATTATGTAGAAATCTGTCTATATATTCCAATATATTCACTGGATACTCCTCATAAGAGAGATAATTTTCTAGATATATCACCTCTGAATTTAGTACATGTCATGAATTTGGTATGTACTTCCCTAGGAAGGATTTGTGGAATGCATCATGTATTTGAGACATTTTTGGTGGAAGTGTTAGTCGATATGCTAAAACTCTGATGTGACTGAACATTTAAAAGGGAATGATATACCTGGAACATAGCATTCCCTTTTCCCTAATATCATGACTCTTACGTAGAGATATGCAAAGGAATACATTATCTGCAACCTCAAACTCTAATTATAATTGATGATTCTCTGTATATCTCTTCTTTCAGCTTTGGGTATACTTGAGGTGAAATTGAATGGTCTTCATATTTTCTACTATTTCTTAACCAATTTCAGGTCCTATAAGATTATGTTCTCCAACATCACTCCAAAATGTTGGTGTTCAACATCTCTTTCCATGAAGGGATTCATATGGGTATATTTGGATGTGTGTGTGGAAACTATTATTATAATAGAAATTAACTAGTGGAAGATATTGATCCCATATCCTTTGAAGTCTATTTAACAAGATCATAACATGTCATCTAGTGTCTAAATGGTCTAATTAGACTGGCCATCAGTTTTAGGGAGATGAGTTTTATTGAAGTTCATTTTAGTGTTTAGAGTATGTTGGATACTTTTCCAGAACATCGAGTTAAATCTAGAATCCTAATTAGAGAAAACCAATTTTGGTATTTTAGTAAGCCTCAACAATTATTTGATGTATATCTATATAATCTAATCAAGTGATAATTCTTCTTGAATTAAAAGAAAGTAAGGTTTTTTTAAAAAACTATCCATAACAACCTATATTGTATTTTTTCCCTCTAAATGACTTTGGAAGTCTAGTGAAAAAGTACATGGTGATGTTTTCACATTTACATGTAGGCATATGTAATTTCTTCTTCATTACCTTAGACTTTTGATTTTAATATTTCACTTGAAGAAATACTATAAAATATTAAGTTTATTCAAAGATCTCCTTATTCCTATTGTCCCACCAATAGTGATCTTGAATATCTCGATATATATTTATGATCCCTAGGTGAATCAAGAAGGTTGAGATATGATCCTCATTCAAAATAACATTCTTTATCTCATGATATGGTGGTATACAAAGTCGTGAACGAAATATTATAACACCTTCCTCATAAATTTTAAACTCTTAGGATTTTCCCATTTCTTATGGCTTCTACCTTCCTCTGAATTTCCACATCATTTCTTTGAGAACCATTTATCTTCTCCATAAGGGATGGTTGAAAAATAATTTAATAAAGGAATGATGATTTTTCTTCCCTTATTACCTGTATATCCTTTATAAGTCTAATAATGTTGGATCCTTCTCAATTCTCATCATTGATAGAGTTTCTAGATCCTTTATACTTAGAGAATCTGACACTTTATTTTCTTAACTAGGATGGTAGTGGATTGAGAAATCATAATCCTAGATGAAATCTAACCATATTAAATGGATAATATTATGCTCATTCTATGTGAATACAAATTTAAGGATTTTGTGATCAATATATATCTCACACTTCTCTCTATAGAGACAATGCCGCAAGATTCTCTACGTGATGATCATAACTACCAACTCCAGATCATGTGTGGGGTAGGTTACCTCATAAAAATTCAGATTAATTGAGGAATAGGATATTAATATATCATTTTTCATTGGTATATATCCTAATATATTCTCTTATGCATCACTATATACCACAAATACTTCTCTAATTGTGGGTAGTATGAGTACTGTTGGAGTGATAAAAAACTTTTTTAGATATCTAATATAGTATTCATATTCACTAGTCTAGAAAAACTTCAATCCTTTCTAACTCATATTGGTTAATGGGTTTGAAAATCATGTAATGTTATTTACAAATCTAAGGTAACACCCATCCAAACCAAGGAAACTATATATCTATATTACAGATGATTTTCTGGGCCAGTCCCCAACTGCATTTGTCTTAGAAGGGTCTACAGATTCCATTTGTTGGTGATAAAATGTCTCAATAATGATACTTTCTCATTTAATAACTCCAATTTACTATATGTTTCATAAATGTTTTTCCCTTTTTTGATCCTTAACACAATATTCAATTTATCCTCATACTTCTTTATAAAGACCTGGATTTTCCATGCATTTTATTTATTTATATGGAATTATTATGAGGCTAAGAAAATTGACGGCTCATGATTCTAAGGCCCGGTGTACCCGAAATGAATTTCTGAACTTTTTTTGGGTATGTTTAGTAAACACGTGAGCGGCATTTTGTAACTTTTGAACTGGTGCGCGGAATTGAAATCTGAGAACACCATTGAACTAGCAGCACCGATATTCACTTAAGGAGATCTTCACCTTGACTGCAGTAGGTCGAGGGTGGAAGTTTGTTTCTCGGTTCTTCATGGGAAAATTTAAAAATATAAAATAAATAACTTTTATTTGATTTCATGAAACCTCTCATTTAAATTTTGGTGGTGGGGACCACCCGAACCAATGTAACTCTATGAACCCCCAAATGGAAGAGCCAACATTAATTGATCTTTAACGTAACTTAACTTAAATGAGAGGGGATACTCACCTGTTGGGGGTTGGGGGAAATTCTTGAAAAATCAATTTGGTGGAGAACTCTCGAAGGAAGAGCATTCTCTAATGAAGAATATCCTCCAATGAAGAATGACCTTCAAATGAGGAATGAGGATTGATGAACCAACGTTCGAGAAGCGCTAATGCGTCATCTTCCTCCTCACGACACCTCCAACAGATGAACGGGGTAGGGAGTTTATTTTGAAGTATGATAAATAACTATTTTTTGATTCTTCATATTCTTTATTCTTAATGACGATGGCTAAACAAACACATCCATTGATCCACACAAATACCATGATCTTTTCTACTTGATCTTCATGCGTTATTCGTGTGTTCTTCAATGAAAAATATTTAAGTGCGCTAAAAACACAATACTTCATTTAGCGGGACATATGAACATGGGAATATTGACCAGAGGATCACACATATGCAGATTTCTAATTTTTTAGGTTTAGAATAAAGCTACGGTGGCCCGCGGAAGAAGGGTGGCATGTGTCTGTGCCGCCGGTAGAGGTGGAGGCCCTGATGGCACACTCCGAGGGTGTACGGCACCTGGCCGGCCACGGTTGGAGCAAGTGGCACACCTGAAGGGTGGCCAGTGCCCGAAAGGCCACAGTTCAAGATGGCAGCGCACCCGGAGGGCGGTCGACACTCGGTCGGCCATAGTTTGAGCAAGTGGCGCACCCAGAGGGCGGCCGACACCCGTCTGGCCGCGGAGGCAGCAGCAGCGCACCCAGACACTGATGGAAGGGGTAGTCGGCCAGACTTCTGGCCTGCCGCATCACACCGAGTGGGACCGCTTCGGCGGGACCCATGTGCTAGCAGGCGGCACCACATGGCACTGCCGGGTTGGCCAAAGCAAAACGGTCCATTGGACTTTTCGAAATTCTGGGGAGGCTTCCCCCCAAGGTGATCGCTAGGGAGAGCCCCACCATGGTCAACTGCACCCATCCGGGCAGACCACACCCAGACTAGTGGACCGTACCCAGCCGAGCAGGCCGAGTCCGCCGCAGCCCAGCCCATCCGGGCCAGACCCGGGCCAATATGGAACCAGATACGCCTTTTGGCCATATCTTGAGAACTAAGCATCTGATTTAAAAACCGTCTGGGGATCTAGATTCCTTAGATCGAGGCAGTAATTTTTGTATACTCCGCTTGATTTTTGGATAAAGTTGGAGTATTGCCGGGTTAGATCACACTCAAATCTAACCAGGCCATCAGAACAGAAATGCTAATAACTTACAGACCGAGAGTCTGATTGATGTGTTGTTTGTTGCGTTGGGACCCTTATGACAAGACAGTCCTTTGAGATACTTATTTGTAGGACTTCATGATAGTTTAAGTATCTACTTATGGATTCAGGATCAGGTCCCCCTAGAATCAAGATTTCTTAGTGCAGGAACCCTATGGATGGTTGTACTTGTAGAATCTACAGATCCTATTTGGTTCATCTTCAGATCCTATGTGGGTCATCTTCAGATCTTGTGTGGGTCATCTTCGGATCCTGTATGGTTCAGCATCTTCAGATCCTATGTGGGTCATCTTCAGATCCTGTGTGGGTTATCTACGATCCTGTGTGGGTCAACAATAAAGCTTCTCGATGAAGTAAGATGATCTAGAGACACAACTAATCATCTATAATTCTATACTTAAGTTATACCTGGTGTTATTTTAGTATTTACCTTTGTGGTACAATTATGTGTGGGGATACCTTCGTGTTATTCTTCTGTGTTTCCATACATTTGTTATACTTACCTTCATGGTGTTACTTGTGTGGTACTTCTATCTTCGTTGTGTTACCTGTGTGGTACTTTTACTTTTGTGGTGTTACCTTTGCGGAATTATTCCCTCACGTATTAGATAATTATATATATTGATAAAATAGGTATATATATGGGTATATACCTAAGTTTTGTTGATGAATTTTTCTTTGTGCTTTGAGATTGAGGAATTTCTTTGTGGTTTATCCTTTATGGATTCTGAGAGACCTTCAGGGGTCTTGGGGTCCCTTCTGAGTATTGTTATACTCACCCCTGCATGAGCCACTCCCACACCATGATGTGTCTTGTGCAGATGACGGACAGCATTGATCGAGGCTGAGGGTTCCAGGATTAGAGGTTGCTCGAAGGGGGACCATTAGATGAGATGTACCATAGAGACAACCATTCAAGAGTTTTACCTACCTTTCAGGTAGGATCCTTGGAAGGTGTTCATAAGGGTTGTTTACAGTTTTTCTTGTATTTTCCATTTGGTATTGTATTCTATCCCCTTTACTTACTGTACTCACCATTTTTACTATAGAGTTTACTTTGTGATTATATCTTTTTGTGTGCTCGAATTATGTGAGATTGTAGGATAAAAGGCATTGCCTTCCCGGTTTTATGGATATGTCTTTCTGGTGCTAGTCATCATCCCCTACTCTATGGAAGGTGGGCTTGGGGTAGTCACAGCATGGGCCTTGGTGGACGGGGCATGACATTATCTATACTCTTGAATTATATCAGAATATCATCTATAAAGACTACAACAAATTTTTGTAGTTAATCTATAAAGAATTTATTCATTAAGTTTGTGAATATTTCAGGAGCATTAGTGATTCCAAAGGGAATCACTATGAACTCATAGTGTCCATACTTCATTCAAAATTAATTCTTGGAAAAATATTCCTTATTCACATTTTCATTTGTTATATTTTGATCAAAGCTCCGCCTTATTGAAATACTTACTACCAAATAGTTGATCAAACTAGTCATTTATCTATGTAAAGGGATACATTTTCTTTGTCATAATTTTTTTGAGATTATAATAATCAATTCATAGGTGTATTGATAAATCCTTATTATTGATGAAGAGGATAGGAACACCCCATAGTGAAGTGCTCGAGCCTATCAAATCTCGGTCCAGATTCCCATGTTACTACTTCTTCAATTATTCTAACTGAATGGTTTCTATTATGTAAGTTTTTCTTTGATATGGGTAGAGACTTAGTATAAGTTCAATTGAGAACTCCACCTCTCAGTCTGGAAAAAGATTGGGAACTTATTTAGGGAACACATCAATATATCCCCTTAAAGTGGGAATGTTTTCAAGCATGATCCTCTCCTTTTTTAATCATTTGAGATAGATATTCATACTCGTAAGGAAATGATATCCAAACTTGAGTTGATGATTCTAATAGAGATTCATCATCTACCTTGCACTTTTAAAAAATAAGAGAATGCCTTGGTATATGAAGGGTGATCGACCTCTCTAGAGATTTGATGTTGGATTTATATAAAGATAGTCAGTACATGACCAATATAGCATAAAACTCTAGCAAAGGGAAGTATGATACCATTTTATGGGAGGTCATGTACACAAACATTGACTAATGAGTAATTATATACTATAGATTAAAAAATTCCCCCATTTTAAATTCTCACAGATAACTTGATATTAATATTTTGAGGTAGTGTTTGAATAGTTCTACTAAACATGCAAGATATGAAGAAATGTATAGAACCAAAATCAAAAAGTACATTCGTTATTTTTCACTTAATAACTAGCATACTTTTCATGAAATCATTTTCCGGTACCAACTCAATAGTAGTGATTTAATATTCTCTTACTTACTAAATTGGAGGATTATGTCATATATTTTCCCTGAAAACCCTTCTCTTAGGGAATTGGATCGCATAGTACCCATGTTCCTTGTAGTTAAATCACTTCATAGAAGGAATAACATTCATATTAACCTTCCTTTCCACATCCTTATTAGTGGGTTTTTTCATTTAACATAATAATTAATCATCATGGATCCTATCTTTCCCATTGTTGAAGCACATTTTAGTTCCCCTTAGGCAGTTTGCAATATGCTTCTTCACACACTTTTGAGAAGTGGGATGTTGAGTTATCTTTCCTCGATGATATGTTTATATTGGAATTTTTAAAGATACTTCCATCTTAAATTTCTTTTCTCTTGTCCCATGAGACCATTGAGAATCATTGATCTCCATCTCAATAGTGAGGGAAAAAATATCAATCACTTTGTAAATATTAAAGCCATAAATTTATAAGGATTATTGTCAACTTAGTTTTGAAAAACTAAATAAATAATCAACTTAATTGCAGTGTTGATGTCAAAGAAAAAATAATACCATAAAAGTCATTTAGTTTTCCCCATATTCTTAGATATACTCTTCTTCCTTTTTCTTAAGACTAAGGAACTCCCTCTCCATATTAAGATAGATAGTTCGGGGAAACTAATTATTGGAAAATATTTTCTTCAAAGCTTCCAATTCCATGAAATAAATTCCCTCCTCATAATTAATGTTTTCTTATTAGTGTCCACCACTAATCAGTTTACCTATAAAAATGATAAACCACCTAGACAACTTTATCTTCTTCTCGGTATTTGTGGATAGAGAGTATTTTCTCAATGGAGTTAATACATTTTCCCATGTTGATTGCATCAGATGATCCACTAAATATAGGAGGCCTTTATTATAAATGTTATTAAATAGAAACATGATCTTTATTAGGGGAATGATAGATTTCCATATGATTCAAATTATTATTTATAACTTAATCTAGATAATCCAGTACTATCATGATGTTCTATGTTACTTTTCATGTCATGTTTTTAACATCCTTAGGGTAATCATCACATTTTCTCTCAGATTGGTTGTAAGTGTGAGTTCTCCTATTTCATTCTATTAACTATAATGGAAAATTAAAATTTGGGGGATTTCGTACTTAGCAAATGGTTATATAAAAAGGAAATTATAAACACAAAAGGACAAATTTTTAAATGAAAAAGTAAATCCAAACTTATGATTACTAGGGTTTCAATCTAGGTTATCCATGGTGATAAAATTATCCCTATGGTCATTACTAAATTTTTCTAGTCCAAATCCCCAAAAATCACTAGATAATTATCTGATACCAATATTAGAAACCCAATCCTTTTTCACATGTTATTACATAATTTTAAGAATAATTATTCAAAAATACAAACTATGGATAAAAAATATAGTGTCTTTATAGGACTAGGTACATAATAAAAAACCATTTTTTTTAATCATCATAATGTGATAATACCTCCCTTTTCCCCCTATAACTACCTAGGATAACTTGGGGAAATAAAAAAGACAAAATTAATGATCTAAAAATCCCAGTAAGGGGATAAACATGGGATTAAAGCACAACACATGACCTAAATGGCACAACATGATAACATAAAAAAGCATGTATCATGAATAGAAAAATAGAATCATAGAATATAGAACATAGAATAATATGATCATGGTAACATATAAAAGTTGAAGAGACATATAACATGATATAAACATGAATCGAGGTTAACATCCAAGACTATATCACATAGTGGGAAAACTCACATAATAGATTACGTTTACTCACTAATCACATACATAATGTCTCATGAGACTAAAAAATTACCCAATGCATTAGAGAACTATCTAGAAGAACTCATAATAACATGTTCATTCATATGTATTCCACATAAAGAATCGAGCATAGGGAATAAGGGTTACCCATGAATTGAATTAGGTATCAAAATCAGGTCATAAGGCATTACCAAAGGGAGTATACCAATGGAATCCAAGAAAGAAGGGATTAAAATAATTATTGTACATTAAAAACATAATTATAAGAATATATCATGAATAATTATGTCCAACTGATTTGAAAAAAAGGGAGTTTCTAGGTATATTTAGAAACATGCCACTTAATCACAGTTTTAAGGAAAAGAATACATATTATTTAAAGAGAATAACATTAAAATTATTAAAATAAAAAAATAAATAAAAATAAATAATTTTTCATGATAATTGAGTGATTTTATAAATATATTATAGGATTAAAATATTTTATGGAGTGAACTTTAAAATTCATAAGAAAAAATAAGTTCCCTTTAATTGGGTTACCTAATCGAGTTGAATTGAGAAGGTAACCTTATAAAACTTGTAAATCCCCATAAAATAAAGATAAATTACACTACATGAAACTATTTAGTACATATAAAAATAATATAGAATAATTATATTAAAATAATTAAGGGAACAATGAGGAAAATAGAGAGAAAACATGACCCAAAAGAAAAAAATGAAGGTTTGAAGAGATCCCTTTCCTTATGCCTGAATGAGTTTGGAACTTGAACTTAATTCGATGAATAATAATATTATATTATTTAATTTAATAATTAATAATACCTTAAACATGTATTTTATTTATTATAATTTTATTAAGTTCATTTATGGCCATTCAAATGAGTTATAATGTTTAATTTTGTGATTCAGGGAGTTTTTGTTTCATGGTTTCAGGATCATTTAACATGTGTTTAATTATTTAATTTCCTAAAGAATGGGAATTATATTATGAAAATTAAATGAAATTGTATTCATAAAATTATATAATTTTAAATGTTCTAATATATCATTTTCTTTTTTTACATGAGGATGATTCATTTGATAAATCATTAATGATTAATGTTTAGTTTATTTTGGTGGTTTTTCCATCTACCACAAAGTAGTTTTTTTATTCAATATTATGTTTAGATTTTAGTTAAAACATAGAATAAGTTATAATATTCTTATTATAATCATATTTAACCATAATAATAGTTTTATGACCATCCTTGAAGGCGATAATGAAAAATTAAAATCATTATTTATGGAGGTGGTTAATCACCATAAGTGGAGATGAGAAAAGGAGATGGATAAAAAATATTCCATTATCAATATAAAATTCATGTATATACATGATAATGGAGTTATTATTATTTTTTGGATGAATTATGTGAGGATAAGGTAGAATAAGAAGATAAATTTAGAGAGGTAGTTAAATAAAGTTACCTCTTGAATATCACCTCCTTGAAGGGCCCCTTTAGGAACTTGGAATTTGTATTTTGGATAGACCGACATCACTTGGGAATGATGAGAGTGATGTAGTGAGTTTTTATAAAATATTTTTAAATATCTGTTTCTTGTAAGGTGTGAGTAGAAGGGGTTGTGAGGGGTTGTGAGGGGTTATATTTATAAGTGGGGAGGAGGGGTTTGAAATTTCTCAAATCATTATGTTATAATAACTAAATTTATTATCCAAATACCACTAAATAAACATGGATTATAAGGTAAGATAAGATAATTTTGTTACCTCATCAACCAATAAAATATATACATGTTTTTTAATTATTTTAAACCTTATCATTTGAATTAACCCTTACTTAACCAATTTTAATTTCAACTATAGTAACAAATTTTTCAATATTAAATCTTTATAATTTTTAATTATATGGTGTAGATTTACCTATAAATAAAGATTTTATGAAATTTTAGACCATTTCATAATAATTTTTATCTTTTTAAATATTTTAATAATTAATCAATAATTTAATAAAATATTAATCCCAAAAAAATATCATTATTAAAAATTTTGATATAATTCACTATATTTAAAAACATCCAGAAAACAAATAAAATTTGAACCTACAATATTTTTATATATTTTGAATTTCATGGTAATAAATTAAATTCTTCTATCACCTAAAATATCTCATATTATATTACTTTTAATGTATTTATTATCATTTATTTGTTTTTTCTGTTAATTGAATAATTACTGCATCAGTGTTGTATAAGAATTTAGATTAATTATTTAAATACTAAAAATTTTAAAAAAATAACCATGATGAAGATACAATAATTAATTTTCCAAATAATATTTATAGTTGGGTTTATCTTCTGATAAACCGTATATTAAAAAATATTATACTTATCAAAAATAAGAGTGTGACATCAAGTAACATTCAATGATTTTAATATTTTCGTGGTTATTTTCAGGGACAAGTGTCCATTAATTTAATAAATTTATAACCTAAATTGTTAAGTGTAGAATTTAATTCATCCAATTATAGTTTGTTTGAAATCTGATGTCCATATCACTTAATCTAATTTACCCTTTACCGAGATGATAAATTCTAAAATATTTAAAATTCATATTTACCAAAAATAAAAGCAGTATATTTACTAAATTTTGAAATCATGATTCAAAATATGGAATCCATTTTTCAAAATTAGAAATACATAATTTTTATAATTTATTTTTAAATTAAATCATAAAAATTCAATGGAAAATTTTTTTCCAAAAAAATCTATTTTAAAGTATAACATGTTTTTACACTATATTAATATATATAATTCATTTCAATGAATATAATTATATTATTTATAATAAAAAGAAAATAATTATAGTTTATAAAAAATATAACGTTAATTTTTATATTTTTTAAAAGAATATATAGTTTTCAATGTAAATCAAAATTTTCACTATTCATTAAACTTTCTAAATATTTAGAGAATTCCAAAAAAATCATCCTAAGATAATGTTGACGTGATGAATTAAAAAATGAAGTTTATTTTGAGAAATAAATTTTATAAAAGTTTAAAAATTAATTATATTTATTTTCTCATAGTTAGAACCAAATTTTTTTAAGAAATTTTTTTGGAGAATAAACTGACTTTATTAAATATTAAGTGTTTATTTCATTAAAATTAATTTTTTTATAATATTTTTATTCATATACGTACCATCCAATTAAATATATATTTTATAATGTTCATATTAAAATAAAAATATTTTAATATTAGATCATGGTTTGTTTAAATTCATTATTGCGTGTAACACAAGCTATCGAAAAAAAATTATTTAAAGAGAAATATTTAATAAAACATATTATGGTGTTACACCTCCAATTCCTTAAAATGATGGTAGATATTGGAGATGGAAGTGTCTATTTTAGTCAACCATGGACCTTAGTGTCACTTCACCCTGGTAAAAAATTATCCATAAGATACCTAAGCATAATGGGCCCACTACCTGCACCACTAGAGCTGGTGTGAGAGCATACTCTAATAAACCCTCTAGCACAGAACATAGTGGAATAAAGGAATCCTACCTAGAAAGAGTATCATATCCCATATCACTAGGTTGTCTCATCATTCACCCTTATGGACGCACCTTTTGAAATGAAATGTAAACATTTAGAAACAAAACGTCTTTTTTGGATAATTCCTAATCAGTATATGGGATTACACAAGGTTCACCTAGGATTATACCCATAATCCAAGGTATATATCTCATGGAACTAACCATGGTGTTTATCCATGCATACTCTTCAATGTAACATATATATAAAAATAATAACACAATTCCAAGGTTCAAATAATTCATTCCTGCATAGATATATCAAAATAGCATGAAAATAGATTTTTCACACAGTCAAAGATTAAAATTTATCATAGAAAACTTTATATAATATATATTGCCTTTTTTATTTTCATAAAACATGATGTATTCATATTTTAAAACTATAAACTTCTAATAACCAAATTTTATATACATTCTGGTATCACATAATTTTGAGAAACTAATCATGTTTTGTTTTAACCTTTTAAAACATAAAACTATTTTAATTACATCAAATTTTGAAATTTCAACCACTCTAAAACCTTTGACAATACCATTTAAATTATCACCATACAGGACATTACCTCTTTCAAATTTTTTGAATGATATAAAATTTATAATTTTATCTATTATCTTACTATAAAATCCAGTATCCACATACCATTTAACACTCCAAGGTTTTATATGTATTTTATTTTAAATATACTTGAAGTATTCAATAACTTTCTTTACACACAACCACGAGTCTATTTGAGCTGAAATATAGAAAATTCCTATAACCTATCTATTAAATTGGTAGGTATGAATTATAATATCTATTTCATGAAATATATGTATAAAAGTTTTAATTATTAAAAATATATTTATTAATTTCTAACTAATTTGTATATAATTTTCAAAAAACTAATTTTATGCTTCAAAAATATTTTCTCTTTAAAAATAGTTTTTATCACATTTTAGCATAAAAAATAATTAATTTATATATTTTAAATAAATTTTAATTGAGTGAACTAATAAAACATTTTAAATCATAATTTCTATAATATCTTAGGGTTAATTTTGGGGTCTTTTTAAAAAGATTTATTTTCTAGTGAATAGTGAAAAATACTAGTTGTTTTAAATTCTATCATTTACATTCAAGTAAAAATCTTATTCTATTTTGAATTTTATCACAAAGTAAAAAAATTATCATTTAATTATAAATAATATAATTAATTACATATTAATCATAATTATACTTGGTTTTGGTAGAAGTTCGTTTTGGGGATTAAAAATAGATTTTTCAAAAAAATAGTATTTATGCACACGATGTGTTTTTATATTGCTAAATTGAATTATTATCTATTAATTAATGATTTTAATTAAATTTAAATATTATTTAATTAATATAATAGTAATTTTAAATTCATATCATGTTTCTTAAAAATAATTTAATGTATGTAAAATATGTTTTATTCTTAAAATTTATTTTTTTGAAAAAGGGTTTTCATTGTGGTTTTTGTGGTTATTTAAAATAAAATCAAGACACTTATAGAAATTTAATCAATTAAATGGATTAAATATTATTAATAATCAAAATTAATATAATATAATGTGGTTAAATTATTTATTTTGTACTGAATTATAAAAATAGTAGATTTTTTATCGTGATTAAGGTTAAAACGAGTTTACTAGGGGGTTAAACCTAGAGATAAGAGAATTATTCCAACCCCAACCTTTCAAATTATAATTTTTTTTAGGATTTTTAAACATTATAATAAATTAAATTTTAATCCTTTTCCATTTTTATCCAATCCTCATAAAATTGACCTTATATCATTAAATTATTTTAAAAAAATTCCATGTGTGTCCCTCCCCAAAATTATAAAAGGGAACCTCTTCTCTCCCCACCCCCCTTTTAAACACCATTTAAGACTTATATATCAAAAAAATAACTATTAAAAAACCTTCATATATCCCTACCCTTTATCCAAGAGCATCTTTTATGCTCTTAAGACAAATCCTTCAAGGATTACGGAGTAATCCCAATGAGGTATCTCAAAGAAGAGTTATAGATCTTAACCAAGATCTTTAAATTTTATTTCTTATTATTCGTCCTATAAACTTGTTATATCCCTAAAAAATTTTGAATCACATATCATAAAAATATTTAGGTGTTATTATGATGGTGTTATAAACTTTTAACACCTCTTATCATTGAAATGGTAGATGAATGTATCACTCATTCATATTTATAGACTACTAACTAAAAAAATATTTTTTTATTTTATTTTGTAAACACCTGCTTTAAGGAGAAGTGGTAACCAGAGGGATACAAAACTGATGATTCATTAATTCAAAATTTGAAAGTCAAAACCTAGATATTCCTCAAATCCCAAGACGATCGCAATCAGGGGTCTGTCAATCGAAGTCCCATCGTGTCGAACCATCATCATTAAACCCACCATCGACATCGACATCATTACAACATTTGGGGTCTCCATACACTACACCAATCAATATATCCCAATGGAGTCTCTCAAAGTCTCCTACCAATGCCAATTTGAACCATAATTTAGTTGTCGCTGACCAAAAACCACTTTCATCATCCCCATTTGAATAGAGACCTGTATGCCAGAGACCATCAAAGGCCACTGAACCTCCATGAACCAACAACACCATATAAATGAATTCAAATAGAATAGAAAAACTTAACCATAACTTCCTTCAAGAACAACACCATGTGATACAAAATTCTTTCGTAAACTACAAAAAAATCTTAAATGTTGCCAACACAAGCCTCATCAGCACGGTCATTGAAGAAGAGAAAAACCAAAGAGCAAAACCACAGAGCAACCTAACCACAAACCATAGAAAAAAAATCCCAACAACATAAAAAAGGGTGAAACATTAGTACTTCCCAAGCGGTCACCCATCCTAGTAATACTCTCACCTAAGCATTTACGGACTACCATCTCCAAATAGTGATTAAATTCATTTTTCATAACCAAATTATATGAAGGGTTATAAATATGTATATAATGAATATATATGATATTTATATCATGATTAACATTCTATATATAAATTAACCATGATCAATGTGGAAGTTTCCCTACCGCCAAACCAAAACATACATGAAAAATGAAGCAGTTAACACCTGAAGTGATGATAGTGATGAAATATTGTTAATGAGTAGACGATAAAGAGATATAATTAAAATATTTATGGTTTTATAAGTGTGATATTGGTTCTAATATAGTTTTATAATAAATTAAAATTTATTAAATAGTTTGTTAGAGTTCTTACAAATAAAGATGCACTTGAGGTAATGGTTTTATGTTACAGTTTCATTTTTATCTGTATTTACTATAATTAAATTTTCCTATAATTAATTAATATGATCTATCTCTAAAAATTCTTATTAATTTTTTTAAATGTTTATTTATGTATATTACATGTTTTATATTCATTTTATACTCTTTAAACACTCAATATATGTAAATAATGTTCTGAGGAAAACTAACCTGGTTTTTCCTTTCAGTCATGAATATTTTCTGCCATGACCATGATTTCTTTAAAATTATTTCATGAATTTTTTTTCCATTACAAAAATATTATTTAATTTATTTTTTATTTTATGTTACAATATTTAAAACTTTTTAAAATTAATCTTCTTATTGTTTAAAAAACATGGAACTTTTTACTATTACCAAAAATTTGAAAGGAATTTTTGTTTTAACATATAGAGTATGAACTTATTTTTTTGATATCAGGTATACTATTTTATTTAAAGATTAATTTATAAGTTTAATTTTTGTTTTAAAAGAAAACTATTTCCTTCATATTTTTTAAATTTTTAGATTCTACAAAATTAATATCAAATAAAATGGGTATTTTCCTCAAAAAATATCCTAGTGATCTTTTAAAGGTATTTTTATCTATAAAAACATACTTTGATTTTACTTGTGATTTACTAGGGATATGTTCTAGTGTAACATTATTTATTCTTAATCTATATGTTTTATGATTAGGATGATGAAATTTTTATTAAACCTATATCCTTTCCATGGGTTACAATTTGATGATATATGAATGTTTTATGATCTTATGGTACACATCAATATGGTTTTAATTATGTGACTGGTCAGAATGATATTATATATGCCTCCAATAAATTGGGTAAATAAGTATATCTCATGATATAATAAGGACTAGATTGGAAAATAAACCGAATTTATTGTGGGACCTTTTTCAGTAATATAGTTTTTAGAGTGGACGACGACAAAAGAAATGATGGAATGGGGAGTGAACCCAAAACACTATGTTAGTCTTGGTAGTGATACTTTAATATGGAAAATATTTTCTATAACTTTTTATATTCCAAAAATTTATGTCTTATGATTATGATATTTTCTCATGTATCATGATTGATTAATTATGATTCCACACTCTTATGTATTATATTTTTTGATTGATAAAACATTATAAAAATTTTCATGATTATGATTTATTGATTTATGGGTATGATTTAATAATGTCAAGTTTATTTTCTCATACCATTATGCATATATTACTCTCACTTATTATAATTAACTAATATCAATTATTATTATCCATACTGGTCATCTAATCTCACCCTTTCTTTTATTTTTATTCCCTAAGTCATAGAGAATTTTTTAAAGTATGTTATTTCTAAGAAGGATGATATTTTTTATGAAATTAATGGGAAATAATTTATATCATTTATGTTTTAGTTTTTTATGTATCCATGTCTCTAAATACACTAAAATTTTTGCTTTCTTGAATGTATCTTATTGATATTTAATTAATATTCCCCTAATAACAATTCATATTTTTGTATGAAATGTTTGGGTCACTATAGTTTGTATTAGGGAAATATTTAGCTACTTTTGGAAAATAGTAAGTGAAAAATTTTGACCGAACTCTTATGATAATCATATTAATAGGATAACATCATATGTTATGGTAAATGAATTATTTTGTTTTTCATAAGAATTTCTTCCCTTTATGGATATTATAAGTGGATGTGTTTTTGGAATAGATTCATCTAGGTAAATAAGCATGAAACTAGTTATTCGAGTATATATCGGCCATAATTCTTGTTCATGGTGAATGATACCTTACTATGAACTGGGATTGACGCTACTATGGGGTATTATGTAGTAAATTCACATTTTCATTAAAATTCATAAAAAATTATTTGAATATATAACAAACATGGATATCCTAGGTTAATCATAATATTTCACAGATTGAAAAGAAGGTTTCATGATTTAGACAACCTATATATGATTTTCCTGATTACATGATTTCACACTATTATTATTGTTTCTCATACTTTTATTTTTTAATTTTTTTCAATGGATATAACCAGAGGTAACTATGTTAATACTGAATTTAATAGACAATGCAATGATTATCCTCTTGAGAAACCAAATTTTATGTGAGTTTGAATGAGAAACTGTATTCTTATTCTTACAAAAATTTATCAATCCTTAGATCATGCAGAGATTTCAAATGAGAAAATGAGGTAACAATATGTTGTTGATTCCTTCATGAGGAAACATCCACCTTCTTTTAGTGGGTCCTCGAAATCAAAAAAATTTAAGAAATGGACCAACACCAATAAAAAAATATGTTATATTCTCTAGTTCTAAGAAATATAACACTTATCTTAGTTGTATATCATTTAATAAGTGACAATGGTAAGAAATTGAATCCATGTAATTGGATTGGTTTAGGAGATTATTTTTCAATAATTAATTTCCTTGTTTAATCCATATGAAGATAGAGAATTAATTCTTTAAGATGAAGTAGAGTGATGATGAATCCATTGGAAACTAAAATGAAAATTTTACATTACATGATAGGTTCACTTCTTGTATTATTAATGGAAGGAAAATTAAGATTAATTGATTCTTCATTATCTTAAAACCAATTATTTAGATGGTTTTATCCATAAGAGACTTTAAAATCATTGAATAAATCACTTGATGTTCTATCAAGGTGGAAATAGAGATTTCAATCACCCATAAATGACATGGTTTTTTTAAGAAAAGAATGAAATAATTTAAATGAAATTACAATAAAAAATCCAAAAAAGGAAGAAAATGAGTTTGGATTTATTCCAAAAGTGTGGAAAGAAGCATAAAGGAAATTTTATAAATGGGGATGGTAAATTTTATAAGTGCAGAAAAGGAGGCCATCTGGAAATAAAATTTTGAAATAATAGGAAGAAGATAGTTAATGATTCAAATGGAGATATATATCCATATAATGAACCAGCCAAACTCTAATGTTTTAATTACAAGGAATGTGTAGATTATGATAACCAGTGCTTCAATATGAGAGTTATTGAGGACGATCAACATCAACAACTTCTTAAGATCATAGAAAAATTTAAATATTATATGATCACTACTAACAATGTGGGGTGTGATAAAGAATTTGTGAAAGGCAGACTTACCGTCCACTCTATAACTTCTATTATCTTATTTGATTCTAATTATAACCGCTCTTTTATATATGAATAATTTATAATGGTTATCACATTACCACTTCAACAATTATATGATGAAATATAACAAAAAATAATAATAATGGGAAGATGATATCATCTCAAGTCTATTAATATTACCCAATTTATTTTTGTGGGAATGTAATCCCTAAAAATATTATTATTATTCATATAGTTCAATTTGATGTGATTTTGGGAATGGAATGGATTTTTATATAGAAATCAAATATTAATTTTCCAGGAAGAGAAGTCACATTTTATATTCTGAACTAACCTATTATTTTCAATTAGTGTGAGGTAAAATTTGAACTTCTAATGAAAATTAAATTTGTTTCATGGGTCTTGAATCATTTTCAAAGGGGGTATTTATCTCATATGGTTGGGTATAAAATCAACATCAAAGATATTCCTATTATATCGTAGTTTTTTATTATTTTATTGAATATTTACATAGTCTTCCTCCAAATAATGAAGTCAAGTTTTCAATAGAATTCATACTCAATGCTACATTATTTCAAATAATAACTATAGAATGTTCATGATTGAGTTGTAGGAATTGAATAAGAAAATCTTAGTGAATAATGATAAGAGATTCATTCGGCCAAGTGTGTCACCATAGCGTGTGCCTGTAATTTTTCTAAGAAGAAAGATAATTCAATTTAACTTTCTATTTATCATCAAGAACATAACAATATATTGATCAAGATTAATCATCCTTTCCCCTCATATTGATGATTTTTTGATCAATTATGAGGATTTAATTTTTTAAAAAATCATTGTTTGATCTAGATTACCATCAGTTGAGGGAAAAAAGTGAATACATACTCATGAAATCCTTCCATTTGGAGAATGGAAATTGAATTTATTCTGATTCCATTTCATCTTACTAATTACCCCATTATCTTCACATATTTAATGAATATAGTTTTTATACATTACCTTAGTCAATTTTTGTTAGTCTTTATAAATTATATTCTTATATATTCCAAGAGAAAGGAAGAGCTTGAATATTAGTTAAGGATTTTACTAAAGACCCTAAGGAAAGATAAGTTGTATGGAATATTTAATATGTGTGAATTTTGGCTGTATAAAGTTATGATTTTGGGTCATATAATCTCAAGTGAAGGTATATTAGTAGATCAATAAAAAATGGAAGTTATTGACCATGGGATCTGACCTACCATAGTGACAAAGATATATAGTTGTCATGAATTTTCAAGATATTTTATATAATTTGTGAATAATTTATCATAACTATATAATACACTCACAGATTTAACTCGGAAGGAGTTATATTCCTTTAGAAAAATTAATGTGAACAGAATTTCATGGAACTGAAGAAAAGGTTTATTGGTGCAAATTTGATCAAACTACCATGTAGTTTTGAAGGGTTTTTTATTTATAGTGATGAATTGAAAAATAAGTTGATGTATGTTCTCATGAAGATTGATAGAGTGATATATTATTCCTTAATCTAATTGAATTTCATGAAAAAAGTTACCTAACACATGATTTTTAGTTAGCAGTAGCAATATATTCATTAAATATATGGGGGAAATATATTTATGGAGAAATGTGTGAAATAAATACTTATTATTAAAATTTAAAGTATATATTCACACAAAAATATTTGAATATGTGCTTGAGAAGATGGTTGGAGTAGAATAAATATTATGGATTCTCAACATATTAAAAACCTGGGAAATTGAAAAAGGTGGTTGATGCTTTGTTTCAAAAGTATCATGATATATTATCTATGATTAGGACCACAAAAGAACAAATATTTATGGATTTATAAAGTATATACCCTAAAATATTGAAGGAATGGGGGAAATATTATATTTATCAAATTAGTGTTCAACCATATATCTGTATGAAAATTAATGAGGCATATATGGAGGGTGTCGAGATACAAAATAAGGTTAGAAATTTTCATGAGTTCATCCTTGATTATTATAGAATAATAAGGTTCAATAATTGAGTACATGTTCCTTAAGTACCAGACATGAAAGATAAACTATTTTAAGAATCTCATAGCTTATCTATAGTTTTTCATATAGAAAGTATGCAGATTTATATAGATCTAAAAGAGTATTTTTTGTATAACAATAATAAGATAGGTATTTCAGAGTTTAAATATCATTTATTTGTATGTTCGAAATTTAAGGATAAGAGATAGAATTATAGAATGATGTTACAACCACTACCCATACCAAAATGGAAATGGGATAACATCACCATGGATTTCATCATTATACTCCCAAGAATATATAAATTCAATAATATTATTTGGGTTGTAGTTGATCTCCTTATGAATTCAGAACACTTCATTTATATTATATAGTATTTATATATTGATCATATTTCCACGATATAAATTAATTAAGTATTAAGGGTTCATGGATTACCACATTCCATTACATCTAATAGAGATATGATGTTTACATTGAAGTTATGGAAAATTCATCAACAAGTTTTGGAAACATAGTATTCTTTCAATACTTCCTATCATTCTCATAAAGATGGTTAGTCTTAGATGACCATTAAAAACCTGGATGATAGGTTGAGGTCTTATTTTTAACTTCCCGTATCTGGGTGCCACACAACGGGTGCCCCGAACCTAGTTGGTCACAAGACCTCAAGCGCATTTCCCCAAATTATAGAGGTTTCCAACTAGTAGTGAGGGCCTAGGTTTGATAGTGGTAAAACTATTCCCTCATTTGTCAAAGTTTAGCACAGCAGAGAAATACAAACATACCAAAATTGGAAGTAATAAACAATACCAATCTGAAATGGACAACGGTACTGAAGTAAAATTTGATCAAAAGTCATATATAATGAAGAAATATGTCCCTAATTCTAGGAAAGAATCCAAAATAGGATACACTATAATCTAAATAAAATACAGCACAAGGTACAAGTACAGTAAGGAAAAACAAAATAGTGCAGCAGGAACTCTGTAGCATCGCAAGCCTAGTCTTAGTCCCATGCTCTCCTACTCCTCTACAACAATCATGTACATGTATAGGGACTCATTCCCTTATCAACACAAACAGCAATATAATCTGTTGGGGCCTAAGACATGACCCAAATAGGGTGTGAAAAATAAATCCCAGCAGGCAACCACCAAAGGCCCATGCACAACTATTAGTGAAAATGTGTAATAGCAGTGTGCAATAATAAAATGCAGTAAACTAGGAAGTACTCAAAAGTAAGTATATCTACCTATTACATGGCCATTTTAATAATTATTTATCAATTCCAAGCTTGTTCTTTAGCTTGGCAAGTACAACATAATAAATCACCACAGTGAATATTCAAAGTAAATGTGTCCTCAGACATTCAAATTCTTACCCCCAGGTAAGAAGAATTGAAACTCACAGGTGACTTCCCACAGGCATAGCGAATATCGCCAACAAGCATACGAGATATTGCCCGCAGGCACAGAAGTTACTGACCACAGGCATGAGAAAAGTTTCCCTCAAGCTAAACGAAGCATTGGCCTCAGGCTAAACAAAACACTGCCCTTAGGTTAAGAAAGTAATAGGGCCAAGACCAATTCATAAGAAAGTAATAAATATGTTTCCTCTCAAGAAAACTCAAAACATGTTATCATTATGGCATACCCACGGGTATCCTGGCCAAACAGATAAACAAAGAAAAACGCACCCATAGGGTGGCCCTAAATCAAATAAAAGATCTCAAACAGCAGTTTATATTTATCATTATATTATCTATGCAATTCTAGATATCTTAACAGATAATACCTCAGCCATACGACACCCCAAACATGGGCGCATAGCACAACGGTACACAAAAACAACTCAATAGTTGGAAAAAAACACCAGACCACCTACCTCGATCTTCTCTGATCAATATACGTGAAGAACGCCTCCCAAATAAACCGAGAACGATGTAGATCTGGGATAAATTCTCACCTATTCAAACTCAAATAACTTCTCTTAGGGAAATAATTGTAATTATAGGTTTAAGAAGATAGAAGAACTCACCCGCGCAGTTCAAACGAGATACACGGTGAAGGAATCGGAGTCCCGGTGTGCGGTCGAGAGATCTTCTAAGTTTCAGACTTCTCTCCCATGAATCTCGTTGAGTCATAAGCTTAATCTAATAAAAGAGGAGGTTTATGCCTATTTATAACGTAAAAACATAACTACATGGCCTGTACTCTCAAGTACATGGCATTTAATTTCCATTTGTTTTAACTGTTCCTTTGGAGGCCACTTTCCACTACCACATTGTTCATCTGTTGACTTGATTACACGGAGTGTATTTCTGAGTACAAGGCATGTACTGTCGTTCCACTAGAGGCTACTCCCTCCACCTTATTTTTCACCTACTAACTGATTACACAGTGTATATATACTAAGTACATGGCGTGTAGTCAGTTTTTACACCCTTCATCACCGACAGGCCTACACGCCCTATATACTCATCCCACACATCTAATGTACACGGCGTGTACCCATAAATTTTGGGATCTTTTCCCCCATTTTCCTTATTTTATCAAAAACACTTAAGGAAAAATGAAGATAAGAAACTTGTACATCAAGAATAAGAACCAGGTTCTTAAAAACTTCCCCCCTTAAACCAATTAGTCCCCGAATTTCCCTTCCAAGGGTGGTGATGATAAAGCTGATAACAACTCTGGACACTGAGCACATACATCGGTCTCCCACTCCCAGGTTTCATCCTGCACTCAGCCATGCTACCATAGCACCCGTATGAGAGGAAATGACTGGCCTCGGAGAACCTTCGTGATCATATCAACAATAAAAATTAGATGCTACTCAAAGGATGCATCGACCTATAGTTCAACCATCTCAGGCTAGAAAATGTGTGACGGATCTAAGTGATAATGGAACAGCAGAGATACGTTGAAGACATCGTGCATGGCCCAGTACCTCTGGGGTAACTGAAACTGATAGGAAATCGGACCGACCCTCTCCAGAATCTCAAATGGCCCCACATACCTCGGTGAATTTTTACCCTATCTCTTGATCCGCCTATGTCCTTATGTCGGTGAAACACGCAAGAAAACTTGATCCCAAACGACGAACTCCAAGGGTCATCTGTAGTGATTTGCATAATATTTCTGAAGAGAATGTGCAGTATCCATCCACTTATAAATCAACATGACCTTCTCTGAAGTCTCTTACATGAGATGTGGTCCCAGTAAAGCTGCCTCACCTGCCACCAACCAGCACAAAGGTGATCGACATGGCCTACCATATAAATCCTTATAAGGTGACATCTCAATAGTTCCCTAAAAACTATTATTGTAGGAAAACTCGACCAGGGGTATGTGCTTATCCCAAGAGCCCCCAAAGTCCAGGACTCATGCATGCAACATGTCATCTAGTACCTGTATCGTACACTTTGATTGGCCATCGGTCTGAGGGTGGAAAGATATGCTCTGAATAACATATGTTCCCAGTACCCTATGAAAACTTTTCTAGAAACAAGACGTAAGATAGGTGTCACTATCTGAAATGATAGAATGAGGGACCCCATGAAGATGCACTACCCCTCGGATATACAAATTCACAAGCTCGTCAACATCAAAGGTCTCCTTGATCGGTAAAAAGTGAGCTACCTTCATAAGTCTTTCCACAACGACCCATACGACATCATTTCCTTGAGGTGACCTCTACAACTTAGTCCCAAAGTCTATCATGGCATCATCCCATTTCCACTCCAGAATGGGTAACTGTTGTAACTTTCTTGATGGCCTCTGATGCTCCACATTCACCTACTAACAGGTGGAACATCTCGTAACAAAACTAGCTACCTCTCTTTTCATACCCAGCCACCAATACTGACGTCTCAAATCACGATACATTTTGGTAACACCAGGATGCACTGCCCAAGCAGAAGCATGAAATTCCTGCATCAACTCATCGTGTATATCCCCTGGAACCCACACTTTTCCTTGGATATGCAGTACCTCATCATCACCTATCGTCCAACCAGTAGAAGGGTCCTCACTTTCCACTGACTCCCGTAGAACTAGGCCTTTGTAATCTGATAGCTATCTCATCCTCAATCTATCCAGGAGGGTAGAATTCATAGTTAAGGATGAAATATAGTTTCACCCCTAACTATTGTGCACCTTTAAATGCATCTCTGAGAACTAATTCATAAGCTTCCACTCACCATTGGCCTCCTGCACTGCATGTATTTGAGTCCTTCTACCCAGTGCATCAGCTACTGCGTTACCCTTACTAGGTGTATTGGAAAGCTCAAAGTCGAAGGAATGAAGGTATTCAACCCACCTGCACTGTCTCATATTCAAGTCATGTTGGGTAAAGATTTATTTAAGACTTTTTTGGTCCGTAATCACTATAAAATGTTCTCCCAAGAGATAATGTCTCCAACATCATAATGCATAAACAACTGCAGCCAACTCAAGATCATGCATCAGGTAATTCCTATCATGTGGCCTCAACTGCCGAGACACGTACGCAACTACTGGATCACCTTGCATCAAAACTACTCTCAGCCCAATACTTGATGCATCATAGTATACTATATAGATCATACCTCAATCTGGAAGTATCAGGACTAGTGCTGATGTCAACCTTCCCTTCAGCTTCTGAAAGGTTGTCTCATAAGATTCTGACCAAAATAACTTTATACCCTTCTTAGTCCAACCCATTAATGGCACTGCTAAGCGGGATAAGTCCTATATAAAGTGCATGTAGTAACCAACCAGCCCCAAGAAACCCCTTATTTAAAACATGTCACTAGGCTCCTCTCAGGAAACTGCTGCTCTTACTTTCTCTGTGTCTACCGGAACTCCTGCCTATGAGATAATATGGCCCAGGAAGTGAATCTGATTCATCCAAAAGTGGAACTTTGAGAGCTTAGAATATAACTGATGCTCTCTTAGTGTACTCATTATGATCTCAAGATAGGTGTCATGGTCGTGTCGAGTGAGAGAGTACACCAAGTTATCATCCATGAATACTAACACAAAAGAATCCAGATATGGGTGGAACACCCGATTCATCATAGAAATGAAAATTGATGGCACGTTCGTGAGTCCAAAAATCATGACCAAGTACTCGTATAGGCTATATCTGCTCCGAAAGGCGGTAAGAAGTATGTCTGATGGTATAACATGCAACTGATGATATCTGTATCTCAAGTCAATCTTTGAGAACACTCATGCTCCTTGAATTTTATCAAAAAGATCATCAATCCTTGGCAAGGGATATCGGTTCTTGTCCGTCAACTGGTTCAGTTTTCGATAAAACACACAAAGCCTGAGGGTATTGTCCGCCTTCTTCGCAAACAAGACAGGTGAACCCCAAGGAGAAGTATTGGGTCATATGAAACCCTTAGCTTTTGACTTCTCTAACTACCTCTTGATCTCCTATAACTCTGGTGTAGCCATCCTATAAGGAGGAATGGATACTGGTGCCACTACGGGCACAAGTTCAATATAGAAATCCACCTCTCGCTCAGGAGTTGGACCAGAAAAGTCATCAGGGAAGACTTCCGTGAAACGATCAACCACTAGAGGGAAATCCTTCTGAAAAGTTTCCTGGTCATCCAGATATAAACTCTCAATTTTGGTTGTCACTCCACCACACCCACAATGATAGGGTCTATCTCATCTCACATAGACATACCATTCACCCTTGTATAGAAACTCCCTACCCTCTGGTGATGTGAAACTCACCCTACGATGATAGAAATCTACAAAGGCTCAAAAGGGTACCAACCAGTCCATCCCGAGAATGACATCATACATATTCATCTCTAAGACGTAGAGGATCCATATAAAGTGACATCCACCAACCTCTAGGGGGAAATCATTCCACTGACGCACACCTGCCGTTATAATTTCCAACGGAGTGTCTAGCCTCTTGATATCAGAAGAAAAATAAAAACATAGCCCAAGTCTCTCTACAAGGCACAAATATAAAGCTATGTGTAGCACCAGTATCAAAAAGTACTGAAGAAAAAATAGAAGCAACTAGAATTTTTCCTCTGACATTTTAAGGTCTAAGATCCTGCTTTTGTTGGTTCTGTTGAACTACATATTCCTACCTAGTGCTGAGGCCCTACGACACAGCCTGGCTACCCTGAGTTGACCCGCCCTGCTGTCTCTAAGATCCTAGTGTCCGGCGACCATGTCCACGACCACAACCTTGGCATGAACGCCCTGAAGTATTCCAATTCCTTAACTGGTAAGAAGTTTTTGAGATGACTCCTTCATGTGTAGTCTGCACAGAACCCCTCTCACTAGTCACTGGTGGAAATGACCTACAAAAATGCTGAAGATGACCCATCTTGCTGCAAGCTCGGCACTCCACTGGGTTATGTGGACACTAAGGTATCTTGTTCCCCTCTTCACCACACTGTTAGCACATGACCTGGCCACATGAAAAATTGTTCTGGCTAGTACTTCCAGCTTGAGAGAAATCCATTTGCCTCTTCCTATTACAGGTAGAAATAATACCATAAAATGGTGCTAAACTTCCCTGGTTCGCACCACTATGTTCCCATAGGTTCTGCTTAGTAATCAATGCCTGGTTCACAATAGCATGCACTGTAGGAAACCTAAAAAAGTTCACCATCGCTCAGATGTCATACCGAATACCATCCTCAAAGTGTCTAGCCCTCAACGTCGCATCACCCACCCAAACAGGTGAAAAACACTGCAACTTTGTGAAGCGGGCAGAATAATCCATCACTGACATGGCGCCCTATGACAGATTCAAAAACTTTCGAGTTCAATCTGCCCTTATCATCTTTGTAAAGAAAAATTCATAGAAGACGGCCTAAGAATATTCCCATTACATGTATCGGTGATTCTCAGACTAGGTGGTAACATCCCACCATATTTTGGTGGAATCACGCAGCATGTAAGTAGCGAACATGACCCTCTTCCCTAGAGGCATCTCTAGATGCTCAAAGATAATCTGCAATGAATCTACCTATGAATCCATAGCTTGTGGTATGTCATCCCCTAGAAATGTAGGTGGATGTTGCTGTTGGAATATATGTGTCAGATCTTCTATAGATGTGGCAGTCAGCGGTGCTCCCTGGAAGGTCTGTATGAACCGCATGAAGCCCTCATGAAACTGTGCATCCACGCCTGCATCTGGTATAACAACAGGTGCCACATATGGCACTACTGGAGGATCTATCGGTAGCCCAAGGCCTACCATCTTAATAGTATAATCATTGACGCTCTCTTGGTGAACAACTTGTGTTCATCTCGGTGGCATTACTCTACAAGGTCAAACACATGCCTTAGATTAAGATCATCAAGGACCAAGAACTAGAAATGTAAGAAGGGAGCAGGAGAAAGAAAACATTGATGTTTTACAAAACAAGACTACACCACGTGTATAATAATTACATGGCATGTTCCCATAAGTGTTTTACATGGGAGTGTACTTCTTCCAGAACTAGTCATGTAACACCCCAAACACACGGCGTGTTTTCCATACACACAGTGTGTACTTGAATCTTCTTCCCCTGCCTGAGTCCTTCTACATAGCTAACCCACACATCCCTCTTTTGAAAAAGACTACATGGCGTGTATAAAGTCTACACGACATGTACCCTTAATCCCTTACATGGTCGTGCTCTAATGTTGTCCTGGGCATGTCTCAACCCTCAGTACACGGCGTGTTACACCTGCACACGGTGTGTACACCACCCCATATCCCTAGCCACACGGCCAAGTTCACATGGTCTCTCACTGGTCAACACTACAAGGCGTGTCCAATAGGTACACGACATGTACTAGACGAGAGTTTCCAGCCTGTGTTGTTTGTGACATGGCTGGATACACAACTCACACTACACGACATGTTCCAAGTGGACACGGTGTGCACAAAAAGAGGTAACACCGATCCATGTTGTTAATTACATGACCAGATTCCCATATTACACTACACGGAGTGTTTGGAAGTAACATGGCATGTATAACCAACGTTTTCTCCATCCGTGTTGTTAGTCACATGACGGACACAGGGTCAACACGACACGGCGTGTAGAACCGATACATCTTGTGTTCCCTCAAAAGTTTCACTATCCTATGTTTCTTCCCACACGTCCTATGGCACGTGTAGAAACTATAGGGCGTGTATATACGGTACACGGTGTGTATGTAAAAAAATTTCATTTCTTCCTGAACAGAAGAATACATGGCGTGTAGTTAGAACTACATGGAATGTATTCTGGGCTTCTCTAGACATTAATCCTCGAAAACTACTCCGGAGTCCATAAAAACACTGAAATGAAAACCAAAGTTCCAAATTTTGATTCGTGAGGGGAAATACTCCCTCAAACCAAAGCATGGAATCTTATAAGTGTTATAACAAGGTAAACAAGTCCATGATCCACCAAATTCTGGTTAATGAGGTCCCATACTCCTTATGAACCAAAGTTTTTCATTAATTCACAAAACCTTACATAACAATACCCTATCAAATAGCATGTATTTTATCAAGTCATCTATCACAACAGCATGCCTTTTTCTTGAACAACATCTATCACAACAACATGAAATTTCTAATGCACCTACATGGCATGGAAACTATGCATGACATGTGATTCTAACATGTGCCTAAATGATGCATGAGATGGCATACCATCATCTCATTGGGTTTCTACTAAATAGAACCCAAGTATAAAAATATAAATATCACCCCACAAGTGTGTCACCCAACAGTGAAAATCACATCAACTGTAATGTGAAAAATCAGAAAAAAAAATGCAACAGGAGATCATTTAGCTTTTCCATGTACATGGGTTATGTAACGACCCGAAATTTTTTTAAAATAAATTTTGTTTCCTAATTTTATGTGTTATTGTTATACTCAACAAAAATGTTTTATTTGATAAACATGATTATAATTAAAATGAGATCAGTGGGTTTTGACAATTATATAACCATCGGTCAATATGACCGCTGTGAACAAAATGTTTTGATTATTGTCTCTAAATATAAGTAATCTTGGTCAATTATTATAGAAAGAAGATTTGATGGCCTCACCTAGTAGTCTTGGACCGATCGAAGCCCATCTAACAGAGCTTGGGAAGGAGGTAGCACCATTGGGCTTTGCTCTGGATCAAATCCAAGCCAAACTTCATCATGTGAAGCTGGAACGGAATCGCCTTCGTGAGAAGTTCAAACTGATAGAAATTACTACTCGGGCAGTGTTCACTGAGCCGCCCCAAGCTTCTATCACCCTAGCACACCTTACTCTTAGGTCCTATGCTGGTATTATAAGGGGTTATGTAACGAGACCGTAACTACCTTGTGTAATCCTTGTTTTAAATAAAAAATTGGGATTTCTTCTTATGATGAAGTTTATGAATTTTGAAATGACCGGATAAATATAGTATGCATATTTTTGATTAATTTTAGAAAAAGGATATTTTAAATATGTTTATGTAAACTCTAAATAATTAAAAATGTGTAATGATTTTCAATGAATGGTCTTCTGCAATTATGTTCAGTACTAAATTTAGAGTCTAATAAGATCAACTTGATTTTTGATGAATAGTAAATTATGAATAGTGATTTTATGATTAGGATTAGTAATATGACCAAATGGATTAGTAATCTCACTTAAATAAAGTTTTAAAATAATCTATGCACCTTTATTAAGTAATGTGATTCAATAAAATAGTTAAATAACGGTTTCATTAATTATTATTCAAGTATTAGTTTTTTCAGGTGAATAGTGTTTTTTAATTAAAAATTTAATTAAAAATAATTAGAAAATTATTTTTATAAAAATGACTTTATTTTTGAACTTAGTGCATTGATATTATGTTATGGTAATTTTTGGGGTTTTTTCTGAAAAAAATGAATTTTTGATGAATAGTGTTTTTATTTAAAAATTAAATTAAAAATATTTAGAAAATTATTTTTCTAAAATGGATTTCATTTTTGAAATCAGAGCATTGATATTTGGTTAATGTGAAATTTTGGGATTTTTCTGAGAAAGTTGAATTTTCAGTGAATAGTAAAAATACTGTTTTAGGGTTTCGCTATGTTTAATGACATCATAACGGTGTCATGATGATGTCATGAGATCGTTTGAGGGTTGGCCGGCCAAGGGTGATGAATTATTGTTTTGGGGGCCCCATGTGGCCTAACTCCATGATAAATGAAAAGGGAGAGCACATGGGTTTGAGAAAAGCACATGTGAGGTGTCCCTTGGCCATTAATGCCTTGTCCCCTCACTTTCCCTATAAATACCAAGCCCTCCTCTCATCCATTCGACTCCCCACTCATTCCCAACGAATTTCTGGTCTCATTACCTCCCAAGGAGTCCTCCCAAGGTTCCCCCAAGCCCTCAAGGTCCCAACCTTTGAGGTTTAAGAGTTACATTTTAAGGTAAGGGATCCGACCCCTCTCTTTCTTTTCAAGTAATCTCTTTTATGTCATTTATTTTATACTCCATGTTCTTATGTTGGAGGATGTTCTTTTATATTCATCCTAATGCCTATTTCATTTTCATATGATGGGAGACCCCCCCTTGATCTCATCAATTCGTTTTAAGAATGTTTAAGTGGCGCCGTTAGGCTGCCGAATTTTTAAGGGATTCTTTCACCTTCCTCGTTTTCAAGTTCTATTTTCATTCAAGTCTTTCATGTTCCTTTTTATTATGTTGGGGTATGATCTCTAAATTATCATACTGATATTTTATGATCATATGATGAGAGACCCCATTTGATCGCATCAATTCAGTATTTTGAAGTTTTAAGTGGCGTCGTTAGGCTGCCGAATTTTTAAGTAGTTCTTCACCCTTCTCGTTTTGAAGTTCTACTTTCATGTCAATTATTTCAAGTTCCTTTTTGTTATATTGGGATATGATCTCAATATATATCATACTGGACTCTTATTTTCATATGATGAGATACCCCATTTGATCTCTTCAATTCAGTATTTTGATGTTTTAAGTGGCGCCGTTAGGCTGCCGAATTTTTAAGTGGTTCTTCACCCTTCTCGTTTTGAAGTTCTACTTTCATGTCAATTCTTTCAAGTTCCTTTTTGTTATGTTGGGGAATTATCTCTATATCTATCATACTGATCTCTTATGATCATATGATGAGGGACCCTATTTGATCTTGTCAAATCATTTTCTTTTGAAGTTAAGTGACGCCGTAAGGCTGCCGAATTTTCATAAGAGAAATCTAATTTTTTTTCCTTCCATGTTTTTCATTTCAAATGGTATGTCCCTAAAATTTCATTACCATGTCCATATGTCCTTCTTATTCTTTCACCCTACTGTTTTATGGATCATTTATGAGTGGGTGACCCATGTCCCCTCTCATTTCAATGTTTTCTAAAACCCCGAAACATAGCCGTTATGCTAAAGAATTTCCCCCTCAAAATGCCTCTCTCTTTTCTCAAAAATTATTTTATGTTATAAAGTGAAAACTCAAAGCTATTATTTCTACAAGGGTATTCACATATATATCAAAATGTTCCATTTTAAATTCTGGGATTTACATACATGAGACCCACTTTCCCTTTCCGTGGGTTTAAAGTGACGTAAAGATCATGTCTTTAAAGCAGTTTTTAAAACGTTATGATTATGAAATGAAACCCATTTATTTTATGCTATGTGGGTTATTTATGAAATGTTTGATGATGATATATGTGGATCACATGATAATAAAGGAAAATTTAAGGGTGCTCCCTGATAGCGCTCCAATGCATTGGGTAATGATGTAACCACTAGAGATTACAATTTTCACGATACCTTGGTGAATAACCTTGGTAATTTTAAAATGACACCTTGGGGATGGAACTTGGTGATATGTTCATGATTGTCTATGTTAAATGATGTAGCCACATCTTCAAGTTATTAAAAAGTTTTATTTTTATTATGATATGCCTCATGATTTCATTTTCATGCATTAAAGTTCTTTTCATGACTTTATTGATGTATCTCAAGTTCATATGTAAAATGTTTCACTTGTTTCCCTTGTTGGGCCTTCTGCTCACCCTTCCTTTTGATGTATGTCCCCAGGTTATGAGATGCAGTAATGAGCCTAGGGTGAACATGAGGAGAATCCTTTCAAGTGTTTAAGAAGAATGTTTTTTTTTGTTTCATGTTTTATGTTCCTTGTTTCCAAGACACTAAACCTTAAAGATCCTCAGTTCCGTGTAATGGAATGAAAAGTTATGTTATAAAAAGACGGGATGTTATAGTTGGTATCAAAGGATGGTTTAGTTATTTGTGGAAATTAGGATATGAAAACTCTAGGAGGAACCCTATAGAAAAGTTTAATATAGGAAATCTTCCTGGTATTTTGGTGAGTATTGAGTAAGGGGTTGCCAAGCAAATACATCCCTGTCTGGATACGAGCAGGTAGAGGTGGCTCTGGCACAGATGTACATAGGGGTAAAACCCGAAAACACCGCTTTGAGCTAGACTCGAACGGGAACTGGTACACGACAACGGGCCTTGCTGCACTCTTGGTTACGACACTCCCGGGGGATATGCTTTGGTAAATTCATAAGCTTGGTATGAACCATTGTTAAAGGAAGAAAGATAAAATAAAATAAAGGTTCACATAAGAATATATGATCATTCATAACCTAGATGGGAACCTAGGAGATCACAAGTTAGGGTATACCTTTCATATACAAGTTATCCTTATATGCTTTCAGTTCCTTTTCATGATTATTAGCTAAGTACTTAAGCCCCTAATTATGCTTTCTCTTCTTAGTTAATGGTGGGAAATGGAAGAACATGTTCCGACAACCAATGTGATAGGAAATGCGACGATTTTCGTATTAATATGACAGGGATGATTAGGGGATTAAAATATGATTATTATTTTGGAAGACGTTCATTATTTTGGGAACCATATTTGATCGAGGTAAATAGATTACTATGGTATTTTCATTGAGGAGTAAGGTTGACTTATATTTTGAAGAATAGATGAATTTAAGGTGAACTTATAGTAATTTAGGTTACTTATGGGAATGACTAACCTATCTTGGGTAAAATATGTTTAGGTTAGCTACTTTTTTTATAAGATGTTAGGAGTGGTTGATGTTGTCTGGAGATGAACAATGAAGTTGTTTTGGAAGACTATGTTATCAAATCCTTATTGTATTTGGGTTTCAATTTTAGTTTGGTTTGTTTTGAGGAATTTTAAGGACCGTTATTTATGGAACGGTCTATGATGAACTTTGGGTAGTACCATGGAACTTTGATGATTTAAAAGTAGTTTCCATTCCTATGGGATTCTTTCTTTTTGAAGAGTTGTTTTACCTTAACCTTTCTGTTTTTGGGATAATGTTTAAAGATAGAACAAATAGATAGTTAATCTTTTGTAGATTATGTGATTCTATAGAAGATGATTCTTGTGCTTTTATGAGACCAAGTGTTTTTGAATTCTCATCATTTGGAGAAAAGATTAGGGTTGGTAGGGACTTGTTAAAGGATGAAACTCTACTTGAAGGTAGGTATATTTTCTTATGTTTTTGTTCTATGTAGTAAATGAAATCCTCAAAATTATGAAAAGAAACGTAAAACAAAAATGTTGTTGGTTTACGTTTCCTACTAGGTAATCAAAGACCGTTTACACACATCATAAGTTTGGGATTTTCTCATGGTTATCTTTCTCCTAATCATGTTCTCTATCACTCTCCCTCAGAACTTGACCCTTTGTTTTCTCCTCCATGTCCATGTTTTCCTACATGGAACCCTAGTGTGGGTTAACTCGGGTGACCTTTGTACTTCCCTCTCTTTATTTTAAAGTAATAGTTTTACTGACTCCTTTTCCGATGTGGGACTTTCAATGAAATTTCAAAACCCAATTTTAAAATTGCGAGGACGCAATTTCTTAAGGGGGGAAGATTGTAACGACCCGAAATTTTTTTAAAATAAATTTTGTTTCCTAATTTTATGTGTTATTGTTATACTCAACAAAAATGTTTTATTTGATAAACATGATTATAATTAAAATGAGATCAGTGGGTTTTGACAATTATATAACCATCGGTCAATATGACCGCTGTGAACAAAATGTTTTGATTATTGTCTCTAAATATAAGTAATCTTGGTCAATTATTATAGAAAGAAGATTTGATGGCCTCACCTAGTAGTCTTGGACCGATCGAAGCCCATCTAAGAGAGCTTGGGAAGGAGGTAGCACCATTGGGCTTTGCTCTGGATCAAATCCAAGCCAAACTTCATCATGTGAAGCTGGAATGGAATCGCCTTCGTGAGAAGTTCAAACTGATAGAAATTACTACTCGGGCAGTGTTGACTGAGCCGCCCCAAGCTTCTATCACCCTAGCACACCTTACTCTTAGGTCCTATGCTGGTATTATAAGGGGTTATGTAACGAGACCGTAACTACCTTGTGTAATCCTTGTTTTAAATAAAAAATTGGGATTTCTTCTTATGATGAAGTTTATGAATTTTGAAATGACCGGATAAATATAGTATGCATATTTTTGATGAATTTTAGAAAAAGGATATTTTAAATATGTTTATGTAAACCCTAAATAATTAAAAATGTGTAATGATTTTCGAAAAATGGTCTTCTGCAATTATGTTCAGTACTAAATTTAGAGTCTAATAAGATCAACTTGATTTTTGATGAATAGTAAATTATGAATAGTGATTTTATGATTAGGATTAGTAATATGACCAAATGGATTAGTAATCTCACTTAAATAAAGTTTTAAAATAATCTAGGCACCTTGATTAAGTAATGTGATTAAATAAAATAGTTAAATAACGGTTTCATTAATTATTATTCAAGTATTAGTTTTTTTCAGGTGAATAGTGTTTTTTAATTAAAAATTTAATTAAAAATAATTAGAAAATTATTTTTATAAAAATGACTTTATTTTTGAACTCAGTGCATTGATATTATGTTATGGTAATTTTTGGGGTTTTTTCTGAAAAAAAATGAATTTTCGATGAATAGTGTTTTTATTTAAAAATTAAATTAAAAATATTTAGAAAATTATTTTTCTAAAATGGATTTCATTTTTGAAATCAGAGCATTGATATTTGGTTAATGTGAAATTTTGGGATTTTTCTGAGAAAGTTGAATTTTCAGTGAATAGTAAAAATACCGTTTTAGGGTTTCGGTATGTTTAATGACATCATAACGGTGTCATGATGATGTCATGAGATATTTTGAGGGTTGTCCGGCCAAGGGTGATGAATTATTGTTTTGGGGGCCCCATGTGGCCTAACTCCATGATAAATGACAAGGGAGAGCACATGGGTTTGAGAAAAGCACATGTGAGGTGTCCCATGGCCATTAATGCCTTGTCCCCTCACTTTATCTATAAATACCAATCCCTCCTCTCATCCATTCGACTCCCCACTCATTCCCAACAAATTTCTGGTCTCATTACCTCCCAAGGAGTCCTCCCAAGGTGCCCCCAATCCCTCAAGGTCCCAACCTTTGAGGTTTAAGAGTTACATTTTAAGGTAAGGGATCCGACCCCTCTCTTTCTTTTCAAGTAATCTCTTTTATGTCATTTCTTTTATACTCCATGTTCTTATGTTGGAGGATGTTCTTTTATATTCATCCTAATTCCTATTTCATGTTCATATGATGGGAGACCCCCCCTTGCTCTCATCAATTCGTTTTAAGAATGTTTAAGTGGCGCCGTTAGGCTGCCGAATTTTTAAGGGATTCTTTCACCTTCCTCGTTTTCAAGTTCTATTTTCATTCAAGTCTTTCATGTTCCTTTTTATTATGTTGGGGTATGATCTCTTAATTATCATACTGATATTTTATGATCATATGATGAGAGACCCCATTTGATCGCATCAATTCAGTATTTTGAAGTTTTAAGTGGCGTCGTTAGGCTGTCGAATTTTTAAGTAGTTCTTCACCCTTCTCGTTTTGAAGTTCTACTTTCATGTCAATTATTTCAAGTTCCTTTTTGTTATATTGGGGTATGATATCTATATATATCATACTGGACTCTTATGTTCATATGATGAGAGACCCCATTTTATCTCTTCAATTCAGTATTTTGATGTTTTAAGTGGCGCCGTTAGGCTGCCGAATTTTTAAGTGGTTCTTCACCCTTCTCGTTTTGAAGTTCTACTTTCATGTCAATTCTTTAAAGTTCCTTTTTGTTATGTTGGGGAATTATCTCTATATCTATCATACTGATCTCTTATGATCATATGATGAGGGACCCTATTTGATCTTGTCAAATCATTTTCTTTTGAAGTTAAGTGACGTCGTAAGGCTGCCGAATTTTCATAAGAGAAATCTAATTTTTTTTCCATCCATGTTTTTCATTTCAAATGGTATGTACCTAAAATTTCATTACCATGTCCATATGTCCTTCTTATTCTTTCACCCTACTGTTTTATGGATCATTTATTAGTGGGTGACCCATGTCCCCTCTCATTTCAATGTTTTCTAAAACCCCGAAACTTAGCCATTATGCTGCAGAATTTCCCCCTCAAAATGCCTCTCTCTTTTCTCAAAAATTATTTTATGTTATAAAGTGAATACTCAAAGATCTTATTTCTACAAGGGTATTCACATATATATCAAAATTTTCCATTTTTAAATTCTGGGATTTACATACATGAGACCCACTTTCCCTTTCCGTGGGTTTAAAGTTACGTAAAGATCATGTCTTTAAAGCAGTTTTTAAAACGTTATGATTATGAAATGAAACCCATTTATTTTATGCTATGTGGTTATTTATGAAATGTTTGATGATGATATATGTGGGTCACATGATAATAAAGGCAAATTTAAGGGTGCGCCCTGATAGCGCTCCAATGCATTGGGTAATGATGTAACCACTAGAGATTACAATTTTCACGATACCTTGGTGAATAACCTTGGTAATTTTAAAATGCCACCTTGGGGATGGACCTTGGTGATATGTTCATGATTTTCTATGTTAAATGATGTAGCCACATCTTCAAGTTATGAAAAAGTTTTATTTTTATTATGATATGCCTCATGATTTCATTTTCATGCATTAAAGTTCTTTTCATGACTTTATTGATGTATCTCAAGTTCATATGTAAAATGTTTCACTTGTTTCCCTTGCTGGGCCTTCTGCTCACCCTTCCTTTTGATGTATGTCCCCAGGTTATGAGATGCAGTAATGAGCCTAGGGTTAACATGAGGAGAAGCCTTTCAAGTGTTTAAGAAGAATGTTTTTTTTGTTTCATGTTTTATGTTCCTTGTTTCCAAGACACTAAACCTTAAAGATCCTCAGTTCCGTGTAATGGAATGAAAAGTTATGTTATAAAAAGACGGGATGTTATAGGTTAGCTACTCCCAGGCACAACTTATTAACAAGTACCTATTATATCGTATCCCTGGATATAGGATCCAAACAGTAAGTCAAGAAGAAATGAAACCCTTTGATACCACTTTGTAACATCCCGGATCCGAGTGCCACACAACGGGTGCCCCGAACCCAGTTGGTCACATAACCTCAACCACATTTCTCAAAATGCCAAAGCTTTCCGACTAGTAGCGAGGGCCTAGATCTGATAGTGGGGAAACTATGTCCCCATTTGTCAAAGTTTTGCACAGTAGAGAAATACAAACATACCAAAAGTGGAAGCAGTGAACAATAACAAGCTAAAATGGACAATGGTACTAAAGTAAAATATGACCAACAGTAATATATAATGATTCAATATGTTCCTAATTCTAGGAAAGCTACAAAAATAGGATACACTGCAATCTAAAACAATATAGCACAAGGTACAAGTACAGCAAATAAAAACAAAACAGTCCAACATGAACTCAACAGTATCGCAAGCCTAAGCTCAGTCTCATGCACTCTTACTCCTCGACAATAATCAAGTACATGTATAGGGACTCTTTCCCTTATCAACACCTAAAGTAATATAATCTTCTTGGGTCCAAGTCATGACCCAAATAGGGTGTGAGAAATAAATCCTAGAAGGTAACCACCAAAGGCGCGTGCCCAACTATTATTGAAACTGTGCAACAGCAGTGTGCTATAATAAAATGTAGTAAACTAGGAAGTACTCAAAAGTAACTATCTCTACAAGTTAAATTGCTATTTTAATAATTATTTATCAATTCCACGCTTTTTAATTATCATGGAAAGTACAACATAATAAATCACCATAGTGAATATTCAAAGTAAACATATCCTCAGACATGAAAATCCTTACCCTCAGGTAAGCATAATCAAAACCCACAGGTGACTGCCCACATGCATAATGAATATATCCCACAAGCATACAAGATATTTCCCGTGGGCACGGAAGTTAATACCCACAGGCATGAGAAAATTTTCCCTCTAGCTAAATGAAACATTGCCCTCAGGCTGATCAAAACACTTCCCTCGAGCTAAGAAAGTAACTAGGCTAATCCCAATGTATAATCAATTATTAAATATGTTTCCTCTCAAGAAAACTCAAATCATCCTATCATTAGGGAATACCCATGGGTATCCTAGACAAATAACTAAACAAGGTAAATGCACCCATGGGGTGGCCCTGGATCAGAGAAAAGATCCCAAACAATAGTTTATATTTATCATTAGATTATCTATGCAATTCTAGATGTCTTAATAGCTAAGGCATCATCCATACGACACCCCAAACATGGAAGCATAGCACAACAGTACACAAAACAACTCCACAGTTGGAAAAAAACACCAGACCACCTACCTCGATCTCCTCTGATAAATATATGTGAATGATGCCTCCTGAATCAAATGATAACGACATAGATCTGGGATAAACGCTCACCCGTTCAAGATAAAATAACATCCCTTAGGGAAATAATTGGATATAGAGGTTCAAGAAGAGATAAGAACTCACCCTGGTAGTTCAAACGAGATAGACGGCGAAGGAATCAGAGTCCCGGTGTGCGGTTGGGAGGTCTTCCTAGTTCCGACCTTCTCTCTCACGGCTCTTGTCGAGTCCTAATATTCGCCTACCGAAAGAGGAGGCTAATACCTATTTTTAACGAAAAAACATAACTACACGGTGTGTACTCTCAAGTACACAGTGTGTCATTTCCATTTTTTTAACTGTTCCTCTAGTGGCCACTTTTCACCGCCTCAATGTTCATCTTTCGACTTGATTACATGGCGTGTATTTATGAGTACACAGCGTGTACTACCGTTCCTCTAGTGGATACTCCCACCGCCTTATTATTCACCCGCTGACTGATTACATGGCGTTTATATACTAAGTACACGGAGTGTAGTCATTTTTTACACCTGTCATCACTGACAGGCCCACTCGCCATGTATACTCATCCCACATGTCCAAAGTACACATTGTGTGGAAAATTACATGGCATGTACCCACAAATTTTGGTATTTCCCCCCATTTTCCTTATTTTCTCAAAAACACTTAAGGAAAAGAAAGAGAAGAAACTCGTACCTCAAGAATAAGAATCGGGTTCTTACATTATTCTCTATATTTCAATAGTGGTTTGATTTAACCCCTTCTTATAGTCTAGATTTCTTTAAATAATATCTTTCCCACAAGGATTATGATGAATCCTTATGAATCCCTCTATGGAAATAAATGTAGAACTCTGATATAATGGGATAAATTTGGAGAAATAAATCTATTGGGACCTGAGGTAGATGAGGAAATTTCATAGAAGGTTTTGTTAATTCTATAACATATTAAGGCAGAAAAAAGTATAAATATGTGTCATGCTAAAAAACATTAGTGAAATCTGGAATTCAAAGTTGGTGAGAGCATTCTCCTCTAATTTTCCCCATGGAATAAGGTTGTGAGATTTAAAAATAAGGTAAATATTAGCCCAAGGTATACTTTTCCTTTCATGATTCTTAATCATATTGGGATGGTTGCTTATCTATTAGCACTCCCACAAAACCCTCTCAAGATCATGATGGGTTCCATATATCTCTTCTGAGAAAGTACATACTTGATCATTCACACGTGATAAACTAAAAGGTTATACTGCTATAGTATGATATTCCCTATGATTAATTACTGTTATAAATATTCTAATATAGAGATAAAGATATATGGAATAGGATTACTAACATAGTTAGTGTTCTTTGGATGAATCAAAAAAATTAAGAAGCTACATGGGAACCTAAGAAAGTGATTAAGTGGAGATATCCTCATTTTATTAGTATTAGAGTGATTGAATTTCAAGGGTGAAGATCATTTTAATGGGGGAATAATGTAACACACTAAGGTTTTATATTTATTTCCTCAGAAATATACTCGAAGTATTTGATATCTTTCCTTACACACATCCTCGAGTCTATATGAACCTTGATATAGTAAACTATAATAACCGAGCCCTTGAAATGGCAGCTATGATTAGTAATAACCACTTTATGAAAAATAATTATAAATGTTTTAAATAATTCATATTTTTTATTAATTCATAACAAAGAAGTACTCGATTTTTAGTGAAGTCATTTTATGCTTCAAAATATGATTTTTTTTTTTAAAAAAAAATGGTCTTTATATAATTTTTACATGAAAAAAATATAATTTATTTCAAAAAATATAGAAATTTTATGTTATGTATTAAATATTATTTTGTAAATTAGTTTTTATATATTACTTTAGGGTTAATTCTTTGTATTTTTCTAAAAATGATTTATTTTCTAGTGAATAGGTAAACAACTGATTTTTGTAAAAAAAATCATTTTTTCAAGTAAAAGTTCAATTATGTTTTGAATTTAATATTAAATTAATATAGGACTAATTTAATTATAATTAATCTAATTATTTTCACAAAAATAATCATTATAATTTATTTTGGTAAATTTTTATTTTCTGTCTTAAAAACATTTTTCTAAAAATTGTATTGATGCACACGACATGTTTTTATCATAATAAATTAAATTAATCTCTATTGATTAAGGGTTTTAAATAATTGTATATATTATATATTTAATCTATTATCCTAAAATTCATATTATGGTTTTTAAAATTAATGGAATATAATTTATTTGATTTTAGGCTTAAAATTCATTTATATAAAATAGGTTTTCATTGCAGGTTTTGATGTTATTTAAATTTAAATTGGGAAAATTATTTAAATAAAATCAGGGGAAATATATTCCAAATTGGGAATAATAAAAATTAATATAATATAATATTTTTAACTTTGTAAATTCCCAAGTTGAATCACCATGTCCGAGATGGAATTCAACATGACCTCAGGCCTGCCTTACCGTATGCCAAAGGCTGCCAACTAGCGATGAGGGTCTCAAGTTGAATCATGGGGATACCATACTATCCATAAAAGTTAAAAATAACTATAAATAATTAAAAATTATATATTTTAAATATATATTAAGAGGAAACTATAAATATACAAACAATATGAATGAATAAAGAAATAATTGTATACAAACTCGACAATCAAACTAAAACAACATCATATAATCCACTAGGCCAATCATATAAATGATAGAAAATTAAAAAAAGGTACAATAGACTCTTCCACCACTCGAAGACAAATCTCATCCCAATCACAATCCCCGTAGAGAGATATCCTACAAGGTGATCAAACCTAGCCTCAACCCAACTTTTATCATCAATACGTGAGGGATACTCATGTTCCTATGTGTCATGACCACCTGAGAAGGGTGTGATTACAACTTAGTGGGTGTACCACCCACATAGTCAGGTACCCAGCCAATAAAATTTAGTGTACGTACATGTGATAAACTTAGTAGAAATTAATTAGTAAATACATAAATTGTACAAGCATAACATATAATCACAAATTCAAAAGTAATCAATAAACAACCATATGCTGAGTAGTCATGTGACCACTAAGAATATATGACCCTCAACAGTACCTTAATTGTCTCCCTATTAAGAAGAAACAATTATCAATCCCTTGAAAAATCTCCCTCGATGGGATTTTCCAAAAAACCGATATATCATCCTTGAAGTGATAGTACAATCATGTCGACCATGAATCTCACACATCCCCCTCAGGGGGATAGTCTAGGAGACTCAACCTGCATGCTCAACTAAAACAATGGAGAGAATATCACAATGTGATATAAGATACAATGAAAAATAAAATATCACATTAAATAACCAAGTATTACAACTAGATAAATCCATATGAAAAAAACAATCATAGGTCTCATCCGGCCATTCACTCACACCACATGTTATCATGCAATAAACAATATCTCTCGGGGATAAATATCTACACTAACAATCATACCAATAACTCTTATAAAAAATTCACTAAATTCAAGGTATTAATTTTCACACCACATGTAATAAAGAATCAAACATTTGTCTTTAGAGGCTTCACATGCATGCACACCATGTGATCAAACGTGAACATATGATCAGTAGTATAAGTAGATGAGTAGTACCAAACCAGTCAAGCCTCAACCATCAGTGGCTAGGAAAAAATATAGCACACAATTTCCACCATGTACTTTGGAACCTTTTCAATTAATTAGTCATATTTTAATTAATTAGTGAATATATTCCATTCATTATTTGATTAATCATGGAACTAGTCTCTCACGTTAATTGGTATGGTCAATCAATTAAATAGTATTCCATTTTATTCATCTCACAGTTATGAATTTAGGATCATTCATCTAAGGTGGAAAACCTCATATCACATTCTAATAAGTGATAAATAATGAATAGAGTATATTATATAGGACCATATACCTCAAGAAAAGGAAACTCCAAACCAAGATAGACTCAACAGATTTCTCCAAGACATCTAAGTCCATTTGGCCTCTATCGATTACCATGTGTTTCTATCTCACAACTAAACATTCCAAATAATTAATTATAACTCAATTATAGTTTATAAAATTATTATAAATAATACCACATTAATATGAGAAAGTAAAACATGTCTAAATACTTTTTAGATATCATTGCCTAGCTAGAACCTTAACTAGCCATACTTGAAAGGTCTAAAACATGATTCTGACTTCATTATGGGAAAAAGGAAAAAAAATTTTGTGAAAAAACAAAAACCAATTTAATATAATTAAATTATAATTTCTATAAGTATTCAACTATGTAACATAGCTTCATCAAAATAAAATGAAACAGTGTGTTCACCTTATCTTAGGTTCTCTTCTATCTATGCTAAGTGAAAAACCCATCATAAATAGTTGATTCTATGATACCTAGTGGAATCTATTAAATAGCTAAAAAAATTCCCAAAATTAGTAATTATGGTGAAAAATAAACACAAAAGGATGATGGAGAAAGATCCTTACCTCCAAAATAATTTAATTACATCATGAACTACCCAAATTAGAGGATAAATGATAGAGGGATAATCTAAATGATCACCTATCATGAATTCTGAACTCTTCCATAGCAAAGGGGGGATAATACCCAATTTAAGAATTAGAAAAGACAATCCTTGAATGTTTCATGGTTTTTCTCATGGATTCATGCCATTAAATTTCTAGATCCTATCCTAGGCCCATTTTCAAACCCTAAAATTATTGGGACAACCCATGAATCCATCTCACATCATAAATACCTTTACCATGACATGAATAGGATATTGTAGTAATTTTTAGTAGTCAGCCCTTAATCACTCCTCTAGTGTCCTCTTAGAACACTGGATCATTACCCATTCTATGACCCCCATCCCAAAACTCCATCTAAGGAAACTCAAACTTATAGAACCATTTTAAATTTCTAATTTCTCAAAACAAACCATCCTTAAAAAAAATTGAATTTTTCTATGAATTTCTAACCCATGACTATGTGGGTTGTTATAATCTCCCTAATATAGAAATTATTTTCATCAAAACATTGTTCTAGAATTAATAAAATGTATCTTGATCTACTTCAATTATAATTCATGGGGATTTCAATCTGTTTCAAACTTGAACTCCAACTCAATGCCATAAGAACATTATTTAAACCCAGATGACCCTTAAGTTCCTAGTGTGTGACTCTAAGAACAAACAAAAAAATCCAAGAAAAAAGCTCAATGTTACCCAACATCGAGAAAATGATTTCTACATCCATCTAACTCAATACACCACATTGTCTTCAACTAATTCAATCTAAATTATCAAGGTGATACCCACCATAGGAATCATCAAAAGTAACAAGACTCTGACAGTCCAATGAAACACATTGAATAGTTTATTTCCATTATGATTGACTAAATGTAAATCAGGGTTAAAGTTTCGATACCAACACCTCATTCTTGGTTCTGAGATGAACCATTGTGTCCCCACTAATCAATGCAACATGAACATTAATAACTTTATAATAAGGCCTTGATATATTATTAATAACCAAAGTTTTACCCAAAATGGTGATATCAATATGGTTCTATCCTACCACACTCTTGTTCATGCAGATACAAAATTCAGTTCACTTCTAGCTGATTACCCACATAGTTACATGACCAAAACAACCAAAAGACTAAGAAAATAACAATAATAATGCCTTAATAGTTGTAGGAATTATTAAATCGATCTAATATCCTTACTATAGTCTGATCCCACTTCAATTTAGTTTTATCTGATTGGTTCACCAACCACTTAAAATACCTGCATGCTCTCAACTACGTATCAAGGCACCTATGATCCAACTCTATTTTAGGTGAAACCAATTTCCTTTTGAGTCCCAATCCCACTACGGGTTTCCATCCAATAATATAATCTGAATGAACATCATACAATCAAAATGGAACTAGATACTCTTGGGTCCAACAGACATCAGTCTCCTGGACTAACCACAATCATTCAACGACCAGTCTTACACAAGGTTGTGAGCCTTCCCATAAGAGTTGTCATTTCACATACAACAGGTCGATGATCCCCACCGTAGGAGTATATTTCATTTCACCTAAAATTACTTACATTGGTCTACACTCCACATGAATAACAATCATGATGGATAAATATGACCATCCAAACATACACGATTACCAAGTAAGATCCAAGTACTTTACACACCATGATTGTTTAGAGCTCAATCCACTACATACAAAGACCCATTCTTAATGTGAAAGATATTTTCCCACATCCTAGGTGTAGCTTATAAATTCTAACTGAGATTAATATCATTCACTCACACAAGCCCCTACACTAAATCATGACATTTCCATCTATGACCAACTCAGGTTGACCGCATGATGGTACCCCATTATATTATTGATGTCATCTACCCCCATAGAGACATCCCCACTCAAAACAACCACTAGGTTACCAACCCTTATTATATTTACAAAAATATTGGCCATTTCTTAATAGCAAAGTTGAACTTTAACTGAAACTATCAGTTACTAACCACCACTAGTTCTTTCGGATTCATAAATAAAACATGAACAATCTCAATGGTTCACTCACCAGCCTTCTCCACCGATTCAACCAACCCTCTTTGTAACCACGGCATTAATGCTCACACATTAATGATTTTATAGTAAGATATGATAATACGACTCATTTCTCAATACACAAGGATTACCCTATCAATCCACTGACCACATGTTTTGACTCACATGCCTATTTAGCTATCCACACCAAAAAATGTCATCTCAACCAAGAATGAGAACTCATAGTGATCTAATTTAGAAAATAAAACTCATTTATATTGAGTTTCACAACACATCCCATAATAAACATGTGTCAGTTTAAGCTATAGTGAATCCACCAACACTCTAAACTTCATATGTTTGACCACCTAGTATTATTACTCAACACTCAATGAGAGTTTCATTCTGATCTATCATGTCAGGAAACATCTATTCCTAATCTTGATGCTGCAAGCATCTAAGTATTTTTAACCCAACTTTGTATCACAAGTATTAGTACTAAAGTTTATCTATACTAGTATGTTACAAAGAAACATACAAGGGATTGATTTTATCTATTAAAATGTTACATAAATTTACAGGTCATTTTTATCCATGAAAATCCCTCCTAAAGAATTAACCTTAACCTTCCCTTCTCAAGTATTAGTCATCCATCGGATTTCCATTATGAAACATGAGACATCGACTCACTAGTAACTAGAGTAAAATTTATTAGGCCACAAAGTTTTACACAAAATTCCCACAAGGTTCCACTGGGTTCACAACCCATAGAACATTATCTAGGCACATCCCAACAAATATTCCATGATGACTTCTTCCTTAGACTACCCACCTAGAGAGGCCATCGATTCCTAGTTCAGTTGAATAGAATCCACATGGATCTATAATGAAGAAGTTATATAGACTATAGTTGGAACCTTAATCAACCAAATATATACATAGGATACCCAAACAAGGTTCTTTACAAAGACATTTATTTCCCAGTAATGACCTAACAATGTACAGTACACCCCCCATGCATTGAAGAACTGCATCCCTGTCGCCATCTTTATTTTAATCATCATCGCCCAGGTGCACCACACTATAGTCTCACATGACCTACTATCATAAGTTCACAGGAATATGGTTTTATCTAAAAGAATGTCACCATGAGATCATATGTGAAATAAAAATATAAGTTGTTGACTCTAAAAACCTCAGTCTTCAATATTCAATACAATCACACACATGGAGCATATATGTCATGTTAAATATATATGACTAATATGAGCCACACAACACATATTTCTGATAAGAAGATGATTAAAATCTATATGAAATTACAAACTCAAAATCCATGTGCATCACATGAGTTTAAATTATATTATCATAATAATTAATACTAATAATATCAATCACATGCCCTGGTAACCTGGGATTTCCTTGGGAAATGTGTTCATGATACACTAGACCGAATTTCATCACAATATCTGACACATTCCTATTTTTACTATCTAATAACTCCCCAAAATTGGAAAAAAAATATATCCTTATCTATTAATATTTTTTAACATCCTAGCCTGAATCACTAGGTCCAAGATGGAATGCCACATGAACTAAAACACACATAACTATATGCCAAATGCTGAAAATTATCAACGAGGGTATCAAGTGGAATTGTTGGTAGACTATACCCTCCATCAGAGTGAAAAATAAAACTAAATACCCAAACATGTTAAAATATAAAAACAAATTAATAGGAAACCATAAAAATACCAATATTTAGAATGAATTTAGAAACAATAGCACACACACTCAATAATCAAACAAAAACAACAGTTGATCGCACATTGGGATGATATTATACATGGTAGAAATGAATAAAAATTCAAGAGGCTCTACTCACACATGAATCCTCATATCATCCCAATGTATAGACTCATGTATATTTATCATGTTATTTGATCAAACCTAGCCTCAACCCAACCTCTATTAGGAAGAAGTTTGGGATTCTTGGGTACCCAAGTTCCATGGGAACCTATGATGGGTGTGATAAAACTCATTTGGGTACCACAAACACAATCCTATACCCAACCAATAAAATTTAGTGCATGTGGATGTAATAATATTAGTAGAAATTAAATAGAAAATATCCAAACTACACAAACATAACATACAATCTGTAATGCACAAGTAAGAAATAAACACCCATATTTTGAGTGGTCATGAACTCACTAAGATATTATAAATCTAGATAATACCTACCTCAGCTTCATTACAAAAGGATCAATGATCATCTTCCAAACAAATACATTTCAATGGGATATTCAAAAAACATGATTGGAATATCCCCTTACAAGGGATGGTCTCAGTCATGTCGAAGAGGCATCTCACACATCCCCCTTTGGGGCTAGTCCCTGAGCCTCAACCTGCACTATCAACTTGATGACATAGGAATAATTTAATACAATAAGATATATAATAACATATCTAATATCACATCAAATAAATAAGTATTACAAAAAAATAAATCCACATTCATGAAACATAACCATAGGACTCATAGGGATATGCACACACACCACATGAGATCAAGCATCAAATATAGCTCTCTTAGGGATACACATGGACACTAACAATCATGCCAATAACCCATATAAAACATGTGCGAAAGATAGGTGAATCCTATGCACATGTGATAAAGCATCAAATATATGTCTCTAGGGGCTAAAAATGCATGCACCCCATGTGATCAAACATCAACATAGGCTCAGTAGTGAAATTAGATAGGTATTACACAATCATTCAAGCCTTGATCATTGATGTCTAGTAAAAAACCAAAAGATAAGGTCCAATTTGACCCTTAGAATAATTTCAATTTCTTAGGTACATTTAAATTTATTAGTTAATATAGGTAATTCATTATCTATTTAAGTGTGGAACTAGGACTCTCTCTTTAAATGGTTTCTTCAAACAATTAAACTGAATTACATTTTTCTCATCTCACAATTGTTACTTTTAGATTATTCATATAAGGTGGAAAACATCATATAAAATTCCAATAAATGGAATATAATACCATAGGGTATAGTAAATTGGACCACATATCTCAAATTAAGTCAACTCCCAGTTGAGTAAGGTTCGACAACTTGGTTAATGTCATCCATTTCCATTCAACCTCCACCAATCACCAATAGTTCCTATCTCACACCCAATAATTCTATATAATTTATTATAACTAAATTATAATTTATTAAATGGTTACAATGAAACTCACATTAAAATATGAAATACATACATGCCAAAAAACTTATCGGATATCATCTCCCAGCAAGAAGCCCGAAAAACCCTCCATGGAAGGTCTGAAACCTGATTCTATCTTCATTATTAGAAAAATATCTATCACATGGCAAGAAAAAACAACCAATTTAATTGAATTAAAATTTAAATTCTAGAATAATTTAACTAGGTTACCTACCTACATCAAATAGATGTGAGACAACAATAACACCTCATCTCGGGTTCTCCTCAATCTAAGTTGAGCAAAAACCCCATTAGAAATTATTGATTCTGAGGTATCCTTTGTAATTGATGAAAATACCTAAAACAAAAAATCTTAAAATTTGGAATGATGGGGAAAAAGAAAAAAAATGAGGGAGGTGGAGGATCCTACCCTCGAACATCGTCAAATCACAATAAGAACTCTTGAATCAGATGATGAAAGAGGGAGGGAAGCTCTATATAACCCCTCTCTTGAATGTCCCACTCTTCCGAAGAAAATAAGGGACAATAACCTATTTAAGAATTAAAAAAATTACAATAATATTTCACACCGTGATGTATGGTATCACATCATGACTTTGTGGGCTCTTTGTAACCACCCAGACCTCGATGCCACTTAACAGTTCCTCGAGCCCAATTGGCTACATGTCCTCAAGTTCATCTCCCTAAATACCATAGGCTGTTAACTAGCATTGAGGGACTAGGTGAGACATTGGGGATATTATTCCCTCATTACCATATTATATCATGGCGAAATTCAATCACATTCAATAAAAGAATTAGATACAATAAGTAAATAATAGATAAGTAGACAAGATAGACAAGAATATATAACCGGCTAGAAATTTCTCATATATAATGATGTAGATTGTACATGTATCTAGAAAGAATCCAAATTAGTTACATGGAAATACAATATAATACACATGTCGAAAAATACAAAATTCCAAAAATTGAATGTAGTGTCGTAAGCCTCAGCTTGATCACATGCTCTCTTGATCCAAAATAACAATCAACAACCTATTCTTTGGTGATTTCCCCTATCAACACATGAAACTATATAATATATTTGGATCCCCAAGGTGGAACAAATATGGTGTGAGATAAACATCTCAGTAGGTAACCACCCAAAGGTATATACAGTTCTAAAAATTACAAATCAGTATTCTAAACAAGTTTAATTAAATTAGTAATGTAAGTGTGAATTCCCATGGAATATTTCTACTACAATAAAAAATACCAACCAACCTCTTGGGGCTCCCCAGAAACAGGGGTCAGCTCAAAACAAGGCCACTACAAAAAAATATAAATAAACAATAGGTCATTTCCATACAACCATCCATATCATATCCACATATCATTTCCATATAAATAAACTATATAAAGAATCAACATCCCTTCTGTAAAACCACTTTCATATATCCCATGATCATTCCGAATAATAAATTCATGTATTCTATGGTCGTTCCATATAATGAATTCATGTATCCCACATTTGTTCCATATAATAACGTGTAGACCAAGAAGGCATAGATCCAAGGTATTGAAGACCAAGGCATCCTCATCGAGTCCCATGAGCATCTCAATAGAAACTTGGTATCGGTACTGGATGGAGTCTTAGGAGCATTTGTACCAATATGTCCTATGAGAGTCCAATCATGTAAGTTCCAATGGGTAGCTAGGCCAGAGGCATCCCATGGAATCAAGACCCAAGGTGCATACTCAACCAAGGTATCCACTACTGCATTCTAGATCCATGGATAACTATCCATGGAATCTGTGGAAACATCAACCATTTCATAACATTTAAAAATCAAACCATATGATACTACCCACTCATATAAACAATTCTATTCAATTAGTATACCTACTCATATAACAATTACAATCCATGAGTATTCCCACTCATATTACAATATCATTTAATCAAGTCACATCAGAATACATTCCCATTTGTCACTAATATCCATTTAACACATCACATGGGTATACCCACCCATTAATCACAATTTCCAACAAACCTATTAAGAAATATAAAAACAACCAATTATTATACCCACTCTTTTAACAAAAACAATTTAAGAACTTAAAAACCTTAGGCATGACATATTTTTGATAACGCAAGGAAAGGAGTAAAAACATTCCCTAAGCATGTAAGTAAACCTAAGTAATTACAAATGATTCTCCTTAAACTAGGAAAACATGAAAACACACCTCTTTGGTAGTTTACCAAAGGTAAAACCTAATAAAAAGGCATGGTGCAACCTATGGGTGGAATCCAGTTGGGGAAACAATAACAAATGTATCTCAAGGAACCAAAAGGAATCCCTAACATGTCCTACTACATCTATTTCAGATTAACATTTCAAAACCAGGCCCGCACTGAAAATTTTGTAGGTTACAAAAAGGTCGATAGCTTTATAAATTGCCTAAACCTAAAAGAAAAGTATAGACCACCTACCATAGCTTGGTAGTAAAGTGGACGTCCAGTATCAATTCTTGATTCACCTTATTTTAGGAGAAATATGAAGAACGTATGAAGAATGATAAATTAGGGAATATGAGGATAAATAAAAATAGCACATTCATTGTTTCAAATAATCAAGAATGGCTAAATGTAATTGAGTAATTATTAATGCGGTTCCATCATGGTTTACGACAGAATAATCAAAGTTGGAATGACTATTAGAACATAAAACTAGATAAGAGGGGTTTTAGGCTTTGAAAGAGAAATAAAAATTGTTCTGTCTAGAAAATAGAGGCTACTGCCACTATTTTAATAAAACATCATCAGGGAATTACACGACATGTAATTTCCTTTCACAACATGTAATTATCGGTTTTCTCTACTGGGGTGAAACCATTACACATTGTGACAGGTCTTGTCCATACCATTACTTATCATGGGATTGGATAATATGATAGGTATCCCAATTACAGGTCATGTAGTTGGCATGCAGCTAGTACACCACATTCCAACACCTGTTTTCCCAAGAACTACCCTACTGGACCATAGCCCGACATAGGGTCTAATCCAAAAAAAATTAAACAATTGTTTAACCCAAAAAGAAAAGACATGTACATAAAGAAAACCCTGAGATCTTACAATCTTCCCCCTTAAACAAATTAATCCCTGAATTTCCTTCTCAAGGGTCATCAAGATTAACATGAAAACAAATATAGCCATTGAGAATGTACATCAGCCTCCTACTCTCAAGTCTCGACTTGTAAATGGTCATGTCATCATAGCACCCATACTATAGGAATTTTCTAACCTCAGAGAACCTTCCTGCTCCTATCAATGATATTAATTTAATTCTCCTCAAAGGATGCATAAACCAATAGCTCAACCTCCTTAGGGTGAAAATTATGAGATGGTTCCAAATGATAATAGCTTTCGTGCATGGATCGGTACCTCTGAGGTAACTACAACTGATAGGATACCAACCCAACTCTCTCTAGAATCTCAAAATTTCCCAACATATCATGATGAAATCTTTCCATGTATCTTGATATGTCTATGTACAAACCTTGGTGAAATCTATAGAAAGACCTTATCCCCAACCTCAAACTCTATATATCTTCTACGGTGATCATTGTAAGATTTCGGATGAGATTGTGTAGTAGCCATTGACTTCTAAGTCAACTAGACCTTCTCATAAGTCTCCTATACAAGACGTGGTCCTAGTAAAGCTGCCTCTTCTACCTCTAACCAACATAGGTGTGATTGGTATGGCCTACAATATAAAGAATCATAATGTCCCATCTGAATCATCTCCTGATAAATATTATTATAGTATAACTCAACCAGGGGAATGTACCTCTCCCAAGAGTGCCCAAAATTCCGAGATGCATTCCCACAACATTTCTTCTAGCACCTATATCATACGCTCTAATTGGCCATCAGTATGAGGGTCATAAATTATGCTGAGAAGAACATATGTACCCAACACCCTATGAAAAATATTCCAGAAATGAGAAGTAAAGTGGTAATCCTTATTTGAAACAATAGTTCATAGGGCCTTATGAATTCATACTATCTCATAGATATACAACCTTCCAAGATCATAAACAATGAAGGTCTCCTTTATTGGTAATAAATTATAAGCCTTTGTGAGTTTATCAACTACAACCCACACAACATCATTACCTCAAGGTGGCCTCAGTAATCCAGTCAAGAGATCCATTGTGACATTATCCCATTTCCACTCTGGAATAGGTAACTACTAAAAAATACAGGTTGGATGCTGATGTCCCTCTTTCACATGTTAACAAGTGGAACACCTCGAAACAAAACCAGCTACCTCTCTCTTCGTACCCCACCACCAGTACTAATACCATAAGTTACGATACATCTTGGTTACTTCAGGATTCACATCCCAATATGATGTATGAAACCCACCCATCAACTCCTAATGTATATCCACTAGAACCCAAACGTGTCCTGGGATATGTAGGATCTCATAAAAGAAAATGGTCTAACTAGGAAGAGGCTCCTCACCTTTCGCACACTCTCATAGAATTTGGCCCACTGATTCCAATAGATACCTCATCCTCGCTATGTCCAATAGGGTAGGGGTCACAGCCAAGGATGATAGATATGTCTACCCCTGACTATTTTTCACCTCTTGATGAATCTTAGATAATAATGCCATAAGCTTCCACTAACTACTGACCTGTTACACTGTATGTATCTGATTCCTCTTTTTCAATGCATCAACCACTGCATTACCTTTACCATGCACGTATGAAAGCTCGAGGTAAAAATAATTTAAGTACTTCATCCACCTTTACTACCTCATATTTATATCACATTATGTAAATATATACTTGAGGATTTTATGGTCCATATACTCCAAAAAACACTCTCCTATTAAGTAATGTCTCCAATAGAACAACACATGAACAACTACAGCAAGCCCGAGATCATTTGAAGGGTAATTATTCTCGTGTGACCACAGCTGTTGAGACTCAGACTCCCCAAATTTATCTCCCTACATCATCACTACTCCAAGTCGGAAAACATGATGCATCACAATACATAGTTAATCTCTTTCCCATATTTGGCAGTATCAAGGCTAGTGCTAGTGTAAACCTTACTTAAAGCTCTTGAAAGGTTATCTCACAAGAATATGACTATAAAAACCTCAGATCCTTCTTAGCCAAACCCATCAACGACACTATTAATCATGATAAGTACTTTATGAAATACTTGTAGTAACTAGATTTCCCCAAGAAACTGAATATATCAAAAATGTTATTGGGTTGTTCCTAGGAAACTACATCTCCCACCTTCTTTGGGTCCATTGATACTCCTATCTCCAAGATAATGTGACCCAGGAAGTGAATCCAATAAATCCAAAAGTGGAAGTTTGTGAGCTTAGAATATAACTGATGCTCTCTCAGGGTATTAAAAATGATCTCCAGATGGTTGGAATGGTCATCTAAATTCTGAGAATACACTAAGATATCATCCAAGAAAACCACAATAAAAGAATCCATGTAAGGATGGAACACTTGGTTCATCTTCACCATCAAAACTGCTAGTTCATTCATGCGACTGAATGGAATAACCAGATACACGTAAATACCATACCATCTATGAAAGTTTTTATGAGTTATTTCTGTAGGTCGAACACACAACTAGTTATATCCTGACCTCCGGTCGATCTTTGAGAACACTCAGGCTACTAAAAGATTGTCAAACATGTAATCTATCTGTGGAAAGGTATTTAGATTATTAACCGTCAGCTAGTTCAACTTCTGATAATACATGCATAAACTAAGAGTCTTATCTGCCTTTTTTGAAAAAAAAGGACTCGAGAACCCCATGGATATGTTCTAGATCAGATAATACCCTTCATCTCCAAATACTCTAGATACAACTTGCAGTCCTACAACTCTTTCATAGTTATCCTCTAAGGATGAATAGATACTGGTGCATCTCATGTCACTAGCCTGATAGAGAACTCAACCTATCTCCTAAGAGGAAAACCAAAAAAAATCTGGGAATGTATCCCTAAAATGATTCACCACTAGAGGAAATTATATCTAATTCACTCCCTGATCATCATAAAAAAATAGTGATTTGGGTGGTCATCCTACCCAGCCCATGATTCTTTGGTCCAACTCAACTCGTCTGGGAATCCCATTCACCCTTGTGAGTAAACATTTCACCCTATAGTGAAGTGAAAGTCACTTTCTGATGATATAATTCAGAATAATCTTGATATGATACTATCTATTCCATCTTGTGAATTACTTTAAACCATATCATCTCGAGGAAATAAAGATTACAGATGAATTTACACCCACCAACCTCATGGGGCACTCTCTGTACTAGATCACATCGTTCGTTCTGATTCCCAAAGGTGTGTTTGGCATCAAAACTCTCTCAGAAGACCACACAACAAGCCCAATTATTATCACCATAAGTGAATATATGAAACTATGAGATGAACCTATATCAAAAAGCATGGATGAAATAGTATAGGCAACTAAGATCATACCTATCACTATAGACGGTCTGGCGCCCTGCTCCTTAGGGGTAGGCTATAATGAAAAGATCTGTCCTATACCACGACCCTATGACATAACCTCACTCCTCGGAGTAGTCCCACTTTGATGTCTCTATGTAGCCGGTGTCTAGATACCTCTTCCATGACCACCAATACCTCAGCCTGATCATCCTGCACTACTCAAATTTCCTAACAGATGTGGAGTTGAGAAACATTCTCCTAAACCTGGTGTTAGAGATGACCCCATACCACTCACAACTGGAGGGAATTTATTTCAAAACTTCTACACATATCCCATTATTCTAAAATATCAGCACTTTACTAGGTCACAGTCACACTGATTCTTTTTGTGGCCTCACCTACCACGCTGATGAAAAAAATTGAGTTACCAGTACCCACAAGCAAACTAGAACTCATCTCACATAAAGCATCAAAACTGAGATTCCTACCTGAATAGGTAGAACCATTATGCCAATAAGAATCACTGACCTACTCTATGCCTCCATATTCCCTCAGGTACCACTCTACAATTAGTTCTTAATTCAAAATCTCGGTGATAAAAGTCAATCTAAACATGTTGACCTAATATTTGATAGCATATCAGTGACCTTCCTCAAAGTTTCTCACTCTAGATAGCTCATCAACATGGTACATTGGCACAAAATTTTACAACTCTATAAAATGTTCGGACTAATCCATCGTCATCATGAAACCCTGATCTAGATGCATGAACTCACTAGCCCACTCTACCCGTAGAGTCTTAGTATAAAAGTAGTCATAGAATAGGGTCTATAAATCAACCCAACAAATATCTTGTAGCCTGCAATCCTAGTTCAAAAAATCCCACTAGGGATTTACTTCTCGACATATCATGTAAGTGTAAAGCTTAACTCTCCTATCATGAGTAATATCTAGATGATCAAATATATCTAACATAGTCTAAAGCCACATCTCAACAGCCTATAGAACACCTTCCCCCAAAAACATGGTAGGATGTTATTTCTAGAACACTCGCAAAAACTTATCCATAGTCAAGGAATACTACATTACTCCATGAAAATTATTCATATTTCGAAAGAAACCCTCACATAAATATACCTCAACACCTATGTTAGGAACAATAGATGGTGCCATGGATGGAAATAATGGAGGATCAATTGGTATCCTATAGCCCACCACCTTCAGAGTGTGGTCATAATCACCCTCTTGACATACCACTGGATGTCATTATTGTGGTATGACACTGAAATTACAAACACACTCCTCAGAATGTAACTATATCAAGGTCACAGCTCAAAAGTGTAGGATAGGAAAAAAACCTCCTAAAACCAAGTTATAATCCATATCCAGCTCTTAAAGCTAGGATTGTATAAGTAACCATCACAACATAGGTAGAAACCCTGCCTCTTTCCCACTGAAAATATATGTCTAGGTGAAGTCTCTATTTTTCATTTCATTTTCATTTAACATTCATTTTTCAAATGGTTCACCATGTTATAATCCTCGATATCCCATAACCCCTCATGAAACAACATTTTCTTCCCATATAATCTATATATATCAAATTAACTTTTACAATTAAATTTAAAATGTGCATTGATTATCATTACATAAGGTCCCATTGACCTTATGAATTGAAATATAGTGTCACTTCTCTATCCACTGTACAAATTCTATCACAACATAAGATGAAACTATCAGAACACCTATCATAATAGCATGCCTCAAGTAATTCATCCTAAATGTTATGGAATAATGCATGGATTTTGGTTTATATCAAGGTACCAATATGATGCCTGAGATGTCATACCCTCACCTCATCAGGTTTCAACAGAAATAAAACCTAATCACATCAATAGAAATAGTACAACACAAGTTTATCACCCAATAGTGTAATCAAATAAACTATAATTTTCAAAATCCATAAAAAGCAATCCATTTGAGGGAATTTGGATTTTCCCTATACACGGGACAGCTATGTACGAGAAAATATCTTTACCAAACTCAATTTCATTCTTATCCCTTTATATTGTCACTAAATAGTAAGTCAATCTAGAAAAAAAACACCTTTGATACAACTTTGTAACATCCCAAACCAAAATTCCACTCAATAGTGCCCCAATCCAATTTGGCTACATGGCCTTATGTGCATCTCCCTAAATTCTAGGGGCTACCGACTAGCATCAAGGGCCAAGGTTAGTCATCGGGGAGACAATTACCTCATTACTAGAGTATATCATAGCTGAATTCAATCACATCCAATAGCCAAAGAAGATAAAAAACGCCGGAAAGAGATAAATAGACAAGAAAGACAAGAATATATAACAAGAGGACAATTTCTCATATAAAATGATGCAGATGGTAAATATATCTATAAATTATCCAAATCAAGTACATAGAAATTCTATATAATAAACATGTCCAAAACGAGAAAATATAAAAAAGTGTTTGTAGCATCAGAAGTCTCAACTTGGTACCATGCTTTCTTACTCCAAAGTAACAATCAAAAATATATGCTAGGTCACTTTCCCCTATGAACACCTACAACCATATAATCTATTATGATCCCCAAGGAGGCCGAAATAGGTTTTGAGATAAACATCCAAGTAGTTAACCACCCAAATGTCTATACAGTTCTAAAAAGAAAAAGGCAGTATGCTAAACAAGTGTAAGTAAAGTATTAATGTAAATTTTAATTACCATGTCATATGTATACTACAATAAGAAATACCAAATAGCCTCTTAGGGATCCCTTTCAACAAGTTTCAACTCCTAAATGTTCATCTATAAAAAATATAAACAAACAACATAGCCTTTCCGTACAACCATCCATATCTTTTTTTCACATCCTTTCTATATAAAGAAACCATGTTAAAAACCAGCGGCCCTGCTATAAAACTGTAGTCATATATCCCACTGTTGTGACATGTAAGGAATACATGTATTCCATGGTTGTGATATATAATAAATTCATATATCTTCTGGTCATGTCATATAATAAATTCATGTATCCCACAGTCGTGTCGTATAATAAATTCATGACCCTAAAGGGGAAGATCCAAGATATAGAAGACTGTGGCATCCTTATCGAGTCCTAGGATCATCTCATTCGAAACTCAATATAGGAATTTTTTGGAGTCCTAGGATCATGTGTAACAACATTCCTTATGTGATTCCAATAAAATCAGATTGAAGTGGAATGAAGGCCTGAGGCATCCCACAAAATCAATACCCAAGGTATATACTCAACCAAGGCGTCCACTACCGTGTTCCAGGTCCATGGAGATTCATCCATGGAATCTCTAAAAACATCACCCATTTCATACCATTTAACAAATCAAACCATATGATTATACCCACTCATATAAACTATTCCAATCAATAAGTATACATACTCATATAACAATTACACTCCATGAGTATACCCACTCATATAACAATTCCATTTAATCAAGTCACATGGGTTTACCCACTCTTTTAATAAAGTCACATGGGTATACCCACCCATTTATCACAAATATCCATTTAACACATCATAAGGGTATACCCACCCATTAATCACAATTTCCAAAAAACCCATTAAGAAAACTAAAAACAACCACCGAGTATACTGACTTTTTTAACAAAACCCATTTAATAACTTAAACACATTAGTCATGTCATATTTCTAATGATACAAGGAAGGGAGGTTGAAAATCTCCTAATAATGTAAATTAACCTCATTAATTACAACTTATTTTCGTTAAACTAGGAAAACTAAAAAACACACCCTTTTGGTAGTTTATCAAAGTTAAAACCCAAATAAAAGGTATGCTGCTCCCCACGGGTGGCATATTGTTGGGTAAAAACAACCAACATATCTCAAGGAACCTAAGGATGTCCTTAAAAGGTCCTATTGCATCTATTTCAGATTAATATTTCAAAATCGGGCATGCGCTAAAAAGTCTGGCAGGCGACAAAAAGGTCGATAGCTCTATAAAGTTTCAAAAATCCAAAAGAAAAGTATAAACCACCTACCGTAGCTCGGTAGTAGAGTGTTCATCTAGTATCAAGTCTTGATTCACCTAATTTTAGGATAAATATAACGAATGAATAAAGAATGAGAAATTATGGTATGTGATCCTAAATCAAAAAAGCACAGTCTTTGATCTTAATAATAAAAAATTTCTAAAAATGAATCGATTACTTATTGATGTGCTTCCAACATGACCAATGGCAGAAGAATTGCAGTTCAAATGGCTACTAGATCTCAAAAACTAGATAAGAGGGCTTTTAGGCTTCAAAATAGGAAGAAAAACTATTTTTTATGGAAAATAAAGGCTACTACCTCTATTTTAGAAAAACATGGGTGGGAAATTTCATGACATGTAATTTTCATTCATGTCGTGTAATTATTAGTCTTCCCTTTCTATAGAAAACTATTACACGTCATGGAAGGTCCTTGCCAGACCATTAAACATTATGGACTTGGATTACACGACATATATCCCAATTACACATCGTTTAATTGGACAACATATAGTAGACCACCTACCAACCCCTACTTTCCCAAGAACTACCCAACCGTCCCATGGCCCACATTAGGGTCTAAGGAAAAAAGAAGTTCAACAAGTGTTTTACCTATAATGAAATGATTTGTACCTCAAGAAAATATCGGGGTCTTACACTCTGCTCCCAAGGTTCATTATCAAGTCTTAAAACTCTCAATCCATCCCATAAATCCATATCACATATATAATACCATATTAATGACCTAAATATGATTCTAGAACACTTTTGATTTCCCCATTCCCTTGTCCACTCCCTTGATGGCCTCTTGTAATCCCGGTTCATTATCTGAGCCTTGATCCCCATACCAAAACACCATTGTTGGATGATCAAACTCTTAGAATATTGTTTTAATTCCCATTTCCCAAAAAAACCATATCAAAAAAACTGAAATTTAATATTTAGGTATAAATTTCCATCATATAATGCAGTATGTCATTGCAAACTTAATTTTTTGTTATAGTGAATTGTAAAAAAAGTAAAATTGTTTTATGATGATTAATGTTAAAATCATTTTACTAGGGTTTAAACCAAGAGATAAAAGTAGGATTTCCCCCCACACCAATCAAATTATGGTTGGTTAAATATATTTCAACCTTATCTTATCCAAACATCAAATCATTGTCCATTTGGATTCACCTTCCTAATAAAGTAACCTTATATCATTTAAAACATTTAATAAATTCCATGTGTTTCCCTCCCCTCATATATAAAAATAAACAAATAATCCTCACTTATACACACAAATTGATCCTTATATCTTAGAATATCCCTACTCCAAAAACATTATAGATTTATTCCCTTAATCTAAGAGCTTTTTGTCTTATCCCAAGACCAATTATTCAAGGATTAAGGTTTAAGCCAAAGGAGTTCTCTTAAAGAATAGTTATATATCCTAACCAATATATTTCAATTTTATTTCTTATTCCACTTCCTCTAAAATTTTTGTATACATAAAAAAATGATGACTATTGTATCATAAATATATTCAGGTATTATTACGATAATTATGAAACCATTTTCCACCTCTTCTCCATCAAATGGGAGACAAAGTTATCGCTCGCACTTATGTACATAATACAATCTTCATGTAGTGATGTAATTAATTTTTAATCAACACTTTATATTAATGGTTATAATTATGTAAATAAAGAATTTTTATGAAATTAAATCACATATGATGATGGAATATATTCTAGTGGTGGTAAATAGAACTTTATTAAAATTATCGAATTTTCTAAAAAAATACAGGATTTGGTGGTTTATAAAATATTAAAAAAAATCTTTCATAATTTAAAAAATAATAATTGATGTTTAAGGAGTGTATATAGAAAAATAATGAGATTAATGCAAATATATTTATATTAGTTTGGATCTATATGATCCTACTCTACTCTTCACACCCCAACATTTAGAGAATGGAAACCACTATGAAATAGAGAGAATATTTTACAGGGGATAAATCTAAACCAATAAATTTATATCTATATGAATCCCAACATTAGACATTGGGTTGAGTATCCACAAACCTACACATTTCTTTTTCTGGGAGGAGATAGAAACATAGACTTTCTACAAGGAGAAACTCCAATGTAAGTGTTCTGCCTTGTGGTTAGGTAAGCATAACTGAGGAACTACATTATTTTAAGGTAACACAACTATAGAGTAATTTTTATATCTCATATAACCTATTGTGTAAAATATATAAGTAGAGACAACTCTAAATAGCCTATAAGAGATAAATACAGAAATTACATAACCATTTGAGAGTTATATAAAGAATTGATGGTGTTGAAATAGTTGATCCAATCCCTATGAATGTTTTTCAATGATGAAGTCATGTAATTCCAATAAAAAAAGGCAGAGTGCATCATTTTAAAGTGAATGAAGTTGAATATTACTTTTTCCTTCCTTGATAGTTCTTCATAATGATATAAAGAGTTTAGCACTATATCACAATAATTACATCAGATAATGAACGTATGAGAACACCTGTTATCATTATCCACTATAATATCTATTCCTAGAATCATTTATTCCTTTAAATATGTATCAATTTAGACTACAAACTAGAGTAAGACATTAGAATAATAAAAGTGACAAAATTAGATTATAAAAAAGAGAGAAATTATCATTGCCTAATAATTATATAACTCATGTCTAATATTCCAAAAAATAAATAATAATTCAAACCAATTTTAAATCATCAATTAAATAATTTAAATAATCTATATAATAATAGGTTAATTAATAATCTCATGAAAATAGCAGGTTTTATTTAGAAATACAAAATTCAAAAAACAATCTATTTAAGACAAGTAAAATATTTGATGAGAATATTAAAGAGTTAATAACAACATATTAAGGATATTAAGATATATTTTAATTATTTTAATATCAATTAATATTAATTTTGAATCATTAGAATCAGAAAAAATATATTAAATTATAGAAAATATTTTTGTGTTTCAATCTGTAAGTTTCATGCATAAAAATATAACAGCCTTTGATCTTTATGAAAGCATGTTTAAAAAAATTCAACGAATTTATAAAGTCATTATAAAAATTTAAATATGTGAAATAAACAAGCAAAAATATATATATAAGAAACATAACATAAAATACAGTATAATTTCATGTTCGGTTTCCAATGAGCTGCGTAAGAAAATTTCACATTAAATTTTTGAAATAGTAGAATTCACAAAAGTTAGTTGATGTGGGTAAATATCATATCGGATTAACATATATGATTCGATGTGGATGATTCACATAATTTAATTGATCACATGAGTGATTTTCTCACATATATGAATTTCTAACATATTCAAAATTCTGAAATCTTTATTCAGATTAATTTATCAAATTTCATTTTTTAAAAAGACATACTAAATGAAAGATTAATATTTGGGTACTTTTTAATTACACTTAAAAAAATTATGTTTATAAAGAAACAATAATCACCTTAATTAGAGTTAAAAAAGTCAATTTCTAATTTAAAAATAAAACCAAAAACTATTCTGAAAAAAAAATAAAGAAAACTGGATGAAAATATGTAGTGAGTTAAAACCTAATTTCAGACATTAAAAAAATTGATTCAGAAGTTATTGTATTAAAATTAAATTTATATAATATTATATATTTCTAAAAAACAAATAATCAGTCAATTTTTATATTTTTATCTTAAGATATGAATCAAAAAAATAGAGAGGGTAACTGATTCTGGAAAATCTGGTATTTGGATAAAAATAGCTATATGAATCAAAAATTGGTTTTGTGGATCACAAATTGGCTATGTGGAAGGAAATTTTCTATGTCGTGAAAAAATATTTTCCTCTATGGAAGCTATAAAAAACATGTATAAATGATATTTTAAGGTCTTCAATGACTTATTTATCTTATAAAAACTTTATGAAACTTGTAGAACACTTTATGAGAAATAAAAACCTTAAATATAAAGATATTTTAAGCAATTAAATATTGTAATTTGATCAAATATAAATATACATTAATCAATATAAAATTATATATATTAATACATCTAAATAAAATTTAACATAGATTTCTTTATAAATAACAAAATATAAAGTGGTTAAAGGAGTTACTCAACAAACTCCCCTTTTATGATAATTACAAAAACCAAGTATAATTTCAAAAACATCTACCCCTTTTTGAAATTATCAAAAATATAAGGTTTTTAAAATAATTTTCGTTACATGTCATTTTTTAAAACATGTATCATGGAGACATGATAAAGTCAGCCACTATTAAAACATAGAATTAAATGCAGTGAGTATAGTTTTTAAATGTTGTTTGGGAAAAAATGTGAAATATTTTAAAAATTAATATTTCATAAAAACTAAAGGTTTAAATAATAATTTAACATAATATAGGATTTATAAGAGGTTTTAAAAGGTTATATAGTGAAAAATTATGTATATAAATTAAACAATAGTAATCTAAAAAAGACAAGTTTCTAGATTTTATAGATTTCATGTAAATCTAAAAATTTCATCATATAAACATATTTAAACTCCCGAAAAATTAATACCAGATAAAAAAATAAAGAAGATTCTATAAATAATAAATAAATGTTAAATATCCCATGAAATAAATAGAAAATTAAATAGAATAAGATCTCCCTAGAATTTATTCTTTACTATAAATTATTCCATCTATATAAAATAGTTAGAGAAAAAACATTAAACATTCTAATTACTCCTTAAATTTCAATTAAACCTTATTTAGAGAGTGAAACGTAATTTGATTAAAAATTTAAGTATATGTGGTTGAAAACTATAAAAAATCATACATAGACACTTTTTAGTACCCATGTCATTTTTGATCCAATTAGATTGGTAACAAAAAAACTCAATACCCAAGAAAATTTCAGACATTTATTGTAAAGTACGTGAGAAGATAAATTATTAGAGATAGAAACTCTATTAATAATGAATTATTTAGGTAACCTAGGAGAAAATTCATTAACATAATGTCCTTGAAAATGAAATTTCCAAAATGTGACTATTGGAACCTTTAATGTAGAAATCTTAAAAAAGTGTCTTGAATGTATTAGGAAATTAATGATTATAAACAAAATCATATTCATCTCTATTTTGTGACATCATAGCTACCATCATATCATGTTTTTATCTTCCATAAACATTGGTAGATATAATTTCTTTCAAATATCATTTTTCATTTTTCAAATTAAAATTTTCCTTCTGAATAATATAAATATTATTACAAACTTTATCTCTAATTTATGAAGTAAATTTATCATTCTATGATTTTCCTTTTAAATTTTAGAAATATTATTTACCATAATATATATTTTCTACTTTTCATTATTAAGATAAAGAATATAATTTTTCAATTTATCATTTTCTAAAATATTATTTTTATTTTCTATAAAAACATTCTTATGATCGAGAGTCTTATTTTCATACATTTTAGAAAGATTTTCAATTTTTAATTGAAATTCATCGCATAAATCTCATAATTATTTAACTTTAGATTTATCACAAAATAAACTAGAATAATATTCAGAATTATAATCATCATTATAATTATTAAAAAATTATTATATGTTTACATTAAAAAATGAGCAGGTTTTACCATATCATTAAAAGGATCTATTACCTAAAGATTTTTTCTAATCACAGTAAGGTTACTAGTATCTTTTTCACTCTAGATTCACCACTGAAGTATGATTATTTAGTGAAACTCATAACATCATGTTATGCACATTTTATTTCATTCTTATACTTATTATCTTTACCTTTCTGTTTAAACTTTCAGTAATTATTTTCAATATGGTTAGGTTTCCTACATTCATAACAAGCAATAGTGGATTTACCATACTTTTCTTTTATTTTGAAGTATTTATTCTATCTATTGATTTTACCTTCATCACTTTTGGTTTTATTATTTTTATTTATGATTCCTTGAATTCATTTTTCAACTTAACTAAGATAATCATCATTCACTGAGCTTGAAGAATTTGAGGAATCAATAGATGTGTTAGGAGAAACTTATTTTTATTTAAAATTAACTCCTTTTATATTATTTGAGGAGTTAAGGTCATTCTTATTTAATTCAAACAAATATTTTAATAGTGATCTAATCAGCTAATCTATTGTGTATTATACAAAATATTTTCTTTATTAAATGTATAATTTCTTTGAATTCCACTTATTTCATAAGGCTCAAAGTATCCATTCAATCTGAACTTCATTCTTCATGGTTTCAGTAGGTGTGACCATGATTTTGATAAAATTTGTGAATCTATTGAACATCTCATTCACACTTTAATGGTTATACATTCTAAATTATTTAAATTTATCCCTTTAAATTTCAAGAAAAGTTCTCTAAGAAATTCCAATTCCCTGACGAGTGACTTTTAAAGTCCCCTAATTGTCAAAAGAAGTTTTAAAAGAAGATATATGACTATAAAAACTTCTACTAAGATATAAGTAAAGATAATTCATGACATATTAATTCAAGACATATCTTGAAGCATCATTTTCAGTTAATGTTTAAATTTTAACTTAATGTATTTTATATGTTTTGACCATGATAATCTAATATTCAATACCAATATATTTTAAAAGTACCACTATTCTATATTCCCAATATTCATAATAACTTCTATTGTAATGGGGTGGTCTCAATGGATTTAATATTTCAATCTACTAAGTTCCATCACTAAAATTGATCTTTCCTAAGTCTTGTTAAGGAGTGGGATACAAGTTTTCTCAAATAATCATAGAAATATAAACAAATTTAAAAAAATACTTTTATGGAAAACCAAGAAGAAATAAAGAATCTAAAAAGGGTATACCTTTGATACATAGTGATGGTATTGAGTAAAATATAAACAAAGTAAAACTATCCTTAATAAAGTTCAAGTTCTGATACAAAGTGTTGGGTCTGATATAATGATGAAGAGTAGTCTATATGGGTGGATTAACCTTTATAAAAATTATCAGCGTTATTAAAAATAATTTTTGAATTTGGTTGGTTAAAAAATATAAAGTAATTATTTCTTAAATGAAAAACAATAATGGAAGGGTAAAGAGTGTTTGTAGAAAAATAAAGAGATGAACATAAGGAATTCTTATAATAGTTCAGATCTAAATTATCATACACTACTCTTCACACCCCAACCAATGGAATATGTAACCCACTACAAAAGTGATAGAAGATTTTACATGGGATCAATCTAAACCACAAATATGTCATCGGGATGAATCCCAACCCATGAATTGTTGAGGATATTATTAAAACATACACACAACCTTTTTCAAGACAAGAAAGTAACCAAAGATTTCTACAAGGATCAGCCCCAACCTAAGTGTTTTTCCTTTTAGTTTGGTAATAATAACCATGGAACTGATTTTTCGTTATGTATCATAATAACTTACTACTTTTAAAATTTTGTAGAACCTACTATGTGAAAGATATAAGTGGATAAAATGATCTCCATCCCAAAATAAATGAATAAAAAATTATAAAACATGAGGAGAGTTTTAGAAAGAATTTATGATGATAAAAAAGTTTTGGCATGCTATTTTAGTGGATTTGAATGATGAAGTCTGGGAATTACCAAAAAAACATAGTATGTTTCTTCAAGGTAAAGGAAGTCTAAGAATATTTGTTCCTCCCTTGAGAGATCATCACAATTATACAAATAGTTGATCACATGATTGATGTAAGAGAATGAACGTGTGAGATTACATATTATCATTGTAGACTATCATCTTTATTCTATGAATCTTCAATTCATTTAAATATAACTCAATATGGATTACCAACTCAAGTAAACTGTTAGAATAATAAAAGTGATAAAAATAGATTATCAAAAAGGGATAGAAATTATCGTTGCAAAATAATCACACAACCCATTCCCATTTTTACAAATAATAAGTAGCTTTTCAAAACAATTTGAAATCAACTATTAAATAATTTAAAGATTCTCTATAATTATATTTCAATGAATGGTCCAACAAAAATAGACATTTTTGAATTTAAAATCTTCAATTAAAAGACATTATTTTTATAATAAGCATTAAATATGAGGAGAATATACATGAATTAACAACACCGCATTAAATATATTTAAAAATAATAATGAGTTTATGATCAACTAATATTAATTTATAAATAGTATAATCAATTAAAAAATAATCTATTTTTGAGTTTCAAGTTTTATGTTTTTTGTGTGAAAATATAACATCTATCGATCTTCATAAAAACATGTTTAAAATAATAAAAAACACTTCTCATGGTTTCATGTAATTAATATGAATTTATGAATTCGTTATAAAAATTCAAATATGAGAAATAAAAATTTATAAAATTGATTTAACTAGAAAAATATGAAACAAAGTATAATTTTTTAGGACTTTCAGTGATCTGCATATGAACATTTAACGAAATAGATTTATCATAAGTGAATTAACATAATGGAATCAATATTGGTAAATCATGTATAGTATTCACATAGATGTTTCTCTATAGTCGATTCAAATAAAATAATTCTTCATATAGGTGATATGCTCACATATTCGAATTTCTCATATATTCAAAATTCTAAAATCTATAAACAAATTTATTTCTCAACTTTAAGAACTATAAAGTATTACTAAATGAATGAATAATATTTGGGTTATTTTGAATTATATTTATAAAATCTCAATATATTTTTAATTGAATAATAATCACCTTAATCATATTTATAAAAATAATGTTATGATTAAGAAATATAAGAAAAAAATATTTGAAAAAAAATAAATAAAATAGACTAAATATATTCAATGATTTAAAACCTAATTTCAGAAATGATAGAAATAAATTTAGAATTTATTTTCTTAAAATGAAATTTTTATAATCTTATTATCTTTCCAATAAAATCAACCTATTTTTGGTTACTTAGTTCAATATATGGTCAATATTTAAAGGGTAACATATTTAGAAAAATCTACTTTATGGATCAAAAAATGGCTACATGAATCCTAAATTGGCTACATGGATCACAAATCGGATACGTGGATAAGAAATTTGCTACATTTTGAACAATGATTATTTTGTAACTATATAAAACAATTACAAATAATATTTTATGGCCCCAGATGATTTATTTATCCTATGAAAACTTCAAAAAACCTATAAATCATGTTATGAGTAGTCAAAAAGTGAAATCTAAATATATTTTAGTCAATGAAACATTATGATATTATCAAATTTAAATATACTTTAATCAATATATAGTTCAATGTACTAAGACATCAGAAGGATATAAAACATATAGGTCTTTTCAATTATCAAAACATAAAGTGGTTCAAGGATACAGTCAACATATTATACCTATATTGGGATTAAAATTCTAGATATTAAGCAACTATGATCAATGTATATCGCTGAACCAAAACATCTATGAAAAATGAAGTAGTTAACACTAAAAGTGATTGTAATAATGAAATATTATTAGTTAGCATGTGATAAGATGTCATAGGTAAACCACTTATGGTATTATAGGTATTATTATGGTTATTTTATACAATTATAATAAATTAAAATTTTTATATTGGAGGTTATAGAACCTATAATGAATGACATATTTGAGGTAGGGATTTTATGTTATAATCTCATTTTTATCAAGATTTCTTATGATTAAATTTTCTAATTATGAAATTATATGCCCTGCCTCTCCCAAGTCTTGTGAATTTTATTCTTAAATATAAATTTCAAGTGATTATATGTTATCCTTTACATTTCATCTCTTTAAACACTCAAGATACCGAAAGAAATTTTTAAGTAAAACTAACCATTGTTTTCTATTCAATCAAGAATCTTTTTTTACTTGTCTATATTTTCTTTTAATTGATTTCAATAATTTTTTTATTATTCCCTATAGATTATTTAAATACATTTTTAGCTATATTTTACTATATTTGACACGATTTAAAAGGAATATTATTATCTTTATCCACACATGGTACTTTTACTTTTATTGAAAATGTGAAATGAATTTTTATTTTAATGTACACAGTATGAACGTTATTCCCTTCCATCAAGAATACACTTTTATTTAAATATTCCTTTATAATTTCCATTATCTCTTTCCAAATAAAATTTTTTCAACAAAATTTTTGATATTAATAGATTTTAAAAAATTGATTTCAAATAAAAATGGTATTTTCCTCAATAAATGTTCTAGTGATGTTTTATAGGTATTTTTATCTGTAACAACATCCTTTGATGTTTCTTATGATTTTTTTGGTATATGATCCAATGTTACCATCTTTAGTCTTTCTATGGATGGTTTATTATTAGGATGATAAAATTTTAATGAAACATGTATCCTTTCCATGGGTTATTATTTGATCATATAAGGAATTTTTTATGATCGTATGGCACACACATATATGGTTTTCATTATGTGATGGGTGGATTTCGAATTATTTAGTCATCCAATGAATTGGGTCACTAAGGGAAACTCATGAGATGATAAGAAATATATTAGAGAGTGAACATAGTTCAATATAGTAATTATTCCAATAAGAAAATTTTTAGAGTGAACCTCAATAAAGGAAATGATGGAAAGGGGAGTAAAACCTATCTACTATGATAGTTTTGGAAGTGAGCCTTGAAAAAGGAAATGTTTTCTATGATTATATATATGACACAAAATCATGTATTGTGTTTATTATATGTTCTCATAGATCATGATTAATTATTGATGATTCTATACTCTTATGTATTATGTCCTTTGATTGATAAAATTTTATGTCATGTTTCATGATTATAATATACGAATTTATTGGTATGATTTTATAATGTTAATATAATGTTCTCATATCCTCATTCTTATATTATGCTCACTTATGATCATTGATTTATATCTCTTATGTTTACCCTTACTGAGCATTTAAGCTCACCGTTTATTATTTTTCCTTTTCCCTTGTTATGGAGAAAGGTTTTAAGCATTTTATGTCTAATAATATTTCTATATATAATGAACTTAATGGGAAATGATGTAGAATATTTATATACCCATTTTTATGTGCCAAGGTTTCCAATGATACTAAACCGTTTTGGATATAGATTGTATCATATTGATATATAATTAATATTCCACTAAGAAGATTTAGTATTTATATATGAAAATTTTTGGGCCATTATATATCAGGTTTCCTATATCAAACATTACAGAAAAATATCGTACATGGTCAGATTTAGGAAAAAAATTGCATCCTTGTGAACTTACATTAAATTGGGTAATAATATTTTTAGGATCCCAAAATAAATTTCAAAACATTTATTAGTAATTAATTTAAGGGATAAATATTTATACATAATTTCTTTTCTATAGAGAAGAGATTTTAGAAAAATCCATGAACATTCCCTTGAAAAATGTTCCTTCATTCAAAATTTAAAACAAGAAAATTTGAAAAAATTTCATTTTAAAATTTTTCTTAAAAATGTATTATATATTTAGGTAATTTATTTTAATAACTGATACAATTATTACTTTATTTTTTTCATCTCACCATTTTTCAATTACTTTCTCCTGAAAAAATTTAGACCGTTCTCTTTTTAAACATTAAACATTATTTTTCAACTTATCATTTTCATCTAAAATGAAATTAAATTTTTTGTATTGATCACCATCATTTATAGAAAGATAATTTCAATGTTTAATATTTTCATTTTAAAAAATAATCTGAATATTAAATATTTTTTATTTTATCTAGAATCTATATTCATTAAGATTTCATTTTTTCATGAGTGATCGTGTTTTCCTAAAAATGTTTTATATAATTTTTCTTAAGTTACTTATATATTTTTAAAATTTTTAAAACACCATTTTTTATATTTTTATTTCATTATATAATGAATCCATAGTAAACACTTCAAAATTATAATAAGAATATTTATTTTCTGAATCACTTTCTTGAATTGAGGCATCCATTAAATATATATTTTCAAATTCATTTTTCAGAACCAGATTCTTCAATTGAATATTTAAATTTTATAAAAATCCATCTAGCTATGTGTGATCAATTTTAATTATTGTTTATATTTTTTTTCTTACTTTATTTATTAACCATTGGCTATTTGGGTTTAATGTTCCATTTTTTCTTATATTCAAAAGAGGTTGCATCTGGAACATCATTTGAAATAGAATTATCTTTTTTATTTTCTCTACGATCATATCTATAGAAAATTATTTTATTTTTTATTGAATATACCTTCATTATATTTTATTATACTTAAGATACATAACAATATTTATCACTATCATTTTCATGCAACTTAAAATCAAAGGAAAAATTAGTAACATTAATTGTTTTTTTCAAAGTCACTTTTTTTCTTTTACTAGAGTTTTCTTTGTCAATGTTTTTCATTTATAAATCATATTTCAATAAAGATCCAATAATTTCATCAATGTTTTATTCAATAACATTATTATATTAATCACTTTATACCCTATTATCATTTCATTTCTTATGAATCACTCTTAAAAATCTTTTTATTAAAATTTTTTTATCTTGAGATTCTCCTAATGTATCCATACCATTTATGATACTAGTAAAATGATGAAACATTTTATTTATAGTTTCTTTCGCACCCATATTAAAATCTTTACATTTTACCCAAAATTTACCAATATTAGTTATAATCATCTTATTGAAACCATGATCATATGTTTGTAATTGTATATGTATATCATGTGTGGTTTTTATGCTGAAATATGTCTAAATTCATTTTAATTAGTAGGAAAATAAATATAGTTTATTTTTTTATAATTAAGTATATATTTCAAAGCATAAACACCAGTGATAGTATTATGATCATCGTCAATGAGTTTTTAATGTTTTATCATGTTTATATAATATTCAATACTTATTTGTTTAATATATTATTCCATTGAGACATATCAACAATCATAATCATTACCATCAAATAATGTTGACCATTATGGGGCAAATCCATCATCAGAACTCATCAATTTCATCATAAATAGATCTATTACTTATATGGTTAAGTATAGAATATGGTTATAAACAAATATATTTGTGATATAAAGATAATAATCCTTTCAAATTCTAAGATTTGATACAAAGAAATTTCTTATTAGGCGGTATAGTCAAATAGTCAAGAAGGGGTGAATTGAACATTTTATAAAATTTAAAGTAGTTATCAAAGTTAAGTAAATTTTTAGTATAAAATAAAATATAAAATATAAATTTTTTTATTTTTGTAGTAGTTTAGATTAAAGTGATCTTATTTATAATCTTCACACTCAACATGAGAGTATTCCATGCTCTATATAAGAGATCTGAGTTTTGATGGGAGTCGAAACCTTTTACAATAAATTTTCTACACCATGAGGTAGAACACATATCCCACATTTTTTATACCTAGTTATGAAACCCATAAAATTATGTTTAAATATTATAAAGAATCAACCTTTCCTTTATCATGACCAAGGCACAATCGAAAAAACTTACTTTTAATAGAACAAACTACTACAATAAAAATAAATTTTTCACCTAGATGAACAACATATTATATCTTTTATAGGGGTGGTGTAATGAAACACTTAGGTATTTATTCTAAATTTAAGATCATAAATAAAAAATAATATATGGAAATACATTACTATATAAACTATTTGAACAATGAGATCTTGAGTATCAGGGTGTAAAGAATCACTTTAGTATTACAGGATTAGTATGATGAAGTTTACCATGATAAAGCCTAGTAAAATGTGACAGAAAATGAATGTATCATAGTATAGTTAAAATATCCTCAAAATTATTTAATTTAACCAGTTACAAAAAACTCTATTTTTAGAGTTTTTTAATGCATAGAAATACCTAATGTATTATCCACATTCATAACAACTTGAATATTCTATATGTTGTCTTTATTATTTTCTAGAAATAGTTGTAACTCATGTGAAATCAATAAACTAATTAAAATTTTTTCAATGCTTATTTCTTAGATAATTCATCATGTGTATTTACTCAATTAATGTGAAAGACTAATATTAACATGGCTTCACTTTAAAAATATATAATCCCAATATTATGTTGTAGAGTAGAACTCATTGTAATGTGTAAAATACTAATGCATTAGTCAATATCCCTATAAAAATCAACACTTATTTCCTCAGAAAACTCCTAGGAATCATATGATAATAACTCTTAATATTATAAAAAATAAAATTTTAATATTTTATTTTTCAATATTGTATAAATATTTGAACTTGATTTATAAAATATGGGTTTTATTTAAAGATGTATGAATTAATTATAATTTTTTTTATTATTATTTAAATAATTAAAAAATATTTATGAAATAACTAAAATAAAAAAAATAAAGTAAAAATATGCAGTGATTCAAAATACTAAAAGATAAAAAAATAGAGAAAATTTTGTGATTTTGATAAAAAAATGTGTTAAATTATATGAATCACATATTACTTTTAGTTTTAAATACTTTATATTTTCATGAATTTAGTATTTGATAAGAATTTTCTAGTTAATCTATGTGGATTTGAATCCCATGGGACTTCATATTTCATAGGACTTTATATCCCATTAGGCATTATATGGAAGTCCTGTAAGACTTTATACTTCCATTTAGAACTTTTAAATCATGCAAGAATTTGTATAAAATAAATATGACTTATAGATTTGGTATGCATTACTTTCAGGCTTAGTGAATATGAATTCCATGATTCTCTAAATATTGGAAATCTCATATAACTTTACAAATACCATATGACTTTATAGATCAAGTATGACTTTTTGAAATCTCATAAGATTTTAAAACACCATGTATGAATTCTTATTATTGTGTGTAACATTAATACATAATAGTACTTATGAATTATAAAAAACTAAAAACATGTGAAAAGAAACACAGGATGTCAAGAATAAACAAAAAATAATTAAAATGGGAATAAATATAAAATTAAATTAATAATTAGTAACCATAGAAACAATGATTAATAAAATTATTAAATATTTTCATGGAAAATAATAATTATCCAAATATTAAAATTCTATAGTATAATTCATAAAAGACTCATACTAAAATTAAATTTTCTCTAAAATCATTTCATAAGACACGTGAAGGACATGAAATATAATTCAAAAAAAATATCAATAATAATATTTTCATCTACAAGTAGTGAAATATTAAAAATAAATGAAGTTGGAATTTTCAAATTAATTATAACATAGTAAAATAAAGTTAAATATTTTTAACTATAAAAACCTAATGAAGTTCCAAGGATCTACTCTATATAATATTTCATTCATGTTAAATGAATACATGAGATATGATTCTGATATTAAATCCCCTTTAAAAATATTAAGTTTTAGATTAATTCTAAATAAATACCATTAAAGACCTTAATCATCCAACTATATAGGTTCATGATAAATATGGGTTCCCAAGGATTATAATGTATAAATAATAGTGTAAATGGGTAAAATAAATATATTGGTAACAAAATCATGTTATGAACTTTGGGTTGAAATTAACTAGGAAACCCTAAGAGTTATGATACTAGAGGAATGATGTTTAGTTTATCCATTTGATGGATTGGGTAAGTAGTTTTTTTCTCAATCATAAATGATTAATATCTAATATTATTGTCATAAAAACCTGCCAAAATAACAAAGCGATGATAGGAACACTTAACTGGACTCACTATATGGTGAATATGGATCGTTTCCTATTAATGGATAATATTTATTTTAAATTGGAGAAATAATTTTAGTGAAAGATCATTTAATAAACATAATTATTTAATTAATGTAAAACATTATGTTCCTATAATAAAATAATTGGTTATAGATTTTTGGAATTATAATTTTTTAACATAACTTTGAGAACAATGTTAAAGAAAATCAGAATCTCAAGGTAATAAAATTCCTAGGCTGGTTTAAAACATAATAAATGTTTCAAAGTAAGAAAATTAAATTCTATTTTTTAAGAACAATCCATTAATAAGTAACCAACTATTGAAGGAGTTTAATAAATGAATCTAAATGACTATAAGAAGCATATAAAGATTCACTTCATTTTTTATAAGTAATTTTATACAAAATTACCTATAGAACCTTATTCACCAATCACATACTTAATATGATAGACTATATTATGATTTGGTGAGACTGAAGGTTTCCTTTACATATTGATTTGGTTATGGAATTTATTATGTTGTCATTGATGGAAATAATCCAACAATGTGAATTATTTTGATATAATTTTACCCCATTTTATCAAATATTTTAGAATAGATTAACTAGGACATGTGATGTATAGTTTTGGGTTATGTATTGATAGTACATGTTGGTAAAAGTAAAAATTTAAAGAAGAAAAATTAGTTGAAATTTTCAAAAAAAATCTTCAAAAGTATATTTAAGTTCATTAAAATCAAAAAAAATGTTCCATGAAAGTGATTAAATATTATATATAATTGATTTATCTAGGATATCTGAAGGGGTTCGAGTAACATCATGGAATGTCTATGTTAGTTATTAATTTTATATAAATAAATTCATAGGTTTTAAAGGGTATGTGATACTAATTGTATTAATTAATTAAATTTTTGATAAACATGATTTAAATATCAATATAATTATTGATAAAGATAATAGTTTAAATTCCTGGTATGGAGAAAAAGTTTTTATATCAAATATTTGAATGTAAATGAATATATAAAGCTTTTATGGATCTTATAAAATGATGTGAATCTTCATATTGTCTCTATTATACAATAATATAATTTGTTTACTTACAAATAGTTGTTATCAAAAATATGAGATGATGGATTTAGAAAACATGGTTTATGATTCAACTAATTCAATAACATATTTCAAGATGAAAATAAGGATAAAAATGTTATATCCATGATAAAAAAAAATTTATCTAGAATTTTTTTAAAATATAAGGGATTTGATCCAACCACCTTTAGTGTAATATTTTAAATTATAATATTCTTTTAAAAAATCCAATTACATAGAATACAATATATGATATGTATATAATATTTTAATTGTTAAATATTCCTAATAAATAAAAATATAATTTACTTCTTTAATATAAATGGATTTTTGAATCATAACATGATATTATGAAGAGAATATAGTGTCTAAGATACTAGTGGGAGTATGTTTGGACTTTGATAATTCAAATTTAACAAATAAATGCGTGTACTAGTGAATAATTAAATTGAAAATCACTTTATATCATCAATATTTTTATTTTATGTCGGTAAATAAGTGTAATAAAGAGTTACACTAGTTACCAAAACTATTTCAATAAAAAAATTTGATATATATTTCTAAACGATTATAGTGATTATAAAATTATAAATGGATATAATTAGAAGAAATAAGTTTTTAATATCATTTGGTTTTATATTTTAGAGTTAAATAGTTTGAATATGTTAAAGGAATTGAATTTTAGGAATATGATTCCTAATTCTCTCTATTATTTAAACAATACTGCTCTATATATGTTAGTCACAAAAGAGTTTTGAAGGAGGATTTTCTCAGATGGTCATGGGGATATGTGATGAAAATTAGATAGGGATTTAATGAGGATAAAAAACCTTGGAATGTGTAGAAAACATAAGCCTAATTTGGTAGTCTATCATATATGATATATTAGACAGGTTTTTGGACCCCAAATGATGTTTAGAGTGGATTTATTGACAATATGAGTTTCATTTGGTGGGATTTTGGATTTGGATAAAGGGATTATAATGATGGAAAATTTCTATGTGAGACAATTCTCTATGTGATAAAAAAATTTATGTTTCCAAAACGTCTATGTTAGTAAATTAGGTACACGTCTAGAATATCTATGAGAATCAGATACATGAGATAATTAGATACATGAAAAAATGGTTAAGTGAATTAGCTATGTGAGAAAAATTGAGATGTGTTTATCCTCTAAAATTAGCTACATCAAAAATTGAAAATATTGATTTTGGATATATGGATATTAGACTCTATGGATTCATATATGTTTCCAAATGGGTTTATGAATTTTATCATGTAGACCATGTGTGATCAAGAGAGTTTATTATGAGATCCCTTTATTGTATTTGATGCATGAATGAGTTCATATATCCATAAAATAATTGTCAATGAAATTCTATGAAGGTTTTAAGATCATGGGATAAAGAGTTTTAAATTTGAATACTGTGATCATGGTGTAATGAAGATTCAATTTTTCATATTTTATGGAAGTTTCTACTGGTATATAAGGACATTCTCTGGGAGTTTTTTCCTCTAGAAATAACCATTTAATTCAAATCAAAGAAATTTGGAAGATATTAAGAGTATTTTATGTCTCTTAAAAAATTATTTTCATTGACTTAGATAATCACTCTATAACTTTAAAAGATATACATCACATGACATCCATCATCAAAGGTAATAATAAAAAGGAGGAAAAAATAGGGAAATTTTCAAGGTGTCACTCTATGAGGTTTTTTCAGATCTCATATAGAAGGTTTAAAGTGAAAGAAAATATTAATCTAGGGTCTCAAGTATATATGGAAGAAAAAATTATTTGTGCTGAATAAAAGCACTATCCTTGGTGTATATCTAGATTATCTTTATGTGAATAAGGAAAGAATGAATATATGGAGTAGTGATTTCCCAATTGAAGTAGATAAGTGAGTTCACCAATCATTCATGATAGTGAAATAGGAGGGTTAGAGAGACTGCTCTAAAATTTAACACATAAAAGTGGTGACCTTTAGTGAAATTTTTTAATAGGCATACTTTCATCCATTCTCCTTGTAAAATCCAAGAGTAAGTGGACTAAGTAAAATACATCATTTCATTTTCTACTTTCATCACTCAATAAATGGAAATATGGAGAGAAATTTAAGTGTTCCTTGAGGTTATAGAACAAGGTCCTCAGAAAAATAATAATATTTCATAACTATTATACCCTAATTCAACCCCTCCTTCACCCCCATCCCCCCTTTGTTTATAATTATTTTTAATGTATAATCACGTGGTATCAAAGGGGGGTTTATTATACTTCTCTCCTAGAATCATGGAAATTGTTTTCAACCATATAGGTATCCTTATCTTTTAATGTAATAATTTCCAGTCTTGGAAGAGTTGCATGCAACATTATTTCATATCCTTGGAAATGGAAAATTACATAGCATAAACATCTGGAATCATTATGAATATTAAAATCAGGGCCTGGAAAGAGAGAGATCATCATGAATTGGATGTAGATTCCAAATCCATAAATACCTTGGGAAGTGCTCTAGATAATCCCATTTTTATAATGGTAACGTCTTGTAAAAACACTAATGTTATATTAGAAAAGATTATAAATATATATAAAGTATATTTGAATATTTTTCAGGAAAATTTATTGGTTATATAGAATAAATATTAATATTTCATAATAAACTCAAGGATATGGTTAATTCCATTTTCGATGATCTAAAGTTTCTTTTTAAATATATAAGGACTTGCTGAATATGTTAAGAATGAGAAGATTGTAAAGTGGATCATGAGAAGACTTCATACCCATTTTAATGAAAAAGTGTCTTTTCTTGAAGATAATGATTTGAAAGAGTTTTATATTGGTAGTTTTCATAATACTCTTGTGTCTTATGAAATAATAAATGATGATAATGACTTATCCACAAAAGAATGTATGCAAGAAGTTGACTTTAATTTCATAAAGAAACTATCAATCATTGAGAATCGATAATTTTATGAATTTTATGAGGTTATTTCATTTATAATCTCTCATATTAAGATATTGGGAGGAATATTTAAGGGTAATATTCTTATTTATTTCTTCAAAAATGGAAAGGTGGGACATCTTGCATCCAAATTTTCAAAAAAAAATCAAGAAAGTGAACATGAAGACAAATAGCCTAAAATATGATACTGTAATTAATAAATAATTCTCAGTTGATGTCTTTCAAAAGGAAAAATATTATTTGGAATAATAAGATGCTTATTGAGAAATTTAAGTAGGATAATTTGATAATTTTAAGGATGAATGTGTGTTGATGACTATTTCAATTTATCCAGGAAAATATTATAGTAATTATGAAAATGAATTTGTTGTAAGGCTTGATATATAGGAATACCATGAGGCATCCCTTGAAAAAATTTATATTTGGATAGAAAAGGCTAATAAGTCCAATGAAATTGTGTGTGATTATAAACTCTACATTCAAAAATAAGAATAAGGAAATTTGGTGCTGAAATATTAGATTGAAAAACTCAAATCTTGAAATTCAAGAAATTAAGTGGAACTAAAAGTTAAAATTTAAAACTAAACATAAATCATTGATGATTTGGATAAAAATAGCAATGATGCACTGAATAGAACTTGTAAAGTTGAAAAATAAGTTATTTACTATTTTTGAAAGTGTGAAGATCAAGAATGATTATGAAAACCAAAAATGATGATGTAAAACACAAAGTAATCATCATAAAGTCAAGACAAATGAATATATACGGAATAATACATACATATTCAATTAATTTCAGTGGTTCAAAGATAAACAAAAAATTCTGTTGAAACATGTTGAATAAAGGAATTGATTTTTTGTTGTATCAAAACCACAAGAATCAACCCCCCTAGAAGAAGGTACATCTTTATAACACTATAAATGAAATTAACCATGTGGCCTAGGAAAATTATAATCCATCATGTTTAGGATGTTTTTATGTGTAATTTTGGGACACACTTTCTATATATTCTCTATTCATAATAGGTCCATTCAACATAAAAAACAATCCATGTAGGAAAGTAAAATATCTAATCATTTTTTTTCTTTTAATGGATTTTTTTGTGAAGGCTTTGGGAATTCATAAATCAATTCCATATCAATAATTCCTCTAAGTGGAATAAGGAAAAATATAGAGCCCTTATCCAAAATAATAGATACTAAAAGTTATTTTCTATTCAACAATAAAAAATTAGATTTTATAGATCCAATTGTTGAGGATCCACATTCATCGCCAATATGGGTAATGAAAAGTATTTTGGATAAGTTTAAGGTTTCTGAGGTTTTCTTAATTGAAAAGAAAAATTCAAGCACATGGATAAAAAATTGACAATGAACATCACATGTGATAGGAAATAAATACCTCATTATGAATCTCAGTCACAATAAATTTGGTAATGTTAATTTTTGTAATGATGATGGTATTAATATTATTTGTTTAAGAAAAGACGAAATTAGAGGTAAAGATATCATTTTGACAGATGTTCTCTTATTTGATAGGCTAAGTTGAAATATTCTTAGCGTTGGCTAATTATGTGGCCATGGAAATGTTGTGGTTTTCAATTAAAATACATGTACCATAAAATATAAATATGGTTCAATTATTCTATAGGGAACAAGAATCAAGGGAAATATATACCCTATCATATTGTAATTTTGTATGTTGTCTAAAGATTAGGAGAACATGATATGGCATAGGTGTCTTGGACACTTAAGTTAAACATCTCTTGAGATTTTAGTAAAGATAAAAAGATGATGTGGTTTTATCAATCTCATGAATGATCACATACATATATGTTATTATTTTCAAAAGGGGGATATTATTGGGAGTGTTACAATCCAAATGATATAAATTCATTGAGGTCACTTGAGATTTTGTACATAGATATTTGTGGTCTTATCTCACCCAAATCAACAAATGGAGTAAGGTATAATGTGTTTTTTGAGGATAATTTTATAAATATGGCATGGATTATTACTATCACACATAAAATCAGGGTGTACATATATATCACTCTATATCGGAGGAGAGATGGAAATATTCTTTATATGAATATTTATAAGTTTAAAACTAACAATGGGGACAAATTTAAAAATCATCAAGTTGAATAATATTTGGACAATCATGGAATTAAACATTAGGGTTATTCTATTATAACATCCCAATAAAAGAGGGTAGTGTAATGATGAAATCACATAATCAACAACATGGATTGGAAAATGTGGATTGAAAAGTATCATCCAAAAATGTAATAGAAATAATTTTTTCTTTTAGCAATGTACATATCCAATGGATATTTTATATGTTAAAATGAAGGGAGAACTCTATTTAAAATTTTCTATGAAAATAATCCCACACTAAACCACTTCTAGGAATTTTGAAGTAAATGTTTTATACTAAATAAAGAGAAGAGGAAAAAATTTTAATATTGGTAAGATGAAGGCATATTTCTTTCGAAAAAGAGTAAATCCTATAGGTTTTTCAACAGTATAAATGAAAAGATAATTGATAGAATTGATTTTGCGGCGGTTGAAAGTGTTAAAATGATAGGAAAACATGAAAACATTTCACATGAAAACCAATCAATTTATGAATCTAATGATGATGAATAAACACAACATTAAAATGGTGTTACAAGGAATAAGGATAATTATACAGAAGTCTTATAATATGATGAATGTGTATAAATTCCACCAAGATCAAGAAGATGAATGATCATGGAGCAAATACTTAAAAAATACATTATTGGATACTGTTGGGTCTACTCTTGTATTTTTTATTAATGTTGTGTCCATATCTCATTGGTGATTTGATATTGTGAAGTGGTGATGATTGGATAATTGTTATGGACACATTATTTGTAATTGGATGTCCTACCTATGAAATTATTCTAAATGTGATTATTGATTGAACCTATCTTCAAAGTAAAATACATGTGATAAAGAATTCAAAATGTTACAACAAGTTTCCATCCCTTATTTGGGTGAATTAGAATACAAAAATAAGATGAAAATATTCATTTTTGTGATGAGTTTTTTACGGAAGAGTATTTAATTTTTTCATGAAAAAAGAAAGTAATTTAAAGAAGGAATATGAATAATTCCATGCAAGAATATAAATAAATATTATCTAAGAATAAAGAATATTTTTAAGGAGTGATTCATTTTGTCTTGGAATTATATGATAATCTATATAACTCTTAGAATGGCCTTTACACAAATAATTGACCATCCAAGACAACCCACAAGGGTAGATCAAACATGCATTGTGGTAGAATGATCAACCACACATGGGATCCAGCCTAGCCAACCATCTTGGTGGTAAGTGTGAAATATGAAATTGGTCATGTGCATGATGCCCATGGAGTTCCCATGGGTGTGTTCAAGGGGTGTGCAGAGAACACGTGGAGTTTCTGGGACACCATGTAGGGTGGAACAATGAAATGGGGTAATGGTGTTTGAGTGTTGTGAATACCAAACCCAACTTTCATCTTTAGAGAGCAACATCATGAAATTTTTTTAAGAAACTTAAGAAAAAATTGAAAATCAATGTGGGAAAAAATTGAATGCATACACTATAGATCCATTTTAAAAAAACTTGGATAAAGTGGTCATTATTTAATGAGATTTATCATAACCATACAATCCCTTGAGGTTATCATCTTCAAACTCCGCTACACATTTTTTCTCCCAATTTTATTGGTTCAATGACAAATATTTCACATGATTTTAATCCATATCTAGTGATCTATACCAACTTAGAAAAAATAGAAACAAAGATTCATCATGATTTCATTAAGGAAATATATGTCTTATATGAATATGATCATTCAATGAGAGTGATACCATTGAGGAAGATATGAATAAATAAGTCTTCATTCCTATAGGATGAGTTCAAGCATATAAATGTGGAAGGTTGTGATCATTATCACATTCATGTGAGGAGTTGATTTTGAAGGACAGGATTCCATGATTATCAGTTTCATCAGGATTAAAAATATGAAACCCATGTCAAATGTTTAAATTCAAGGAACATTGATGATATTGATATCATCCATGTCATGGATTTATTTACAATGATTCGATGTGGCATAAAATGCTAAGTTAAGGTGATGGTTACTCACCTATAAAAGTATAAGCAGTGAGGCTGAGAGAGTAAATTTCCCTCTTATTTAAGAGATCTTTTGAAACAAATAATCTCCACGCACTTCCACTACATAAAGGGTTGAGAGTTCTGTAATTATTTCTCTTGCACAACAAATAGGATATCCCATGGGAATTTGAATTTCTTTTAACACACTTAAATAGCTTCATGAATAACTTTTTATGTGAATACATTTGGTATTAGGTGATATGATTATGCGTTATATGTCTAGTTTTCATAAATTCTTTGAGACATCACTAGATAGTTCATACACACACTGTGTCGCATGAAGGAGATGAGCACACATGGAAGAGAAGATAATGCATTTGTTGTTACGTGAAATACATGTTTACTTTCACAAAGAAGGGATAGTATAGTATGAATAAATTATTTTTCATGCATACATGCATGAAGACAGAACTGATAAATTGAGATAAACAAACCATATTTCAATACAATTCCTGATACACTTCTCATGTATGTATGAGAATCCATGCATATATTAGTGTGTGAAATGAAAACAAGAAGAAAGTGGATAGTATGATGAATGAATAATCTATCTACATTAATTAACATATAAAACACAAGGAATTATGTGAATAATAAACTTAATATATATATATCACATTAAATAACAACTATAATTATTTTTTATTTTTTAGGGTTAATGAATCTGAAAATCCTACAAAATGATTTTATTGAAAATAATTGAGATATTTATGTTGGGAACTCAAGTAGAGAACACTATAATATTGTTCAAGTTCTATATTAGATAAAATATTGAAAAACATGTGTTAACCACCTGAACACATTTCTTGAGTTCAAGAATTCAATAAGAAGGAAGAATAATAGCATAATAATATTTTTCACTAATGAAGCTGATTAAATTTAGGTGATCAGAAATATTTGAGAATGACGAGTGAATTGAAAAGGTATTTTAATTTGTACATTAAAATTTGTGATTAAAAACTATCATGGAGGAATATAAAAGAATAATCTTATAGTGTATCAAACATTAAAAATGATATAATTATTTGGGTTGGATATGGAAGTATATTGAGTCACATGGTTAGATCCTGAGTAAAATAAGTCTCTCAATTGGAGCTGAGAGAAAGAGAAGTCTCTTTTGGGATTTAAGAGCAGTCCAATATTGATTTTGGTATCACTTTGAGATAAAGTATAAATAACTTCCTAGGTGTATTCATGACTTTTGATAAAATGTGATTCTGTATCAATAGTTTTAATTTATAAAAATATTATAGTGGATAATCCATGTTGGGGGTATAACCTACCCGGAAAGGAGTTAGCCTTTCAGTTGAGATGAGGTTGTGACACATCATTGAGTTAATCAAAAACCTAAACAAGATCTAAATTTTAATTAAAAAGAAAATAAATCATAAAAGTAAACCACATATTCACCCCCCCCCCCCCTCAGTGCTCAAATCATATTGGGACTCTATAAGCAGTATCAAAGTGTAGGTTCCCTCTAAATATCCAAGTAAGTTTTTATGAAATTCGTATTTTAGGAAATGGGTGAGGTACATCCTAAGGAGATTTATTCCATGAATACTAATAAAGAAAGATATTATAGACAAAAATAATTTGAAGAATAATCTTATAGTAAAGTCTGGGACACAACAAACTAAAGCTAATTAATGATTTATATATTGAAATAATTCTTTTGGTTATGATTAATCTGAAAATGTATTATCAAGTGGTGATTATGATGGATCACATTGTTATATTCATTAATTATTAAAATTATTTATGAACATTAGCCATAAATAATTATTAAAATTTAATTTTAGAGACATCAAGGGTTTTTAGGTTGAATATTTATAGCTGGAATAATAGTTTAATGATATGGAATATGTATTGGCTAAAAAGGTTTTCATATCCAACACTATCACAATACTTTTGAAAGCAAAGGATAAAATAACTTTTATTTTAAATGAAATATATGATGAATTTATTTAATAAATAAATATAAATTTATGTATGAAATATTCATTTAAGACTATATTTATATAATCTTTCCATGCATTTGTTAAATTTCCCAAACTTTCTATGGATGTCAAAGCTTCTTGACTAAATGATAAAGAAAAAAATTTCAAAGAGCATGAAAATTACTTGTAAGAATTATGAAATATACATGAATAAAAAATTAATAAGTTGAATAAGGATTGTGAAAACAAGATAAGAATAGTTGAGGATGAAAAGAACTCCCACAACATGAAGTGTTTAAAGATAGATATGAAATTAAAGAATTGGGATTCACTAAAATCTAGAGAATCCCAAATTATTTGAAAACATAATGTTTCCAAAATAAATTAATTAATTTTCATGACTCTAAAAAGATAAATTTATTATAATCTAACTAAAGGGAAATATCTTCCAATAAGAAGGATTCTTATAATCCAGAAACTATCTTGTGTACTAATGTTGTTTCAAGTGCAGATATAGGTTTCAAACCAAACCCTATGAAATTATGGATGGTGAAATATACTGATAAACCCACCACATCAAGGGTGAATGTGAAATGTATCATTAAGATATGTTCACAGATAAGTGTTCCAAATAGTGGTGGTTCAACTCAAAAGTATAAAGGTTAACAATATTTTAAATTTCAATAGACTACCCCATAAAATAAGAGAATAAGTATCATAGGATATTATTGGTGTTTCATGAAGTTTGTCAATGAGGAATTGGAATTTTTGAATACATGGAAGTCCATGAAAATAAAATAAGGCCTAAATTTAGGGGGAGAAAAGCTATATAAAAGATAATACCTACACCAAAGAAGAAAAATCCACAGAAAATAAATCTTCTAATAAAGAATAAATTTGAAGTCTTTGAATATATCTCTAATTATTGAAACAAAAGTTATCATGGTTATAATGAGTGATGGTATTTACCAATAATCTTAATATCATCTAATAATGTGAAGATATTACCCCAAAAAAAGGTTAAGTATGAAATAAATTAAGATTAAAAGTCTCTCTTGAGATGTGAACAAAATAATAAAACTATTAAACAAACTATCCCTAAAAAAGAAAAAATTGTGACCCAAAATGCTACAATGCTTCCAATTCAAAAAAGATAAGAATTCTTAGAAAATTTTTGTGGAACATATATGTATAAGGTTCACATAGCTAAAAATTTTCATGACAATATTTCCATGATATATTCCCTATACTGAGAAAGGGAAACGGAATCAACAAAAAAATAGTGTCAAATCATGTGAAGGTTCGTAGAAGATAAAAAATGTTAGGAAACAGTTCCTAGTTTATTATCCAAATCAACTGAAATTGGATAAGAAATTGGAGGAAGTTGGAAATATTTATAAATATAAAATAAAGCAATTTTCTAGATAAACTAAGGAGGAAAAGTTTATTATACACAAATCTGGGGATAAATTTACTGGGATTATAAGAAAATAATTCCCTGGGTTGAGAGGTTGTTCTCATCATAAATGTTACTTATAAAGAATAAAAAATCTTACTTATTCCCTTATATATATGTGTGTATATATGTGTGTGTGTGTGTGTGTGTTTTTCACTAACATGAAGGTAATTTAAGGATATGGATTCATCCCTTTATGGGTAGTATTGATGAGATTATGTTGTTAAATCTTCGCTACATAGTTAATTTGGATCTTCTGAGTTGTTTCATAAAATTGAAAGATGTGTTATTTTATCCACACTTTCATCCCTCATTATTAATTTTATTAATCCTAGAAATTAAGGTGGATGTCTTGGTTGTTGAAAATAGGCGAAAAATGGGGATTTATATCATTTTCACCTATACTTTTTGATGTGTTTGTTGAAGTGTGTGAAAGATTTATCATTTTATTGAAAAATATTATTACATAATCCCTTTATATTATAATTGAGAATTTATAAGAATTGTTTCACATGCATGGTAGTTTGTGTGAAGTAGAAACAACCTTGGTTGTATCTATCTTATTCTCTACATTGTGTGAGACCACGTAAACTTGGATTTGATTAAATAAAAACTAATAATTAATAAAATAATCTAATATTATCCCTCTATTAGAAGTGTTCATGAAATAATCATATAATGTAGGAGAATATATTTTTGGAAATTAAAGAGATGATAATAAACCCCAATTACCTTGTACAATTGATTTCCAAAAAGTTGGAGAAAATATTTGAGAAATATAGTGTCTTTTAAATATGTGAAATGATATTGGAAAAAATACAAGGGGGGTTTTTGGGACTTTTATATCATTTTTTTAATGATGCAACAATATGTGTTTGGAGAGTTTATGGTGATAAGTGATGATGCTTGTAAAATTTTTATTGACTCACTTTATGGTATTAGATGTCATTCTTGGGAAATTATCCTTGTAAATGTGATGATTTATTGAACCACTATTCAATGTCAAAGACATGTGCTAATGAATGTACAGTGTTGAAATATTTTTACATCCCTTATATTGGTGAGTAATGATATAATAATACCATGAAAATATTCATTTGAATGATAATTTTTTTGTGTAATATTATTTAAGTATTTCCATGAAAAAAGAAAGTAATTACATGAGGGAAGAAGAAGAAGGCCATAAAATAATATTAATATATATTATTTATGCATAAAAAATATTTGGAATAATTAAATTAAGTTGTGTGGGAGTTATATGATAATTTGGTTAACTCTTGTAAGGGAATTAAAAAAAATTTCCATCCCTGATAACCCACAAGGCTAGCTCAAGCATGCATTGTGGGAGCATACTCAACCATGCATGGAAGATAGAATATCCATCTAGCATGGTGGTAGGTATGATGTATAATATTTTTTAGGAATATAGTTTCCATGGAGTTCACAAAAGACTGAAAAATGACTGTATAGAGTGTGCATGTAGTTTTAGGGCCACCATGTGGGGTGTAACATCCTGAACTAGAAGCTAATAAACGTTGCCTCGATCCAAAGGGTCGCATGGCCTCAAGTGCATCTCACCAAATTCCAGAGTCTTCTATCAAGCAGCTATGGCCTAGGGTGTATCCATGGGGAGACTAGTCCCTCATGTTATAGTGTGCCACAACAGAATATCAATAACGATCAAATAGTGAAAGAATGGTAATAATGGATAAAAAATCAATCATCTGATAATAATACTCAAAAAAGGAAAAGGAAACTGAATCATAAAAAATGATGATGATAATGCATATCATGTATCTTCAAGGAATCCTAAACAAATATATAGCAAGAAGTACAATACATGTATCAAAATACCAAAAAGGACAAAAGAGATATCCTAGATAGCATGAGGAGCCTCAGCTCAGTCATTTCCTACCTTACTCTTAAACATATCACAAATTCTATCATCAACCTATGGGATCTTCTCCTAGTCCCTAACTTCATTCATATAATTTGTCTGGGTACCCAAAAGTGTCCCAAGATAGGGTGTAAGATAAAATCCCAGTAGTCCATCACTAATATTGTCTATAAAAAGTCCATGTTGTGAAACTAAAGATAAAAAGTGTGAAATTTATATCATATATATATCAAAAATGAAATAAGTTCCCATGAAATATGTAGTACAAGTAAAGTGAAAGGTCTATCAAAACATGGCTACCTAAAAAACAAGGGCTAATCTCCTATAACAAGGTAGTAGTAAAGTAACAAATTGTAAGCACCATGGCCACACTATATACAAATTATATCCTTTCAACCATAGACATGTTGTATAACCAGTATCTCATATCAACCATGGACACACCATATAAGCAGGCATGTAACATTTACCACAATCGCTATGTATAATCAGAAGTGTTGGACCCCACAAGGATGGATCCAAGGTATAGATTACCAAGGAATCCTCGTCAAGTCCTAAGAGAATATTTTTGGGAACTTAGTTAGGCATAAATTATGGTCCAAGGATCATTTAAATAGAATAAATCTTCTATGATCTAAAACAAATTGGATCTAAGTGGTAGCAGGGCCTAAGGAATCCCATCGAATCAAGATCCAAGTAGCATTACATATCCAATGCTTCTATTACCATTTCCACTACCCATGGGGTAGCACACTCATGGAATCATATATAATCATTCATCATTAAAATCATTTACCATTTACAACCCATGATTTTACCCACTCATACATCAATTCTCATTCAATTGCATTCCATTCTTTTACCCACCCATATAATAATTACATTTACAAAAGTCAAAAAACTCAACATCATATATCACATGGAAATGGAGCGAACATCTCCTAATCAATCAATTCAATTAAATTATAACTTGGCATCATCTTAATATTAAATTTCATAAACTCATCCCATGTGTTTTATAACTATAGGAAAAGGTATGGGAAATCACACTACACCCCCATGGGTGGCCTTAGTTGGGCAAACAACCACCAAACATCACAGGAAACTAAAGTAAATCTCAAACATCTTCCAATATGTTCAAGTAAATTAATCTATTAATTAGTGGAGTACCTTAGGAAATTATGGTGCATTTCAAAATGGTAACTATATATATAAATCACCAACTAAAAAGGTAAAGTTATAGACCACCTATCATAGGTCCTTACTATAGTTCTCATCCAGTATCAGCTTCTAATTCTATCCAGATCAGAAGAAAAATGGTGAGTAGCATAAGAACCTAGAAATAGGGAATATTAGATTTCACCAAAATATCATTGTTGTTACTATGTCAAATGAATAATGACATAAAATTAATGAATTACTCACCGATGTGGATCTAATGAGATCAACGGATCTAGAGTCTGATATCAGATGGAGAAATTCTAGCAAATCCTATGTTTTGGATTCAAGGAAAGTTCCCACTTCCACTAATATCCAACAAAAGAGAAGAATGAAATTTTATTTTATTTTATTAAAATTTTTATGTTAAAATTTTCTATTTTACCTCATAATATTGTGCCTCATGGTTTGGCTACACAGTTGTCTAAATCATGCACCAATCATACACTGTTAACAACTTTAAGGGGCACCTCACATAGTTAGTGTGTATGGTTTTTTAACTGTGTGTGAACTGTGTATTATACCACTATCAAGAACTATAGATTCCCTCACACGATTTTTAACCTCTATCCCCGTGTTTTGAAAAAACTATATGGGAACCTCTATCCCTCTATCTAGGCCTTGCATGGTTTAATCAAACTATGTGACTTGGGCTGCACAGTTTCTTCTAACTATATGGCCAAACTTTTTTATCCAAGAGTTTAGTTCTAGGATCTAAAAAATCCTGAGGACACCCATGAAACTACCATGATTACATTGGAGACTAACATTAGGCCATAAAAATAATTTAAACTAAAATTAATGGGATTCCTGCCTCATAGGAAAACATGGGATCTTATAATTTCCCTCACCCCTTAAAGAAATTCATCCCTAAATTTACCTCTCAAAGATGGTCAAGAATCTCCTGAGAATAAATCTATCCATTTAGAATGTACATCTTCCTCCATCTCACAAGTCTCATCTTGTAAAAATCCATTCTTCCAAATCACCCATACAAGAGGAATAGACCAACCTCGTAGAACCTTTGTTCTCCTATCAACAATATGAATCGGATGCTCCTCAAAGGATACATCTATCTGTAACTCAACCTACTTAGGCTGAAAATCATGAGATGGGTTCGAATGATAATGATATATATAATATACATGGAAGACATCGTTCATGGATCAATACCTCTGAGGTAACCACAACTGTTATGCTACCGACCTGAATCTCTCCAAAATCTCAAATGGCATTCCATATTGTAGTGAAATCATACCATGTCTCCTGATTCTTATATGACCCAGTCTCAGTGGGACACATAAAAATTTCTGATCCCTGACCTCTAACTCTGTTGGTCATCTTTAGTGATCGAAGTAAGATTTTGTTTTTGATACTATGAAATACCCATATGATTTCTAATCAACTGGACATGCTCATATGTATCTTACATAAGACACGGTCCCAATAAATCTACCTCGCCTGCCTCTTACCAGAATAGGGGCAATCAGAATGACCTACCCTAAAAATAGTCATAAGGTTCCATATGTATCATCTCTTAATAGTATTATTTTTGGAGAAATCAACAAGTGGTATATGCATCTCCCCAAATCCCCCAAAATCTGGGATGCATGCTTGAAGCATGTCCTCAAGCATAAAAATTTTACATTCTGAATGACCATAAGTCTGAGGGTGGTATTCTCTGCTCATAAGCACCTATGTATCCAAATCCCTATTGAAAATCTTCTAGAAATAAGATATAAATAGGTTTTCTCAATTTTAAATAATAGTAAGTGTGACCCATTAAATCATTCTATCCCATAGATATAAAACCTATAAATATCATCTACATTGATGGTCTCCCTCTTGGAAGTGATAAAACTTCATGTGCCTATCAAGAACAACCCAAATATAATCACTTCCTTATAGTGACCTTAGTAATCTGGTAAAAACCATGGTAATTTCATCCCATTTACACTCAGGAATATGTAACTACTATAAAATTATATCTAGTTGTTGATGTTCCTCCTTCACCTGATGGCAGGTGGAATACCTTATAATATAACTAGCTACCTCTCACTTTATCCACATCCACCAGTACTAACGATATAAGTTATGATACATCTTGGTGATGAAGGGATGCACTACCCAAACTGAGATACAATACTCCCATATTATCTCATCACATATGTCTACTAGAACCCAAATTCATTCATGGATGCATAGAATTTAATCCTCTCATTTTTTCCAACCAGGAGGTGTTTCCTCACCTAGCACATCCTCCCCTTAGACTAGGCTTTCAAAATATGATAGTTGCATTATCCTCACTCTATCGAAAAGGGTATAGGTCACAACTTAAGATGAAAAAAAATTCTACCTATGACTATCCTTCACCTCCAAGTGTATATAAAGAATAAGATCAAAAGATTCCACTTGTTGCTGACATGTTGGACTTCCAATATTTGAGTCCTCATGCTTAGTTCATTGGACACTACATTTCCCTTTCCATGCATATAGGAAATCTCGAATTCAAAATACTATAGGTATTCAGCCCACATTCTCTACCAAAAATTTAGATCATTTTGTGTAAATATATACTTGAGGTTCTTGTGGTACATATACACCATAAAATAATTTCAAAGTGAATTGGGTATCCAAAAACGCAAATCATGAATAACTGAAACTAACTCAAGATCATGTGTTGGGTAATTACTCTTGTGTTTCCTCAGCTGAGAAGACCAATATTCCATGACTCTTTGTAAACATAAGAAATTATCAAAGATTGATACCTAATGTGTCATAATACCCAGTGTCTCTCCTCCCCATCTCTAGAAGAATTATGAATGGTACTTAATTCAATATCCCTTTGAACTCTTGAAAATATATCTTGTAGGTATTTGATCATATAAACAGCACACCCTTATTAATAAATCTCATGAATGGAATATACAAGAATGGTAAGTTTGATATTAATCACTTGTAATATCTATCTATCCCCAAGAAACTCTGAATATCAAAAATGTTTTTGTGCTTCCCCCATGAAATTACAGCTCACACCTTTTCTAGGTTAACTGATACTCTTATCTCTAAGATAATATATCCTAAGAAGTAAATATTATCCATCCAAAATATGAACTTTGTGAGATTATCATATAACTAATTCTATCTCATTGTATCCAAAATAATCTCAAGATTTTTGGCATGGTCATGTTGATTTTGAAAATATACAAAGAAATCATCCATGAAAACCATAACAAAAGAATCTAGATAAGGATAGAAAACTCATTTCATTAGCACTGTGAACACTAATGATACGTTCATGAGACCAAAACACATAACCAAATACCCATATAGACCATACCTATTATAAAAAGTTATATGACGTATGTCTATAGGTCAAACATTCATCTGATGGTATCTGGATCTCAAATCAATTTTTAAGAACCCCAAAGATTCATAGAGCTGATCAAAAAGTAATTTATCCATGGAAAGGGATACTGGTTCTTAACCATCAACTAGTTTAATTTTTAGTAATCCATACATAGCCTAAGGATGGATAGTACCGGTGAAATCCATTGAGAAGTATTGGGTCGCGTAAACCCCTTTGCCTCCAAATCCTCTAATTGCTTCATCATATTCATCCTGTAAGGAGGAATAGATATTGGTGCAGATCCTAGAACTAGATTGACATATGAATACACCTCTATCTCTTTTGAGGTAAACTAGAAAATTTTTCTGGGAAAACATCTATGAAACGATCAACCACTAGATGGAATTCTTCATGACGTGCTCCCTAATCATCCAAATAAAAATTAACAATATGGGCTATCATCCCTCCCAACCCATGATACTCTGGTCTAGCTCGGCTAACCTGGACATCCCATTCATCCTTTTTATTATAAACTCCACCCAATGGTAATGTGAAAGTCACCCTTCGAAGATATAAATCAACATAGGCTCGATTAGAAACTCGCCAGTCCAAACCAAGTATGAAATCAACCCCAATCATCTCAAGGAAGCAATGGTTCTATACAAAGTGACACCCACCAAACTTAGGGGGACCTCTTTGAGCTGGTGTACACTCTTCATCCTAATCCCCAATGGTGTATCAAGTTTTATTAAACCCACAAAAAACTATATAACAATCCCAAGGATTTCAACTACATGTAAAGATTTAATATTTTGTGATGCACCTATATCAAAAAGAGCTTATACAAGAGTAGAGGATAATAAAAACATAACTCTAATTGATAATAGTGTAGTACCCTACTCCTTGTGTGTAGGAATATAGAAAATATTTGTCCTAAACCATGGCCCTGACCCCCTTACACTAACTTCTATAGGAAATTTCCTACAAAAAAGTTGTATGTGGCCCATATTACAGTAATCTTGGCACTCGAATGTGTTATGGTCACATTGGTTCCTCACATGTCCCCATATTCCACTCTGATGATGGAACACTGAGCTACCAGTACTCATAGAATAGCTAGTACTAATCTTGTAGTAATCTCCAAAACATTTCTTCCTGCCACTAGAAGTCAAACTACTGGGTCAAGAGACTATACTAATCTACACGGCACCCCCATCTTCCCTTTATTCTCTATAATCAGTCTCTAATTCACTATTTCAGTAATATATTTCAATATAATCACATTTACATATTATCAAATATCATTTCAGAGACCTTACTCGAAGCCTCTCACCCTCTATATTTTATCATCAGGGTATGTCAGTGAAAAATGATGCATCTTTATAAAGCATGTTACATAATCCATAACCATCATAACACCCTACTAAATATTTATTAATTAAATATCCCTCTATTCTATTGTATTCTTAGTGTATAATTAATCATAGAACATTATTTGGAAATCATAAAAAACTATACCTTGCAGACTTTATTCCTGAATAAAAACATCCCACCAGTTCTTTACTGCTACTTGAAGCATGTATGAAATGAGATTCACTCTCCTCTCATGTGGTGTCCCTAGATGATCCAATATTGAAAATTCATTCTCAATCCATATCATAGAATCCTATGGACTACCATCCCCTACAAATTTGGGAGTAGAATTCTTCTATAACACATGTTTTATCTTAGAAATAAACAAATTAGGATGTGATACTCCCTAAAAAGTCTTCATAAAGAAGATGAAACCCCGCTTGTGGAACTGTGCCTCAGAACCTGTATCCAGAAAAATAATTGAGGCCATATTTTCCACTAAATAAGGATCTACTAGTATACCATGGACCACTACATCCAGATAATGGTCATCCCCACCCACCTGACATAAAAATGGAGGTCATCATGGTGTTATGTCTCTAAAATTTGAAACACGCGCATTTGAAAAGATTGATATCAAATTTCACTGATCAAAAGTGTAGTATAGGTAAAAACCTTCTTATAAATAGGTTATACCACATAGACCAATCCCAAATTTAGGACTGGGTAAAAGGAAATAGTTTCAAAATTCACGAGATACACATCCTCTTTCCCACTCATAATCCAAGTATAGGTTGAGTTCTCTATTTTTCACCATTGAATTCATATTAGTTTCAAATTTCATTTTAAATGGTTGAACCAAATGTTTCAACACTTATAATCCATAAGGGTCCATACTCCTCATGAACTGAAATTTTGTGTCCACCCAATCCACACCATAACATGTTCCAATGCATGTGACTTAGGTTCCATGACTCAAAATTCCATAATCGATTTCTTAGGGTGTCTATTGTACCTTAATTAGGAACACTGTACTTAGGTAATGAAATAAAATCTAAGTACCAACCATGTTTTTCAATTCCTTGCACATAATATCTATCATATTACAAGATATATCAATCAACGAACACAACACAATGTTAGGAAGTCAAGAAATACACTCTATATGGAATGTCATAATGCATGGAATTTGAATTATAGCAGGTTGCTAAAATGATTCATGAAATTAATTCCCTCATAACATCGGGTTTAAATGAAATAAAACCCTCAATAATAACAATAATAACATAAAAACTCAATTCCATCACCATATGGTGGAATCAAATCATCTTTAATATAACAAAATCTAGAAACAGAAATTTCATCTGAGATAATTTGTATTTTTCTTATATGTGGGTTAGCTACTCCCAGGAGTAGATTATTTCCAAATTCCTATAACTTCATATCCCTATTTATTATCATCAGATAATAATATAGAAAATAAAATACCTATGATACCACTTTGTTATATCCGGACTAAGAATCCACTAAATGATGCCCCAAGCCGATTGATCACTTGGCCTCAAGAAGATATCCCTTAACTTTAGAGGCTTCCAACTAGCAGTGATGTCCTAGGGTGTGTCCATGGGGATACTATTCCCTCATGTTAGAGTGTAACATAGTGAAATATCAATAACAATAAAATATCATAAGAATAGTAATAATGGATAAAAACATAGGAAACTAATACAAATACTCAAAAATAGGAAACTGAACCATATAAAAATGATGATGATGATGATACTTGTCATGTCTCTATAAAACATCCAAAAAAGATATATAGAAGTTAGTAAGATAAATGTATCAAAATGCTAAAAAAAGAGTTATCTTATCTAGCAACATAGGCCCCAAATAAATCTTTTTCTCCCATACTCTTAAGAATAGCACAATGTCAAGCATCAACCAGTGGAAAATTTTCATTATCCCTACCAAAATCCATATAATCTATCCAGTTACCTAATGGAAACCTGAGATAGGGTGTGAGACAAAATCCTAGTATGCCACCACCAATTATGTTTATAACAATTCTAGGATATGAAATAAAAGTTAAGAAGTGTGAAATGTATTTCACATTTATATCATAAATGAATCAAGATCAAATGGAATATATAGTAAAAGTAAAGTGAAAGGTATCTCCAAAAAAATATCCCTATAAAACAAGGTTCAAGATCCTATAAAAAGGTAGTAGTAAATTAAACAAAATTATGCACCACATACACTCCGTATAAATAGTATATTGAGTCAACCACATCCATGACATATAACATGTATCTCGTACCAACCATGGAAACATAGTATATTCAATCATGTCACATTTACTATGGCCAAGCTATATAATCATAAGTTTCAAACTCCATGGGTATGGATCAAATTTATAAAGAACCATGGAATCATCATCGAATCCCAAGAGCATCTCGATGGAATCTAGGTTAGGCTTGAATTGAGTTCCAAGGAGTATTTCAATAGACCATGTCCCCTGCGAGACCAAACAAACCAGATCCAAGGTGTAGCAGGGTCCAAGGAATTCCATGGAATCAATATCCTAGGATTATTATAGGTCCAAGGCATCCACTACCATTTCCATGACCCATGGTGTATCACACTCATGGAAATATATATAATCATTCATCATCCATAACATTTTACATTTATAAATCAAGATTTTACCCACTCATATTTAAATTCTCATTCAATAACATTCCATGAATTCACCCACTCATATAACAATTCCATTTGAACAAGTTAAAAAACTAAACAACTTGTATCACATGGTAAAGGATACAATGATATCCTAATAAATCAATTAAATTCAATTATAACTAGGCTCCCTATTAATTGGAATGCTCATACACTCACCCCATGGGTGGTATAACTATAGGAAAAGGCAAGGGAAATCAAACATCCCACCCCATGGGTGTCCTGAGTTAGGGAAACAACCACCAAAAGTCACATGGGATAACAGGTATCCCTACCATGTTCCAATATGTTCAAATAAATTATTTAATTAATTTTTAGGGTGCTAATATAAATTCTGCTACATATAATAATGGAAACTAGATCTATAAAGCATCAAACCACTGGGGAAAGGTATATACCACCTACCATAGGTCTGTAGTAGAGTGATTGTCCGATATCAGATTCTGGATTGATCCAAATTAGAAAAAAAACAAAGAACGATTGAAGAACATAGAAATAAGTCATATTATATTTCACCAAAATAAATTTTTTGATACCAAATTAAATGAATAATGTAACAAAAGGAATGGGATACTCACCGGCATAGATCCATCGAGTGGAATGGCTCTCGATTCTGATCACGGATAGAGAAATAGTATAAAATCCTAAAATTTGGCTTCAAGGAGATCTACCACCTTAACTATTGTCCAATGGAGGTGAAGAGGAAAATTATATTTTAGGTTATAAACATTTTATGTGACCGCACAATAGGCCAAACTGTGTTCCAGCCATGTGCTCTTCACTGCTTCAAGGGAAACCACACACAGTTAGTGCACATGGTTTGTCAAACCATGAACAAACCACATCTCATTCCTCTATAAAAAAACTATAAATACCCTCACATGGGTGTGTTCCTTCATCCACATGGTTTGAAAAAATGTGTAGGATCCTCTTTCCCACTATCAAATCCTCACACTATTTCTTCTAACCGTGTGGACCAACTATTTTTCTCCAAGAGTTTGGTTTTGGACTCTAGAAAATTCCCAGACACCCTTGAATCTCCCATGATCTCATTGGGAACTCAAATTAGGCCATAAAATTAATTTAAACTGAAATTAATTTGATATTGGACACATAGGAAAACCCAGGATCTTAAATGGGGAGGCACGGTGGTGTGGTGGTGTGATGTGTGAGTGTTGCGGGTGTCGAGTCCCACTTTTAGCTTAAGAGGGTATCAACACACAAAAAATTTAAGTTTATGAATAATTTTATAATATTTTATGTGGTACAAAGCCAAATGAAGGCATTTTATCTTCATTAAAATTGATATGGATAGAATACCCACTATCGAATTAGATTGATCTTGACCATCTGATCACTTGAGGTTACCATCTTCACACATTGTTACACCTTCGGCCTCCCCAACATTACTGGTTTGATTCCACATGTTATTCTAAATGTAAATCCATATCTATTTATTGATAATATATTATAAAAATAGATAAAATGAGTTATCACAATATCTTCATCTTGCATGCTTCTCATCATTCAAAGAAACTTATACTTTTGAGGATGATATGAAGAATTGGGTGGTCATTCATATAGGATGAGTTTGATATTATAAATGAGTAATAATCCAATATTTATCACATGAATATGAGTAGTTCATCAATATGTAAGTGATTCCCAGATTGTCGGGGTCATGAGGATTAAAAATAAGGAAACCCACATCAAATGTTTGAATGGAAAGATCTTTAGGGATATTGATATCATCCTAGGCACATATTTTTTTTAGTGATTCAATGTGGAATAAAATGTGGATCAAAGGAGGTGGGTACCCACCTAAAAAAGGATAAGCAATGAGTCTGATAGAGTTGGTGTCATTCATCTTTTAGAGGGATCCTGAAAAAGATCATCTCTGCACACTTTCATTGTGTGATGGAAAGAGAGTTCCATGAATATTTTTTACAACAAGGAAGAGGAGATCCCATATGCATTCAACATGTGTTTAACACACTCAAATCACATCAATAAGATCTTATTATATGAATATATTTGGTATTTCATGATACACTTACATGTTATACTCTTGTTTGTAAGAATTATTTGTGACATTATTAGACAGTGCATACACCGACGTTATGTTGCATGAATGAGAAGTTCTCACAAGGAAGAGATAAAAGTGAATGTGTCATTTCATGAAGTAAATGTTTACTTTTGAAAAGAAGAAAGAGTAGAATAAGAATAAATTCTTGTTCATAATAACATTCATGAATATATAACTGATAAATTGAGATACTTGAACCTCTTTTCAATATAGTGCAAGATATACATCTCATACATGTGTGACACAATGTTCATATGTCATTAAGAATGATGAAACAAAAATGGATGTGGGAAGTGTGTTTGATGCCTCATATTGCCACATTTGTGCATATATAAAACACAAGGTAGCATGAAAAAAGTAAAAATAATATAGATATCACATAAAAAATAAAAATAATGAATTATTATGTTCTAGGGTTAATGAATTGGAGAATCCAATACAATTCCAAGATGAAGAATAATTGAGATACTTGTGTTGAATACACTAGAAGACGACACTATGAAAGTGTGCAAGCTCTATCTTTAATTAAATATTGAAAAACATGTGTGTTCCACTTGCACAAATTTATTGAGGTCGGGACTTCAATTAGAATGAAGAATAATAGCCTGATTAATTTTTTTCACTGACATAACTGGTCAAATACAAGGTAATAGAGATATTTGAGAAAGACTAGTGAACTGAAATGGCACTTGATCATGATTAAAAGGATGTATAATTAAACAAGATAATTGATGAATATAAAAGTTTCATCATATGGTGGATCAATTCATGAATAATGTTAGAATACTTTTGGTTGGATCTTGAAGTATAAGGAGACTCTCTATTGAAGTTAGAGTAGAAAAAGTCTCTCAATTGGATCTGGGAGCAAGAGAAGTATCTTGTGTGATTCAGGAGTAGGCTAGTGTGGATTCCTCTAACACTATGGGATATAGTATGAAGATCCTCTTATATGGATTCATTAGTTAATATAAATTTTTATTCTGTATAAACAATTTTAATTGATAAAATGATTATATAGGAGAATCCATATTGGAGGGTATAACTAACAAGACAAAGAGTATAGATTTCATCCAAAAATGTAAATACCATTTTTTGTTCTCTATCTTATCATTCATGCATATGAGGTCAGACTATGAAACAAAATTGAGTGGATTGATAACCTTAATAAGTTCAAGAATTTGAATTAAAAAGAAAATAATTCATAAAAGTAAACTAGTGATTCACCCCCTCTTAGAGTTCAATTCGACCCAAGGATATGTAGAGGCCAGACATCCCCAATCCAACCACAAGAATAGAGGCTTAGTTGTATGTATCTTTGTTATTATTGGAGAAACAAAAATATTTTAATGAAGATACAAATGATGAGTGTTGGATAAAGTCTATTGATGAAGAGTATGAACAAATAGATAAAAATGATACATGGAAATTGTTCTAAGGACAAGTGAAAAAGAATTCCATAAAAAATAGGTGGGTTTTCCAAAATAATATTAACAAAGAAGGAAATTTTTTCAATAATAATGCATGTATTATGTACAAGGGGTATTCCAAAATTGAAGGAATTGGCATGGATAAGATGTTTGTGCTATTATCTTAACATGAAACTAACCAATTATTCAGAGCCATGATAATTCAAAAGGGTTTTAAATTATATCAAATAGACATAAAATATGCCTTCTTGAATGGTGTTCTTCAAGAGGAAGTGTGAATTGTGAAACCATATGGGTTTCTCATTGATGTAGAAAAAGCCGAAGTATTTCATCTGAATAGGGATTTGCATGGGATCAAACAAGCACAAATATCTTGATATTCTAGTTTAGATCAACATCCAAAGAGGAATAGATTATATATATAATTATTTGATCACAAACTATACATAAATAAGTTGAATGAGTATCAATTAATGGTTCTTATCTATTTTGATGACATAATTTTTGGAGGCCTTGATGATAACCAATGAAATCAGTTTTTAGAACTCACGAGGTTCAAATTTTAGATGTTTCCAATTGGTGAAATGTCATATTTCCATATATTTGAATTTATTAAAATATAGGATAGTTTATTTATCTCACAAACTAAATATTCCAAGTAAAGTTTAAGAATATTTCATATAGAGGATTCATGACCCCTAGAATCTCTGGAAAATAATAGACTAAAATTATCAAAAGATGAGAAGGGTTCAAAGGTCTATGTGATAAAGGAAGTCATTAAGAGTATACTACACTTGAATTACACTCAACTAGATATTCTATTTTCACATTTCAAGACCCTCATTTTTAGAGTTATCCCAAGAAAATCCACATGAAAGCTATAAAAATAATACTTTAATATATTCTTCACACAGTGGACTATGGTTTGTTCTATCACAATGATTAAAAATAGAGATTGTTGGGAATTACTTATGTGGATTGGGATGTCTTGGTAGATGATAAAAAATCCCATTTAGGTGGTGATTTTTATCCGGTCATTTCATGTATATCCCAGTAAAGAAATAAGTCGGATTTCATATATTTTAGAATCATAGAGGTAGAGTATTTTGATGCAACATAATCATGCACTAAATTTTTATGTATGAAATTGAAACTTGATGATTTGGGTGTTCAGGTGGTTTCTCCTATTCCAATTATGTTTGATAGCTCAAGTGTGATCAATATTAGAAAAAACCCTATTCAACATTCATGGAAAAAGTATAATGATATTAAATATCACTCTATAAAGGATGAGGTGGATCAAAAAATCATGGTTCTATAGTATGTGTAAATCCAAGATCATGTTTTTTGTATCATGACAAAGGAACTACCCAAAGTGGTTTTTGAGAGGCATAAATTTTCTACATGAGAAAAATGACTACATGACCATCCTACAAAATTTTATATTCCAACAATTTGGAATATTAATTCTAGTCATGTGGATATTTGGCTCTATGGATTTGGATTTGTTGAAAATGGATTCATGAATATGGCTATATAGACCATGTGTGATTATAAGAGGGTATTATGAGATCCCTTTATTACATCAAATGAAGGAACTTGTGCATTTATCTATAAATACCGGTTCAACCACATTTTATTGTGGTTTTATGATCATTTTCCACAAAGAGTTTTAAATTTGAATATTGTCATAATGGTAAAGTAAAGATTCGGTTTTACATATTTTATGAAAGTTCTTGCTGGTGAATGAAGATATTATCAGGGAGTTATTTCCTTTATAAATATCTATAAATTTAAAATATTATAAATTTGGAGTGTTTTAAGAGTATTTTATGTCTCTTCAAATGGTATTTTAACCAACTGTGATAATACCAGCATAAGAAAAGATAATCTGCATCACATGACATCAATCACTATAGAAAAGAAAATAAGGGAATAAAAAATAAGGATACATTCTAAGAGGAACTCCATGATGTTTCCCCAGATATTATATGGGGGGTTGAAGGTTGAAGAATGTGTCAATCCATGAGCCCAATTCTCTCTGGATATAGACACTATTTGTGCTGAAGAGAAACACTATCCTTTGTGTATGTATTCATTAACTTCATGTGAAGAAGGAGAAATTATATAGATGGAGAAGTCAGTTCCTTGTTTAAGAAGATTAGTGATTTCTCCAATCATTAATGGTAGAGAAACTAGAGGTTCAGTTAGGAAAATCCAAAATTTTACATGTAAAAGTACTTTGATTTAGTGAATTTGGTGCACATGTTCATTATCATGCATTATCCTTAGACTAGGCTCGTATAGGTCAACCAAGTAAAATATATATTTTTATTTACTACTTCAATAACTCATTGAATGTTATGATAGAGATAAATTGAAGTGTTCCTTAAGTTGAGAGAACAAATTCCTCAAAAAAAAATTGTTCATAACTACTATACCCTGATTCACGCCCCCCCCCCCCATTTGGCTGTAATCATATTTAAGGTCCTAACACCTACAATGATGTATGGTTTTTTAAGTATTCTTAAATAAGATTAAGGATATAGAATTTGTCATGTTTTAAAAAATTCAGTCTCACTTTATCATTATTTTACATATATATATACATATACAAATATATATTTATATACATATACTAATATATATATCATGAAGGTAAATGATCATTGACATCTGAAAGTGTGACTTTGAGTTATCCCTAACCATTATTTTTCATATTTCATATTTGTAGTCCCTCATACCAGAGGTTGGTGTGATACCTATCATGAGAATATTTATACATTGATATAATTCTTATACAATCCTTATGTATTAGCTAATGTGGGTGTGTTTGGGTTTTTTTATCATTCCATTGGTTAGATCATAACAAATATGATATTTTCCCTCTCATATGAAAAGTATGAAATTTTGGCCCTTAATTGAGATAGAAAAAAGAATTTAATGGTTATACTGTGATAGTATATATGATGTGCATATCTATTAGGTGAGGGGCATGCAATGTTCTAATCCATAAATGTGGATGACATGTGATGTATTTTTCAACCTAGTCAATCTATACTCTGGGAATAAACAACAAATGAGTAAGCTATGTGGTATTGACATACTTCATTTATCGTGTCCAATCAATGTATTGGGATATAGATCTTATGAAAATACATGATTTAATATATTGTTGATAGTGGCTATAGGTATAGAGATATATTTATTTAAGGAAGATTATGCTAGAACACTTTATAACATCAGTATTATAAATTCTTTTCTAGAGGCCACTATTTTCATACATTTTAAAATTTTAGAATTCATATTTTTTTTTGACATAAAGGATTATGGGGTCACACTGTGTGGTTTATTTAATGGGGTTTGAGTATTACAAAAACTCAAAGAGCTACTCTAAAAGTGCTTTAGAGTTTATCCAAAAAGAGATATGGATGGTTCTTAACAAGTAATTGTATATGGTGTGCTATAATGTGAAATTGATTATAACTTTCCAAATGTGTTATGGGACAATCCAAAATATGGTTTTCATATGATTTCATAAGTTATTATATATGATATAATTTAAGGTGAAATGACACAAATTATATAAGGCTTTTTTGAAAGTGAGATATTAAAGGAGATATTAATTAAATAATATGCATAGATGATTTTTTATGGAATATGTCATAAGGTATGACATAGATATATCATATGTCTTGAAATATATATAAAAAAGATGACTTTTTTATTTTTATTTTTTTATATCATTTTATATGATATAGATATACTATAGATACTTCCTTGGATCAATCATACATCTTCCTTTTATATCATATGAAGAAAGTAGCATCCTATGATTAGTATGATGGTGGAGTGTTAAAGTTTAACATTCTAATGACTCCTATAAATTCTATCATTAATAGTGATCATTTCATAAGATGAAACATTAGGGATATTGATACATTAATACAATGGATTATTTGATGACTAATTGTTATTTACTTGTGTGTTATAATGCATGAGTAAATTAATATCCCTCTAGGAGTGTTCTTTTGGTCTATATAAGAGATTACTTCCATGATATAAGGGATTTATCATTCCTAGACAAACCTCCATCATTATCAAAGATATCATCTTCTTCCTTCTTTCCATTATTAGGCACTATCATGTCATGGTGAAAAAAAAATCCCACAAAAACATCGAGTGATTATTTTAATCTATGGACACACCATAGAGCGTGGAGTCTAATTACTTACCTTGAGTAATATTTATTAAGAATTATAAAATATATATGTAAAAATGATTGGTAGTGTAATGTAAACATTAATATTTTTTAAAATTTTATATTTTCATGATTTTAGATTCAATAATTTGTATTTTTTATGGGTTTCTAAACAATTTATAATACTTAGTTTCAGTGTCAAATGGTCAAATAAAACCAAAAAATACATAATTACATAAATATAAATCTAGAAATAGTACAAAAACAAATACCATACTAAAAATAAAAAATAATATGATACACTCCATAGTAATTGTACCATTAACATCATCAATGATTGTCTGGGTGATATAAAATTAATAAACAAACTCAAAAGGATTTTAGAGATCCAAAAAAACCCAACCATGGAACTCCCTAAAATATAATTTACCTGAACACACCCCTTTCCCGTAAAATTAATTCACACCAACCATTTCTAAATTATTTCTATCCTAAAGGTAATTTTAAAAACCAAATCTTTTTCTAATGCCCAACATTATAAATCCAAGGAATTCACCCATGCTAACCATTTTCTAAATATCGTAAGGGAACTCACAAGGCTATGTCAAGCCTCATGGGTATCCAAACTAATGAGTAAAAACCACTACCCATAATTTCATATCCACCTCACCTGATAATACCCCCACACATAAGTGGGGATCTTAAACCATCCTCATCCTAATGGATAAAGTTCCCACACTGAAGTAGGGTTTCGCTCTATCCACATTTTAATTAATGGACCCCCAGACTTAATCGTGATTCCTATAGTCTGATGCGTGTATCCTTAACCCTTATCAAAACCATAATTGATAAACTAAAAACAATATTAGTTCACTAAAAACATTTAATTAAATGACATGGTCTAATCTATATTATTTTCCATAAATTGAAATCTACAAATAAAAAAATCCCCCAAAACATTACATATTCACCAAGATAGATTTATCCATCTAAGAAAAATATTTCAATTCTAACATTTTTTCAAAAACAATTATCATACCATGTAAAGATACAAATAATACCTTAATAACCTTTAAAACACCACATAGATTTTTTTAAAACCGTTCAAAAATATGTATAAATCCATTTATGAAACAATTTAATCATGTAAAATTTGTTTAGAATAAAATGGGAAATATGTGAATCCACCTACCTCATATAACATCAATAATTTCATTATCACACATATAAAAAATCACAACCCTCATTGTAACATATTGAACACAATCTGTCACTATGTATAAGATCATAATTACACTGACCTTAGATGTATCACTTATACACAAAATATTGAAAATAAATTCTTAGGATTAGAAACATTATTTGGATATGATTTAACATAGCATATAATATAACATGCAATGGATGATCTCCCATGGAAAAAATATAAATTTTATATATAAAAAAACTAGACCAAAGTCCAATAAAATAACAGAACAAATAATCATATATACAACAACCAAAAATATCCCCAAATAATTCTACAATATCAAGAGACTAAAAGGGAAAATTGGGTTCCATTAATCATACTACAACCATTCCCCCTATCACTACAACCTCCAATATCCCACCTCCATCATCAAAGATCATTATATCAAGGTTTATTAATAGAAAAGTAAGAGGTATTCCCATTACATACATCACATCTAACATTGTTTACATATCAACTAAGATACATATGTAAGGGTGAGTATATAAACTTAGTAGGTAATCCCCTAAATATCTCCTACACTTGCTACAACATCAAAAAAAGTTAGATTTTATTTTTATAAATATGAGAGAATCAAAAAAGTAAGTGAAAAAGATAAATATAACCAATAAAAAAATCACACCAAAATACATACAACCTCCCATAAACTCACAAACCCGTGCAATAAACCAACCCATTTTTTCATCCAACTGAGGCAGACTGAATGACCCAAATTATTGAGTAGAAACACATCTAAAGTCATCACTTTGGGATACAATCTAGGTTCCCACCACAACGAAACTGGTATCTAGTTATGAACTAACATTTACCTGTCTATATGTATCATGAATTTACACCAACACAGTACAACAAAATTTAACACTCTAAAATTCATTCTTTTTTAACCAAAATACCACAAGTTAATGTTACCAAATATGTAGTGGGCATAACCCACAACCATATTTAAAAAAAATCGAAAAACCCCAGATAATCCCTATGAATAATTTACCAAGGAACTAGCTTTATTAAAAGAAATAAATAAATTTTAAAATCCCCAAGACTATAAATTCTTAACATAAATATAGTGTGAAAACACCACTTACCTCAGACAAGGTTTTCACGATGAGATAACACCACACCCTCATAGATCTAGTCTCTCACAACTCTCCTATGATGGTTAAAAATAAAATACCCATTAAAACACTCCCTAAATAAGATATTATACCATGAAAGCCTCAATCATTAAATTCTCCCAAATAAAATGATAAGTGAATATTAGATATGAATATTTAGATTTCTATCCTATGATCTCAAGTTTTAATGATCCAATATTTGGAGATAGAGAGAGATAGAGATATAAAATGAAGTGGGTTACTAAAATCACATCCTATTGGTTTCATAACCCAATTAAATATATAAAAATGAATTTTTAGGGGAATATTTCGAGATAAAATCTAATTTTCAATGGTTTTTAAAATCATTAATCGTTTATTTTCATGATTTAGTAAATCGTGTCCAACTGAGAGAAACCCACTTCACAATAATTTTCATTTCCACACAGCTTTTCACATAGTTTATCCAAAAAGTACACTAAATTGTGTTCCTAAACAAATACCCTCATTTATCCCTATATGAATCCTAAGGATTGTGCATAGTGTCTCCTAACCTTGTGTAAACCATTCACCCTTCAATAACCCTTAAAAAAATTAAAACCCTATAGAACTTTTTGAAACCAAACTCGCTATATTTATATATAAAAAAGAATTAAATGAATTAAAATGGGGGTTTTACACTCATAAAACATCAAACCAAGAAAAAAATAACTTTTATATGTGACATATCCCTGAAAATTATTTAAATCTAGAAAAAAATGATGAAAATATCATTGAGTAGTGGAAGGATAAAAATCAATGAATCAATGGATTAAGAACATCTCCTATAATACTCTTTAATCATCCTTGAGAAAAAACCACTATAAATCGAGATAGTTTCTCCATGACTTGATGAAACTCTAAAACCAAATCAATAAACATAGTTACTAATAATGAGATAAGATTAGGATCAAGAATAATTAAGGAAGTACAGAAGTGTTGACCTTTGATTCAAGAGGAATTGTAAGGAACTTATATAAAATCCCTAAAATGATTCCCAAATTGATCATTATTTATCTAAGGATTAAATAGGGGATAAATGGTTTGGATTAATATACACTTTATTATGAATTTTTTAAAATAAATACATTTCTAGAGTGAATGGATTAACATTTTCGTATGCCTTAAAATAAATCATAGATAAAAATAATGATTATCTAATCCTCCATTTTAAAACTATATTTTTAAAAAGTTATTATTTCACTCTGATTCACCTCATGATTTCACCAAACACCTCCCCTCTTATCAAAATTTTATTCCTAGGATATATAATACCTTTACAACCCTAACCACTCTCTAATAATTACTCTATCCATTTTAACTTGAATATTCTATTTTTAACCAAAAACTAGGGATCCACACATCTACTAAATGTTTTCAAAACCATACCCATTTTTAAAATATTATCTCTTAATAAAACAATATATAATGATTTATCAAATCATCACCACTCAACATAATTCCATATTTTTGTAATATATTTCATTAAAATTTTGAAACACCATTAAAACATTTAAATACCAAAATTTATTTTAAAATAACCACTCGCACTTTAATTTTATTTTATTTTTTTCATAAAAAATAACTTTTAAAGGTTATGTGGGACCCTTAAAAATGAGGATCTATTTCTGGGAATCCCATCCTTAAATCAAGAAACACATTAATGGTTTTTCAGGTGACCTAACTTGAGATAAATAATAAAACATATCAAAAAAATAAAACATTAAGGGAAAAAAACTCTCACGGATAGTGTTAAGTAACCTAGGATGAGAAAACATGGGAAATCGGTGAGGGAATTGACGTGGATAATCCAGTGAATCAACATAAACCACAGTCCCCTCAATAATGATACCTCACATTAGAGTTTCTTGAAACCCAAATCAGTCATCATATGAGAAGCCCATTCGATCACCAGAAGGTTGTCATCATTTTTAGAAAAATACAATAAGTGAATAATGAGAAAATGAACACCAACGTGAACATGTAGTGGAAATAAAAAAATTTCCCTTAAAACAAGCCTAAAAAATTAAAGAAGATGTAAAATGATAAAATATATGTGTTCATAAAAATAAAATGATGAAACTAGCAATTTTTAACATGGAAAACCCAAAAAGTCAAAAACCATAGGACCTAGTCTAGAATAAAGAATATGCTAATAATCAAGAGTACAAGGAAGAGACTCCCAAATGTGAGTGGGATCTAAAAAACAATACTCTGATAGAATTATAGATCAAATTCATAAAGAAGATGTAGTATGAAAGAATCCTAAAATGAATAATGAAACCTCATAAAGAAATTGAGATAGATATGACCATAAAAAGAAGTTATTATTTGTTTGAAGAAAAGTTGAAGATAAAAAAACCAGTATCAGATCAAATAGAAATGCTGATAAAAGTAGATCATAAATGAATAATTTCACTAGTTTTAGATATGGAAAATGTTGTTTGAAACCATATATGCACTATGCTAAAGAGAAAAATGGAGTTTAAAAATTATTAGGATGAAAATAGAGCTCGACTTCCAAATAAATTGTGTGCTTTAAAGTCCTATAACTCCCCCACAAATCTCATATCAATTTAATTTTTCTTTTTTTAAAATGGAGGAATCCCAAAAAAATCCCCCTTAAACTCAATTGGGGATCTCTTCCAACCCTAAAATTAGATGACAAGTCTCAAATTTATTTATTAGTAAACTCTAGGTCATCAAGTCTAAAACTTTTTCATTGGTGTGGTTCTTCTCAAACACCAACTATCTCAAATCAAGGACATCACAGATCCAATGATACTGAAAATCTATATGTCTTGACCAAATATGAAAGTTGGGATTCTTTTCCAAAAAAATCATACCCTAACTATAAAAAAATAAAACATACTTTTTCTAATTAAAATTGAGCTCATGAATAAAACTTTTCATCCAAAATAATTCTTTCCATGCCTCTACAGCTAGAATAAACTCAGAATCTAAGGTAGATAAAGTAACACATCTATATAATCTTGACAACCAAGATACAGATCCACCTATAAAATTGATCAAATAGTCTAAATTATAATTCCTTGAATATTTATCACTTACCATATATGAATTAGTAAATCGGCAAACCAAAGGCTCCCTATTTCCAAATCACAATCTCAAATCATAAGTACCATGATGTTAACAAAATATATAATTCACTAATCTCCAATGATGTATACCTAGATTAGATAAAAAATGATTAACCACACCAACTGTATAAACTATATCATATCTAGTACATACTATTGTATACATAAAATAGCCAACAATAGATGAATAAGGGGTGTGATGCATTTTCACACTCTTAATTAGTAGAAGGAAGCATACTAGAACTGAGCATAAAATGTTGATTAGGAGGGGGTATTAACCACTTTCACTATAACTAAAGAAAATATATTAAGACCCTTATCAACAAATATCTCATGAAATAAACTCACTTTCTAATCCTTTCTGTCACAAGAGTTCAACATGCCAAGAATCTGTCAAGATAGCCCAAATTATTTCATCACAAAAAAAACTAACAAATATCCTTCTTCAGACTTTTAATTCTAGAGGCATCATGGACAACAAAAAGAATATCACAGATATAAGTCATTAGTATAATAAAAAAAATAATCACTAAATATATGAAAGAACATAATGATAAGAATATTTCTTCCTAAAACACTGATGAAAAATGATATATTAAAACTTCTTATACCACTGCCTCTGAGCTTGATTTAAACCATATAAAATTTTCTTTAAATAGTATAAATGATTATATTTACCTATTTCACTAAAACCTTAGGGTACCCTATATGAATCTAATCTTATAAATCTCTAAGGATGAAAGATTCCTTCACATAAATTTTCTCAATATGAAGATAAAAAATAAAATCTAAACTAAGTACAACATAAATGGAATACATTTTTGGAAACAGGTGATAATCTCATTAAAATCAAAAAAAATCTAATGGAAGACTTTAACAACTAACCTTACCTTATATCATGGAACCAAACTAGATTATTTAATTTTAATATGATAAATCCATTGATTTTGAAAATATCTCTTACCTATAGATAATTTCACCTGATCAAAAGTACATTTTTCCTGTAATGATCTCATCTCATCATCCATTACCATAACCCATTTATCCTTTTGATCACTTTCAATTTCCTCATCAAAAGATTTTTATTCTTCCACTTCAGTGTTGAGTACATACTAATAAATTGAATACCGAGTAGAAATGGTATGTTGTTGAGATGATCTTTGAACTATGACTAAAGGTTTTTTCATAACCCTTGGAACCAGATCACCAAAAACAAAAGGTGCATCAGAAACATCAAATTCAAACTGTTTGACCTGATCATCATTATGCACATCAATGTGATTATCAAAATCAAAAAGATGAGATAATTGTGACTTAGAAACTGGATAAAGACTGAAAAAATCCATCATAAGTTGGAGAAATGGATTTTTATACCTTCTTAATAATTGAAATATTTTGATCCTCCCTAAACACTACATCATGGATTCTGAAAAGTTTATTCAACCCAAGATCATAGAACCTATATCCAAACACATCATGTCCATATCGAACAAAAATACACTATCATGATAAAACATCCAACTAGGATCTCTCATCTCAAGGAACATGAACCAAATCCTTCCAACCATAAACACATAAATAATCATACCTAATCTTTTTTCCATGAAAAACTTATTGGGGGTGTTTATCTGAAAAATAAAACATAGGTGATAAATTGATAACATAAGTAGTATTTAATAAATACTCACCTCCAAAATTTTCATAAAACATAAATTCAAAAAGAAAACATTGAACTCTTCCTAAAAAAGTCATATTCATTGACTCAACTACACTATTTATCTGAGGTGTCTTAGGAGGTGTATTATAATACGAAATACATTTCTTTCTAAAATACTGATCAAACAGACCACAATACTCACCCACAATTTCAATGTGAATGCATTTATACTTTTTTACAAACTCACACTCAATTGAAACCTAAAATTTCTTAAAAACACTAAACATGTGACTTTTGGCATTCAAAACATAAAAACAAATATTGCATGAGTAGTAATAAATACAATTCATAAAATAAAGATTAAATCTAAAGTTATTATAGTTAAAAATACCACAAATGTTAGAATATTATAATTCATGTACATATGATTTCTTGTCAAAAGGATGAATTCTGAAACTCACTCTACTCTATTTTCTAACTATATAGTGATCTCACATGTCTAATTTTACACTCATAAAATTCAGAAGTAGATTTATATTCTCCAAAAAACCATTAACTTTTTAAATTATGTGGTTGAGCCTCATATTTTGTGACATTAAAGACAAAATGTGCTCAATAATTCAAGAAGCATCACAAGAAATAGAAGCTCTGGTCCTGTAAAAACCTGAATACTTCTTCTCTCAATCCCCAATCAAGGAACCCTTGGAATGATTACATTGGAAATCACCAAAATTACTGATAAAATAGTCATCATCAAGAAAAATTTTAGAAATAAGATTCATATTATCCTTATAAGCATGTTGAAAAATCATCAAAATTAGCAAAATTCATGTACTGGCCTCCAAAAAATAGTCCTGATAACTACAACATCAGCATGACAATCATTACCCTTCTTCAAAATCCCAAAATTTCTTAGGCTGTAATAAATAAATAAAACCTTCTTTGATGAAATGTGAAAATAAGAACCACTTTAAACATCCTTACAATAATCATCATACTAAATATTAATGGAGTCATAAACAATAACAAGATCACACCTTGTACCACTTCTAACTATCATCCAAGAAGACTGCAATGATAAGAAAAACATCGATGAGATAGATCAAAATAGATATAGAAGAGACATACAAGAATACAGCATCATTATACCAGTGCCAAAGAACATAGATAGAGTACCTCTTCCACTAAAGAGAAACTTAATTCACCCAAAGCATGATTATAGGTCGATGTATCGATGCCATCGTGATCCATCCCAACACCAAAACACCTAGATTTATCTCTAAAGTAAGATACCATAGCACCAATACACCACCACCACTAGAGAAAATATTCTTGGATAACCCCTCCAAACATCTACCCTATAAGTAGGTCAAGAAGATATAACCAAGGGATCTTGAAAGAGATAAGAGATATAAGTAACATTTCCTTAAATGAAATATAACAAGAGAATCTTGAGGAAACCAGGGACAAAAAAATGAAAAAGATACATAGGATAAAGCAATGGAAGCTATAGGAAGACACCATAGATAATAAAAAATCCCCAAAACAAAACCAATGGAGTAATTTAAGGTTTTTTTCCAATCTCCATCACTACTGCATCATATTTGAAAAATTAGATTCACTTCCCATAATGTAAATTTAACAGAGGACTAGATATTTAAGGTTAGAGATGGTGGAATGACACCACTCTAAAATAGAATAACTTCCAAATGAAAAATTGGATATCATTGAAGATGCGATCTAGGTGATTCTAAATGAAAAATTCCATTTTGGGTTGGGGTCTCTATAGAATAAGAACTAAAAAATGAGAAAAGGGAGAAGGTAAAAGAAAATTCAAGACCATATAAGGTAGCACCAATAAGGATAAAGAGACAATCAAAAGGTGACATTAAAGAGGATGAAAAAATAATAGGATGTCCCTCTAACAAATGAGATCCTTTATTGCTGCCTCAATAAGAGGAAACACCTGGAATCACCCCATGGGTGAGAGAACCCCTAGATACCATAAATTCATCTGAAATATATTAAAATTTGAATAATTATATCATGTTTATCTAAATATACATAGTAAAATTTATTATCCACACTAGTAATCTTAATAAAATCACAAAACTACATTTCCATAGGAAAAAATATAAAACCCCATTCCTATATAATAAAATAGTTTTACTTTATATGATAAATTTTGAGAAAACACGACTAAAATTCTATAAAAAGAAAAACATTCTTCCTAAAACATAATATATTTTTAAATCCTAAAGTTATACAACTAGGTAAAAATTTACCAAATTAGTAATAAATATCTATTAATAGTGTCTATTTCTAAAAAATATACCTAAAACCCATATAAAAAAGACATGGTAACCAATAAAGTGAAACTTCCAACACTAAACAATTAGAATTCCACTTAAATAAACCATTTAGCTTCATTATATGGTTCTTAATTAAATTTAAAAATAGGTTGATTCCCATCCCATTTTATAGAGACTTAAGATCCATTAAAAAATTTCAATAATAAGATAACTATATAAGAATTAAAAAAACTACTAAATTTAAAATAAATTCAAAAAATTTTAAATTTCATTCAAAAAAATTAAATATAATCAAGAAAAATCATCAAATAGAATTAATTATATCAAACCATCTAATATAAATTATCATAAGACAATTTTAAACAAAAAATTTAATAAATATTAATATGTTAAAATTTCACTTGATCTGTCATATTTCCCCTATTTAAAACATTAAATACCTTTAAATAGGTTCAAACACATTTAATAAATTAATAAAACTAAACTTAGTTGATTAAAATTGATAGAACATAAATCTAAATTCCAAAAAACTCTTACCCAACACTTTTACTAACTCTTTTAAGTTAAAAACCTGACTTTATAATAAAATCCATTCAATTTTCTTTGAAAATCATACACATTTATATGTAAACCCCCTTTTAATTCAATTTATTAAATTAAATATAAATTTCTTGATTATCACTTCCATTTCAAAACCTAATTTTTTATATGAATATCATTCTTGTAATAACATGCATCCAAGAATATTCCATGCATTTTTTATATCATTATATTTCAATATCTATGAAATGAAATGCCTATATTAGTCTTTTTAACCAAGACACCACATTATGGAAAAAAAATAAAAAGACATAAAAATAAGGTAAATTTACACCACATGTTTTTCAAACATCCCTAGTAACTTGAGTATCATAATAAAGATATTGATTATCATTCTTTATGTACATCAAATGTTCCAAACATCCAATCTTCATCAATTCCATAAACACATTTCCCAAATTGGGATATGATATTATTTATAAACCCAACCAAGGATAACCTGACCATAATAAGATTTACACTCAACTTCGATACATTCTACCAAATCATTAGAGGATACCAACAAGTGGTGAAGTATGAATTCATTCACTAGTAGAATAATTTCCCACAAAACATATTTTCAAAATAAATAAAAAAATATAAACAACTTTAAAAAAAGGATTGTCTATATTAAATTCATACCATACACACACACACAAATTAAATAACCCATATATATTAAATTATTACACAAAAATTAGAAAAATTAGAAAATAAAAATAGATAAAAAATAATACCTAAAAGAAAGAATTAAATAGTTAGTAACATAACTAAGATGTGGTCCAATGTGGCCTCTTAAAAAATTTCTATTAAAAAAATAAGTGGTTGGGATAGTCCTCTAACAAACATTATGAGATACCTCCCATATCATTTTTTAACTCAAGAATAAATGTTTCATGTCTGCTAAATCACACATGAAGGGTGTAACTACAATACCTAGTAGTATTTATCCATAAGAATCAAATAGTACTCCATGATAGAAATATGAACTAAATATAAAACCATTATGTGTTGGTACTAACCAAATATTTTTTATTTTTATATTAATCTAGTTATAGTGATGGTTACTATGACATGTTTTAGTGTATGGAAATTATTGATTTATTTAGTAACACATATTGATTATAGTCTTTTATTATTTCTCCCAATGTAATGTACTATGATTGGTTCAGAATATCATATGATGAAACTCAAAGTAGTTTTTACTAAATTTTATAAAAAAATTAATTATTTGAATATTTAATATTTTTAGGAAAATTTTATAGATGGTTTTTAACATGTTTCACTTTTTATACATTTTTGAAACATTTATAATTATGAAAAATTAAACATTTCTAAAAAATTTGATGATATGGAGCCTTCATGTATCATCCTTAAAGACAATAAATTGATTTTCATATCATGATATCATACAAAAAAATAATTCTATATAAACTCCTTGAACTAAATCCCTCATTTATCATTATAACTTTAGAAAGGGTTCTAACATAATCTAATGATGTAAGAATTATTCTCAAGAGTTGAAAGATTCTTAAAAACATGTAGATACCCTACAAGTAAGGAATAATTTTTTTATTATTAGTGATCTTACTAAACCCAAAATTATAAGAAGTAGAAGAAAAAATAATGAGTCTAATTTCATTATAAAATAGGTTTAATATTCATTTATATTTTACTAAATTAAAATGATTGGTTAGATCTTATAAAAAATGGGTTTTGTGGTATCTTACACTATTCTTGGATAATGTTTTCCATTAAAAAAATCCTAAAGTGTTATAAAATAAAGGATTAATATTTAACAAATTAATATAAATTATCATTCATGAATGTCAGATAAAGTGCGGATCTCCACCCATGAGCATCATTATTGATGCATAGAGTTTCATAGCCTAAAGACTTAGGGAAACTGAGTGCTCTAATTATCATGACCTGACCCACTAGGGCCTTTTTATTTGGAAATAAGCTGAGTGGGAATTCCCAATCCCACCTATAATAGTCTAGGGGCTAATGATAAGCATGGAGTAGGAATAAAACATACATCGGAGCCCTTATACTAAGGTACACATACACTCGCACACATCTCTATACACTACTGAAATGTACAAAAGGAAAGATATAAATAATAAAAAAATGAAATAATAGATATATATCCCATATCAGAGTATGAAACAAGTATAATAAATCATACAGGGATAAATATAAACCCACCAAAATTGTAAAAGAGCCCAACATTCTAGTAAGGAGGGGATTTTAGTCAAATGCACCACCTGAAATGAACAGTGGTTTGTCTAGATCAACTATTATCTTCCTACTCTTCTTCTACCTAGGACTCCATTGAAATTCATGTCATCTTCATAAGATAATACATGTATAAGCAAAGCCCGTACATGGGTGAGTATATATATACCTAGTAGGACACCTCGAAATAATCAAACATAAATAATCAAGAGAGTATTCATCTCATCGTCACAAAGAAATTTTAATTAGAATATGATACAAAATAATAATATCAACCCTGATATACTCAAGATAGATACAATTTATCAATGAAAGGTCCAAACTAACTTCTAATATAGGATATGCTTAAGGATTCAATGTAACACTAATTTGGGATAACTCAATACATGAGCCATGATATCACTGATTGCACTCATTAAAGAGGTATTTCTCATTCGGAATCTCCATAATGAAAGAATATGATGGAACTCATAAGATGTGGTATACATTTAGGGGATCACACCCAGGGCCTATGGGGGAGACATACCCTAACTATAATTATCTAATAGGTAGGGGATTGAACACTCATATATGTATGTCATGTGATTCCTAACCCAATACAGAGAAGAATAAATGATAGAGGATCACATTCTAGTCCACATGAAGGAATACCTAACTCTATCCAAGACAAATCTTTTATAGGGTATCAAATATTATTCTCAAGATGTGATTCCTCACTATAAGGTCATAGGGATGGACCAAGTGGATTGATCCAATAGATAATGGTATACACTGAAGTGAAAAAGGCCCTGGAAAACCCAAAAACATCATGGAATGTATAGGATATACATGGCGTGTCTTGGCCACCAAGGGGATGACTGTATACTCTAGTCATGAATGTGTGTACCTAGTCATGTATAGGTACTCTTTTCATGTCCATACATGTATACTATGTCATGCTTCTATACTTTTGTCACGTCTATGTGTATTTTTGTGATTTTTCCCATGATCCTCTAGGGTATATTCTGAGTTGTAAGTGCTGATTCAAATGGGATGAGGTATGACTACACGGTGTGTGATATTTAATTATCATGAAAAACTTACTACCATATCTAGGAGACTACACATAGTGTGTTCTTATGAATTACACATCATTTATGTTGGGATTTTTTAGAACCCACTAATCTCCCTAAGGTTCCTCTTATTTCATCTCCTCTTTTCACCTACAAATAATTCCCCTAAAATGAGGATTTGATTTGACCAATCCTTGATCATCATATGTGGCTAGATTATATCAGCCAATATTCTTTTGAATTATCCTTGTATCATCACATCTTATGAACACCCAATCCCATGGAAGAAAAACCCTTAATATTGTAACATCCCAGGTAAATAAAGAATAAAGAATTTTCATGTTGATTAATATTTACAAATTAAATATTAATTTTAATTAAAAGGGGTTTCTATGTTCGATAGCGTACTCGGTACGCAATGATGAGTTTCTTTGAAAACTTACGTTGCACACAAGTAATAAAATAATATTATTTTAAATGTTAGTTAACGAGTAGCCGTTGTACTGGCGGTAATGGATAGAAATAACTAAAATATGATTATATATGTTTTTAAATGTTTTTACATTTACCCAATAAAAGATAAAGGCTTAAAATACGGAAAGAGTCCAATTTTAGGCGTTTATACCCTAATTTTTTACGAAAGGCCCACTTATCACCTTTTGACGGAGAACCGTCATTAAATATAGTTTTGATAGATCTTATAAATTCTATTGGACCAAATATAACTCTTCTTTATAATCGGGACATCAAAATTTACTTTGTGTAAATTTTTGGAACCTTTCTGATAAAGTTCATTTTTTATGAATAGTGTAAAATGTTGTATTTTAATTCAAAACCTCTTTTTAATCTAATTTATTTATATGATTAGATTATCTTTTGAATTGGTTTTAAAGTAAAATTAGAAAATATTTTTACCACTAAATCCAATAGTGGTCGTTGGAATTAATTTTACTTTGAAATCGGACTTAAACTGGTGTCAATCTTTTGATACTTATTATTTTGTAAAAACACGCTTTTTGCTCTGGCAGCGGGAATTAATTATTAAATTCATTAATGTGACTTATATGATTTGAATTTTGTAAAATAGACTTCATTTTTGAATTCGGAATATCAAATATAGCTTAGGGTGAATTTTTGGTAATTTTCTGAAAAACTTCAATTTTTGATGAATAGTGAAACCACTAAGTGGTAATCAAGAAAACTGATTTTTCAGTTAAATAAAAGTTTACCACTAATGTGTATTGAATTTTGAAAATCCAACATACATGGTTGTCATTAAGAAGTAAAATGTGGTTCAATGAGATTAAAATAATTTTTTGGTGAATAGTAACTTATTAAGTTCTTAATCGCGATTAGTGGTAATTAGTGTAGTTTAAGGTAAAAATAATTCTTTAATAAAATAAGATGAGCTTGACACATGTCCTACACCTATTGGGTGAGTCGTGGCCGACCAAGACAATCCATGGGCCAACTTGGGGACCCCATGGAGCCACTTTAGTTGGAAAATGACATTAATATATTTTTATTTAATGTTAAAGTGAAAATGACACTAACATAAATTGTTTTACTAAAATATTTTTTAAATGGAGTTATACAAGTCAGATTTTTGATTATAAATAGTCATTGGAAATCGAAAAAGATTTCCTAGATCATAGTATTTTTTTTATAATTTTTAGACACTAAATAAATTAAATTATTTATGACATAATAACGATGCAGCGATGACATCATTATTTGACGATTTAAATAAAATGGAAAGATAATGTAAAATCTATGAACTAAACATGTCCAAAACCAATTGTATGAGTGGATTTAGAACCCTTATCACCTTATCCACGAATTATATCAATTTGGGACCTTTTAAAACCGAAACACATTTTCAAATAAAGTAATATTCCTTTACTTTCCAAAAGTGTCCCTCCTCTCCTCTTATAAAAGGCCCCCACCTCTACCTCATTTCACACACTCCTCAAGCCTTTGGCTCGGCCAACCCCTGCCCATTTACTCTCTACACATCCCTCTCCTCATACTAGAGGATTCCCTTTGGGCAGAATCTTTTCAAAGGAATCCATTAGGCTCAAATCAAAAGGAGTTACACTTTTAAAGGTAATTCATTCTCTCTTGTTCATTTGTTTTATTTTGCTTATCCAACCCTCTAAACTCTTTTTATTTACTTAATTTGTAACAACACCAGTATCTTCAATATACTATGATGTTGTTATAAGATTTATTTGAGCTACACTCTCACACAACTACATCAAAAGGTTAAAGAACATACGGTTTCCGTGGATGGGGAAATTCTGCCTCCCGAAACGATGATTGTTCAATACTCATTTAACACCTTCAAAGGTGGCCATTATGATGTCACTATTTTTATATATGATATATGATATGTTTATGTTTTCCTTAAGCTTCTGTTTTTTTCATTTTGGGCATACCTTTATGGTTTCCATTATGGGTAAACACGATATCTTCATTTAAGGAAGTGCGGACTACCGCCCCCTCAAAGTGATGTGATTCGTTAATGCCATATGTGGGACGTGTAAAGGATGAATTTAAAGTTATTATATATTATATTATACTGGAATTATAATATACCTCTATACCATTATTATTTCTTTCCATTAAAGTATGATATAGAAATGAAAGTAGCGTTCATGCGTACGTACGGCTTACCGTCTCCATGAACGGTGCATTTCATTTCTTATCCCCAAATGTAATGTACTATTAAAAGTACATGTATATAATGTATATATGTAATTAATGATATATATAAATGATGAATATAATTCTGTAATTAAAATATACATACCTATCATTTAGTTTTAATTCCATTAATATGACAAAGAAATGAAATTAGCGTTCATGCGTACGTACGGCTTACCGTCTCCATGAACGGTGCATTTCATTTCTTACCCCTAAATGATTATGTAATATTATAAATACATGTATATGCTGCATATATATGATACATATTATATCCAAATCGAGAATTTCATTCTGGATATAAAGAACCTTTGACCACACGAACAACATGTAATTGTAAGAAGTTCACTTTCTCCTTAAGAACCAAATATTGAGAAAACAAACATTATTAACTTAAATGGTTAAATAATGTTTATAACATGGCAATAAGTGATATAAAAGTAATAATGAACTTTAAAAAGGTTCTTAATCAAGTATAAATTAACTCAATTTTATTATTCAGGACGTTAAAGAACGATCGAGTCAAGTCGGACCCGAGGTAAGGGACATCGTCTCAATCTCCTTTCATTGAGGCATATTTCGTTTTATACACAACTTTATTTTATACGGTGAATAAACCCCTTTGACTTTTACTTTTATACAAAAGGAATCTTTTTCTATGAAGCGTTTTACTAAACGACAAAAAGGAATGTTTTTTTAACGTACGCGGTGACAACGACCTTTTCCGCCGCCGCGAGTATTATTTGGTCTTTGTCTTTCTCAACAAGCCGTAATGTTTTTAGAATAAAATAAATACCATATACTCTTTTATGTATTTTGGTATTGAAAATGGTTTTGAAAAAGGATTCTATTATGTCAATATATTTATGATATATTGTGATTGAAATGTGGAAATGTTATCATTCCTTTATATTGGTTTTATGTTTTATGATTTTATACTGGTACTTATACATTTTAACGGGTGGTTATGTTATAAACCATATGACGGGTGGTGCCGTGAATACCAGGACGGGTGGTTACGTTATAACCTCCAATGCATTGGGTATGGAAGTCGGCCATATGGCTATTCCATTAAGTATGTATGGAAATTTGCCGTATGGCTATTCCATTAAGTGATATGTGTGGAAGTCGACCGTATAGTTATTCCACTTAAGTATGTTTATGTCCCAAGTTACCTTTATATAAGTTATGTGTTCTTTATATGGGTTTTATCGAAATACATTGGTTACAAAAAGGTAAGTAATGATACTTTATTCAGTGAATAGTTTTACTACTTCATGAAGGTGAAGGTATTACTTTGATAGAGTATATATGGTTTATTTGATGTTTGAAAAACTAACAGTTTTCATTCTTTCTGTATCCCTTACTGAGCTTTTTATGCTCACCCCAAGTTTTTTTTTGAAATGTTTTTCACAGGACTTAATGTGGAATAAGGTCAAGGATGGGATCAAGGGAATGTCATGCTATATAAAACATGGAACTAGACATGTTTCTTTTTAACAGTTTTTTTTATTATGGAAACTTAGTAGAAGTGACTACTTTGTAATCTTTTGAGATGTAATAGTTATGTTCTAATTCTCTAAAACTCTAAACCTAAAAATATCCTCAACGTGAATTATTCATTTAATTCAATATTAAGTTAGGTTTAAGGTCGGGGCCTTATAGTTGGTATCAAAGGTCGGTTTAGACAACTTTTGGAGTTAGAAAAGTGTTAAATTATAATATGATTGAAATGATATAGCATTTACGGATTACCATGTTGCTTCGCCTAAGATATTTCTGTGTTCAGAATGGTTTTCCGCAGAGGAAACAAAGCAGCTATGTTGGGACGACATCAAGAGGAAGATAACCTTCCAAATCAGCAACCTGAGATGGTCGGAATCGGAACTGAATAGTTTGTTGCAGTGATGGAACAGTTGACTCAGGCTATAAATGGTGGTGGTATCCATGCACGAGATCAGCCCGATCAACCGCAGAGGAACATGTCAGTGGTGGAACATTTCATGAGGCAACATCCCCCATCATTCATAGGATCATCTGACCCTGTGCAAGCTGAAGGGTGTATTAAAGCACTGGAGAAGATTTTTGATGTCATGGGGTGTTCAGAACATCAAAAGGTTAGTCTTGCTGTTTACCGTTTTGAAGGTGAAGCTGATCAGTGGTGGTCGATGGTGAAAAATATAAGGGATAGTGATAAGATTGAGGATCTTCACTAGGACGAATTCAAAGGTATGTTTCTTGAGAAATATTTTCCTAAGGTGGTTCGTCTTAGGATGGAAAAACAGTTCCTAGAATTGAGGCAGGAGGATGATTCAGTGGCTTCTTATGAAGAAAAGTTCACTCGATTGGCAAGGTATGCTCCAAACTTCATACGAGATCTTTATAGTAAAATAAACCATTTTTACTCAGGGTTAAAGCCAAATTATCGAAGGGCTTTAGCTTCTCGTGAGTTCAAAAGTTATGAAAAACTTGTTCGATGTGCGGAGAAGGTGGAAATGGAGTTTGCTGATGATCAGGTGTTCTATGACAAACAACAGAATAAGAGGTCTAGTTGGCAGGAAAAGGGGAAGAATTCATCAAAGAAGCAAGGAGGTAAGAAAACCAAATATCCATCCTGTGAGAAGTGTGGTAAAATGCATCCTGTAGAATTTTTATCCAAGTCTGGTAAGTGCTTTCGGTGTGGTAAGTCTGGTCATATTGCCCGTAACTGTAAGGAAGATGATCAAGCGGGAAATGAAAAGCCAACGGTAAGATGTTTTAAGTGTAATGAAATGGGTCATTATGCAAACGAGTGTCCAACTAAGAACTCAAATGGGGCAATGCAGTCGGACTACAAGCAGAAAGGGGTGGTGAAATCCTTTGCAAAAACTTTAGCAGATGTTGGGCCATCGAATGAAGTGGTATCAGCTCCAGGGAGATCAGTATTTTTCGAAGATTGACTTGAGGTCGGGGTACCATCAGTTGAAAGTAAAAGAAGCAGACGTTCCGAAGACTGTGTTCCGTACTAGATATGGCCATTATGAATTTGTAGTTATGACTTTTGGGTTAACCAATTCACCTTATGTATTCATGGACCTTATGAATAAAATTTTTATTGAGTTCTTGGATAAGTTTGTGTTTGAGTTTTGAGGTTTGGGAAGAGGTTGTGTGTGCCTTGTGATTCACAGTTGAAGAATGAGTTGTTATGTGAGGCTCATAGTTCCCCGTTTTCAGTTCATCCTGGCAGTACTAAGTTGTACAGAGATCTGCAGGAGTATTACTGGTGGGATGGAATGAAAAGAGACATTTCTGATTTTACTGTGAAGTGTTTGACATGTCAACAGGTTAAAGCAGAGCGGCAGTTACCGAAAGGGATGCTTCAGCCTTTACCAGTGCCAGAGTGGAAATAGGAGAATATATCCATGGACTTTGTTGTGGGATTACCGAAGACATCTCAAGGTAATAATGCAATCTGGGTTATTGTTGATCGCTTAACCAAATCTTCTCATTTATTTTCTATACGAGATACTTTCTCTCTTGATCAACTTTCCCGTTTGTATCATAAAGAGACAGTCATGTTACATGGAGTTCCTCTCTCCATTGTATCTGATCGTGATCCCAGGTTCACAACTAACTTTTGGAAAGGCCTTCAGAAGTCGTTGGGTACTGAATTAAATTTTAGTACAGCTTTTCATCCTAAATCAGATGGGCAGTCAGAACGAACAATTCAGACATTGGAGGATATGCTACGAGCTTATTCTATGGATTATCAGGGATGTTGGGACCAACATCTTTCTTTGGTTGAATTTTCGTATAATAACAGTTTTCATTCCAGTATACAGATGGCACCATTTCAGGCCATTATATGGGAAGCGGTGTCGAACTCCAGCATTTTGGGATGAAGTGGGTGAAAGGAAGCTGATGGGACCAGAATTGGTAGAAGAGATGGCAGAAAAGGTTCAGTTGATTCAGAAGCACATGAGAATAGCTCAGAGCAGGCAGAAGAGTTATGCGGATAACAGGAGGAAGGATCTATCTTTCGAGGTAGGTGATCATGTTTTTCTCAAGGTTTTTCCTTGGAAAAGTGTGATGAGATTTGGTAAGAAAGGAAAGCTGAGTCTAAGGTTTATTGGACAATATGAAATTCTGGAGAGAGTTGGATCAGTTGCATACCGGGTGGCTTTACCTCCGAGTTTATCTCAGGTACACAATGTTTTTCATGTTTCAATGTTGAGAAAGTATATGCCAGATCCATCTCATGTTTTCAGTCCAGAGGTAGTTCAGTTGGAAGAGAACCTATCTTATGAGGAACAACCGGTCCAGATTCTTGACCACAGGGAGCAGGTGTTACGGAATAAGGTGATTCATCTGGTAAAGGTTTTGTGGAAAAACCATGTGATTGAAGAGGCAACGTGGGATTCTGAAAATGCTATGAGGGATAAATACCCCCACTTATTTTGATAAGTGAATAAAATTGCGAGGACGCAATTCCTAAAAGGGGGGAAGGATGTAACATCCCAGTTAAATAAAGAATAAAGAATTTTCATATTGATTAATATTTACGAATTAAATATTAATTTTAATTAAAAGTGGTTTCTACGTTCGATAGCGTACTCGGTACGCAACGATGAGTTTCTTTGAAAACTTACGTTGCACACAAGTAATAAAATAATATTATTTTAAATGTTAGTTAACGAGTAGCCGTTGTACTGGTGAGAATGGATAGAAATAACTAAAATATGATTATATATGTTTTTAAATGTTTTTACATTTACCCAATAAAAGATAAAGGCTTAAAATACGGAAAGAGTCCAATTTTAGGCATTTATACCCTAATTTTTTACGAAAGGTCCACTTATCACCTTTTGACGGAGAACCGTCATTAAATATAGTTTTGATCGATCTTATAAATTCTATTGGACCAAATATAACTCTTCTTTATAATCAGGACATCAAAATTTACTTTGTGTAAATTTTTGGTACCTTTCTGATAAAGTTCATTTTTTATGAATAGTGTAAAAAGTTGTATTTTAATTCAAAACCTCTTTTTAATCTAATTTATTTATATGATTAGATTATCTTTTGAATTGGTTTTAAGGTAAAATTAGAAAATATTTTTACCATTAAATCCAATAGTGGTCGTTGGAATTAATTTTACTTTGAAATCGGACTTAAACTGGTGTCAATCTTTTGATACTTATTGTTTTGTAAAAACACGCTTTTTGCTCTGGCAGCGGGAATTAATTATTAAATTAATTAATGTGACTTATATGATTTTAATTTTGTAAAATAGACTTCATTTTTGAATTCGGAATATCAAATATAGCTTAGGGTGAATTTTTGGTAATTTTCTGAAAAACATCAATTTTTGATGAATAGTGAAACCACTAAGTGGTAATCAAGAAAACTGATTTTTCAGTTAAATAAACGTTTACCACTAATGTGTATTGAATTTTGAAAATCCGACATACATGGTTGTCATTAAGAAGTAAAATGTGGTTCAATGAGATTAAAATAACTTTTTGGTGAATAGTAACTTATTAAGTTCTTAATCGCGATTAGTGGTAATTAGTGTAGTTTAAGGTAAAAATAATGCTTTAATAAAATACGATGAGCTTGAAACATGTCCTACACCTATTGGGTGAGTCATGGCCGACCAAGACAAGCCATGGGCCAACTTGGGGACCCCATGGAGCCACTTTAGTTGGAAAATGACATTAATATATTTTTATTTAATGTTAAAGTGAAAATGACACTAACATAAATTGTTTTACTAAAATATTTTTTAAATGAAGTTATACAAGTCAGATTTCTTATTATAAATAGTCATTGGAAATCTAAAAAGATTTCCTACATCATAGTATTTTTTTTATAATTTTTAGACACTAAATAAATTAAATTATTTATGACATAATAACGATGCAGCGATGACATCATTATTTGACGATTTAAATAAAATGGAAAGATAATGTAAAATATATAAACTAAACATGTCCACAACCAATTGGATGAGTGGATTTCGAACCCTTATCACCTTATCCACGAATTATATCAATTTGGGACCTTTTAAAACCGAAACACATTTTCAAATAAAGTAATATTCCTTTACTTTCCAAAGGTGTCCCTCCTCTACTCTTATAAAAGGCCCCCACCTCTACCTCATTTCACACACTCCTCAAGCCTTTGGCTCGGCCAACCCCTTACCATTTACTCTCTCCACATCCCTATACTCACCCTAGAGGATTCCCTTTGGGCATAATCTTTTGAAAGGAAGCCTTTAGGCTCAAATCAAAAGGAGTTACACTTTTAAAGGTAATTCATTCTCTCTTGTTCATTTGTTTTATTTTGCTTCTCCAACCCTCTAAACTCTTTTAATTTACTTAATTTGTAACAAAACCAGTATCTTCAATATACTAGGATGTTGTTATAATATTTATTTGAGCTACACTCTCACACAACTACATCAAATGGTTAAAGAACATACGGTTTCCGTAGATGGGAAAATTCTGCCTCCTGAAACGATGATTGTTCAATACTCATTTAACACCTTCAAAGGTGGCCATTATGATGTCACTATTTTTATATATGATATATGATATGTTTATATTTTCCTTAAGATTCTGTTTTTTTCATTTTGGGTATACCTTTATGGTTTCCATTATGGGTAAACACGATATCATCATTTAAGGAAGTGCGGACTACCGCCCCCTCAAAGTGATGTGATTCGTTAATGCCATATGTGGGACGTGTAAAGGATGGATTTAAAGTTATTATATATTATGTTATACTGGAATTATAATATACCTCTATATCATTATTATTTCTTTCCATTAAAGTATGAGATAGAAATGAAATTAGCGTTCATGCGTACGTACGGCTTACCGTCTCCATGAACGGTGCATTTCATTTCTTTTCCCCAAATGTAATGTACTATTAAAAGTACATGTATATAATGGATATATGTAATTAATGATATATATAAATGATGAATATAATTCTGGAATTAAAATATACATACCTCTCATTTAGTTTTAATTCCATTAATATGACAATGAAATGAAAGTAGCGTTCATGCGTACGTACGGCTTACCGTCTCCATGAACGGTGCATTTCATTTCTTAACCCTAAATGATTATGTAATATTATAAATACATGTATATGATGCATATATATGATACATATTATATCCCAATCGGGAATTTCATTCTGGATATAAAGAACCTTTGACCACACGAACAACATGTAATTGTAAGAAGTCCACTTTCGCCTTAAAAACCAAATATTGAGAAAACAAACATTATTAACTTAAATGGTTAAATAATGTTTATAACACGGCAATAAGTGATATAAAAGGAATAATTAACTTTAAAAAGCTTCTTAATCAAGTATAAATTAACTCAAGTTTATTATTCAGGACGTTAAAGAACGATCGAGTCAAGTCGGACCCGAGGTAAGGGACTTCGTCTCAATCTCCTTTCATTGAGGCATATTTCATTTTATACACAACTTTATTTTATACGGTGTATAAACCCCTTTGACTTTTACTTTTATACAAAAGGAATCTTTTTCTACGAAGCGTTTTACTAAACGACAAAAAGGAATGTTTTTTTAACGTACGCGGTGACAATGACCTTTTCCGCCGCCGCGAGTATTATTTGGTCTTTGGCTTTCTCAACAAGACGTAATGTTTTTAGAATAAAATAAATACCATATACTCTTTTATGTATTTTGGTATTGAAAATGGTTTTGAAAAAGGATTCTATTATGTCAATATATTTATGATATATTGTGATTGAAATGTGGAAATGTTATCATTCCTTTATATTGGTTTTTTGTTTTATGATTTTATACTGGTACTTGGACATTTTAACGGGTGGTTACGTTATAAACCATATGACGGGTGGTTCCGTGAATACCAGGACGGGTGGTTATGTTATAACCTCCAATGCATTGGGTATGGAAGTCAGGCGTATGGCTATTCCATTAAGTATGTATGGAAATTGGCCGTATGGCTATTCCATTAAGTGATATGTGTGGAAGTCAACCGTATGGTTATTCCACTTAAGTATGTTTATGTCCCAAGTTACCTTTATATATGTTATGTGTTCTTTATATGGGTTTTATGGTAATTCTTTGGTTACAAAAAGGTAAGTAATGATACTTTATTCAGTGAATAGTTTTACTACTTCATGAAGGTGAAGGTATTACTTTGATAGAGTATATATGGTTTATTTGATGTTTGAAAAGCTAACAGTTTTCATTCTTTATGTATCCCTTACTGAGCTTTTTATGCTCACCCCAAGTTTTTTTTGAAATGTTTTTCACAGGACTTAATGTGGAATAAGGTCAAGGATGGGATCAAGGGAATGTCATGCTATATAAAACATGGAACTAGACATGTTTCTTTTTAAGAGTTTTTTTTTTATTATGGAAACTTAGTAGAAGTGACTACTTTGTAATCTTTTGAGATGTAATAGTTATTTTCTAATTCTCTAAAACTCTAAACCTGAAAAGATCCTCAACGTGAATTATTCATTTAATTCAATATTAAGTAAGGTTTAAGGCCGGGGCCTTATAAATATAATCTTAATACCCTATTGTTTTCATGCACCGAAACTATGTCATTGATCCCAAACATGAAACTATGGTAACAATTTGTTGTGCCAAATAAAAATTGTGAAATAATACTTTACCATGTATTTTTTATAAATATAATATTTTCAATTATTTTACATTTAATTTTTAAAAAAAATTAATCCCATAAAATTTTTATTTCTATGGAAACTGTCACATTTTATGGTTTTAGTAATATTTTGAGCTTAATCAGAAAAATAGCCCATTTTTTATTTTTAAAGTTTTAAATTATTATTTTTTATTTCGGTCATAACATTTACTAAATTTATCTAAATCGTGAAATTTTTTATTTTTTGTATTCTATACATCCTGGGATTCATTTAAGTATTCTGGACCAAAAGCTAAATGCATCATATGGAAGCTCAAAACGAGCTCATAAGTTGGGCCTCAAAAAATGTTCATAGGTCTATATTTTTTTGGGACCATAACTCATGATTTGAGGTCCCAAAGACTCTAAAATGTGGATAGTAGATGAAAAATACATTTAGGAAGAAGTTTCATGAAGGTTTAAATGTGTTAAGGGGTCGTTTTCAAGTCTATTGATGCATGGGAAACTAGAGATATGAAATAGGGAGAGTATGCCATGGTAGAATAAATTATATAAGTAAAATGGACATAAATTTCCCTACACAATGCCAAATTTAATGAAATTTAGATCGAATATGAAAAAGACATTATTAAAAACATTAAAGAATAATTCCATGTGTGAATTAACAATTTTATTGGCCTAACATGTGATAACTGTAAAATATAAATTATGGCCTATAAAAGGATGAGAGATCCTCCTTCCTAAAGTATTCCAATCGATCTGCGAGGGAAGCATTGGGTGATAACCTCCTACAAATTTATTTTATTTACTTATTTTTCTTTTCTATACTCTATAATGTATCCCCTCTCTTGCATCAACTTGACTTCACATCCATGGAGGGTTAGTTTCAATGATTGATCGGGAAAGGGGGAGGTCGTACCTATGTTCTTTTCTTGAGTTCTTGTGATTTAAATTAATAATATTCCTTATTCTTTATAAATTTGGTTTCAATTCATAATTGAGTTTTAAATTCCAAATGCGGTTTCATTAGGTTTTAATTATTTTTTTTAAATTTCTTTTTTCAATGATCCATATCTCCCACCACCAAATTTTTTTTATATACGGTGGAACAGATTAGGGTTGGGTGGTGATTCTTTCATAGTTTTTAGAACATGTATAATATTGTATATTGTAATGTTGGTTTATTAGGGAATAAAAACCCTTGGTCAAGGATTTTCCTTATTAATCAATAAAACCTACTACACCATTACTTACATGGGAAGGAGAATAGAACTACCTGGAGTTTGAAAAATGAATATTCTCATCATAATCATCTGACCATGGGAGATAAAGGACTCAGTAGATAAATCTCTCTCTTAACAGTCAATGGAAGAAAAGGGAAAAAACTTGGAAACCATGATAACACATAACTAGGTCTAGAGGAACCCACTTTGATCACCATCTTTCCAGTTTTTTTAAAACCAATCAAATAAAACTGCTTATTTCTCTCACATTATTCAAATTTAATTAAAACCAATTGTTTTCAGAAAACCAATTAAAATTGAAAACCTTTTTTGTGTACAATACTCTTCATGAGACTATCTAGGACTAACTTCTACAATATACTTCGGTAATTTAAATATTGTTTTGACATGCCCCACAATAGGTGTGTGTCAAACATGGAACCGTTGCTGGGGAGATAGTGCCTCAAAACCTAAAAAAAATATTTATTTTGAATAACCCATAGTTTTAATAACCATTTAATATAATTTGATCATGAATTTGATCAAATAATAACCCAATAAATAAAACAAAATTTCTTAATATAGTTTGAGGAAATGAACCTCACATATTCAACTAACACTTTTAGTGAACACTCTAACCCTATAATAATGGCTGGAAATTCCAACCAAACCTTGTGTGACATTTTTGCACCTCAATTTGATAATCAAAATAACCATCTCACTATCCATACCATAGAAAATGATTTTAAACAGTTAATTAAATTTCTCCAAGTGCCAACTAAATTTCAGGGTCTTGTAGGTGAAGACAAAAATAGACACATCCAAAAGTTCACCTATGTCTTCTCCAGCTTCAAACCCCAAGGATTTGCATAAGATCATGTAAAGTGGAAGTCATTCCCATTCTCACTTGAGGGAGAGAGAAATTAATTATTGTACAATCTTAAACCATGGGAGATTAGTGATTTGGAGGATTCCAAAAGATGCTTCTTACAGTTATTCTTCTCCGTGTCTAGGAGAACTATAATAAGAAAAGAGATTTATGTTATACATCAATTGATCAGAGAGACTCTCTATGAATACTAGGAATGTTTCAAGAAACTCTGTGCAATATGCCCACACCAAGAAATAGAAGAGGAATAATTCCTTGTGTTATTCTACCAAAGATTTCTTGAAAATGATAGTAATCTACTAGATGCCTCATCTAGAGGATATCTAGTTTAAAAGTTTCCTATAGATATTCGAGTTCTGATTGATAATATTGAAAAAAAATCCCAGAAATTCGGAACTAGAGGTACTGGAACCTGTGGAATCCATGATATAAGGTCTTATGCATCTTACTCACCCTTACAAGAAGCAAAACCTAAAGAAATTACTAGTGTGATGAGAGAAATTTATGTGAACCAAGTGAAGGAACAACAAGGCCCAACTCAGGTATGGGTTTTATGATCTTCTAATTATAATTATACTTATCAATGTATAGAAGTGCAAAGGACTAAAAATTGTGTTGCTACCTAAAAGCAAAGGTAATTCCAGTAAAATTAGCCACATTAACCCCAAACCCAAATAGTTTATGGATTTCAACAAAACCAATCCAAGACCCATTTTTAGTAGAAATATCATAACCCAACACCATTCCAACAATCCTGCAAACATCTCTTCCAGCAACTACATATATTTCAACTACCGCATTTCTTGTAAAATAATTATGAGAAACCTTCCACAAGTGAAAAAAAATGAAGAGAAATTGTTTAAGGACAAAGTTATGTTAATGGATGATAAAATTAACAAGCTAACTGATCAGTTTTCAAGCCTTATGGATGTTCTAACCAAGAACCAAGGTAAACTCCCATCATAACTAGTTCCAAATCCAAATGATAATGTCAGTGCAATCACCACCTGAAGCGGGAAGGAGATAAAACCACCAAAACAAATTGAGGATGATGATTATGAAAAACCTCATGAAGATAAAGTCCTCCATCCAAAATAAGAAGACCATAACAACAAAGAAAAAGCAACAAGGTTCAGAAATGAAAGGCCATAAACACCATTACAAAAAAAAAGAGAAAAAGGATATCCAAGCACCATTCCCATCTACATTAGTTGAGTCAAAGAAGGGTGAAGAATAATTAATTCAATATAATGTTCAATAAACCTTCCAAAAAGTTGATATTAACATCCCATTACTATAGGCGATCCGAAAAATACCTAATTATGAATAATTTCTAAAGGAGTTGGGCACTAAAAGAAGGCGGTTGGATGGAAATGAGATAATCAACTTAGGAAGAAGTGTCTCAACACTGGTCACACTGCCAATACAGTAAAAATTTCATGATCTAGGGACATTATCTATTCACTACACTATAGGGTGTTTAAATTTTATTTATTCACTATGTGATCTTGGAGCTTCAATAAATGTTATACCTCACTCAATATTTTCATCCTTGTTGAACGGAGAACTAAAACCAACTCGAGTGTTGCTATAATTAGTAAACATGTCAATCGTTTTCCATACTAGAGTAATAGAATATATACTTGTAGGAGTAAGAGGATTTATCTTTCTAGTATACTTTTATGTCCTTACCATGGAATAATATTGAGCACCAGACCAATATACCATCATCCTGGGAAGACCCTTCCCCAAAATAGAAATTATTGTCATAAATATCCATGAAGGAACAATAAAAATTGAAATTGGGGATAGTACAGTACACTTAAAAATTCTTGATATGATGAAATATCCTTCTAGATATCAATCACTTTGTATAATCTCCCGTGAAGAACGTAGAGAACCAATTGAAGATCTAGGTATGCTTCCTGACTTCTTATCATTTGTGAAAAAATAATTTGAATGTTTTTAATTCTAAAGAACCTAAAAACCTAGATTTCATGATAGAGTAAGAGGTAAAATATGAATTTTTGATGATTTATTAAAAGTGATTGAAATGATACTAGAGAATCCATCATTAGAATTAGGAAAACTAAATTCAATTTCATCCCATGAACAACCCCCATGTATGGAACTTAATCCATTACAAATTGATTTAAATTTTACTTACCTAATAGAATGAGGGAAATTGAATGTTATAGTTTCCAATAACTTATCCCATTCATAAGACCAAAATATGTTTGACCTTCTCCAAAGAAATGTCCAAGTTATTGGATGGAGTTTATGTGATATACCTTGAATCAATCCCAAGGTATTCTCTCATAGAATATTTTTACAAAGTGATTCCCAAATAGTTATAAAACCTTAAAGAAGACTCCATCCCACTATAATGGTGGTTTTTAAGAATGAAATGGAGAAATAGCTAGCAATTGATATCATTTACCCAATCTCTGATTCTCAATGGGTCAGCCCAATTCATGTAGTCCCAAATAAAATAGGCCTCAACACTGTTAAAATTTAATGAAATTAACTGATTCTCATGAGAGTACAAAACATTTGTAGAGTGTATATATATTATAGGAAGATAAATCAAGTTACTAGAAAATACCAATTTTCCATTTTGTTTATCGATCAGATGTTATAAAGGTTATCTGAAAAAAGTCATTAAAGTTTTTTATATGGATTCTTAGGATACTTCTATGTACCAATCGCACTAGAAGACCAGGAAAATGTGACCTTCACAAATCCTATTTTCATATTCCTTTAAAAAGGATAAATTTTAGGCTATGAAACTCCCCAAGTACATTTCATTGGTGTATGATGAGTATTTTATAAGACCATATTGAGGACTTTTTGGATTTATTTCTTGATGATTTCACAGTTTTCAGAAATTCATTTGGTCATTGCTTAAGAAATTTGTAAAAAGTTTTTAAAACATGCATTGAAAATAAACTTGTCTAAAATTTCAAAAAAACATTTCATGGTTGAAAAGGGAATAGTTTTGTGGCACATAATTTTAAAAAAAGTGATTGAGGTTGATAAATAAAAAATTTAAGTAATAAATTTCATGACATATCCAACTTGTGTAAAATATATTAGATCCTTTTTAGGGAATGCATGATTTTACCTAAGATTCATCAAAGATTTCTGTAATATTTATCTCCCTCTCTTAAGATTACATTTAAAGGATACTGACTTTAATGTTGATTATGAATGCATAGAATCATTTGATGAATTGAATAAGAGGTTGATCACACCACCAATAATGCAACCACCCAACTGGGAGCACCCATTGGAGTTATTTTTCAATGCATCCAACCAAGTTATGGGAGCCAATTTATCACTAATAATTGATATCAAGCCTCAATACATTTCCGACAAAAAAATGCCCTTGGATTCCACACAAATAAATTACACAACCACCGATAAGGAGTTCCTTTTAGTCTTCTTTTCACTGGATAAATTCTGATCATATCTTCTTGGAAATATGGTTTTTCTATCATGCAGCACTTGGATATTTAATTAAAAAGTATGATGTTAAACCATGTTTTGTAATATATATGATACTATTATAAGATTTCATTTTAGAAATTAAATATAAAAAGGGAATTGAAAATCAGGTGTCTGATCATCTAAGTCGACCACCCCACATCATTGAAATAGAAATTCCAAACTAGAACCCACTTAATAATGAACTTCTTGGATAAAAACTCTACATCATCAATAGTGAAGTACCGTGGTACTAAAACATTGTCAATTATTTGGTTACATCTCAAGTACCTTCTTATTTAAGCACACATCAACAACATAAGCATAAATATGAATCAAGATTTTATATTTGGGAAGACACATTTCTGTGGAAAACATATAACGATAAAATATTAAGAATATGCTTTCCAGAAAGTGAAATTGAAACATTGTTTTAATTTTGTCATAAATTATCTTTTAGAGTCCACTTTGACCTTAGCGGGCAGCCCAAAATTTTTAGAATCTATACTTTATTGGTCCACCTTATTCAAATAGGCATATTATTTTTGTTAAATATTTGAAAAATGATAGTCTTATATTAATATCTCAAAATGATAGGAAATTCCTCAAAAAAAACTTTTTGTAAAAATTTTAAAGTATAGGGAATTAAATTCATGGGACTATTCCCAATGTCATTTGGAAATTCACATATTCTTTAAGTTGTTGACTGTTTCAAAATGGGTGGAAGCAAAATAAACCAGAACTAACAATGCTAAAAAAATTATGATTTTTTCAAGGATAACATATTCTTTAGGTTTGGAGTTCCATGATAAATCATCAGTGACTAGGGAACTCATTTATACAACTGGAAAATGGAATCATTTCTGAAAAATTTTAGGGTGAATCATAAAATATCAACACCATACCATCCCCAAAAAAATGGCCAAGAAGAAGTCTCCAATATAGAAATCAATGGAATTCTAGAAAAGATTGTTAAACCCAATAGGAATGACTATATCCAAATATTATATTACACCTTATGGTCATATAGAACAGACTACAAGACACCCATAGGGATGATCCCCTACAGATTGATTTATAGAAAATGTTTCCACCTTCCTATGTAATTGATGCATAAAGCCTATTATGTGGTAAGAGAGATGAATTTAGACCTTGATAATGTCGGGAAAGAGAGAATATTTTAGTTGAAGGGGATAGAGAAAATCAAGATGGAATGTGTCAAAAATTCATTTATCTACCAAGATAGAACAAGGATAGACCATTACAAGATAATTCAACCAAGAACCTTCAACCTTGGAGATCATGATATATTATAAAAATCCAGATTTATAATAATTATAGATCAAAAAAGGAGAAAATCCTTTCACTGTGAATGGGTAGAGGCTGAAGAAGTTCCATGGGACCATACCTCAAGAACCAGGATTAGAGATCAAACTTCTTCCCCTGATTACCATAAAAGACCTATCAGGTTGCATCTTTCCTTTACACTTGATTAAAAGAAGTAAATCCAATTTTTATATACTTACATGAAATTAAAATTCATTGAGTACACTGAAAAAATTAAGTGTGGTGGAGTAAATCTTATAGTCTTGTATTTTTTAAATTTTTTAAATTTTTTATTCGAGCCAACGACATTAAACAAAAGTGCTTCCAGGAGGCAACCTCTATTTTTTCTATTAGTACACTCTTCCCCTTGGTCACATTCTAGAATTATTGAACATGCATGAACTATCATTTGTTTTTATTCTTATATTTTAGGTCCATTAATGTAGATGATTCAAGGATAAACATGAAGATACTTAATAGAATACACATCATGAATGTGTTGTAAAATAGAAATGATGGAACATGACATACACCACCCAACTAAATCATCATTTATAAATGTATTTTTATTTTACATTATATATCATTTTTATTCCCTATGTTTTTATTTTAAAAGTTATTGTTTTGATATTTAAACTAAAATTTCATATCCACACTTAAATTAATGCCTTAATCCGCTTTCCCAGGAGACATAAGTTTAATAGAAATTTGATGATGTCATGTTTTAGATTTCAATGTTAATGATATTTAATGATTAAAATGGAGAATTGAAGTTTTAATTGAATCATGGATATTGAAATGATGACTCGTGATTTGAGGGAATTGATTGATTCATGTAAATTAAATTTCCCTACCATTTTTCATTTTTTTTATTTTTGAAATTTATGTTAATTGGTTTATTATTATTAGTTATTCCTTGAGTGATTTTCTAATATCATATTCTTATTCCCAAGATTATTTCTAGACCAACTAACTTCTATTTTTCTTAAGAATATTTCTTTAGTAATCATGGGACATGTCACCAACTAGAACTTGAATTAGAACTTGTCAAAGCTATGACTATACAAGACCACATTTAATATGTTTGAGGATTATTTTGATAAACCAATTATCCATGAAATTCCACCTTTACATCGATACTTTTTTATCCCATAGAGAACATGGATGTAATTTATAAATATGAGTCATATTTAAAGCCATTTTTATCCATTCCTACCCTACTCTTCATATTTTCATGATATTTTAATGTTTAAGTGTCAAGTTAAAGGGAATAATTGTGGAAGGGATTATATAAATTATAATGAAGAAGTGTGGGGGTGCTATTTTGGGTAATGAAAAATGTCATTGGATTCATTCATTATAATCTTTATTGTTTTCTCCCTTTTAAATATATAAATAGAAATAAAAAAACAAATGAAATAAAAATGGGTTGTGATTTGGGAAAACAAAAAATCACCATTATGGGACTGATGATTTTTATCTTATCTGGTTAGGTGATGGATATGAGGTTTTTTTCAAGCATAACTTTCAAAAAAATGAGGAATGAAAAAAATAAAAGAAAAATTTATTTGAAAAAAATTCCAGTGGGTGTGAAAATCATTCATTATACATAATTTGATCATTTTTTTACTTTGAGTTTGGGGGAAGTTGGAGTTGCTAATTTGAAGGGGAGAATTTCATTAAAAATTTTGATGTCATGAAATTTACATAATATATTAACCTCCACTTTTATCATTAATTTTTAAAGCATCAAATCCTTTCATCCTTATGCCTCGTAGTTATTTGGACCTTTATGGAAAAGTCCTTATGATTTTATGTGCCTTTTGTCTTTACAAAGTGGATAAAGTAGTTAATTTACAAAACTATGGATAAGAATAATTTTATCATGATATGAGAATAACTCCACTTGAATTGTATCATTAGTGATTAAAAAAAGAATTCATTGTGAGGTAGATCATGAATTAGCATGTTCAATAATGATAAATTGAGGTGCTTGAATGAATGAAAGGATAATTCCATCATTTTTAAAAGGGGAAAAGTAAAATACATTAATGGACTATTTATTTGATAAATAAGAAATTTAATTGATATTTTATTTGATATTTGATAATTTTATTTGACCTTAATTATTATTTAATTTTATTTCCTTGGAATTTGAATATTTGTAACATTAGTGCCCTCTGATTTTCAATTTTTAGATTCTATGCTTGAGGACAAGCATGGTTTAAGTGTGAGGTAATTTAAAGAACTAATATTTTAAAATATTTTACATAAAATTGAAAAAAAATACAATAAAAGTGTTATTTTAAGGTAAACTAACACAATTTATTATTTTAGTGGTATTTTGAGCTTAATCGAAAAAATAGCACATTTGGGATTTTTAATAGTTTTAAATTATTTCAATATTTAGGTCATAACATTTAATAAATTATTTAAAATTGTGAAATTATTTTGATTTAGGATTCTATGCATCCTGGGTTTCATTTAAGTCTTCTGGACCTAAAACTAAATCCACCATATGGAAGCTCAAAATGAGCTCACAAGCTGGGCCTCAAAAACTTTTCACTGACCTGGATATATTTTGTATTGGGCCCATATCTGGTGATTTAATTGCCCAGAAACTCTTATATGTTGATGGTGGATGAGAAATACATTGAGGAATAATTTTATTGAAGTTTTCCATGCATGAAGGGGCCATTTTGAAGGTCATTAATGAAATAGAAACCAAATATATGAAATAGGGAGAGTCTGTCTGGGCAGAATAAATTCTCAATGTAAAACAAACATAACTCTCTCTACAAACAACCATATATGATGAAAATTTTAGGGGATATGTGAAATAAATTTATGAATAAATTTTATGAATATTTATATGCCTTAGACGAGAATTTAATTTTCCTAACACATTGTTATATTCAAAGATAAATTCTGGCCTATAAAAGGAGGAGATCTCCTCCTTCCTAAATCATTCCAATCAACCGAAGAGGGAAGCATTGGAAAACAGCCTCCTATAGATTTATTTATTTTACTTATTTTTATTTTATTTAATCTGTAATTCCTCCCCTCTCCCACATCATCTTTACTTCCCCATCCATATAGGGGTAGTTTCATTGAGTGATCGAGAAATGGGGAGGTTGTACCTATGTACCTTGCCTGAGTTCTTGTGATTCAAATCAATAAGATTTGTTCTTCTTTATAAATATAGTTTCAATTCATAATTTAGTTTTAAATTCCAAATTTTTTTGCATTAGGTTTTAATTTTATTATTTGCAATTTCTTTTTTCGATAATGAATATCTCATTCCACCCAATTATTTTCTGTATATGGTGTAATAGATTATGGTTGGGTGGTGAGTTCTTAAAGGTCGTTAGCACATGTGTAATATTATACGTTGGGATATTGGTTTATTAAGGATTAACAATCCTTTTTGAGTCAATAAGGTTATCCTTATAAATTTTCCATTCCTTCATACATGGGGGAGATTTTTAGATCATTAAGGCCTTTCTTATGACTTCACGATTCCTTCTTGTTTTGAAAATCACAAACACCTTAACTTAAGGAAAATCTATTTTTACCCTTGTTTTACTCCTTTAAGGAAAATTTCCTTCCCTAAGGAAATTTATCCTTACCTTGTTTTCATTGTTCATATCATAAATTTTCTAAGTGTAAAATTCCGTTTGAAACCAAAACCTCAGAATCCTATAATTTCCTAGATATAAAGAATTCTGTTTAAGGATCTGAATTCTTAGAATTCTGGATACGAACTCTTCAGAGTTCTAACTCCAAATCCTGAATCAGAATTCTGGTTACGAAATTTTCTGAGTTCTAACACCGAATTCTGAATACAAACTTTTCTGAGTTCTGACTCCGAATTCTGATTACGAATTCCAGTTACAAACTTTTCTAAGTTCCGACTCCGAATTCTCATGAACTTTGACTCCAAACTTTGTAATTTTAGGTTCCAAACTCTTAAGAATATAGACTCCAAATTTCCTTGAAATTCAGACTCTGGAATTCTATAGAATTCAGGTTCTGAATTCCTACAAAACAGAATCCGAATATCCTTATACTATAGACTCCGAATTCATTTTTGATTAGACTCAGAACTTTCATTTTCTTACATTCCGAATATCAATTTTTGGTTACACTTACACCTGTTTAGTTATAAAATGATTTCATGCTTTCTGTTATTCACTAACCGTTGTTTGAGTGACACATGTACAAGTCCCTCCAAAATTCAAGGAAAATATGACCGTTGGAGGAGGGAGCCGACCATTGAAGCCACCCCTATAAATAGGATCTCATTTGAAAGATCTCAAAACATTTGGAAGACTTTTTGACAAAATTTATCTTTTACTTTTGAAAAAATGTTGTTGAAGTGATTTCTAGAGAGAGAGTCTCTTATAAAAATTCAGGCATCATGTAGAAAGTATTTAATTACTTTTTCAAACTTTTCTTCGTGAATATTTGCTTAGTGTAGAGGAGCGATTTCCTTGAAATCAAAGACTTTAGGTTGTGAAGTCAGAGGTGCCTATTTCTTTACAAATCGAGGGCTTGTGGGGATATCAAGACAAATATCGATCTTCAGATTGAGGGATTACCTAGGTTTGGGTAAGACAGACTATCTTGAAAGTAAAAATCAAGGGACCTTTTATCCAGGGTTGTTGGATATCCTCCTATTTGGGTTAAAAGAGTTACTACTTGTTACTTGTACTATTTTGTTTTATGCTGTGTATTTTTATTATTAAGGAAAGTATAAATTTATTATACTTCCTTATATTTTTACTATAATTTAGTTAGATTATATATGCTTTAAGGTAGAATATTAATTGGTTTAAACTTTCATTAAGTTTCATTTCCGGAATCAATTTTCTGGAATTGCTTTCTCGGAATCATATTTCCTGATTCAAGCAAGTTTATAGATCTATATTTTTTTTTGAATTTACTTGTTTAACTTTGTTAAACATAACCATCTTTAAAGTTCCAATGGAATTTTTAAAGTATACAATTCACCCCCCCCCCCTCTTGTATCTTGAGCATCATTAGATACTCCATACAGTATCTTTACATATTCGATCCTACATTTGGTATTATAGAGTATATGATACTAAGAAATACCATCTCAACAATTGGTATCAGAGGTTTGGTTCATTCTGAATTAATCTCATTATTAGATTCAGAAGATAATTCACTTCTTATTACTTTCGGAATTGAATTTTCCGGATTCATATTTTTCGGATTCATATTTTTCGAACTCATAAGGTTTAGATTCATTTTTTTCTTAGAGATACAATATATAGTTCCTTTCTTAGGAAATTTTCTCTTGTTTACAAACTCATACTACTAAAAATTTTGTGTGCCAAAGTTTTTCTTAAGGATGGCAGATTTAAATAGTGGTTCTATTGATAATCTAAATCCTACCAGACCTCCTATTTTCGAAGGAAATGATTATGAGTACTGGAGATATTGGATGAAGACTTTTGTTATTAATACTGGAGTTGATAACTAATTAATGATGAATAGAGATTATAAGATTCTAGATAAGGAATTTAGAATCTTTACGAATTAGGAAAAATCAGAATATCAAGCAAACTTCGGAGTCAGAAATACATTGTTATATTCCATGACTAGGAACAATTATAGTCAAATATCATCGTGTGAAGCTGAAAACAGTATCTGTAAAAACATGAAGTTACACATTTTGGTACATCTAAAGACATAGATACAAGAAGAGCTGTGTTGAGAGCTGAATACCATAGCTTTAACTTTCCTTATGGAGAACATATAAGCAAAGTACAGCAGAGATTTATGACTATCGTGAATAGCTTACAACCTATGGGAGAAAAAGGTTTGGATGATTAGGCTCTTGTAGACAAGATTATAGATATCATGCCAAATGAATGGGAGTCCAAGAGGACAACTATTGATGAAAACAAGAAATTCACTCAGATTTCCTTAGATGAGTTGTTTGGAACTCTTCTTCATCATGAAACCAGAATGAGGAGAGATGTTGAAAATGTTAAGAAGAAGAATGGGAATGGAGGAGTTGCTTTTACAAACACTTATAAACATATGAAATCCAATACCCCAGAAAGGGTAACTAGATAAAAGTAAAATAAAGTCATTATTCATTCAGAATCTAGTGACACAGAAAAGTCTGAGAATGAACTAGCTAATCTTGCTCTGAGAATGAACAAGATTGTAGCTCAAAAGTACCATCAAAATAAGTACAAGATGAAAGATTGCAGAGATAAGAAATATGGAGAAGTTACATGTTACGAATGTATAAGAAAAGGTTATATCATACCTGATTGTCCTTTACTAAAAAAGAAGGAAAATAAGGAAAGGAATTCAGAAAGGAACAAGAACAAATTCTATCGATCGAAGAACAAGAAAAGTTTTAAAGATAATGATACTTGGAGTGATAGTTTTGGAGACTCTTCAGAAAGTGAATCATCTGAATATGATTCATCAGCACATAAGAATATGGGATTCATTACCACTACTTCTTTCCCTAATACATGTCTTATGGCCAAGGTACGCTCTGCCGAGGATTTAACAAATTTATCTCTTGATATGAATTACTATTCTGAGAATATTACTTCTAATGAAGATACTTCATCCTCAAAAAATGAATAAATAACTTCATATGAAGATGTATCTAGATTTTATAAGTTACTTGAAGCCAAAAATTGTAAAATTTCTAAGAAATTAGACAAGGAAAATACTAGGGAAGAAATTATTACAAAAGATATTTTAGATCTTTCTAGAGATCTTGGAGATAAAGATGAGATTTCAGAAAAAATTTATAAAGACCTTGAGAAAGCAAATTCTATTAAAGAAGAACTTTATAAAGATCTTAATAATGATATTTTAAAGATAAAAGTTTTTGAGGAAAAATCTAACTCTACAGAAATGATTCTAGGGGTTAAAAATTTAGTCATCAGACTAAAATCTGAAATTTTTTCTCTTAAGAAGCTTCTTGCAAACTTTACCTCTGGGAAGGAAACTTTTGACAAGATGTATTCTCAAATTAAACCTCAAGGAAACACTACTGTAATAGGTTATACTCACCAAAAACTAGATTTCAAAAACAACTATTGTGTTCCTTCTAGAGCCCCTTTTTTCACTAAATGTCAAAGTAGTGGACATTCACTAGTACAAAAACCTTTTTTTACGTCGGTTTTTTTTTCTTTTTAACATCGGTTTTTATGCGATGTTATTGCGAGCGACGTTAAAAATATGATTTTTTACGTCGGTTATTTAATAACCGACGTAATAAATGGGGTAATATAGTTTTTAACGTCGGTTTTTAAAAAACTGACGTGAAACACATTCTAGAAATAGCGATAAGAAGCCATTTTTTGCGTCAGTTTTTGAAAAAAATGACGTTATAAGTCATTTTTTACGTCGGTTATTTAATAACCGACGTTAAAAGTTATTTTTAACGTCGGTTATTAAATAACCAATGTAAAAAAAATTTACTATATTGTAGAAAATTTTCTAAGATTTCATTTTACAGTTCATAGAGCTCAAACGGATTTACGGATCAAAAGTTATGACCATCAGAAGTTTGATATTTTTTTCGAGGAAAGATTGAATGAGCCAACCGTAGCATCATATTAGAAGGAATTTTTTAATCCGTAAGGGATTTTTAGTTTTATCATTGTATAAAGAATAATTCATCATTTTAATAAATTAACAATCGTTAAATGGTATATCAATTAAGAAAACTACTCATAGAAAATATAAATCATGGGAAAATAATTACAAATACCTTGATGAGGTCGCGGAAATAAGAAATTGTTGATTCACGTTGAAGATAAAACAAGTTGATTCGGTGGAATGATGATGGTTTAATGAAATGATCGTAAAATGGTATATCAATTAAGAAAACAAATCATAATAACCTTAAATCAGGGATGCATGATTAAATATACCTTGACGAGATCACGGAAAGAAGAAATAATTGATTCATGTTCGAGAGAAAAAGAGTTGATTTGGGGGAACGATAATGGTTGAAATAAATGATCGTAAAATTAGGATGGGTGTATAATGGAAACATATAATTGAGATTTTATGAGAAAACGCGGTATTAAAAATTTTAGGCGGCAATTCAAAATTTCGATGTCGCGATGTAAAAAAATTGAAATTTCGCGTTCGCAGGATATTAAAAATATCATTCACGTCGGTTTTATGATAACCAACGTGAAAAGATACTAAAATTTTCACTTATTTTTCATGTCGGTTATTATAAAACCGACGTGAAAAATCAATCTTCGTCACTCTTTCACGTTGGTTATTAAATAACCAACATGAAAAATCAATTTTCATGACTTTTTCACGTTGTTTATTTAACAACTGACGTGAAAAAATATTACAAAAATGTATTTCATTTTCCAAGATTTAATTTGACAGGTCACGGAGCTCAAACGGAGTTATGGATTAAAAGTTATGGCCTTCAAGAGTTGGACATCCTTAAGACATCGTTTAGAGATGATCAAATTCTGAAATCCATAACCTTTAATCCGTAACTCCGTTTGAGCTCCGTGACCTGTCAAATTAATCCTTGATAAATGAACTACATTTTTGTAAACATTTTTCACATCGTTTATTAAATAACCGACATGAAAAATATCTTTTAACGTTGGTTATTAAATAACCGACGTGAAAAAGTCATGAAAATTGATTTTTCACGTCGATTATTTAATAACCGACGTGAAAAATAAGTGAAAATTTTAATATATTTTCCTGGAAAAGGATTTTTCACGTCGGTTATTTAATAACCGACGTAGAAAAGTGATGTACATTGATTTTTCACGTCGGTTATATAATAACTGACGTGAAAAATCTGATAAAATGGATTTTTAACGTCGGTTCTTATATAACCGACGTGAAAAATGGTGATGTAAAAAAACGTTTTTGTACTAGTGATTGGAATAAAAATTACTTCTAGGAGAAAGTTCAATATCTTGGGTTTCATATAGCTTATTTTTCTAAAGAAATGTGGATACCCAAAATTTTATTTTCTAACAATTCTAGATCCAAGAAAGCTTGGATTCCGAAAGCCTAACTTGTTTATTTTCAGGAAGATAAAGAAGGTGCCAACAACAATACTTGGTACATGGATAGTGGATGTTCCGGGCATTTTTCTGGTAACAAAAACTTCTTTGAAAATATTATCATGACGAAAGGAGTAAAAGTAACTTCCAGAGATAATGGTAAGGGAGAAATTGTTTGTATAGGTAACATCGTTCTTCTTGGAAAAACATTAATTTCGAATGTTTTACTTGTTAAAGGTCTTAAGAACAACCTCATCAATATAAGACAATTATGTGATGAAGGATACCTTGTGAATTTTAGGAATGAAAAGTTCTTAGTACACAATTCCAAGGAAGAGTTTATTCTTTCTGCCCATAGGCAAGAAAATGTTTACACACTAAACATAGAAGACCTTATAAGCTAAGACTTACCTTGCCTTAGTACAATGGAAGGCCACTCTTGGTTGTGGCATATAAGGTTAAGACACTGAAACCTTAGGAACTTATACAAACTTTCTAAGAAAATATTATTTAAGGACCTACCAGAGCTTAGATTTGATTCTTGAAAAGTTTGTGACCCTTGTCAATATGGGAAGAAATATAAATCAAGTTTTAAATCAGTCGGTGAAATCTCAACTACTAATGCATAACAGCTAGTGCATATGGATCTTTTTGGTCCTACACAAACTAGAAGCATTGGGGGAAAATACTATGTATTTTTCTAGGTTGATGATTGCACTAGATTTACGTGGGTCAATTTTCTAGAAAAGAAGTCTGAAGATTTTTCTTATTTCCAAAGTTTTAGATCCCAAGCTAAAAATGAGAAAAACCTTCCATTAAAAACTATTCATAGTGATCATGGAGGAGAATTTAAAAAATCTGATTTTGAAACTTTTTGTAGTAGAAAAGGCCTTACTCATAACTTATCATCACTTAGAACACATCAACAAAATGGTGTTGTTGAAAGAAGAAATATAATTCTTCAAGAGATAACTAGAACCATGTTGAGTGAGTATTCCGTAGCCAAACATTTTTCAGCTGAATCTGTAAGTAATTCTTTTTATATTATAAATCAATCTTTGATTAGACCTCTTGTTAATAAAACTCTTTATGAGTTATGGAGTAGAAGAAAACCTAGAGTTTCCCACTTTAAGGTTTTTGGTTTCAAGGTATTCATTCTGAATACTAAAGATAATCTTCATAAATTCACACCAAAATCTAATGAAGGAATTTTCTTAGGCTACTCGACAACTTCTAAGGCATATAGAGTTTTTAACAAAAACCCTTCTACTATTGAAGAAATAGTACATGTCAAATTTGATGAAACTAATCCTTTTGTTTTTAAACAACCCCAACCTATATCCTCGGATGTTTTTTCAAAAACTGATTATCAACCTTTGATAGAATATCCTTTTGATAAGTAAAATGTTCAAGAAGATACTACTGAAACATTTACCCCAGAAGATTTACTACCCTATGTTGATGAACAGGTTTTAGAAAACCCAAATCAGTTGTTTCTAAAGAATCATCCCAGTGATAGTATCATTGGTGATGTGAATCAACCTATAAGGAATAGAAGTTCCTTAAGAAATGAAGTAGAACATCTAGCATTATGTTCCCAATTAGAACCAAAAATCATTGATGAAGCTTTAGGTGATGATGATTGGATTAAATACATGCAAGATCAACTAAATGAATTTGAAAGGAATAAAGTCTGGAACTTGGTTGAAAGACCTAAGGAAACTTCTGTTATTAGAGTCAAATGGGTCTTCAAAAATAAGTTTTATGAAAATGGAATCATTGTTAGAAATAAAGGTATATTAGTTTCTAAAGGAAATAATCAACAAGAAGGAATAGACTATGAAGAAACCTATACTCCAGTAGCTAGACTTGAATCTATTCATATCTTACTTTCCTTTGTAGCATTCTTCAATTTCAAACTTTTTCAAATGGATGTGAAATGTACTTTCCTTAATTTTTATGTTCAAGAGGAAGTTTTTTTTGAACAACCTTCTGGTTTTGAAGATGCAAAACATCCTGATCATGTTTCTAGACTTACCAAAGCCTTGTATGGTCTTAAACAAGCCCCTTGAGGTTGGTATGATAGACTCACAGGATTTTTGCTTCAAAATAACTATGTTAAGGGAAATGCAGATCCAACACTTTTTATAAAGAAAGATAAGAAAAATGTTTTAATTGTTCAAATTTATGTTGATGACATTCTATTTGGTTCAACTCAGCAATCTGTAACCGATTACTTTGCAGATCTAATGAAATCTGAGTTTGAAATGAGTATGATGGGTGAGTTAACATTTTTACGTAGTTTTCAAATTTCTAAAAAACCTAAAGGAATCTATATATCCCAACATAAGTATATTAAAGATCTTCTTAAATATTTTATATATGATAACACTAAGAGTATAATTACTCCCATTGGTACCTCAAATACACTTGATCTTGATGAAGCTGGGAAACCAGTAGATCAAACATCTTTTAGAGGTATGATAAGAAGATTACTTTACTTGATAGCTAGTTATCCAGACATAATGTTTTCAGTATACTTATGTGCAAGATATCAATCCAATCCTAAGGAATCTCATTTAAAGGCAGTGAAAAGAAAATTCGCTACTTAAAGGGAACCATGGATTTAGGACTCTTTTATAATTCTTGAAATGATTTTATTCTAAAAAAATTCAGATGCTGAATTTTGTGGATGTAGAATGGATAGAAAGAGAATATCTGGAACTTGTAATTTCTTATGAGATTCATTAGTTTCTTGGTCTTGCAAGAAGCAACACTCAGTAGAACTTTCCACTACTGAAGCTGAATATGTAGCAGCTGGAAGCTGTTATGCCCAAGTGTTGTGGATGCAACACACACTCACATGCTATGGTATGAGTTTTACCAAAACAAAAATTATGTGTGATAATACAAGTGAGATTTCCCTTATTAAAACCCCTATACATCACTCTCGTGCAAAGAATATAGATATTAGCCATCACTTTCTTAGGTATCACACACAAAAAGGATATATCATTCTTCAATTTATCGGAATGCAAGATCAACATGATGATATTTTCACAAAATCTTTACCCTCTGATAGATTTTAATTCATTAAACAGAATTTAGAAATGATAACCATAAAGTAATCCTCCTTGTTAACTTTTTGTTGAAATAAATATCCTTATAGTAATAAACTCTTTTTCATAGGGGGTAAATTTTTTTAAAGTCCTTCATATTTTTCGTAATGGAAATTTTCAGACCAGAAATTTTCATAATGAAAATTTTTGTGGCTAGTTTTTCAAAATTTTCGTAATGAAAATTTTCGTAGTTAGTTTTTCAAAATTTTTGTAATGAAAATTTTCGTAGTTAGTTTTTCAAAATTTTCACCTTGACAATATTCATAGTTATTTTTTCAAAATTTTACTAATGAAGATTTTCATATTGAAATTTTCATAATGAAGATTTTTGTACTCGAAATTTTCATAATGAAAATTTTCGTATTGAAAATTTTTGTAGTGGAATTTTGGTACTCAAAATTTGTTTCAAATTTTCGACCTTAGATTTTTTGCAATATGTTTTCTGTAGTCAAATCTTCTTTTAATCTAAATTTATTCAATAAGAATATCACTTATTACAAATAATCCTCCTAGAAATCTGAAATGTATGATTTCATTCTTATTCTTTCGTAGTCGTTATTTCATTGTTGGTATTTTCTTTTATTTTTTTTATTCTCGGATTCTAGTTTTTCTTAAAAAAAACCTCAAAAGATCAGATCCTACCCAATTTTTTCTTGCAGCTTTCATATCAACCGTTAGATTTGATCAGAAGGTTTCTCAACCATTAGATTGAATTTGGAAGATGAAAATTCACTTCCATCGCCTATATAAAGGACCCCCAAAGGATTGTCCCACATCGGTTTTCAAGTTCTCACGCGCTGAAGTTCTTCCCCACTTTCTTAAGCCTGTTCTGAATCTCTCAGAGTTCCTCCAATTCGAATGTCTGTAGAAGCCTCTTCTCAAAATATGTCTACCGTGAAGCCAATCTCAAGCTGGAAAGTGTATAGGGAAAGGTTAGTCCATCCAAAAATTTTCAAATATGATTCTATTATTTCTAAGAACATCCAGATTAATGGATGGGAGAGCATGTGCATATCAAAATGAGGAAATAAAGACTTGGTTTATCCATATTTTCTTGTAGAATTTTATGAGTCAGTTTCTTTCTTGAAAGAATATGGTAGAGAAAAATTCTCCTTCAAGAGTTATGGAAAAACTTATAAACTCTCATACACCAAAGCTGCTACCTTGGTAGAGTTTTCTTATGAAGGGGAAGTAGAGTTTTTCTCTCACAAACTACCAGATGTTCAAGGAAGTTTTATTAAGGTTAAATCTTTGGAATGTCTTGGACTATCAGATGTCAAGACCACAAATATTATTCACTTATCTATCAATAATCGGATCCTACAGTTATGGGTTCAAGGTTTCTTCATACCGAGAAAAGGTGATAAGGCCACCTTAAAGAAAAGTGACATATATATTATAGATTTCTTATTAAATATAAGGAAAATTAATTTGATGAGGCACATTCTCATTACGATAGAGAATATCAAAAATGAGAATTTGAGAGCTCAGATTATTATGTATCATGCCTTACTTTCTAAACTGATAGTTTAGTGTCTTGATTGATTCAAGATTCCTTACAGTTTCAAGACTAGGAATTGTAAAGTTATACTTGTAAGTGATGACACTTTGAAAATAATGAATATGGGGTTTTCTAAGGAGACAGGATAGTTTTATGATCTTCTAGTGGAAGAGGTAGACGTCATTCCAGAAAATACTGAAAAAGTTGAACCATTGAATAAGGATGGAAAGAAAATAAAGTTGAAGGAAGTGGAAGTAGAAGAAAAAACTCCTAAATCTAAGGAAGTCCAATCCGCACCTCCTAAACCCAAGAAGCAGAAATCCTACCCAGATGAGGTTGTAGAAAAATAGAGGGAGGATAAGAAAAATAGAAAAGCATGGGAGCCACAGTTCGGTTTGGATCCTACTGAGGATAAGGCCTTGAAATACTTAACTTCTGAAGAGATTGAGAAGCAAGCCCAAGAGAAGAAACTTAAGAAGAAAATGTCTAAGGATGAGATTGTGTAATCCCTTTTGAAGGTGACTGAAGTAGCATCCGAATATATTCTGGTTCCACAATCTTTCTTGATAGAGCCTTTACCTAAGACTCGAGGGAAGAATTTCTTCACTCTAGGAAAAGATAAATAAAAACTTGTTGAGGAAGTGGAAGAAGTGAGAGAGGTGGAAGAAGAAGAATAAGAAGGGACTGGTAACACGAATGATATTTTAAAGCAAGTTGAAGATTATCAAGAAAAGGGAACCCCATCCGAAAAATTGTCACTCCGAACATCTGAAGCCAAATCCTCAAAGCTTTTCACTCCAGAGAAGGATGAAGAGAAGGGTAAAGAGAAAGGTGAAGAATAAGTTGAAAATTTATCTGAAGAAGAAATCCTAAATTGGGATTTCATTCATACTGAGGATGTTGAGGCTAAAAATCAGAAAGAAGAAGTAAATAAAGATAGATTTTTGTAGCTATCTGACAGCGAGCATGAATCCCCTGATGAGGAAGTTGTACCAATAATTGATAAGGGTAAACAAGTGTTTTTTGATACACCTATAAAATCTATAGTGAATAAAAAGGAATTTTAAGGAACTTCAAAGAGGAAGCTTGTTGATCTAGAAAAACAAGCATCACCAAGTAAAGTCTCAGATTCTGAATCATCTTCGCTCAGTCATGATTTTGTTGAACAATCCTTAAAGAAGCTTGTCGGCTCCATTCTGACTTTTTCAAGAATAGACTCTAGATGCCAGATGCTTCAACATTATCTTAATCAGAAATCAGATTCGGTGTCCATGGTGATGGACAAGTGTGTCAAGATAGAATCAGATTTCAAAACTTTCCTCATTGGCTATGAAGCTCACAGAAAGTCATGTAAGAAGATAGCCAGTTGGTTAAAGAGATCAATTCAAGAAATGACTGAGCTTGATCAATTTCAAGAAGATGTCAAAGAATATTTTCATACCGAAGATACCAAAATCAAGGATCTTACAAATATCTTTAAGGAAAAGCTGAATCTAGAACAAAATACTCAGATTCAATAGGTGAAAGACTTGAATGGGAAGTTGAACTCTATAGCTCAAAGCTGGAAGAAGGAAAGAGATCTTTGGATTGAGTTTGAAGAGAACCTTGTGAAGCAAGATGAGTTGGTGAAGGCTCAAGTAGAAGTTCTTAAGTCTCAAGAAGAGAGAATCAAAGATCTAGATAAGAAAGATGAGGAAGATCACAAGGAATTCAAGAAGCTGAAAACCATCGTAAAGAAGCTAATAACCAAGGAAAAAGAATACAAATAGACCCAATCCGATATTTTTTTATATCTGTTTTTCCTTGTATAAATGCTTCCAATCTTAATGAAATTGTGGTTGCTTCTTTTTTTGGATGTTTGAACTAATATTTTAGGTACTATATTGTTTTTCCATTCCCTTAAACTCTTTTTGAAAATCACAAAGGGGGAGAAGGAAAAATAATTCTAAGGGGGAGAAGGAAAAATATTTCTAAGTAAAGAAGAAATATCCCTAAGTAAGGGGGAGTTTATTTAATGGGGAGTTCTCATTACGAATATTTCTACATTAAAATGAAAATTCTCATTCCAGAAATCTGGAATACGATCCTTAGCATTCCAAATCCTAAGGGGGGTTTAGTCGTATTAACCATTGTCCTTGAACAAAGGAAGATAAGTTTTATTTTCAAAGTTTAGTAAAATATTTTCTAAGTCCTTATATTCTTTTTCGTAAGGATGTTTGTGCTTTCCAAAAAGGGGGAGACTGTTGAGTCAATATGGTTTTCCTTATGAATTTTCCATTCCTTCATACATGGGGGAGATTATTAATTCATTAAGTCATTCCTTATGGCTTCATGATTCCTTATTGTTTTGAAAATCACAAACACCTTATCTTAAGGAAAATCTCTTTTTACCCTTGTTTAACTTCTTTAAGGAAAATTTCCTTCCCCAAGGAAATTTATCCTTACCTTGTTTTCATTATTCATATCATAAATTTTCTAAGTGTAAAATTCAGTTTGAAATGAAAACCTCAGAATCCTATAATTTCCTAGATATGAAGCATTTTGTTTAAGGATCTGAATTCTCAGAATACTGGATACGAACTCTTCATAGTTCTGACTCTGAATCCTGAATCAGAATTCTGGTTACGAACTTTTCTGAGTTCTAACTCTGAATTCTGATTACGAATTCTAGATAAAAACTTTTCTAAGTTCTGACTCCGAATTCTGATTATGAATTCTGGTTACGAACTTGTCTAAGTTCCAACTCCGAATTATCATGAACTCTGACTCTAAACTTTGTAAGTTCAGGTTCTGAACTCTTGTGAATATAGACTCTGAATTTCCTTGAAATTCAGACTCCGTAATTCTATAGAATTCAGGTTCCGAATTCCTAAAAAAAAGAATCTGAATATCCTTATATTATAGACTTTGAATTCATTTTTGATTAGACTCATAACTTTCATTTACTTACATTTTGAATATCAGTTTTTGGTTATACTTAAACCTATTTAGTTATAAAATGATGTCATGATTTTAGTTACTCACTAACCATTGTTTGAGTGACACGTGTATAGGTCCCTTCGAAATTCAAGGAAAATATGACTATTGGAGAAGGGATCTGACCATGGAAGTCACGCCTATAAATAGAAGCTCATTTGAAAGAACTCAAAACTTCTGGAAGACTTTTTGATAGAATTTAGCTTCGACTTTTGACAAAGTGTTGTTGAAGTGATTTATAGAGATAGAGGCTCTTATAAATTCTCAGGCTTCGTGCAGAAAATTTTGAAATACATGTTCAAACTTTGCATCGTGCAGATTTTCTTAGTGCAGAGGTGTGATTTCCTTGAAATCAGAGACTTCAGGTAGTGAAGTCAGAGGTTCTAATTTCCTTACAAATCGAGGGCTTGTGGGGATAGCAAGACAGATACCGATATTCGAATTGAGGGCTTACCTGGGTTTGGGTAAGACAACTTTCTTGAAAGTATAAATCAAGGGACCTCTTATCCAGGGTTGTTGGTTATCCTCCTCTTTGGGTTAAAAGAGTTACTACTTATTAATTGTAGTATTTTGTTTTCTGCTGTGTATTTTTATTGTTAGGGAAAGTATAACTTTCTTATACTTCCATATATTTGTACTCTGATTTAGTTAGATTCTATATGCTTTAAGGTAGAATCTTATTTTTTGTAAACTTTCATTAAGTTTCATTTCTGGAATCACTTTTCCAGAATTTCTTTCTCGGAATCATATTTCCTGATTCAAGCAAGTTTATAGATCTAGAGGTTTTGTGAATTACCTTGTTTAAATTTGTTAAACATAACCATCTTTAAATTTCCAAAGGAATTTTTAAAGTATACAATTCACCCCCCCACACACACACACACTCTTGTATTTTGAGCATCATTAGATACTCCATACAGTATCTTTACATATTTGATCCTACATTTGGTATTATAGAGTATATCATACTCATACATACCATCTCAACACCTTTCCCATGTATTTTCCGAATTAATAAAGAAAACATACTACAATTTTCACATATAGGAAGGAGAATAGAACTACCTGAGGTTTAAAATAGGAATATCCTCATCATAATCATCTGAGAAAGAGAGAGAAAGGACTTAGTAGATACATGTCTCTCTTACCAAACAGTGGAAGAAAAAGGCAAAACTTGGAAACCATGATACCACAGCACTAGGTTTATCAAAACCCACTCTGATCGCTACCTTTCTCATTATTTAAAACTATTAAAATCCAACTACTTATTTCTCTTACATTATTCAAAATTAATTGAAACTAATATTTTTCAAGAAAACCAATTAAAAGTGACAACCTTGTTTTGTGTTCACTCTTCTTCAAGAGACATTCTAGGATTAACTACTCTACTATACTTATGTAATTTAAATATTTTTTTCCATGCCCCATGATAGGAACACATAAATTTTTTAAACCACCAACAAAAGGGACCACTGATAATGAACATATGAATAATAATGAGAGAAATGAAAAAACATAAACATACGGAGTAAACCTTGACTATTTTTGGGATGGCCTCAATATTTTAGTGGCATAATCTTAAAATGAATATGAATAACCATTTATTAAGAACCCATAATTTTAGAGGAAAAATTCATCAATCATAAATCAACATTTGACCTCTGAATCAATTTTTTAGAAGGTTTGTTTTTTGTTCAACATAGAATAAACAAATATAGTATTTGACCAATCAAAGACAGTTTCTTATCTTAATTTTGGATCAATCAGTAATAAATAATTTTTCTATATCATTTTTATTGGTAAGATGCATGAACTCATATATTGAAGAATAAATCCTTGGAACATTGATCGTCAACCCATGATATGATTTCATTTGTCAAGGATTTCCCCCAAAAACCCATCTCAAATCCCCATGGTTATGCTGCTAACCTTAGGGATTTTCTACAAATGGGTTGAAATTGAAGTGGTTTAGTTCAAGTTATAAAATAAAAAAAAATTATTTCTTTATTAATCCTCCCATGACAACTCTTAAGATGAATACCAGATATGGAAAAGGGTTATGTTGTACCTAGGGTAAAACCTGCATTCCAAATTTAATGGTGGTCTCAGATTTCCCATCCAAGTCTCTATTCGGGATTTATTTCTTTATTTCAAAAAAATCTGGTTGATATAATATATTTAACATTTTTATTATATCAACACCAAGGCTCCCCAGGACTTGGAATCCCATGATGACTTAGTTCCTAGATCTAAAAATATTCTTTAAAATATTCCAATGTTTTATAAGGAAAAATAGATTTGTTACATTCTACCAAATATACTAATTTTCATCCCTGAAATAAGAAAACCTACTCAAAAATATGTGGGTACTAAGATCGCATCTAGATGTCCCACTCCTAAGTGCTCTCCGGGAGGTTCTCCTTCTGCCACCAAACAAACACCAAGATAATAGTTGCCATGAAAGATATTATCCAATAAATATGTGATCTCTACTAGGTAATCTAATATTTTAGCTCTATTCATGATGTCTTTCACACCTCAGACGATAACATGAATTGGGTCATGAACATACATACTCAGTTATGACACATGAAAGACATCATGTACCCAGTATAACTGTATTGGTAGGGCTAAGTGTTAATCCACCTCACCAACCCTATATAGTATCTGGAAATGTCCAATGATTCTCATTTACAACTTGACACCATGAAAAAATCAATGTAATCCTTTCCAAGGTGAGACCTTCAGGAACACATGGTCTCCCTATTTAAACTCCAAAGGCATCTATCATCTGTCTACATAAGAATTATAATGGATCGGGTAGTCCTCATCTACTCGTGGATGATATTCACATTCTTTATTATCACTCACACCAACTCTAGGTCCATGAGTGTTAACTCCCCTAGATTAGTAAAACATAGTGGTGACCCGCAAGGACTCCCGTACAATGCCTCGAATGGTTCCATGCATTATGGTTTATTGGTGACTATTATTATATATAAGCTCTACTAATGGTTGGTGATCCTGTAAACCTGAGACATAGTCCAATATGAAATATATAAGAATTTCCTCTAGAATCTAAATGGTCTACTAATTCTTTTCATCTTTCTGGGGGTGAAATGACTTTCTCAAACATAACTGAGTCCCAAAGGCCTCCTATAATCCAATCCATAATTGTGAAAAAAATAATCATGGTCTGAAATGATTTTCAAAGTAAATTCATGAATTTGAACTATTTCCTTCATGTAAATTCATCACAATCTCTCCTCTAAACGTTACTCTTAGATGGATATGAAGTGAGATAACATGATGATTTGGTCTATGATCACCTAGAGAGTGTCGTGTCCTATATATGATCATTGAATCCTCTTTATGATTTCCATGAATATACCATCTCACTTCTACTCTAGATCCTCAATGGGTTGAGAAAACCCGTTTAGAACCTAGTGCTCGGTCTTCACTTACTGACAAGTGAGGCGTCAAGAGACAAACTTATCTACACAATTATTCATCCCTATCCACCAAAACTAACATTGAAGGTCCTGGTACAAATTATTCACTAATGGATGTACCACTAAGGTTGATGTATAAAAATCCCTTAGTAACTCCTCTCATTGTGTCAATATAACCATGATCTATCCTCATAAAACAATGATGTTATCTCCACCTTTATAAAATCCATCAGAAGTATTTCTAGTGGATATCTGGATACACAGGGTCTCACGGTCGATATCTATAAGCTTATCCTCCCCAACATACTATAAAAGTATAGGGGTGCCAGCCATTTATTAGAGGTAAGATGAATCATCCATGTATACTAAGTACAATTGTGATAAGAATAACCTCTCTAACGCCTTGCTCACCAATTTCAAACAATATCTCCTCTTGAGAGAATATGCCACTAAGTTCCCCTTCCATGGACTATAGGATATCTGGAAGTAAGAATCATGGTGTAACTCTATCCATAACCTCCATCTCAAATTCAAAAAATTTTGTTAAAATAAATACATGGGACTCTTTTAGTAAAAATAGATGATGAATTACTCACCCATAAGATAGTGTCACCGCATCTTTAGGGTGAAGAACATTGTTGTCATAAGATCAGGGGTTGCATATTTCTACTCATGGGGTCTTTGATTCTAGGACCCATTGGAAATCACCACCTGCCTCTACATCATAACTCATCCAAGACCAGTTCCACAGAAATCTCATAACACCACATACTCGACACCCTCATCTGGTAGTCTCAATATGGGAGAATTTTTCACTTTGAGACGTAACTCTTGAAAATACTATTGTAACCTATCCCGCCACACGAATGGATTACCATTTCAAGTAAAATAATTCAATGGTGTTGACATCCTATAAAAATCTATTATAAATCTCTGATAGTATTTTGAAAACCAAAGAATGATATATACCTCGTTTACACTCATGGGTGTCTGCCAAGATACTACTACTTCGTCCTCTGTTGGGTCTACTGCTACCCTCTATTCTCATATGAAATTTCCTAGGAATTCAACCAATTGATTATAAAACTGACACTTAGAGAGCTTCTCATAAATATAGTGCTCTTAGATTATGTCCAGAACTATCCTTTAGTCTCTCATGTGATTCACTTTGAAATTTTGGTACAATAGGATGTAGTTGATGAAGAATAGAATGAACATATCCAAAAAGGGATAAAATATCTAGTTTATAAGTCCCATGAGCACTTTTGGAACATTTTTTTATTCTAAAAGGCATCACCAAGTACTTATAGTGATCGTATCAACATCTGAATTTCATCTTCGGTATATCCTAGTCTAGATCTTGGTGCTAGTGATAGCCTGACCCGAGGTCAATCTTCAAGAACAATATCCCCTCTTTCAACTGGTTGAATATGTCATCTATTTCTGGTGGTGGATAATTATTCCTCATGGTCACCTACTTTAGGAAACAATAATCCACACATAACATGAATCTCTAATCTTCTTTCTTAGAAAACAATATTGGGTCTACCCATGGTGAAACACTAGGTCTGACAAAACCCCTCTATAAAATCTCTATCTACACCTTCATCTATTGATGATCTAAGGGAGTCATCAGATATGCTAGCGTAGATATCAAGGCATTCCCTGGGTGAAATCCTATTTAGAAGTTGGTCTCCTAGTGGGGAGGTAAGCGTGAGCTATCTTTAGGAAAGACATTATCATACTCTTTAACCACTACAAGAAGCTAAAATATCATAGCTTCTACTACTCCAATGGTAAAACTATAAAACTAATGAGTAATCATATGTATCCTCTTTCATATCAGTACATCATATTCTTCCGATTTTTTCTTCTCACTGATGAGGGAAAACCTCATACCATCACCATAGATGCACTGCATCCTCTACCTGGAAAGGTAAATATGTGCATGAATTTTGGAGATCCAATCCATACCTATAAATATGTTATAATGACTCATTGTATCCATGAAAATATCCTAAAAGAGTCCCTCACCTCCAAAAGTCAGGTCACACAAATACAAAAAACAATGTTGACTTCTAAATCTCCTCTAATAGGAGTACCCAGGTGTAAGGGTTGAGAAAAAGGCTCCATTGGAGTCTCTATATCTTAAAAAAGGGATGTTATAATGAAAGAGTGTTTTGTGAATATATCTATAAAAACTAAAGATGAAGTAGAGAAGACATATATTGTGCCTTGTATCATCCCCACAGCCTCTGTTTCATAATACTCTAGTGCATATTTTTTCCCACATCCTTTACCACCAGTTCCCTGAGCCTAGTTTGGACCACCTGGGGGTGGAGGTGGAAATAGATCAAATTTTTACCCACCTCCTACTACTCTCTGAGATTCTATTCCTTTTCTGAAGACTATGAAAATCATTTCTCTAGATATTGTCTTTACCTAGGAAGTTTTTCAAACATCTCTATGTCAGTTGAATTATGCTTCCAGCAATCCCATTCTAGATATCCCCACCCAAAAAAGTGGAAACAACATCTATCCCTTGGATGATTGGATTCGTTTTGAGATCCTTGAACTATTGACCCTCTATCCTGAGACTTTATCTAGAAACACATAATTATCCTAGATCCCTAAGTCTAACATCGTCTTCCAACAAAAGAGGTATCAACTCTAAGGTGCCCACCACCAACACTATCTATCGGTGAATGCTCTACCAAGAATATCTCCACTAATAAAGCTCACTCAAGTAGTCCGATATAAGTAGAAATGTAAATAGATATCAAACCATCCTAGATATCTCTACTTAGGATACACTTAAAAGGTTTATGATCAAAATAAAACATCTATAACCATGTTCATAGAGTATGTAATGAGGTTAGTGAAGATCCATTCATATTCCTACATTATCATACTTCCCTTTTGGAGCTCCAGAATCTATTTAATGTGTAATTCTCTTAATGTAGTTTGAAGGAACAAATCTATGAATAGATTATCGAACTTTATCTAAGAAATATTCACCTTGTCATGTTACTGAGATACCATACTCCACCATCTCCCTATAGATCCAGGTTGAATACTCTCCTCTAGGACAACCATCTGATTGGAAGGGGTTCTAATAAGGTGAAAAACTCATGAAATTGTCTCAAGGTAGTCCTAAACTACTTAGGGGATTGGATCACCCTAAAACCTAAGAGTTTTTTGTCTCTAAAACTCTTTAAGAATGATTATACTATTCACATCGTCTTCCTATACTTCTGGTGAAACCTTCTACTCACTGCATGGTGGTAAGTTCAACAAATTGCCCAGAATACCCCCCACATGTACAACACCCTATAATGAAGCCTCATCACTAGGTGTATTATCCTGATGATCCTATTGTGGTATCCTATCTGGTTTTCATTATGGAGGCATCCTAAAATTGAAATGTCATACCATACTCAAAGATTATATCTGGGGAGATGACTTAGGAAGGACATGGAAACCACAACTAATTATTATACGATAAAAGTACCAATGTTTTTTTGAAGAATAGTTCTTATATGTACTGAGTAAATAAGTAGGATAACAAAGTCTTGGGGAATACATTATTTAGTCACTACACTAACACTAGGTCCCCTATCTTGATAGAAAAACTTTAGATATGTTAACACTGTTTCCCTAGTTTCAAAACCCAAACTCATATCTATACAATCTACAAAATTCTGTCCTAATATGACCTCCTATGATATCACTCTGTCATGACCCAACCCACCAAGTCCTTACTAGATAGTAGTGAACTGAGTGTGATAGCCTAAGCCTACCACTAATATGCCAAGGGCTGGAAATAAGCTATGAGTATATAGAAAAAACACTAGGTAGGCCTTATCCTAAGTTACCTATACACATTAACACATCTCCATACACTAGTACAGTGAAAAGGAAAGATATAACTGATACTAAAATGATTGTATATATCTATACTCCACATCACAATATAAAATAAGTATGAGAAAACATAAAAGGTTAAATAAAAGCCAATAAAAACTATAAAAGAGTCTAACCTGTAAGTAAAAAGGGGACTTTTGTCAAATGAAACACTTGGAATAATCCAAGGTATGTCTAGCTCAACTATGATATTCTTTCACCTGCTCAACCTTCAAATCCATTTAAAGGCCAACTGTAAATATAATACACAACATTTATAGGAAGATCCCATATAGGGCTGAGTATATGCATACCCCATCAGACTCCCTAAAATCACCAAACATATATCATCAAGAGTGTAGCCAACTCGTCATTATGAAGGTATGTCAATAAAAATATGAGACATAACAATAATATCAATCCATGATATCACTGATGGTTATTATTTGATAGGTAATTATCATTAGTCCTATCCATGATGAAATTATATGTTGGAAATCGAAATATGTCGATACTTAGTTAGGGGATCACATCCAAGGCCTATGGGGGACACTGAACCCAAACTAGATTTGTAACACCCTGATATTTTATGAGAAATATTTTGTTTTTATGTATTATATTATACACAACACCAAAAAAATATTTCAATATATACAACAATATCTTGTCTTGCATTACACGCTAGAGAAACCTTCCTCGATAGCTTGCATTGTACGCAATACCGAGTTTCACTAAACAACGATATGTTATTAAAATATTATATAAACTAACCATTATGAATAGTAATACCCACTTTTTGAAATTTTATAAATTTTATCTTTCAAAATGGACTTCATTTTTTGATTCATAATATCGAAATTGTCTTAGGGTGAATTTTTGGTATTTTTCTGAAAACATTCAATTTTTAATGAATAGTGAAAACACTGAGTTATTGGTTAAAAACCAAATTTTTATTTAAATAATAATTTATTTTATTTAAAATTATTATAGATAAAAATAGATACATAATACCTATATAATTCCAATGTAATTCATTGGAGTCATTTTATAATAATTTTAGATATATAAAAATTTTATTAAACTTTTCACCGTCTTTTACCCACCTCCTAGGAGAATTTGCAAATTTACATAAAACGTAATTTTACCGCTTCTGGGAGTGGAATTTCAAAAATTTGAGAGACATGGTTGATATCAGTAAATAATATTTGGTTCAATAAGATAAAAATAATATTTGTTGAATAGTAATGTTTTACTTTTTTTACCACGGTTAAAAGTAAATAGGGTAATTAAGGGTAAAAATGATTTTATTATTACCCTAAAACATGTCCTAATTCTATTGGATATGTTTAATTAGACCTAAAAATAACCTTAGGAATAAAATATGACCATTTAGGTCCACGTGGATTAGATTAGGACATTTATTATTATTTAATTCAAAGAGGAGTTAAAAGAGTGAAAATCAAAGTTTAATAAGTAAAAAAAATAATATAGGGTTATACATAATATAAATTTGACTATAAATATTAATTATAAAGATAAAAAGATTTAATACATAATTATATTTTATTTATAATTTTTATACATTAAATAATTTAAGTTATTTATGACACAATGATGATGCAGTAATTACCGTATTAATGAAATATTAACATAATTGATATTATAAATACCCAAATAAATGTAATTTTAGACTTTTTATGAATTAAACTAATTTTATAGGTCAATATAACATATTATGGTTGGTTATATGAATTTGGTTAGAAGTAATAATTCTTTTATAAATTTAGAAAAAAACAAATTACCAAATAGTTTCAAAATTGACATAAAAGAGTTTTTAAAACAAATATTAAATTATTAATTTCTATTCTATTACTAAAAATATAAGGTTCGGTCAAAAGACTTATATAATAATATATATGACATTAATTAACAAATTTGGGTTCTATTGGAAGTTTATAGTATGTTTATTAACCATATAGTTTAATAATACAAGAAGACACGGTAAAAGTTAAATTATTTAACATAGAGTTAAATCTAAATGATAAGGTCAAAATGGTAACCTAAACTTGTCTAAAACCTATTGGTGGAGAGTATTTCTACCCATACCCACCCTAGACTAGAGATAAATCACTTTTATCCATTATAAACCGAATATGAATTTATTATAAAATAATATTTTAAGTTTTTCCAAAGGTGCCCTTCTCTTCCCTTATAAAAGGGCACCTCCTCACACCACTTTGAGCCTTCAAGCTCAGCCAACCCCTGCCAATTTCTCTTCTTCACTTACCTAGAAATATCCTATAGGTCCTGGTCTTCTTCAAAGACCATCTTTAGTGCCCTAAGAGGAGGTTAAGAAGAGGCGCGTCAAAGAAGAGGTAATGTCCTTTACCGATTCTTCCCAATTTATTTCTTCTTCTACTTCTTATTCTTTATTTGTTTCATAATAAATTAATAAAATCAGTATCACTAATATAATGATATTTTATTATAAATATGAAACAAACCTATTTCACCTTCTATAAATCCTACGGAAAATGAAATCTCCGCACGTGCGTACGTACAGAATACTGTCTCCACGTCGTGGTGTAAACTATTTTCCACCACCACCTTACTTAGATGGGTATAATGGTGTAAATAATAACTATATATAATTATTATAACATGATAATAATTCTTAGACATTCCATCGTCCACTCCAATACCATTCAATAGTTATGGGAATGATATCATCGCTCGTGCGTACGTAGGGCCTACCGTCTCCACTATTTGATGTGACTCGTTATACATGATCTTCATTGAATAATGATTATATAAATGAATTGAATGAATAAATATGATATATATTCCACTAATACCATTATGTAAATAAGGTATCTATATCCTAAAAAGAGTAATAAGAATTTCTTCGACAAGACATGCATAAGAACATAAAGCAATGAACACCCGAATAACAAGTAGAAATGAAATATTACTAATAAGAATATAATAATATGACCATATATGATATCATAACAATTATTAAGATTCTGTAATAATTCAATGAAATTATTTAAATCATTATACAGGAGGTTTGGATAGGTATGAATCATATCAGACCTAAGGTAAGGGAAAATCTAACATTCTCATTTTTATCCGAGATTGTTTATACTTTGGTATTTACTAGGGTGTATTTATCATCCACATCCATGTTTCCACAATATGTAATATTATTTCTATCCTCCTTCAATTTTTTAAATCCAATTTTACCTATTGGTGTATTTTTAGTAAAATATTTGAAAGGAATATTTTTTTCGTGTTCAGTACGAGATACATTTTTACTTTTCCAGCCAAAGTACAAGAAGAATGTTTTTTTAACTTATACAGAATGAATGGAGTTTTATGATTTCATAAAACATTATTTCCATGAAGTTTCCTTTACAAGTTTTCAGGTTTATTTTTAATTAACTTCTTTTAGTTTAGAATTTTATGACATGTTAAGAAAGGAAATAAATTTTTGAAGTAAAAAGGATATTTTCCTCAAGAATGGAGTTCAAGTGTTTTATCAAAATTATTTTCCATCTAAGATAATATAGGGTTCTTTTTCTATCCCTATTATTACATTTATTTGATTGTGTTATGATGGAATTATTTTATGAAGTCCTTTATCTTATATGGATTATTTTATGATGACATGATGTTTAAGAATCCCATTTTTATTGCATGGGTTATGATATGATGTATGATTTATGATTTTGTCGCACACATAATAATGGTTCCATTATGAGATTGGTGGGACCTAAGTCTCCCTCCAACGCATTGGGTAAAGATTTATATTTTATGAGATAGACATGGCTGGAACGAAAAGTTAAATCGGTTCAGTGATATAGGACTGGAACGAGGAGTGAACTCGGTTCAGAAATGGACTTGGTCTACTAAGATAGTCTTGTAAATGAGTCCTGACTAATAAGAAATGATTATCTATGATTATGTGTGTATTCCACAATTTTTCATGTTATATGTTATGATTATTGGGATTACACTTTCACTACTATGATTTATCCCATTTTATGATATTATGATCTCTTTTTCAGGTTAAGATTTTCAAAATGTTATGTTCTTATGAATATGATATGATTTATATTTCCTTTGATTACCCTTACTAAGCATTTTAGATCACCCTTTTGTATGTTTTCTTTTCCCTAGGTCAGGAAGAAGGATATTAAGTAGGATATGCTAAAAGGGACTCTAGATATGATAAAATAAATGGGAGACAATGTAGATGCTTTATGAACCTGTTGTTTATGATTCCCAGTTTCTAAAGACACTATACCTATACGGTCCTATCATGGTTTTCTTATATGTTGTAATAAGTATGCTTCAATTCTGAAGTAATAACAATGTATGTAATGAATGGGTCATTATAGTTGGTATCATAGGAAAGGTATAGTTAACCTTTGTAAAATAGGATGTGAAAGCCCTAGTAAGAACCCTAAGTATATGTTTAAGCATAGAACACAATATTAGTGTTTTAGAAATGTCCATGAATAACCTATGATAAGACCTTAAGTGTGAAATTTTATTCTTGATTATGTGGTTTTCCTATTATGATTAGTGTTTCTCACACTATGATTATTGGTTTTAGTTAATGGATAGAACCCGAAGTAACTGTGTTAATGATGAATGCGACAGGCAATGCAATGATTATCCCCATGAGAAACCAAACATTATGGGAGCGGGAATGCAAAATATTGTAGCGATACTCACACAACTTTCTCAAGATATGAATCATTCAGGACTTCCAAACGAGCAAAGGAAGGAGCAACATTCTGTTGAATCCTTCATGAGGAAGCGTACACTCTCATTCAGTGGGTCTACTGATCCATTAGTTGCTGAACAATGGATCAGTACTACTGAAAAGATATTTTCAGTTCTTCAATTTTCTAAACATGATAAAGTCATCTTAGCAGTATATTATTTGGAAGGTTAAGTTGATCAATGGTGGAATCTTATCAAGAATATGAGGCAAAGAGAAGAAATTGAGTCCATGGAATGGGATGAGTTCCTGAACTTATTTTTCAATAAGTACTTCCCTCGTATTCTTCAAAAAAATATGGAGAAGGAGTTTCTTGAACTAAATCAAAAGGATGATGAATATGTTGGTACCTACGAAGCAAATTTTACAAGACTTTCAAGGTATGCTTTCGGAATTATTATCCAACCTGAGAGTAAGATCGATCGATTCTTTAGTGGCTTAAAACCAAGTCTTTGAAGGGCGTTAGCCATAAGGGACTTCAATAGATACGAGGAAATTTTTCAATGTGCTCTCAAGGTTGAGATGAAGATTGGAGTAACCCATCAGTCATATGGGTTTGATAAGAAGATGGAAATGGAATTCAAAGGGAAATCTAAAGACCACACTGAAAAGAAGATGAGTTTTCCCTTATGCTCAAAGTTTAGAAAGAAACATGGAGGGAATTATCTTAAAGGGACAAGTAAATGTTTCAAATGTGGAAAAGAAGGTCATCGGGCATTTGAATGCCGTAATGATGGAAAAAAGATGTCTAGTGATGCAAAAAAAGAAAGGGATATATAGAATGCACCTCCTACACTTCAATGTTACAAGTGCAATGAAATGGGGAATTATTCTAATCAATGACCTAATCCAAGGGTTGTTGATGATGATAGATGTCAACAAACTCTTAAGTCCAAAGACAAAGGAAAGTCACATGTAGTTTCTATCGGTGATGTGGAGTACGATAACGAAGTGGTGAAAGGTACACTTACCATACACTATAAAGTAGAAAATGTTTTATTTGATTCTGGATCCACCCAATCTTTTATTTCTGAAGAATTTTCTAAGGGTATCATCGTACTACCTCAACAGTTAGCTGTTGAGTTAGCTGTGACAACCCATAATGGCACAACGGTTGCATCAAAAGTTTATAATTCTTCTCCAATTGATATTTGTGGTAAATTGCTTCCTGAAAATCATGTGATCCTTCTTATAGTGGAATTTGATGTTATTCTTGGCATGGATTGGCTTTCCTTATATGGAGCTCATATCGATTTCCAAATAAGGGAAGTCACATTTCATATTCCTGATCAATCTATGATCACCTATCAATGCAAGGATGAATATAACCTTCCAGTGGGAATTTCTTCCATATTATGGGTCTTGATTCCAATAAATGAAGTTTATTTATCTCAAATGGTTAGAGATAAACTCACGATTAAGAATATGCTCATTTTATGGTAGTTTGATGATGTCTTTCTAGAGGAATTTCCAGGTCTTCCACCAAATCGTGAAGTTAAGTTTTCAATAGAACTCATACTAGGTACTATGCCCATTTCAAAGACACCTTATATAATGTCCCCAATTGAGTTGTAGGAATTGAAGAAGCAACTCCAATATAATCTTGATAAGGGATTCATACGCCCTAGTGCATCACCTTGGGGAGCACCTGTTCTGTTTGTTAAGAAGAAAGATGGATCAATTAGACTCTACATTGATTATCGAGAACTTAACAGGATCACTATCAAGAAAAAATATCCTCTCCCACACATTGATGACTTATTTGACCAACTGCGTGGATCTCAATACTATTCCAATATTGATCTTCATTCAGGGTATCATCAATTAAGGGTCAAAAAGTAGGATATACAAAAGACAGCTTTCCGTACAAGGTATGGACACTATGAATTTATATTGATTCCATTTGGTCATACTAATGCCCCTACTATCTTCATGGATCTGATGAATAGAGTCTTTAGAGAATATCTTGATCAGTTTGTGGTAGTCTTTATAGAAGATATTCTTATCTATTCAATGAGAAAGGAAGAACATGAAGATCACTTGAGAATTGTTTTAAATACCCTAATAAAGGATAATATTTATGCCAAATTTACCAAGTGTGAGTTTTGGCTTCAAAAAGTTTCATTTTTTGGTCATATAATCATAAAAGAGGGGATATCTATGGATGCAACAAAAACAGAGGTTATCGAAAGATGGTCGAGACCAACAATAGTAACTGAGATCCGAAGTTTTCTTGGTTTGGCTGGATATTACCGATGTTTTATGAAATATTTTTCTCAATTATCTAATCCACTCACCAGGATTACTTGAAAAGGATTTAAGTTCGTTTGGATGGAGGAGTGTGAAGAGAATTTCAAGGAGTTAAAAAGAAGGTTATCCGGTGCACTTGTGCTCACACTGCCTTGTAGTGGAGAAAGGTTTGTGATCTATAGTGATGCATCCAAGAAGGGATTGGGGTGTGTTATCATGAAAAATGATATGGTGATAGCTTATTCCTCACGATAGATGAAAATACATGAGAAAAATTACCCAACTCATGATTTGGAATTAGCTGCGGTAATCTTTACATTAAAGATTTGGAGGCATTATCTTTATGGTGAAAGGTGTGATATTTATACTGATCATAAAATTTTAAAGTATATTTTCACACAAAAGGAGATGAATATGTGCCAAAGAAGATGGTTGGAGCTGATTAAGGATTATGACTTCTCAATTCATTATCACCCTGGGAAAGAAAACAAGGTGGAAGACGCATTAAGTCGACAAGACCATTCTATCTTATCCATGATGAGGATCACAAAAGATCCAATATTTATAGATTTACAAAAGATGGATATTGGAATTATAATGGAAGGGGAAAATTGTTATCTTTCTCAAATGAATGTTCAGCCATCTATATATGTGAAGATTAAAGAGGCACAGAAAGAAGATGTAGAGTTACAAAAGAAGGTGAGAAATGTACCTAAATTTCACTTTGATTGTGATGAAATAATAAGGTTCAGGAATCGGGTTTGTGTTCCTCCCATCCCATAATTAAAGAAGGAAATAGTAGATGAAGCTCATAGTTCTTCATTATCTATTCACCCTAGAAGCACGAAGATGTATAGGGACCTGAAGGTGTACTTCTGGTGGGATGGCATGAAAAGAGATGTTGTTGAATATGTCTCTCGATGCATGGTTTTTAAGCAAGTTAAAGCTGAGAGATAGAAGTCTAAGGGGATGTTACAACCATTACCCATACCAGAATGGAAATGGGAAAACATCACTATGGACTTTGTCATTGGACTTCCTAAAACATCCAAAGGCAATAATGATATCTGGGTTATAGTTGATCATCTTACGAAGTCAGCACACTTTATTTCTATTAGAGAAGATTTCTCTCTTGATCAACTTTCCAGGATATATGTGAAGGAAGTGGTAATATTGCATGGAGTACCACTTTCCATTATATCTAATCGGGATCTGAGGTTTACCTTGAAGTTTTGGCGAATTCTTCAGCATACTCTAGATACAGATTTGAGTTTCAGTATTGTTTATCATCCTCATACATATGGTCAGTCATAGAGGAAAATTCAAACTCTAGAAGATATGTTGAGAGCTTTTTCTATGGATTTCAAAGGTGGTTGGGATCAACACATACCTTTGGTGGAATTTTCTTATAATAATAGCTTTCACTCCAGTATTCAGACAGCTCCTTATGAAGCTCTCTATGAAAAGAAATGCAAAACTCCAACTTGCTGGGATGAAGTTGGGGAAAGAAAGATATTAGGACCTGATCTTGTTGATGAGATGGTAGAAAAGGTAAGATCTATTCAACAACACATAAGAGCAGCTCAGAGTCGACAAAAAAGTTATGCCAACAACCGAAGAAAATACCTAGAGTTTGAAGTGGGTGATAAAGTTCTCTTACGAATATCTCCTTGGAAGAGAGTAATTATATTTGGAAAGAAGAGCAAGCTGAGGGAGAGGTATGCACATTTTTTTGTTACAAAGTGATGAATTTCGAGGGTGAAATTATTTTTCAGGGGGTAGAATGTAACACCCTGAGATTTTATGAGAAATATTTTGTTTTTATGTATTATATTATACGCAACACCCAAGTAATATTTCACTACACACAACACTGTCTTGGCTTGCGTTACATGCTAGATCAACCTTCCTCAATAGCTTTCATTGTACGAACTATCGAGTTTCACTGAACAACGATATGTTATTAAAATATTATATAAACTAGCCATTATGAATAGTAATACCAACTTTTTGAAATTTTATAAATTTTATCTTTCAAAATGGACTTCATTTTTGGATTCGGAATATCGAAATTATCTTAGGGTGAATTTTTGGTATTTTTATGAAAACTTTCAATTTTTAATAAATAGTGAAAACACTAAGTTATTGGTTAAAAACCAACTTTTTATTTAAATAGTAATTTATTATATTTAAATTTATTTTAGGTCAAAATAGATACATAAGACCTATATAAGACCAATGTAATTCATTAGATTCATTTTTTAATAATTTTAGATATATAAAAAATTTATTGAACTTTTCACCGTATTTTACGCACCTCCTAGGAGAATTTGAAAATTTACATAAAACTTAATTTTACCACTTTTGGGAGTGTAATTTCAAAAATATGAGAGACACTGTTGATGTCAGTAAGTAAAATTTGGTTCAATAAGATAAAAAAAATTGGTGAATTGTAACTTTTTACTTTTTTTTTTACCACGGTTAAAAGTAATTAGGGTAATTAATGGAAAAAATGATATTATTATTACCCTAACACATGTCCTAATTCTATTGGATATGTATAATTAGACCAAAAACAACCTTAGTAATAAAATATTACCATTTAGGTCCACTTGGATTAGATTAGGACATTTATTATTATTTAATTCAAAGAGGAGTTAAAAGAGTGAAAATCAAAGTTTAATAAGTAAAACATTTTTAATATAGGGTTATACATAAGATAAATTAGTCTATAAATATTAATTATAAATATAAAAATATTTACTGCATAATGATATTTTATTTATAATTTTTATACATTAAATAATTTAAGTTATTTATTACACAATGTTGATGGAGTAATTAACTTATTGTTGAAATATTAACATAATTGATATTATAAATACCCAAATAAATGTAATTTTAGAATTTTTATGAATTACACTAATTTTATAGGTTAATATAACATATTATGGTTTGTTATATGAATTTTTTTTGAAGTAATAATCCTTTTATAAATTTATAAAAAAACAAATTACCAAATAGTGTCAAAATTGACATAAAAGAGTTTTTAAAACAAATATTAAATTATTAATTGATATTCTATTCCTAAAAATCTAAGGTTCAGCCAAAAGACTTATATAATTATATATATGACATTAAGGAACCAATTGGGGTTCTATTGGAAGTTTATAGTATGTTTATTAACCATACAGTTTAATAATACAAGAAGACACGGTAAAAGTTAAATTATTTAACTTAGAATTAAATCTAAATGATAAGGTTAAAATGGTAGCCTAAACTTGTATAAACCATATTGGTTGAGAGACTTTAGACCCATCCCAACCCTAGTCTCTAAATAAATCACTTTGGAGCAATTATAAACCGAATATTAATTTATTATAAAATAATATTTTAAGTTTTTTCAAAGGTGCCCCTCTCCTCCCTTATAAAAGGGCACCTCCTCCCTCTCCTCCTCACACCACTTTGAGCCTTCAATCTCGGCCAAACCCTGAAAATTTCTCTTCTAAAATTCTCTAGAAACATCCTAGAGGTCCTTGTCTTCTTCAAATTCCATCTTTAGTTCCCTAAGAGGAGGTTAAGAAGAGGTGCGTCAAAGAAGAGGTAATGTCCTTTACCGATTCTTTCCTATTTATTTCTTCTTATACTTATTCTTATTTATTTGTTTCGTCATAAATTAATAACATAAGTATCACTAATATACTGATATGTTATTATAAATATGAAACAAACCTATTTCACCTTATATCCATCCTACAGAAAATGAAATCACCGCGCGTGTGTATGTACGGAATACCGTCTCCAAGTCGTGGTGTAATCTGTTTTCCACCACCACCTTACTTGGATGGGTATAATGGTGTAAAGAATAACTATATATGATTATTATAACATGATGATAATTCTGAGACATTCCATCTTCCACTCCAATACCATTCAATAGTTATGGTAATGATATCATCGCTCGTGCGTACATACGGCCTACCATCTCCACGATGTGATGCAACTCATTCTACATGATCTTCAATGAATAATGATTATATAAATGAATTTAATGAATAAATATGATATATATTACACTAATAACATTATTTAAATAAGATATCTATAACCTAAAAAGAGGAATAAGAATTTATTTGACAAGACATGCATAAGAACATAAAGCAATGAACACCCAAATAACAAGTAGCAATGAAATATTACTAATAAGAATATAAGAATATGACCATATATGATATCATAACAATGAATATGATTCTGTAATAATTCAATGATATTATTTAAATCAATATACATGATTTTCAGATACGTACGAAGAATATCGGACCTAAGGTAAGGAAAAATCTAACAATCTCATTTTAATCCAATATTTTTTATACTTTGGTATTTACTGGGGTGTATTTATCATCCACATACATGTTTTCCCAATATGTAATATTATTTATATCCTCCTTCAATTTTTTAAATCCAATTTTACCTATTGGTGAATTTTTAGTAAAAGATATGAAAGGAATCTTTTGTCGTGTTTAGTATGAGATACTTTTTGACTTTTTCAACCAAAGTACAAGAAGAATGTTTTTTTAACTTATAAGGCATAAATGGAGTTTTATGATTTCATAGAACATTATTTCCATGAATCTTCCTTTACAAGTTTGAAGGTTTATTTTTAATTAACTTCTTTTAGTCTAAAATTTTATGACATGTTAAGAAAGGAAAAAAATTGAAGTAGAAAGGATATTTTCATCAAGAATGGAGTTCAAGTGTTTTAGAAAAATTATTTTCCTTCTAGGATAATAAAGGGTTCTGTTTCTATAACTATTATTACATTTATTTGATTATGTTATGATGGAATTATTTTATGAAGTCCTTTATCTTATATGGATTTTTTTATGATGACATGATGTTTAAGAATCCCATTTTTATTGCATGGGTTATTCTATGATGTATGATTTATGATTTTGTGGAACACATAAGAATGGTTTAATTATGAGATGGGTGGGACCTATATCTCCCTACAATTCATTGGTTAAATATTTATATCTCATGAGATAGACATGGCTGGAATGAAAAGTTAAACCGGTTCAGTGATACAGGACTGGAACGAGGAGTGAACTCAGTTCAGAAATGGACTTTGTCCGCTAAGATAGTCTTGGCAATGAGTCTTGACTAATAAGAAATGATTATCTATGATTATGTGTGTATGACACAAAGTTTCATTTTATATGTTATGATTATTGGGATTTCACTTTCACTACTATGATTTATCCCATGTTGTGATATTATGATCTCTTTTGCAGGTTAATATTTTCAAAATGTTATGTTCTTATGAATATGATATGATTGATATTTCCTTTTTTTACCCTTACTGAGCATTTGAGCTCACCCTTTTGTATGTTTTCTTTTCCCCAGGTCAAGAAGAAGGGTATTAAGTATTATATGCTAAAAGGGACTCTATATATGATGAAATAAATGGGAGACAATGTAGATGCTTTATAAACGATTTGTTTATATTTCCCAGTTTCTAAAGCCACTATACCTATATGGTCCTATCATGGTTTTCTAATATGTTGTAATAAGTATGCTTCAATTCTGAATTAATAACAATGTATGTAAAGTATGGGTCCTTATAAGATTAACCCGCTAGGAAAAGGATTGAACACCCATGTATATAGTTCCCATGATTCCTAAACATATCTAGTGAAGAATAAATTATAGAAGATCACACCCCTGGACATGTGGAGGGATACATGACTCTATCTGAGACTAATCCCATAGAGGGGATCACATCTTATGTTTATGATATGGTACCTCATTATACCCTCATAGGGATAGAATAAGGGGACTCAACCTAAAGATACTGGTATAAATTCAATAGAACTAGGGCCCCAACCTACCCTGAGAAAATTACACTGCATTTATAGGATATGAAAAATGTGTCTTGGACACCTCAGGTCTACCTGTGTACTCCAGTCAATGGCCACATACTCAGGTCGTTCCCGTGTACCTGGACATATCCAGGTACTCTGGTAGTGTTTGTTCCTAAGTAATAGGTCATGCATGTGTACTCCATCCATGTCCATATGCCTAGTTTTGAATGTTCCCATGTACCCATGGGGTGCACATCGAGCCACCACCCCTAAGTCACGGGTCATGTGGTAGGGCCAGAGGGTGTGTGATTTTTAATTTTTCTGAAACCCTTGTCATTGCAGTCAGGGAACTATAAGTCATGTGTTATTCTAATGTGCACCTTTTGTATGTCATGATTTTACACAACCCTTTGGCCTCCACACAATTATACTTGAGATGCCTCCTCCTTCCTTCAAGCTAAAAATCACGCCCTTAAAAAAATATCTGAGTTGACCAAACTTTGATCATGATTTGTGGTTAGATTTCAACCACAAATCTACTGATGAATCATCCACATGTCATCACATCATCTACATGCGTGATCTCATGAAAGGAAAACCCCTAATTTTTTCACAATCCTTAATTGTCATTATGCACAATAATTATGTCATCAATATCAAGATCGAACCCATAGTAATGTTACATTATTCCAAATAATGTTTTTTAATTGATCATTTACCTAGTATTTTTCCAATTTTTGGTCAAAGGGAACACCAATGATGAATATGAGATGCAATATGGGATAAATTCCAAAAAAACATAAACATAATGAATGAACCTCAAAAATTGTTTGTGTTGGATTCAATCCATTGACAAAGTAATCATCACCTGAAGAGGAATAAATAATGATAAAAAAATAAAATTTCAGTAATAAAAATTCATCAACCATAAATCTATATTGGACTTGTGAATCAATTTTCTAGAAGGATTGATTCATGTTCAACATGGAATAAAAAATTCTAGGATTAAACTCATAAAATAAAATTTTATACTAATAGTTTGTATCAATCACGGATAAATAATGGTTTTATGCCACTATTGTTGATGAGATCCATGAAATTATCTATTGATAATGAATTCCTTGGAAAATTGATCATCAACCCGTGATCTATTCTCATTCATAAAGTATTTCCTCCAAGGTCTCCTCTGAAATCCCTAAGATTATATGGATAACCAGAGGAATTTCTATAAATATATTTAAATAGAATATGTTTAGTTCATACTATTATATTTTCAAATAAATTAATACATTTATTAATTAATTTCTTAATCAACCCATGACCACTCTTAAGCTGAACACCTAACACACACAAAGGTTATGCCACGCCTAGGGTAAAACCCATATTCTATATTTAATGGTAGTCTCAAATTTCCAATATGAGTCTCCATTCATAATTTATTATTTTATTTGAGAAAAATTACACATGCATTATATAACATATTTAATATTTTTTTATATCACCATCATGACTCTCTGATCCCCAAAATCTAGCATTGAATTAGCATTATGGTTTGAAAATATTTTTTAAAATATTCCAAATTTTTACATGGAAAAAATAGTGTTGTTTCACTAATAGGTTCATATGGATTTAATCTTGAACATGTTCATATAAAGGATATGATTTTTCCCCATTATAGGTATTAGGGAGTCTTACATTACATTAATATTGAAATTTTAAGTAGATAAAGAATCTAGAAAAATGTGTTTTTCAGAAACTAGAATTTTTTTATAAAAAATAGTCATAGTTTATAAAAAATCATAAAACTAATACAAGATTATGATTAAAATTATGGTATATATAAAAAATATTAAAATATTTCATGGTTTAAGAAAAATGGTAAAGGAAAGTTTTTATAAAAATATAACATCACAAAATAATATTTTTCATCATGATTTTGGATAAAAATGTTCATGATGTATATGGGAATGATATTTCTATAATTAAAGAAAACAAATTGGTGAGATAAAACCCATCATGGTTTTAAAATAATTTGTTTTTATAGTTTTATATGAAATCAATAATCCTTGGGAAAAATTATGTGGTTCTATTGGAAATTTTTAACACATGGAAAATTCATGTTGGGAATTATAAAAAAATGGTTGTGGTTTTGTGTTTTATAAAGAAAAAAATTTCAATAAATTCTCAAAGACCATTGATAAATCTGAAGGGGGATTTAAACCATACAAAAATATTTTTTTTATATGGGGTCAATTTTTAAACCCTTAAATTTACATGGTTGATTAATTTATAATTCATATATAAATTAAAAAACAAGTAAAAATGTAAGAGTTTATATTAATTTCTAAATATTCATAAATAATAAAATTAATTATTTAGATTAAGAAGGATAATTTGGAGAATATTTATACCATTCTAAGAGGTGTTTTGGTGGATTTGATCAAGGTTTAAATAAAATTAAATATATTTAATTATTTAAAATTTCTATATGAGATATGAAATGTTCATATGAAAAAAAAATACCATAATACCTTATGATGCAATCCCTATTGAACCCTTCCCATTTATAGGGGTAGGGTTTCTTTTTTTGGAGCTATAATCTTCTTAACATGGGTATTTTTTCCCTTTATCAATCAAGATTCTCTCTCATACCTTCTGAGAATCTAGCTATGTATATAAGTCCCATTATTTAGTAATGGAGTTCTTAATCTGATGATATCAATTCTAGAGTTAATGGAATCCTTAGATCTGTTTAAACTTTCACTGGTGGATTGCTTCAATTGGTGGTGAACGCTAGTTGAATCATTTGATAGATTCATCAATTCATCCTAGGTTTTGAAGTATCACATGATATTAGTGTACTCAATTAAAAACAATTTTATTTTCTTCTCATAGATGAGGATGAATTATTCTTATCCTTTACCTTGTCCAAAGTCAGACGGATCAACGATGACATGTGATTTACCCCATCTTGATGGTCCTACGAGGTGTATATGAACATGGATCCATCAATTATTGATACCTAAGTAAGATTTCCTAGTTTTACCCCTCCTTTTTAAGATCCATTTATTTGTGTATGTTGGGAAATTTGGTTAGTTGCTTCTTGAATTTTGATATTGGGATGAAATCATATTGTCACCCTATTACTATGTGGATATGCGTTGAGGTTAAAATCTTGAAAAATACAATGGAATTAGTGTATATTTTCATTTAATAGAAGTAAAAATGTTTTTGGGTGGTCCATTATGAATATTGTTATGATTTATGAACTATACTCAAGAATATTGGAAAACTTAGTTAGGTTTGTCAAGGGTATCCGTCAACATATATTTGAATGTTTACATCTTAATGGATCAATACTGGGAATGTGGGTACCTATGGGAAATAGATGTTGGTAGATGAGTATGGGTCAAATGTCTTTTCTATGAAGGATTTTTTAGTCATGGGAACTTGTTAATCATATGAAAATGAATTTTGGTATAATAGGTTTTCCCAAGGTTCACGTGTGAGATTGATAAATTTAGTGCTGAATATATACCTATTTTTAGATAATTGGAAGAGTATAGGGGTTTAATAAGGAATAATGACAGTATTTTTCATGATAAAAGGTAGGTTTATATGTATGAATCTAGTTTAAATATTTACCCTCCAAGAATGACATTCTTTAGTTTATCTATTTATAAGAAATAAGGGTCTATGGATCTTCCTAATTTTGAAGTTGGTATTTTGAAGGTGAATAAAGAATTTATGGTTTGAAATATTCATGAAGTTTTAGGAGGGTATATAATAGTTAATGTTGATGGGGAAGGATGTGAAACACTAAAGTAAGAAAGGGAAAATGAAACATGATAATTTTAAGGGATCTCAATATGAGTTAATAACACATGAGCAAGAACTTATACCATTCAGAGAGACCAATTTCATCTGATGAGAATCATCGAGGTATAGATGAAATTAATTGATACTCTTATAATTTCAAATCATATTTTTATGTTTTTTCCTCTAAACATAATGATAATAGGTAATATTCTATTTTTTTCAAAGAACAAGAAAAGGGTAGAGTTTAACTTAGGTGGATATTCTCTTAATAATGAATAGAACCCGGACCCCATAATGATTATTTCTACCACCCGAAACAATTGAACACCAAATTGATGGGTAAAGGTTCATATCCTAAGGAATGTGTGTCTTCTCCAAGATAAGAGAAAACTTTGGTCAATAAGACACCATACCCAAAGAATATAGATACATAAGTTATAATGGGAATCCGACCAGTAAGGAATAATCAATGTTCAAAATCATTCAACATATCTACCATAAAAACTATAAGTGTATCTTAGGAGTTATTAAGGGAGAAAGATGATGAAATAAGTCCCTCATATCTAATTCTACACTTTATGGAAGTGATATTGAAGTAGGATATTGTTATTAATTATTCTAAATAGGACCCCGATAAAATATTCAAGATAGTTATTTGGGTTCATCCTAATGATTATAAACATACTTGGATGAAAAAAAATATTGCATTTTGAAACATAGATTTGATAAAAGGAATATAATTCTGGAGGAGTATCTTCAGAGTTGAGATAAATGGCCTACTTTTGTGAGGATATCATCAAGGATGACATGGACATGAAGATAATATAAATTGAATGTAACTTACATAGGTCACTTAATTCCAACACTCTAAAGTTTTTGTAGAATCATATGGTGATGTCTTATATAGTTCAATGTTATAGACTGAACTTACCATGTGTTTTTTCTCACTTATCCATTGAAATGAACCATGGAATAAAAATTTGAATTAGTAGGAACATCATATGAAATATAAATGGTTTTACATTTTCATAAATATCATATATTTTACATGTGAAGGGTTTTATACTGAATACCATATAAATTGGTAATAAAAAATAGTTCACATTGAAATAAATATAAAATATTAATTTTATTTATTCATCTAATTTCAATAAGAGTATGTCTAAATTTTATATTATTTAAAATTATTTATATGTGAAATGTTTATAAATTCTTATTTAGTTTCTAAATTTATAAATTGATCATTTATTTAGTTTATTCCTTTCTTTATTTATTATGAATATAAACTGAGTATATTATGAATGTATATATGCTTTATTTTAAAGTGCAAAAATATTTTTTAGAAATATTATACCAATAAAATAAGGTTTTATATCATATTTATGGAATAATAATTAGTTACATTCAGGAAATTTGTTGATTTTTTTGGTTTATAAACATGAAAGTAAGGGTTGGTAATGATTTTTATATATTATGTGTCAATATAGGATTTTAATGATGGTACATCTTGAGTATTGATCTATTTATATTATAATTTTATGTAGAACTTCTCATTCCATTAGGGGCATATTCTCTATAAAGAATAGTGAGTGTTGGATACATGATTCACTATATATATTTTAGATTTTAGATCAGTTAGGTTACTACTGAGAGGGGTTGAATCAATAGTACATGTTTTCTTTTACAAATTTTCTTTTAAGAATCAAAACCCTCTAAGTGATTACATTCTTGATTAACTCTTTAGAATATATTCCTCACTCATATGAAAAATAATGAAATAAAAATAGAAAACTAAATATTTTTATAAGGTTTTTCCTCTATGAGAGAGCCTACTATTTTACATGTTTTAATTTTATTGAGTATATGTATTATATTATCACTAAAGATTATTTTGATTAAAATTTATATAATTATCACACAATATTTTAGTGGTATTATACCATTATATTTATGAGAATTATTGAAATTATTTAGATAAGAACCACCTATTTTTTAAGGATTCTTCCTTTTCACTCATATGAACCAGATCATAAAAGTGTAATAGGATTCGTATACATCAATTGTAAAATATTTTACAATAATTTACTCAACTTCCAAAATTATTTGAGTGATGCAGTATCACGTCATCCTTTCACTCACTATATCATAAGGAGAAACTCAATAATGATAACATGCATGAACAAAATATTTTTCTTCCTCCTCAAAAAAAAGAATCTCGATCAATGAATTTTGAAACAACTTGCATCAACCTCTTTAGAAACAAGAATACAGTATAGGTTGATGGTTCTTTAGATATATCACTTTTATATAGTATCATATCTTTCTTTATTAAAATTTATGTACACCACCACTTTATTTATTTTTCTCATTTATATTCTCATTCCATTTTCAAAGGATATTTCCATAGAAATTTATGGAAATCCCCATGATTTTCATGTGAATTTAAAATCCTTGAATAATCAATGATTTAACTATGAAGGATGATTTCAAATATTGAGAATAAAATCCCATGAAAAAATTGCCATGAATGATCTCATTTAAACTTCCATAATACTCGACTTAAATCATGATTTTGACCAAGACTGTGATATTTAATATAAAATCAAGCAAGAAAGAATCATTATAAATATTTTATTATGAATTTTTGAATTTAGTAAACTCATATTTTCACATAGAAGATTAATAAAAAAATCAGTAAGTATATGACTGATCATGAGTCTAACAATTGACCATATAGAGAGACCATGATGCTAGCAATCATGTGAAGTGACTACACTTTTCATGATCATCCATATAAATTATGCAACATTTTTTATAAGTTATGGAATGAATAAATGAAAATTTTCAATCATCCATCTTGATCAACCATGTGAATCCATAATTAGTGGATTAATTATTCCTTACTCATGAACCAACCACAAAATCAATTTTAATTTGATTGTTCTTGATTAACCTCAAGAACAAGTTTGGACTGGCCACATGAATTTATACCATAAATTATCTTCAGCCTTTAAAATTATGTAGTTTTTGTAATGGAATATTTAATTTACCCAACTCAGTTATAACCATTACACACCTCACTAAAATTCATTGTAACCTTGATGTAATGCTCACCTAACCATTATGTAGCATATAGAAATTCAGGTTTACCTTTATGTATCCTATGAAAATCATTAAATACATTTATGTAGCTTCTTTTTTCTTCCAGATTTTACTCTATTCAAATAAAAACATTATCAAATTCACTTGAAATATTCTAAATTAGATCAAACACACATCCAATGTTACTTCAATCTCAACATTTATGATTTTTTGAAAACATATCTCAAATCATCCAAAAAACATAGATCTACTCAGAATCCCCCAAGGTGCATGAGAGTAATCAAATCATATCCAATATCATGAGAGAGAAGTGTTGTCTCACAAAATTGGAAAAGATTATTTTTTTATAGAACTCCATAATTCAATGAAAAGAAATATTTTGGCCAAGTGATAAGATATTTTCCCCCTCAATCCATGATCTCACCTATTCAAAAAACTCCATTTAACAATAAAAATATCCACTTAATTTGAATATGAAATGAATAATTTTTTTATAATACTGAGTTGTGCACCTATTCTCCACCATTTTCATCATAATTAGCAGATCTTCGGGGGTTCCACCTAAATATTCTTAATGATGTTGTAATGTCTCAAATTTTACAAGTATTATTTTTAAAAAATATATGGAATTATTATGAGGCCAGTTTGTATGATGGTGTGCTATTCCAAAGCCTGGAGTGTCCGAAATAAATTTTTGAAATAAATTAAACTTTTAAACAGTGCCCATGAGCAGTTTTCCTAAAAAAGTTTAATAACTTTTAAACTGGTGCCCGAATCAGAAATATGAGGGCACTGTTGCATTCAGAGCAATGACTTTACCTTAGGCAGGGCCTTACATCGACCGGCATGGGTCGACTAAATAATTTGGTTTTAGGAAGTTTTAAAGGAAATAAAATAAATTGATAATGTATTTTATTTAAAATGTTTCCATAACGCAATGAAACATATTTTCTTTTAAATAATAAGAAGCCCCGGGTTAGGCTCATAACCCTTGAAAACTACCTAAAATCCTCAGGAGCAATGGAGAGGATCCACCCATGGAGAATTCTTGACGAACGCCGACAAATGACGACACATGGATCCTTGCATAGAGAGATCAAATCCAAATTGAAAGCTGATCTCCCTCTTCCTCGATGATCAAGGTAGGGGTTTTGTTGTCGATGTATTCTTTCCACATTCTTTGACTAAATGATAAACATAGATAAACCCATGAATAGGTTGATCCCCGTATCATCTATTCTTACAAGAGCGTGTTATTTTACCATTTCTTTTGGGGTTTTGACTTGGGAATTGATTTTATGATAATTTTTGGATTATAATTTGATTCTCCTATTAAACCTACTAATGGGAGCAGATTGAATTCCTGGAGAATGAAGGCAGAGGTGTGTTCCTCCTTTTTTTTATTTAATTTATTCCTCCACCACCCTGTGTTCTTCATGTTCTTCATTGGGTGATGAACAATCGATCATTGTGTGTCCGTTTCACAATGCCAAAATCCTAAAATGGAGATCGATCATCATAATGACTTAGAGGAGTGCAACGGCGATGGTGGAAAACAAGTAGACTCGGATTGGGGGAGATCTTTCTTCGAGAATTCTTCATGTGGGAGGATCAATATATGTTTTTGGGATCTATCGGTGGTCAGAAACCAACCGAATAATCATCATGGTGTCGAGGTTCCCTCAACCCTTGATTTTTGAAGTGATCGGGTGGTTGGATCAAAGAATAGAGGATCACCCAAGGCACGGCAATGAAGAACAGCACATTCTGTAAAATCCCAACGAACACAATGTGTTCTTCGAGGAACACATTATGTGGTTTCAACATGGTGGTGAGGTCTTTTGTACTACACACGGTGAACAACACAGCATGCTTCCAGAAGGACACGGTGTGTGGGTCCAACCCAGCAGCGGTTGGAGCTTTGGGTGATAGGAAGCATAGACACGGAATATGACCACTATCACACAGCATGTGGGTCCTTACATAGGACCCAATGTCTATCTCATATGATACACAGACATGAGGTGGAGTACACACCATGTACTTCACCACACGTCTAGATAAGGTCAGTTATATGAGTCACCCCATGTACCGATTACACAGGTTGGCAAAAACGGGTTAAGGTTGTGTACGGGCACATGGACATCGTGCAAGGAGTGTACCCCGGATACCTTGACACAGTGTGTGATCCTTCATATATGCCATGTATATGCGTTTTTACATGGCATGTTCTCCAAACTCAAGCCATTGTACACGGGCAGTACCCAGAATCACGGGACACGGTGTGTGACCACTAAAAACATCGTGTACTCCCTTCTACATGTCTTAATTATATTTTCCACCATTCCATGGACATTTTTTCATTTGGGTTAGTTCCCCTTGATCATTCCCCTAAAGGTCAGTTATCGTTTCCTTCCAAAATAGTATGATCCCTTCAGCAGGACCTTCCGATATAGAGTCGGGTATCCCTCTAAGAGGCCTAAAGCGAGATCCTCTAACCACTCTTGACCCTCAGTAGAGTCAGGTATCAACATGAATAATCCTATAGGATTCCATTCCTCTACTTAGTAGGTGAATCTGTATGAGTTGAGGTATTCTCCAAGGCTCTGACAATGATACTTATCTATGTATTGTGATCTTTTCCCACTCAGGAGTGTGTTCTCCCAGAATTAGTGTATTTGTTCTGTCTTTAGATCTATCAGTGCATCTATATCTCTCATGGATTTTCCCGATGAATAGTACTTCTCAGACCGACGTCATCAGAGCTATAGGACTTGTGCACTGAGTTCTCCTAGATGAGTGCTTTGTGGAATCCTCAAACTGAATCCCTAGCATGGGTATGCGGTCGTTGTGACTTGACTCTATACTACATTTCTAGGTTTCATGTATATATGGATGCGTTTGTATTATTATATGTTTATTATACATATACTATATAGATCTGACATTACCTTTTTCTTTGTGTGTTTCTTTGTGTTTTTCGGGGTCCTCTACTTACTATTTTTATACTCACCCCTACATGGGCTTTGCCTGCACGTGTCATGTCTTGCACAGATGAGTGGACTTTTGAAAGAGTCCAAGGAGGAACGAGAGAATACCAAGCCTTCTAAGTTCCCTACAAGCCGAGGTATTCCTACGGCTACAAGAAGTAGTCTCAATATCTCCTTGTGCTTACAGGTTGGACTTTGTAGTTTGTAGACTCTTTCTTTTGGTGGGCTTGTATTATGGACCAATTTACTTTATGTACATACTTTCTATTGTTCTCTGTAGGTCGGGTTTAGTTATATGCATAAATTTTGTTCCTTAGTGTGTTTTTTTTTACTTTTCATCATTTTTAGGCCTCGAGATGTATGTGTGTATATAGGTACTTAGAAAATTTCTCCCATGTTAGTGATATTCCTACTCGGTTCTAGTCACCATCCCATGACCTATTGGAGGCAGGCTTGGGGAGTCGTAGCGTAGGACCCACTGGGACGGGTCGTGATAGAGTGGTATCAGAGATAGTTGGTTCTACTATAGGACCAAGAGTCTGTGAGATTGGTTTGGGGCAATAGTGTTAAGTGTTTTGAGCTTAGATTTCAAGATAGGGACTCCAGTGTTGGGGTGGGTGGCCAATGTATCCATACACCAAGACTTTGATAATCTTCTTTTTAACTCTGTACATGAAATCACTAGTTTTAGGGGGAATAAAATAATGGTATATGCATAATATAGTAATGAGTTGTGTTTTCCATGTCCTTTAATGTCAGATATCCAGATATACTCATTAACCATGGTGCATCTTGTTTTCTTATAGGATTCCTCTACGACGCATACCCTATAGTATTCAACGGCTCGATCATGAGGATGACCCTATCCGTGACGAGGCTTCGATTTAGGGATGAGTTCCCCATGCATTACCTATAGGCGGTGCACCTGTTATAACACCACCGGTGGAGTAGCAGGTGGTATGTTTTGTACCAATAGGTGAGGAGCACAGGATGAGCACGCTCCATGATTTTCAGAGATAGATACCCCTAAAGTTCCAAGGTGAGCCAAACCCTCAGGTGACTGAGGGCTGGCTTGAGGTAGTGACCTGAATTTTCCGTCTAGTGAGGACACCGGTAGACCATATGGTGATCCTAGGAGAAATCCTTCTTCAGGGTTCAGTGGGTTCGTGGTGGAGTTTGACCATGCAGACTCACGATGAGGTGGATATTTCATGGATGGAGTTCGAGCGACACTTTAGGGAGGAGTTCTCTCCAGTTATGCAGAGAGTAGTATGTATTCAGGAGCTTCTTCAGCTCTAAAAGGGTAGTTTGACTGTGGTTGACTATTCATCGAGGTTCACCAACCTCGCTCGGTACTCGATGCATATGGCCAGAGATCAGTACTTCAGAGCTCAAACCTTCAAGCGAGGTCTACAATGGGACATCCAAGCTAGTGTAGTGCCTCTATGCATTTCGAATTATAATGGGGTGCTCGAGGTAGCTTTAGTGGTCGAGTGGTTCTTGGAGGAGAAGAGGTAGCCAGAAGTAGTCAGTAGGAGGCAGATAGGTGCGAAGACGTTGGTAGCAGGGATATGACATCAGACATAGGGTTCGGGACATGGGATACATGATGGGAGGACCCAGGATAGGGGATCGATAGCCTAGGGCTCTCAGGATGGATCCATTCAGCTTGGGGAGAGGCGATGCTACTCATGCGAAGGTAGAGGACATCTTACTAGAGACTGTACAATCCATCGATCTGCTAACAGGGAAGCAGTGGATGGACCACCAAGGAAAAATTAGAGAGTAGAGCAGATATACCCTCTAGGCAGCATATGTAACATCTTGTCCCATCTCATTGGCTTGAGAGGGTGGAGGAATGCTACTTGGCCTTAAGTGAAGTTACCAAGATGCCAAAGGCTAGAAATAAATGCTGAGGGATTGAAGAATAAAGTGGGGAAAAATTTTCCCTTAATAAAAAACCAACCAAACCATCCAAAAGATATGTAAGAAACCAGACCTTCTTTCCAGGTAAGTTTTTCTTTTCTAGTTGTTTTTTGAGAAAAAGAGGAGTTTCTGGAAATTCAGGAGTACACGTCATGTACTTTAAGTACACGTGTTGTACCCATTTGTCGTTGGTGACCATGTTATGGATGTGTGACGTCTAAGCACATGGTCATGTGTGCTAACCTAGAGACCTCATAAAGCGGAGGTTGGAAATGGCAAGTACACATTTTGTACTTTTAAATAACACGTCGTGTACTTTCTTTTTTTCATTAAACAGACCGGAGTCATGTATAATTGAAAGAATGTTATTCTTCTTCACTTATCTCATCTAAGAGCATCCTTATAGCTATGGATCTTCTCTGAGCCCCCGAATCGCCTTCCATTCTCTGAATCAACCTCCATAGATTGTGTTGGAATCGCATCAGTGAGTTCTCCTTTATTCTTGAACATCATCTCTGGATTTCTCCTCTCTCATGAGTTGTACTCAATTGAATGTTTTTAGAATTTTTGTAGATCTAAAACATTCTAGGGTGATTTAAGGCCTGAGGTTCATGCATATCGATCTCAGGACACCGAGGTAGGTGTTTTGTGCCTTTCCGTAGATATTCTTTGAATTTTATGTGAAAACGTTCCCAATACGCAAGAACAGGGTATTGCGTGTTTATGGATTTTAGCCTTGTTTTTCCTTCTATGCCTTGTTTGTTTGGATAGAGGTTGTTTTATTTATGAATAAGGATAATTTTTCCATGCTATGGAGGTTTTTTCCATGTTTTCTTGTTTTGACCATTGGTTCTGCTTGCCTGTTAGGCTTCTTTGCTTCCCATGGAAAGTATTGTTAGGATGGAGTGACTATTATCTCACATGTTATGATAGGCTGTAGATTTTTTATCCAAGTAGTTATTAAGTTTTACTTTGGCTGTTATGTATCACTTGTGCACAAATGACTTACACAGGGATGTGAGAACCTGGTGTAGTAGACCATAGAGAGAATGAACATTGAGGGCTTCTCTAGATTTTTTTTTACTATTACGTTGTGAGACCATAAGAGGTATGGAAATTGTTCTCCCTCATAGTATCTATAGTTTTCTTGATTCGGGCCATAGGGGGAATTGGACGTTGAGTGATTATTCAGATTTCCTATTAGTTACCGATATGATACCACAGGGGGAATTGGTGGTGAGTGCTTCCTCAAAGTGTATTTGCTAAAGCTAAACTAGAGGGGTTAGACTATGAGTAATTCCTAGAGGGTTTCTTGTGTTTGTTTAGTTGAACCAGATGGGTTAGGCTATGAGTACTTCCCAAAGGGTTACCTGCTTTTGATTAGCTACATACGTGATATATGAAAATGAATGAAATTGAATCTGTAGGATTGTTACAATGTGTACTTCCTTGTTCACTGCTTCATTTTTTTATTTCCAGCCATATATATTCATTAATTGTTAGGCACAGATCTTTGGGTGGATTACTACTAGGATTAGTCTCATACCCTGTTTGGGTCATGCTTTTGGGCCCAAACAGATTATATTGTTGTAGTTATAGATAAGGTAAAGTGCCCTTCTACTTCAGGTACTTGACTGTTGTGGAGCTAGGGAGTATAGGATCAAGCTAAGTCTTTCAATCTTGGGGATATGTTTACTTGTTTTTATTTTTTACTTGGTTTTAGTACCATATTCCAGCATTGTGATTTGTTTGGAAGACATATGTATCATGCATCATTTATATATGTGTACTCCAGTTATTACTACCAGTCTTTCACTATTTATTGTTGTAAGGTGTTATTACTGCTTCTGCTATTGTTGTCTATTTTACTTCTGTTGTGTTACTCTGCCAATGAGGGCATAGTTTCCCCACTATCACACCCAAGGCCCTCACTGCTAGTCAGAATCCTCTGGAATTCGGGGAAATGCACTTGAGGCCATGTGGCCAACCGGGTACGGGGTGCCTCTAGGCGGATTCCAGAACCATGACGTAACAAAGTGGTATCAGAGGGATTCATTTCTTCTGGACTTACTATTTGGATCCTATATCTAGGGATAGAAATAAAATATGTACTTGGTAATAATTTGTGTACGGGATTTGCTAACCTGTGTACAGGGAAAAGCCAATTTACCTCATTATTGCAATTTTTCTAGTTTTTCAATTTTACAGTTGTTTTGATTTCACCATGGGGTGATTCACATGTTTTTGTGTTGTTATCGTTGATATTATTAAGGTTCTATTTCTATTGAAACACAATGAGATGAGGGTATTCCATCTCATTCATCATATAGGCACTTGTTATAAACCACATGTCATGCATTCTTTCAATGACATTTAGGGTGCATTAGCAATTGCATGTTGTTGTGATAGAAGTTGTGTTAGATATTCATACTATTGTGAAATATGATTTTATAATAATATCTTCTATTTGATAGGATATTGAATTGTGTAAATATTTAGTTTGAATGAACACCAAACTTTGGTTCTTGAGGTGTTATGGGCCCTCATGGACCAGAATTTGGTGGAAGATTTCTTTGTTATGTTTATATATAACATGTATAAGATGCCAAGCTTTGATTCGTAGGGAGTATGGACCCTCACATATTAGAATTTGGTACTTCAATTTTTGTTTCAGTTTTTTTTGTGTTCCAGAGTAGTTTCTGAGGCTTACTATCTGGAAGAACCCAGAATACATGACGTGTAATGATTAATACATGTCATGTGTCCTTCTGTTTGGGAAGGAACTATTTTTCTAAAGTACACTCCATGTAGTCTTTAACTGTGTCATTGTCTATGTGGGAAGAGACACGTGGTTGGGAAATCTTGGTGGGACACACCATGTACTAGATGTATACGTCGTGTTGTGGTGACCATGTGTCCACCCGTGTGACTAATGACACTGATGGATAAAAATTAAGTGATACAGTATTTTTCAATCTTGAACACGCCATGTAGTGTAACCCATGTATCTGACCGTGTAGAGAACAACATGGGTTAGTGAAATCTTTCTAGTACACATCGTGTCTGGAACAAACACGTCGTGTAGAGTCATCCGTGTGACCGGACATGTAACTAACAACACGGGTTGGTGAAATATTTTGAGTAAATGTCATGTTTGGAACAAACATGTCATGTATAGTCAGTAGTTTAACCGGTCATGTAACTAACAACACAGGTCGGTGAAATCTTTCTAGTACACACCGTGTCTGAAACAAACATGTTGTGTAGAGTCAGCCGTGTAACTAGCCGTGTAACTAACAACATGGGTCAGTGAAGTTTTTTTGGTACATACCTTGTCTGGCACTAACACACCATGTAGTCTTGTTCTAGGGAAACTATGCAGCTTAGCCATGTAAGAGAACTCAGACAAGGGAGGATGATTCAAGTACATGCCTTGTGTTAGGACAACACATCGTGTGTATGGGGTGTAACACGACCTAGGTTGGAAGAAGTACACGCCCATGTGAAGGCTTAAAGGAACATTTCATGTAGTGGTTATACACACAGTCTATCAATGTTTTAAAAAAATTGAATACTTTCTTTCTCTTTTTCCCTTATTACACTTCTAAGTTTCAGTCCCTGTTAATCTTGATCTAAGTTTTACACTTGACCTTGCAGAGTCATGCCACTGAGATGTCCCCCAGTTGTTTGCCAGTTACATGGCAGTGATCAGAGACCGGATATGGAAGATCAGGGACTACCAGCATATCCTCCAGTTTTGAAAGTCTTGGAACCATCTGCCATTCCAGACACCAGTTCTAACACACAGTTCCTATAAGGCTTTATGATGTTCATGCAGAACTTCTGAGGAGTACCACATCATGCCCCTTCTATGGAAGAGTTGGCATGAGTTTTCCAGCAACAGCAGCCTCCCACCTTCATAGGGTAAGGAGGACCTCAGGATACAGATTCATGGTTAGAATCCATGCTTTCTATCTTCGAGCATCTGGAGACGCCTCCAGAGAGGAGGGTGAATCTCACTATGTATATTCTTCGGGATAACACCAAGAGATTGTGGTATGTGATCACTCAGGCGGGATTCCAGCAGGTTATGGCTTTGGATGAGTTCTAGTGTCCCTTTTATGACTACTTCTACCTGGAGACTTTGAGGGTCGATCGAACTTGAGAGTTCATGAGTTTGGAGCAGGGTACTCTTTCTTTTATAGAGTATTATTCTCACTTCATAGAGTTTCAGCGCTTCACGCCTATTCCAAGAGGTGATGAGTTATTCCTGACAAGGAAGTTTGAGGAGGGTCTCAAGAATGACATCTAATCTTAGGTGAGAATCTTCAAGTAGACTTCCATCACTTCTATAGTCAACCAGGCGCTAATCACAGAGCCTAATCTGAGGGATTCGGGAGTGGTGACCTAGGGTGGTTTGACATCCAGAGTTGGTATCCCTCCTATTGACAGCAGGAAGCGCCACAAGGAGTCTATGCATGGAGATCATAGTTGGAAAGAGACATCTTCTGGTATCAAGGTGGTGTGCTACCAATGCGGAAAGAGTAGGAATACAAGGCCAAATTGCCCGAGATACCCAGTAGAGTGTCGATCTTGCGACAAGATGGGTCACCTTCAGCACTTCTTCCAGTTCTTCTCACCAGCAGCTGGTGACAAGGGTTCTTCTATGACTCCTCATTCAGGAGCATCACCACTAGTCTCTCATCAATCAGGAAACTGGAGTTCTACCGGCTGTTTAGGCTTAGGTGGAGGTCATGGTCATGGTATCCAGTCTCCAGGATTTCAACAACAACATGGTGGATCATCTCAGAGTGGGTAGGTAGGGTTGCAGGGCTGTAGTGTAGGTTAGACTTTTGCGATGGAACAAACCCATCAAGAGTAGGATCCCGGAACCTCTACAGTTCGAGGTACAATCCTAATCCCCTTAGTTTTAGCTTCTCGAATTTTTGATATAGGGGCATCCCATAGCTTTATATTTTTTTTATAGGGAGCCTTGGGCTCTATATCTTTTCTTCTACTGATATCTTGACGTTGGACACTCTGTTGGGGACTAGAACGACTAGTGTATTCCAGTGCAAGGAGTTCTCTCTATAGGTTGGTAGGTATCACTTATTTTTGGGCCTTTATGTCCTTGAGATAACAGGCTATGATTTCATTTTCAGAATAGACTGGTTAGTTCCCTTCTAAAAAGTTATTGATTTCTATCGTTGTAGGCTGAGTTTCACATCACCAGAGGGCGGATCGTTTCTTCATAAGGGCGAGTGGGATGTCCAGGCAAGAAGAGTAGGACCTGAGCCTCATGGGTTAGAAGGATTTACATACTATATTGATATTCTATATCTGGATGACTATGGGACTTCCTGTATGGACTTTCCTCCAGTGGTGGATCATTTTTGGGATGTCTTTCCAGAGGAATTTTTAGGTTTTCCTTCGAAGTGAGTGGTGGAATTTTCTATTGATCTTGTGCCAGGAGCGGCACTGGTGTTTATTCCTCCTTATAGGATGGATACACCAGAGTTGCAGGAGATCAAGAAGTAGTTGGAGGAGTTTCAGGGAATGGGTTTCATCTGACCCGATACTTCTCCTTGGGGTTTTCCTATCCTGTTTGCGAAGAAGGCGGACGGTTCCCTCAGACTTTGTGTGGATTATCGGAAGTTGAACTAGTTGATAGTCAAGAACCAACATCCATTGATGAGGATTGATGATCTCTTTGATCATATTAGAGGATCCTAGGTGTTCTCAAATATTTACTTGAGGTATGGTTATCATCAATTGCATGTTAGACCATCTGATATACCTCTTACAGCCTTTCGGAGTAGTTGTGGTCTATACGAGTATGTGGTTATGTCATTCGGTCTCATGAACATGACTGCAGTTTTCATGGCACTGATGAACTGAGTGTTTCATCCATACTTGGATTTTTTCATGGTAGTATTCATGAACGATATCTTGGTGTACTCTCACACTCAACACGAACATGCCACACATCTTGAGATTGTTTTGAGTACACTGAGAGAGCATTAGTAATATGCTAAGCTCTCAAAATTCCACTTTTAGATGGACCCAATTCACTTCTTGGGTCATGTTATCTCCGAGATAGGAGTATTAGTAGATCCAGAGAAAGTGAGAGTAGTAGTTTGTTGGGAGCATCCAAATATTGTCTTTGAGGTATGAAGTTTTCTAGGGATGGATAGTTACTATAGACATTTCATACAGGACTATTCATGCTTAGTAGCACCACTAACAGGCCTAACTAATAAGGGTGGGAAGTACTTGTGGTTAGATTCTTGCAAGTCATCCTTTTAGGAGATGAAGGGGGGTTAACATCAGCACCAATACAAGTTTTTTCAGATCTAGGAAAGATTTATATTGTGAAATGTGATGAATCAAGTATCGGGCTAATAGTAGTGCTTATTCAAGGAGAAGGAGTCATTGCATACGGTTCTTGGCAGTTGAGGCCACTTTAGAGGAACTAACTGATGCACGATCTTGAGTTGGATGCAGTTTTTCATGCTTTATTCTATTGGAGATATTATTTTCTGGGAGATAATTTTGTGGTTTTCACCAACCACAAGAGTCTCAATTATATCTTCACTCAGTGCGATCTAAATTTCAGAAAGTGAAGGTGGATTGAGTACCTTTAGTCCTTTGATATTGAGCTTGCCTAAACACTTGGGAAAAGCAACATTGTGGATGATGTGTTGAGTAGGTGGACTCAGATACAGGTAGTTCATGAGGTCAGTAGTTAGTGGCAGCTTATGGATCTATTCTATGAGATGCATTTGGAGGTGCACGATAATCAGGGGCTGGCATTTCTTTCTTCTATAGTTGTTACCTATACTCTACTTGATCAAGTTAGAATGAGGCAGCTTCCATATTCTGAAGGCCTAGTCCTATGGGAGAGTGTTTCAGGAGAGGAACCTATTCCTATATGGACAGTAGGTGAGAATGAGATCTTGTGTTTTCATGTACATGTGTGGGTGCCAGCAGACATACGTGAGGAGCTGATGTGTGCCTTTCATTCCTTAGTTTGGGTAGTTCATCCTAGTGTCACCAAGATGTATCCAGATTTGCACTATCAGTATTGGTGGCCAAGTATGAAGGGAGATGTTTCTGGTTTTTTCATGAGGTGTTCCACTTGTTAGCAGGTGAAGGCAGAGCATCAGCGACCAGCATGGCTTTTATATCAGTTACCCATTCCTGAGTGGAAGTGTAATGGTGTCTCAATGGATTTCATGACAGGTTTACTGAGGTCTCCTTGATGGAATGATACAATAGGGGTTGTCATTAATAGACTCATGAAGGTTTCCCACTTCTTTCCAATTAAGGAGACCTTCAGTGCTGATGAGTTGGGAAGGTTGTAGATTCAAGATATTGTACATTTACATGGATTTTTTCACTCCATTTTTTCAAACAGGGATGCTCGTTTTACTTCTTAGGTCGAGCAGGGACTTCAGAGGGCTTTGGGTACACAGGTACTTATGAGTACAACTTACCATCCCCAGATAGATGGCTAGTCTGAGCATATGATTCAGGTGATTATGGACATGCTTCGAGCATGCATCCTGGATTTTGGAGGTTCTTGGGAGAAGAAAATACCTCTTGTGGAGTTTTCTTACAATAATAGTTTTCAAGAAACTATTCAGATACCACCTTATGAGGCTTTTTATGGTGGGCCATGTCGATCACCCTTATTTTTGCTGGAGGAAGGATAGGAAACTATGATGGGAGCTTGACTTGTCCAAGAGAACCCAGAGAAGATAGATTTGATTCGAAATAGTATGACTACCGCACAGTCACGACTAAAGTCTTATGCTGATCGACAGAGATAACCTCTAGAGTTTTAGGTTAGTGATCAGGTTTTCTTGCATGTCACACTGAGTTTGGGACACAAGAGGATAAGGATATAGGGTATGCTTTTACCAAGATACATCAGTCCATTTGAAGTGTTGGGGAGAGTCAGGACGGTTGCCTATCTGTGGTAGTTAACTCCAAGGTATCGGGATATGCATGACTTCATCCATGTTTCTCAGCTTCGAAATTACTTCTCATACCTGCCTGATGTTTTCAAACCCAAATAGGTTGATCTTGAGGTGGACGCATCTTTCTAAGATCATCCTATATGTATTTTTGATCAAAGTGAGTAGGTTCTCTGTGGTCGGTCTATTCCTATGGTAAGAGTGCTATGGTAGCACGGGTAAGTATAGGACGCGACCTGGGATAGGTAGGCCAATGTACGATCACATTGGTTGGAGTTGTTCAAGGTTTCTTCTTCTACACCACCTTGTTAGAAAAATTCAGGGAAGAATTTTTTAAGGGGGGATGTTTTTAAGAAACCGGACTTTCTTTTCAGGTATGTTTTCTTTTCTGGTTGTTTTTTAGAAAAAATATGAGTTTCTGGAAATTTCAGGAGTATACACTATGTACTTTATGTACAGGTCATGTACCCGGTTTTCACTAGTGACTGTGTGTTTTCCGTATAATGGTCAAGAAAATGGTCGTGTGTGGTGACCTGGAGACCACCTAAATCAGAGGCCGAAAAAGGTAAGTACAAGTCATGTACTTTTAAATAACAAGTCGTGTACTTTCCTTTTTTCATTAAACGGGTCGGGGCCATGTCTAATTGAAATAATGTTCTTCTTCTTTTCCCGTCTCATCCGATAGAATCTGTACGGTCACAGATCTTCTCTGAGACCCTGACTCATCATCCATTCTCTGAATCGACCACTATCGATTGTGTTGGAATTGCATTGGTGAATTCTTCTTTCTTCTTAAACAACATCTCTTGATTTCTCCTCTCTCACGAGTTGTCCTCGGTTGAATGTTTTTAGTATTTTTGTAGATCTACAGTGTTATGGGGAGATTCAATGCCTGAGGTTCATGTATATCAACCTAATGACGTTGAGTTAGGTGGTTTGTTCCTTTTTGTAGATAGTCTTTGAGTCTTATGTACAAAAGTGCCCAATACCCAAGAATAGGGTATTGAGTGTTTATAATTTTTAGCCCTGTTTTTCCTTTTATGCCTTGTTTGTTTGTATAGAGGTTGTTTGTTTATAAATAGGGTTAATTTTTCCATGCTATGGAGGTTTTACCCGTGATTTCTTGTTTTGACCATTTGGTCTAGCTTTCTTGTTAGGCTACTTTACATCCCATGCCTAGTATTTTTAGGATGGAGTGATTATTATCTGAAATTCTATGATAGGTTGTAGATTGTTTATCCAAGTAGTTCTTGAGGTTTAATTTGGATTCCATGTATTGTTTGTACACAACTTACTTACACAGGGCCATGAGAACCTGGTGTAGTAGACCATAGGGAGGATAGATGTTGTGGGCTTCTCCAGAGTGTCTATTTTACTATTACGTTGCAAGACCATATGGGGGTGGACTTTGTGATCCCTCAGAGTGTCTGTAGTTTCCTTGATTTGGGCCATAGGGGGAAATGGATGTTGAGTGCTTCCTTAGAGTGCCTTTTAGTTACTGATACAAGACCACAGGGGGAATTGACGATGAGTGCTTCCTCAGAGTGTCTTTGTTAAAGATGAACCAGATGGGTTAGCCTATGAGTACTTTCCAGAGGGTTGCTTGTGTTTGTTTTGTTGAACCGGAGGGTTTAGGCTATAAGTACTTCCCAGAGGATTACCTTCTTTTGATTAGCTTCATACTTGATATATGAAAATTAATGCAATTGAATTTGTAGGATTGTTACTATGTGTACTTCTTTGTTTACTACTTCATTTGTTTATTGTCTGCCATATATATTCACTGACTATTAGGCACATATCTTTAGGCAGTGTCCTACTTGGATTAGTCTCACACCCTGATTGGGTCATGCTTTTGGGCCCAAACAAATTATATTGCTATAGGTATAGATAAGGGAAAGTACCCTTCTACTTGAGGTACTTTATTACTATGGAGCTGGGGTGCATGGCACCAAGATGAGACTTGTGGTGTTGTGGAGCTGTTTACTTTCTTTTCTTTTGTACTTGGGTTTAGTACTATATTTCAGCATTGTGATTTGTTTGGATTCTTTCCTAGAAATATGTATCATTCATCATTTATATATGTGTTCTCTAGTTATTACTTCCAGTCTTCTAATGTTTACTATTGTATGGTCTTATTACTGCTTCCGTTATTCCTATTTTTTTTACTTCCACTATGTTACTCTAGCAATGAGGGCATAGTTTCCCCATTATCACACCCAAGGCCCTCACTACTAGTCAGCATTCTCTGGAATTTGAGGAAATGTGCTTGAGCCCATGTGACCAATTAGGTATGGGGCACCTCTGGGTAGCTTCTAGAACTAGGACGTTACAAGTTATATGATGCATGTCAACAAAACAACCAAACTCATACATTACCAAAAGGCAACCAACTAATCCCAAGCGATCCCACATGCCAAAACAATCAAACACAATATTAGATTACTATACAGAAGACTAAATAAGAGATCCAAAATAAACCAAGACACACTCAATAGCTCCACGCTAATCTCCATGCTCCATGTACCACCACATCTCCCAAGCATCACCACGAACCACTAGTAATGAGGTACTTTACCTTTACCTATGTCCCATAATATGACATCTGAAAACGCACCAAAGTGCCAAAGCAGGGGGTGAGTGCTAATACTCGGTAGATTTTCCCCAAATTAATTCCCTAAACACACCACTAGGATAAACCGTTAGCACATTTATATAAATTGTTTATATAAAATATTCAATATTGAAACAACTTAAAACATGCCAAACACTTCTTATCAATCCATTTCAACCCAAATTCCCACAATACATAGGAAATCCAACAACCATGCCACAAGAAAATTAACCATTCCCCATTAGCACAAAAAATTCCATCTTTTCAAAATAATGCACAACAAAGAAACCATTACGGTGGGTCTTTCTTCCATCTCGTTCACCCCATTCTCAACTAGCGGTACTTCATGACCACTACCTATAATGGTGGTTCTTCCAACCACTATCCATCACCTTTTATAGTGAGAATTTCCACCCACTTTCCTAATGGTGGTTCTTCTGACCACTATACATCACCTTTTATAGTGATACTTCCTACCCACTTCCACAAAACCAACATAATCCATAACACTCAATCAGCCAACAAGCAAAAATCACCAAGGCTACACAATAAGCACACAACCATTTCCAACACATTCCAATTCACTTCAATAAATCCCCCATTTATTGAAAACGCCCTTTAAATAACTTTCCATTCCCAACCACAATTCCATACACAACATCTTTATTGAAAAATATCTTTCAAAAAACATTTTTAAAATCATCCACTAACGATTTTAAAATCAACATTTTAAAACCACACAACAAAGAACCTTTTTTGGAACAATAACTCATTTTCCCCAAAATCCCCCAAATCATCACCAATTGGATTTCCAATAAGATTCGCACATCATTATCAAAATTAATTTCAAGAAAAACAATTTAATTATAACCAAAACTACTATTTCAAATAATGTGGTGTCAAGAGGGAAGCCACATACCTTTAGGGTTCCGGTGAAATTAACCCACAAGCAACTGCACCCCAATCCGGGCAAAAGCACCACCAAAACCGCTCTAGATTCCCTTCTATAACATCCACAATCCTTACAATCAATACCCAAGGCAAAAAAAACCCTATATCTACATGAAATAGATATATATCTAGAAAACCAAGAAGTGGGGAAGAGTATATCTATATGAAACCAAAGAGAAACCAATAGAAGAGACATAACCAGGAGAACCCACCATCAAATCACCTTGAAACCCCTTTGATTTTCTTCCAATGTGAGTGGGAGAGCCCCTCCAACCCTTGAGAACAGAAAATCCCAAGTGAGGATCAAGTGGGAGAGAGTTTGGAGTGAAATGAGGCACCCCTGAGGGATCCCAGATTTAAAAACCCTATTTTTAAGTGGTCGCATGATTAGTCTTCACGATTTGGAAAACCATGTGCTAACTATGTGCATGCCACTATCTCAAGAGAAGGGATCTATGCAGTTTCCTCACATGGTTTGGAAAACTTTGTATAGGCCATGTGAAGCCTATTGTCTCCCCCTACACGGTTTCCTGGAGAACCCGTACGGTTTCCCTAACCGTGCTCAAACCATGCGCCCTTAGAAAATCATCCAAACATATTAAAAATCATTCTAAACTCTCCCAACTTCTTCCCAACTCATTCTATGCACTTTAAACACATAAAAATTCTTAACCAAAGGCTATATACCTCAAACCGGTGGAGCTACATTCTCCCCACCATTGGACTTTATGTCCTCATAAAGTAGGGAACCATCACTTTGCCAAAAGAGCTTAGGATATTACTCATCCATGTCTTTCTCTCACTCCCAAGTCTCCTCCTGAATCTGACCATTCTTCCACAAAACACAAACTAAACTGATTCTTTTACCTTGAAAGACATTCTCTTGCCTATCTGAAATCCTCACATAAATTTGTACCAAATAAGCATCCGGTTCTAGCTCAACATGATCCCAACGAATCACATGGTCATGATCTGGCTGATACTTTTTCCACTATGACACATGAAAGAAATTTTGCACTACACTAAACCGTGGTGAAAAAGACAAAAAATAAACCACCTCTCCAATCCGTTCAAGTATCTCAAAAGGCCCAATATACCTCGGAGATAACTTACCCTGCTTCTCCAAACCAATGATGTTCCAACCTTGGAGAGATTCTCAAAAACACATTATCACCCACTTCGAATGACAACGGTCATTGATGATGATCCACATATGATTTATGACAACTCTGAGCCATATCCATTCTATTCTTGATCAACTTGATTTTCTCTATAGTCTCTTGGACAAGGCTCGGTCCGATCATTGAAGTTTCACCCGTTTCCACTCAACATAGTGGATAATGACACATATGCCCATATAAACCCTCAAACGGATCCATATGTTTCTAATCCTGCTAATTGTTATTATAGGATAACCCCACCAATGGTAAGTTCTCCTCCCATCAACTAGAAAACTTCATCAGAAAGACCCTTAACATATCCTCCAAGGTTTGTATCATCCCCTCGGATTGGCCGTCCATCTGAGGATGATACGCCATGATCATCATCAACTGTGTCCCAAGGGCCTACTGCAAGGATTTCCAAAAACAATATTTGAACCTTGGATCTCTATCTAATATGATTGAAGCCGGAACACCATGCCTCGTTACCACCTCCCATATATATATTTTAGACAGATCCCCCACCATATGAGATTCACGAATCAGGATGAAATAGGGGGACATTATGAGTTGATCCACAATCACCCATATGGCATCGCATTTCCTGATTGTTCTTGAGAGACCCATCACAAAATCCATTGTTATTTTCTCCCATTTCCACACTAGGATAGGTAAAGACTGCAACATGTCTGCTGGCTACTAATCCTATACCTTAACTTGCTTACAAGTTAATCATCTCAAAACAAACTCAGTCACATCCATTTTCATACTAGCCCACCAAAATTGCGACTTCAATGCCTTATACATTTTCGAAATTCCAGGATGGACAGCCCACCTGGAATGATGATAATCCTTGAGAATTTCTCTCCAAAAATCCACTGGTACCACCATCCGATTCTGAAAACACAAGACTGAATTCCCATTCAATTCACAGTTCTAATTGTTCTCCCCACCATTGAGTTTTGACCTCATTGCCATACATTTAGAATCAGATTCATGTGCCTCTTTAAGAAAACCATCCAAGTCAGGAACCAACGATACTGAAAATAAGACTCCTCTGTCACCACGGTCCTCACATTCCAACCACATATTGGATATGACCGACATCAACTACCACTAATATGATGCCTGATTCACCTCTTGATCATATGATTTCCTACTTAATGCATCTTCCATCAAATTTCCTTTACCTGGTGTGTACATTAAGTCAAAATCAATCATCTTGAGATATTCCATCCATCACCTTTGCCTCAGGTTAAAATCTCTTTGTGAAAAGATATGATTTAAGCTCTTGTGATAAGTAAACACTATAAATTTCTCACCAAAGAGATAATGAAGTCGCATATTTAAATCATAAACCACTGCCGCCAACTCCAAATCAGGTGTTTGGTAGTTCTTCTCATGAAACCTTAACTTTCATGAGCCATATGCAACCATATGATCCCCCTGCATGAGAACACATCCAAACCATGATCCTAATATGTCACAATACACCACGTACCCTTTCCCTGGTTCTGGAAAAACCAATATTGGTGATGATGTAAGGATAACCTTTAAATCTTCAAATAATTTCTGGCACAGCTCATCCAATTGAAATGGGATATTCTTCCTTTTCAAATATTTCATCAGCGAAGACAATCGTGAAAAATCATGAACCAAACATTGATAATACCCCACTAGACCAAGGAAGATTTGTATCTTGAAAACATTATTTGGTGGTTTCCATGAGATAACTACCTCTACCTTTTCCAAATCAATAGAAACACCTCTATCATAAATAACATGGCCACGGAAATGAACCTTCTATATCCAAAAGTCACACTTTGACAATTTCGAATACAATTGACGATCCCTCTAGATCCCCAACACTATCGCCAAGTGCTTCTCATGCTCTACCCTTGTTCTTGAATACACTAGTATATTGTCCACCAATAGCACCACAAAGAATCCAGATATATCTAAAATATTTGATTCATCAATTCCATTAACACTATTGGTGAATTCATTAGACCAAAGGGCATAGCCACATACTCATAATGTCTATATCTACTTATGAAAGCTGTTTTCAAAATATCCTCCTTCCTCACCTGCAATTGGTGATACCCAGACCTCAAGTCAATATTAGAGAACCACTGATCTCCCCTTAACTGGTCGAAAAAAAATCATCAATGCATGGAAGTGGATATCAATTCTTTATCATAACCTGATTAAGTCTACAGTAATCCATACAGATTCACAAGTTTTCATACACCTTTTTACCAAACAAAATCAATGCTGCCTACGAAGTCATTCTAGGCCAGATGAACCTTTTTTCACTAAATATTCTAACTACACCCTTAATTCCCACAATTATTTTGGTCCTATTCAGTAAGAAGGAAGTGATATAGGACTTTTCCCAAGAATTTGATCATTCATAAACTCCACTTCTATCATAGGTGACAACCCTAATAATTCTTCCAGAAATACATCCATAAACCGATCCACAACTACTGGAAGAACACTCTGCTCAACACTTTTGAATGATGCCAATGAAAAGGCCTCTAATTGATACAAGAACTTTCCAACAGTTGATGTCAACAAATTTGTTGCACCCAACATTGCACTTTTCTCCCCTCTAAAGAGATGGTTAATTCCATCCTCCGTCACAAAACTAACTATTCATGCATAGCAATCGATGTAGGCTTTAAACATCACCAACTAATCCATTACCAGGATTATATCATAAGCATCCATATCAAGCACTGATAAATCCCACATCAATTCGATTCCATCCACAATTAAGCAATAGGCTCTATAGAGGAAATCTCGACACTCTTTTTGACCTAGAGGAGTTTGTAGTTTCAAAATAGAAGGCATTATTTCCACATATAAACCCAACAAATCAACGATGTGAGAAGCAATAAAAGAATGAAAATCACTCGTATCAAATAAGGATTGCATCAATGTAGAAATTAAAAGAACTGTACCTCACACTCTGGATGGTCCCAACTGATCATCCACCACAACTTTTTCAGCTCCAAGAAGATGTGTTATTTCCATGCTCTTCTATTTATTATCCTGTTGACACTTCCCTTTCTGAGGAGTGTCACAGACACTAGACCTCAGATCATTACGAAAATACCACTGAAGATGCCCCATCTGCTAGCAGTTATGAAATTCTTGTGGTTATGCCTTAAAATCTTACTTGATGTGGCTCATAGAGACACAATGAAAACATCTCATCTTACACTTGGGTCTTGGAGGAAATTTTAACAATCTTTTGGTGAAATTTTGATGTGTTCCATGTCAGTGAGAAAATTTTTCTCTATTTCTCTTTCTCTCAGTGTTAGGTTTCACACATCCTTTAATGATGAAAATAATACTTACATTACATGGATTTCTGACCATGATAGATATCATAACAGGTGTGTCTGGCTGCAGTCTTGAATTCACTATTCTAAAATCATGAATAATGCTTTGGGCCAACTGCTGGTTCACTTGGGGCTCATGTGAAACCACATTTCAAGTAGCTTCCTCTGATTGGTCTCTACGATGCCTACTCGGATCCATCTCTGTCAACATAAGAATAACCATAATTCTCACACCATAGAAACTTAAGGATTACAATTTCAATTTTAATTACATAGAAACTATCACAACCAATCTTTCCATAATTTTACATTTACCACGCTGCACCATTTTTTGAAAAATCCTTCAAATCATCACCAAATGGATTTCCAATAAGACTCACACATCATTATCACAATTAATTTCAAGAAAAAAAATTTAATTGTAACCAAAACTAATAGTTCTAATCAATTGGATATGAGAGAGAAGTAATATACCTTTAGGGTTCTGTCGAAATCAACCCACAAGCAACCATACCACAATCTGGGAAAACGCACCACTGAAACTGCTCTTGATCACCTTCCCTAACATCCAAAATCCTTAAAATCAACACCCAAGGAAACCACAACCCTATATCTACATGAAATAGATATAGATATAGAGAACCAAGAAGGGGATAAGAGTATATCTAGAGGAAACCAAAGAGAAACCAAGATAAGAGACTTACCAGGGAGAAACCACCTTCGAATCACCTCGAAACCCCTTCAATTACCTTCCAAAGTGAGTGGGAGAGTATAAGGACCTGGCCTTAAAACATTAAATAATCATGAATTAAATGAATAATTCACATAGAATATCTTTTTAGGTTTAGATTTTTAGAGAATTAGGACATAACTATTACATCTCAAAAGATTAAAAAGTAGACACTTCTACTAAGTTTCCATAAAATAAAAACTCTTAAAAAGAAACATGTCTGGTTCCATGTTTTAGATAGTATGTCTTTCCTTGATCCCATCCTTGACCCTATTCATCTTTAAGTCCTATGGAAAACATTTCAAAAACTTGGGATGAGCATAAAAATCCCAGTAAAGGATACACAAAGAGGAAAAACTGTTAGTTTTTCAAAACAACAAGTAAACTATGAATACTTTATCAAAGTAATACTTTTTACCTTTATGAAATAGTAAATACTCTTCACGGAATAAAATATCACTACTTTTTCTTTGTAACCAAAATATTGCCATAAACCCATATAAAGAACACATAACATATAAAGGTAACTTGGGACATAAACATACCAAAATGGAATAACAATACGGTCGAATTACACACATATCACTACATGGAATAGCCATACGGCCGACCTCCATACCCAATGCATTGGAGGTTATAATGTAACCACCAATCCTAGTATTCGCGGCACCACCCGTCATATGGTTTATCACATAACCACCCGTCAAATGTCCAACTACCATTATAAAATCATAAGACATAAAACAAATATAATGGAAAGAAAACATTTCCACATTTCGATCACAATATATCACTTAAATATATTGATATAACAAATCCATTATAAAAACCATTTTCAATACCAAAATACATAACAGAGTATATGGTATTTATTTCATTTTAAAAACATTATGGCTTGTTGAGGAAGCCAAAGACCAAATAATACTCACGGCGGCAGAAAAGGTCATCGTCACCGCATACGTTAAAATAAACATTCCTTTTTGTCATTTAGTAAAAAGCTTCATAGAAAAAGATTCCTTTTTTATAAAATTAAAAGTCAAAGGGGTTTATACACTGTATAAAAGGAAGTATTGTATTCAAACAAAATATGCCTCAATGAAAGGATATTGAGATGAAGTCCCTTACAAAGTCAGTATCCTTAGATTAAGGATAAATTAATTACATGATTATGTGTGGAAAATATAAATACATATAACATAGGAGGATATTAAGTGTAAGACAATCGGAGTTCATCCACACATATTTATAGTACGATATAATCAAGAATTATAGGTTTGACCCAAAGAATTGAGATTGGGTTAAGAAGTTCCCTTGCAGAAATTCAACAGCCTAATGGCGTCACTTTAAAATTCAGAAAATGATTTCATGAGAGAGAAAAGGGTATCTAATCTCTTGGACTTAAAATTTACTGCAATAAAGATATATAAGAACATATCCCAACAAAATAAAATGTAAATTAAAAGACATAACAAAAAATAAGTCTTTTAAAAAGAAGAGGGTGAAAGGTTCCCTTACCGATTTGGGTAACTTTCGAAAAGTACACCCCATGAAAGAAGGACTAAAAACATTGATGTAAATACTAATAAATGAAATTATATTACACAAATATTAAAATAATGGGAATTACATACTCCACTGAAAGGAAATGGTGGAAAATGTAGCATAAATCTCACAGGAATAAAAGTGAGATGAAAAATCCTTTACGAAAACTCGACAGCCTAACAGTGCCACTTAAAAATTTCAAGAATGGATTTATGAGATCAAATAGGGTCTCTCATAATATGAACATAAAATGTACATAATGAGGAATATAAAATAACATCCCAAAACATAATAAATATGAGATTAAAATAAATGACATAAAAGAGAGTACTTAAAAAGAAAGAGAGAGGTAGGATCTCTTACCTCAAGTCTGACTTGTCTTGATCGTTTCTTTATATTACTGAATAAAAAACTTTGGTAAATTTATAATTTCTTAAGGACCTCTTTTAAATATTATTATTCAGTTCATATTACATATTATAATGTTATAATAATTGGTTAATAATGTGAGTTCATATCAGACGTTTTTGTTGATGTTCGATACATGAGTCAAAATTGAACTTGTTGGAAAATAATTTTCCATCTAGTTATAGGTGCATCATCTCCAGAATATTATTAATGACTTAAATATCATATATATCCATTATATATTCATTTTATACTATTCCATAACATTTGGAGATAAAAAATGAAAAGCACCGTTCATGGAGACGGTAGGCCGTACGTACGCATGAACGCTACTTTCATTTCTTTGTCATATTAATGGAATTAAAATTAAATCAGAGACATATATATTATAATTACAGAATGATATCCATAATTTAGATGTAATATATGACCTATATATCCATTATATATTTGTACTTTTAATAGTACATTACATTTGGAGATAAGAAATGAAATGTATCGTTTATTGAGATGGTAAGCCGTACGTACGCATGAACTCTACTTTAATTTCAATTTCATACTTTAATTGAATGAAAAAAAATAATGATACATATTTATATTATAATTACAGTATAATATAATATATAACATCACTAAATACATCCTTTATACATCCCACATATTGTATTAACGATTCAAATCACTTTGAGGGGGCGGTAGTCCGCACTTCCTAAAATGAAATTATCGCATTTACCCATTATGGAAACCATAAAGGTATGGAATAACAGAAAAATAACGAAGCAAAAGGAATAAATAAACATAATTTATATATCATATATAAATACAGTGACATCTTAATGGCCACCATGAGAGTTGTTAAAAGAAGATTGAACAATCATCGTTTCGTGAGGCAGTAATTCGCCACCCACAGAAATAGTATGTTCTATAACCATTAGATGGAGGTGTGTATGAGTGTAGCTCGAATAATCCTCATAACATCATCCTAGTATATTTAAGATACTGGTGTTGTTAAAAAATAAAGTAATAAAAAGATTTTACGGGGTTGGAGAAGCAAAATAAAAAAAAACATAAGAGAAGACATTACCTTCAAATCAGGTAACTCTTTTTTATTTGAGCTCAAAGGCTTCCTTGGAAAGACTTATTCCCAAAGTGAGGATTCTAGGAGTAATAGTGGGATTTGGAGAGATAAAATTATCATAGTTTGGACGATCCAAGGGCTTGAGAGGTGTGGGTAAGGAGGTAGAGGTGGCGACCTTTTATAAGAGGGAGGAGGGGCACTCTTGGAAAGTCATGAAAAGATACTTTATTATAAAATGATTTTCGGATATCAAAGGTCCCACAAATATATATTTCTAGGATAATGTTATAATGGTTATAAATACACCCATCCAATAGGTTTTTGACAAGTTTATGTCTTATATTTTACATTATCTTGTCATTTTATTTAAATCGTTCATTAATGAGGTAATCGCTGCATCATCATGGTGTCATAAATAAAATAATTTATTTAATGACTAAAATTTATAAAAAAAATACTATGATGTATGAAATCTTTTTATCTTTCCAATGACTATTTATAGTCAAAAATATGACTTTTATAACCTCAAGTAAAAATTGTTTTAGTAAAACAATACATGTTTGTGACATTTTTATTTTAACTTTAAATAAAAAGTTACTAATTTCATTTTCTTTCCCAAGTGACTCCATGGGGTCCCCAAGTTGACCCCTGGATTTTCTTGGTCTTCCATGACTCATCCAATAAGGTTAAGACATGTGTCAAGGTAATTTCATATTATTATAACATTATCTTTACCTTAAATTACACTAATTACCTTTAATCGCGATTAATAAAACTTAAAAGTTACTATTCACCAAAAAATATTTTCATCCCATTGAACCAAATTTTACATTCTAATGACAACCATGTATGTAGGATTTTTGAAATTCAAATCACAGAGGTGGTAAAATTTCATTTAAACGAAAAATCAGTTTTTAACTACCACTTAGTGGTTTCACTATTCATCAAAAATTGAAGTTTTTCAGAAAAATACCAAAAATTCACCCTAATCTATATTTGATATTCCGAATTCAAAAATGATTTATATTTTAAAAAATTCAAAACATATAAGTTTCATTAATTAATTTAATAATTAATTCTCTTTGTCAAAATAAATAGCGTGTTTTTAAGAAACAAAATATATCAAAAGATTGACACTAGTTTAAGTCCAATTTCAAAGTGAAATTAATTCCAATGACCACCATTGGGTTAAATGGTAAAAATATCTTCTAATTTCACTTTAAAACCAATTAAAAATATTATCTAATCATATAAATAAATTATATTAAAAGGAGGATTTGAATTAAAATAAAACATTTTCCACTTATTCATTAAAAATGAACTTTATCGAAAAAAATAACGAAAACATACACAAAGTAAATTTTGATGTCATGATTATAAATAAGGATTTTATTTGGTCCAATATAACATATAAAATTGTCAAAAATGGATTTAAAAAAATGGTTCACCATCAAAAGGCAGTTAATCGACCTTTTAAAGAATTTTAGAATATTTATGCTTAAAATTGGATTCATTCGCATTTTAATCCTCTAAAATTTATTGTAAAAAGTAAAAATATTTTACAAACATATATAATAATTTTTTGGTTAGTTCTATTCATTCTCACCATTACAACGGTTAGGCGTTAACTACCATTTAAAATAATATTATTTTATTATTATAGTGCAACGTAATATTTCAAAGAAACTCGTTGTTGCGTATTGGGTACGCCATCGAGCATAGGGTTCCCTTTAATGTAATATTAATATTTTATTCACAAATATTAATAAATATGAAAAAGTAATATTCTTTATTTACCTGGGATGTTATATCCTTCCACCCTTTTGGGAATTTTTTCCTTGCAATTTTAAAATTAGGCTCAAAAAATTCATTGAAAATCCCACATCGGAACAAGAGTCAGTAAAACTATCACTTTAAAATAAATAAAGAGAAGTACAAAGGTCACCCGAGTTAACCCATACAAGGATTACATGTAGGAAAAAATGGACATGGAAGAGAAAACAAATGGTCATGTTCTGATGGAGAGTTATGGAAAACATGATTAGGAGAGAGTTAACCACAAGAAAATCACAAACTTGTGATGAGTTAAACGGTATTTGATTCCCCAGTAAGAAAGGTTAACATGAAACATTTTAGTTTTAAGTTACTTTTCATTGAGGAATTTATTTATGAGCTTAACTAAATCACAAGGAAATATACTTTCTTGTCTTTTATACTTTCATCTCTTACTAGATTTCTTACACAAACTCATTTTTTTCTCCAAAAGACGAGTATTTAGGATAAATTGTTCACATTAAGAGTCCTATAATCAACTTCTAGAGAATCACCTAATCCAAAAAAGAGAACTATATATTTCTTATGTCTTTAGACCTTAACCAAAACCAAAATTGTTAGAACAAGATCAGATAATCCACAAAAGGATAATCCTTTATAAAAAAAATCTATTCTTAATCTCCAAAATTTGTCCAACAAAACCCAAAGTTCAACGAAGACCATTCGATAAACAATTTTTCCATAAAATTCTTCAAATTAAACCAAACTTTGATTGAAACCCAAATAATTGAAGTATTTAATCACATAGTCTTCCAAGGTAAAAATTGACATTTATCTCTAAGTAACATCAGTTTCTCTTAAAGTCTCATATTGAAAAGTAATTAACCTAATCATATATCCTCCATGATAGGTCAATATTTTCCTAGATAACCCAAAATAAACTTATTCTTGATTAATGAAATTATATAACTAAAAATAATTTGGCATACTAACCAAGGACTTCACGTAGTCCAGTGGTAGGCGATAAATACAAGTCGCACTTTGGTTGTGGGTTCGATTCCCACAGCTTTGTCCGACGTGACGGGTTGTCACACGGTCTGCGTGTTGTCCTTTTTCCAAAACTATATAATTCTTAAAACATTCCCCAAAAATAGATAAAATCTTAAAAAATAACCATAACATAATTTTACCACAATTTTACCTCATTCCTTTCATCTTCCATCATATAATAACCCATAATTACCTCAAAAGTAAGGATCATATAATCCCTAATGGTTATCATTGTAATTATTACTTGAACTTCCACATCGAGTTGGTTCTCTCGTACATGATGCATCAGAGAACTCACCAAGGTTCAAGTGGTTAATCATGACTCCTTGATAGTTGGTTTAGAATAACCATGAGATTCCTCATTGAATCCCCCATTTCATCTAGTCTCTTAATCAGAGAACCACCACAGTTTCCTTCAAACCCATTGTCACTTTGGTGCCTGCTAGATCCATCCATTTACTAAAACCAAAAATATCAGTGTGAGTATATCAAAAAAATTATCATGTAATAATGAGAAAGATAAACACTAATATATACTTACTCATTCACTTTATCTAAAACTTTGACTCTTTCGGAAATCCTAACCATTATGGTAATGTCACTTATGCTTAGAAAATACCCTAAACTCTAAAGTTATCTAAACCGACCTTTGATACCAACTATAAGGACCCGGACTTAAAACATTACATAATCATGAATTAAATGAATAATTCACATAGATGATATTTTTATGTTAAGAGTTTTATAGAATTAGGACATAACTATTACATCTCAAAAGATTAGAAAGTAGACACTTCTACTAAGTCACCATAAAATAAAAACGCTTAAAAATAAACATGTCTAGTTCCATGTTTTAGATAGAATGTCTTTCCTTGATCCCATCCTTGACCCTATTCATCTTTAAGTCCTATGGAAAACATTTCAAAAACTTGGTATGAGCATAAAAATCCCAGTAAAGGATACACAAAGAAGGAAAACTGTTAGTTTTTCAAAACAACAAGTAAACAATGAATACTTTATCAAAGTAATACTTTTTACCTTTATGAAGTAGAAAATACTCTTCACTGAATAAAATATCACTACTTATCCTTTGTAACAAAAAGATTAGCATAAACCCATATAAAGAACACCTAACATATAAAGGTAACTTGGTATATAAACATACTTAAATGGAATAACCATACGGTCGACTTCCACACATATCACTACATGGAATAGCCATACGGCCGACTTTCATACCCAATGAATTGGAGGTTATAACGTAACCACCCATCCTGGTATTCACAGCACCACCCGTCATATGGTTTATCACGTAACCACCCGTCAAATGTCCAACTACCATTATAAAATCGAAAGACATAAAACAAATATAATGGAAAAAAATTCCACATTTCGATCACAATATATCACTTAACTATACTGACAAAAAAATCCATTATAAAAACCATTTTCAATACCAAAATACATAAAAGAGTATATGTTATTTATTTCATTTTAAAAACATTATGGATTGTTGAGGAAGCCAAAGACTAAATAATACTCGTGGCAGCGGAAAAGGTCGTTGTCACCGCGTACATTAAAATAAACATTCCTTTTTTTTTGTTTAGTAAAACGCTTCGTCGAAAAAGATTCCTTTTGTATAAAATTAAAATTCAAAGGGGTTTATACACCATATAAAATAAAGTCATGTATTAGAACAAAATATGCCTCAATGAAAGGAGATTGAGACGAAGTCCCTTACAAAGTCAGTATCCTTAGATTAAAGATAAATTAATTACATGATTATGTGTGGAAAATATAAATACACCTAACATAGGATGATATTAAGTGTAAAACAATCAGAGTTCATACACACATATTCATAGTAAGACATAATCAAGAATTATAGGTTTGACCAAAAGAATTGAGATTGGGTTAAGAAGTTCCCTTACAGAAATTCGACAGCCTAACAGCGTCACTTTAAAATTCAGAAAATGATTTGATGAGAGAGAAAAGGGTATCTCATCTCTCGGACATAAAATTTACAGAAATAAGGATATATAAGAACATATCCCAACATAAGAAGATTTAAATTAATTGACATAACAAAAATAAGTCTTTTAAAAAGAGGTGGGTGAAAGGTTCCTTTACCGATTTGGGTAACTTTCGAAACGTACACCCCATGAAAGAAGGACTAAACAACATTGATGTAAATACTCATAAATGAACGTATATTACACAAAGAGTATAATAATGGTCATTACATACACCACTCAAAGGAAATGGTGGAAAATGTAGCATAAATCTCACAGGAATAAAAGTTAGATGAAAAATCCCTTACGAAAACTTAGCATCCTAACAGCGCCACTTAAAACTTTCAAGAATGGATTTATGAGATCAAATAGGGTATCTCATAATATTAACATAAACATTACAGAATTAGTAATATAAAATAACATCCCCAAACATAATAAAGATGATATTAAAAGAAATGACATAAAAGAGAGTACTTAAAAAGAAAGAGAGAGGTAGGATCCCTTACCTCAAGTCTGACTTGTCTTGTTCGTTTCTTTATATTCCTGAATAATAAACTTTGGTCAATTTATAATTGCTTAATTAAATCCTTTAAATATTATTATGCATTTCATATCACATATTATAATGTTATAATAATTGGTTAATAAAGTGAGTTCATATCAGACATTTTTGCCGATGTTCGATACATGAGTCAAAATTGAACTTGTTGGAAAAGAATTTTCCATGTAGTTATAGGTACATAATCTCCATAATAGTATTAATGATTTAAATATCATATATATACATTATATATTGATTATATAATATTCCATAATATTTGGAGATAAAAAATGAAAAGCACCGTTCATGGAGACGGTAGGTCGTACGTACACATGAACGCTACTTTCATTTCCTTGTCATATTAATGGAATTAAAACTAAATGATAGATATATATATTATAATTCCATAATTATATACATAATTTATATGTAATATATGACCTATATATCCATTATATATATGTACTTTTAATAGTACATAACATTTGGAGATAAGAAATGAAATGTATCGTTCATGGAGACAGTAAGTTGTACGTACGCATGAACGCTACTTTCATTTCAATTTCATACTTTAATGGAATGAAAAAAAATGATACATAGTTATATTATAATTACAGTATTATATAACATATAACATCATTAAATCAATCCTTTATACATCCCACATATGGTATTAACGATTCAAATCACTTTGAGGGGGCGGTAGTCTGCACTTCCTAAAATGAAATTATCGTGTTTACCCATTATGGAAACCATAAAGGTATGGAATAAATGAAAAATAAAGAAGCATAAAAAATAAATAAACATAATTTATATATCATATATAAATAAAGGGACATCTTAATGGCCACCATGGGAGGTTTTAAAAAAAGATTGAACAATCATCGTTTCGTGAGGCAGTAATTCGCCACCCACAGAAACAGTATGTTCTTTAACCATTAGATGGAGGTGTGTATGAGTGTAGCTCCAATACTCCTCATAAAATCATCCTAGTATATTTAATATACTGGTTTTGTTACAAAATACAGTAATAAAAAGATTTTATGGGTTTGGAGAAGCAAAATAAAACAAAAGAACATAAGAGAAGACATTACCTTCAAATCGGATAACTCTTTTTGATTTGAGCTCAAAGGCTTCCTTGGAAAGACTTATTCCAAAAGTGAGGCTTCTATGGGTAAGAGAGGGATGTTTATAGAGAAAAGAAGAATAGGTTGGATGTGCCAAGGTCTTGAGAGGTGTGGGTAAGGAGGTAGAGGTGGGGGCCTTTTATAAGAGGGAGGAGGGGCACTCTTGGAAAGTCATGAAAAGATACTTTATTATAAAATGATTTTCGGATATCAAAGGTCCCAAAATTATATATTTCTAGGATAAGGTGATATTTGTTCTAAATACACCCATCCAATAGGTTTTTACAAGTTTATGTCTTATATTTTACATTATCTTTTCATTTTATTTAAATCTTTCATTAATGAGGTAATCGCTGCATCATCATGGTGTCATAAATAAATTAATTTATTTAATGTCTAAAAATTGTAAAAAAAATACTATGATGTATTAAATCCTTTTATCTTTCCAATGACTATTTATAGTCAAAAATATGACTTGTATAACCCCATGTAAAAATTGTTTTGGTAAAACAATACATGTTTGTGACATTTTTATTTTAACTTTAAATAAAAAGTTATTAATGTAATTTTCTTACCCAAGTGGCTCCATGGGGTCCCCAAGTTGACCCATGGATATTATTAGTCGTCCATGAATCATCAAATAATTTTAGGACACGTTTCAAGGTAATTTCATATTATTATAACATTATCTTTACCTTAAATTACACTAATTACCTTTAATCGCGATTAATAAAACTTAAAAGTTACTATTCACAGAAAAATATTTTCATCCCATTGAACCACATTTTACATCCTAATGACAGCCATGTATGTTAGATTTTTTAAATTCAAATCACAGAGGTGGTAAGATTTCATTTAAACAAAAAATCAGTTTTTTAACTACCACTTAGTGGTTTCACTATTCATCAAAAATTGAAGTTTTTCAGAAAAATACCAAAAATTCACACTAAGCTATATTTGATATTCTGAATTCAAAAATGATGTATATTTTAAAAAATTCAAAACATATAAGTTTCATCAATCAATTTAATAATTAATTCCCGTTTTCAAAACAAATAGCGTGTTTTTAAGAAACAAAATATATCAAAAGATTGACACTAGTTTAAGTCCAATTTCAAAGTGAAATTAATTCCAATGACCACCATTGGGTTAATTGGTAAAAATATATTCTAATTGCACTTTAAAACCAATTCAAAAGATTATCTAATCATATAAAAAAATTATATTAAAAGGAGGTTTTGAATTAAAATACAACATTTTCCACTTATTCATTAAAAATGAACTTTATCGAAAAAATAACAAAAACATACACAAAGTAAATTTTGATGTCCCAATTCTAAAGAAGGATTTTATTTGGTCCAATATAACATATAAAATTGTCAAAAGTGGATTTAAAAAAAAGGTTCACCATCAAAAGGCAGTTAATCGACCTTTTAACGAATTTTAGAATATTTACGCTTAAAATTGGATTCATTCACATTTTAATCCCCTAACATTTATTGTAAAAAGTAAAAATATTTGACAAACATATATAATCATTTTTTAGTTAGTTCTATTCATTCCCGCCATTACAATGGTTAGAAATTAACTACCATTTAAAATAATATTATTTTATTATTAGAGTGCAATGTAAGATTTCAAAGAAAGTCGTTGTTGCATATTGGGTACGCCATCGATCATAGTGTTCCCTTTAAAGTAATATTAATATTTTATTCACAAATATTAATAAATATGAAAAGGTAATATTCTTTATTTACCTGGGATGTTATAGAGAGGCCCTGCAACCCTTGAGAACTAGAAATCCTAAGTGAGGCTTGAGTGGGAGAGCGTTTAGAGTGAAATGAGGCACCCTTGAGGGAGACCAAATTTTAAAACCCTGTTTTTAAGTGGTCACACAGTTAGTCTGCACAGTTTGGAAAACTGTGCACACGCCACTGCCTTGAGAGAAGGGATTCACATGGTTTCCTCACACAATTTGGAAAACCTTGTGTATTCTGTGCGAAGCCGACTACCTCCCCCTACATGGTTTCCTGGAGAACCCGCACGTTTTCCCCTAACCATGCTCAAATTGTACACCCTTAGAAAAGTATTGAAACGTATTCAAAATCATTCCAAACTCTCCCAACTTCTTCCCAACACATCCCATGCACTTTAAACACATAAAAAGTCATAACTAAAGGCTGCATAACTCAGATTGGGGGTGTTATAGAAGACATGGAAGATGAATAGGGAAATCTTCATGTGGTGGAAGAAACTTTGATCTACTTCTACCACCACCCCTAGGAGGTCCACACTAGGCTCAGGGAGCTGGGGGATAGGGGTGGGGATAGCTACATGCAGTTGAGGTGTACAACCTAGGAACTCCAGGGATGATCCAAGGTATGATCTATGTCTTTTCTACCTTAGTTTTTTGTACTCATAGACACAGGTTCTAGTCATTCCTTCCTCACCACATGTCTTTTTCAAAACCTTGAGATTATAGTAGATTTGTTGACTCAACGCTTATGTTTGGAGACACCTACAGGAGGAGACTCAATGATCATGAATATTTACATACTTTTTCATCTTTCCATTAGAGGTTTGATTTTCAGTTGGAACCACTTGGTGGGAGCATCAAGGCCATACGATGTTATTCTCGATATGGATTGGTTATCTTTAGTCCATGCCTAGATTGAATGCTTTAGGAGAAGAGTGTGGTGTGTTTGTTGTTATGGGACAAGGTTTTCCTTTTTCGGTGAAAAGGATACTCAAGCAGTATAGGATGGGATCATGCATAGGACGTTACAGCCAATAACTCATGAGTTGTCTAGCCTTACCCTCAGAGTAGAGGATGTTGTGAGATTCCACTTCCCAACAGTAGTGGAAAAGTATAAGGAAGTCTTTCCAAAAGATATTACGAGACTACATCCCCATTGGGAGATCAACTTCTGCATCAACTTTCATCCTGAGATAGTACTGATATCCTCACCAGCATATCAGATGGATACCATAGAGCTTTACAAGATGAGGGTGCATTTGGAGGATTTTCATAGTAAGGGCTTCATAAGACCCATTATTTCACCTAGGGAAGCCCTGGTTGTTTTTTCAAGAAGGAAGATAGGACTTTGAGGTGGTGCATGGATTTCTGTAACCTGAATTAGGTAAAGGTTAAGGAAAAGTATCCATTTCCAAGGATCAACATCCTTTTCAGTTAGCTGGGAGGGGCATGTTAGTTCTTGAAGATTGACCTCAGTTTAGGTTATCACCAGCTTCGAGTACAAGATGAGGATATACTGAAGACAGCTTTCAGATGCCTCTATGGTCACTATGAGTACTTGGTGATGCCTTTTTGAATGATGAACGCCCCTGCAATTTTCATGGGACTTAGGAACCGGATCATCGATCCATACTTAGAGCGGTTCGTAGTGGTCTTCATCGACGACATCCTTGTGTACTCGGCATTAGAGTAGGAGCATGGGAGACACTAGTAGATGGTTCTAGACATACACCAAGAGCACCAACATTATGGTAAGATCTCAAAGTTCTAGTTCTAGATATAGGAGGTCCAATTTCTAGGACATTTATCTTAGAATATGGATTAGCAGTGGATCCATCCAAGGTTGAGGTTGTATTAGCATGGGAGTTACCTCAGAGTCTGACAGAGGTGTGTAGCTTCCTTGGGATGGCATGATACTACCAGAGATTTATCCCTAATTTCTTCTAGATATTGGAACCTATGATATCCTTGACCTGAAAGGGGAAGCCTTCCATCTAGATAGAGAAGTTATAGTAGTCTTTCCAGTAGCCGAGGTAGTGTTTGATGAGCACATAGATCTTGAGATTTCTAGTGGAGGTTGTCGGGTACATAGTTTTCTGCAACTCATTTGGGACCCATCATGGTTTTATCTTGATGTAGAGATAAGAAGTTATTTCTTATGGTTCACTCTAGTAAAGGCCACATGAAAAGAACTATGTTACCCATGATCTTGAGTTGTAAGTGGTAGTCTTCGCATTGAAGATGTGGAGACACTACCTGATGGTCGAATGGTTTATTTTCTACTCTGACTATAAGATCCCCAAGAACATCTTCTCAGAGAAGGATCTGAATTTTAGTTAGAGGCGATGGATATATTTCCTCTAGTATTATGAATTTTAGATTTTCTATACTCTTGGGAAGGGGAAAGTTGTGGAAGATTCTCTCAGTAGAAGATCTAGTTCACTGCTTTTGAGTGAGGTGACGGAGCAGTTGGCCTTACTAAAATTATCCTTCATGGATGGATATGATGCAGCTTATCTCCAGTCGATGTTTGTCACCCCTCCACTCTTACATAGAGTTAGTGAAGAAAAACTAGGGGATGATGACTACGAGACTTTACGTGCTCAGTTATCCCTAGGACATGATCCTGATAGATATTCACAAGGTGGGGAGCACATCGTTTTTTTCAGAGGACGAACAGTTGTGCTAGTGGCATTATGGGAGGAGTTTCTGATGGAGTTTCATACATCCCCCATGGCGATACATCCAGGAGTTTAGAAAATTTACTCGGACCTTCGAATTTAGTTCAAGTGGATAGGTATGAAGAAGGCAATAGCAGATTTCATTTCTCAATACCTTTCGTGCCAACAGGTGAAGGTTAAGAACTAGGTTTCAGTAGGGTTAGCTCACCCTCTATAAGTTCCAGAGTGGAATTTGGATGGAATATTTATGGACTTCGTGAAAGGATTACAACAGATTTCCAAGGGACATGATTCCATCTGGTGATAATCGACCAACTCTCCAAGTTGGCCCACTTCCTAGCTATTAGATATTAGAGTTTTTTAGAGATCTTAGGACGCCTCTATGTGTGGGAGATAGTTTAGCTTCATGGAATATCTTCAATGATATTCTAAAATCATGATGCTCATTTCACATCCTGGTTTTGGGAGGGATTGCAGAAGGATTTTGGGACTCATTTATGCTTGATAATAGCATTCCATCCCCAAACAAATGGTCATATAGAGAGGACCATTCAAGTTCTAGAGGATAGGTTGTGGGCCTGTATCTTGGGATTTGGTCATAGTTGGCAGTACCACCTACCACTGGTGGAGTTTGAAAACAATAATATCTATCAATCCACCATTGTCATGGCACTGTTTGAGCCCTTATACAAGCGATCCTATCAGTCACCGCTCTACTGGACCAACCCTGTAGAGTCAGCACTCAGGGGTCTAAAGTTGGTGTGTGCTACCACCAAGAAGGTGCATATCATCCAGGAGAGGATGGAGACTACACAGATCCAGCAGAAGTCTTATGCTGATAGACTATGGAGACCTCTTTAGTTCAAGAAGGGAGACCATGTCTTCCTTTGGGTCTTACCTCGATGAGGGTTGCTGAGATTTGGTTAAGGTGGTAAATTGTCTTTGAGGTTTATTAGCCCTTTTCAGATACTGCATAGAGTTGGTGAGGTGGTGTACCACCTAGCTCTACCATTGAATATTCATCGATCACATGATGTCCTTCATGTGTCACAGGTAAGGAGGTGTGTGCATGACCTATCGCATGTCATCGACTGAGGAAATCTAGACATCGATGATGGAGAGACCTTCATAGAGTACCCGGTGGAGATAGAGGATTGGTAGTAGAGGATCCTTAGTGGGTGAGTGATTCCCTCGGTGCATGTCCGATGGTAGTATAGAAATCTTCATGAGAGAATGTGGGAGAAGGAGGATCAAATTTGTGTACAGTACCAACATTTTTTTGAGTAGCCTTTTGTTTTGGATTTTGGAGGATGTAAACCCCTAAGATGGGGAGAATGTAATGTCTCAGATTTTCTGTGTATTATTTTTAAATATTATATGGAATCATTATGAGGCCAGTATGTACGATGGTTTTCTATTCTGAGGCCCGAAGTGCTTGGAATAAATTTTTTAAATAAATTAAACTTTTAAACAGTGTGCACGATCAGTTTTCCTAAAAAAGTGTAATAAATTTTAAACTAGTTCTCGGATTAGAAATCTGAGGGCATCGTTGCGTTTAGAGCAGTGAATTTACCTTAGATGGGGCCTAGCATTGACCGGTGTGGGTCGACTGAAAAGGTTGGTTTTTGGACATTTTATAGGAAATAAAATAAATTAATAATTTATTTTATTTAAAATATTTCCATAACGAAACAATTCTTATATTATTTTAAATAATCAGGAGCCCAAGGTTAGTCTTATAACCTTGGAAAACTCCCTAGAATCCTCTAAAACTTTAAAAAGGATCCACCCTTTTAGAATTATTGACTAACCCCGATGAACAACGATGCGTGGATCATTGCGCAGTGAGATCAAATCCCGAATAAAGGTCGATCTCCCTCTTCATCGATGATTAAGGTAGGGATTTTTTTATGTTTTATTTCCCCGTTCTTTGATTAAATGATAAATTCAGATTAACCCACAAATAGGTTGATCCATAGATTGTGTGTTCTTCCAGGAGGGTGCTATTTTCCCATTTATTTTGGGGTTTTGACTCAGGAATTTATTTTATGATAATTTTTGGATAATCATTTGATTTTTATATTAAAGCTACTAATGAGAGAAGATTGACACCTTGATGAATGATAGTGGAGGTGAATTCCTCCTTTTTTTATTTAATTTATTCATCCTTTACCCTGCATTCTTCACGTTCTTCATGAGGTGATGAACAATGGATCATTGTATGTCTGTTTCACAACACAATTATCCCAAATCGGAGATTGAGCATCGCGATGAACTAGCGTAGGTGCAATGGTGAGGGAAGACAACGAGTCGGCTCATATTGGGGGAGATCTCTCTTTGATAATTCTTCATGTGGGTGGATCGATACGTGTTTTCGAGGCCAATCGGAGGCCCAAACTTAATGGAAGCAGCTTCGTGGTGTCAGGGAAACACCAACCATTGAGTTTTGAAGTGATCGAACGGCTGGATCAAAGAAAGGAAGATCAACCAAGGTGTGGTGATGAAGAACAACGCATTCTATAAAATCCCAAAGAACACAATGTGTTCTCTAAAGAACACACTTTGTGGGGTCATCATGGTGTTGGCTAGGTCTTGCGCACTGCACACGGGAAAAAACACAATGTGATCCCAGAAAGACACAGTGTGTGGGACCCACCCAGTGGTGACTGGAGGTCCAGGCAACAGGAATCGTAGACACAGTGTGTGACCACAGTCATGTGATGTGTGGGTCCTTACACAATACTCGACATGTATCTCAGATGATACACAGACATGGGGTGGAGTACATTCCATGTACTCCACCATGTGGACAGATGAGGCCAGTTATGTGGGTCACCTTGTGTATCAGTTGCATGGGTTGGAATACACGGGTTAAGGCTTTATATGGGCACATGGACATCATACATGAAGAGGACCCTGAATACCTTGACCTGTAGTTTGATTATTCATACATGCCATGTATATATATTTTTACATGGCATGTTCTCCAGACTCGGGTTGTTGTACACGAGAAGTACCCAAATTCAGGGGACATGGTGTGTGACCACTCTTATATGCCATGTAATCCATTCTATAAGTCTTTATTCTCTTATCCACTATTACTTGGATAGGTTTTTTTGGGTTAGTTCCCCTTGATCGTTCCCCTGAAGGTCATGTATCTTTTCCTTCTACAGAAGTATTATCCCTTCAATTAGACTTTCCAAGATATAGTCAAGTATTCCTCCAAGAGGCCTGGAGTGAGATACTATATCCACTCTTAACCCTTGCTAGAGTCAAGTATTGACATGAATAATCCTACGGGGCATTATCCTATACTTATCAGTTAAATCTAAATGATTTTTGGTATCCTCCAATTCCCTAGTAGTGATCCTAATATGTGTATCATGATCTTTTCCCACTCAGGTGTGCGTTATTCCGGAATGAGTGTATTTATTCTCTCTTCAGATCTATCAGTGCATTTATCTCTCTCATGGATTTTCCAAATGAACAGTACTTCTTAGATAGAATTCATCAGAGCTATGAAACTCATGTTGTGTGTTCTCCCGGATGAGTGCTTTGTGGAATCCTTGAACAAAATCCCAAGCATGGTTATGCAGTCGTTGTGACTTGTCTCTAGACTACAGGTCTGGGTTTCGTGTATATCTGGATATGTTTCTCTTATTATATGTTCAGTATACATATACTATGTAGAGATGACCTTTCCTTTACTTTATGTATTGCTTTGTGGCTTTTTAGGTCCTCTACTGAGTATTGTTATACTCACCCCTACAAGAGCTTTGCTCGCATGTGTCATGTCTTGTGTAGATGAGCGGCCTTTTTGATGGATTCTAGGGCAGACCAGGATCGGATGAAGCCTTCTAAGTTCCCTATAGGCATAGGTGTTCCTATGTCTATGAGCAATAGTCCCAGTACCTTATTGTGATTACAATATGGACTTTGTAGTTTGAAGACTCTTTCTTTTAGTGGGCTTGTATTATGGCCAAGTTTAATTTCTGCACTTACTTTTTGTTGTACTCTATTGGTTGGGTTTAATTGTATGCATGCATATTGTTCCTTAGTGTTTTTTTACTTTTCAGTATTTGTGGTCTTGGAGATTTTTTCATGTATATAGGTACTTAGACAATTCCTCCCATGTTAGTGATATGCCTACTAGGTGCTAGTAACCAGCCCTTGGGAAATTGGAGATGTGCTTGGGAAGTCACAGCATAGGCCCCACTAGGATGGGTCGTGATAGATGTGGGAGGGGTCAAACAACCATGTTAAACTTTAGTAACTCGAATATATTCTTATATATATCCTTGGGTAATACATCATATATTATTTCATGAGTGTGAAAAAATTTCATCTTGACATCACCATTGTCCACCTTTTCCTTAATGAAATGATATATTACTTCAATATGATTTACCCTTAAGTGTAATGAATAATTTTTAGTGATTTCTATATCACTTTGATTATAATAATGAATTCTAATAGGTTTCTTAATTTTCACCATTAAATTGTATAGTTACTCTTTTATCCAAATAATTTGACTGTAGGCACACGTATCGGCTACATATTCAGATACTGTAGTACTCAGTGTGACTAAATTATATTTATTTCTATTTTAAATCATTGAATTATCTCCCAAGAAAAAAATTACACTTTAATTGGATATTCTATTATCATTTTCACTTAATCAATCAACATCAATAAATTTAGAAATATTTAAATTATTTCACTTCTTGTAAAGTATCACATGGCACAGAGTCCTTTAACATTCCTCACAATTAATATCTATAAGATGTGAAACTTTCAAGTCACTCTAATATCTTTCACAAAGACTCATAGCATAAACTATATCTTTTTAAGAGGTTGTGGGATAATGTAAGATTCCAATAAATATTCTAATGTCTCATTGTTTTACACTCACACCCTTAGCATATTTAGTTTGTTTTAGTCACACTTGAATGGGTGTAGATACTAGCTTTGAATCCTCCATTTCAAACTTCTTCAATAATTCCCTATAATACATTTCTTGGGATAAAAAAATAAAGTTTTCTTATTGAATTACTTGTAATCCCAGGAGAGACTAAACTCCCCCAGCAAATATATCTCAAATTATTTCTTCATTGGGTTGGAAAAAACATAACAAATATTCTCATGATCACCTATAAAAACTATATCATTAAAAAATAACCATAAAATAATCATATCTATATTCATTTATTATATATGTTGTTTTATTCTACTTTTATTTTGATGAATATTAATTCCCTTAAATTTTTTTCTGGAATTCAATACTAGGCCCTTGGGGACTGTTATAAGCTTTCAATAGATTTATTCAATTTTCAAACTCTTATACCATGATTGCATCATCAGGTTGTTCCATGTATAATTTTTCTTAATGATTTCCATTCAAAAAGGAATAAATGACATCCATAGGATAAATTTTATATTTTATAAATGATTATATAACAAAAAAACATTCTTACGGTATCAAATATTTTAACTCGAGAGAAGGCCTTTTCAAAATCTACGACTTTAACCTAATAGTTCCCTTTGCACACAAGTCTTCCATCATTTCTAACAACATTTCATTGATCATTTTTTTTAGAATACCCACTTGGTTAAAATAATATTTTTTCAGTCATTCTTGGAAAAAATTTAAAGTGTATTTCTTCTCAATCATATTTAGTACCTCATCCATAACTATAATCCATTATTTAGGATAAAAGACTTTATCCACTAAATATTTATCAAATTGATAAATTAAAATTAATTAGATTTTCAATATGTATTCTATTTCAAATATGGTCTGATTGTGACTAATTTCCAATAATATCTTCTAACTCTGCATGCCTCTTCAAAATTTTCTCTTCCTGTTTAACATTCTCAGTAACCTATTCTCTATCACGTGTCTAATCAGATGAAATACCTCCTAGAATGGATTTAGATTTAGGTTATCTTACACTAATCTATCAAGAATTATGTTTATTGTTTCCATTATATGATCTACAAACTATTACACTAGAATCATGCTCCATGGTTTGGTTTTCAACAAAATTAACATCATATATCCTAACCACCATGTGAATTTTTTTGTTCAATAATTTTTATCCCTTCCCATTTTATATTTATCTAATAATGATTCCCTCATTAGAACATTCATTAAATTTTCCTTGGATTTAGAATTTTATTTTTATGAATAAATTAATTAATTAGACTCTATATTAATTCACCAAATTATTATTATTATTATTATATACTTGGATTTTCCCTTATAAAGCATCGATTTTAAAAGTTCACTACTTTTTAAACAATATCCCTCCAAAAGAACATTGATCTTTCAAAATGAGAAAGAATTATTCTCCCCATTTCCATAATAGTATTTTTTATTCTCTAATCTATTCTATTTCATTAAGTAATATAGGGGTGTTTTATTGATTATTAATCCAATAATTTCTAAGTCAGGATTCAAATTCATTCCCAGTGTACTCGTTTCCATTATCAATTCATGGTTTTTTAATGTAAATTCTAAGATCTATTTCTTCTTCTATACTATATATTTTAACATGTTCATGGCTTGTTATATGAAATTTTCATACATATAAAATCACCAATTAATGTGATAAAGTACTAGTCACCTCTTGCAGAATTATTTCCCATAAGTCTACACAAATTTGAGTGAATTAATCCAAGAGGTATTTTTGTTTGTGTCTACACTATTTTGGTCCTCCCTTTAAATATTTTTCCCTTTTGATAGATAATACAAAAATGGTCTCTATATCAAATAAATTGGGGTAGATCACTCACCAAAATTTATTTATAAATCTTACTCATATTCTTTTAACTATTGTGACTAAGTTGTTTAGACTATATATTTCTCTCTTCTCAAGAACTGAGATAATAAGAATTATTGGGATCTCTAATCTAAATGAAATCACAAATGGTTCTTTGTCCTATATTAATAATCCTTCCATATTAAAAAGGAAAGTTTACTTCTTAAAAATAACCTCATTTCCCTCATCACATAACTGACTCAAACTTATAATATTGTATTTGTACCCATCAAAAAATAAAACAACCTATGAATTCATCCTATTAATATAAATCACTAATGATCCAAGTCCTTTTATTTTTAATTATATTCCATTTACAAAGTAAAATGAACCACCAAAAGGTTATTCAATGTATTATAAGATCTTGGTATCTCCTTTAATATGTGATAAACATCCACTACCAAGAATCCATTGTCTTTTCTTCTTGAAAGCTTTCAAATCAACATCCACAATCAAATATTTTATATCCTTTCTTCATTATTGCCTCTTATAATTTTTATAAATCTATTTTTATTGACCTAGGATCATGGTAAAACATTCCACGACATTATGGAATTATTTTTCATAGCTTCCACACATATCCCAATTCCCTTCAAACATTTTTTGGACTTGTATTATATAAAAAATTTCATTTTTTTATCTTTTTGAAAGTTTGAGACTTCTATTTTCTAAGTAACATCCTTTGAACTCTGTGTAATGTCCCAAATTTTGGACAATGTAAGGACCACTAATTTTTTTGTTTAAATTCCTTGAAATAGTCCTAATAAATTTTACTAACTGATCCAAGGAGGTTTCGAGTGTGTCTGTGGCTCACTTGGAGCCCAGAGTCCTGAGAATCTAAATGGTAGAATGTGACGCACTGTTAGGGGAAACTGTGTAGCCCAGTGCGCATGGTTTTCTAAAACTATGTGCCTATAGGAAGTAGGAACTTAGGGTTCACATAGTGTGTCTACAACCATGCAACCCAACGTTCACATCCTTGTGACCCACCAATAGATTTTGGATAGTGGGTTTCATATGGTTTGCACATGATTTTTTAAACAATACGCCTAACTGTGTGAGGTTACCCATTATAGTAGTGAATGGAACACAGTTGGTGCACATTTTTTCCAAACCATGTATACAAACTCTTTGTAGTGTATTTTTTGGTTAAAATGTCTATTTTTTCCCTAATAAATGTTTTTAACCTATCCTTAGTTCCTCTATTTGTTTTACAATAGGATATTCCTCCTCTACATGGTGTGTGTCTCTTCCCCTCCCACTCTATGTGGTTTTGAGTTACCTCCCTCCTCTATTTTTTGATTCCTTTACTGTCAAATGAAACATAAATCCCTCATTAATCTATTCCCTTTTCACTCTGATATTTCAAGTTTCCTTTTCCATCCATTATGCTATTTTGGTGAAATTACTTGTGCTATATTTTTAGGTCATTTTAAAATCCTTTAATTTCATCCATTATAGGTCAAATAAAGCCTCAATAATGAATGATTGGAGCACTACTACATCAAGGTAGGTGGTATAGTTCCTTTATGCTCGTTTCATTGTGTTTAAAATTATGCATCTTCATGCCACTCAGCATACTCTTCCAGTGACACTTTTTCTTGTTTAATAAATTGATTAAATTGGTTTTCCATGACCCTTGAAAACTTATCATGTAGTGAAACCCATCTGTGGGGTGTTCTCCCCATCATTTTCCACCCCTTTGTGTATTTCTACCTTCTATTTCTTTTTTCCCATGCGTTAATTTGAACATCACCTTGGGTGTGTGTGTTTCCCTTAGTTAAATGCCTTAAATTAGAGAAATGGATTAAGATAAATTTTGAAAATTGTGGTTGGACTTTGAGCATGATGCCTCATACTTTCTAAATGAATTTATTATGCTTTATTGTTATGCACATTGGTTTTATGCATATTCTTATTCAATATAACATTGTATTCTATTTATGATAAGTAATGTACCTTATACATTGAGTTTATTGCTTGTCCAATAATTGAGTGGTTGAGTTGAATGCTTTTCTTGGTCAAGTTTTTTAGCTTTACTTATTGAAATTTCATTGATGAAATGTGATTATGAATATTATATTCCTTACTTCTTATGCATCATTCCCCTAATTTTTTCCTATTTAATTCCATTTTTTCTTTTCCATACAATTGTGTTGAATTAGTTGGATCTAATTGTATAGTTTGTTATCATGTTGAACTTGTGGTTTTGAGATGATTACTTGATAAAATGTGATTATATATATATATATCATTCCTTTTCATGTGACTTGGTTGATATGGCTCACTTACTATGGGCTAGGAGAGAACATGGATCCAAATTTAAGGATTCCATGGATGGGTCATTGTGCTCGGTCGGAATTACTTCACACACCAGGAGTGGTGCATTGACTTTCCTTGTATAGTCTTGTTAAGTGGATTTTATACATACTCATGAGTGAAACATGTTCCCTTGTGGAGAAACTGAGGATGGACTCATGGGAAAGATGGCTACCCCATGCCCTAGGTGATACTTGGTACCCTATGTGAGATACTTGGTTTGGACTCAGAGTCACTATACCTTGAGTTAAATAAGAGACTTTGTATTGGTTACATTGGATGGACTCAAAGATAATGGTTATATCATATTTTCCCATATAGACCCTTGAGATTTTGTTTTGATCGCCTTGGATGATCTCGGGACTCCACCCATGGAATTGATGGGTTGATTGATTTCTTGTGAACTTGTGATGTATTCTTTTTTATATTATGAGCATGCTTATATGATGACATGGAAATGTGACTTCCAACCTAAAGCACAAGCTTGGGTTCTCATTCTATTTTGGTTGATTCTTTTGTGTTGGCCTTTGCACACATGTTATGACTTGCACAGTTACCTTGATTTAGACTTTCATCTTAGGCCCAAGAAGGTGGTATTAGTCAAGTTCCCATTTAGGTACTTGGGATGTAGAGTTTATTATTTATTTATGTAAGTCTTTACATTTATTTATTATGGAACACTATCATTTATTTACTGTATGAAATGAATCATCATAAACATCGTGGGTATCATCCCACTAAGATTGTATCTCACACCCTGGTCGAGCATTGTTTGGTATCCAATTTGACTTCATGGTCACATGTATAGATAAAGGGAAGCATGAGTCATCTAATTCTTGATTTATTTATATATTTGGGATGAATCATAGGGTAGTGGACTAATCTTATGCTTGAGATTCTGGTATTATCCGTTTTTTCCTTTTTGTATATTTTGTTAGCATATAGTATATTCTTGTATACCCAGTTCCCCATAATCACATTTTGTATAGACATGTGACATCATGATCATCATTTTTTATCTATGTTTGTTATTCATCTTATACCAATTGTCTATTTCTATTACTTGGTTTATTTCCTTATTTCTACTATTATCTGTTTATGCTTCCTCTATTTATCATCTATCATTTACCATTGTTCATACTCTATTCTATGAGGGAATAGTCTACCCACAAATACACACTAGGCCCTCTCTACTATTTTGTATCCTCTAGAGTTCTGGGAGACACGCTTAAGGTCATGTGGCCCACTGTTTTGGGGCATAGTTTAGTGGAACTCAAGGAAGGATGCTACAAAGTGGTATCAGATCCCTTTTTCCTTTTTGTCTTATTTTTTTGGTTTAGACAGGAGACTAGGACATAGGAATTTGGATTTGACTCTATTCTTGGATGTAGAGAACCCATGGACAGGGGAAATCCAAATTTTTGGGGATGGGAAATGACATTTATTGATTATTATATTTATAGTTGATATGACTTCACTATTGGGAGACACACTTACTTTATGATGTTATTGATGTTTGTATGATTTGAATGATGGTTTTATTATTTCAGCCCGATGAAATGAGGGTGTATCATTACATGCATCATATTAGGAACAATAGGAATTGAAATGTCATGCATTATTCCATTTCATATTTATATTCAGCATGCATTGCATGTTTTTCACGTGATTGTTATTGATCCTCATAGTTTCCGTATTATTATATTTATATAAATGTTTCAACTTTTCTGGCATGGATATGTTATGGTTTATATTAAGTGTATTCCAATTTCAACTCAATAGGTGTATGGTCCCTTATAAATTGAAATGGTGACCCACCTAATTCATTCAAATGAAAATGGGGGTTAAATATATAATTGAATTCACTTGAAAATAGCCTTTAAAAATGGACACCATGTGTGATCATGGGATACCTAGAGCATGAGACACCATTATCTATGGAAAGTAGATCATTCCTCATTGATCCTTATCTAACCTTTTCTTTCTCACCTAGACCTGAATCCAGGAGCAGGATAAGGGTTGTGTTATGTTTCAAGGAGGCCTTGTGATTTCCCTTCTTTAATCGATTTCCTTTTCTATTTCCTCTGTTATAAGTGTTGATTGAAGTGTACACTTTGAATTATTAGAACTATGACACTACAACATCCTCATTTTTTACACCAAGAGAGTGGAGATGATCACACTCCAGAGGGGGTTATACCTGAGACAATAATTGTATCTCCTCTAGGGACACCTAAGGAACTTCCTACTGATCTTCCACTAGGAATTGATGATTAGTTCCATGAAATATTCCTCATGTTTATGCAGTCTATTCAGGGTGCTCCCCATCCTACCCCTACAATGGAAGAGCTGACTCGATACTTTCACTAGTAACACCTGACCATGTCCTTGGGGGATGGCGGGACTCATGCTAGAGAGTCATTGTTAGAATAAATTGTGTCTATATTTGATCATCTTGAGACACATCTATATAGGAGGGCCAATCTCTCTACCTACATACTCTGTGACTCCACCAAGAACTGGTGGGATGTCATATTTCAGTCTGAGAGACACTGAGGCATGGTCTGGGTAGACTTCTTAACATATTTCTATGATCACTTATTTCATTATACTCGATATTGGATCATTCCTAGGAGATCATGAATCTTTAGCAGGGAAATATGATTGTGCTATAGTGTTCTACTCATTTCACTAAGTTCTAAAGTTTTTCTCCATCTCTGACCAGTAATGAGTTGATGATTGTGAGAAATTTTTAGGATAGTATTGGGAATTTATTATACTCATAGGTGAACATATATCATTTGAAAACTATTATAGAGATAGTAAATCAAGCCCTAATTAAAAAATGGAATCACAAAGAAGCTGGAAATGTGGGCCATGGAGATTCGGTTCTAAGGTAGGGAGTTGGTTCTTCTAGAAGTAGGAAGTGATTATTCAAGGGTGCACAAGGGGCAGTTCCAACCATGTGATACACACTTACTCCATAGTATTTCACCAGTGTAGAAAGACATACCATAAGAATCCTTAGTTCATAAGGAACCAGATCGAATATTGAGTTTGTGGCAAGATGGGTCACCTTCAGTGCTTCTTCCGTTCTTTTCATCCAGTGACCATTGAGAAGAGATTCGTACTAGAACCTCTATCAGTAATAGGATATCTGACTACCTGTTATTAATGGAGTTGGTTTTCTACCAACCGATCGGGCTGAGGTGGTAGTAGTCATTGTCAAGATTTTCAGGCCCCAGATATTCAGTGTTGGCAGAGTGCATCTACTCGGGCTGGTTAGGTAGTATCTCAGGGACATGATATGGGCCATATGTATATAGTATAGCTAGAACCATAGGGGTAGAGTCCAGGGACTTCTACTATATGAGGTATTATTCTAGTTACCTATAATTTAGTTTTTTCCCTTTTGTATTAGTTGCATCCCACTCTCATATATATATTATGATTTTGGAAAGTCTTTGTCTCATAATCGAGTACTTATGTGATGTTATGTCTCTTAACACTTCACTAGGGGTTGGAACAGAGGGCATACATCAATTTTAGTAGTTCTCTAGAGAAATAGGTGGGTTTTGTTTCTTTTATAGTTTCTTCATCCTTAATATGACTAGATTCGGCATCTTTCTCAATATGGAATGTCTTCTGCCTTATCATACCCAAGTGGATTACTATCACTAATGGTTTTCCTTCACATCAGCTGAGGGAAACACATATATCTACAAGGTTAAGTGTAATATCCAAGAATATCAGGCTATACCCAATAAAATTGGGCTTGGAAAAGTGAAATCTCGTTTAGAGAGTCTCTTTATGAGTGATTAGGGGATGAAGTTAATAGAATTTCCCACTATGGTAGACAATTTTAGAGATTTATTCCCAAATAATTTCTCTAACTTACCTGTTGAGAGAGAGTTTGAGTTCACCATAGAGATATTTCTAGGTGTAGCATCGGTGTCCATTCCTATGTATTGGATAACATCTGCAATGATCCAGTAACTCAAGAAGGAGTGTGAATATATTGAGGAAAAGGGTTTTATCAGACCCAATACATCGCCATGGGGTTCACCCATCATTTTTTCCAAAAATGTTTATGGTACCCTTAGATTTTGCATAGATTATAGATAGTTTAAATAGATTATGATGATGAACCATTATCCTTTAGATCATATAGAGGACCTCTTTAACCATCTTTGAGGAGAAACTATCTTCTCTAATATCGAATTAATGTCGAGCTACCATATAGTTTTTTAGAGAACATCGGATATACCACGTATAACATTCTTGAGTTGGTATAGATTGTATGAGTATCTGTTTGTGCCTTTTATTCTGATAAACATTCCAACAGTCTTTATAGATTTGATAAATTTCATTTTCCACCCATATCTTGATTCCTTTGTGGTAGTCTTCAAAGACAACATCTTAGTGTACTCACACACCAGACATGACCATGAAAATCATCTTGAGATCATGTTGAGTACACTAAGAGAGAATTATCTATGTGTGAAGATCGATAAATTAAACACTTAGATCAATAAGGTTCACTTATTGGGTCATATTATATCATAGGTAAGTGTATCTATTTACCTATAGAATGTAATCATCATAGATTATTAGGATCATATCAGGAATGGGTTTGAAATACACAGCTTCATGGGGCTAGTTGGATATTACAAGTGATTTAACTAGGACTTCTCTCACTTCACAGTTCCTCTTATAGACATGAATAAGAAGGGTGTGTAGTTCCTATGTTCTGGGTCTTATGTGATAGCTTATCCTGAATTAAAGGGAAGCCTCACCTCATCACCAATCATGATTCTTACAGAGTTTTACATGAGTTATAAAGTCTATTGGTATGATTTAGGAATCAGGGTGGCTGTGGTTCTAATGTAGGGTGACTAGTCCTTGAATATGGATCCTGTTATCTAATACCTCATGAGTGGAATTACCTGACACACAATGTTGATCTAGTAGTTATGGTTTAAGATCGATGTTGTTGGAGGAACTACCTATTGGGTGATCATTTCATTATCTACACAGATCATAAGAGTCTCAAATATATCTTCACACAATGATAATTGAATATGAGGTCGTGCAGGTGGGTGGAATACCAACAATCATATGACTTTGAGCTTGTGTACACACCCAGTAAGGGTAATGTTATGGCAGACGCCTTGAGCCAGAAAACTTAGATGCAAGTAGTCAAGGAGGCCATCAGTGAGAAAAATATGAGGAATATGTTTTCTGAGTTGCACTTGGATGTTTAGGAAAAACCCAAGAAAGTAGTCTTAGAAACTCTAAAAGTGACATATTCTCTTATGGAATGAGTTCAAATGAGACAAATATTAGAATTTTAAGGCCTCATTCTGAGGGATATCATCATAAGAGAGAACTCACCTCCTGGTTCGGTTGTTGATGGCAATGAAACCCTACTCTTCTGTGGGAGTGTATGGGTGCCTTCAAATATACAGGAAAAGATGATGAAGGAATCACATGCCTCGATATGGGAAGATCATCCTGGTCTCACTAAGATGTATCAAGACACACATCATCAATACTGGTTCCTAGGTATAAAGAAGAAGATAGTGGGATTCATTACTAAGTGATCGACTTGTTAGTAAGTAGAGGTGGATAAACAGTGGCCTATTGGACTTATACAGCCTCTATCTATTCCTAATTGGAAATTTAAATATGGAACAATAGATTTTGTAATAGGATTGATGATATCCCCTCATAACAATAATGTAGTATGGGTGATCGTTGAGAGGTTTACCAAAGTTATACACTTCCTATTGATCAGATAGACCTTATTTGTTGATGAGTTTGGAAGGATTTACATCTAGAAGATAGCATGACATCATGGTGTACCCCATTCTATCATTTCAAATAGAGATTCCTAGTTATCTCCACAATTATATCAAGTGTTTGAGAAATCACTAAGTTCACAGGTTCTCTTGAGTAAAACATATTACCCTCATACTGATGGGTAGTCTGATTTGATGATTCTGGAAACAATTCAGATGGATCCATATGAGGCCTACTATGGTAGACCATGTTATTCACCTCTCTGTTGTCTTGAGGTAGGTGAGGTCGATATATTGGTTCCTTATCTTGTTCAATAGATTTCATATCAATTTCATCTTATTTAGAAGTGTATGGATACAGATGAGTCTAAGAATAAGTCTTATATCAATCATCATAGTAGACCTCTATAGTTTGATGTGGGACATCATGTCTCTCTACGTATATCTCCAAGGATGGGTCGTAGAAGAATTAAGATATGGGGAAAGTTATCGCCTCAATATTTCAGGCCTTTCGAGATAGTAGATAGAGTTGGCCATTATCTTATCGGTTATTGTTACCGTAGAGGTACATTGATATGCATGACAACTTCAATGTATCGCAGCTTCGACAATATAATCTTGACCCATCTCATTCATTTTACCCCAAGGATATTGAGATGGAGGTGAATGAATCCATTGAGGAGAATCTAAGACGTATCATTTATCATTTCACAATGTTTCCACAAGGTATTTTAGTTGATCTGTTCTGAGTGTTATGGTAGTATAGACATGTAAAGGATGAGACTTGGGAGAAGAACGTTGATGTACATGCGTAGTGGATAGAGCGTCTCTCATATGATGTCGTACCACCCTCATAAGGGAAACTCAGGGATGAGTTGTTTTAAGGAGTTGAGGTTATAACATCCCAACCTTTCTCTAAGGTACAGATAGTTAATTTTTTGTTTAAATTCATCATGGCCCTAAGAAAGTTTCTTAAGGGAATCAATAAGGGTTTAGGTTTTTCTAGGGGATCATTCAGAGCCCAAATCCCAAAAAAATAAAAGGTAGACCGTATCGCATGGTTTTGGAAAACCATGTAGCCCAGCCCATACGGTTTCCCAAAATCATGTGGTTATAGGTAATGTAGAATCTGGGGCCACATGGTTCATTTTCAATAGTGTGACCCAATTTTCACGGCCATGTTACCTACATATAGATTTTGGATAGTGGGTTTCATACGGTTTGTGACCATTTAGTTAAACGGTATGCCTAACCATGTGAGGTTTCCCACTTATATCAATGAATGGTGCATATTTGGTGCACGGTTTGGATAAACCATTCATAGTAGGTTTTGTGGGTAAAATGTCTATTTTCCCTTAATGAATGTTTTTAACCTATTCTTTCTTCCTCAATTTATTCTTTAGTGGGAATTTCCTCCTCCCCTTGGTGTGTGGAAATTCTCCTCCTTCTCCATGGGGTTTTGAGCTATCTACCTCCTCCAGTGTTCCATTACTTCACTGTTGGAAGCAATGGAAAACCCTTTGTATGCTCTTCCTTCCATAGTTCTCTATCTCAAGGTTCCTCTTACATTTGTTGCGATATTTTAGTGTGACATCTTTTTCCCTATTTTTAATTTTTTTGAAAAATACTTTGATTTATTTCATTATAATTTGAATCAAGTTTAGAAAATGGATAATTGAATCATTACTACATTGAGGTAGGTGTTCTATGTCCTTTTTTCTCATTTTATTATGTTTAAAATGATGCATCCTCATGCCGCTCACTAGACTCTTCTGGTGACACTTTGTTATTTTCTAATAAATTAATTAAATTGGTTTTACATGACCCTTGAGACCTTATCATACCAAGAAACCCATCTTTGGGGTGTTAAAATCTTCATTGGAGACCCCTTTGGGTGTGCCTACCATCCATGGAATTTTTTCCCATGTGTTAATTTGAACATCACCTTGGGTGTTTGTGTTACCCTTGGTTAAATGACTTAAATTTGGGAAATGGATTAATATAAATGGTGAACCTTGAGGTTTTCCTTTGATCTTGATTCCTCATACATTATAAATGATTTTCTCATACTTTATTGTTATTAAAATTTATTTAATTCCTATGATTATGCATTATAATATTGCTTTACATTTATGAAAATCTATGTGCTTTATACCTTGAGTTTATTGCTTATAGTATACTTGAGTGGTTGAGTTGAATTGTTTTCTTGTTCAAGATTGTTATCTTGGGTTATTCAAGTTTCATTGATGACATGTGATTATGAATATTCTATGACTCATTTCTTATTCCCCATTCCCATGATTGTTTCTTATTTAATTATTTATGCTTTTCGATACAATTGTTCCATAGTTGTTGGATCTAATTGTATGGTTTGTTAGCTTGGTGATCATGTGGTACTGAGATGGTCATAAGATGGAATGTAATTATATATGTATATTACTTTCCTTGTGATGTTCCTTGGTTGATATGGATGACTTGATATGGGTCGGGAGAGAACAAGGATCTTGATTTAAGGATTCCATGGATTGACTCATTGTACTTGTTTGTAATACTTAATGTGTCAAGAATGATGCATTTTCTTTTCATGTAAAGAATTTCTGGGAAACTTTTATACATAATCATGAGTGACACTAGTTCCATATGGGAGCAACTAAGGATGTACTTGTGGTAAATATTGCTATACCATGCCCTATGTGATACTCAGTACCCTATGTGACATACTTGGTATGGACTCAGAGTCGTTATACCTCGAGTGATACAATGGATGTTGTATGGTCTTCCTTGGATGGACTTTGAGGTATTAGTTATATAAGATGTTTCTGTATAAACCCTTGGGATTATGTTTAGATCACCTTGGATGGGCTTGAGACTCCACTAATGTAATTGATGGTTTGATTGATTTCTTGTTCACTTTTTATGTTATAATTTTTTGTTATGAGAATGCTTATATGAAAAAATGGAAATGTGACTTCCAATAATAAGCACAAGCTTGGGGTATCCTTTTATTTTGGTTGATTATTTTTTTTGTCATTTTCACACATGTTATGACTTGTATAATTACCTTGATTCAAACATTCAGCTTAGACCAAAGTAGGTGTTATCGGTTAGGTGCCCACTTATGAACCGGGGTCGAGGTGCTTATTATTTATTTATGTAATTATCTGAATTTATTTATTATGGACCACAGTCATTTTCTTACTACAAAAAATGTATTGTCCTACACATCATGGGTGATGGCCTACATAGATTATAGTTGACACCTTTCTCGACCACTATTTGGTATCTGAGTATATTTCATGATCACATGTATGGATAAAGGGAAGCATGTAGATTCTGATGCTTGATTTATTTACAACATTATGATGGATTATGGGGAAGAGGACCAAGCCTATGCTTGAGATGATTACAATGGCATTTTTTTCCTTTTTGAATATTTTTCTATCATGTAGTATATGCATGTAACCCCAATTACCTATACTCACATTTTCTATAGACATGTGACATCACAATCATAATTTTGTATCTATTGTTGTCATTCATATTTTTTCCATTGTATATTTATTTTTCTTGGTTTATTTACCTATTTTCACTGCTATATTTTTATGATTCCTCTATTTACCATCTATTATTCTCTACTATGCATATTATAGTCTTTGAGGGAATAGTTTTCCTACAGACACACCCTATGACCTCATTGCTAGTTGGAAGCATCTAGTTTTTGGGGAGGCATGCTTGAGGTCATCTGGACCACCATCTTGGGGCACTTTTTAGTGGCTCTCAGGGTGGGGATGCTACACTCTAACCTTATTTAATTCCATGAGATAGACATATTATACCAGAAAGCATAGGCTTTGTGTCCATAGTCACCAAAAAACCAATAATGACGTCTAAAGAAAATTCTTCAAAGAAGCTTTTAGTACGGACCTAAAAATCTATTTACTATTTTGGCACAAAATTAAGCCTCATTTTCATAGATTTTGGAGAAATTTTATTATTTTAGTTTCTCTGCATTAACTTAATTATAATGGAAATTAATGGAGTATTTATATCAAACAAATTTTTCCCAAAATTTCTCTTGGAACCTAAATTATTTGTTTGAATAGTTTTATATTTTTTAGATTTAAAAGGTATAGAAATTACCTAATTATCCATACAGATTTTAGGAGTGGAAGAATCACCAGTTACTTCAATAGATTTTTCAATGTTAATGTAACAAACCCAACCCCAGTAGCCTAAATATGGTTCTTTCCTTATTAAATTTTCATAATATATAAGGAGTCATATCCCTAAGGACCAAATAGTTTAGTAGTCTTAGTAAACTAGATAAATACTTGAGTATTTTATTATATTTTAAAACATAGATTACAATATAATTATTTTCAAGAATAACATTATTACCTCTATAATATCCTTGAATATAATTCATAGTACACTTCTTGAATTCCTAGAACTGGGGAAAAAATAAGGGTTAACTCAAATGATCAGTAAGGGTTAAGTACAAAATAATATATCAAGAATCAATAAGAATAATCCACATGGAAAGCTAAATTTATGAGCACACATTCCATTAAAACAACTTTAATATCAAGATAAGATAAGGAATAATCAAAATGGAATGGTAAATAACTAAAAACCCATGTCGTTTAATTAATAAACTGATAATTAAATGAATCTAGATATATTATCATTGTGAAAATCTCATGGATACTAAGATAGGGAATAATCAATATAGCTAATTAAATAACTAAAAACACATTTCATTTAATCAATAAACTAAAATTTTAATGAATATAGTGATTATATCATTATGATAATCTCATGGATAATGAAAAATTAATTCACAATAAAGAAATACTTATTTTTTGATGTCATGATATCGGTTAAGATGAAATCATCTACTCTCAAGACCTTTCTCAAGATAGTTTAGAACTGATGAGTAAGTATACACTAGAAAACCATTTAACTAATGCAAACTAATTTATTTTCCTTATGAGAACACTAATGCATCTATGGGCCATCTATAACCTATCCCCACTCATATCTATACATCCAAATCATTCCTTGTATATTGAATAATAGGTATAATTTGTGACCAATGTTATTTATCATCAAATATCCATATTGAATAAAGAATATGAATTTATCGATATTTCCCTAGATAAACAAATAACTTTAAATGTAGAACACAGTATATAGAAATTATATATGGTATAGAAAATAAAAATATAAATGAAAAATAATATGTATATTTAGGGTAAATTTAATTTCCAATGATCACAATTAAGTTAATATTTCAAGGGAAAGTTAATAGCTACAAAAATGAATCAAGAAAGTTAATATCAATACTTTCCATGGTCAAAATGATCATAATCCATCCATATAAACAATAAGGATAGTATAAATTTGTCATATATCCATTTGAGTAATAATATAGGTTTTTTTTAATTGATCAATAGAAATACCATAAAAATATCTTTAAAAACATTATTAATGAAAATATCCTTTTCATTTTGAAAATCTCTTTTTAAAACAAAAAGTACACAAAAAATTTTGAAAATAATTTTATTTGAAAATAATATTTGGAAATTATAAACAAATCTTTTAAACATTTAGTGTTCATGATGGCATGAAATTTTATACATTATTAGTATATTAAAATAAAAATTCCTTTCACATTTTTAGTAAAAGCTAAAGAGACCTTGTTTTGGAAATGACATAAATATTCCTTTCAAAAAAATAAAAATGGGTAAATGGGTAAAAAAAATCAATAAATAATTTTTAAAGGTTAAAAATTTGAAAACATTTTTAGAGAACATGGTTTTGGAAGTAAATAAATGTCTGCAAGAAAATAGAAATAAATTCATATTTTATTAAAAAAAATCTCGTTTATTTTACGTACCAAAGAATGGAAAATGGTACTAATACTTGAAAACATTATGAATAAACATAGGAGAAAAAAATTAAAGGGTTTTATTATCTAATGATAAAATAATTTCCTTTAATGGAAATTCCACCATAAAAATCCTGATTAAAATTAGATTATGAAATATAACCCTTACAAAGATCATAATTTTTAAGTGATAATTAACCAATAAATGGATGATGTGTTTCAAATGTAAATAAAAATAAATTAATTAGATATAAAACATAATATGTTAAAAATTCAATAAAAACATAATCATATAATATCAAATATATTAAAGAAGTAATATAGTTTAATGAAAAGTAATTGAGTTATGAAATTATTTACCACTTGGTAATTTTCAAGTAAAATACCCATGGATGAAATAATTCAAATTTAAACTTAAAATACAATTTATTATTAATAAATAATGATATTACATTTCATAGTGTAATTATATACACTATATAATGTAAATTAGTTTCATAACATTACAATATTTCTCAATGAAGTGAAATTGAGATGAAGACCTTTACATTGAGTCCAACTTGCCACACACATTCTTTATATTCCTAAAGAATAAACTTATGTTAATAATTTTCTTGATTAATAAAAATTTTAATTTTTATTATTAATTTTATTTTACTTATTACCATTTTTTATACAATTACTTGATAAATTAAATTTACATAGGTTGTTTCAATGATATTTGACTTATGTGTCAAAAATGACTTCGTTGGGTAGACTTTTGGTCTAAGAGGTCATTATTTCAACATATCTAGAATAATAATAATTTAATAATTATCATATTTATACATAAATTATAATTATAATACCAATAATTATTTATGGTTTTGATAAATTAAGTACATTACGATAATGGAGATGGTAGACCATATGTACTCATGAGTAACGTTTCCATTTTTCAATAATAACTGTAGAAAGGGTGTAAGTAATATATTATCTTTCTAGAATGATCATAATATAAAAAATACCATATTAATTCTTTAAATATACTTGTATGTATCATTAATGTGTTTTAATTTTGAAAATTGAGTCACTTCACTTTGTGAAGGCGGTAGTCCACACCAACACGATTGACATTATTATCTTTCTTTGAGTGAAAAGGTAATAAATAAAATGATATATTATCTTTAAAGAGTTATAAATATGTCATTAATATCATAATTTTTACATAAATATCACATATATTCATTAAATGTATCCTTATTACCTTCCATGTAAAGTGTTATTCAAAAATAAATCACATCATTTCATGGGGTGGTAGCCTGCCGAACACATGACAAATGTTGTCATATCTCAAAAAGAATGAAAAGTTAAAAGGTATATATTATATAATGAACATAGAGTTATAATTATGTTATAAACATTATATATATATATATACTTTAGATCTATTATCATACCCAACCATGATAGCTATTGATGGAAAACATGCCACATCAGTTTCCAAATCAGTAGTTCGATATACACATGAGCCACGTTATTGTTTAGCATTTGAAGGAATAGAATAAAGATATAGATAATTACATTAAAATAATAATATATCAATATATAGGAGATAATTTGGTTATTATATAGTAATAAATGAATAATATTTTAAGGATGTGGAAGAAGAAATTAAATAAAAATGCTTAGTTAGAAATTTTACCTCTTCTTGGATCAACTCTTTAGAATTATACATAAAGTAATACTAGAATGTATTTCTAAGAAAAATCAGTTATATGATGAGTTTATAGAATTTGGGAATTTAATTTGGTAGGTATTGGATAAATTAAAATGATTTTAAGATTTTAAGTAGATAGGAGATGAGGTTTCCTTTTATAGGTGAGGTGAGTGGCACATTGGTAATTTTGGAGAGGAAAAAGATATACCCACATTTTTCACTTGAAAAGGGAGTATAAATGATTATTATAGATAATTAGATAAAAAATTTCTAAATATGGCTATAAAATATATTTTTGACAAGTTTTTAGGTCATTTAAATACTTATATTTTTAGTTTACCTCCTGGTAAATCAGTTTTTATCTTAACCTTGGTAAATAATTTTTACAGTTTTCATTATTTATTTTTGTCAAAAATTAATTTGACCTTATTATATAATATAAATTATTATTATGATAAATAATTAATCCATTTTTTTAAAATTTCATTCACATAATTTCTAAAATTTAATTTAAAATTAATCCCACAGACGTTATGATAAAGCTGGTTTTCAAAGAGAAAATGTTCAAATGTTTACAATGTTTTTAAATCAAAATTAAATATTTAAATGATTAAAATTAAAAAAAAAATATATTTTTTATATATATAATTTAACTAATGTTTTTTTAAAACCAATTTAAAATATAATTTATCTTTTTAAATAATCTAACAAAAATGTAGTTTTTGATAAAAAAACACTATTTTTCACTATTCATCCAAAAATAAAACTTTTTAGAAAAATCCCTAAACATAACCCTAATATAATTTTAATGTGATGATTTACAAATTTATTTTCAATTTTTAAAATAAATTTTATAAAAGTGTTAAAAATTAATTTTAAATTATATGTTCAAAACGCGACAAAGTCGTCTTTTAAAAAAATATTGTTTTTCAGAAGAAAAAAAATTTGTTTCATTATAAATTATTCTAATATTATTTATAATAAATAGATAACCATAGTTTTTATAATTTATTTATAAATATTCATACCCTCTAAATTAAATTCTAGGTTATAATGGTATATTATATTATAGTTCATTCAAACTTGGAGGGGTGTTTTGCATGCTATCAAAGAGATTTAAAGAAATATATTTTAGGGGTTGTATAATATCGGTGTTTCCTATCATATATTCTATCAAATAAAATTTTATTATTTTATAATTTCATGGTGTTAAATTCTCCATACATTAAATAAATTTTTTACACATAATTTTATCTTTTTCTCATAAATTAATGGTTTGATATTTGAAAATTAATTTTTTGAAAACCCACATTGTAAAAAGGGTTAATAAAATATGATCTTAATTAGAGAGAAAGTGAAGTAAAAAATTCATATGAAATAACGCATAACTATGTTTCTATGTAGGATAAAATTGGTGTGTATTGAATATATGAACATGAAATAAAAATATAAATAATTATAAAGAGTGATAGAGGTCATTGATCTCAAGAAAGTGAATGATAAATGGAAATTTAAGGACTAAAAAACCATAAATTTGTGATGATTTTAAATACCAATTGATTCATTGAATATGTAGGTAATAAGATTAAAATTTTTCAATATCCTTTCCCTAACGTTTAGGAATTATTTTACAGTCTACGAATACATGAAAATATACTTACTATATACATTTTTATTTCACAAAAACAATTTCATAATTTTGTTGTTCTTTGATAAATTTCCAATTCATCACTTACTCTATAAAATGATTTTCTGAAAATGAATTATTTTTTCCTAAAGCACTAAAATTCACTTTTAATAGATTGTAAGATCCATAAAATGGTGACAAGTATTTCCTTATGTATCTAACTAATTCCAAAATATTATATGTTTTGCACAAGTTATCCAATATAATACATTAATCTATAAACCTCAATAGTTACACCATTAGTTCAACATTAATATTCATCCATCAAATTCTTTAACTAAAAGCAATGAAATATTAACTAGGAAATCAGGTAGGCCAGTGATATGTGTTAAACCCTTATAGTCCTTTGGTTATGGCTTCAATCCTTGTGGCCTTCACCAAATGCAATGGGATGTCCTTTTTCCAAAAATATATAAATATAATCCCTATAATGTTCTCAAATTATGATGAACCATAATTACTTCAACATAAAGATAAGATAAACCCTAAAGGACACCAATACCTTTAAACTTATGTCCAAAAAAACGTAAGGTCATTCATCCTTAAATAACTTTTTTACTAAAATATATACTAAACCAATGGGTTGTATTCCCATAATTTTTCTACAAATATATCCTTAATAATGTTATATTTCTACCACATAAATTTTGAAAAGGGGTGTTTAAGAATTTGAAATTATAAGCAAAATAAAACTTAGAAACCCATGATGGTTTCCATTACTCTTAAGCTAATTAAGATGCATTTTATTCTAAAATCCAACATTATCATTAGATGATTCCTGATTATTATAACCAAAATACTATTGGTAAAATACTTCTATAATTGAATTCATGAATCATAATACATAAATACTTTATCCATTTTATTTCAACATAGGTCATTACTTGGTCTATGGGTTATCCTTTATAATAGGTAATTGACACGTATAATGTGTTGGTTTTCCACATTTAATATAATTAACTATAAATGGATCCATTTGATGGGTTTAATTTCCTTCTATCATACTCTTCATTTTTTCAAGGAAATTATTTTCTTTATGACCTTCCCTTCCACACATAAACCATTTTCATGTTCCTTTGAGACACATTCTTGGATGTCTTTTTTTACATTTATCACATGATTGAAATCACTCCTTCTTTTCTTCATGGTCTACACCACTTGATATCTTAGAAAAATTCATCCTTCCTTAATTTGGTGAGTCTGAGAGTTGGTTAAGGTATATGTTATTAATCATATTTTCGGATAACTTATTACATATAATCACAAAATCTTTCACTCTTATCATCATCCCATTTGTTTTCTCATTATCATAATATTTTCATCCATGTTTAGTATTGACATGATTCCATAGAGGTATAGAAATTAAATAAAACCAAAAAGTATAGTGTGGGAAATAATAATTATATTGGGAAACACTTATAATCATTTATAGGATGTTTAAATCATGACACATTTTTTAATCTAAGACACCTTAGAATAAACCTGGGTCATTCATTTTCATCATATATTCAAATCCTTCATAATGGTTTGTAAAAAATGTGAATTATCCTAAGAATATCCCCATAGTATGTAAAATCGGGTGTACAGTAAGGATCATTATTATGCATCATATTATTATCATTTCAAGCCCAATGTTACCTTTTCTAAGTTACTACCCCTATATACAACTGTTCCAAAAAAATGTCCACTAGTAGTATCCATATAGTGATGTATTTTAAGGGAAAATTAGTTAATATCTTCCTTAACAAAACTTTATGATGTTCTTTTATACTTATAAAGATATACCATCATAGGTTTATAGTCCCTAATCATGTTTTCATAAATCTAGTTCTCAATTTTTATACTTAACTCCTCTAATACTAACTATAACGACCATGGCCCTAGTAGTCTAGATCCATGTATGTCGTATTATATTGGTATAAGAAACAAATAATTGAAACTTGAAGGAATAAATATTTTAGTAGTCGTAGTAAAATAGATACATAATAGAGTCTTTCATTACATTTTCAAACACAAATTACAATATATTTTTTTCTATAATATCATTATTGCATCTAGCTTGTCATTTAATATCATTGATAGTACAATTATTTGATTCCTATGAAGGAAAAAAATAAGGGAGAGCTCAAATGCTTAGTAAGGGTTAAGTATATTGGAATCTATCATGATTAAATACGAAAAATTTACATGGAAAGGTAAATTAATGAACATACATATCTTTTAAACAACTTGATTAACATAATAAGATAAGTCATAATAAATATTTCAAGGAAAATAAATGAAAGCACATTCCATTTAATTACTAAAATTAGAATGTAATGTATTCTTAGATGATATAATTATAAAAATCTCTTGGATAATAATATAACATATAATCAATATGGGATGGTAAATAATAGAAAACACATGTCATTTAATCAATAAACTGAGAAAAAAAATCATATAGAGATAAAATCATTATGAATATATCATTTATAATAATAATTTAATTATCAATAAATAAAATACATAATTATTTTACATCATTATCTCATGAATAATTAAAACCTCTACTGTCAAGACCTCTATCAAGATAGTTTAAAACTGATGGGTAGGTATACACCATAAACCCATTTATCTAAATCTAGTGAACTGATTTATAAGATAAGGCTAATAATTCATCAAGGGGTAATATATAAATGGGACCTACCCATATATTCATTTCCAAATCATTTTTCATATAATTAATAATCAATTTAATTCATGAACAATGTTCTTTATCATCAAATATTGATATTAATTAAAGAATATGGATTTATCAATATTTCCCCAAATAAAAAAAATAACTTTCAATGTAGAACAACATATGTATAAATGATGTATCATTTAAGAAATAAACATATCCATGATAAATAATATCTATATTTTAGAGAAATTTAATTTACAATGATCACATTAAGTTAATATTTCAAGGGAAAGTTAATAAATACAAAAATGATTCAAGAAAGTGAATATCAATACTTTACTTGATGAAAATGATCATAAACCATCATTATAAATAATTAGGATAGTATAAATCCACCATATACCCATTTTATTATTAATAAAGTTTTTTTATGATGATAAATATAAATACCATAAAAAATATCTTTAAAATCATTGTTGAGGAAAATAACCTTTTCATTTTAAAAAATCAATTTTTAAAACTAAAAGATCACAAAAAATTTTGAAAATTATTTTATTTGAAAATTATTTTCTTTGAAAATAATATTTGAAACATATGAATTAATATTTAAAACCTTTATTATTCATGAATTTATGAGATTCTATACATGCATAGTATGTTAAAACAAAGATTCCTTTCACATTTTTGGTAAAAGAAAAATGGTCCTTATTTTGAAAACAACATGAGGATTCCTTTCAAAACATTTTTTAAAAATTCATAGATTTAAAAAATTCTTCAATATATCATTTTTAAAAGTAAAAAAAACATTTTTTTAAAACATTTTTATAAAATGTAAAATAGTTTTTGAAGAAAACGTATTTTGGACCAAAGAGAGAAATAAGTCTGATTTTCTTAAAACATTTTCTCAATTATTTTAACAACGAAATGGTTTAAAAATGGTAATAATACTTTAAAACATCATTAATGACCAGATTAGAAGAAAATTAAATTTTTTTATTATATGATAATCAAATAATTTCCTTCTATGTAAATTCAATCATAAACAATCCCGATTAAAATGATATTGTGAAATAAACTTTCACAAAGATCCTAACATTAAAGTGAGAATTAACCAATGAATATATTGTGTGTGTAAAATTTAAACAGATATAAAATAATTGTATATAAAACATAATATATTCAAGATTCAATACATAAATAATCATATAATATCAAATTCAATGAATAAGTAATATAACCCAATGAAATGAAATTGAGTTATTAAATTCTTTACCACTTGGTAATTTTCAATTCGAATCCTCATGGATGAATAATTCAAATTGAAACAAAAAATACAATGAATTATTAATTAATTGTGATATTACATGTCAATGGGGTGGTATATAAACCTTATAAAATAAATTAGGTGCATAACATTATAATATGTTTCAAGGAAGTGAAATTGAGATGATGTCCCTTACCCTGAGTCTGACAAGCCATGTACGTTCTTGACCTCCCTAAATAATAAAATTATGTTAATAATTTAATTTACTAAGAAATTTTTTATAGTTTATTATTACCTTTATTTCAAAAATTACCTTATTATATACAATTACTTAATGAACTATGTTTATATCGGGTGTTTTTATGATATTTAACTTATGTGTCAAAAAATACTTCAGTAGGTTGACTTTTCATCTAAGAGGTCTTCATTTTAACATATCTAGAATAATAATAATTATATAATTATAATATTTATACAAAAAATTATAATTTGATAACCAATCATTAAATATTTTTTCGAGAAACTATGTATATTATGTTTCTGGAGGTGATGGGTCGTACATACGCATTAGTAACGTCTCCATATTTCATTGATCATTATGGAAATTAGAAAGTAATATTTTATCTTTAAATAATGATAATAATACCATAAATATCATATTAATTCTTTAAATAATATTATATATATCATACATGTGGTGTGGTGATGAAAAGAGAGTCACATCGATTCGTGAATGTGGTAGTCCACTGGTACACGAATGATATTATCATCTTTTAGTGAGTGAAAATGTAAGAAATAAAATGATATATTATCTATATAGAGTGATTAATATGTCCTTAATATAAAAATTATTTCATTTATATCACATATATTAATTAAATTTATTCTTATTACCTTCCATGTACAGAATTAGTGAAACAAATCGCATCGTTTTGCGAGGCGGTAGTCTGTCATACACACGAGCGACGTTATCATGTCCCCTAAGGAATGGAAAGTAAAAAAATGTATATTTTATATAATGACTGAAAAGGAATAATTATATTATAAATATTATATATATATATATATATATATTCTTTGCATCCAAAATCATACTCATCCTTAAGATGTTTTGATGGAAAACGTGTCACATCGGTTCGTGAGGAAGTAGTCCTTCGTACACCTGAGAGATGTTATCATTTCCCATTTGAGGGAAGATGAGATGGAGATAGGTAATTACATTAACATAATAAAATCTAAGTATATGGTAGATAATTTTTTTATTTTATAATTATAAAGTAAGTATATTTTAAGGAGGTGGGAGAATAAATAAATGAAAAATGCATAGTTAGGAATTTTTCCTCTTCCTGGATCACCTCTTTAGGACTATACCGAAAGTATTCATATAATGGATTTTTTATAAATAAAATACCAATATTATTAGGGTATAGAGGTTGGTAAGTTATTTTTTAGGGATTTTATGATCTAAAATGGTTTTAATATGTAAAGGGGAGATGAAAGGAGGTGTCCTTTTATAAGTGAGGTGAGTGGCACACTTGTGCTTTTAGAAAAGAAAAAGTTGAACCCACATTTTTCGCATGCTAAAAGAGTCAAAAATAGATTATTATCAATTCATAGAAATTATAAGGTCTATATATGGCCATAAAATATTTTTTATACATGTTGGTAGGTCATTTTTACCTTTATCTCTTCAATTTAACCCCTAGTAAATAAGTTTTTAACTCAATCGTGGTAATTAATATTTACTATTTTCCCAATTAATTTTGTTCAAAAATTAATTTAAACTTATTATATAATATAACTTATTAGGATTCCAAATATTTAATATATTTTTCCAAATTCCATTCATGGAAGTGTGAATATTTAATTTAAAATAAATCTTGCAGACTTGTTGTGAAAGTGAGTTTTCAAAGAGAAAATGTTCGAAAGTTTACAAAGTTTTTATATCAAAATTCAATATCAAAATGATTAAAATGACCAAAATAAAATTAATATTTATTTTATATGAAAAAAAAATTCTTTGAATATAATTTATAATAAAATTTATCTTTGTAAATAATTTAAATGAAAATGAAGTTTTCAATAAAAAGCAGTATTTGTAACTATTCATTGAAAAATAAAACTTTTCCAAAAAAGTGAAAATTTTCACCTTAAGATAATTTATATATTATGATATCAAAAATTAAGTTCATTTTGTCAATAAATTTTCTAAAATTCATAAAAAATAATTTTAAATTATGTGCACAAAGTATGAATAAACCGTTTTTAGGGAAAAAGTACAGTTTTTCAGAAAACAATTATTTTTATTTTAAATGATTCTTATTTTATTTCTAACCAATAGGTAACCATAATTTTAATAATTTATTTAGTAATATTCATACAAACTAATTTAATAGTTGGGATATAATGGTATACTATGTTATTGTTCATTTAGATAAAGTGTTGTGTGATCTGCAAGTTATCAAAGGGATTTAAAGAAATATATTGTATGGGTTGTTTAGGTTTGGTGTTGCATGTCAGCTAAAATATTGAATAAAATTTTATTATCTTATAATTTTAGGGTTTTATATTCTCCCCTCCTTAAATAAATTTTTTCCTTATAATTTGGTCTCGCGCTCATAAATTAAGGGTTTGACATTTGAAAATTCCATTGTTGGAAACCCACATTACAAAAGGTGTTAACAAAATATTCTGTTAATAATAGAGAAAGTGAAGTAAAATTTTCATATGAAATAAAAAATAACTAGGTTTCTATATAGGATAAAATTATTGTAAAGAGAATATATGTACATGTAATAAAGGCATAAATAATTATAAAGAGTGATAGAGTTCATTAATTTTAAGAAATTGAATGATCAATGGAGAGTTAAGGTCCTAAAAACCATAAATATGTGATCATTTAAAAGACTATTTGATTAATTGGATATGAAGGTAATAGGATAACATTTTTATTTAAAGATCATTTCCCTAAAATTGATGAATTATTTTTCTATCTAATAATACAAGGAAATATATGTTGGAACCATGGTCATTCTATACATGAATTGGAGTATGGTTTGTGTTTGTTGTCAATCCTCAGTGGAAGTTTAAAATGTGTGTCAGCGAAGTGATCATACAGAACAAGAATATAACAGAATTGAAGGTGGCACCGTTTTCCAGTGTTTTCCAATTTTTTGGGCCTGAAAATCGATAAATAGAGAAAAGTGGTTTTTGGAAAAGAGACTTGTGCATCGTTTACTTGAAGGAGAGGAAACTTGCGTGCCTAATTTTTTTCAAGATCATAACATCAAAATATGGAAAAGTGAAAAGGGGCGTCCAAGTTTTGAAGTTGGTCGCACATGTTATTTGCGGGGGTAGAAACTTGCGCGCCGAAACTTGTGCGTTGAGGGGATACTTGCGCATCGTCAAGCAGGGTGTCCAAATGCCTATAAATACAATTCGACCCCTCCTCATTCGGTACAAGGTTTATACATAGAGAAAATTAGATCTCTCATCGCGTAGGTGTAGTGGTCGCGCAAGTGGTGGTGGGTCATGCGAGTTGAAGTTAAGCGACAGTTGTTAGATGTGCGTCCAAGGTGGTTTGGGTGAGAAAGGGGTTGAGTTGCGCAAGTTTGAAGTTGAAGAAGTGAGTGTTGTGCAAGTGGTTGAGGTGAAATTACGCGCCGATTTGGACTTGCGCGTCGAGAATTGCAAGCTATCTTGAAACATGCACGTTGGGCTTGGAGAAGCGTTCCAGGTGTTGTTGATGTTCGCCGGTCTTTTTGGAGCTACATGAAAGCTGGAAGATTTCCCGATACCTTTGGTGCAAAGTAAGATTAGTCTATGGGTGAGAGTTTGACTTTAAAAAAGCATCTACATACAATAGAGGATGCATTCTTTTGCAATGATGAAGAGACCTTCACATCTATAAACTGAAAGGGACTTCACCAAAGTTAGTGAGCCAGGGGGAGTCAACGGGAGTGACCCGAGGGATGAAGTGAGCTATACTTGAACATTTGTAAAGGCAGGGAGCATGGGACAGAGTGAATGTGCATGAACCTTTGTAATCCACAGCTAGTGAAGTTTAGTGGAATATGGTATGACCTACAACCTGTCGATGTATGCTCCTTGGATGTATCCCTTATTGGTGAACCAAGTAAAAAGTGTTGTGTCATCTCTCTGCATGTGAATGTTTCCTTTCTGATCTTTTTCGTCATATAGGTTTAACATGTTCCTACCAACGTGGGAACAAGATCCATCACATTAAAAGAAAAAGTTATCACCCTTATTCACCCCTCACCTCTTAGGGTGTCACAAGGTCCTACAATATACTTACTTGATACATTTTTATTTCATAATCACAATTTCATCCTTTGGTTGTGCTTTAATAAATTTTTAATTCATTACTTACTCTAAAAATTTAATATCCAAAAATTAATTTTTTAGGCCTAAATCACTAAAATTTACTTTTAACAAATCATATAATCCATAAAAGAGTGATAAGTCTTTATTTATATTTCTAAATATTTTCAAAAACCTATATGGTTTTCACAAGATATCCAATATAATATATTAATCTCAAAACATCAATAGTAACACCACTAGTTCAACATTAATATTTATATATCATATTATTCAACTAAACAAAATGACATATTATACAATATATCATGTAGGTAAGTGGTAAGAAATAAACGTTTATTGTTCTTTGGTTTTGGGTTTAAGCCCTGTGGCCTTTTCCAAATACAATAGGATGTCCTTTTTCCAAAGCTATGTTAATATAATTCCTATAATGTTCCCAAATTGTGATGACCCATAATTACTTCAACATAAAGATAAGATAAACCATAATGATTACACATACCTTTAAACTTATTCCCACAAAATGTAATGTCATTATTCCTTAAATTAAATTTTCACTAAAACATATACTAAACCAATGGGTTGTATTCACATAAATGATTTCCAAAAATATCCTTAATCATGATATATTCCAACTGCACAAATTTTCAATAGGGTTGTTTAAGACTTTGAACTTATGATAAACCTAATACTCATAAATATATGATGGTTTCCTTAACTCTTATGTTAATGAAGACATTTATGATTCTAAAATTTAACAGAAACCTTAAATGTTTCATGATTATTATACCCAAAATACAATTGGTAAAATAATTATAAAATTTAATTCTGAAATAAAAATACATAAATACTTCATCTATTTTATTTCAGCATACGTCCTTCCTTGGTTTATGGATTAACCTTTATAAGAGGTTATTGACTCAGATAATCCCTAGGTTCACCACATTTAAGTCAAAGAACTATAAATGGATCCCTATGATGAGATTTTTTCTCATTCCAGTATACTCTTCATTCTCCCAGCGAAATTATTTTCTTTATGCCCATCCTTTCCACACATAAAAAAATTTCACCGTTACTTTGAGACACATTTATACATGTCTCTTTCAAAATTTATCACATGATGTAAATTTATCCTTCTTTCAACAATGGTCTCAATCACTCAATCTCTTAACAAAATTCATCATTCTCTTCTTTGGTGAGTCTAAGAGTTGGTTAAGGTGTAAGTTGTTAATCATATTTTAGGATAATTGATTATGAATTGTAATGATATCATTAACTCTAATAATCATACCATTTTTTGCTCATAGTCACCACATTTTCACTCATGTTCTAGGATAACATGATTCATTCGGGTTCTAACCATTGACTTAACATAAAAAAACATAATATGAGCAACAATAATCATAGTTGGAAGACCATATAATAATTTATAGGATGTTTAAATCAAAACACTTTTTTTAAATCTAATACACATTAGTATTAACCTAGATCATTAATTTTCATCATTAATTAATATACTTTATAATGGTTTGTAAATAAAATTTTAATTACCTTAAGCATATCACCTGAGAGTGTCAAACTAGGTTCATAGTAAGGCCCATTTTCATGCACCAGGTGATGATCAAGTCAAGAACAATGTTCCCTTTTTAGATTTACTACCCATAGGTACAAATATTCTAGAAATATGTCCACTTTTAGTTTCTAGAAATTTATTTATTACAATTAAAACCAAATAATATCTTTCTTACAAAAATTTTAGGATGTTATTATATAATTATCCTCAAATTCTATCAAAAGGTTATAATCTCTAATATATTTTTTCCTAAATATAGTTCCCAAGTAATCTAATAAAATCCATCTAGTAGAAACTATAATGACCCTAACCCAAATATCTCATAGCTGGTGACTGATTTATTATATTGGTATAGGATATAATGAATCACTCCTTGAAGGACTGAATAGTTTATTTGTCCCAGTAAACTAGATATGTAATTGAGTCTTACATTACATTTGAAAACAAAAATTACAACATGAATTTTTTTCTATAATATCATTATTCCATCTAGAAGATAATTTCATATCATTTATAGTTCACTTATAAAAAAGATAACAGTGAGCTCAAATGCTCAATAAGGTTAAATTACTATGTAAGATATCATGAATGAATAAGCTTAATCAACAAGGAAAGGTAAATAGCTAAACACACATTCCATTTAAGAAATATAACAAACATGGTAAGATACATCATAATAAATATGGAAAGGTAAATAATTTAAAATAAATTCCACATAATAAATAAAATGAGAATAAAATTCATCTATAGATAATATCATTGTGAAAATATAATGGATTATAAGAGAAGGCATAATCAATATAGAAAGGTAAATAACTAAAAAAACATTCCATTTAATCAATAAAATGATAATTAAATACATCCAAAGATAATATAATTGTGAAAATATCATGGATAATAATAACTTAATACTAAATTAATGGAATACTTAATTATTTTAGGTCATAGTTACAATCATCATGAAAATATCTACTATTAATACCTTCCTCAAAACAGTTTAAAACTGATGGGTAGGAATACACTAGAAACATATTTATCTAAGACGAGTCAACTAATTCATATCATGAGACTACAAATACATATAGAGGATATATATATATAACTATAACCAACCCATATATTCATATCCAAATCATTACTCATCTATCGAATAATCTATGTAATTAATGAATAATGTGTCTTATCATAGAATATCTATATTGAGTAAAAAATGTGTATTTATAAATATTTCACTTGATAAAAACATAAATTTCAATATAGAACACCATATGTTGAAATGAAATATGTTTTAATAAATAAAAATATCCATGATAAATAATTTGGATATTTATGGGAAATATAATGTTCAATTAACACAGGTAAGTGAATGTTTCAATGGAAAGTTAATGACTACAAAAATGAATCAAGAAAGTGAATATCAATAATTTCCTTAATAAATATGATCATAAAGCATCCATAGAAATAATAATTATAGTACCAATACAAAATATACCCTTTGTAGTAATAATATAAGTTTTTTGTCATTGATTAATAGAAATACCAAAAAAATATCTTTAAAACATTCTTGAAGAAAATATCCTCTTCATTTTGAAAATAATCTTTTAAAACTAAAAGATAATAAAAATTTAAAAAAATTATATTATTTTAAAATTATATTTGAAACATATAAATTAAAAATTAAAAATTTTATTTTTCATGATGGTAGGAAAATCCATAAATGCTGAGTATGTTAAAATAAATATTCCTTTCACATTTTTTGTAAAATCCAAATGGGCCTTATTTTGAAAATTTCACGAATATTCCTTTAAAAACATTTTGTAAAATCGAAAAATGGGTAAAAAATTCTCCAATAAATCTTTTTAAAAAATTGAAAAACATTTTTGAAACTGGTTTTAGAAAACATGGTTTTTGAAGAAAACGGATTTCCAACCGAAGAGAGAAATGAAGTCTGTTTTTCTTAAAAACATTTTCTCAATTATTTTAAGCACAAAAGAGTGGGAAATGGTATTATTAATCTAAAAATTCATGAATAACCATATTATAGGAAAATTAAATAGTTTTATTATCTAATTATCAAATTATTTCCTTTAATGTAAATTCAAGTATAAACAATCGTGATTAAAATGAGATTGTAAAATAATCCCTTAAAAAGATCTTAACGTTAAAGTGATAATCAACTTATGAATCGATTATGTGTTTTAAATATAAATATAAATAAAATATTTTTATATACAACATAATATATTAAAAATAAAATACACACATAATCATATAATATCAAAAATAGTGAATAAGTAATATAACTGAATGAAAAGAAATTGAGTTGTGAAATTATTTACCACTTTGTAATTTTCAAGTCAAATAGCCATGGATGAAATTATTAAAATTGAAACATCAAATAAAATGAATTATTAATGAATAATTATATTACATGTAAAATTGTAATTATATATACAATATAAAATAAATTATGTGCATAACATTACAATATGCCTCAATAAAGAGAAATTGAGACAAAGTCCCTTACCTTGAGTCTAACTTGCCGTGTATGTTATTTATCTTCTTGAATAATAAAATTATGTTAATTATTTACTTTATTAAGAACCTTTTAAATTTTTTTGATTCCATTTATTTCAATTATTACCATATTATATATAGTTACTTAATCAACTAAGTTTATGTCGGGTGTTTCGATTATATTTGATTAATGTGTCAAAATGACTTCGGTGGGTTGAATTTTAGTCTAAGACGTAATTATTTCAACATATACAGATTAATAATCATGAAATAAATATAATATTTATATAAAAAATATAATTTAAAACAAATAATTAAATATTGTTTTGATAAATAAAGTATGTTACAATAATGGAGACGGTAGGTCCTACATATGCATTAAGAACGTTTCTATTTTCAACGATCATTGTGTAAATGGGGTAAGTAATATTTTATATTTCCATAATGATAATAATATCATAAATATCATATTTATTTTTTAAATATACTTATATATATCATCCCTGTGTTTTGGTGATTAAAAGAGAGTCACGTCTCTTCATGAAGGTGGTAGTCCGCACGTACACAAACAACATTATCATCTTTTAATGAGTGAAAAGGTAAGAAAGAAAATGATATATTATCTTTATAGAGTGATAAATATGTCATAATATAATTATTATTTCATTTATGTCATATATGTTAATTAAATTTATCCTTATTACCTTCCATGTAAAGTGTTATCAAAAAACGAATCACATCATTTTGTGGGGCGGTATTTTTTCGTACACATGAGCGATGTTATAATATCCCATAAAGATGGAAAGTAAAAATGTATATATATAATATAATGACTCTATTGGTATAATTATTTTATAAATATAATATATATATATATATACTTTACATTAGTTCTTGGGGCGTTGATGGAAAATGTGTCACATCAATTCATGATGCGGTAGTCTGTCGTATACACGAGCGACATTATTGTTTCCCATTTAAGGGAAGTGGATATGGATATATGTAATTCCCTTAACATAATAATATCTCATTATATTGGACATACTTATTTTAGTTTAACCGCTATTAAATCAGTTTTTAACTTGAATGTTGTAATTAATTTTTACATTTTTTCACTATTAATTTTGATCGAAAATTATGTTTTACATATTATATAATAAAAATTATTCTGATTAAAAATATTTATTTCATTTTTCAAAATTCTATTAACATAAGTTCCAAAATTTAATTCAAATTTTTTCCCGTAGACGTGATGAGAAAACTTATTTTCAAAGAGAAAATTTTCAAAAGATTACAAAGTTTTCATCTAAAAATACAATATGAAAATGATTATTATTACTAAAACTGGATTAATAGATATATAATTTTACTAATTTTACTTTAAAAACAATTTAAAATATAATTTTTATTTGTCAATAATCTAAATGAAAATGCAGTTTTCAATAAAAGAACTATTTTTCACTATTTATTAAAAATGAAACTTTTCAAAAAAATCACAAAACAACACCCTAAGATGATTTTGATATTATGATATCAGAAATAATGTGAATTTTATCAAATAAAGTTTCTAAAATTGATAAAAAATTATAATTTTAAATTATGTGCGCAGAGCGCGACTAAACAACCTTTTAGAAAAAAAATACATTTTTTCAAAAAAACGTTTCTTATTATTTTAAAAGATTATTTTATTATTTATAAAAAATATATATGTAAATACCCATAAAATTCAAGGGAATTTTTTTTTTAATTTTCTTTAGTATTTTACAAGAACTGGGTTTCTGACGGCACTTGATTCCGAGGCCCGGTGTGCCCGGAATTTTTATCTGAAGTTTAGCTCGGGTACGTTCAGTAAACGAACGAGCGGGTTTTCCTAACTTTTGAACCGGTGCTCGGAATCAAATTCCGAGGGCATCGATGAATTCACAGCGCTAGTAATTTCTTAGGAACACCTTTTCTGGAGTTGCTTTTACACGGGAGGAATTGTTAAAAATTGTGGAAGGTAAAATAAAATTAAGCTTCAATTTTATTTTATTTTCACTAAGTGGTTATCCGTTATGTGGAAGTTGGGAAACTATCCTAGATAGGTTATGAGGGCGGTGGGGCCCACATGAATCCCACCCCTTAATATTCCCTAACTTCTTTAACTCACCATTTAATTAGATAACTTATGTTAATTAAATAAGTAAGTTTAATTTGAATGTTTGAAATTCAAAAACTTAAGTCATGATAATAAAATAAGGGAAGCACTTATTTTATTTTGGTTGGAAATTGTTGCGTTGAGAGGATTTTGGAGAAAAGCTAAGGGGCTTTAATATCTTCTTCTTCTTCGGAGAAGAACACGAAAAACGCAAATAATGTGAAGAATGCCGACCTTCGACGAAGGTCGACAAGAACGCCGGATCCTCGGAGATCAACGACATGACGCCGACGAATCTTTTCTCCGCGACGCGACGTTTCTCCTTCCGTGACGCCTTCTTCCACGACGGTTATTTCCACGACGAACCCTCCCTCAACTAATTCGACGAGGTAGGGGATTTATGTGTTTCTATTCGTGAATTCTTCCTTCATCATTCCTCATTCAATTGGACAGCTTGATATCAATTAACGGGAGGGGGTCGGACCACACAAACACGGCCGACCCTCCTCCCTTATTTCTCTTGTCTACCTTGTGGTGGATTGGAACAGGGATGGCGTGGTGTCGTCGCACCGTGCGGATTCATGCGGCAAAGATGTGCGGCGCCGTCGCGCCGCGCCAAAGAACCCGAAGGCAACACAGCTGGAGCGGGGCCGCGGAGGAGGGGCGTGGGGCCATCGCGCCGCGCCGAACGGACCAAGGCCGCAGCGGAGCAGGGACCGGTGGCCGGTTCCGGGCCGCCGGCGTCGGAGCAGGGGGACCGGCCCGCGCCTGTCCTGTGGTGCAATAGCCGGTCGGCCGGAGTAGGCCAGCCGGTCAAAGGAAGATCTGGGGGTTCGTAACCTCCGGCTGGCCGAACAAGAGCGGCCCCCCACATGGGGGGTCGCGGTTACGAAACAGGGGGGCAGCGCCCCCCCCCCCCCCCCCCACCCCCATCCGCTCGGCCGAAACGGCCGAGCCACCTGGCCACCGAGCCGTGCCAGTGCGTCGGGCCAGGATGTGCCCAGGTCGGGTCTGTGCCGGGCCGCGCCAGCCGGTCCGATCAGCGCCCTAGCAGGCCGGGACGGTCCAGGCCCGAAACCCCCACTTCCAGACCTCTCTCGGTCTTTTACCCATAGCTTGGGCTAAGGACCTCCGATCAACGCACTGTTAGCGGCGATGCAATCCTTGGATCGAGACGGTCGTTTCGATATATTACACTCAAGGTTTCTGAGAACTTTGAAATCGTCCAGGTTGGTTCGTACACGAAACCAACCGGGCCCTCGGAGCGGAAATGCTTATAACTTGAGCTCCGGACGTCTGATTGACGTGCCGTCAACTTTGATGGATTCTTCTAAGTGATACAGACCTTTTGGATTACTCCGCTCAAGGTTTGAACATAGTTGGAGTACAGTCAGGTTGGTTTTGACTTAAAAACCAACCGGGACCCTGGAACGAAAAAGCCAATAATTCTCAGACCGGGTGTCCGATTGACGCGCCATCTGTGACGTTGAGTTCTTGTTGACGATATGGAAATTTTGGATACATCAACTTCGGACTACGTGTCAGTTGATGTATCAGCCCCTCGGCTCGTGGAGCGGACTCTCTCGAACGAGCTTGCTGTGTGCGGGAACCCTAAAGCTGGCTGCGACTGCGACGATGATGACGACGGTATAGAAATTTCCCGTGGATTCGACGGCGACGACTACAACACTCAGAGATCCTTCGTGGATTAGTGCTACCGATCCTGTGTGGGTCAGCGCTCAGTGGTCCTGTGTGGGCCAGCACCTACATATCCTGTGTGGGTCTGATCCTGTGTGGGTCATTGCGGGGGTTAGTTACCTATCGATCCTGTGTGGGTCATTGCGGGGGTTAGTTACCTATCGATCCTTTGTGGGTCATTACGGGGGTTAGTACCTATCGATCCTGTGTGGGTCTGATGGGTTAGATGAATCAGTGGCTACATCTGATCATCTCTATCGTCATACGAAGAAGTATACCTGTGTGAGCTGAGTCTAGACTTTCAATCATTATCTTTGATATGATTGACTTGCTTTCTTGTGTGGATTGTGTTATGCTATCATGTGTGGACGTGATCGAACTTGGGCTCGGATGTTAGAGCCGAACGAGACTTGATGACTTAGGTATATGTATGGGCATATACCTAAGTAGTCTCGGATGTTACTTCATGATTGTAACTTTCCTTTGTGGATTATCCTTTGTGGATTCTGGGAGACCTTCGAGGGTCTCGGGGTCCCTACTGAGTAGGTTATACTCACCTCTGCACAGGTTATGCCCGCACTACGTTGTGTTGGTTGCAGACGACGGACAGCGCTGATCGTGGTTGAGGCACGAGGAGTAGGTCGGTACCCGGAGGTGGACCACTGGGCGGGGCATACTCAGAGCGGGCGGCTGGACCCGAGGAGCTGTGGAGGCTATCTGTACCCACCCTTCAGGTGGGAATTCCAGTGGACGGCTCAAGGTTGTGGCTTTACTTTTCAGTTGTTGTACTCCCTTTTTCAGTTGTACTTTACTTTCAGTTTGAGTTTGTATTCTGGCCCACTTACTTTTCCGCACTTACTGTTGTACCCAGTTTTTACTTAGTGTTTACTTCTTCTTGCTTGCTCTGTGGTGTTTGTTTACTTTACAAAGGCAATGCCTTCCCTTTTTACTGAGAATTACGCCTTGGTGCTAGTTGCCAGCCCCTGGCATATGGAAGGCGGGCTTGGGGTAGTCACGGCATGGTCCCCAAGGATGGGTCGTGACAAATTGGTATCAAAGGAGTTCGGTTCTACCACAGAACTCAGGACTCTGATCTTTTTCTATGTGAAGCAATAATGTTAAGAGTATTGAGTGTGGTTATCCGTCCAGGGAGTCCAGTGTTGGTACGGTGGCCGACGTATCCATACACCAGGACCCTGACTTCTGATTTCCGACTTAATATGCGAAAACATTGATTTCATGTGTGTTCTAAATGTTTTCTTTGTGATTACTTTGTGTCATCTCACCAGGTATACTGTTTGACTGTGGCGCACCTGTTTTTTTTTCAGGATGGCCTTAGGATGGCAGCCAACTAGGGTTCTAAGCGTTGTACGTGATGAAATCCCATCGAGCGACGAGGCCTCGGTACAGGGCCCTTTGACAGTAGAGGCACCGGCGGTACCTCTACCCGCCGAGCCACTGATGCTTCCAGCCCCAGCCACTGACGATGCACATCGCCTTAGTGCACTGCATGAGTTTCAGCGTCAGCGACCGCCCAGGTTCCGCGGGGAGATGGACCCTCAGGCAGCCGAGGATTGGCTGGAGGAATTTGTACAAGTTTTCAGGTTAGTGAGGACACCAGTTGACCTCATGGTGATCCTCGCAGCGAGCCTCCTGCACGCGGCAGCAGGCAGATGGTAGAGCTTGATGCTCCAGGTGCAGGACGAGGCATCTCTCCTCTAGATGGACTTTGAGAGCCTCTTCTGCTTGGAGTTCATCCCAGCCACCCTTCATACAGTACGCATCCAGGAGCTTCTAAAGATGCGGCTGGGCAGCTTGACGGTCGCCCAGTACTCGGTAAGATTTACCGATCTCTCACGCTATTCGACGGACATGGTCGGAGACCCATTCTTCCGGGCCCGGACCTTCGAGTAGGGATTGAGGCATGAGATCAGGGCATCGCTGATCTCCCTTAGCATTCTGACACAGGAAGGGGTACTAGAGCGATCCCTTCTAATCGAGAGCTTTCTTGTTGAGTCTACACCAGCGGCGAGACCTACCGCAGGGCGGCACGTAGCAGAGTCTTCTGCAACAGGCAGTCAATGGATGACACATGGGTCCAGGCAGACCAGACCCTCAAGAAGACGACCTCAAGACACTGGCTCAGTGGTGCGGGGCACACAGCACGGAGCCAGTCTTTCGAGAGGCATACAGTTCTACGCAAGCGGCGGGCAGGGCCACATGGCTCGTGACTGCCCAACCCTCCATACCGAGGAGCAGTATACGATTGAGGGACCACCTAGAAAGAGGTATAAGGTAAAGCGTGGCGGTCCGCAGGGAGCAGGAGGACGAGGAAGAGGAGATGGCCGAGCAGCAGGTGGTGGGCGACTCTTTGAGGCTCTATCACCACCACCACCAGGAGGCCCACCCTGACCACTTGGAGCTGGCAGGCAGAGACAGGCACAGCTCCAGGCAGCGGAGGCCTATGACCACGGCGCGCCAGAGATGATTCTAGGTACTATCTATGTCTATTCCACCCTTTCTATAGTTCTTATAGACACAGCAGCGAGTCATTCATTCATTGCCGCTACCCTTGTTTGGAGCTCGGAGATTCCGACAGAGCCGTTCGCTCGATCCTTACGACTTGAGACTCCTACAGGAGTAGAATCGACGATTACGCACTGGTGCCAGCAGTGTGAGCTTACTCTAAGAGGCGAGAGCTTCGGATGAGATCTTCTTGTAGTGGCGTCGAGGCCTTACGACGTCATCTTGGGCATGGATTGGCTATCTACAGTCCATGCTCAGATTGATTGTATTAGGCTCAAGGTGTGATGTGTACGCACCAACGGGAGCAGGTTCACCTTCACCAGCGAGAAGGGAGCCTTCACAGCACAGGATGGACTCTCACAGAGGATAGGATAGCCCATCACTCATCAGTTGGATAGCCTCATCCTAGGATTTGTTGATGTGCGGAGTCCTGGTTTTCCTGTAGTGGTGGATCAGTATGCGGATGTTTTCCCCAACGACGTTCTAGGACTACCTCCTCGCATAGAGGTAGAATTTTATATTGATCTGTACCCCGGGACAGCCCCGATATCCACCCCAGCATATCAAATGGCACCCGCTGAGCTTCGAGAGCAACAGGTATAGTTGGAGGACTTGCAGGGCAAGAGATTCATCTGACCAAGTGTTTCACCCTGGGCTTCCTCGATATTGTTCGCCAAGAAGGCGGATGAGAGCTTGCGACTTTGTGTTGACTATCGTTGCCTGAACCAGGTGACAGTGAGGAACAAGTATCTGCTACCGAAGATTTATGACCTCTTCGATCAGCTCAAGGGGTCACGGTGGTTCTCAAAGATAGACCTTAGATCAGGCTATCATCAGCTCAGATTTCGGGATGAGGACGTGCAGATGATGGCCTTCAGATGTCGGTATGGCCATTATGAGTTCTTGGTTATTCCATTTGGCATAACCAATGCTCCAGAAGTGTTCATGGATCTCATGAATAGGGTCTTTCAGCCGTACCTCGATCGATTTTTCGTGGTCTTCATCGACGACATTTTAATTTACTCGACGACTGAGGAGGAGCACACCTACCACTTGCGGGTTGTACTAGACACACTCCGAGAGAACTAGCTTTATGGAAAGCTCTAGAAGTGTAAGTTCTGGATATGTGAGGTCCACTTCTTAGGACACGTCATCTCTGAGGTAGGAGTTGTGGTGGATCCTGCGAAGATCGAGGCAGTGCTAGCTTGGGAGCCACCCAGGAGCATGACGGAGGTGCAGAGTTTCTTGGGACTAGCTGGTTACTACCGGAGATTCGTTCCAGACTTCTCCAAAGTTTCGGCACCACTCTCATCTTTGACAAAGAAGGGGAAACCCTTTGTGTGGTCAGACATATGTCAGTAGAACTTCCAGGAGCTGAGAAAGAGACTGACCAGCGTGCATATCTTGAGGCTATCGGAGGAGGGAGTTGGGTATGTAGTTTACTACGATGCATCAGGGACCGGACTCAGATGTGTCCTGATGCAGGAAAGGGCCGTGATTTCCTATAGATAACTTCAGTTGAGGCAGAATGAGCAGAACTATACTACCCATGACCTGGAGTTAGCAGCAGTGGTCTTCGCTCTGAAGATGTGACGACACTATCTGATGGGTGAGCGCTTTACAGTCTATTCTGACCATCAGAGTCTGAGGTACATCTTCTCGCAGAAGGACCTGAACCTGAGACGGTGGTGATAGCTCGAGTTCCTCCCGGACTATGACTTTGAGATACTCTATACTCCTGGAAAGGTGAACGTATTAGCTGATGCTCTTAGCAGGAGGACAGGCATTCATCCACTTGGAGAGGCGACAGAGCAGATAGCCACTTTGTAGATATCCTTCGTGGATAGAGATGGAGCAACCTTTCTTCAGTCACTCACAGTCACTCCTCCACTACTGCAGCGGGTCAGAGAGGAACAGCGTGGGGACGCTGACTATGAGATGCGGCGTGCACAGATATCCTCAGGACAGGCACCTGATGGTTTCTCTTTAGGAGGATAGCACGATGTCCTTTTCAGAGGACGTACCTTGGTACCAGGAGGTTCTGAGAGAGTTTCACACTTCCCCTTTGGCGGTACATCCTGGAGTGGCGAAGATGTACTAGGATCTCAGACGATAGCACTAGTGGCTGGGTATAAAGAAGGTTGTGGCAGAGTTCGTTTCTTGATACCTCACCTACCAGCAGGTGAAGGTAGAGCACCAGGTACCAGCAGGCTTGGTACATCCCTTGGAGTTCCCGGAGTGGAAGTGGGATGTGATATCTATGGACTTCGTTACTGGACTTCCATGCAAATCCAGAGGTCACGACTCCATGTGGGTGATTGTCGACTGACTCACCAAGTCAGCCCACTTCTTACCCATCAAAGAGCAGGGCTTGGTGGAGAGCTTGGGACGTCTCTACGTTCAGGAGATTGTACGGCTTCATGGTGTGCCATCATCTATCGTCTCCGATCGAGATGCTCGCTTTACTTCCCGGCTTTGGAAGGGGTTACAGGAGGCGCTCGGGATTCAGCTACATCTGAGCACAGTCTTTCACCCACAGACAGATGGTCAGACAGAGAGGACCATTCAGACTCTCGAGGACATGCTCCGCGCATGTGTCCTCGACTTTGGTCACAGCTGGGAGGACCACCTACCCTTGGTGGAGTTCGCGTACAACAACAGCTACCACTCCACCATCAGGATGGCACCATACGAGGCGTTGTACGGCCGACCTTGCAGATCACCGCTGTGCTGGAAAGACCCTGGGGAGTCAGCACTTGTGGGACCGGAGATGGTCCAGGCCACGAAAGAGAAGGTCCAGGTCATCCAGGAGTGGATGAGGACAGCTCAGAGCCGGCACAAGTCTTATGCTGACAAGAGGCGGAGGCCACTAGAGTTCGAGGATGGTGACCACGCCTTCTTGCAGGTCTCACCTCGACGTGGATTATGGAGATTTGGCCAAGGCGACAAGTTGTCTCCACGCTTCATCGGACCATTCCAGGTCCTCAGCAGGATTGGCGAGGTGGCTTATCGCCTTGCTCTACCACCTCATTTGCACTGGGTGCACGACGTCTTCCACGTATTTCAGCTGAGGAGATATATGCACGACCCAACAAATATCATTGACCATGGGGAGATGGACGTTGATGATGGGGCAACTTTTGCGGAGGTCCTAGTGGAGATCGAGGATCAACAGAAGCGGGTCCTTCGTGGACGGTCGATTCCTCTAGTGCACATCAGATGGCAGCACGGGAACCTCCAGGAGAGCACTTGGGAGAAAGAGGCTCAGATGCGTGCTCAGTACCCACATTTGTTCCCTTAGTTTATGATGTATCTTTACAGGGACGTAAATCCCTGAGGTGGAAGTAATGTAAAGAGCCATAAAATTCAAGGGAAATTTTTTTTCTTAATTTTATTTGGGATTTTACAAGAATGCGGTTTCTGAAGGAACTTGATTCAGAGGCCCGATGTGCCTATAATTTTTATCTGAAGTTTATCTGGGGTACACTCAGTAAACGAACAAGTGGGTTTTCCTAACTTTTGAACCGGTGCTCGGAATCGAATTTCGAGGGCACCGATTAATTCGCAGCACCGGTAATTGCTTAGGAACACCTTTTCCGGAGTTGCGTTTACACTGGAGGAATTGTTAAAAATTTTGGAAGGTAAACTAAAATTGAGCTTCAATTTTATTTTATTTTCACTATGTGGTTATCCGTTATGTGGAAGTTGGGAAATAATCCTAGATAGGTTATGAGGGCGGTGGGGCCCATAGTAACCCCACCCCGTCATATTCCCTAACTCCTTCAACTCACCATTTAATTAGATAACTTATGTTAATTAAATAAGTGAGTTTAATTTGAATGTTTGAAATTCAAATACTTAAGTCATGATAATAAAATAAGGGAAGCACTTATTTTATTTTGGTTGGAACTTGTTGCGTTGAGAGGATTTTGGAGAAAAGCTAAGGGGCTTGAAGATCTTCTTCTTCTTTGGAAAAGAACGTCAAGAACGCGAAGAACGCGAAGAACGCTGACCTCCGACGAAGGTCGACAAGAACGCCGGATCCTCGGAGATCGACGATACGACACCGACGAATCTTTTCTCCGCAACGCGACGTTTCTCCTTCCGCGACGCCTTCTTCCATGATGGTTATTTCCGAGACAAACCCTCGCTCAATGAATTCGACGAGGTAGGGGATTTATGTGTTTCTATTTGTGAATTCTTCTGTCATCATTCCTTGTTCAATTGGACCACTTGCTATAAATTAACAGGGGGGCCGGACCGCACAAACATGGCCGACCCTCCTCCCTTATTTCTCTTGTCTACCTTGTGGTGGATTGGAACGGGGATGGCACGGTGATGTCGCACCGCGTGGATTCATGCGGTAAGGATGCGCGGCGTCGTCGCGCCGTTCCGTTGAAAATGAAAAAAGGCGTGGGGCCGTCGCACTGCACCAAATAACCCGAAGGCACAGAGGCTGGAGCAGGGCCGCGGTGGAGGGGCGCGGCGCCGTCGCGCCGCGCCAGACGGACTAAGGCCGCGGCGGAGCAGGGACCGGTGGCCGGTTCCGGGCCGCCGGCGTCGGAGCAGGGGGACCGACCCATGCCGGTCCTGTGGTGCAGCAACCGGCTGGCCAGAGCGGGCCGGCCGGTCAGAGGAGGAGCCGGGGGTTCGTAACCCCCAGCTGGCCGGACAAGAGAGGCCCCCCACATGGGGGTCGCGGTTAAGAAACAAGGGGGCAGCACCCCCCCCCCCCCATCCGCTCGGCCGAAATGGTCGAGCCACCTGGACACCGGGCCGCGACCAGGCCGGACCGGGACGGGCCC